>JARLTB010000297.1:1895833-3209166 GCA_030141615.1 Unio pictorum
TAAATATGAATGACTTATATCAAATATACGTAACAGTAGTTATTGGTAGAAGTAAATTGATAATTTAAGTAGTTAGTGGTGGTAGTAAATTGGTAATTTAAGTAGTTATTGGTAGTAGTAAATTGATAATTTAAGTAGTTATTGGTAGTAGTAAATTGATAATTTAAGTAGTTATTGGTAGTAGTAATTTGATAATTTAAGTAGTTATTGGTAGTAGTAAATTTATAATTTAAGTAGTTATTGATAGTAGTAAATTGATAATAAGTAGTTATTGGTAGTAGTCAATTGATTATTTAAGTAGTTATTGGTAGTAATAAATTGATAATTTAAGTAATTATTAGTAGTAGTAAATTGGTAATTTAAGTAGTTATTGGTAGTAGTAAATTGATAATTTAAGTAGTTATTGGTAGTAGTAAATTGATTATTTAAGTAGTTATTGGTAGTAGTAAATAGGTAATTTAAGTAGTTATTAGAAGTAGTAAATTGGTAATTTAAGTAGTTATTGGTAGTAGTAAATTGATAATTTAAGTAGTTATTGGTAGTAGTAAATTGATAATTTAAGTAGTTATTGATAGTAGTAAATTGATAATAAGTAGTTATTGGTAGTAGTCAATTGATTATTTAAGTAGTTATTGGTAGTAATACATTGATAATTTAAGTAATTATTAGTAGTAGTAAATTGGTAATTTAAGTAGTTATTGGTAGTAGTAAATTGATAATTTAAGTAGTTATTGGTAGTAGTAAATTGATTATTTAAGTAGTTATTGGTAGTAGTAAATTGGTAAGTTAAGTAGTTATTAGAAGTAGTAAATTGATAATTTAAGTAGTTAGTGGTGGTAGTAAATTGGTAATTTAAATAGTTATTGGTAGTAGTAAATTGGTAATTTAAGTAGTTATTGGTAGTAGTAAATTGGTAATTTAAGTAGTTAGTGGTAGTAGTAAATTGATAATTTAAGTTGTTATTGGTAGTAGTAAATTGATAATTTAAGTAGTTATTGGTAGTAGTAAATTGGTAATTTAAGTAGTTATTGGTAGTAGTAAATTGATAATTTAACTTGTTATTGGTAGTAGTAAATTGATAATTTAAGTAGTTATTGGTAGTAGTAAATTGATAATTTAAGTAATTATTGGTAGTAGTAAATTAATAATTAAAGTAGTTATTGGTAGACTTAAAATAGTGTATATTTATTCTATTTTTGTATTGCCTTAGAATGCATAAATGACAGTACTTTTTTGATATTAAATTTTACTAGAATGTGATTAAAGGCGTCCTCTTATTTAACTTTCATCAATTTTTGAATACTGAAAAGATTTGACATTGTGATTTGACATTGTGAAAAAATATAGTTAGTACACAATATGCTTTTAATTACATTTTGTAATCTATGAGACAAAAAGAAACAATGTTAAAATGTCATAATTTTTGTTGTATTACAATTTACATCCAGTTGTCATGCTGATTGGAGCTGAACAGTACTGTGCTAGTTAATAGTTGGCTTTTGTCATGTTGATAATTATGAGTGTTAATAATAACCAGAGTATTTTCTTGTTGTTTTGGGAGTTTAATGATATTTCTCAGTGCAGGATAGGTATATTTTACGGTCATGATATAAACAAAGATGTATTATCTCTTTCGTCCTTGATTTTGGTAGTTAATGTTTTATCTGATTTGTAACTGTATATAGTATACAGCAGAATTTTGGGAATTCATGATAACCACTCAGTGACTCATGTTTGTCTGGATGGATGTGAAAGCTGGCATATTATAAAATCATCTTCAAAATGTTTGGCTGTTGTCCAATTGTTGTATTATCATTATATTCAATAAGAGTGACACACACTATGGAATCATACATATCTTAGGGTATGATTGGGCAGGTATATTTTATTGCATACCATTCCACTAGCTTGGTTTTGTGTCCAGAACTTGCAATATGCTTGCATGCAGAATTTAATTGCATATTTGATGCTTGTAAGCAGCAAGATATCTGAGATGCACCTTATTGAAGCATGAAAGGGTACTTTTGTTTGCTGGTACTGACTGCTTTCAGCAGTGTATGAACATGACATACAACTATATTTAATCAGAGTCTGATACAAATATAGTACTCTGTAGCTCAGGTCCAAGAAATCCTATCGAGTTTGATGTGCAAGCAAATGAGGTACTTTGGTTGTCACATTTATTTCCATAATTTAATTACATGATGGTTGTATTAGAAGCAATATTGAGTTACACCATACTTTGATTCATGAAAGGAGGACATTTGTTTTATTGGAGCCGACATAATTTGTCTAACAATATATAAGGGCCTGCTGTGAAAGTTAGCATATTTGATGGTCATTCTCTGAATTTGCAAATTTCAAAAAATCACTTTGCTCCATTTATATATTTTGGTGTTACTGTTCTTTTCACCGTGCTATATATACAAGTCTCATAGATTTAATGGTTTTCAAGGAAAGCAGCAGAGAGGGTGAATCAGACAACGTTTTCAGGCAAAAAATAGATTGAATCTTTAAAACAAAAAATAGAGCCTTCCAACGAAATCTCATGTTTTAACAAAAAAAAAATAAGTCTCCATTTGGCAAACGGAGACTTTACGATTTTTCAATCAATTTTGGTCGCAACTTGTTGTCATTCACCCTCTCTGCTGCTACAGGTTAACAAAAAAAATAAATGATTTTAACCGAATATTTGATCGAGTCCGATACGATATCGTGTCCGAGGATCGTGTAGATTTATCGTTGCGAATCCGTGCGGAGTCAACTGAGCATGACTAAAGAAGTTTTTAAATTGATTGAAGTCCATATCAGAACACCATGTCTGCCATATATTTCTAAGAGTATGAGTATCAACTCCGTTGAATACAGCAAGAATATTGCAGTTATCTCTGATGACTTTTGGAACCTGAGTGTAGCGTTGAGTGACATATATCACGTCAGTGTTTTTATGCCTGCCTCTGGAAAAGATCCTAGCAGGATTTTTTTGTTTATCTAACATTATATCGTCGTATACGACTAAATTGTTAATATCTCCATCAATATCATCAATGCTCGGTGCTTCATCGATATCGGTTATAAATTCAATAATACCCTCTCCGGATTTTTCTACCGCGCTGTCGTTAAAATCCTTTAACACTTCATAACATCGTTGATCATCTACGCTAGGGGCAATTAAATACAACTTATCCCACTTCATCCATCTCATTATTAAATTGAGTAACAATTGCGTTTTACCGGATCCAGATGGCCCGAGTATAATCATCCGGATAGAGTTTGGTAGCGCTGCATGATGCTTAACCGGTTCTCTTGCTTTAGTCGCTGAAAAATCAATTATATCCATATTTCTATACATAAATTATGGATCTATATTGTGTGAAGTGTAAAACGCGTACTGGCACAGATGACTTGACGACGATTACAACTAAAAATAACCGATCAGCGCTTTCTGGTAAATGCGTGCAATGTGGTACAAAGAAATTTAGATTTGTGTCTATGAGATCTGATTTAAAAAAAAACGACGGGGTGATATCGCAGCCAAATTGGCAAAACTCCCTGGAACCCCATGGGCAAAATACCCCGGAGAAAAGCACCTTCCAGGATATAGCTACTGTGGACCGGGAACCAGACTTGATATCAGACTCAATGATCAAAATCAGCCCCGACCCGGTGAAGAACCAATAAACGCCATTGATAAGGCCTGTCACCTTCATGATGTTGCTTATAAAAGCAATAATCTGCAACACAGGCATCTCGCGGATGTGAAATTAATTCATGCGTTAAATGCTATTCCTGATAAATCCTTCAAAGAAAAATTGGCTTCCTTTTTGATAAAATCGGCTATGAAAAGTAAATTGATGTTAGGTGCCGGTAATTAATAATATGGAATCAATTTATTATTCCCCAAGAGGATACTGGAGGGGTAGCGCTGCAATCCATAAACTCGCTAGCGCTGCAAAAGTGAAAAAAACCACTGCGGCTAATTGGTTATCCAAACAGGCACTATGGCAAATTTATCTACCACCGCCTAAACAAATTCAATTCTCGCATTTTGATGTGACCGCTCCTAATGAAGTTCATCAGGCTGATATATTATTTCTGCCACATGATCATGGTTACAAATACGCGCTAACCGTAGTTGATATTGCAAGTCGATACAAAGAAGCAGAACCGTTAAAAACAAAATCAGCCACTGAAGTTGCTTCTGCATTTGAGAGGATTTATCGACGAGGTCCTCTGCACTGGCCAAATCTATTGCAGGTTGATCCTGGCAAGGAATTTCAGGGTGCAGTGTTATCTACAATGAAACATCACAATTTCACCATCAGACGAGGGCATACTGCGCTACATCGCGATCAGGCCATTGTAGAACGATTTAATCGGACGATTGCTGAGCGGTTATTTGGATATCAATACGCAAAAGAATTCATTCAAGAAAAGCGATCCCGTGAATGGGTCAAAAGGTTACCAGCTGTGATTACCGCACTGAATAATGAGATTACTAGAACAATCAACATGAAACCTAGCAACGCTATTAAAAAGAAGTCTATACCCGTACAACCACAAAAAGATTTCAAAGAACCAATTCTTGGTAGTAATGTCACTGTTAGGTATTTATACGAACCAGGAGAGCTTGAAGGGGGCAGAAAAAGGGCTACTGATCCTATTTGGAGTGTTACTGCACACAAGATATCTAGTATAACACGATCTACGGGTAGACCTCCAGTCTATAAACTGGATTTAACTGCCCCTCAGCGGGGTTTTACTAGACAACAACTACAGGTAATTCCCGAGGATACTCAATTGCCACCGCATGGTCTTAACTAGCGCCGTTGCGTCTATTGCACTCAAGACAAGTCAACATCACATTATTTCTGACATGACCGAGATTGTTATTTTTTCTGTCTACGGTAAATTGGCGAGGATCTTTATCCGAATACTGCCAACGCATTATGCAATTGCAACTTGCACAGTGATTATTTTGTTGTTGCTTCAGCGTAATTATTAATTCATCATCAATATCAAATTCTCGTTGTTTTTTTTTGTCCTGTTGTTTTTATCAATAATTTTAACATCAATATCATCCATTGTTGTGTCATTATCATCGAAAACAATTCTTCGAAGTTGATTTATTTTTCGTACTCTGGATACTGCGAGAGAGACTAAATTCGACCATTCGATGCGATTATCTACCATCCAAACAATTGTGTCTGTGATAGTCAATCCCTGTGAAGAGTGTATTGTTGCTGCGTATCCTAGCGTCCACGGGGATTTATTAGCACGCAATGCATCTTCAACGACGCTGATATCAACCAGCACAATATCATTTAACACGAGAATCTGCTTTTCTCTTTGTCCTGGAATATCAACTTCAATGTTCTGTTTTCGTGTATCCGATGGCCTATAACACAAGGGTACTGGAAGCGTTGCAAATTTTTCTTTATGCAATTCAAATAACTTCATCTGAAGTGTGTCCCTGACTATTTTTCTACTTGCAATTATCAAATCATTTGGTCTCCATGTTTCCCAGAAATCAATCGATGGAGTTTCTGAAATCACTTCACGCGCTATTTCGCATTGGATTCTATCCGGTTGTAATCTAATTAGCGCTTTGAACTCGCGTAATTGTTCATCAAGTGATCTATAATCAGTGGTAATTTCTTCATAATAGTCTACAAAACCCTTTAGCCATTCATGTGGAGATGCACCGACAAATGGTGGTGGTTGGCCGTGATCACCGCACATGACGACTTTTGTGTTTTTGTTTAACAACCACTCGAGAAATGTTTGTAATACATCTAATGACACGGTGCATATTTCATCCCAAATTATGATTTCAGGAATGAATTTATCACCCATATGCTCAGGAGTCCATTTGTCACCCTTCCATCAAAAAAAACTGTGATAGGTACAGGCATTTACCTCTCGCTGTGTCATCTCTCTTGCAAGTCTGTGAGTTGGTGTTAGCACAATCATGTTTGGATTAGAAACGCGGAATAATTCAATTGCACGAGTTGTCTTTCCTGACCCACCACAACCGTTTAAATAAACTGTCTTGTATCTACACACTGGATCAGATACCGGTGGTGCATTAGAAAATTCTGATTGAATTTCAATACGGTTATATGAAAGATATTTATCATCCATGGCAACGTCTGCGGATTCACAATACTCATGTAGCGTTTCCTTTTTAAATCGCCAACGCCCCCACGCTTCCTCGGAATCTGTGAATGCCGCTACAGCTGATTTGTATTTATTGTGTATATACATCGAATCAGTGGCTACTCTAACTGCGGTATTAGGAAATCTATTTATCATCGAAAATAAATTGATAGAAGCATAAGCTAGCATAGAACTTATCAAATGCGTATACTGTTTAATATATCCATCACAGTAGGTAACAATTGTACCTAATCGTCTTCCATTGTATAGAAAAGCATCCTTACGGGATACAAGTTTTCCCTGTTTCGTTAAATCCGTTACAATAAAATCGTATTCAGCGACGTCTATGATCAACCGCGAAGAATATTTTGCATTGTCGTATCTTCCGCCCTGGGTAAATTTACCGATTATTCTTCGTCCAAAATCTTTTGCTCGTTTTTTTTAATTTCAAATAACTTCTTAGACCAATTCATGATTTGTTCTTCACTGAAATCAGAAGAATTTCGATCAGGAAATTGTTTTCGCTGTTCGCTAATTATACGATCTAGATCGGGTTGTGGTAGCCAAACTTCTTTCTGAGCTCGATAGCATATAATAGCTTCGGAAACAATCAACGATATTAGCATACCACAATCAATCATATATCTCAATAGCACTATTGGCATCCAGGCCTTTTCAGATATATGTCTACCAAGCCAAAGATAACTACACGGATGTAACCCTGTAGCGAGTTCAAATGATATCACACGAGCGAATCCGGTTAAATCAAAATCAGGTAATGGCCCATTAATCGCAACACGAGTCATTTCATGCGTGGGATGTCCAAATCGTTTAAAGTATTCAGCACATTCCCCATATCCGAGAAAACTTCCAGGATAACACGCGGATATATCAATTGAAATCATACCATCACGTGAGTATTTCGTATTCCACAGTCCTCCATGACTAAATTCGACGCAACTCAATTTAACGTCCTCGAGAAAATCACTTCGTGTTGGACGCCATGAGTTTTTTTCTCTTGCGAAGTGAGCTACCACTGATGGAATAGTAAAACTATCCGTGAGTAGTTTTTCATGGAAACTCTCCGGTGAAAAATCACTAGCGATTTGTCTCATTCTGTTATCTAATTCTTCAACGCGATATAATTCACCATTTGGTCTTACAAATTGATCAAATCCTATTTCGGGATCTTCATCACTTCTAAGTAACTACACTGACACAGGATCATCCTTACACAGCGTGTGAATAGCATCGAATAATTTCTCATTATAAAAAACATCCCCGACGAACTCCTTGGGGATATATCTCACGGTTCTATCTCGTGGAAATATTGTTACTGCAGGTGTCCACGCGTGTTTGTTGTGATCAATAATTTGTATTGGCGCTCCTTGTGATTGATATTTCGGTTCGTATAATACTTCTCCGGTTATTGTCGTTACTGATATTGGGAATCTTAATGATGTTTCTAATTTAGCTATATCAGAAATCTTTGCACCGTGCTGTTTCACTGTCAGTTCCCATTCGGTTATTTTTCTACGTCGCAGATCAGTTAGTTTATTTCCTCGTGATGCATTTGTGAAGTGTTCCATTACCCGTGTTGCTACACAATTGAGCCTTGACGAAGTCAACGGTGAATATTTCATAGGAGCTAGTTTTGCAATATCGGGTTTATCATTTAACGGATATATCCCATAAACAATTGCTGTTACAGGATAAGATCTCTCGTAGTATGGTTTGTCGATTCCAGTTAGAATTCCCGGTTTGGAATCTCTACTCACAATGACAGTTTTTTATCTTTAAGGATTGGTTCAAATTTATCCCTGATAATCCATTTGCCTTCGACTTCGATAATGAATTTTATTCTGAAAAAATACTTCTGTTGGGAATTGCTTTGCAATTTACCCTTGAATTTCCAACCCGTTGGCTCGCCAAGGTGTGAAATGATCTCGGCTGCTCTTTCATCGTTCATGGTAGCATCGATGTTCGGTACATTAACATCGTCATGTATAATCCGAAATGTCGACCAACAGTATACTGCACCGTCTCGGTAGAATTCATTAAAACACTCCCTGATTTTACTTAGTATAGTTCTATCACCGATTAGACGTTTTGGTGTATCAGAGACTCTATCGAGATTGAATTCAACATTTTTCCAGGGCTCAATTTTCGATAATCTCTTGAACTCCTTATCGAGATTGAATTCAGTATTCTTCCAGGGCTTAATTTTTGATAATCTTTGGAATTCTTTCATGATATAATCAATCAATTTAGCATTTTTCCAGGGCTTAATTTAGGATAATCTTTGGAATTCTTTCATGGTATAATCAATCAATTTAGCATTTTTCCAGGGCTTAATTTTCGATAATCTTTGGAATTCTTTCATGGTATAATCAATCAATTTAACATTTTTCCAGGGCTTAATTTTCGATAATCTTTGAAATTCTTTCATGGTATAATCAATCAATTTAGCATTTTTCCAGGGCTTAATTTTCGATAATCTCTTGAACTCCTCCATACTATAATTAAAACAAGCATTTAAATGAAAGATTATGTATAATGAATCACTGCAAATGGCTTATGATTGGATCAGTAACCCCGTGTAACAAATCATGCAGAAATGAAATCTGTGGGTATCATATGCAAAGCTTTCGTCGTGGAAGCCTTGGTCCGTTACCTTGCATACGATGTGGGGTTGGGGTTAGGGGAAAATCTCAGTTGTGTTTGAATTGCGGTGGCAAACGATACAGGGAGTTGAAGCGTTATTATGATAAAAGAATCAAAAATGGAAAATCAATCAAAAATTTTGACCCTGAAAAAGTCCATGACGCTGACTCTGTCAAAGACACTGTCATTGACGATGACAGAGTCAAGGATAAAATCATAAGAACCCCTCAAGACTATATTGAAAGATTTTCCAGTGATGTAATCATTAGACCAAACAATGAATTAGACAAATAGTATTTAGTATACGAATGAACCAAGAATTCAGACTACACCCTGTGATCACAAATTATGAAGCATCTAGTGATGGTATCGTAAGAAACCGTAGACTGAAGAAACCAGTTGGTTCTGATAATGGTATGGGGTATTTGAAGTTTCGCGCTGGAAGGAAATTTTATCTCAATCATCGTTTCGTGTATGAATGTTTCCATGGATTGATCAATGATGATTTTGTTATCGATCACAAGGATTCTAATACAAGGAACAATTCTTTATCAAATCTGCAGGCTGTTACACAAAGTGAGAATACCAAACGAGGAAAGACTGGTACTTGCAAAACGGTTGGGAAGAGACCCGTAAAATCTTTGAATACAACAACTAACGAAGAAAAAATATTTCAATCAATGAATGAAGCCGGTGGGTATTTCGATATTTGTCCGCCTTCTGTACGATATGTTGCAGAAGGAATTTATCGATCTGCGATTTCAAAAAGACCGGACAGAAAATTCAATTCATTTATGTCTGATGCGTCATATTTTTCATTTAGAAACGTATAATCACCATAGAATATGAATTCTGAAAATATGAATAGCATTATATCCGAGATTTCAAAATTGAAAAGTCGGGATATTAAACTATCAGATGGGTTGAATCCTGATCAAATCAAGTCTGATTTTTAGGATATAGAATACGGAGTTAGCACTAACAAGTATATGCTACCAAAGAAATACGCGCTCATCAAAAAAATTCAGAATTCTATTCGAGACTCTCTTGCATTCTCCAGTGAAGTAAGTACGTTCGTCCCGTTGTATACTATCGTAGAGGGAATACGAAAAGAATTAGGTAACGAATACGAATTGAAAAAGGATATCAATTCTAAAGTTAGAAACCTACGAGCGTTAATTCAAGAAAATGAACGATTTTGACCGTGACCAACCCTCAAGGAGATTTTGTCATTTTTTGATTGTAATCGACCCTCAGAGAGATTTTCATTTTTTTTTTAGCATTTTTTGATTGAAAACGTCAAAATCAGTGAATAAAACATTGATGGACGGTTCAGAATGTTGAAAGTCACATTATTATTTTATTAGGAAAGATGTGACTTTCAACATCGATGGTAACGCTGTTAAGTACTTCCACGGTGGTGTTAAAAATCATCCGACATGTCAAATGTTTTCGTCTGTTAGGTCAGGTTCGGGAAAATTGTTTTGCAATTGAAACATTGTTTCTGATTTCAAATAATGGTCAATGAAGCATTAACAACTAGATTGGCTCGTGAACGACTGGATGCAATCAGGAGATTTATACCAATTCGCAACTCTGTAAGAAATAAACTGCAACAACGACAGAGTCTTCAGACTGATTTTGCTGCGGGATCTGAAGAATTGTTTAAACCAGTAACCACAGCAACGAAAGGGGTAGAGCGCGCTATACTGGGAGATGTTCCCGAGACGGGGAAATCTGTTATCGGTGAACTCGAAAAAATAGCAGCGAAAACTGAACAAACAAAACAGGCTGTACAAAAAATAGAATCAAAAAGAACAGTAGATGATTTACGCGTGAGATTTAACGAGGAAGGGTTAGCAGCAATTGATAAGACTGATCCAACAGAAATTCCTGCGCTTGTTGTTACGACTTATGAAAACAGGAAAAATATGTTGAAACCAGAACATCATAAGTTTGTTAGAAGTATAACTCATTGGGCTGATATATTCTACAAAATCAAAACTAAAACAAGTCAGATTAAGACAGATAGTGCATCATACATCAAATATATCGATACGGTGGGAAACGTGTATAAACGATTTGAAGAACTAAAACAACAACAAAAACCGCCAAAATTACAAAGGCGGCGACAGCAACCTGCAAGGAAAGTATTCTACTCTCCTAAAAAACAACAACAACTACCACCTGATGATGATGATGATGATTATGATCCTTCTGGTTATTTAGAACCCACGGAAGAAGAAAAACTGGAAGAAAAACTGGATGAAGCAATGGGTTATAGCGGAAGCGGATTGCAAGATTCCAGTGAGAATCCAAGGATTGGAAACTCTTTGAGTTTCTGTCCTGGTAGTGTTCTCAGTGATATATCACGATTAGAAGTTCTTGTAGGAGGGTTCCGAGTTTGAAATAACTCACCGGAAATAATTAATGAAGCAGCTGATATCTGCAGGCGGTTATTTCAAGGTGGTATCATGGATATCAAAACATATCGAGATTTCATTGGCGAGTTATCAAGCGGGTATCACAGCGACTGAATTCTCAATTGATAATTTTTTTTACAATTGAAAAATTGTTTCTGATTTCAAATAATGATCATACACTACAATCATGACAAACCAACTAGCGTCTATGTGGTAAACTCACGATTGCCTGTTTATAGAGCATACTACGGAGATGGTCTCGGTGATACCATTTTAGGATTATTTTCGAGAATGGCTCCAAAAGTGATGCCGTTAGCTAAACAACTAGGAATGAAAGCCATTGATGTTATTCGTGATAAGGGTATTAGCAAAATCGGAGATTTCGCTGGAGATCTTGCCGGAAAAGCGTTTTCAGCCGCAAAGAATAAAATAACATCATTAGTTAGACGAAAAAAGAAACCGATACCGTTACCGTCTACAGCGGAAATGCCTGCAAGTGTTAGTAAAATTATAAATAACGCAGTAGACGAAAAATTAGCGTCATTGGTGACTCCAAGTGACCAAAATAACATGATAGCAAACATGATAGCGGGGAGTGGCTTTAAAAAAACACGACGATGAAAATCCTACGGTGAAAATCGTTTACGATTTTACGATTTAGACTCTGATAAATAGAATAAAATGTTCAAAAGGTCACCTGATCCAGCATTTGATATGGATGCCCCAGTTCTCAAGAATGATTCTGTACGCGATTTTCAATTTTATTCTTATCACGCAGCACAACCAGATCTCCGATCGCGAATTGAACTTCAAGTTCATGATACCAGTAAATACTTCCTACCGTGTGAGGCATTTATCGAAGTACAAGGAGAACTCGTAAGAAACGATATTGTTCATAATGATCCACCATATGACAATAACCCAACTATCAAAGTCGGTTTTGTCAATAACGGTATCATGGCGTTATTTGAAAGCGCTAGATATCTCATTGATGGAAAAGAAATTGAATCCATTGACCGTGAAGTTGATGTGGCTACAACAATCATAGGGTTAGCGAGATATTCTGATGATTATACAAGATCAGCGGGTCCATCTATAATGTTTTCTAAGGATATTACTGATCACCCTGAACACGTCCAGTATTCTAGAGTAAAGGCAACACAAGCTACCGCAGTTGATCCAGCACCAGCCGGATATGTAAGACCAGTTGGTGATTTTGATGTCATAAATAATGTTACTAATTACAACCTAGGGTTTGCAACACGCGTATTAACGTTGCAAGGACAGCGTCGACAATTTTCATGCGCGATTCCACTGCATCATATATTTGGATTCTGTAGAAACGTCCGAAAAGTTATTTATGGAGCGAAGCATACAGTAGCGCTTGTGCGAAAGGGTACTGATAATGATGCAATCTGGCGTGATGCTGGTGTTCCCGAGGGTAAAGTCCATTTAACAAAACTATCATTGTGGATGCCAGTGTTAACTCCATCAATCACAAATGAAGAAAAATTGTTATCGTTTATGGATCATGGAGAAAAGTCGTTGTTGAGTTGGTTATCAGTGAGTACGGATATTAAACCTGATAATGTTGATGATATATTCACATGGCACCTGGCAGCGCGACAAGGCGTTTCAGCTCCACGTCATATATTTGTGGCGTTACAGAATAATGAGCGAGCTGGTAGTCAACAACGCAGCCATATGATAATTGATCAGTTAGGTGTTAAAGAAGTCTCGCTGAGAATAAACGGACAACAGGAACCATCCGAGGAAGTACATTTTGATTACGGTCAGAATCATATTGCACGCGTGTATCATAACCTATTGTCGTTTATGGCACGTGATCAAAATGTTGATACTGGTTTGCAAATATCACAATCGGATTTCAAAAGCCTCTATCCGATTTATTACTTTTCATTGGAACACCTTGATTTGATGAGACAATCTGTCGTTGATATACACTTTAGAGCCCGTGTAACCCGTCCTGGGGGTATTATTAATTACAGAGCGGTTGCTGTCATTCTCAGCGACAAATCAATGCTACTCGAAGGTGTTGGTGGAAGAATGAGAGTGGTAGATGCACCAGTGGAGAATCTTTGATTGAAATCATAAACGATTTAGAATCAATCTGTTATTGTATAATGTCGTATAGTAATATTAATGTGTCTTTGACACCCGGTCAATTAAAAAAACTACAATCCAAATCAGCTAAGCAATGTGGAAAAACAATCACGTTGAAACCTAATCAAATGACTGGTGGTGCAAATAAATTGTCGTTGACAACTCGTCAAATAAAACACTTCAATGATGCACTAGTAGCAAAACAGGGTGTCCAGATTACTCTTTCTGCGGCTGCTATCAAAAATATGATTAAAACAGGCGGTATATTTCTATTGTTTGCTGCGATTCCAGCGTTGATTGCAGCAGCAGCCCCAGCGATTGCTAAAGCGGCAGCGTTAGGAGCTGTTGGTACTGCAGCAGGAATGGCACTACAGAAAGCAGCTGGGCAGGGTTATAAAAAAAAGGGAAAGGGTCTAAGACTACCAGGAACCCCGTATTCATGGTACAGCGGCAGATCCGTGAACGGATCAGGCCTGAGACTAGGACCGGTTTATTAATTCAGAAATCTTCGATTTCCGAACCTATGGTTCCCAAATCTTCGATTGAGGAACCTATGGTTCCCATGTCCAATTTTGATTTACTCGATGCTGCTAAAAAACTAGCGATTAAAGATTTCAGAGGTGTCTTTATGAAAGATCAATTACCACATCAACCAAACAACACTGAAACAGGAATCATTAATTTAGATAACAGCACCGGACCTGGAACTCACTGGGTTGCATACGCTATTGATCCACGTGGGATTGTCTATTTTGATTCATATGGATTAGCCCCGCCGAAAGAGTTTATGCGGTATATAAAAATCCTTCCAATGAAGACTTGGTATTCTACGCTACCAACACAAACAATGATTGACCCACCAATATGTGGCAGCGAAGTATTAAATGTCCTCAACGCTATTTCTAACTCGTTGGGTAACCCAAGGGGAAAACCACCACATGTTGTCGTAAATGAATACACTAGTAATCACTGGCAACGATAGAGTCGTCAACAAAGATTTTAGAGAAAGAAAGAGTTTTGTAATAACATGATTGATATTTGGGGGAGATCTTTGAAACCCAAACCCGATGGCACTGCAACAGGTGATGTAAAAAAATTAATCAAAGATGAAATCGCTGAGACGTTAAATTTAGTAAACGTCGACCCGAACGAAATAGTTGTATTTCAAGACAAACAGGGTAAATTGAAAAGCAGTGATGTGTCATTAAATGATATATTGGTTAAACAACGAAACGCAATCGAGGATACCGTTGTGCTATTTTCCGATCAGGGTAAATTGAAAAGTAGTAATGTGTCGTTGGATGATATTTTGATTAAACAACGAAACGCAATCGAGGATACCGTTGTGCTATTTTCCGATTAGGGTAAATTGAAAAGCAGTGAGGTGTCGTTGGATGACATTTTGATACGGCAGCGCGACGCCGCTGAAAACTCTATTGCTCTGTATTCCAGCGGTGGACGACTTAAACCAGGCGCACTTGTGTCTACAATCACCGACGCGATTGCCGCCCACGGCCGTGAGCTGGATGATCATATACGAGGTTATAATAGTTTTCGAAGAAATATCGTTGGTAGGTTCTTTGGAACCCCACCTGTGGTTGGCATGACTCTCGCTGAAATCAAAAACTTTTTATCGCTTTTCTTTTTTAACAAGGAGGCGGGGAGGATGATGAATGAAAATGAAATCAAGGCAAATTATCACGATATTTCTAAAGTAATAGAAAATCTTGAAAATGTAAGGATTCCGCACAAAAACTTTAAAAATATCGTGTATACGATCAAGCATGATATCATGGATTGGATAAGAGATAATTCTAGTGAAATTATCGTCGATCTCTTGTGGGGTGGGGAAGCGAAGGTTGATGGTATCTATAGGTTAACGTGGGCCTCTATTCATCAATTTAATCTGATCATGGACAATAGAACCTACTCTGGTGGCGTCGCGACGTTAATTATCAAGACTGGCATAACACCAGGCTTTCACTTCGTCGCGGTTGATAGCTCCACCATTAGATCAAAAATAGCCTGGTGTATAGAACTTGTAGATCATTTTTCCGGCTGAAGTACTAACAATTCCCGCTAACGATGGCGAATAATTAAAAACACTAGCGGGTTTAAATAACAATGACATCAATGAAATCAATTGAACCGATAATAATCCCGTTGACAGAGTCAATGGAATCACAATCGTCAATGATTCTATCATCGCGATATCGATATGATACCGTGAAAGAATTTTCCGCGAACTTGAAATCACTTTCTGAGCGTTATCGTGAAAAAATAAAAAAATACCGACGAAGAATCACCGCAATTGATGTTACTGTGTACTCGGTGTCAGCCGTTCTCGCTGGCGCCGAAATAATACTTGCATCGGTTATAATGATTGCTCCGGTCGTAGTTCCAATTTGCATTTCTGCGGCGGCTACAATCGCGGGTATATCAACCGGGATATCAAAAAAAATATCATCGTGCAGCCAACGCAAACTGCAAGATTACTTAATTCAATTTCATATTGTATCAACCGCATACTCGCAATTATCCTCAATGATATCGTCGTCACTCGATAATACGATTATATCAGATAGTGAGTTCTCAGCGATGGCCAGTATTTACAACTCCGCGATATCAAAATTAGAGCGACAACAACAGTATAATAACAATGACAACACCGATGGAATTACTTCAACGAATAGTGGAGAACACGAACCCAGTACAAACAAGCATGATATCAATAACATCAACGAAACCCGAGTTTAGTGTGAATTTCCCTAGCCCGGTCACCGTGAAGGAGATAGCGCTAGCAAAACTACGAGTGTATCACAGTTGGCCTAATATCAGATCAAAATCATTTGGTGGTCAACAACCGAATAATTCACTGGTATTTGCGAATAAGAATAAAGACGACGGTACCCCAGACTGGAACGTTGTTTCGATACCAACCGGATCATACCAATTCGAACAAATCAATAATGAATTCGCGCGTAGAATAAAATCCATTACTGGAGTAGAATCGAAAATCGCTATAACGGTTCATGAGCCGACGCTATCATCCGCGATTGAAATAAGCACAGAAGGATACGTCGTAGAGCAGCAGAGAGGGTGAACAGACCACATTTTCAAGCAAAATTAAGGCTTACAGATCATGTTTTCGAGCAAAATATGGCCTACAGATCATGTTTTTAAGCAAAATATAAGGCTTCCAACAAAATCTCATTTAACCAAAAAAAAAGTCTCCATTTTTGCAAAAACGGAGAATTTACGATTTTTTAATCAATTTTGCTCGCAACGATGTGGTCATCCACCCTCTCTGCTGCTGAACTTTCAGTTCTGGGTTAATAATTCTTTTACGATTTTAACCGAATATTTGATCAAGTCCGATACGATATCGTGTCCGAGGATCATGCAAATTTATTGTTGCGAATCCGTGCGGAGTCAACTGAGCATGACTAAAGAAATCTCGAAATTGATTGAAGTCCATATCAGAACACCATGTCTGCCATATATTTCTAAGAGTATGAGTATCAACTCCGTTGAATACAGCAAGAATATTGCAGTTATCTCTGATGACTTTTGGAACCTGAGTGTAGCGTTGAGTGACATATATCACGTCAGTGTTTTTATGCCTGCCTCTGGAAAAGATCCTAGCAGGATTTTTTTGTTTATCTAACATTATATCGTCGTATACGACTAAATTGTTAATATCTCCATCAATATCATCAATGCTCGGTGCTTCATCGATATCGGTTATAAATTCAATAATACCCTCTCCGGATTTTTCTACCGCGCTGTCGTTAAAATCCTTTAACACTTCATAACATCGTTGATCATCTACGCTAGGGGCAATTAAATACAACTTATCCCACTTCATCCATCTCATTATTAAATTGAGTAACAATTGCGTTTTACCGGATCCAGATGGCCCGAGTATAATCATCCGGATAGAGTTTGGTAGCGCTGCATGATGCTTAACCGGTTCTCTTGCTTTAGTCGCTGAAAAATCAATTATATCCATATTTCTATACATAAATTATGGATCTATATTGTGTGAAGTGTAAAACGCGTACTGGCACAGATGACTTGACGACGATTACAACTAAAAATTACCGATCAGCGCTTTCTGGTAAATGCGTGCAATGTGGTACAAAGAAATTTAGATTTGTGTCTATGAGATCTGATTTTAAAAAAAACGAGGGGGTGATATCGCAGCCAAATTGGCAAAATTCCCTGGAACCCCATGGGCAAAATACCCCGGAGAAAAGCACCTTCCAGGATATAGCTACTGTGGACCGGGAACCAGACTTGATATCAGACTCAATGATCAAAATCAGCCCCGACCCGGTGAAGAACCAATAAACGCCATTGATAAGGCCTGTCACCTTCATGATGTTGCTTATAAAAGCAATAATCTGCAACACAGGCATCTCGCGGATGTGAAATTAATTCATGCGTTAAATGCTATTCCTGATAAATCCTTCAAAGAAAAATTGGCTTCCTTTTTGATAAAATCGGCTATGAAAAGTAAATTGATGTTAGGTGCCGGTAATTAATAATATGGAATCAATTTATTATTCCCCAAGAGGATACTGGAGGGGTAGCGCTGCAATCCATAAACTCGCTAGCGCTGCAAAAGTGAAAAAAACCACTGTGGCTAATTGGTTATCCAAACAGGCACTATGGCAAATTTATCTACCACCGCCTAAACAAATTCAATTCTCGCATTTTGATGTGACCGCTCCTAATGAAGTTCATCAGGCTGATATATTATTTCTGCCACATGATCGTGGTTACAAAAACGCGCTAACCGTAGTTGATATTGCAAGTCGATACAAAGAAGCAGAACCGTTAAAAACAAAATCAGCCACTGAAGTTGCTTTTGCATTTGAGAGGATTTATCGACGAGGTCATCTGCACTGGCCAAATCTATTGCAGGTTGATCCTGGCAAGGAATTTCAGGGTGCAGTGTTATCTACAATGAAACATCATAATGTCACCATACGACGAGGGCATACTGCGCTACATCGCGATCAGGCCATTGTAGAACGATTTAATCGGACGATTGCTGAGCGGTTATTTGGATATCAATACGCAAAAGAATTCATTCAAGAAAAGCGATCCCGTGAATGGGTCAAAAGGTTACCAGCTAGCTGTGATTACTGCACTGAATAATGAGATTACTAGAACAATCAACGTGAAACCTAGCAACGCTATTAAAAAGAAGTCTATACCCGTACAACCACAAAAATATTTCAAAGAACCAATTCTTGGTAGTAATGTCATTGTGAGGTACTTATACGAACCAGGAGAGCTTGAGGGTGGCAGAAAAAGGGCTACTGATCCTATTTGGAGTGTTACTGCACACAAGATATCTAGTATAACACGATCTACGGGTAGACCTCCAGTCTATAAACTGGATTCAACTGCCCCTCAACGAGGATTTACTAGACAACAACTACAGGCAATTCCTGACGATACTCAATTGCCACCGCGGGGTCTTAACTAGCGCCGTTGCGTCTATTGCACTCAAGACAAGTCAACATCACATTGTTTCTGACATGACCGAGACTGTTATTTTTTCTGTCAACGGTAAATTGGCGAGGATCTTTATCCGAATACTGCCAACGCATTATACAATTGCAACTCGCGCAGTGATTATTCTGTTGTTGTTTCAGCGTAATTATTAATTTAGCATTAATATCAAATTCTCGTTGTTTTTTTTTGTCCTGTTGTTCGTAACCGGAGAGTTTTTTATTAATGATGCTAACATCAATATCACTTATTGTTGTGTCATTATCATCGCCTGACTCTGTCAGGACAATTCTTCGAAGTTGATTTATTTTTCGTACTCTGGATACTGCGAGATAGACTAAATTCGACCATTCGATGTGATTATCCACCATCCAAACAATTGTATCCGATATAGTCAATCCCTGTGAAGAATGTATTGTTGCTGCGTATCCTAGCGTCAACGGGGATTTATTAGCACGCAATGCATTTTCGACGACGCTGATATCAACCAGCACAATATCATTTAATACGAGAATTTGTTTTTCACTCCGTCCTGGAATATCAACTTCAATGTTCTGTTTTCGTGTATCCGATGGCCTATAACAAAGGGGTACTGGAAGCGTTGCAAATTTTTCTTTATGCAATTCAAATAACTTCATCTGAAGTGTGTCTCTGACTATTTTTCTACTTGCGATTATCAAATCGTTTGGTCTCCATGTTTCCCAAAATTTCTCCATGGGAGTTTCTGAAATCACTTCATGCGCTATTTCGCATTGGATTTTATCCGGTTGTAATCTAATTAGCGCTTTGAACTCGCGTAATTGTTTATCAAGTGATCTATAATCAGTGGTAATTTCTTTATAATAGTCTACAAAACCCCTTAGCCATTCATGTGGAGATGCACCGACAAATGGTGGTGGTTGGCCGTGATCACTGCACGACTTTTGTGTTTTTGTTTAACAACCACTCGAGAAATGTTTGTAATACATCTAATGACACTGTGCATATTTCATCCCAGATTATGATTGCAGGAATGAAATTATCACCCATACGCTCAGGAGTCCAGTTGTCACCCTTCCATCGAAAGAAACTATGGTAAGTACAGGCATTTACCCCTCGCTGTATCATCTCTCTGGCGAATCTGTGAGTCGGTGTTAGAACAATCATGTTTGTGAAATCCGTATGATTTTTCCCACGGAATAATTCAATTGCACGAGTTGTCTTTCCTGACCCACCACAACCGTTTAAATAAACTGTCTTGTACCTACATATTGGATCAGATACCGGTGGTGCATTAGAAAATTCTTATTGAATTTCAGCGCGGTTACAGGAAAGATATTTATCATCCATGGCAACGTCTGCCGATTCACAATACTCATGTAGCATCTCCTTTTTAAATCGCCAACACCCCCACGCTTCCTCGGGATCTGTGAATTTAGCTACAGCTGATTTGTATTTATTGTGTATATACATCGAATCAGTGGCCACTCCAACCGCGGTATCTGGAAATCTATTTATCATCGAAAATAGATTAATACAAGCATAGGCTAGCATAGATGATCTTAAATGTGTATACTTGGGATTATATCCATCACAGTAGGTAACAACCGTACCCATTTTCTCACCATTGGATAGAAAAGCATCCTTGCGGGATACAAGTTTTCCCTGTTTCATTAAATCCGCTACAATAAAATCGTATTCAGCGACGTCTATGATCAACCGCGAAGAATATTTTGCATTGTCGTATCGTCCACCCTGGGTAAATTTACCGATTATTCTTCGTCCCAAATCTTTTGCTTGTTCTTTTTTAATTTCAAATAACTTCTTAGACAAATTCATGATTTGTTCTTCATTGAAATCAGGAAACTGTTTTCGCTGTTCGCTAATTATTCTATCTAGATCGGGTTGTGGTAGCCAAACATCCTTCTGCGCGTGATAGCATATAATAGCCTCGGAAACAATCAACGATATTAGCATACCACAATCAGTCATATATCGTAGTAACACTTTTGGCATCCAGGCCTTTTCAGATAGATGTCTACTGAGCCAAACATAACTGCACGGATGTAACCCTGTAGCGAATTCGAATGATATCACACGAGCGAATCCGGTTAAATCAAAATCAGGCAATGGACCATTAATCGTAATACGAGTCATTTCATGCGTGGGGTGTCCAAATCGTTTGAAGTACTCAGCACATTCCCCATATCCTAGAAAACTCCCTGGATAACACGCAAATATATCAATTGAAATCATACCGTCACGATGGTATTTTGTATTCCACAGTCCTCCGTGACCGAATTCGACGCAGCTCGATTTAACATCCTCGAGAAAATCACTTCGTGTTGGACGCCATGAGTTTTTTTCTCTTGCGAAGTGAGCTACCACTGATGGAATAGTAAAACTATCCGTTAATAGTTTTTCATGGGAACTCTCCGGTGAAAAATCATTAGCGATTTTTCTCATTCTGTTATCTAATTCTTCAACGCGATATAATTCACCATTTGGTCTTACAAATTGATCAAATCCTATTTCGGGATCTTCATCACTTCTAAGTAACCACACTGACACAGGATCATCTTTACACAACGCATGAATAGCATCAAATAATTTCTCTTCATAGAAAACATCTCCGACGAATTCCTCGGGGATATATCTCACGGTTCGTTCTCGTGGAAATAGTGTTACTGCAGGTGTCCACGCGTGTTTGTTATGATCAATAATTTCAATTGGAGCTCCTCGCGATTGATATTTCGGTTCGTATAATACTTCTCCGGTTTTTGTCGTTACTGATATTGGGAATTTTAATGATGCTTCTAATTTAGCTATATCAGAAATCTTTGCACCGTGCTGTTTCACCGTTAATTCCCACTCGGTTATTTTTTTTCGTCTTAGATCAGTTAGTTTATTCCCCCGGGACGCATTTGTGAAGTGTTCTATTATTCGTTCTGCTACACAATTAAGCCCTGACGAATATTTCATGGGTGCTAGTTTTGCAATATCGGGTTTATCATTTAGCGGGTATATCCCATAAACGATTGCTGTTACGGGATAAGATCTTTCGTAGTATGGTTTGTCAATGCCGGTTAGAATTCCTGGTTTTGAATCCTGATTCACGGTGATAGTTTTTTTATTCTTGAGGATTGGTTCAAATTTATCCCTAATAATCCATTTTCCATTATCACGGATAAGGAATTTTATTCGAAAAAAATGCCTTTTTTCCCCAAGACGTGAAATTATCACTGCTGCTTTTTCATCATTCATGGTAGCGTCAACAACACCATCAATTCGAAATGTTGACCAACAATAAGATGCTCCATCACGCTTGAATTGATTAAAACAATCTCTGATTTTACTAATCATGGCTTTATCAAGAATTTTATTCTTGGGTGTATCAGAGACTATATTAAGATTGAATTGAGCATCTTTCCAGGGTAATCTCTTGGACGTTTTTTGGGGTTTATCGAGATTAAATTTAGGATTAATCTTCAATAATCTCTTAAACTCCTTCATGTTTCCGTCTATTAAACGTTTTTTGGGTTTATCGAGATTAAATTTAGGATTAATCTTCAATAATCTCTTGTTACGTTTTTGGGGTTTATCGAGATTAAATCTAGGATTGATTTTCAATAATCTCTTAAACTCTTTCATATTTCCGTCTCTTGGACGTTTTTTGGGTTTATCGAGATTAAATCTAGGATTGATTTTCAATAATCTCTTAAACTCTTTCATATTTTCGTCTCTTGGACGTTTTTTGGGTTTATCGAGATTAAATCTAGGATTGATTTTCTATAATCTCTTAAACTCTTTCATATTTCCGTCTATTAGACGTTTTTTGGGTTTATCGAGATTAAATTTAGGATTAATCTTCAATAATCTCTTAAACTCTTTCATGTTTCCGTCTATTGGACGTTTTTTGGGTTTATCGAGATTAAATCTAAGATTGATTTTCAATAATCTCTTAAATTCCTTATCAATATTGAATTCAGCATTTTTCGAAGGCGTTCTCCTTAATTCCCTCATGCTATAATTAAAACAAGCATTTAATTGAAGAATTTATATATAATGAATCACTGCAAGTGGCTTATGATTGGATCAGTAACCCCGTGTAACAAATCATGCAGAAATGAATTCTGTGGGTATCATATGCAAAGCTTTCGACGTGGAAGCCTTGGTCCGTTACCCTGTATTCGATGTGGGGTTGGGGTCAGGGGAAAATCGCAGTTGTGTTTGAATTGCGGTGGTAAGCGATACAGGGAATTGAAGCGTTATTATGATAAAAGAATCAAAAATGGACAATCAATCAGAAATTATGACCCTGATAAAGTCTCTGACCCTGACACTGTCAGCGACAACGTCCTTGACAAAATCATAAGAACTCCTCAAGACTACATCGTAAGATTTATCATTAAACCAAACAATGAATTAGACAAATAGTATTTAGCATACGAATGAACCAAGAATTCAGACAACACCCTGTGATCACAAATTATGAAGCATCCAGTGATGGTGTTGTAAGAAACCGCAGACTGAAGAAACCAGTTGGTTCTGATAATGGTATGGGGTATTTGAAGTTTCGCGCTGGAAAGAAATTTTATCTCAATCATCGTTTCGTGTATGAATGTTTCAATGGATTGATCGAGGATGATTTTATTATTGATCATATCGATTCTAATCCAAAGAACAATTCTTTATCAAATCTGCAGGCTATCACACAAAGTGAGAATACCAAACGAGGAGAGACTGGAAAATGCAAAACGGTTGGGAAGAGACCTGTGAAATCTTTGAATACAACAACTAACGAAGAAAAAATATTTCAATCAATAACTAGCGCCGGTAGGCATTTCGATATTTGTTCACCCTCAGTACGAAATGTTGCAGAGGGGATTTATCGATCTGCGATTTCAAAAAAGACGGGACAGAAAATTCGATTTAGTTATGTCTAATGCGTCATAATTTTCATTTAGAAATATGTCATTGTTATAGAATAATGAATTCTGAAAATATGAATAGCATTATATCCGAGATTTCAAAATTGAAAAGTTGGGATATTGAACTATCAGATGGGTTAAATCCTGATCAAATCATGTCTGATTTTCAGGATATAGAATACGGAGTTAACAACAATAAATATATGCTGCCAAAGCAATACGCGCTCATCAAAAGAATTCAGAATTCTATTCGGGACTCTCTTGCATTCTCCAGTGACGTAAGTGTGTTCGCTCCGTTATATACTATCGTAGAACGAATACGAAAAGAATTGGGTAACGAATACGAATTGAAAAAGGAGGTTAATTCTAAAATTAGAAACCTACGAGCGTTTATTCAAGAAAATGAACAATTTTGATTGCCCGACCATTTATCATTTTTGATTGTGAATGACCCTCAAAGAGATTTTCATTTTTTTTTTTTAGCATTTTTTGATTAAAAATGTCAAAATCAGTGAATAAAAAATTTATGGCTGGTTGGTCCGGTATCCGATACACTAAAACAAAATGGAGAAACGGCACATTACATTTTATTATTATATGAAAAAGTGCCGTTTCTCCACCGATCGTTGAAGCTGTTATAGGATGAAATAACGCTTCTATGATCGTGTTAAAAATTAACTGACATGTCTGACATGTAACAAAAAGTGTTTTCGTCTGTTAGGTGGGGATTGAAAAATTGTTTTACAATTGAAAAATTGTTTCTGATTTCAAATAATGGTCAATGAAGCATTAACAACCCGATTGGCTCGTGAACGATTATATGCAATTAAGAGATTTGTACCAATTCGTGACTCTGTCAGGAATAAACTGCAACAACGACAACAAGCGCAGACTGACTTTTCTGTGTCAAGTGAACAACTGTTTACTCCGATAACAAGTGCGACCAAAGATGTGAAAAAGTTAACTGAAGCAGCGATATACGGAGATATTCCTGAGCGAGAACGAGTAAAGAAGGCGCCGCTGCTTGATACGCTTGAAAAGATAGCAGCAGAGACCGGACAAACACGCGCAGGGATACAACAGTTATCCAGTGATATAAAAACTCAACGCGAAATTAAAGAACTCGAAGAAGAACAACAAGGTGCAGCTGGAGGAAAAGACTATTCACCTGAGAATATATTTACAGTCGCAGCATTAAATGAAATTGAAGGAATCCGTACGGATTACGAATTAGCTAATTTTGCTAGAGACAATTTTCCAAAGGGTAAAAGAAAGAAATTATTAAAAGACGAGTTTAAAGATTTTATAAGAGGCACAGGCACTTGGGCATCAAAAATATATTTAGCGAAACACGGCGGGGATAAAATCTCGGCGTTGCATCACCCTGGTTATGGTTACTTTCTAGCTTCGGTTAAAGGCGGTCTACAACCACCACGTTATACGGAGGATCCAATCCCGGAGAAAATAGATATAAGAGCAGAAGCCGGTTCAAAGAAAGCAAGTGGAAAAGGATATTCGATTGGAAATCCAAAGGATTTCAACGCTGGAGTCTTTGACTTTACCATGACATGTCCTGGTAGTGTTCTCAGTGATATATCACGGTTAGAGGTTCTCATCGGAGGGAAACGAGCTGGAAAAAACTCACCGGAAATAATTAATGAAGCAGCTGATATCTGTAGACGATTATTTCAGGGTGGTATTATGGATATCAGCACATATCGAGATTTCATTGGCGAGTTAGTGGAAAGTGGGTATCATAGTGACTGAAATGAAAAGTCAATTGATTAGATAAATAACAATTGAAAAATTGTTTCTGATTTCAAATAATGATCATACACTACAATCATGATAAACCAACCCCCGTCTACGTAGTTAATTCACGGTTTCCAGTTTATAGAGCATACTACGAAGATGGTCTCGGTGATACCATATTAAGATTATCTTCAAGAATGGCTCCAAAAGTGATGCCGTTGGCTAAACAATTAGGAATGAAAGCCATTGATGTTATTCGTGATAAGGGTATTGGTGCTGTTGGAGATCTTGCCGGAAAAGCGTTTTCAGCCGCAAAGAATAAATTAACATCATTAGTAAAATCACGAATGAAATCCAAAGGATTTTCAAAACCGTTACCGTCTACAGCGGAAATGCCTGCGAGTGTTAGTAGAATTATAAATAACGCAGTAGATGAAAAATTAGCGTCGATGGTGACTCCCTTGATAAATCAAGGGGACCAAAATAACATGATAGCAAACATGATAGCGGGGAGTGGCTTTAAAAAAACACGACGATGAAAATCCTACGGTGAAAATCATTTACGATTTTACGATTTAGACTCTGATAAATAGAATAAAATGTTCAAAAGGTCACCTGATCCAGCATTTGATATGGATGCCCCAGTTCTCAAGAATGATTCTGTACGAGATTTTCAATTTTATTCTTATCACGCAGTACAACCAGATCTCCGATCGCGAATTGAACTTCAAGTTCATGATACCAGTAAATACTTTTTGCCCTGTGAAGCGTTTATGGAAATCGAAGGAGAACTTGTAACAAACGATGTTAATCATAATGATCCACCATATGACAATAACGCAAATGTCCGAGTTGGTTTTGTTAATAACGGTATTATGGCGTTATTTGAAAGCGCTAGATATCTCATTGATGGAAAAGAAATTGAATCCATTGACCGTGAAGTTGATGTGGCTACAACAATCATAGGGTTAGCGAGATATTCTGATGATTATACAAGATCGGCTGGTCCGTCTATGATGTTTGCAAAGGATACCTCTGATAACGCTGACCACCTTCAATTCATTAAAGTGTTAACAGCAAGAGATAATGCAGAAGCCGATCAACAGGAAGCAGCTAATCCAGAACGTCGAACTAGACCTGGAGCTGCGTTTGATATTCTCGGAGGCGTTAATGGTAATCTCAATTTAGGATTTGCAACACGCGTAGCAACGTTGCATGGACAGCGTCGACAATTTTCATGTGCGATTCCACTGCATCATATTTTCGGATTCTGTAGAAATGTTAGAAAAGTTATTTATGGAGCTAAACACACAGTAGCGCTTGTACGAAAGGGTACTGATGATGATGCAATCTGGCATAATGCTGGGGTTGCTCCTGGTAAAGTCATTTTGACAAAACTATCATTGTGGATGCCAGTGTTAACTCCATCAGTCACCGAAGAACAGCGACTACTAGAATTTATGGACCAAGGAGGAAAGTCGTTGTTAAGTTGGTTATCAGTAACTACGGATATTAAACAGGACAATGTTGATGGTACATTCACATGGCACCTGGCATCAAAACAAGGTGTTTCAGCTCCACGTCATATATTTATTGCGTTACAGAATGCTGCGCGAGTTGGTAATCAAGAACGAAGCCATATGATATTTGATCAGTTAGGTGTTAATGAAGTCTCGCTGAGAATAAACGGCCAACAGGAACCATCCGAGGATATACAACTTGATTACGGTCAGAATCATATTGCACGCGTGTATCATAACCTGTTGTCATATATGTCACGTGATCAAAATGTGGATACTGGTTTGCAAATATCACAATTGGATTTTAAAAGCCTCTATCCGATTTATTACTTTTCACTGGAACATCTCGATTTAATGAGACAATCTGTCGTTGATATACACTTTAGAGCCCGTGTAACCCGTGCGACTGGTCCACCAGTTGGTGGGGTACCTCCTATCCTTATCCCGAATTACAGAGCGGTTGCTGTCATTCTCAGTGATAAATCAATGCTACTTGAAGGTGTTGGTGGAAGAATGAGAATCATTGATGCGCCAGTAGAAAATCTATGAACGATTTTTCATTGAAATTGTAAACGATTTAGAATCAATCTATTATTTATAATGTCGTATAGTAATATCAATGTGTCTTTGACACCCGGTCAATTAAAAAAACTACAATCAGAATCGGCTAAAAAATGTGGAACCACAATCACGTTGAAACCTAATCAAATGACTGGTGGTGCAAATAAATTATCGCTGACAACTCGTCAGGTGAAACATTTTAATGATGCACTTGTAGCAAAAAAAGGTGTTTAGATTACTCTTTCTGCGGCTGCTATCAAAAATATGATTAAAACAGGCGGTATATTTCCATTGTTAGCTGCGATTCCGGCCTTGATTGCAGCAGCAGCCCCAGCGGTGGCTAAAGCAGCAGCGTTAGGAGCCGTTGGTACTGCAGCAGGAATGGCCTTGAAAAAGGCAACTGGGAAAGGATATAAAAAAAGGGACGATCCGTTCACGGATTGGGTCTAAGACTACCAGGAACCCCGTATTCGTGGTACAGCGGAAAGGGTCTAAGACTAGGACCGGTTTATTAATTCAGATATCTTCGATGGTTCCCAAATCTTCGATGGTTCCCATGTCCAATTTTGATTTACTCGATGCTGCTAAAAAACTAGCGATTAAAAACTTCAGAGGTGTCTTTATGAAAGATCAATTACCACATCAACCAAACAGCGTTGAAACCGGTATTATTAATTTAGATAACAGCACCGGACCTGGAACTCACTGGGTTGCATACGCTATTGATCCACGTGGGATTGTTTATTTCGATTCATATGGATTAACCCCACCAAAAGAGTTTATGCGTTATATAAAAACCCTTCCAATGAAGACTTGGTATTCTACGCTACCAACACAACAAATGAATGACCCACCAATATGTGGCAGCGAAGTATTAAATGTCCTTGACGCTATTTCTAACTCCTTGGGTAACCCAAGGGGAAAACCACCACACATTGTCGTAAATGAATACACCAGCAATCGCTTTTTAGAGAGAGAAAGAGTTTTACAATAAAATGATTGATATTTGGGGAAGACCTCTGAAACCCAAACCCGATGACACTGCAACCGGTGATGTGAAAAAACTAATCAAAGATGAAATCGCTGAGACGTTGAATTTAGCAAGTGTTGACCCGAACGAAATAGTTGTATTTCAAGACAAACAGGGTAAATTGAAAAGCAGTGATGTGTCATTGGATGATATTTTGATACGGCAGCGCGACGCCGCTGAAAACTCTATTGCGCTATATTCCAACAGTGGACAACTTAAACCAGGCGCACTTGTGTCTACAATCACCGACGCGATTGCTACCCATGACAATAAGATTGCCGCCCACGGCCGTGATCTGGATGATCATATACGAGGTTATAATACTTTTCGCAAAAATGTCGTACATAAATTCTTTGGAACCCCGCTTCTGGTTGGCATGACTCTCGCTGAAATCAAAAACTATCTATCGCTATTCTTTTTTAACAAGGACGCAGGAAGGATGATGAATGAAAATGAAATCAAGGCAAATTATCTCGATATTTACAATGATATTTCTAAACTAATAGAAAATCTTGAGCGGGTACAAAAACCCACTAACGACGTCATTGTTAGGTTTTTTGGATCCCCACCTGTGGCAGACTCGACTCTCGCTGAAATCAGCGAGTTTATTATCAGGCATACTCACAATTCCTACGTCGCTAATAATTTCTTTGGTGTCCCCGCTACATCTACGATGACTATCAACGATATTATTAGGTTTATGGTGAGACAAACAACACTTAATACCATCGTTGATAAATTTTTGGGGAGAACACGTGATGAATCTGAAACCACATCGTTGACAGGCCCAACCCTCGCTGAAGTTAAAAGCTCTATTGACGAACAAAAACTCACCAACGAGTTTGTTAAAAATTTCTTTGAGGGCAGTAAACCCCAGGATATCACGACGAAATTTTCTAACATCGACAACCATATTAAAACCCAAGCACAGCTTGGACTCACAGACCTTCTGTTTTCATTCTTTTCTGACAAGAGGGTGGGGGGGATAATAGATCCTAGCAGAATCAGGGTGAATTATATCGAGATTTACAATGATGTTTTTTGACTAAAAGAAACCTTTGAAAAGGTAAAGATTTCGCATCCACACAGAAGCATTGAAAATATCGTGTATACGGTCGATTATGGGACATTTGATTGGGTAAAAGAATCTAATGTTAGATTGCCAATCGATATCGGGGAGGGGTCCAGTGGTATCTATAGGATGACGTTAGTCTCTACCAAGCAATTTGATATCATCGTGAAAGGTAAAACCTACTTTGGTGGCACCGCGACAGTAATTATCAATGGTAAAGAAGAATTTGAGATTGTCGCAGTTGATAGTACCATTAGATCAAAAATACACTGGTGTTTAGAATTTGTAAGTAAAATAGTCCCCCCACCCTGATCTACTTCCCGGACGATGGTGAATAATTGAACTAATGGGTTTAAAATAGCAATGACCTTATTGACTGAGTCAACAAAATCAATTGAACCGATAATAGTCCCGTTGACGGAGTCAGCGGTATCACAATCGCCAATGATTTCATCATCGCGATATCGATATGATACCGTAAAAAAATAAAGAAATATCGCCATCGATGAGACGAAAAACTTATCGAAGTCATCAAAAATGATTTTTCGAGGATGATAACAATCGTTATCAGCTACTGATAAAAATTTGATTAGGGTTTCAGCAACCTGGTATGTGGAATTCGTAGCGGATTTAAGTAAATAACTAAATTGAAAGGAAAATCCTTCGGATTTCACAATTGAAAACGCTAGCGTTTTTAAAATAAAAATGATTTCATCAACGCAATGTCGCTATTATCAGGTCAGAGAATTTCAGACTAGACTCAAAACCCTCACTGAGGAGTATCAAATAAAAATGAAAAAATACCGACGAAGAATCACCGCAATTGATGTTATTGTGTACTCGGTGTCAAGCGTTCTCACTGGCGCCGGAATAATACTTGCATCGGTTATAATGATTGCTCCGGTCGTAGTTCCAATTTGCATTTCTGCGGTGGCTACAATCGCGGGTATATCAACCGGGATAGCAAAAAAGATATCATCATGCAGCCAGAGTAAACTGCAGGATTACTTAATTCAATTTCATATTGTATCAACCGCATACTCGCAATTATCATTGATGATATCATCGTCACTCGATAATACGATTATATCAGATAGTGAATTCTCAGCGATGGTCAGTATTTTTGATTCCGCGATATCGAAATTAGAGCGACAACATGAATATAATAACAATGACAACACCGATGGAATTGGAAAACACGAACCCGAAAACCAAAATGATCTCAATAACCTCAACCATACCAGATTGTGAGTTCTCAGTGACGGTCAGTATTTACATTTCCGCGATGTCAAAATTAGAGCGACAACATGAGTATAGCAACGATGACAACACCGATGGAATTACTTCAACGTATAGTGGAGAACACGAACCCAGTACAAACAAGCATGATATCAATAACATCAACGAAACCCGAGTTTAGTGTGAATTTCCCTAGCCCAGTCCCCGTGAAGGAGATAGCGCTAGCAAAACTACGGGTGTATCACAGTTGGCCTAATATCAGATCAAAATAATTTGGTGGTCAACAACCGAATAATTCACTGGTATTCTCGTATAAGAATAAAGACGACGGGACTCCAGACTGGAACGTCGTTTCGATACCAACCGGATCATACCAAATTGAACAAATCAATAATGAATTCGCGCGTAGAATAAAATCGATTACTGGAAAAGAATCAAAAATCGCTATAACAGTTCATGAACCAACACTATCATCCGCAATTGAGATAAGCACAGAAGGATACGTCGTAGATATCTATCAGAGTTCTATTAGAACCGTACTAGGATGGCCTGAAAAACCACCGGAAAAATCCACCGCCGACTTAACCACGGACGTACAATCATATCATGAAATCAATCCCAGTTATCGAGATGATTTATCTGATATAAGAAAAGGAAGAATCGCCGATAGATTTATATTCACCAACAAAGACACATTGCAATGGGATTTTATCACTAAAAGAACAGCCGACTTATTTGTTACTATTTCATTTACGCTAACTGACGTCACTGGTTATTTTAATGAGATTAATCAATTACATAAAACATTACATAAAACACAACTAGAACAACTACGGAAAACAAAATCGCAAAAACACGTTGAAATAATAAATCAGCTTATATCGGACATGGAATATATCAATGAACTAATTATTCAAATAATAATTAATGACAACAGCAACAATAAACAACGATTCCTAACCGATTACAATATCACAGAAGACAATCTGCGTAATTTCAAGTTTCCCGGATACAACGCTGATGAACTAACAAGAATTGTTAAAACCGATATCAAGGCGCTACAAAAACTAGATTCAACTGTCCTCCTCAAATATAATAATGATCCAGATGGTGGCGGTAGGCATATTGCCCCGCACAATGTTAATATTTCAGCGGTGATTGCTCTCAATTTAGTATGTGATGTAATTGAAGGAAGCTATCAAATTAATCTAGAGCAATCAAATCAAGCTCAGCAGGGATATATTCTTTATTCGTTTGCACCAACAGCTCCTCCAGGATTCCTAATTATTGAAAATCCAATTAATCCTGTCTACATGCGATGCCATAATAATTCGCTAACCAGAATTAATTTCAAACTCACAGACCAGTCAAATAATCTAATTGATCTACAAGATGAGGTGTTAGCGATTAGTTTGTTTGTAAAGTCCTAAAAGGATTTTCATCGTAAAAGAATTATTAACCCAGAACTGAAAGTTCAGCAGCAGAGAGGGTGGATGACCACATAGTTGCGAGCAAAATTGATTAAAAAATCGTAAAATCTCCGTTTTTGCAAAATGGAGACTTTTTTTTTGGTTAAATGAGATTTTGTTGGAAGCCTTATATTTTGCTTGAAAACATGATCTGTAGGCCATATTTTGCTCGAAAACATGATCTGTAAGCCTTAATTTTGCTTGAAAACGTGGTCTGTTCACCCTCTCTGCTGCTCGTAGATATTTATCAGAGTTCTATTAGAACCGTACTAGGATGGCCTGAATTACCACCAGGAGGGAAAACCGTTGATTTACCGGAACCACAAAAAATTAATTATATCACAGACAGGATAAAACCTAATAATCCAATAAGGAGTTATAAAGATCACACAACCACTATAGAGTTTTTTGGTCTCGGATACCACGAAACCGGAGAAGAGAAGCCAGGGGAGGGAATAGAGGGACATCATTTTGTTAACGAACCTAAAATTATCGAAAATTTCACAGCAATGAGTAATGATTTATTGCTGTTGTTAATATCTCTCAAATCCGGCTCTCTCACCCAAGATGAATTTATCAGCGTCGTAGAAGCATGCTATAAGATTACACTGCACAACAAATTTTTACAAAAGTCATGTTACTGAAATAAAATTAGTCAATTCTTATTACTTTTTATGTGCTGAACACGAATATGACAGTCAAATTGCAAAATTGGCTCTAGTTTTTTTGTAATCTGCAAGAAATTAATGTTTACATAACGAAATGCATTCCAAAAGTAAAAGGTCAACTGTAATAGCCTACCTATAAAAAATCAAGTCATTGACTACATCTTAGGTTTCTTCGCCTGTCTCTTGTACAGCTGTTCGGGAGCATCTCTGAGGAGTGTCCAGCAGTAGTCAGCCAGCATTGTAGTGGACCATTTTCCCTGGTATCTTTGTTCCATTGTTGCGATATCTTGATGAAAACGTTCGCCGTGTTCATCACTAACAATACCACAGTTGCTAGGAAAGAAATCCAAATGGGAATGAAGGAAGTGAATCTTTAGAGACATATTGCAGCCAAGTTTCTTATACTTCATAAACATGTCTTCTACTAGTTCCTTATAGTTTTCTGCCCTAACATTTCCGAGGAAGTTTGTAGAAACTAGGCGAAAAGCATTCCATGCTTGTTTCGCGTCACCTTCCAGCAAGTTGTTGAACCGGTCATCTTTGAAAAGCTCTCGAATCTGAGGACCCACAAAAACTCCCTCTTTAATCTTTGCTTCGCTGAGTCGAGGGAATTTTGTATGCAGGTATCGGAATGCTGGCAAAGTCCGGTCAATGGCTTTCACGAAGTTCTTCATCAAACCTAGTTTGATGTGAAGGGGTGGTAGCAAGATTTTCTGAGCCTCAACCAGAGCTGGGTGTTGGATATTCTTCTCTCCAATGGCTACATTCTGCCTGTGAGGCCATTCCTTCCTCATGTAGTGCATTTCCCTTGCTCGGCTATCCCACTCGCATAAGAAACACATGTATTTTGTATATCCTTGCTGCAGTCCCATTAAAAGGGCAACTACCTTCAAATCACCACAGAGGTGCCAGCTGTACTTGTTATACTCAATGGAATTCAGTAGCTGCCTTAAGTTATCGTATGTCTCTTTCATGTGGACAGCATACGCTACTGGAATAGATGGAAGAATGTTTCCATTGTGCAAAAGCACAGCCTTGAGACTCAGTTTCGAAGAGTCCACAAATAGTCTCCATTCTTGTGGGTCATAAGTGATTTTTAAAGCATTCATGAGGCCCTCAAAATCGGAACAGAATATCAGATTACTTTCCTTTCTGAAGAAAGGCTCCAATTGCTGGTGGCGCTTTCGATATGCAGTAATTGTGACATCTTCTTCTAGAAGATTCCATTGTTGGAGTCTTGATCCTAGCAATTCTGCCTTGTTCATTGATAAGTCCAAATCACAAATCAGGTCATTTAGTTCTTCCTGTGTTATTCTGTGTGGGGTTGATGATGCACCACAGTGAAAATCTGGATCACTGCATGCTGATGGACCAGGAGAAGAACAGGTCGACTCACCTTTGTCTTCGTCAGATGAATCAAGAGAATATTCTGCTGGAGGTTCTGGAATAGGAAGTCCCTCACCATGTGGAACTGGTCTCAATGCAGACGGAATGTTTGGGTAGACTATTCTCGACTTCTTTCGCTTCGGTATTCCGCCGGAAAGAGGAGGAACCAAGCAGAAGTAACAGTCATTTAGGTGGTTGCTTGGCTCTCTCCACACCATTGGGACTGCAAACGGCATTGATGACCTTTTGCAATTCAACCACTGTGAAAGCTGTGTTGTACATGTAGCACAGCATATATGCGGAGCCCAAGGCTTGTCTTGGTCACCAACCTTGCATCCGAAGTAAAGATGATATGCCTTCTTCACTTGAGAATTGATACTTTTCTTCTGGTTGGCAAATGTCACTTCCCCACAAATATAGCAAAAATTGTCCGCGGTATTAACACACTTTCGAGGCATTACTGTTCTTTATTGTACGTAAATGGATAAAATAATAAGTTTTATGTAACAGTAGCTTGAACTGTCTCGCACAACACAATATTTTAAATGCTGAACCTATCTGATTGGGCTTTATATAGTACACTGCTTACGTCAGCTTCAGCAGCCGCCTGGCATTAGTATAATAGGCCTACACATGTATAGTACACTGCTGACGTCAACTTACTTCAGCAGCCGCATGGCATTAGTATTGCATTGCATCAGAAAATGATGCAATCAACTGTGGATGATGTGAGCATGATGGTATTATGCAATGTTACATCATTATTCCGGATGTTGCTGCAGTCCTACTGGAGAAATTGAGACAGTGAAACATAGAAAATGAGGTATATGAATATCTTCAAAACGAGAGCCAATAAAAATTTTTCACGGTTATATTCGTGTTCGGCACACCAAAATACTACAGATTAGGGCCTTTTCAAGTCAGTAATGATTTCACTGTTGACCAGTGTTATCGACGATATGGAAACATTTAATTTGAAAATTATTCAGGATATACTAGATGACGATAATCCCCTATCGAGAACAAGATTTGCATCAGAATATAAAATCCCCGTCAAAGATATTCCGACATTTAAACTACCAGGATATAACGTACCAAAACTAAAAAAACGTCTCAGTGACACCATCGATGTTGGTTTTAGAATAATTCATGATGCATGGAAAAAAACAGCATCACCGGAAATAAAAATCCTCAAACATAATAATGATCCAGATGGTGGCGGCAGACATATCGCTCCGTTCAATGTGAATATTTCATCGGTGATAGCGCTCAATTTAGTATGTGATGTTATCGAAGGAAGCTATCAAATTAATCTAGAGCAATCAAATCAAGCTCAGCAAGGATATATTCTTTATTCATTTGCACCAACTGCCCCTCCAGGATTTTTAATAATCGAGTCTCCGGTTAATCCAGGCTATATGCGATGCCATAATAATTCGCTAACGAGAATTAATTTCCGACTCACAGACCAGTCCAATAATCTAATTGATCTACAAGAGGAGGTGTTAGCGATTAGTCTGTTTGTGAGATCCTAAGGACTCGATCAAATATTTGGTTGAACTAGTAAAAGAATTATTAACCCAGAACTGAAGGTTCCAGCAGCAGAGAGGGTGAATGACAACAAGTTGCGACCAAAATTGATTGAAAAATCGTAAAGTCTCCGTTTGCCAAATGGAGACTTACTTTTTTTTGTTAAAACATGAGATTTCGTTGGAAGGCTCTATTTTTTGTTTTAAAGATTCAATCTATTTTTTGCCTGAAAACGTTGTCTGATTCACCCTCTCTGCTGCTAGGAAACTTGGAGATTGTCATATCGGATGTTGTGTTGGTATTATCGTTCGAGTCCAAGTTCTCTGACAATTGTTTTGTATAAAGGTATGAAGTTGAAGATGGGTATACTATCATCATTTGTACTAAACTCCATGCTAGAATGTTTAGTGGAATGCCAGAAAGATGGGTATATTTTATATGAACAGTTGCTTACCATATCAATAGCTCGTTTTTATTTTCAGAAACGGCCGAGCAAGTTTGGCAAGTTTGTACGTCGTATTCGCAGGGTTGTTTCTTCTGGTAGTAACAACCCTGATCCAAGAAAACCCCTCACATATGATGTACAGGCTCAACAAGTAAGTTGATGGTTACTTTAATTTTGTATATTAACCATATTCTGTGGATTGGCCTCGAGATGGTCCCTTTGTCCGTACACAAGGAAGTGTCAGTATATGACATCATATTCAATGTTCAATGCTATGTCTTCACATTTGTTCCCTGTGCTATGTTTAGCAAATGGTTTCTGACAGATTTTGATATGTGTTAATTGGTATTTTAATGACATTCATGTAGTTTAGTGCTGGACTATAAAGCTGAAAGTTGAAAAGGAGATCTGTGTCATTTTTAGTACAGTGAGACCCACTTATCTAAACCTTGGTTATCTTAAGAGCCGGTATATGTAGAGCATTTTGATCTGGTAAAAAAATCCTTTGTTTTAATATTTGGTCCCTGCTTATTTCTATCCCAGTTAAGTCGATACCCTCAATATACAGGCAAATATTTTAGTCTGATGTAAGAAGTGAACCCGATCAATGCGATATGAGAAACTTTTTATGTTCATGTCTTGGATAGTTTACAAGAAGTGACCAGCATTTTCTGTGCTACTGGTACCTTGTATCGGCGAGGATGGAAACAGTTGGTACAAGAACAAATTGGGTACTCATGCTTAAAATTGAAGAGAAAATCTCTGCAATTTTAGTTATACTATTACATTATCAAAAAGGCAAACTTATAGGATACACAAAATACTGTTGACTTCCAGACTATGGTAACTGGTCTTGACTGATGTCATCGGCTGGGTCACCTCAGCTCATATCAACATTGATTGGTTGATTATACAAGCAACATGGCATGCATCGTATTTTCAACTTTACAGTGTAATATTGTTTCTTGCATCTACTAAAATTAGTTAAATAACTAAACTCTAATTTTGGGATCCTCAGTTTATTTTAGAAATAATTTAGCCATTCTCAACAATAACAGATGTAAATATGTAACTAAATAATATTGTTATAAAACTAAAATAGTGTTTGCTATCATCTCTTTTGATTATACTGACACACTGTTTAAGATCACAGTAAAAGAAACAAAACAAACATTAGCTGATATTTAAAATCTCAATTACACCAGTTCAAATAAATTGAATGATGAAATTAAAATGACAAATTCTGATCACTAGACCTCTATATGGGCAAGTCTACTTCATTTCAAAACAGAACTATTTGAAAAGTATAAGCAGCATGTTGATAAACGTAAGGAAATAATTTATATGCAATGATTTTATATTTTAAATTACAAAGAAAGTAATTTAAAATGATATTTAACTATATGCAAAACAGATGCCTCCTTTATTTAAAATTTGTTATGATTTTATTTACTAAAAGTTGAAATACTGATGAATTTTAATGCTATCATCTTTGCCAAATATGTCAAGCTTCTGGTTTCTATACTGTGTAAAATCACATAAGGCGAATGGAGTTCTGTGGAATTCGTATAGAATTCTGTTGAAAATCATTCAAGAAAATAACTATATTCAATGAAGAACTACCTTATTTTTTACTGTAACTTGACATATGTTCATGAAAAAATACCTGCCTCACGCAGAACACAATTTCAGAGTTGAGACATTAACAGAACAAAATGTTCTAAAAGCTTCTAAAACATGGTTGCAGAAATTGAAACTACAGATGACCTGTAAGTGAATTATATTGATCCACTCTGGTGGTCAAGTGGTTAGAGTCCTCTGCAGGAGCAGGAGGTCATGGGTTTCATAACTGGCAGAATCATACCAAAGACATACAAATATGGTACTAGCAGCTGTCTTGCTTGGCTCTCTGCATTTTATTTGGAGGTTAGTGTTAGGACTGGTCGGCCTGGTGTCAGGATAATGTGACGGGTGGTACATCATGTTACAAGTCTGAGGCATGATGCCCCAGTGCTAGACATCACTATAAACTGCCTCAATGCAGAAATCATAATGATGTGACTAAAAAATTGTTAAAGCAGCATTGAAACTCCTAATCAAACAAAGAAAGAAAGAATTATATTAAAGTCAATGCAATGAAGTCAAACACTGGATTAGATGGAATAGTAACAGTGATGAATACAATTGCTGATCACTGGCTGAAAAACAATATAACATAGGAATCAATGTGCTAATTAGGAGACACACACAACATTTCTTTCTTTAAAAATATTGCCCCATCATAATATCTTAGAATAACTACTATTCCATCACAAATATAGTATTTCCACGCTGAAACACTTTAACTAAAAGTCTATAGGTTATCTGAGAACCAAATAAATTCTTTTTCTTTTTCTTTCTGACAATGCCACAGTGGTGATTTATCTCAATGACGAGGTAGTCCCAAGCCTTGTTTGGGATTGTCTAAATTGCAGTCTTCATTGACAAACCCGCATTCAGGTTTATCATATCCCTGGCTAATCAGGAAGCAGAATGGTCTATTTTGTCTGTAGAGTTTTTGGAATGTCAAACTCACCCAACTTTTGTATCAGCAGTCACATAAAGACATCGGCTTAAAGCAAAATATATCATGATTTACTAATCAGGCCGAACAACATACCAGTTGAATAACTGACAAGAGAATCGTTGGTTCACCTCTCAGATAAAGCCTGCATCCCAATAACATTAACTATAGCAGGTACAATCAGCGAAATACAAAAAATATATTGTTTAATTGAATATCAGTCTGTTTAAGATTTGACTTTAAAAGGCCCTTTACTGTGAACACATGCAGTTCCAGAAATTGCTATGGCTGATGTGGTTGTCTATTTGCAGAATCTGTAATCAAGGATGTGTGTATACTGATATATGTTTGATCCATGAGCTCTCACATATTTTAGGTTATTCAAATGTTTATCTATCATGGCATTTGCATGTTTACTATAGGAACTCAGTTAGTACAATGAATCATTCTGTTCCATTAGTAACTGATGCATTCACAGATTTGCTGCCGATGGTTATCAAGGGGAAATCACTCTAAATTAATTCTTGGTTGGCAGACAAGTTGTAGCTTTTCATTCAAGGGAGCAGGGGCCAGATTTTGTGTACAAATGTAATACTGCAATCAATAACCTAGCTTAAAACAAATCATAAAAAATGAAATACACAAGTATTGTCAAAAAGGTCCAATTTTTTAGATACCTGTATTAAAACAAAGTGTAAGAAGAGTTTTCCACAATACGAGAAAAGGCGATGGCAATTCGTAGCAGAAGACGCTTTATGAAGGTCATTTATGTCACCATGTGATGCTTGCAGTGCAAACATAAGCCCTTTTGCTAGACGACAATTCTGCAAAAAAGTTTGTTTTAAACGGGCTGATGCCATTGAAAATATTTGTCAACCAAGCCTTTGTTTTACATATTCTACTTGCTCTAAACCCACGTCTTTACTGCTATGGGAGGCTAGCTCTTCTTCCTAGTCAACTATTGGTATTTCACTAGCAACATATTGCAGAGTAACTATGGAAGATGTACATGCATGACATCAATTTCAAGAACAACACAATCCCTAGTTTACAAATATATCCATATCTTTAAATACTGTTAGTTAACAATAGCTGCAAAAGTCACACCATAGCCTTAATAAATTTGCCAAGGGCCAATTTATGAAACTGTACCCTGCACCTTAAAAATTCGCCTGAAAATTAAGTATGTCAAAAGTTGTATACATGTCACATATTTAGACGTTATCTAATAAAATGATATAATGGAAAAGGAAAATATTTTGTGCAAAATGCTAAAAATGGTATTATGCTATCAGAAAGTGTCTACTAGGCAGCAAAAAGCAATGCATTATTTACATTGTGAGTTGTGACTGACTGCATTTTTTGAAATATTTCAAATTGTTTGCAACCTACAATCCTTTTGAGCTATGTTTACCACCATATCATCATGAATGTCAAGAAGAGGTTTGGAAGTTGCACATTTTAGTAGGGAATGACAGAAATGCTATGTTAGTTGTCAGTGACAGAATTAAAAATTTTCTATAAACTCTTCTAGCAAATTTAAAGAAATCAAACATTAACATCAATAATGTGCTTTATAAGTACTATTAGACTTATATAAAATAAGCAGTTCCTCAACTTTTCATTATCATTCTAGAGACCTAATCATAATAGAAATAATTGACATTAATGTACTTTTATCATTAAGTGAAAACAATAATTTCAGACGCATGAATCTGCCATTTAATTTCAAACTTTTCCACCCTATTCAATTGATAAGAATCTCTTATGAAAAATAATCTCAAGTAAAATATAGCAATCAGTATACCATAGGCATCACTATGTCTAAGACCATTCCACAGGTATCATTCAACATTCACAACAGTATGTTTATATAGGATTCTTCTAACGGCCATCTACTCTTGTCGAGTTATGTTACTTTTAAGAATGCATGTTGACATGCTATGTAATTGGTTATGTGCCTGTATTGACATGTGGATAATATTTACTAAAATAGAGGTGCAAGCCTTGACAGCAACAAAAAGAACAAGACAATACATTTTGGTGACCATTTTTTTCTCATATTTAGTAAGTTAACCCCAAAATATGCTACAGTTTAATGATATAAACAGTTCTCACATTTCTCACATTGCGGTAATAAGTACAGTTACCTCCCTCAGTAGCAGGGGGTGGGAGGGCGAACCCTACAAAAGATTGTGCAGGTATTATTTTGTTAAAATAACGGTTTCTAGAATTTTAACGATACAGCTGTTAATTTGTCAAAATAACATTTATTCAGAAATGTGAAATGTCAAGGGGTGAACCTTGTGTGCATGTTTTATTTTGTTAAAATAACGGTTTAATGATGCAGCTGCTATTTTGTCAATCCCCGAATTATTATTATCCGTGTTAATATATAGCAAATATCGAAGACGCGCAAATTAACCGTATATGCGATCTAATCCTATTAGATATCGTGTTACAGGGTCTGATAAATTTATCGTTATGAATCCATGAGGGGTTGCTTGAGCACCACTAAAGAAATTTTTAAATTTGTTATAGTCGTAATCCCCACAGCACCATGTTTGCCAGATATTTCGGAGTGTATGAGTGTCAACCCCGTTAAACACCGCTAACACGTTACAGTTATTTCGGATCACTTTTGGAATTTGAGTGTATCGTTGAGTGACATAGATCATGTCGGTGTTCTTATGTGTGCCACGAGAAAATATCCTCGCGGGATTTTTTTGTTTGTCCAACATGGTATCGTCGTACATGACAAGATTGTTAATATCCCCAGAAATATCCTCCACGTAAGGTGCTTAATCGATATCTGTGATAAACTTGATGATATTTTCTCCGGTGATCTCTGAGGCTTTTTCGCTATAATCTTTTAACACCTGATAGCAATGCTGATCGTCAACGCTCGGTGGCACCAAATATAATTTTTTTCCAAGCCATCCATTTCATAATCAAAATGAGTAATAGCTGTGTTTTACCGCTTCCTTATGGTCCGATAATTATCATTCTGACGGAGTTAGGTAGTATCGGATGATGTTTGACTCGTTGTTTTTTTCTTTTGCGCGGAAAAATCTGTAATATCCATTAGGTATAAGTAAATAATATTATGAATTTATGTTGCGTGAAAGCTATAAGGCTAACACTCCAACGATTAACCCAAAGCCTATCACAACAAAAAATAACAGAGCAGCAATCACCGGAAAATATGAGCGGTGCGGTATAAAAAAATTCAGATTTATTTTTAAAAAAAAGGCGGTGATATCACCTCTAGGTTAACAAAACTCCCAGGGATGCCATGGCAAAGTATCCAGGAGAAAAACACCTTCCCGGATATAATTATTGTGCACCCGGGAAACGATTAGATATCAGTTTGGATGATCGGGATAATCCTCGTCCGGGTGAATATCCGGTAAACGCCATCGATGATGCCTGTCGTGTTCATGATATCGCATATGGAAGTAAAGATCTCAAACATGAATTATATTCTCGATATAACCTTCAAGGTATTTGATATGGAAGCGATTTATTATTCTCCGACCGGATACTATTTGGGAAAATCCGCCATTGATAAACTTGCCAGCGCTGCAAAAGTAAAACGTGAAACAGCAGCTGATTGACTAGCCAAACAAGCTGTATGGCAAATTTTTCTACCGCGTCCAAAGAAAATTCAATACGCGTCATTCGATGTTAATATTCCAAATGAGGTTCATCAGGCTGATATATTATTTCTGCCGCATGATACCGTTCAAAATCGTGTTTACAAATACGCGTTAGTGGTTGTTGATGTCTTGAGTAGATACAAAGAGTCCGAGCCGTTATCAACAAAGAATCTTCGGAATTTTTCTCCAAGTTTAAAAAGATTTTTCATCGAGGTCCTCTACGATGGCAAAATCTTCTTCAGGTTGATCCTGGTAAGGAATTTCAAGGTGAAGTATCGTCAACGATGAAACAACAACACACTAAGATACGACGAGGACATACCGCGATCCATCGTGATCAAGCAATCGTTGAGCGGTTTAACAGAACTCTCGGTGATAAATTATTTCATTATCAGTATGCGAAATAATTCACCGATGATAAACGATCTTGCGAATGGGTAAAACGATTATCGGAAGTAATCGCATTGATCAATAATGAAATGACTACCACATTTAATATGAAATCGGCAATCGCGATAACAAAAAATATATAAATGTGTAAAAAAAATGAATCTTCATCGCAAATCCTGCCAAGCAATGTCACGGTGAGACAAACCTCTGTGAACTTAAAAGTGGTGCTACAGGATCAACTGATCCAGTACGGAGTGTCACCAAGCATACAATATTTTCCACGTAAACATATATAAAAAAACCAACACGTTACAAACTCGATCCAACTGTGCCACAACGGAATTTTAATTGTGAACAGTTACAAGTAATCCTGGATGATACTCAATTACCAGCAACTAATCTCCGATGATAGCAATTCTCCTAAGTTGATTTATTCTTCGTACTCGTAACACCGCGAGGTGTACCAGATTTGACCACTCGATGAAGTCATCAACGATCCCACATAACTGTATCTTCGATGGTTAATCCTTGCGCTGAATGAATCGTCATCGTGTATCCTAACACCCACTGAGATTTATTAGTGCGTAACACGTTTTCAACTGTGCTAATATCAACGTGTACAATATCGTTTAATACGAGTTATTGTCGTTGTAATTTTCCTGGAATATCAACCTCTATATTTTGTTGTCGAGTATCTTTAAACCGGTAACATAACGGAATCGGTTACATCGGAATTTTTTTCTTTGTGAGTTTTAAATAATTCTACCTGAAGACGATCTCGCATTTTTTCTGCTGGCGACAACTATATCTGCTGGTTTCAACGTGTCCCAGAACTCGTCAATGGAGGTTTCATGAATTATTTTACGCGTAATTTCACATTGTATATAATCCGGTTGTAGTCTTATCGCGAACTTCAACGATGTCAATTCATCATCACGTGAACGATGATCCGTTTTGATCTCTTTTACTAATAATCTACGTTCCTTTTTAGCCATTCGTGAGGTGATTCTGCGGTAAATGGCGGTGGTTGACCATGATCTGCGCACATGATCACCGTTGTATTTTTCTTTAGCAACCATGTTAAAAACGTTTTTTAGCAACTCCAACGATACAGTATCAATTTCATCCCAACTAATTATCCGATCAATAAATTATGTTGCCATGCGATCGGGAGTCCAATCAGTTCCGTTATATCTAAAGAAGCTATGATATGTACACGCGGTAACTCCGATTTCATCTCGCGGGCAAGACGATAAGTTGGAGTCAACACGATCATATCAGAGTTCTTTCCAAATAAATCGATTACCCTGGTTGTCTTTCCACATCCTCTTGGAATGTTCAGATAAACGGTTTTATGTCTGGTTATGGGATCGTACACAGAAGGCGACGACGATATATTATCATTGGTATCCTCGCGATAATTTTCTTCGATGGGATCATCAAGTTCTTTATTGTAATTGTATCTTTGCTCGCGCTTTATTCTACAAGTACCCCAATGTTCCTCAGCGTTAGTGTACTCGTCTAAGCGTTCTCGATGTTTTACATTGAAATAAAACGAGTCCGTGGTAACTCTAACCGTGATGTGAGAGACTTTATTTAACATCGAGAACACGTTTATCAAAGCATAACCGAGAATCGAAGATCGCATAATGGGTAAACTGCGGTGATTCTCCTTCGTAATATTCGACATGATTTTGAGTTTTTCGTTGTTGGATAAATAAGTTGTTGATCTGTATATCAACTTTCCCTTTGTTTTAGTATGCGCGATGATAAAATCTAATTCGTCGTCGTCAATTATAACTAGAAAGTTCTTCTTTTATAACCTTCTGATGAACCTTTGGTAAACTTCCCGAGTATTATCCGTCCAAGATCTTTTGCCTGATCCTCTAAACATTTTTTATTCTCGGATCATCGTGTTCTTCGGGAGTCGGTAACCAAATATCTTTCTGTGTCCAGTATGAAATTATCGCCTTGGATATAGTCAACGACGTTAATATCTTTCCGTCTAATGAAAACCCTAATAGTGGTATCGGGGCCTATTTTTTTCACGTGAAGTTGCTTCTACATTCAGAGATAAAATGCTGGGTGAAGATCATCCGCAAGTTTAAATGATGTCACCTTGGCGAATCCGGTTAAATCAAATATAGGTAAACTCCTGTTAATCGATACACTCGTCAATCCATGTGTGGGATGACCAAATCGCGTAAAATATTCGTGACATTCTCCCCGTCCAAGAAAACTCGCCGGGTAACATGATACAATAACTGCACATATAGTATTTTGTGACTCGTATTTTGTCTTCCATAATCCACCATGTGAGGTTTCTACGCAACTAGCTTTAACATCTCAAAACGATCAGCGCAGAGCGGTTTCCAAGAGTTTTTCTTTCTAGCCAAATGAGTCGCGACGGCTGGTATCGTAAAACAATTTTTGGCAATTTCATCTGGATTTCCAGCGATGTATCTCAACGCGAGATTATTCATCTGTGTTTGAAGAGCTTCTGTTTGGTATAAATCCCCATCAGGTCTAACAAATTGATCATATCATACATTCCCGTTTCATCCTTAAACAACCATATATCAACCGGATTGGTTTTGCTCATTTCGTGGATAGCGTCGAATATAGCTCCGTGATAGTATTTTACCGTTCGTGACATAAACAATATCATCACGGAAACGCTCCATGCGTGACCGTTATGATCGATGATTTCAATGGGAACAGTTATTTTTATATTTTTATATTTTGCTTCGTGTAAAACGTTTTTGGTGCACGATTTAACGGTATTCGGAAATCTTAAGACGCGCTCCAACGTATTAACATCGTTTACGGACGCACCCGAGGATTGAACAGATTCCGCCCGCGTTAATATTTTTGATTTTCTCAACTCTGTTAAACTGTTTCCTCGTTTGATATTTTTAAAGTGTTTTATGACTCGTTCCGCAACGCAGTTGATTTTTGAAAGTTTCATCCGGAAAAGTTTTTTTCAAATCCGTATCGTTTATCATGTATAATCCGTAAACTAGCACCATCAACGGATATAAACGATTATAATATCTATCAGCACGACCGGTTTTCCCGTCGAGGTTAATACTCGATCACGATGATTATACACTCGCCAAGACATTCCACCGGAAGTTTTTTTTAATTGTAAATATTAATATATTTTATTTGAATCCAATATTTTGTGTTTTAAAAATGTATTTCTTATAGTATCTCTTTGGCACGAGAATCAGTCATTCAAATATCCATATTAGGAGCTAGAAACGTCTAAAATACGTATTTGGCACCGTCAATTTTAAATTCATACTTGGAACGTCGATAACTATTTCGAATCGCTGATAACTTCGCGGGAAATTTTATTTTGTCATCGAAGTTAAAACGCTTATTTCATTAAGTGTTTATCTTAATCTCGGTAATCATAAACATAGTGTTGCTATTAAGCCTTATATATATATATATATATATATATATATATATATATATATATATATATATATATATATATATGAACAACTGTAATTGGTTACCTATCGGATCATCTATCAGATGCGGCAAATTGTGTCGAAATGAGTTCTGCGGGGATCATATGCGAAATATCCGACGAGGAAGCTCTGTCCCGCAACCTTCTATCAACTGCGATTTTTGTGGATTAAAAAAAATTACGGCGCTGAAATGGTCCTACGAGCGTCATAATAAACCGTCATTGTTACAGAGTCCGGTTGATTATCTTAATAGAAAAATACCTAACAATTTAGATAAATAAAAACTCTTATAAAATAATAATGAATCGTAACGAATACGTCGCTCATTCGAGTTACGTTAATTAGGAGACTTCACGAGATGGAATCGTCCGACATCGACAACAAAAGGTTCCACTTGGATATATTAGTAATAGCGGGTATACCATCATTACCATATATGATCAAAATAAAAACTATTTTTTTTTATCATAAACATAGATTTCCCGTCGAATGTTTCATCGGGTTAATCGGTAACGGTTTCGTCGCTGATCATAGTAATCGAGATAAACTCGATAACCGTGTAGAAAATTTACGAGTTGTTACTCTGTACGAAAATTATCTTAACAAAGCAACGAAAATACAATCTCAACAACGGAGACCCGTAATATCGTTCATAGATAGCTCCATTAAAATTTTTCCGTCGATAGCATACGCAGCTAAATATTACGATATTCACAGCAAATACATAAAACGAGCTGCAGAAGGTACTATTTTGACCGTGTACTCGAAAAGATTCGATAACAGCACTTCATTTACCTTCGAGTGATTTTTTTTTCACTTTCTGAAAATTGCAATTTAGATAAATACAAATATTTTCGTATATATAATGAATTATATATCGACGATCGACGAATTTATCATCCTGTTTCCCATGACTATAACGACGACGAAGAATATTGGATTGGCTTTACAATAAAATATCATTCCGGAGATTTTCGACGACGGAGAAATTTACGATTATTACCCCGCCGATGACGAATTTGACTCCGATGATGATTATTTCTACGGTAAACAATCCAACGCAACTTTCGAATATTACTTTTACGGGAACAGTGATAACATTTACGCGCCTAAACATTTTATAAACCTCCAACGCGCTGAAGCAATTAAGTATCAACGATGTAAAAAATTGATTGGCAAATCTTCGATTTTCAACGATGAAATCGCTAGCGATGAAAAATCGAAAATTCTAAAGAAATTAAAGAAATAAAAAAATAAATATGAACAACGAATATATCGCCAAATTGAAAAATGAACTCGACTGTATACGACAGTGTAATCACAGTAATATATTTATCAGCGATTACGTCAACGCGGAATATTCAACGATAATATCAGCGCGACGACTAAACAATTCTTCTCAGGGAACGAAATCGTATCATTTATGAAAATATCCACACGGAGGATTTTCCCGAACAAGAATTTATTGCAGTGTCAGCGATGTTAACAAAGATATTAAGGGCCGTCGATGAAGTGTTCAACGAGGAGCATCTAATGGAGTCCACCGTGTAAGAACTCGAAAAGAAATATTTGAAATCGCAGATTTCCTCCGATGGTCTTTCATCATAGAAAATTTCTCGGCGTTTTTTTTATTTTATTGATATATCTATATCATCAAATTTACCATCACTGAACGCTTTATCTACTTCCGCCCTATCCTACATTTTTGTTTGTCTTTGCGCAGAGATTTGTTATTATATTCAGTGATAGCATTATAATACTTCATTATCCGTTCATTATTTTCTAGCTTCATTCCAATTTTAACTTCGTAAACATCGCCATTTTTTTTAGCTCTGTGAGTTCCATATTTTTTTTGACAATTTTTTCCTCGTATTTCTTCGTGAGGTCTTCTACGACACCTCTAAGTTGACTCCATTCCGCGGTTAACTTCGCGATCTGTTCTCACAGTTTAGAATTTTCCTCGCGAAGTTCTCGTTGTTGTTCACGCTGATGTTTTATTGTAGTGCGATACTCCTCAGCGGATCCATTACTTGTAGCGGACATCGGCCCCTTTGACTATGTTTTATAATACTGGCAATAATCCAATTTTATATTCGTGAGACACTTCACGAGGACGTTTAACTCCTTGCAACGATAATTTTTTAAATCTTCGGCGGTAAGGTAAGTCGGTGCTCTCATATATAAAAATTGAAGATTTTCACGCAAAAAAAATTATAATAAAAAATTATACTCAGAAACCATACACAGATAGGAAATTTGCTGGATTTTTTCGATTTTTAAAATCTTCGATTTTATATTTCTGATCAACGGTCATACATGAGTAGACATAGTTCATTATCTGATCGCGACCACAACTAATCATCGCTATAGGATCACGCTGAAGCTGTCTTAGTTGATAAACTGTCAGTAGAACATCCTCGTCACCGAATCTGTCTACGTATAATTCGAAGTTACCTACGATGTTTTCCGAGAACGATTTTCTAATAGCGTCCTCGAGTTTATCCTTTTCGTAGACGAATACCTGCGTGTGTGTATACATATTATAAATGTTATTATTTCAATTTGAAAAATCATTGTTGAAAGTCTATGACGGCAATCCAAAGGATTTTACGACTTCACATCGACAGTAATTTGTAATTGTTTCCCTGATAAACCAATCAAGTTAAAATCGTGATAAACTAATCTAAAATTCATTCTTGATATCGAAGAATTAATTGTTGTCAAAGATACTAAATTAGTCGGGATTTCTATGATTAAACATCCCCTGGAAACACTCAGAAAACGTGTATAGGATGTAACCTTGATCTACTTCACTCATCGATGATATATCAACGCTATAACTACCTAACACGGCATCGCAAATAGATGTAACGCGATGATTCCTTTTATATCGACGTTATTTGGTGATACATGTCTACCTGTTCCATTGGGAGCATTATCCCATCGTAGAATATCTACGATCGGTTTTGATATTTCCCAACGGTGATGTATCCATGGGAAGAATTTGTTGATGATATCATTGATCTATTTTTTTCAGTGTTGGATATCCGGGAAATTTATAATTGGATCATTGATACTCGGTGATTGTACGGTTTTTTAAAAATCTATCTTTGTCTAGTTTTATTAAATCATGTAAAGCATCATTGAGAAAATCTATTTCAGATGTGATATGATTTAACTTTTTAAGTTGTCTAAAAATTTCACCGCGGTCAGATGTCGCGTTACTCAACGTGGATCTTTGAAAATATTGTCGTAGTTGTTGTAATTTTGGTTTAGATAATTTATCAACATTGTTAAAAATATCTTGGATGGTGTGTTGTGTAAGAAACCAACCACCTTCTGTGGGAGATTGCCAGATTATAAAACCACCTATGTTATCATGATAATCTTCCGGGTCATAGACGATATACTCATATGGAATATTATTAAGATGCGTTTTAAAAAAAATAACAGTGTGATAATCGTAATTTAAATTAATTTCTGGTTTAGGAGTTTTATTTGTGATCTAATCAGATTTTTTTGGTTCATCGATGATCGGGGTTGTTTTTTCCCAGCTTTGATGTATCCATGAAAAATATTTGTCCATGAGATCATTGTGAGGTTCTTTTCCATTCGGGAACATTATACTTGGGAAATTTATTATTAGGCAATGTGTGTTCAGTCAATGATAACATCGTTAAAAAATTTTGTTGTTTGGACTAGAATCATCAACGATTATTTTAAGTAATCTCGCATTGATATAATCCATATCGAGTATAATTTGATTTAAGACTTCAACGCGTTGAATAATTTTATCGAGTGAAGATGTATCACTGATATACTCATGCAAATATTGTCGTAGTTGTAAATTTGTTTGAAATGTTTGATCTGATTAAAAGTAACGCGTAATTTATTCGCTCTGATATAAAACCCTCCTTGGTCCGCAGGAAGATCAAAATAGCATACTATGTTACCATATGTTTGTTCTTCATAGCTGTCCTTGTTATCATAAACGTTATACAAGTATGGTAATACCGGGTTAGTTTTTAAAAAACAAACCTCATTACTTGTATAATTTAAATCAACACCATGAGCGGATCTAACATCTGTAATAAAATCAGCTCTTTTTGGTTCCCGTAAACGCAGATGACAAGCCGTCGGTAATATTTTGGGCCATCCTAATATAGTTCTGATTGAGCTGTTAAATATATCAACGGCTTAATCAGGTGAATTTATATTGATGGAGGATGACCGCAAGTGTTCATGAGAAGTTATATCGATAGGAGAAACATCATGTCTAATTTTGTTCTGGTGATTAATGCTATTCTATGTCGAATTTCGATGTTGATATCTTCGATTTCATACCCTCCCTTTGGAAGATATATTGTTCGCCAATCATGGGTTCCATCTGGTTTATTTTTGTATGCGAATACAAAATTATTATTAGGTTGTTTATTCCCGAAATGTTCATATATGATATTAGACCAGCTATTTTATACTAGAAGGTGAGTTAATGAGATTTCTTTGCCGAGATCGGAGTTGGAAATTAAATTGTAATTTTTGGTTTATTTGACAACATCGATATCAACATTGTTTTCATCGGAGTGGTATTTTCCACTATTGAAGTAATTCCTTTGTCATTATCTGTTATGTGTTTTTTTTAATTTTGACACGGCGGCATCATAGATATTCAATAACGTGGAGAACACACTATCTGATATCGCTGTGTCATCGAGTGATAATGATATCATCGCGGAAAATTGTGAGTACGCAGTTGATACCGTATGAAACTTAATGATGTAATCTTGGAGTTTACGCTGACTACACGATATTTTTTTTTTGTTTTTATGGAAATTTTTCCTGCGATAGTTGTCGCCACGGCTATACAAATCGGAATAGCGACCAGAGCGATCATTATCACCAAAGAAAGTGTTATGCTGGCCCCGGTAACTACACCTGAAATAGAGTACACAGTTACATCAACGGCAGTAATTCTTCGTTGATACTTTTTTATTTTCATCTGATATTCCTCGTAGAATATTAGTTAGTAGTTGTAACACCTGGTTGTATCAGTATTGTTGAGTTGTTTCCATTATTAAACAACGACGATTTCAATTTAGTTATTTACTAAAATCTACTACGAGTTCTACGTACCAGGTTATTGACGTCCGAGCAGCTAATGGTTAATTTTCATCAGGGATATGTGTTATCATGAATCGTGTAGATATATCCTTAGCGAATACCCTTGATATGATATTAACACCGTATGCTCCTCCCATCCCTGCTCCCGATAAGATATTAAATTTGTATGGTGATATTAATGTTAGTATATAAATTCCATCGATAGTTACGATGATATCTAGCATGTTATTTTCTGGTGTCCAAACGAGCATTCCAATTTGTATCGTATATACCAACATTTTCTAGCTTGTGAGGAATATTTATTTTATCGAGTTTATTATTCACTGTTTGAAAATCACCTTCGATAGCCTCTTGAATTATCTTGATATCATCGATCGATTATATTATATCAGGAAGTTTTATATCGACGGGACCATCAAACAACCTATTTACGATGTTTCTACGAAAATTTAGAAATTGTTTTACATGATCCTCATGCGCTGATTGAAGTGTTGTTAGTTCATTCATGGCGGTTTTTATCCGTGAGAGCTTCGGTGTGGTCACCGATTGAATTTCAAAGAAATTGTAAACAGGAAGTTGAATATCTGTAACGGATTTCTGTAAACCCGCAAATTGATTTATATGTCGTATTCATCATAGAGGGTGTTTAACGATTTTTGACCGATGATATAAAATTATCACCGAGCGCCGTTAATCAGTCTGTGATTGCTTTCGATATAAGATTTTGTTACTCGTTCGATCGAAACTCCTTTTTGGGGTTTTGGTATACGCGGTAATGATCTTCCCCAAATATCTACCGTATTATATTATTGATATCTCTTTAAAAGTTGGTATGATCATGTACAGCTTTATGAGGTAGATTACGAGATATTGAAATAGTCGTTAATACGTTAAGAACTTCTCGTCCACATAGCGGAGGATCGGTTAAGGTCGGTGTGGTTAATGCTGAATATCAAACTGGTATTTTCAACTGTGTTACATATTTGATAAATTCCTGTGGCCGTGCTAACCCATACAAGCCGAAATAAATAATTGATTTAGGGTGTATCGCCTAAGCTACTCAGTGAGTTCCAGGTCCGGTGTTATCATCGAGATTAATTATACCCATCTCTCGTTGTTTAGGTAATTGATCTCTCAAGAAAACACCGCTGAAATATGTCACAGGGAGTTTTTTCACCGCGGTTATTAAATCAAAATTTGATATTGTAATCAAAGATTCCCGTATTATTGTCTGATTGTATATCTGGTGAATCGGCTGCCGAGTAATCTGAAGCCATTTCCTTTTTTTATATCCCTGCCCGGTTCTTCGACGAGTAATTAACGCCTTTGCAATCACGGAGCCATCAACAATTCAAGTATCCCTCCGGTCTTTTTTTTCCAATACTGATATTTCGCTTTTTGTGTCATTGACTCAACAATTTTCTTTGCACCAGCAGCACCAACAGCTCCAACAGCTCCTAATGCAGCAGCCTTAGCGGCAGCGGGAGCCGCAAGAGCAATGAATAAAGGAATTGCGACAGGAAAGAGAAATATTCCACCGGATTTTATCATATTTGAAATCGCAGAAGATGAAAACTCCAATTGGACTCCTGTTTTCGCAGTTGATGCGTTATTAAAATGATTAAGTTGAGTTTTTGTCAACTACAATTTATTCTGTCATCCCTTTATCTGTTGATGTTTCAAATTTATTTTTGCTTCACATATAGCAGAATTTTTTGATTGTAGTTTTATCTATCTGACCAGGAGTTAAAGTGACATTAACATGATTATATGACATTTTTATTAAATTAGATAACATATCATCTAATTGTTACATGCTTGGAAAATATTGCATATTTTCTACTGGTAAATCAATTATTCTCATTTTTCCATTACCACCTTCGAGTGTCATCGTATTATTAAAAAAGAATAACCTCGATTATTCTGTATGATCCACCATCAAGAGGAAGAGCTCCTATACAAGCCTGAAATTTAATGTCAAAGACGGAATGCTTAGATAAATCGAGATGTTGTAATGAAAAATAATAGATCAGGTACAAATCTGGAAAATTCCATTGCGATATTTGTAATCTGGTATCAATATTTAGATCGCATCTCATATAAGTCCATAAACGATGATATACATGACCTATTTGATTGTTATCATAATCAGTAAGAAGATTTTCAGTGGTTTCTTGCTGATTACTTATTCGCAATGATACCTCGCTGATATTTAGTTTATCAAATATCAAATGACTCCGGTGTTATTTATTATCCCCGTCTATTCTGATTTTACTTTGTAATGCGATAAAAATATTTCTTGGCATGGAGATATTTTTTGTTAACGTGACCTGCCAAGTAAATGTCCCAATAATATTACATGTATGAGTAGCCATTATAACATCCAACCATAACAATAATGATTTTTCTACGCGATCCAAAAAAGATAATAAATGAGCTTCAATATCAAGCGATGGAGTCATCATTGGCATCCATAATGCCAATTTGGATTAAACTATTTTGCCATCTGGAACATCAACACCGTGCCAGAGCGCATAATCATCATTTGATTTTCTCATAAGAACCAGGGTATGACTAGTACTAAAGATAACCTTTCTAACATCTCTACAAAATCCAAAAATATGAGAAAGAGGAATCGCGCATGAAAATCTTCCATCATTGTTTAACATTAATTTTCGATTATGAAATCCCAAATTAAAATTATTAGTAACACTTTTGATTATATCAAAAGCATCAGCCGGTCTAGCTGGATATCCATCTGGTTGAGGATCAGACGCAGTAGCTCGTGGTGTTCTCAGCATATTAAATTGATTATTATCGGGATAATCAGTGAGATCCTTCGCGAACATCATTGAATGATCGGCAGATTTGATAAAATCATCAGAGTATCTCGCGAATCATAGTATCATACTTGCGACATCAATGTAATTATTGATAGATTCTATTCTGTTAGAATTGATTAGATACTGAGCACTACCAACTAATGCCATTATACCATTTTTGACAAAACCGATCGGGGTTGTTGAGAGATTAGGATAAGGTGTGCTAACATTATTTTTTTGAACAAATCCTCTTTCCTCCTCGATAAAGGCTTCACACGGTAAGAAGTATTTAGAGGTATCATCAAATCAAAGTTTAATTCGTGATCTAGCATTGGCATTTATCGCGTTATATGAGAAAAATTGAAAATCACATATGGAATCCTATCGCGGTACGGATGTATCCATGTCAAAAGCATCATCGGAAATCGATTGGAACATTTTATTATATACGTGCTGATCTAAATCATAATCGTCTGAGACCGGAACCAGCAACCAAATTAACAACATTTGTTTTGCAAATTATCATTCAAAGAAATTTCCAACGGAGCCAATTTTTGAGCTACTATTTCATTTACTTCTTTACTCACCTTAGGTGGCATTAATTCCGTAGACGGTAATTTTGTTTTGTTTTCCTCGAAATAACGATATTAGCTTATTTTTAACGGTATTAAACGCTCTACCAGCTAGATCACCAACTGCACAGAAAACCTTGCTACCAATAGCACCAATAGCTTTTGACGCTAGTTCTTTCCAACAGGAATAACCTTTGGAGCAATTCTTGTGAATAATCCTGAGACGACATTACCTAATCCACCTCCGTGATATACTTTGTATTCTGGTAATCTCGAGTTCATGACGTAAACTCTAGTTGGTTTGTTATGATACATTTTATTTAGATGTTAACTATCTAATCGCTGTGATAATCGTTGATTATTTCATTGATGAAACCGCGATATAATACAATATCCATAAAACCTCCTTGAAATAATCGCTGATAGATATCAGCAGCTTCATTAATTATTTCAGGAGAATTATTTCCAGCTTGTTTTCCACCGATGAGAACCTCCAATCGTGATATATCATCTTAGCAAACAAAGATCACCACCATGAACCTTTGGTTGAGAATATCCATCACCAGATTTACCCGTTGCACCCTTTGCATCATCTTCTACATCAGAAGGATAATATAATTGAGTTGGTTGAGGCGATTGAGGTAGTTGAGGCAGTTTTTGTTGTTTTTATAGTGATTTTCATTATTTTCGTTTGTTGTTTTTGTTGTTCTTCTTCTTTTCGTTGTTGTTCTTGTTTTCTTAACTGTTCCTTTACAGCTTCATGTTTTTCATATAATCGCTCCGCTGTATCAATATACGCTATATACTTTGGATCATTTTTGTTAATTTTTGTTGTATTTGATTTCTAACTATATAGACCACATCAACCCAATGATGCATATTTTTGATAAAATTTCTATCTTCCAGTTACAAATATTTTTTTTATTATAATATTCAACAACAGGAAAATTAATAAAATCATTTATGTCACTTTTATCGATGTGAGCTAAAGCTTCCTAGGTAAATCTATTTCGTATTTCGTAGTTTATCAACTCGCTCTTTGTCTGGTTTTCTTTGGACCAAATTGAAAAGTTTCCGGTTTAGACTGTGCTACTATTTTTTAGAGTGTAGGTATTACATCTTTTTCATTAATGTTAACAACATTTTCAGTAGCCATAGTGATCGGCTTAAATAATTGTTCAGTATCAGCGGTAAAATCAAGTCGCTGTTGTTGTCTCGCTTGGAGATTATCTCTAAAGCAATCTCTCACCAGAAGAAATTTCTTAATAGCGGCTAACCACTCTCTGGTCAATCTTTTAATCTGGGCTTCTCTGATATTTGCCATATATTAACACCTATTTGGAGATTGACAAAATAGCAGCTGCATCATTAAACCATTATTTTAACAAAATAAAACCTGCACAACCTATTATAAGGTTCACCCCCTTGACATTTCACATCTCTGAATAAATGTTATTTTGACAACTTAACAGCTGTATCGTTAAAATTGTAGAAACCGTTATTTTAACAAAATAAGACCTGCACAACCTTTTGTAGGGTTCGCCCCGTCCCCTCACCCACTGCTGCTCATTCTCCAAAGAGCATCCCATACAACACTAAGTGATGTATGGTAAAGGAGAGAAAATATGAAGCTAACGCATACAAATTATTTAAATATACACCAAGAAGCAGAAAGCTAAAATAGATTTGGCTGACTGCACTATAATTTTTTTAAATATTTTTCTTCAGAGGGCAGGGGCCAGTTTTCATGTGCAGATTTAATGCTGCAATCTGCGACTTAGTATAAAACAAATTATAAAATATAATTCACATGTCAAAAAGTTCAATATTTTTAGATATCATTATTAAAATGAAGCATAAAAATAGTATCCACTTGAATGTAAACGTCAATGACAGTTCATAGCAGAATAAGTTTATGCAACCCAATCCAAAATTTATACCTGCAACTTTCATGTCTGAAGGTCATTTATGACACCATGTGATGCACCTAGATGACAATTTTGCAAAACAGTGTGTTTAATTAAAAAGGCTGATGCAGTTGAAAATATTTGTCATCCATCCATTTCTGATATATTCTACTTGCCCTAAACCCATGTGTTTACTGCTATGGGAGGCTAGCTGATCTTCCTTGTCCACTATTGATATTTCACTATCAACATACTGCAGAGTAACTATGGAAGGTGCATATGCCTGAAATCAATTTCAAGAACAACTCAATCCTAAAACACCTCGTTCACAAATATATCCATATCGTTAAATAGTAAACAGTAATAGCTGAAAAGTCACATCATAGCCTTAACTTATGAAATTTGCCATGGGTGTATTTATGAAAATGGACCCTGCCACCTAGATGATTTTACCCTGGTTGCACGGTTGTAGTAGATAAGTTTTACTTAAATAGATTTTTAGGAATGAATGGCTAGATTCTGAATTGCATTATATAGCGGTACAAATCTTTAACCGGTTACATATCCTTTGGATTCTTAAGTATCATATCCTTTATGTTCTTCAATCACCATACATTGAAGAAATAAAATACCTTTTATATATATATATATATATATATATATATATATATATATATATATATATATATATATATATATATATATATATATACATACTGATCAATTGTAATTAAATACAAGTGATTTCTTGAAATATGTTTATTTCCTTTGGATTGCAGACTGTAAATTATTGAATATTTTATTTTCATATGAAGAAAGTTATTTTCATATACTTGCTGGAATTTTATTTAAAATTTTGTGTTCAAAGGAATTGAAAACTGGCAAACAAACACTCATCTGTACCTCTTCAGTTTTTCAACATTAACAAGAATTGTTAGACTAATGCTGAATTTAACATTGATTTTATATTGATTTGACATATTGAATGAATTCACATTGTTTAATGCTTTGTATTAAGCATTAAATAGGTGTTGACTCAGATTGCTCATTCAACTAGCAGCAACGATTAATGGATTTTAGTGATGGGGATTGGATTTAATTTCACAACTGGTTATTTTCGCTTGATCCATGATCAGTTTATATTCTGTTTATACACATTATGTCATTGTGTGTTTTGTTTGTCAAAACATAAATGTAATTTTAAGTCTGAAACAGATGGAATGATGCAAAATCTGAAAACACTATGATTAATCTCAGCATTTCTAATAATTTTCAACTGTAGCAAAATAGACAGATGACAATACATTTATCTGAAACTCGTTTTGGGGGTTTTAACCAAATTTGCTGTTGCTTTATATTGATCAGACTTAAAATACATTGTTTGTTCAAATTCCCAAATTTTGTTTGAAAGAGTTATGGTTGATCATATTCAGTTATAATATTAATATTCTGCATGATTTTAAAAAAACATACATTTGGCTGTTTACCATGAAGACACTAAACGAGTTTGATTTCTAACAAACAGATTTTAGTTCTGCAAGAAACCTTTACCAAGGTGTGTTTAGTGTGAGCTAAATTTAGTATGCATCAGATAAAATCCATCTTTCTACATCCTGTTAGAAAGGTATAAGCTCTTAATGTGCAAATTTCCTAATGTTTACCTAGCTCCAGAGACACTTAATGCAAGCAGAGTCTTTTGTTTAATTACCTCCAGAGAAATTATTACAAACAGTCTTTTGTTTATTACCTCCAGAAAAAATTATCACAAGCAGAATATTTTGTTTAATTATCTCCAAAGAAAATTATCACAAGCAGAGTAATTTGTTTGTAATTTAATAATCTAATTTACCTTTTATCTATATTTTACCTGTAATCAATTGAATCTATTTTACCTATTTTACCTTTTTCCCAATTAGATCTCCAATATGACTACCATATTACTTATCTAATAAATCTTGTTATGGCTGTTTCTTTTGCATTGATAATCATACTGATGTGGCCTTTTTAGAGTGAGACTTCGTATGATATCGTATCAGTCATACATGAATTAATGGCAGCCATCTGACATCTAGTATGGGTAACATGGTAGTCTCCTTAAAGTTTTTTTATTAGCACTCATCATTAACAAATGATGATATCAATATAGCATTTCATTGAAAGCCTTACTATAATGTTTAGTTAGTCCCAAGTAAAAATAGTACCATCATCACGTCCAGTATGGACATCCTAGCAGCCAAGTTGAAAATCTTGCTATGGCAGAGGGCTGCTACTCAACTGGGTTTTATATTAACATTGGAGTTTTCAGCAGTCCTCATTGATGCATTATACACTTTTACTAGTAGACACAAAAGTGACGTTTGTTCACACTTTAGTATTTAGTTTTTTCCAGCTGCTAATTAGCAAACTGACAATGATTTTAAAGGTCTTCAGTTCCGTGTCAGTTTCATACTGAATGACCAAGAAAATGTATTTTGTTCAGCACATTATATACGATATGTATGTATGTATGTATGTATGTATGTATGTATGTATGTATGTATGTGTGTATGTATGTATGTATGTATGTATGTATGTATGTATGTATGTCGACATAGATTAACATAATTTTACCAAATTTTGTATGATGGAGTTTTTCTAATGAAAAGCAAAGATTGTTTCAATACTCAGCAGTTGAATAGAATCTATGAACATAATAAATGATTCCAGGAAATTGGTTTGTATCCAATTGTACATATTGTAGTATCTATTGACTATCTCATTAACTCAACATGTAACCAAATTAACATTGCCTAATGTTTTCCTGTTGGTGGGTGCCATGGAGGGAAATCAGTATGTGTATGTCGAGACAGCACATGTATTATAAATTACTGAAGCTTCAGCAAGGCTTGTGTATATGTCTGTTTTCTTAGCACTCTCATGCTCAACACATTTAGGTGTGATGTTGTACAGTTGTTGTACAGGAAAATGTTTAGAGTAAATCAATCTAATTCAGATGAATAATTAAAGAGTGTAAGTGTAAAAACAGTTTAATATGGTGATATATTAGTGTTTAACATGTTTAAAAAATGAGTGATTCAGACATATTTGTTAGCTTATAAAGGAGACAACCAAATGGTCAGAAAGTAATGATTGGGTTTATCATCAGTTAATACTTGCAAAAATGAACAAAATCACAGTACACCAACAAAAAGTGTATAATGCTAATGTTCATTTTTATTAAAGAGATTGGTTGTCCATTACTTAATTTAAATTGTCTTTACTTTTCTAGGATTATCGCCGTGAACGTGGGCAGAGATACCTAACGAAAATCCGCTCTCACTTAAGCGACAAACCTACTACAGTTCACTTGGTTGATGAGGACTTTGCCATTGACAACACAATTCTCGACAGCAAATTGGAGGAGTTGAAGAAGAAAATTGTAGAGGTGGCTTCACAGCAGTCGTACTGGGGAGAGCAGATACCCACTCGGTGGTTTCTCCTGGAACAGCAGCTGATGAGGCTCAGGGATGCTGGTGTGAAGGTATTCATTTAAATCATTATTAACATCAATATGTGTTATTTCTATAAAACCTTTGCATTACACAGCCCTTCAGATTTGACCTTTTTTGATTTTGCATTATTGCTCATGACAAATGAATTTTGATAATTTGTATCCCATGAATTTTACATGGCAAGCTGCTTTAAAGGTTTACCTCACTGTCAATTATTACATTTAATAAAAACAAAGTTTGAATGTTGAAAAGTGAATTTTATTAGAGATAACGTGTGGAGCATCAACTTTACCAGAACTGTTAAACATTGTTGTAACCAACAAGAACAAAACAGATGGCAAGTTTCATCGGACAAGAGACAAAAATACTTACCACTTCACATGAATGGAGAAGTGTTTTGAAAAGTCAATGGCCACCCTTGTACACAGATCAATTATAATGTCCAGCAATGGTTTTGGATGGACATTATAAAGATGAAATCTGCAATTGTTTTAAGATGTAGAGAATTAAAAGTATTTTCCAAGTACCCTTGCCAGAAGTTACTTGTCATAGGTTTCTTAATACTATGAGATCTTCAGATAACAGATCTCATCATGTCCCAATCTCGTTAATCATTCATTTAATTGAAAGATATAGGGGCATTGTGGCTGAGTAGTCTAACATGTTCACCTTTACTGATCACTCTCATCTCACCTCTGTCCATATGGGTTGAGTCTTGACCAATGTTGGTACATGTTTGTGTGAAAAGTCTGCCAGAAGTTTCCCATGTGTTGGTGGATCATACAGTTTTCTTTCTAGGGTCTTCCTCCACCATTTATGCTGGCCACCATGTATAGCCTATAATTCACTGAGATATAGCATTAACCCATAACAACAACAAATGAAAGCTATGTAACTGGCATAACATCCTTAACTGTAGATCAGAGAGTACACAAATTTAAACTGTTTTGCAGTATATCAGATGTCTTCCGTATCAGTCACTGTATTGAGACGTGTGTGTGTGTGTGTGTGTGTGTGTGTGTGTGTGTGTGTGTGTGTGTGTGTGTGTGTGTGTATGTGTGTGTGTGTGTTCGATTCGTGCCATTTTTCAAATGCATAACTTGATCATATCACTTAGCATTCATTTTATGTTTCCATTTTAATTTCTTGGTTTTTATTGAATATCTCCAGTTGCCTAACATACAATTAAATTATTTCTACACATTGTAAATGTCCAGATGAACATGACCTTGTTCCAATGTCAATATTAACATATGATCCCATCTCATCTCTGTGTGCATGGGTTTGAGTCTCAGGGCCTCTGTCTGCATGATTTCGAGTCTCATGTTCAGCCAATGTGGGTATGTGGGAAAGGTTGCCAGTAGCTTCTCGTGGGTCGGAATTTCTTTCCAGGGTTTTCCCTGGTTCTTCTTCCACCATATTTACTGCTACCATGTATTGCCTATCTTGTGCTGAAAAATGGCTTTGAACGCTAAAACAACAACATCATCGTCATCGATTATCTCCCTTAGTATAGTAAGATCAGGTATTGCACATGTTGTGTATGGAAGAAATTGGGTTGGGGATAAACATGTAACTTAATAAATGTGCAAAAGTTATATTCGTTTACCCTGTTTGCATTTCATGTATTATAGTACCTGATTTGCATGTCAGTCTTCAGTCATGACATTGTCACTTTACTGTATTATTTCAGCGTCACATTTATATACTGTCGTTCATGTGTCTCTTTCCTGTTTCTGTGATCAACCTGTGAGTTTTCTGTCATGTGTCATTTACATTTAGAAAAATATCTCATTAGTATGAGCATATATATGATAGGTTTGAGGCATCCTATAATTTGTAACTGTTCATAAATAATAATTATAAGATGTGGACTGTCTTTAAAGTTATTCAGTCATAGTTCAAATGGCATCATTCGATCTTATACGGTCCTTTAATATTCAATTCACTTGTGCTTCTTATAATATAGACCAGTATATCATGTTGTACATTTTCATCAGTGTAGTCTGTAGTGTGCAGAAGCAGTTATTCATGTATCCATGCTACAATTACACTGTAATGGGGTGATAAAATAAAGCCATAAGCTCACATGCATATTGGGAAGGTCGTCATTGCAACACTTAACACACGCTTTTGTTGATGGATACCGGACTCTAGTATGTAGCATACACATGCTGTTTCTGACCTATGCCTGACAGTGTAGACGATAGTATACATGTGGTTTTGTTTCTGGATGCCTGACGCTAGTCTTTAGTATACACGTGCTGTTTCTGATCTATGCCTGACAGTGTAGACAGTAGTATACAAATGCTGTTTCTGATCTATGCCTGACAGTGTAGACTATGACTAAGGTGATCTAGACAAGCCACTTGGATGCAAGATGTATGATGCATGACCAATGTGATCTAGACAAGCCACTTGGATATTGGCAGGAAAATTAGTATAAATTACGTCCTATATATGCAAATGTTAATGAATGCAGGATTTATGACACATGACTGAAGTGACCAAATCAAGCCATAAGGTAACTTTAATATTGGCAAAGTCAAATTAAGGTATTTATATCTTCTTGAATGATTTCATCAAATGAAAATATCTAAACCTTCTTAAAAATATTGACTGCTCTTGTGCCTTAGTGGTTAGAGTGTCCACCCCAGATGAAGGGTTTTGTGGGTTGAAACCCTAGCTGAGTCATACGGTCTCATACCAAAGACCTTTTAAAAAAAACTGTACTAACAGCTGCTTCACTTTGCACTCAGCATTAAGAAATTAGTGTTATTACTTCTTTAGATATTGACTGCTCTTGTGGCTTAGTGGTTAGTGTCCATCTCAAATGTAGGACGTTGTGGGTTCAAACACTGTCTGAGTCATACCAAGGACTTATAAAAAAAACTGTACTTACAGCTGCCTCACTTTTGCACTCAGCATTAAGAAATTAGTGTTATTAATTCTTTAGATATTGACTGCTCTTGTGGCTTAGTGTTTAGTGTCCACCCCAAATGTAGGATGTTGAGGGTTCAAACACTGGCTGAGTCATACCAAGGACTTATAAAAAAAAACTGCACTAACATCTGCCTCACATTGCACACATCATTAAGTTACTGGTGTTATTACTGGTCGGTCTGATGTCAAGATAATTTGAATTGGTGAGACATCATGCTACATGTCTGCTGCATGATGTCCAGTGCTAGACATTACTTTACACTGCAAACATTATAGCAATATGACTGGAAATTGTTAGCTATGTTAAAAATCTAGCTCATTCACACACTTAAATATTATCCATGTGAATTTTGAACACATATATCTTGCTTTATGGTGATTATAAAATGACAGTTTAAAACATATTTTATTTATAAAGTAATGAGATTAATGTCTTTGTTAACTTGTAATTGCAGGTAGTTTCCCACTCTACAGTGGAAATTTTAAACAAGGAAGGAACTGTTCGAATAGAGGAAAGTGAAGAACTTGATCTGTTTCTTAGATATCTTCATGAAACCGGAACAGTCATCTACTTCAGGTAATACTATAGGGCAGGGGTAAGTGTATTGTGTGCTATCATCTACTTCTTGTGAGATTGTAAGGCGGCTGATCTACTGTAGTACTTGGTGGAATTTAGTATCTAGAAGCTATCAGTTAAAAAATGTTTTATAAAAGTACATGAAGATTTTCTTTTCTCTGATTTGTTTATCAAATGAAACATTTTCTTTTCACAGATTCATTGAATTGCTCAATAATTAACGCAAAATAAAACGGTTGGCAGTAATGATGGTTCTTATCAAATATATATATACCTTTATCATTTTATAGACAGTTTAAACAAATTACATCCAACAATAAAGTTTACGTTCAATGTGTCTAAAACTAAAATATCATTTTTGGACGTAGACGTCATGAAAAAATAAAAATAATGACATCACTACCATGGTTCATGTTAAAAACACAAATATTCATCAATATATTGAATATTCATCATGCCATCCTAAATCATGTAAAAGCGGGATACCATATAGTCAAGCTAAAAGATATAGAAGAGTTATTTTGGATGACACTGTTTTTAAATCATCTTTGATAGAGTTAGGTCAGCATTTTTTTTCTAAATAGAAATTACCCTATTGATATCATTATGCTGCTTTCCAAAAAAGTATCTTCTCTTACACAACTTGAATCTTTACAATGTAAAATCAAAAATACAAATAAGGATATCATTCCCTTTATTATTGAATATAACCCAAGTTTACCTAATATAGGTAAGATTATCAATAAATATTGGGAATTTTTAAAATTATCAGGTAAAGAAAATGTTAAATTGCTACACGAAAGCAAGCCCATGCTTGCTTATAAAAGGACAAAAAATCTTAAAGATTACATAATTAAGTCTAAATTAAAAAAACATCGTACAAAAAAGGATCAGCAACTAAATGTAATAGACCTAGATGTTCGCACTGTTCTCTTATTAATGAAAGTACTTCTTTCAGTAGTAGTAATACAAAAGAAACGTTTAATATGCATTGTGATACTAATTGTGCAACATCAAACGTTATTTATTTGATCACATGCAAAAAATGTGACGTCCAATATATTGGACAAACTAGTCAACAAATATCTAAACGTATGAACCAACATAGATCAGACATAAAACATTATATCGATAAATCTTTTTCATCTCGTGTTGCCGTACACTTTAACAATAGTTCTCATACTTTGCAAGATTTTTCCTTTCAACCTATCGTTATAGCTGAATCTGAAATGGAACGTTTGCTAAAAGAAACCTACTGGATTCACCGTCTTAATACAGTATATCCAAAAGGTCTAAATTCAAAAGCACTTTACGACCTTCAGTAATGTAATATATAAATGTTTTAATTTTTTTCATTTTTAAATATATAATTATATACATTAATTAATTTGCATCATACATATTAAAAGTAAAAATAAACTGTTCATCTCTATTTATTCATAAATTATATATATATATATATATATATATATATATATATATATATAACTGTGTGCGTCTGTAAGTTTTCCTTATTGTTTAATTTCTTAAGAACATAAAACAGAAACTAAATTGTAAATAAAATTAGCTCTATTGACTTTGCATCGACTTAAACAAGAATCTTAATTTAAATAAAACAGGAGTCATTATTTACATACAAGACTTTTTGAAATATTGTTTTTTTCAGCATTGAAGTATTGAGAGATAATATTCTGTTAGACCCAAAGTGGATGATTGATGCCTTGAAGATCCTCATCAATGCTCAACCTAATCTACCCAATAACCCAGTTGACAATGACACTGAATCAAATAACCCTGCTGCCAGTACTGCACAAATTGATTTGACCCAGAAATGGTCTGACTTCAAGGAGAAAGGAAAGCTTACTGTAGAACTTGTTGGTTTGTACATTTATTTTTTCTGTTACCATTTCATAAAATACATATCAGTTTATAGTAATTGGGAGATACTTTAAGCATTTTGCAAGTTTGTTAATTGTGTTTATTGTTTTCTTTATTACACCCTGAATATCTCAGACATACACTAAGAAAATTGGAAACATTTTAACAAAAGTAACTCAACCATATTTAAATATGAGTATTGGTACCTACTTCACATTCATGAGTGACATGTATTTTATGATATATTTAACCATATTTCACCCACACAATGCAGATAGATGTCAACAACATGACAAAAGTGACTAATGTATTAATTTTTATTCTCATGCCTTATTATATTGAACCCCTCATCACCCACCTTAAAACTATCTGACATATGGATACTTCTCAATGAACGCAACGCATTCACCACAGACCATGGGTCTAAAAGCAAAGTTGGATGATTGTAATTTAGCTCGATGTTAATTGCTACGACATCCACTATTTGATATCAGTATATGAACTGAGTACATGTGTATATGTATGCATTTAATAAATACCTCGCAATAAAAGAAAATTAGATACACAAATATTACATCACTGTGACCCAAATTGTATGATTGAGTACATGCTTTTATTCTTCATCTTATTGTGATGTTTTTCTTATATATCCTGGACATAATTGTATCAACATATTTTATGTGGGTGTTTTTCATGAAACGTAACTTGGTCATTCCAAAACTGGAACACTGTTACCCATGTTTCATGCATGCACGACCTTTGTATTTTCAGCTATTTGTATATTTGATCTGGTTTCACCTACAATCTTCAAAACTGGAATGTGATTTCATGTCAAAAGTAAATCCTTGTAATCTAATTTGTGTGGATGCTGTAGCTGATACTGACCATAAATAAAAAAACCAGCAATCATTGTTTTGTCTATGTACATTAGTCTCCCCTTAAAATCCAGAAGCTTAGCATGATGAAAATTGAGTGGTGTTGATAAGATTTGTTGCATGACTAGCCACATTGTATATAAATGGACCAAAAATCAGACATTTCCGAATGGCGTTGGTATCTCTATAAACATCTAAAGTATAATCTGAACTCCATTATCCTTTGTTAAAATGTATCAGCCATGTTTTGGACAGAAGTTAATAATGAATTAAGGAAGGTTTGTTAACACTTACCATACCAGTAAACCTGAATTTGGATCAGATGACGCAGCAAGCCACGCTGTAAAGCAAAGGAAGCCACCTCATGATGCAAACCGTCCACAATAGGATTTATTGGCAGTCCTTGGACACCTTGATGAAACTGTCCATAAAAAGATTAGGGTCTAGCAGAATCAGCCAGTAATATTTTGACACCATTCAATATTGCTATTGGATAAAATTTACCCAACTCCAGATGTAAAAGAAAAATCACAGATAGGTAATATTCAACAGACAAATAAGCTGGTGAGCTTTTCAGGTAAGCTATATATCAGCACAGGTTAATGCATAATAAAGAACAATACCCAAATGGGCAATTAGTTAGGTAATAACATTGTTTTTCTTGACAATGTAGTCATAACATAAAGGAGGAGTAAGACATAAAAACATCATATCTGGATTGCTTGATGTACGGGGTAAAGAAAAGGAAAGGGAAAGGGAAACGTTTCCTCTTGTAACAGTGATATGAGGTTGACCTGGTTATATTTATGTCTGATAATGTGACTAGTAATATAGAATTATATACTGCTGAAAGCCAGAATATTGGATAACCATTACATATAGTTTATTTTGAGTGGTACTTTTACTGCTGAAACAGTTGAGAGGTGTTTTCTGACAATAGTGTGCACTGATTTTGTGATAAATGGCACCATTCATCCCTACTGCTAAAACTGCTTTTTTCCCATTCATTGACCAGTTACAAGCCCAATAAATACTTGTGTTCCGGTTGGTGCAGAACCAGTTGTCCTCATGATGACAATCTGCAGACAAATATGTATATACACATGTCAATTTAGACAATGAATTATGAAAGACTTGCTCTTTTTTATCTTTTTCTAGTGATTTTCAAACTATGTTGTAAAGCCTCTGACTGGGACCCTTATTAAAAGGAAGTGTGGCTGGTCTTTCTGTGACAAATATGGGCATTATATCCAATTTCTGGAGTTTAATAGGAGAAGGGGCATTTTTGTACATTATATTGTTATGCTCGTTAGCTAGCTAGGATAGTGAAACAATCTGATTAAAAGCTTGAATCAAAAAGGTTTTGCTATCCAATGTCATTTTGTTCTTTGCTAGATCTTCTGTGCAATAGAATTGGATGATAATTACAACACTGTTATTGACTCATCTGATGTTTTTTGTCCATGCTTCATGAGCTGCCAGATACTCACTAACTATGTGCAATACAGCGTTTCGTTCTACTTCAGACATCATTAACTTTTGTGATTCATTGAACTAAATAGTGTTTACACGCATTACTAGTACAGGTCATATTTCATTCTTCTGTTAGTGAAACATATCTTGTCATTATATGCAATGTAGTCCAAGATTTACAGAAATACTTTTGTTTTATGTCTATTTCTACAACAACGTCGTAGAATGTCTTTCTAGCATGGCAGAACAGGATTGTCAAGTAGTGGACATTTTCCTATAATCGCATTGTGACTATGCAAATATTATCAAAGAAACATTTTAATTCACATTTTTATTTCTATTAGTTATGGATGTAATCAATTTTAAAATTCTAAAAATGGATTGGTAATTACTCTGGAACCATCCTGAATTTTCCTACTGTCATACTAGAGCAACATGTGTAGCATACAAATCATCATAAAAGGTATAACTTGTGACATGTTTATATGTACAAATCTATTGCACAGGCTTAAAATCTAATCTCAATAATGAATTACACCAAAATCACCAGTCTTTTTTATCAAGACACCATCACTTACTGAATGCAGGTAAGCATCTTTTAGTGAAATTGTTATTAGTAACATCATTGATGGTCGATACAATTTCATATCCATAACCTGTCATCAGCAGGAGCTCTAGAAAATGAAAAATACAATTATAACCTATTTCCTGAAGTCAAATTGGAAATGATGCTTAATTAGAGAGTTTTATCTGAATAACACACACACACACACACACACACATTCATATATATAACGGTTTGTTATGCATTGCTCTTTTTAATGGTTTGTTGAATATAAATCTATTGTCAATGAAATTAAATAATTAGATATAACATTTACACTTCCAAATCTATGGGAATAACTCTGGCTCTGATCTCTGATGTTTTGATGTAAATATTTTAAAAAGTATTAAAATTTTTAAACTTTCCAATCGAATCTAAAGTCTGTTTCTTTGTATTCACAGATGCAATCTGGACAAAGGAGAATCATCCAGAACTACATGAACACAAAGAACACATCTTGAGGATAATGGAACAACTAAACATTCTTGCCAAACCCCGATCATTTAATGAGATGGGAGAGCAGGTAAGTTAATATGAAGGTTCCATGTTTTATTCTCTTTTTCCATGAGTTGCAGATTTCAGATTGTATCTTTACCTTGTACTACTACATATTACTTTACCTTAATCTCACATCAGCAAAATAACACACTACATGATGCCATTTAATAGATAATGTCTTCAACTGCAAATTCAATTATTTCTGACAACTTAAGGAACATAAACCTGTGCAAATAATACCAAATATTTAATTTTATGGTATTATGTTGTGGGGAATTTGCTGATGTGATATTTAACCCAGTCAAAAAAACATACATACATACATACATACATACCAGTTGCTTCTTGTGAGTCAGTATTGGAAAAATGAACTACAGTAAAACCTGTCTTGAAAGAGCACTGCTTTGAGAGACCACATTTTCAGTGCCCAAATTTATTGATTATATAGTAATGCTATGAGAGACAACCTGCCTTGAGAGACATATTTTTGGGAAAAAAGGTGGTTTTTCAAGATGAGTTCTGCTATATTACCAATTCAAAACAAGTTACTTTGGTGTCTTCCTGTATTTCATTGATTATTGTATTATTTAGCATGCTGGGATATTATGCTTTATATATCCTTTTAGATGGTATATACTGCCTGGTACAAGGATATATTTGTATTCCTAACACTTTTTGGTGGTAAACACTTCTGGTCCCTGGCGCCCTGAAAGGCCAGGAAAGATAAATAAAGGGACATAACTCAAATTCTGATTAGAGTAGTAAGTATTTGGAGTGACGATATATATGTTTGTCATCTTCAAGTTTCTGTTTATCACTTCATTATATATAGAATCATTTAAAATGAAAATGCTGTTCAAATATTTCTTCCTAACTATTTTTTTCAAAACATGAAATATTATGTATATTAATAAAGGAAGCTGATTATAAACACCGCACACCTTATTTTCATTTCTTTGATACAGTATATAAAATCCAAAAAGGAATGCTAAAGCTTGGGGCCTGAAGGGTTCATGTATTTGCATAAATGGATGGACAAGACTCTATTGCACTATTGCTATAACAGTTTCAATAATACGGTGTTCTTCTTCCGACTCAAACCAGCTGTATGTGCTGGGGAGAGACACGAGGATCAACACCCCTTCCGCAATACGGTGGGCAATGACGCCCCGGACGGTTCTTGGCTAAGCAAACCTAAAAGAATAAGCTAAATGGTATAGAAACATCAAAACATCCAGGAGGGATGGTAAAGCTTGGGACCTGAAGGTTCATGTCTCTTGAACAAGGCCCACCCGCACTACAGTGGGTAATGACGCCCCTGACGGTACCCTCGCCTAACAAACCCAATAGCATAATTTAGGGTGTTAAATATATAAACATTGAATTAATATACCAACTAAAAATAAAGCAATAAATAAATGAACAAGTGTCTGGGAATCCATCTCTTATCTTTCTTTTCTCCAATCTCATATTATATGCAGCCCCATTGACAGCATACTATTTAAAACTAGAAATATACTCATAGTTACCCCAAACCATTAGTATATATATATATAGTTACCCATAGTTACCCCAAACCATTAGTATATGTATATATATATATATATATATATATATATATATATATATATATATATGGTCTAAACCTGACCACTTGACAATAAAAGTAACTCCTGTTTTACGGCCTCAAATAGATTCTATGAGATAGTCTAAAACACCAAAGACTATAAGGCCCAGTGACAAAATGTCGCTATACAAACCTACTTAACCTAAGTTCGATCCTCAAATTAATTTAATCAACTTATGAGGTAGTCAACTCCCAGACTATCAGGTCCCGCGGCACAAAGCTGCACATACAAGTTAAGATATAGGAAATAATATACACTAAATGATACAGATCATTAAATAAAAAAGATAGCACACTAGAATAACATATAAACTATTACGTTGATTAAATTCGCACACGAAAATAGACTGTCAAAATGGAGCTGCATATACTCTAAATGAATAATGGTACAAAGTATTCAAAATTCCCAATACGAACGTGGAATGGATATGAAGGAGGAGATAAAACATCAAAAGAAAAGATCTCTAACAACTTCAAGACTCCCAAGAAGGGCATAGCCACTCCTGAGGATATAAAGTGGAAATACAGGGAAGAGATAACATCGCAAGGGAGGATCACTAACAAGACCAAGACTCCCAAGAAGGGTACAGCGCCTATTCCAGCCAGAGACTGCAAACAAGATCATGCAGCAGGGAGGAAATGAAAATCCTTCCATAAAACAGTCCTTTTTAGGGCTATTCAAAATGTGCCATTTTTAGTCTTCGAGTTCGCCTTCTTCTTCATTGGTACGAGAACTCTATTCGACAACCTCCAACCAACCTAATATGATCATTTCGACACACCGTTCAAAATTCAAAACCTTTCATACCCTAATAGTGAACTATCTACCATATGTCGCAAAGACATCCTTAGTTTCAAATTTACATCACTGGAGATTTGTCCTCGTAAGAATGACACTATCTCCGGTTAGGGACTCATTGAATGTACACTATGTACTAGAAACATTGGCATGTTAGGAGTTAAGAAATTCATCGACTCACAGGATTTGAAGTAATTGCACAGGTGGCTTACACAACATTGGTACTTTTTGTCCACTAGTTAAACTGGACTCAATTTGAAGTAAGTAAGTACGACGACCAAAGGCGTTCCAGGGCGTAACGACACCCAGTCACGACATCGATTGGCCGACCTCCGGGACCTTTGCCTCCTTTTCCTCGTCCAGAGCCCATCAACATAGCGATGTGAGAAAACTAATTTTCTCTCGCTATTAGTGCCATTGCACAAACATTATGCTGCAAGCAATCCGATTGGTTGATAGGCTGGGTGTGTGTTGGGTCTATTCCCACCCAGCCAGGGGCTTACATCCATGTCAACAGCCACCACTTGGTGGTTTGACATGACACCCAAATTAAATAAGTGCACTTTGTTTGCACAAATGCCCGTGGGGATGTGGCTCCATACCATCCACACGGGAAAATAAATGGTCAACGATATGTTGACTATAAATAGTAGACATATGACCCTTAGTGGCCGGTTTTACTTAAAACTTAAAATTCATTCATATGGTTAATGCCAGATATATTTAATATTTTATAAGTGGCATGTGACGGTGTTCCTGTTATCGACTCAAACCAGCTGTATGTGCTGGGGAGAGTCACGAGGACCACCCCCCCCCAGCTGGGGAGAGTCACGAGGACCAACACAAACCTCCTATATAGACGGTGTTCCTCTTATCGACTCAAACCAGCTGTATGTACTGGGGAGAGTCACGAGGATCAACACCACCCCATGCAACAAGTCAACAGGTAGAGTAATTCTTACCTGTGGCCTTAGGGCCGCAGACAAAATGATGACAGTGGGTGATGATCATATTGATTAAAACCCCACAGGACTCTGGAAGGTGCAACTCTCCGTGCTCCTAGTCTGATTAAAAGAAAAGAAAAAATAAATGCAACAAGTTAAAATAGTAATATTTACTATTACTAGACGTGGAAGAGAGCGGACATGTTTTTTGTGCGCTCTCAAGGAAGTCCACTGGATTTATGAAATTTGTGATTTCAATTCAAGGATTACTTGGATTTATTCTTTTTCATACAGGTATAACCTGTGACTAGTGCCGAGAAGTACTCACGGGGGATCCCATAGAGTGTTTATCTTTACTAGTTTTTTTCATTTAGTTTAGCATACTTTGAATTTTTTTGTTGTAAACTTTCCTTTTTTCAGCACCCTTTTTTAAATTATCTAATTTGTACACCTTTTTGCATTGCTTTTTCATTTGTCTTGTAGTTAAAATTGTAAGATCTGCACCCACTAGGACAAACTTTACAATTACTGACAATTACGGGCAAAATGAAGGTCCTAGTAATTAATCTTGACGAAATTGAAGGACTTCAGTATGAGGGAAGAAACAAGTATACATTTTACCCCAAACAATCAAAAAAACTCCTCAATCAGGCAGAATTGCAAATTCAAGGACATATAGTTCAAATAAGGGACACGGAACCCATTGTGAGAGATATTGAACCCAAAAATACAGACGTTTTAATTTCGGGTCTACCTTTAGAAGTGAGTTCGACTCATAATAGACAAGTTAATATGTGTCTACAAACGCAAGATTGCAGAAGAAAAATAGGAACTCTGCTACGGTTTTGACGGAATATATAATGGGGAAAGGATCATAAAAGTTCCCATCACTGAGGCAAAGAAAATACCATCGCATTTTTACATCATAGGATTTTTGGTGAAGTCATGGTATAAAGGCTGTGAATATGATTGACCATCTCCATGTAATTTGACATGCTCCAAGGAATTGTCAGCTACCCAAATACAACAAGGATCCAAATGCAAATATGTATGCCTCTAAAGTTAAGGGTACAGATCAACCAGAGAAGTCTTTAATTCCTGAAGAAAGTATGGGACAAAATCAAACGAAGAGGACTGTTGAAACTGTGAGGGTGGAAGAGGATGACGATTTTCAAACACCCAGAAAAACAACAAAGAAAATCCTCCCGCAGAAACCTCTGAAAACACACAAAAAATATGGAATTTTACCAATTGAAGAAGTAGAAGAAGTAGAAGAAGAAATGGATGAAATTATCTGCGACACATTAAACGAGATGGACATGAGTGGTATGCAACCTATCACATCAATTCCCATCCCAGCCCAAAGAAAACACTAAAGTAAAATGCTTTCAGGCTCCTCATCAAGCGACGATACAGAGCTACCTGACGTTGCTGACATAATGAAGACATTAGTCCAGATAAGGATGGAGTCCAAACAGCAAAAAAGGAAAATAAGGGAAAAAAAAAAAATAAGGAGCCAAATTTGTCTGACAGCTCCAGTAATGATGAACAAAAACCAACAACGGATGAGCAAACTAGTATGGGAGGAACAAAAGGACCGATACAAGACACGAAAACGACAGACATTAGGGATAGGAAAGATAGGGAACTGACAGACGAGGGGCCAATTTAATTAAATTTTAGAATATATATATATATATATATATATATATATATATATATATATATATATATATATATATAATATAACTTTAAGTTTATTTGAAATTTTAAATAGTTTAGTACAATTAGCCACCTGGAATACCAAAAATGGAAGAACTAAACTTCCATATCACATCAATTTACACTAATGGTTTAGATAAGGACAAAACTGCACAACTAATAAAATTAAAAAAGTTTGACATAATACTAATTCAAGAAACACACAACAAACTTTCAAAGACATTGATAGAAGAAATTGAATCGAAAATGGATGCGATAATAGTCATAAATGATAGTAACTACAACGACACTAAAGCGGGTGTAGCTACTATAATAAGTAATAGAATTAGGCAAAATTGGGAAATTTTACAAGAAGATATTAGTTTGAAAGGGAGAGTTATACATTTAAAACTCAATAAACCTCATATTATGAATATATATTGTCCAGCATCCAGGGAAAGTCACAATGACGTCTTAATAAATATAAATAACTATTTAAATAATTTCTATGCAGAACATTTGATTATGGTGGGTGATTTTAACCGGGTGGGAGAAAACGTAGATCGAACTCGAAAACTAACAACAATGACGTAGCACTAATGGAAAATATGGGTAAATTAATAAAAGAAAATAAATTAACTGATGTGTATAGACGTTTGAATTTACTACAAACGGAATACACACATGAATATACACGTCAAGGAATAAAGGGAGCAAGTAGAATAGATAAATTTTATGTAACTGATTTCAGACATAAAACATACAAAAAAAGCTCAAATTTTAGATTTTAAAATATCAGATCATAAACAAATAACTCTGGAAATAGTGATTAAATGTAATAGATAGGGAAAGGGAGAATGGAAATTAAATAATTACATTCTAAATGATGAACAACTAATTAGAGAAATAAAAGAAATCCCTAAAATACTTATAAATGAAAAGGGACAAAATGTAGCTAATATATTAACTAACTGGGATAAATTTAAGAAAAAACTTAAAAAATTAGCAATATATCACTCAACTAAATGTAAACGGATGCAAAAAATGGAGATATTAGAATTAAAGAGAAAACTAAATGAAGACACAACATCTACAAGGGATAAGGATAGCTACTCCAAACAATTAGAAAAGCTAGAAGAATGGGCGACAAAGGGAACAGAAATAATGGCAGGTAAATTTCACCACTTATACAAACAGGCTAAGGAATTATTTAAAAGGGAAAATAAAAGGAAAGGGGGGAGAAGTCACTAGACACTTTAATGATAAATGGGTTGGAAATGACAATTAAAGCAGAAATTATGAAGGAAGTACAAAATGTTTATACGATATACATCTCAAAACATAGACAATAACATAATAACACAATACTTAAATTCAATACAATGTGAAAATATTTGATCAGAACACAAGGAATTGTGTGATGAATTCATTTCTGTAGAGAAGGTGCAAACACAATAAAAGAACTTGCAAAAGGTAAATCACCAGGGCGAGATGGCCTCACCGCGGAATTCTATAAGAAATTCCAAAGTGAGGTGGCACCAATTTTAGAATGTTTATTTAATAATATACTTTTAAAAAATGACAAAATGACAGACTCAATGAGGGAGGGCTATCACTATCATTTATAAAGGGAAAGGTGACAGAACTAACTTAAAAAAACTGATGCCCATATTCCTCCTTAACACTGATTACAAATTACTGAGTAGAATTCTAGCAAATAGGGTTAAACACGGGATAAACACGATAGTAAACACTAATTAAACATGCGGTGGTACAGGTAGAAGCATACATTACAATATACTTCACATTAGGACAATTATAGATTTATAAATGGATCAATTTCGAAATGTGCTATGGTACTTTTCGACCAGGAATAAGCTTTTTGACAGATTAGAACATAATTATACGCAATAAAGTACTGCACAAATTTGGATTTGGAAATAATTTCCAAAAATGGACTAGAATAACGTACAATAAAATAACTGCAAATGTACAAATAAATGGTTCAAAAACAGATAAATTTGAAATACAAAGATCAGTGAGGCAAGGCTGCCACTATCAATGCTATTATATGTAGTAGCGATCGAAATCCCGAGTATAAAAATCAGGAATAACTCTAATATTCAGGGAATCAAAATACCAAATCTAAGAGAAGAATTTAAGATGCTACCACATGCTGATGATTGTACAAACTTTATAAACGATCCGAATTCCTTTATTCACCTACAAAAGGAATATGAAGCTTTTGGAAAAGCATCGGGCTCACAAATAAATCATGAGAAAATGGAAATTCTAAAAATAGGAAACTGGAGGGGAAACCACCCTGGATTACCTCCCCACTTGATTAAGAACAGAGTAAAAGCCCTAGGGATTTTCTTTGGGGTAAATGAAGAAAAGGAAAACTGTATAAAAGTTAAAAATAAAATAAAATATGTAATAAATATCTGGGCACTAACGCCGCTTAGTCTAATAGAAAGTTAACAGGTTGCAAAAACATATGTATTCTAATTTGACTTATTTACTAAACGCTGTGGACATTAACAATAAAAGACTAGAAACCATTGATAATGAAATAGTAGACTACAAATGGAATTTTAAGACACATTACATAAGAAAGTCGACACTATATAGGTCTAAACTAAAGGGGGGATTAGCCTTACCTAATCCCACCCTAATAAAATGTAAAAATTTATAAAATAGGTTTAAAAATTTAGGCAGCACACCACAAACACCTTGGGAGGCACTATACATTTTTTGGCTAGGATTTGGCACGAGAAACAGACAAGACATATACACAAACAACAAACTGAGTAAGAAAATAGACACACAACACTTATATAGGCGGGGCTAAAGAAACTTTATATAGGTATACGGACTACAAAGAACTATGGGCACTAAGTAAGGATAAGACATATGACTGGATTTGTGATTTAGATGCAACTTCAAGTAAAAATAAAGTAGAGATAGAAAATTCACATGTAAATTGGGCTAGAGTTTGGAGGCATTAGTCTGACATCAACTCTCCTAAGGTACAGAGTGTCATCTACACGTACCTCCACAACGCCTGGCATACGGGCGAAGTGGCACTTAGAAGATGAATGATTCAGGCCCCTGTTAGCTGCTATCTATGCAGAAATGCTCCCTTCACAAAAAATCATATGATGACTCAGTGTGACAAAACAAAGGAAGAAAGGATCAAACTTATAATTGAAATAATGAAGGTAGACAAGTACGACAGACATCAAATACTCTTCCTAGATGGAGACTTTAAAAAAATCTTAATACGACAAATTACTGACTATATAGCGAAGACGTTAATACAATGTGGACCACTGATGAAGATTAGTTAAATTTCCTAAAAAAAAAAAAATTTAAGAAAAAAAGAAACAAACATACAAAACGTTTTTCTTTATTTTGTATTACTTTTAAAAAAAATTATTTATTATTAAAATAATTATTTAAATAATGATATATACTACATTAGTGCTGTACATTATATAGAATTTAATTATAATACTAAATACCATCTTAATGGGGAAAGTACATTAATGATGACGCTATGGGGCTATATCACATTGCGCTACGTGAAGTGAGCAGGCCTATGGAAGAGTTTGAAAAATCACCCCATTAGGGTGTTTTATATTTATTTTATGCTTATTTTTATTCATTAAATTATAAAAGTTAATATTAATTTAAATTAGGCACCTCTTCTTCTCTGGATACTATATCCAAACTTTTTCTTTCATGTCTAGATCCCCACTAGACATGATACCCATTAAATGGTAAATTGTAAAAAAAAAACTTGTGGAACATTTCTTAGATTAATTAACATAAATAAATAAAGGACGACCCTAATTGAGTCAGGAGCTGTATAAATTCGTACAGACCCTTTCTCTAGGCAGGCAGACCTAGACTATTAAATATTATTAGAAAGTAAATTGGTGTACATTAAATCTATAATTAAATACACTTCAATTTACACAAAATTCAAAATTTAACTAAAATTTATTTAAATAAAAGATTTTACATGATAACCCATTTAGAGAGTTATCAAAAAGTAAGACAACTGGTGGAAAAAATTGAACGGAAAAGGCTATCCTTACACAAACACAAAGTATAGACTTATATATAGCAACGTACATATAGCACCAACACAAATAGCAAACACAACGATAATAGGGGACCAGTAGCCATGGTCAAATGATAAAATAAAGTGGAATATTAATTTGGGTAGGTCAATTCCCATCTAGTAATGTCCTACTTAAATAACACTAGGGAAAGAAAAAATACCCCTTTTCAAACATATAATCCCGATGGGAAAAATTAAATGGGGAATTAAATGGAAAAATAAAAAACATTCAACAACATATCAGGGGGGAACACACATAAACGTACAAACTTTTTTACTTTTTTATGTTGGGAGGCACATGTCTGGTGCCCCCCCCCCCCAAAAAAAAAAAAAAATAAAAGAAAATAGTAATATTTGTTGGTACAAAATTTCTCCAGAATTGAAGTTTAGAAAAAGTAAACCCACTCTTGGCACATTTCACTAACCACTACCTCCTTAATGTAAATTTGTCTCACTTTCACAGTCTACTCTTCAAATATACATGAGTTAAGAAACTGGTAGATTAGAACGACCTCAATCAATAATCACAATAATCAAAGATTTATTTCCATGTCTGAAGTTTAGGGCAGTTTTTTATTTATTTGTTCTAGCTCTTAAAGTATTCATATTGTTGTTGCAGTTACAACTTTTATAGGCACACATAAGCCATCATTGCATGGCCTGATGGGAAATTATATATTGGTACATATGAATATATCCAGATCGGTTACTACAAAATCTGATAAAAAGCAAGATACACATGTCTTTACATGTTCTCTCTGTATATATCGGTTTTCACTCACACATTTTTTTTGCTTTTGTTTAAATAATAATAAAAAGCACAAAAAAATATGATTTATTATATTTTTATACAAATTATTTACTTTTTTCCTATTTATATCACAATTCATGTAATGTTGTCACTTGGTCTTACTTGATTCGACATACCTGATATGCGGTAAATTTGCTGTCATTATGTAGCACACACACACATACACACGCATATATATATATATATATATATATATATATATATATATATATATATATATATATATATATATATATATATATATATATATATATTGGTTATGATATGACAGTTGATTTTAAGGGTGTTAAAAAGGTCTATTTCTGGAAATATGTTTCGAAATAAGTGATTTACCAAATAAAGATTGTTTGTTAACTTAATTACGAAATGAGATCAAAGGGAGAACAATAAATGTATGTACCGTGCAGTCAATAAGAACATAAATTAAGCGACATGAAACAAATGAATTAAGCCTACTTACACCGTGCGTTCCTGAGATTACATTCGTTCCGGAACGATAAGTCGTTATCATACAAACAAACCTCCAGAATGATCAACCTGTCCAATACAGTACGACCAATTGACGCGTGAATAACTAGGAAAAAGTAAATAATTTGTATAAAAATATAGTAAATCATATTTTATTTCGCTGTATATTATCATACAAATCAAAACAAAAAGAATGTGTGAGTGGAAACCGATATATAAAGAGAGAACATGTAAATGCATGTGTAATTCGGTGTATTTCGTTTCTTTCAGTCTATTTCCGTGTTTCTAGTAACCCTATCAGGATATATTTTTCACATGTAAAAATATAGGAATGAAATAATACACTAATTAGTTTTCCAATAAGTCTATATACTTCAGGCTTAGAGCCCTAAACACTAACTAACTTTGGACTTGTAAAGCAGAATGACCTATGCACTTTGAAAGAATATAACTTTGCCAGTTTGAATGATATCTGGCTGTATTTGGTATCAAAATAAAATTGAGAAGTCAATGTGTATGAATAATGCAACAAAATGTATATATATATTTTAACTTTTAAAATACAGGTGCAAACAGGTAACACAACAGGTAAAATGCACAAGCAATTATTTATTTACCATCTTACATCTTACATGAATGATAATTTCAAACATTTCGTCTAAATCAACGATTTCAAAGTATTCCAAAGCTTTTATGGAGCCATCTAACACTTCCTTGAGACCAACTCTCACAGAAAACTGAAATAATTCACTTTGGTTCATCGAGAACAAAAACGTGCAGTTCACACAACAGGGGCTCATTACAAAGCAAATAAGGATTATCCGTCCATGAATCAGGGTCTAACCTTTAACAATATAGGTTGGGTCGGCATGACTTCACGAGCCTAGCGACCCACTTTCCGCCATATTGCTGAGGTGAAAACAATCGCTTAGTAACAGTACGGTAGCGTTAGCTAAGTTCGATATTACAATTCAAACACAAGAGAAGACGCCAGTCCGCAACCCTTGGTAGTTCAAACCATTATAGTTTATTCTCGTTGCGGCTTCTAATTTCCGACTTAAAGCCAGTTGTATTCAAGAATGGTTCAATTTTCAAAACACCTCAACAAACGTTGTTCAGTTTGTAAGATATTGGAGAAAATGTAAAAAATGTTAGCTGATTTTGACGTCTAGACAAGTATTGTCTGGCAGTACCGCATTTGCATTTGGATATCCTTGGATTTCACCATTGACAGACAGGTAATATCCGAATAACCTTGCATCATTAGTTCTATATTAGTGATATGTATTTTCAAAAAACAAAAATGTTTCAAGAGCTAACATTGCACTGTTCAATAATGCAACCAGCAATCAACACCAAAATTTACCAAAATCAATATTTGCTTTCGCAACCAAAATGAAAGCGCATCACAATGTACATAAAAGATATTTACTGCGGACGCGAGGTTATTTGGATCTTGCCTGTCTGTCAATGGTGAAATCCAAGGCTATCCGAATGCAAACGCAGTACCATACTAAATTTGATAAACTGTTCCAAATTTCTCATGCACAATGATTGCAGTTTCTAATGAGAGTAAAATCCTTATGGTAACCTGTTATCAGAAGAACTAAAACTATGCTAATGTGCTTTCAAATTCTGTTCTTTGATGTAATGAAAAGAAACAAACCCTGTTTCTCAAAGTAAAAAAAAACAACACTTGAACAGCATATTCTAAATCATTACTGAATAGACTTTATTCAAATATAACAAAACATGGCATGATGATAATTCAGATTGTACAAATGATGTCAAACTGATCCAGGCATGATGATAATTCAGGTATTAAAAATAATGCCTATTTGATCATGGCACGATGGTAAATCAGATTTTACAAATGGTGCCAAACTGATAATGGCATAATGATATTTCAGATTTTACAAATGATGTAACAGTTTATCAAATTTACAAATGATTTTACAAACTGACATCAGTTATGGCCCCTATTGCTAAATGTATACCAATCTGTCCATTTTCTATTACCAAACGTAAGTCGACAGCACTTGATCACAATTGAAAAGTAAGAATGACTTTAAAAATAACAAATTTCCTGGACTAAATTTTGAGCAGATATGTTGATCGCTAGTGGAAGTCGAGTATTAATTGGGGCATCATATACAATTCTTTATATTTCTGATTAATGTTGCTACTAGAGAGAACTGTATCTGATCCGATGATTTATATTGTCTGATATTGAACATAACTTATGCTGTGTTCAGATTGGTTTAAGAGGTTATATGTTTGGAACTCCTTATTTTTTATATCTCTGAGGTGTTTTATATTCTCCCATGGAATTCTGTTTTAGCCTTACATGCAAAAAATGTTTATGCGTGTTTAATGTTTAAATGCATGGCAGGTGATTTTTTGTTTAGTACAATGATACTTTAACTTGGAAGAATATTTGAGGATTGTAAATGTGCTTCAAAGTATTTTATTTTATCCATTATCGTCCAACAGGCGCATTTAATGGTGTTATGATCTAGTACTTTGTTTCCAAATAATTTAACTGTAAAATCTGGCTGTTTTCTTGAAACCTTGACTCTATTAAATGATTGCTTGATTTAAAACCATATCTGACAGTCAGATTGACAAACAGCTGGAAAGATCTGATTGCACATCAGAAAAAATAAGAAATGGGTTTTCAGTCTGAACAAATATATACAAATGAAAATCATCCGCCATTAAATTTGATTCTCATGAACAAAATTAGAAAAATATATATGATTTATCCAAGGATTCATTGGCTGAAAGTAGTTGACCAAATTTTGTATAAATCATCCTGAAACTAAAGGTCTTTCTCAATATGTATGTATATTTAATACTTTCAGGTGGAAGACTACTTCCTTACACCTTGCATGCTTCATCAAGAAACGCCAAAAGCAGTTATCTCCCCTGAAGAAGATCCCCGCATGGTGAGAACACCAGACATGCGCTGCATATTTACAGGGAAGTATTTGCCAACTCCCATCTTTCACAGGCTTCTTGCTGCCTGTGTAGCTCGCTGGCCAGTTGCCAAGAAGAAGGAGACATCAGAAAATCTTATTTTTTGTGGATGTGGTGTCTTTGACGTAGACCTTTTCCACAGATTAACAGTTTACATGAAGAACCATGTTGTATTTGCTAGAATAACTAGGATGGTGGTTGATGAAGTCAAGACGCCCGATGCAAAGCTGTGCAGCAGAGTTAGAAGGTTCATTACACTGAATATCTCCCAGATTACCTCCTACCTGGGCCAGAACTTGCGTTTTGAGTTGCAGGTAGAATTTCAGACATGGCATGCAGATGAAGTGAGTTGCATTTAGAGGGGGGAAATATTTTATTTTTTCCTTCTCTACGGATCTTGTTCTTTGTAACATTGTCTAGTTCAGTTCAGTATATAAGTTACTTGATCAGGATATAAGGTCATTATATACATACATACATACATACATACATACATACATACATACATACATACATATATATATGTATTTACATCATATAATGATAAGTGATAATTCTCCATTGTGTACATAGTAATAGTTGGGCATACATACCAGAATATACAGGGAATGTGTATTGTCCTAAATATATTCCAGTACTTTTTCAGTTTCAATTTGATAATGTATCATGTTATGTACTAAAATATTTTTTAATCACTGTGCTTTGAAGGTCTACATACAGTAAAGAAGTTATTAGCTTGGAAAATTGTAAAAATGTTTATTTGTGCCTACATACCATTTTTATGAGGGAATAATCTGACAGTATTAAAACCTACAGCTTATATTTTATAGGAGAGAAGGAAAATTATACTGGTTTTATTTTATTTTATTAAATGGATGGAAGGAATACACACAGAGATTCAAATGACTGTCTATAATGTGACTTTGGACATGGGTTGGGGAATGTCATAAAACTATCATAATTAATAAATTGCATTTTCCTAAGCTTCATTTGTCAAATTTGGAGTAAATGCCAGTACAGTTGATAATTAGAATTGCCAGAAAGGTGTCAAATTTAGAATAGTCATTAATTAGGGAGGTAATCCTACATAAAAAGGTGTCAAATTTGGACCTGTAGTATGCTAAACAAACTATATATATATATATATATATATATATATATATATATATATATATATATATATATATATATATAGAGAGAGAGAGAGAGAGAGAGAGAGAGAGAGAGAGAGAGAGAGAGAAGAGATTCCACGAGATATTGTAGCTTGCGTGAATTATGTTTCCGTCATAATATAGATAAATAAATTTTATTTAAAAAGTCAAAGTTGTACCACATAATAAGGAGCATTAGCTGTAAACAATCACATAACACAAATTTCAATAAAACTTATGCTACGATCAGTTTAGGAGTGCTTATTATTTTCTAATGATAAAACGTAATCACCGAATTATTTTCATAAGAACAGTAATAAGGAAGATTTTGAGGGAGCAAATTCATTTCAAGCTGTAGGGGTAACATAAGACTGTAACTGAATATGAGGTAACTATTTTTTCCCGAGACACACAACGTCTGAATTTTTGGCAGTTAACAATATAAAACACCACATTACTAAAATACAGAAATTTTCACATTGGGTTGAATGTTATATCTTCCTTGTATTTGTTGACTTGAAAACAAAGAAGTATTGCAGTTATTGTGAACAATATTTAAACTGGCACAGGTTGGATATTCAGTGAGGGTTTTTCTCAGTGGCACCGACAAATTGAGATTTTTTTTAATTATAAGTGACATGAAAGATATGACATGTGAATTTTATGAAACATATTGCACTGGACAAGTTGGTGAAAACAAAATTCAATTCCGACCAAGTAGGCATCATAATTTTGTCAAACTTATACTGTGTTCATAGTTTGATTGAATTGAATGAATTGAACTGTGGTAATACACATTTATTGTAATATATTTAAATTAATTTTAATTAACTTAAAATTAGTGTAAGTAAAAGGGATCACCAAACTGCTTAATGACCGCTGGAATAGCGAGTGCGTGCCAAGTGACTGGAGAAAGGGAGTGATCGTCAAACTACCGAAGAAAGGCGACCTGGCCGATTGTAACAACTGGCGCGGTATTACTCTCCTCTCCGTTCCTGGCAAGGTCTTCTGCATTATCATCCTCAAACGCCTACAACGCGCTGCGGACCAGGCCCTGCGGGAAGAACAGGCTGGATTTCGAAGCGGCCGGTCGTGCAGTGAGCAAATCTTCGCCCTCCGAAATATTCTCGAACAATGCACTGAATTCCAAAAGCCGCTTGTCGTCAACTTCATCGACTTCAAAAAGGCCTTTGATAGCGTCCACCGTGAATCCCTGTGGCTCATTGCAAGGTCATTTGGCATTCCACCTCGTTTCATCGCCATCTTCAAGAATCTTTATCGCGAGTCCAGCTGCTGCGTACGAACGGACGCTGGCCACACACCCTTCTTTGGCATGGAGACAGGAGTCCGTCAGGGATGCATACTCTCGCCTTTCTTATTCCTTCTGGCAATAGATTTTGTCATGAGAAGGGCGATGGACCATCCGAAATATGGCATCACGTGGAAGGATAAGGCACGCCTGACAGATCTGGATTTTGCTGACGACATTGCACTGCTGGCAGAGAATGCGACATCTCTTCAGGAAATGACCACCAACCTGGAGGTGGAGGCGGCTAAAGTTGGATTAAGAATTAGCACAGAAAAGTCGAAGACACTGGCGGTCAAACGGAAGACACCTGTGCGGGTCAGCGTAGGCGGCCAGACCATCGGCCAAGTCGAGCAGTTCACCTACTTGGGAAACACCATCGACAAGGAAGGTGGAGCTGATGCAGACGTCAAATGCCGAATTGGCAAAGCGGCGGCCGTATTCCAACGTCTTCTCCTAATTTGGACACGTCGGTCGATTCACACAAACACCAAACTTCGCCTCTTCAACACTATCGTCATCCCATCCGCCATTTACGCCTGCGAGACATGGAAAGGCACGAAGAAGCTGGTCAACAGGCTGAACGTATTCCAACAGCGATGTCTGCGACGTATTCTTCGTGTCACCTACCACGACCACATCACTAACGAGGAAATCCTCAGAAGAGCAAGCACCCGAAGCCTGGGAGAAGTGGTCGCAGAAAGAAGATTACGTTTCGCGGGACATGTTCTGAGAATGGCCGAGACGCGCCACGCAAAGACGGCGATGTGGTGGACGCCAGCACGTAGGAAACGAGGCATTGGACGACCGAGAAAGACATGGCGACGGACATTTATAGAAGATCTGCGAGCCGTCAATATCAACTTAGACGCAGCGGATGTTAAGGCTGCCGATCGAGATGGCTGGAGGAAGCTTGTTGCCCTATGCGCCCCACTGCGCGGAAGGACATAAAGAAGAAGAGAAGTAAAATATAACTTTTCTAAAGAGTATAATAGTATGAAAAGTCTCCAAAAATCTGCATTCAAAACATGAATTGTGATATGATGAACAGCAAACCAAAATGTACATAAAAAACTTTCATTAAGCAATTCATCATGCTGAGATAAATTGTGAGCAGGCATGTAATCATTACGTTATTCATTTTAATCTAACAATCAATAATGCACAAACACTTTAGTCACTATTTGATATAAAGATATTCTGCAGATTCAATTGTTTCAATGAATGTTATGCCAGGTTATAGCACAACTCAGAACTGAGGAAAACTTTGATGGTAAATTTAGTTGTTTTAAGGAGGCATGTTGTTTATGATGCACCTAGGAAAGAAATAAATGGTTAAAGTAGTCTGAACAAACTTGAAATGACAGTTACTGGGTTTATGAGCATGGCAATCACTGGGTTGATAGACTATGGCAATCATTGGTTTGATAGGCTATCTGTTTTGACACATGTCTTTTACTCATGGGATATCTAACTCCATTTGCATCTTATACACAGGACAGCTGAGCAAGCTGCCTTTGTACTATATATATATATATATATATATATATATATATATATATATATATATATATATAAAATGAACATGATTTATACAAATTCTTAAAATTTAAGAAAAACAACTGAATATTTGTTTTATAATGAACCTGGTTCAAGTAATAGAGACAACAACAAAAACAGTATGGCAATATCTATGATGTACAATATTTGCTCAGAAACATGAATAGTGGAGCCTCTTTTACTATGTCATTTGTATTGAGAGTCTGGCTTGGCATGTTTCCATTCACGGTTATTGAAGAGAGATTTCACTGTATCTAATCACAATTTGGATCTTTTGAGTTATTTTGAAATTGAGTATGCAAATATGAACCGAAGTGTTTTATTTAATACCGACATGACCCATATAGACTGTCGTTTTATCTTGGATCAAGTTGTCTAATTTAAAGCCATGAAAAACAGATAATAACCAGTCTAGTATGTTGATTTGGTTTTGTGCATTATAGCACAGCAGAACAAGTAGGTTATTTAGTGCCAAGGACACGCCATGTTAGCCGATCTATGTTGGTCTTATTACCATGTTAACCTACTTAGATTGGTCTGATTACCTTGTTAGCTGACCTAGGTTGTTTTTATTACCATGTTAGTCTATGTGGACTGGTCTGATTACCATATTAGCCGACCTAGGTTGGTCTGATTGAAGGATTTAAAGCAGCAGTCCAATGCAAAATAAGTATTGACCATTTACACTAAAGTATATTGTCCTGGCCAATTCAAAGATAGAAAAATAGTTAGGTGGTGTGAAAAGATAAATACGAGTCTCCAATGTACAAGCAAGGACATTTAAGATATGCACAGGATTAAAATGATGTCATGTAAGTTAATTTCCTAGTCCATGATTGCTAGGAAGTAATTTATGCTTCTCGACTTCAAATCTTGATTGGTATGGATTATGGCGTTCTGACCTGATTGTTTATATTGGTATCATTCTTTTAAATTAATTTCACACAATCTTGTTTCTAAATATCTACTGTAGACTAATGGATCAGAGACATTTATATAATAAAATAAAAAACACCAACACATAGAACGTGTGATATGATTCACTTTATTGCTTCATCAGACAGAGAGAAATTATAAATAATTCATATGCAACACCTTCCTGTGTTATTTGTACTGTATGTTCAATCATTAATGACATATCAGTATATTTAGTTTCAGAAGGCATATTATCAGTATGTTTAATCACCGATGTCATGGGTCTTGTAACAATGTTGACCTTTCTCTTTTTTAGGGTGATAAACCTGATGCACCCATCACACGTGAGCACATGAATCATGCCCGCCTCTGTATTGCCATTGTAACGGTTTGTGGAAATGCCATGAGGGAAATCCTCAGTACCCAAGTTCTTTCTTCACACACAGACATCCACCAGGCAATCCTGGCCAATAAAAGCAAGCTGGAAAGTAGAAAGGGAAGACCCCTTCTTAACTCAGATCAAATTAATTTGGTTTTCCCAGATCCCCATGGGAAGACAACAGGAAAAGTGGATCAGTTTGATATATCCCTACTTTACACTCTGATCAGAAATATCAGCACAGTTCCTGCTCCAGGAAATGGTTGGGGATATGATCCACAAGATCAACCAAGGGACAACTCGCTAGGAGCTAGTGTGGAGCGAATTCGTTCCTATAGGAATCATATTATTGGTCATTCCATGGATGTAAAGATTAGCCAAGATGACTTTGATGATTATTGGAACAAAATTGATGCTGTGCTTGGTGACATTGAACGTGAACTTGGTAGACAGGGATACAGAGCACAGTTAGAGAAACAAAAGACACAGGTGATCTCTATCTATGAAGTCTGCTAGCTACAAATGAAGATTATGAAGCTTAATTAAGAGACACAAGTAAGCACAGTGTATACATAATTTGAGGGAACAGTATTAATACAACTCATGGCATACACTTTTATAAGGAAATAACATGTAGCAACCATCTTTATCAACTTGGAGAAAGCGTATGACGCCACTTGGAAGTGCAGCACAACGAGTGACCTTTTCTACAAAGGCCACACGGACTACCTTCCTAACCTTATTGCCATGATTTTGAAAGACAGTTATTTCACGGTTTAAATAGACAAACACTTTGTTGAAGTGATCCTCATGACTGAGATAAATGCACCTCAATAGAGCATGTTGTCAAAATTAACGGCCTGGAGAAATGTCAGTCACCCTATTCAACGTCAAGATCCAGGAGCTATCCTCGTATTAATGACCCTTTTTACCTGCTAGAAGGCAAAATCGATAATGTGTAATGCCATCTACAAATAAACTGGGTCGTAATTGACAAAAGGAAATAAATTCTGTTTTTCAAAACTATCACTATATGTACTTCTGCTGATTATATTGAATTCAAAAGGGCCTAGATCTCTGTATTGCTGATGGTTGTTATATGTGAATTGTTAAGAAACAAAATTTGTGCGTATATTTGGAGTCCAGCATTATGCGTAATCTATTGCCAAAAGTGTGTACTGGATGTGACCATAGTATGGGTCCAGCATCATGTGTAATTTATTGCCAAGAGTGACTACTGGATGTGATCATAGTGGAGTCAAGCATCATTCGTAATCTATTGCCAAAATGACTAATTGATGTGATAATAGTTTGGGTCGAGCATCATGTGTAATCCATTGCCAAGAGTGATTTCTGGATGTGAGCATATTTTGGGTCTAGCCTCATGAATAATCCATATGCCAGGACTAGAGTGACTACTGGATGTTATCATAGTTTTGGTCCAGCATCATGCACAATCGATGGCCAAGAGAGGAGGGACTGCTGGATATGATCATAGTTTGGGTCCACTATCATGAATAATCCATTGCCAAGAGTGACCCAATGCCAAAAGTTACTCCTTGATGTAATCATAGTTGGGGTTCAGCATCATGTGTAATCCATTGCCAAAAATGACTACTGGATGTGATCATAGTTTGGTTCCAGCATCATGAATAATTTTTTGCCAAGAGTGACTAATGGATGTGATTATAGTTTGTGTTATGCATCATGTGTAATCGATTACCTAGAGTGACTACTGGATGGAATCATAGTTTGGGTCCAGCATCATGAATAATCTTTTGCCAAGAGCGACTCTGGGATGGGAACATCATAGATTGGATCCAGCATCATGCACAATCCATTGCCAAAAGTGACTACTGGATATAATCATAGTTCCATACGTAATCCATTGCTAAGAGCGACTCTTGGATGTGATCAAAAGTTTGGCCCAGCATAGTGCCTAATCCGAAGCGAAGAGACGCTAATGTGTGTGGACGTAATTTGGGCCCAGCATCATGCATATAGTTACCATAATTAGAGCCAGCGTAATGCATACTCCCATGTTGAAAGTTACTAACGTATTTGATCATATTTAGCATTTTAGGCCATAATTATAACACGTCATTGTGCATAATACAATACCAAGTAACACTACTGTGTGACCGTTATTCGATCCATGCATTGTGAATAATTACATACTTAGAGACTACTGTCTGTTTCCATAATTAGGATCGAACATTGAGCAAAATCCCATACCTTTACACTTACAGTTCTGATTCTGACGTTCATTCAGAAAATGGGTGCACAGATTGGAGAAATCACGATTGCCACGGTTACTATAAAGCAAACTAAAATATGATTTATGTGATTTTGATACAAATTATTATTTGTTTTTCCTATTTATAGCACAATTCATGCAATGATGTCAGTCAGTTGTACTTGATTCGACAAACCTGATATATGCAAGAGTGTGATTAATATTATGATCGTAACATGCCTCTATATATGATGACAAAGACAACTCGGGTAAGAATGTTTTATATAAAAAGATGTATTATTCATTATTTGCCAGAATTTAATATTTGCTTTTAATTATACGCATAATGCATTAAGTTTCAATGTGTGTGCAGTGCAGTCAATTACAACATTAATTAAATGACTTGAAACAATTTCAATCAGTCATTATCATAACTCCATTGTGGAACGATCAATGTATCCAATCAAATACACTTACTACAATATGGCATGTGCTATAAGAAGGAAAAAGTAAATAATTCATATCAAAATCACATCTCATTTTTATGTGCTTTATTTTGTTATTAAAATAAAACACAGATTATAATTTGTGTGTGGAAACCAATATATACAGCGAGAACATGTAAATGCATGTGCATTTATATTTTATTAGGGAATATATGTGTTTCTAGTAACTCTGACTGCCACTCTCAGATGGGACAGTATATGATTCAGTAAGAAGGCCGGGTGGTCTAAAGCACTCACTATTACGGATCACTGCCATCTCACCTCTGTCTACGTGGGTTCGAGTCTCAGGCGCAGCTAATGTGAGAAAACTTGCTGGTAGCTTCTTGTAGGTCCCTGGTTCTTTCCGGGGTTTTCCTGTGTTCCTCCAACAATAATACTGGCCGCCATGTATAGCCTCTCTTGAGATAAAAATGGAGTTAAACCCTTTAACAATTTAACAATATGATTCAGCAAAAATTTCAACTTAGTGATGGATGTGCCCATGAAAATTCAAACAGCCCTAAATCTTCTTAAACAGCTGCAGTGGATAATTTGTCAGCCATGTCTGGAGAAGATCTACGTCACATGTGTCTCTTTTCCAGCAGGCTTTGTGCAAAAAAACCCAATATTCTTCAGCTGTGGAACGATTTTAATCAACTAGATCCAGTTACCCTCCATTTTTAAAGTACAGAACGAGAAATGTCCTGTTTTAATGACTTCTTACATACCAATAATATCACACCACTCTAAGCCTCCATTTCACAAATATTTACATCTTTATCTCTTCAAAGGTTGAAACTAGTAATGATAATCATTAAAGAATATCACGTCATGCTTCTGACATGTTCCAACACCATGGACATCATCACATTAGTAATAACAAAGAGATCACAGACTTTGCTAATCAATTCTATTATTCAAGGACCTCACTTATTGTCCTCTTCCCAAAATGGAACCAATCATAGGTGATGCCATGGTTCATCTATGTTGAAACCTTCGTCCATTGTTTGAATGAAGCAACAACGATACAAGATGCCCTTCCTGCTAGCCTCGGCTTTGACATCTAGAGTAAGCAAATTGTATGCCTAGTCCATATTTACAAACTGAATACATTTGTGTTCTTGCAGTTCTGTAGTTTTAAGGGTGCTATCAGAAAATAATTTAAAACACATATCATAGAACAGTTCTTTGAGATAGGCAATGCTATTGGATCCGAAACATGATGACAAAATGTATCTGGAGAAAATCAAGTCAATGCAATCCAGATATCATATAGTTTTCCTACCAGTACAAGCAGGGAAACAGGAACAACCCCACATCCTTATCATCCTGGTCTAAAGGAGTTATCCAGTTAGCATAGTCCAATCACTCACAGGAACAAGTATGTTTGCTGATGATTTCATCTGATGCAATACAACATATTTGTTTGAGTTTTGCCTTGAAATGCAATATGGCATTAAATATGTCATGGGATATGTCAGTTGTCATATCACGTTCACTTTATCCTCATTTTATTTTAGGGACATAGTTGAATCTAGATGGTCCTTTTGTTGATGCCCAGACATCAGAAAATGCCAATCCTGATGCAATTGCTCTCTTGGATCAGACATTTTAATTAATATTTTCCTGTATTCATGCAATAAAATCCTTTTCCGGTAAAAATTAAGTGCAAGAGTCCCCAGGGACATTCATTACATATACATATACACTTATATTCAGTTTTCTCAGCCATTTGCCTGTAAAGGAGGTGGTATTTGAGTTATCTGAGCCATTGGTATGTAAAGGAGGTGAATTTTTAGTTGCCTCAGCCATCTGCCTGTAAAGGAGGTGATATTTGAAAGTTATCTCAGCCTGCAAAGTAGTTGATATTTGAGTTGTTTCAACCATCTGCCTGTATAGGACGTGATATTTGAGAGTTGTCTCAGCCATCTGCCTGTAAAGTAGGTGCTTTTGGTAATGCTTCGTAATATGATACTATTATATCTGTTTACAGGTGGAAAAATGTTTAGTGATTTTGTGTCTTGGCGTCATTTTGCTGTAGTTTCATAGTATAATGGTTTGAATTTTAGCCAGTGTTAATTGCATATTTATATATTATTACATCAATGACTGGTATTTATGAGTTTTTGGGAAATGTTTGCTTTTTATGCAATTGTGGACTTGTGTTATAACTATGTGGAATGATGGGTATTTCGCATTATTGTAGACATGCATTATATTTATGTGGAATTATGGCTATTTAATGTCAGTGTACACTGGGTGATACATATGTGGAATAATGGTTACTCTATCTTATTGTAGACATGTATTATATCTATGTGAAAGGATGCTCATTAAAATATCATGACAATGTAGATAAGCAAATGGCTACTACATAAGTTAAAATAATAACTGTTAATTTGGTGAAATATTGGTAATGTAATGACATGTAAGATGCACATTATTCCAATGTGGTATGATGATTAACTTGTGGACACTACAGCTTATTTTATATATTATTCATGTAATTAATGACATATGACCTATATGGAGTGATGGTTTAAATTGAGGACACTACAGCTTATTTTATATACTATTCATGTAATTGATGACATATGACCTATATGGAGTGTTGGTTTAAATTGGGGACACTACAGCTCTTTTTATATATTATTCATGGAATTAATGATATATGACCTATATGGAGTGTTGGTTTCAATTGGGGACACTACAGCTTATGTTATATATTATTCATGTAATTGATGACATATGACCTATATGGAGTGTTGGTTTCAATTGATGACATTGTTCATTTATATATCCTTCATTGTTATCATTGTCATACCCTATATAGAGTGCTGGTTTCAACTGGTGACCTACTGCTTATTTTATGTATCCTTCTTGCCTGTGTTCTTTCTTTCAAATGCAGTTTCAATTGCAGTTTCTTTCATTTGCAGTTTGTCCGTCAGATTTTTACTATTCTTTACCATTCGGTTTGACTGGTGCATCATCTAAACAGTGATGTCTTGCACTTTAGATAAGGAAACTGTATTAATTAGAAGACTATTATCTGTTATTTGAGATGCTACTAGGTAGAATAATGATGCCTTTGTGACTAAATTATAAACATTTTGCTTTTCAGTGTAATAAAATGCTTTGTTCATGATCTCAGGTTAACATTGGATGACTTGCACTTGAGATGTGAAAGAAACCAGTTTCGCTTTGAGTCATAAAACAAAACATTGTGAGGTTGATGCAATTGTAAGAAGAAATATAGTTTTTTTTCCCCATCAAAATCAGTTTTAAATCACATACTTTAACAATTTTAGTGAATGGCTTTCAGTTGAGTTTGAGACGAAGGGTAAAAATGTTGGAAATTAAATATTATTCTGTAAGTAATGCTGATTAATACAAAACACTGTCATCTTCATTTGTATTAAAATCATTATGGCAGTTTATTAGTCATTTGTATATTATGATAGAAGATGAAATTATATTGCTACATTAATACTGACAATTATGTTTTGGCATCATCATTAATGGATTATTATTATTATTATTATTATTATTATTATTATTATTATTATTATTATTTCTGAATATTAGGATAACATATCAAATTAATGTAGTTTTATAGCGAGATGTTCTGATATTTTCTTATTGCATAAGTGTGTTTGATAAAATAAAGACCATTGTTATAGTTACACCAGTTTTTTCTGCCCAGAATTCAGCCAATCATTTAAAATGTCCCTTTTTTGAGTATGAATACATGATGACAAATATGATTCAGTTAATCCAGCATGCTTATTACAATATAAAATAAATAAAAACCAAATAAATTATTCCAGAGTTGAGAAAGAATATTTGGTTCTGATATTAGCTTGCAAGATGTTCAAGTGTATATTAGTACTGCTCCTTCTCCAATAATTGTATTCCATCACCACAAGACCCTTATATTAATTACATTGATAGCAAATAGTATAGCTTATTAAAACAGTGATTGATGCTACAAGACTACGATGTTGACTTAACGATAATATTGTAAACTTGTTGACAACTAAGGTATTTTGGAAGTCCTGAAAGTGAACATCCTTGTCCTTTAGTCTTGATATAATTCTGTACTCCTCTATCAGTTTTGTGGAACCAATTTTAGTTGTGATATGATTTTAGAGAAATCATAATTTAAACCATTCTTTGCAATGACTAAAGTGCATATTAGTTGGAATGACTATTTCGTGATTATCATAAATTCATTCAAAAACATTTTGTATTACATGTATATCATTCTGCTACATCAGGACTATTGGTACATCATTATATTCAAGACTATTTGATTTGATTTTGGAACATGCATTTATTTTGGACATTTAGGATTATTGGGATTTCATTCACAATATTATGTGTTCATCATACAAATCTCACTATAAAACTGAGAATAAAATAACTTAACTAAAATGGTTGGTTTTGTGTCTTTTTTACTTGGTTTATGACCATCCATCCATCCATTCATGCATGTATACATACATAAATGCATACTATATAATGTCTCCTATGATACTAGAAAGATTTTTGGTCATATCGAATACTCCATAGCATGTGTTTGATTCCATCGGTATCGTAATGTGTAATATTTCGTTGAGACGGCCGTTTTCACTTGTATAATGCTGGGGAAATTATAATAATAGCCTAACAAATTAATGCTCATATGATCGTTGGAATAAGACTATGTATCAACAGTGCGGGTTTTAGTAGGTAGGATTGTGGTGTGTTAGCAGACCATAATTCTACCTATAAACACACGGACATTATTATATGTTTGCCATAGCCTTGATTTCTTACAAACCTAGCGCTTCAAATATCATATTATAGCCAGATACAACTTGTATATTGTTGGAAAAATTATATTAATAACTTAGAGAATGAATACAAAAATGATCATTGGATTTAGACATTATAATCAGTGCAGGTTTTTAGTAGGTAGGTCTATGGTCTGTTAGCAGACCATAATCCTACCTGTAAAGCACAAGGGCAGTATTATAGCCGTGATTTCTTACAAACCTTGTGCTCCGAATATCATATTATATAGCTTATATTGTAGCTAATAAGGACTATATAAATTACGGAAGTAAGTATATAATTATACACAGAGATATTTATAATAAATTAGAACAAAAGCATATATAAACATGACATTGTCGGTATATAACCCGCACTGTTGATACATAATCTTATTCCAACGATCAAATTTGTATTATTTTTTTCAGCTATTATATTTTTTCCCAGCAATATAAAACTGGAAACGGCGGTCTCAAAGAAATATTACACAATACGATACCGCTTGGCCTATCGACTTATTATGTTTAATGATGAAACCGTAAATAGATATGTATATAAATTCTGCGCGTAAGATTCCTTAGCGTCATCGCAGCACACCTGTTCCAAACTGAAACTAGCATCATCTTCATGTACTACCCACCAGAAGCTCGGCCTTGAGAAACAGTGTCTCTATTTATATGCAAGAAAACCGGGATCTTACAAACTATGGTTGTCATGAGTGAGGAAGACAATGTATGTATGTATGTATGTATGTATGTATGTATGTATGTATGTATGTATGTATGTATGTATGTATGTATGTATGTATGTATGTATGTATGTATGTATGTATGTATGTATGTATGTATGTATGCGTTCAATATAATATATTAGAAGCATTAAGTTTATAACATTTGATAGCTATTGTAAGCGTATAATATTGTCTTTCAGTTTTAATGGTAGAACTATGGCATACTAGCAGGTGCTAATCCTACCTAATACAAATACTGAATACATACATACATTCAATATAGCATAGTCCCTACATGCCCACAATATAGCATATATACAATATAACGTACACAAGTGTTATCTTCAAGTGCAACCATTTGCCATATTAGGCTGAACAAGACTCAGCTAGCAGTTAAATCAACATGGATTTCGCAATGATCGTTCGCCCGTAATACGATGCAAACCGTCCATTGAAAGGGCATTTCGCTGGAAGCGCCGTCGAGAGGCGAAATTTCCCTCCTGTCCAAAAGCCTTCGATCAGCAATTGCAAGCATCCAGTAGGTTGGGCTTGAAGAGACGCGTATAATATTATCTGCTTAGGTTGTTGGTCTTGTCCGTTCGTCTGTAATCTTGAGAAACCAATTTTAAGACCACCCCTACAATATTAAACTGTAAATGTGCGTTATTTCTTTTTATATCACGGGCAGCTAGACCTATTGCCACGTGTTATATGCCAAAAGATCGGGCTTTATGAGACGCGTCGAACAGTGCCTATGGTGTTATATTAGGTATGTCTGTTCGTCTGTGCGCTCCGGAAAATCACTTTTGGCCAAATGAGACTGGATATTTATATTCTCGTTTCACTGAATTTAATATGGTCCTTGTGTCATAGACTGTCAAACTTATATTATCCATTTCTTCTTTGAAATATTTTCATTAGGAATTAACACAAACTTTATAAAAGTTAACACAATTATCCCCAAGGAATCTGATCGAAAATTCAGGACCAGAATCGTGTCCATCGTAAAGTATGTCTTACCAAATCAGTAAAGATTATCACAGATGCAAAGACTCGTCTTCTCGCTGTGAATGAAAAAAAACAACCCAAATGACAACGGTAACCTGGGACGTCGCCTCTTGCAACAGCATGACGTTGGATGTTTATGACCTAAGTCATATTCATCAAAGCGTAATTTATAGAGTTAATATTCTCTCCGTCACTTGCACTTGGTAAGACACTCAACATTATTATCCGTGATTTTTATTTTAAATTATGACAGTTAGTCTTACTGTTCTTTCTACTACTCGCATTTAACACATGTATCGTGGTTGTTATTCTTAAAGGTGATAATACGGTTGGTTTATTCAACACATGAGATGCTATACATGGCGACCAACATAAACTGGTGGAGCAGGAACCCTGGAAGATCCAGAAAATAACTACCGACATACGGAAATCGACTGCAAAGCTCAAACTCGCTCTAATAGAGAGTGTGATGTATGAATGATCTATAGCAACAAGCCTTCTTAACAAAGCAGACTCTCCAGGAATCACAGATGATATAAAGAATAAATAAATCAAGAATGGATACTTCAAAAAAATGTGTAAGAATGGATTTACCAACAGAAAAAGCAAACACGAAAATATCTCTGTCACTACCAATACCACAGTCACTAATATTATTTATATACCCATCGCTACCAAAATATATAATAAACAATAGTATTGAAATCAACACTATTATCAATGACATGTAATAATAATAACAATACTACTACTACTACTACTACTACTAATATTAATAATAATGAAAATATATAATAATAATAATAGTAATAGCAATAATTATAATAAAATATAATAATAAAAATTATTATAATAAATAATAATAATAATGATAATATATTAATATAAATACTAATAGTGATAGCAATAATAATAATTTAATAATACTATTAAGAAGAAGAAGAAGAACAAAATGAAGAAGAAGAAGAAGACGAATTGATTATATGGAATATATCGACGACCGGCTAAGTTCCGAGTAATAGTAAATAAATGTATTTTTCATTACCATATTCAGATATCATCACAGAACAAAATCATCTAAACACTGAAATATACGTAGTTCACTCCACGGTTTTGTTCAAGACTATTCCAACTCTCTTACTCAACAAACAGCTAACAACGTGCTTATAAACTTTAGGTACGTGCCCAAAAAGGTCAGGAAAGGCCCATAAGATTACTATTAGTGGTATACCTGAATACATGTTTCATACCCTGTAAATGTACATTTGGTTCATGTATGTGTATATTTATGTTATGCTGTGGGTCTAAGGTCCCGGATTGAGAATACACCCAGGAGCTATAATCATTGCATATCTTCTGATACACAGTTTCTATGCTTATATTGTTTGTGTAGGTATGGATTCCACATTAAGAAGTCACAAGTGTCATAATCCATCGTCATTAAAATTCTACACCTGTTGTAAATTCACGTCATGACTTTTTCTGGTAAAAAACGTATATATTTTATACTTGAAAACTAAAGAACCTGCAAATAAGACTTTCACATGTCCCGCAACGTCAAAGTGTAATTATATATAGTCATGTGGATCTCTAAGTACTTTCATACTAAGGGGTGACATTCAAAGTATATTTTTATATAGTCCTGTAGATCTCTAAGTATTCTCATAGTAAAGGGTGACATTCAAAGTATGTTTCTATATAGTCCTGTAGATCTCTAAGTATTCTCATAGTAAGGGGTGACATTCAAAGTATGTTTCTATATAGTCCTGTAGATCTCTAAGTATTTTCATCGTAAGGGGTGACATTCAAAGTATGTTTCTATATAGTCATGTAGATCTCTAAGTGTTTTCATAGTAAGGGGTGACAATCAAGGTTTATATCTATATAGTCCTGTAGATCTCTAAGTGTTTTCATAGTAAGGGGTGACAATCAAGGTATATATCTGTATAGTCCTGTAGATCTCTAAGTATTCTCATAGTTAGGTGTGACGTCACATCAGGCACATATTAGTAATGGTCATTTTTTATGTTCGAATCGTGAGAGGATCAAAAAGTTTTTGAGTTGCATAGCTGTTTCATGGAATCAATCGCAACAAATGTTCGTAAAGGTCGATATCCTTTCTTAAAAGTGAACTTGTCATAAAATGAAACCATTTTTATTAGATCGCCTACATTTACATTGTTTAATGGTCGAGTTCAGTGTATATTCAACGTGCGATTCATAGAATGATAGAGCCGCTAATATGTAATGTTACGTGTATGTGTGGTGTCAGGTTGTTATGCCGCCACAGCGATATGTTATTATCTAAATAATTATGCAAGTCCCACAACAGCTCGAATTTGTAGGAAGTGAAAAAAATGATAAAGAGAGGTAAAGCTCTGAGCACCCAATCAGCTATGCCAACAGTTAAATTATTGAGTACACAAATGGGTGAAAGTCAGACACATATAGCATACACAAGGTTGAGAGACCACTAGCCATGGTCATCAAAATTAAAAGTAACCTACTAGATTGGATAGATCAAATCCCAACTAGTAAGGAATACTTAGGATACACTAGGGAAAAAAAATACCCCTTGTCAAACTATCTTATAACCCCGATGGGGAAATTAAATGGACCTTTTAGAAGTAAAATATAAATAAAAAACAACATAAAAACATCGGGGGGAACACACATACATATAAACTTTTTTAGAAATTTTTTTTGATTGGGGGGGGGCATCTGTCTGGTGCCCCCCCCAAAAAAAGTCAGACAAATAACAATATAATACAATTCAATAGTAAAGAGATACTGATTTCCCAATTACTCATCTTCCTCTCGACCAAGTGATAGCCAATTGCATCATTTGAGTTATAGTGTGAGATAGCTTTCCCACTTGCCATTGTTTTCTACTCATCTGTGTACCTTCTATCCCAGCAATTCATTCACTCCTTCCGAAATCACTCCTAACTCCTTCTCCTCCTTGACTGCTTCGTCTCCAATTTCTCCTCCTCAACTCCTTTACTGACTAGCTTTTGATTCACAATCGATATATCCACTACTTTTTATTCTGTCTCCCTTCTAGAGACTCGGGACTAAACTATACCTGAAGTATGCCTACTAAAGGCTTCCTTTAAGAAGGTTTGTATTTCTTAGAACCTCCTAAGTTTCCCCGTCAAAGTACGAATGGCTTCCCAGGACTATTGCTTTAAAACTTTCCATCACGATGATTGAACAATTACCAAGTTCCTTTCTCGAAGATACTAAAATAAATTCGGATGGATTTTTGCGTGACAAAGTACAAACCATTAGAGATTCGCTTGAAAACACAATTTCAATTGACCCGTCACCATACAGTTATGATACAGAATTTCAGTCTTCGATTCATCCAAACAATACTAATAATGCTAATAATAATAGTATTAATAATACGAATCATTATTGTTATTATTATTATTATTGTTATTATTATTATTATTATTATTATTAATTACTATTATTAGTATTAATATAGTATTATTAAGTACTATTATTAATAAAATTATTATTATTAATAATTACCATTATTATTATTATTACTATTATTATTATTATTATTATTATTATTATTATTATTATTATTATTATTATTATTATTATTATGTAGTGGTGGTACTGCAGCTGCCAATGATGATAACGTTATGTGCAGTAGTAACAACATGATTTATATTAATTAGTGGCTGTATCTAATCTTCGTTTAGGTGCTGGTATTGCAAAGATATTATAATTTGTGTCCTTCTTCCTGGTTCAGGGGATATTACAATCTGTTCCGCTGAATTTCGTTTTCTTTATGCCATAATCATTGGGAGTAAAATGCTCAGATTAAGTACGAGTGATAGAATGAACGCTAATGATCATTATAAGGAAATTAAAACAAAACAAGGTACAAATATGAGGAATGTCTTTCCTGGAACGAGTGATAGAGAGAAGAATAACTAAAAACATTACGTTAGGATACGCAAGATGAACGTCATAAACATTTAACGTCATAACCTCGCTAAAGGTAACAACCATTGTTACGGCTGTCAATCCATGTGTCATTCACAGCGAACAGACGTTTATTGTAAACGCAGGCAATTATTGCCCATCTGATGAAACAGACGTGATAAATGGATTCAATTCTGGTTCCAAATATTGCACCAGGCTGCTAGTATAGAATCGTGTAAGCTTTGGAAAATTCGTTTCAATCTCTAAACAAGATATTACTAAAGACCATGCCATAGATGTGCTAACGCAATGTAACAATAGGAGTGAGGGAAAGTGACGACATAACGTTGGTAAAGGTATGTTTGTTTGATTCGGATTTTTAACGTAGCTTTAACAATTTTTCAGTCATATCGCTACGATGTCTGCTGTGAGGCAGTTTATAGTGATGTCTAGCACTGAGGCATCATGCCGCAGACATGTAGCATGATGTCCCACCCGTCACATTATCCTGACACCAGGCCGACCGGTCCTAACACTAACCTCTTAATGCTGAGCGTCAAGCGAGGCAGCTGTTAGTACCATTTTTGTAAGTCTTTGGTATGACTCGGCCGGGGATCGAACCCACGACCTCCCGCTTCCGCGGCGAACGCTCTAACCACTAGGCCACCGGAGCGGTGGTAAAGGTATGTATATATGAATATAATAATATGACATGTCAGTACAATACAGGTTATGTAGTGCCAAATAAATGCTAAGATATGCAAAACCAACGTCAAAATCCCCAATGTGAACGGATTAAAATTTTATTTTGAGCACTGGTCTACATAGTAGCGTTTCAAGGACATCAAATATGTACAAAATGTATCTATTTTATTCATCGAATTTATAATTTCTAACTCGATTGTCTCCAAGCAGTTACTTATATTGTCATCTTATACGCGTGTTAGACCAAAATTGAAAGTGTTAACCAGCAGCGTGATCACTGTCATGTTTCGAATACTCAAAGAAAATATTTTCATTAAAGGGTTCAATGCTAGAAGATAAACAAGATATCTTCTGCATCCAATGAACACAATATCTGCTTCAGCTAATTCCAGATAAATGGTAGAGGGGGGGGGGAATATGCCATTACGTTTTAAAGTTAATGAAAATTATCGAATTGCATGGAGCTTGCACAACAGTACAATATGAACTACATTACTGTTGTTGTGTGAAGGATAGATTCTCGCCTCCACCAATACGGATGCTGTGTTGATGTTTAAATTCCATTCGGTTTAAAACGATAAAAAGGTGATGCTGTTAGAAATAGGATAGATTGGTGGCAATCGATTTAAAATTATAAATCAATGAATGAAATGACTAACGAAAGTTGCGAGAGAAGCAGAACATGTATATTTGATGATCTTATGTTAGTCACCATACACCATAATACTAAGTACCAGTATTATACTTACTAAGTTGATTAGTCTTATGGTTCATTTATATTAATTTGGCATCGTCACACCAAATATGGTTATCCGTTAGTTGAGAACCATTTTCTTTTGTGCCCCTAGAAGTTTTTTTATAGAAAGGTTAAAGGGGACAAAAACCCCGACCTGCAATTTTTTGGGGTAAATAGAAGGATATATAGTAGTTTGTGTACATAATCAATCCCGACTATTTTTTTTTTTGTTGCATCTATTGTATTTGCATAAATATTTCATGCCAAAAGCTGACCTGTTTTACGAGATCATATAGAAAGATCCTGAAACGAATAGGTTAACTCCCTTCCATAACAACAGGAAGTGACGTTATTTGAGACGATAAACAAAATAAAGTCATTCAGTTTGTGCAGCGAAGAGTCAACTATAAACAAGATGGTTCAATGCGCAGCTATTAATTGTGTGAATAACAGCAGTTCCGGACAGAAGATTAATTTTTTCACCTTTCCAAAGGACCCTAAAAGGAGATCTGTCTGGACGATCAAGTTAAAGAGAGAAGGCTTTATCCCAACTCAACACACCAGGTTGTGCCATATGCATTTCGAGCCTGAATGTGTTTTAAAAGATCTGAGACTCGCGCAAAGTATTGGGTTTGAGCCAAAATCTTTGCGTTTGAAATCTGATGCAGTGCCGACTCTTTTTGATTTTTTTACGTCGACAACAAGACAGAAGACGGAAAGCACGCGAGCGAGTCGTAGTCGACATAGGTCAGGAAGCAGAGCTATACAGAAGAGGAGAAAGCTTGAGGTAATAAGATTTTATTGTTTACTGCTTATATGGTAGATAAATAACATCCATACTGATGCTAGCAATGACCAAACTACAATATGGCAATAAATATAAATATTAAAACAATTTATCTTGCAACGAAGTCATTAGGATCTGTGGTAGTCGAGGGAGTTCAATTTCAAGTCCTTGACGACAGCTCTTGTACTCTTATCTTTTTATCTTATTTTTGTTCTTAATCTGATCATGGCTGAGATTACAGCTGATGATAACCATACAGAGAGTGTGGATCAGACCTGTACAGATGTGTTATTGCAGTCACAGTATGGGCTGAGTGATGAAATCAAAGCACCAACACAAGTCAGCTACCATTAGGGTCAAGTCCACATGAAGACCCAGACAGACTCCTGCATCTCTTTGATAGAAGAGTGTGTTCCACAAAATGTACATTTGCAAAGATTTTCAGTTAGCACTCAAACATCATACAATTTAGTTGTAAGTATTATAAGTTAATGTTTAGTTTTAACATCAGTAATGATACTCTTAATTTCTGCACTGTATCCAAACATTTTTAACCCGCTTATCTAAATGAACTTTCATTCATTTGGAAGACTGTTTTCCATATTAAAATCACACATCTATTATCAAATAAACATGTTTTTAAATCTGAATGCAGCCCAACTCACCCAGTGAACAATAAATTTATACAATATATATATATATATATATATATATATATATATATATATATATATATATATATATATATATATATATATATATATATATATATATATATATATATATATATACACACACACACACACACCATCCTAGTCATGTATATCATTTGAAATCCAGGAAAGACGTCATGAAAAACTTCAGGCCAATTGTGACGTGCCCAGACCTAAGACCAGCACATTTGGAGTCCAGGTAGCACCAAAATGCAAATCATCTGCTATGCAGTGCAATCGTCAACATAGGACAAGGACCCAACAAGGCATCAACCTCAGCTCTAACGTGGATGTGAAAGGCGTGGACAATTTAGAGGAAGCAGACTCTGGTGATGATCCCAGCTGGACTCCTGATGTAGCAGAGGACCATAATGTGGAATATACAGCAGACCCACACAAGACATTAAAGTATATTGTGTTCGAAAACTCACTGATGGAACTGCTTGATGTGTGTCCCAAGTGTACACGGACAAATTTGCAACATCAGAAGCATCATATTGAGAGTTGTTTGAGTGTTAAGACCTATTGTCTATGCGGCTTTTACAGAAGTTGGACAAGTCAACCACTGCATCATTCCATGCCATGGGGAAATTTAATTGTTGCAGCAGCCGTTTTTCTCAGTGGCAACAGTCCAGTGAAAACTTTTAAATTTCTGGACCATGCAGGAATTGTTGGGAAGAATATGAGTTCATACAACACCATCCAGTCATGCTATATTGTGCCTGCAACATTGTCACTATGGGAGTATAAACAGCACCTCTACCTAGATCATGTGCGGGCCACAGGACAGCCATTGAAGCTGGGTGGAGATGCCAGGTGTTCCTCCTCAGGCCACACTGCCAAATATGGGAGTTATACTTTAATGGATGTCCAAACATCCAAAGTTGTGGACATCCAACTTGTGCAGGTATGTGATTTTATTCTACATTTCTTCAATGAATTCTCTTTACTCTTATTTAAAGTCATACTTGAAGAAAAATTAGCTATGTTTTGCATAATAGTGTTCTCTCCTTGGAAACAATATTACACACAGCAAATCAACTTGCTATATTTCAGTGCAATGAGGTGAAGAATTCTTGTGCCATGGAGTTAGAAGCCTTGACACGCAGTCTTCAGTTCATGCAGGAAGAGAAAGTTACTATATCTGATCTGGTAACTGATCACCATAGTCAGGTCAAGAAATACATGAGGACACAGCAGGAAGGAATCAGTCACTGGTTTGATGTATGGCATATGGCAAAAGGTAAATATGTTCCAGAGATCTTCATGATTTACTTAGTGTACCAAATCCAATTTATCTCCCAAGTCTAAAATGAATCTAGTAAACTGTTAAGCTGTACTTGCTGTGTGTATGCACTGATTCAACACTTAGTATTTGTGACAAGTGATTACATATGCATACTTACTTTTAAAAAAATGCATTTAAAGCATGGAAAGCAATACAGAGTTGCATATTTAGAGTATTTCCACATAAATAAGTAAACACATTTTCGAATAGGATGCTGTAGGTGTTGTATCAGTTATGCAATAGTATTTCTCAGGTTTGTTTATTTTATCTCCTTTCTTTTAGGAGTCTACAAAAAGCTTGAAGCAGTGGGGAAGAAGAAATGTAACAATATTGTATTGCAGTGGTCACGGTCCATCAGCAACCACATGTACTGGTGTGCTGCTAGCAGCCAGGGCAATGGTGAGCTAGTGAGACAGAAATGGACCAGCATCTTGAACCACATAACAGATGTTCATGAGGGTCATGGAGAATTGTTTCCCAAGTGCTTACATGATGATGTGACAAGAAACTGGATCAAGTCAGGCTAGTTAATTTGTTACACAATGTATTGATAATGTTAAATTTTAAATGATGCAAACATAGTACAGTTTAGAGTATATGAGTAACCTACCCATCTTTCCTTGACATCTTGGGCATTTGATAACTCAAGGCATCTATTTATGTAATGTTGTGTTCATTTTATTGTATGTTCTTAAAAAATGCCATTTATTAAATCCTATTGAACTGTTATTTATTAAAATTAACAATGCTTTTATAACTTATACTTAGATGTAATAAAACATACTTGTAAAGATAATGAAATACATTTCTCAAACAGAATACACAATACTGTAGCATTATATTTATTCATCATGCAACAATATTAGTATACAGTAATGAATAAATTACTGACAGTGTGCAATTTACATTTCTTTATAGGCAGCAAGGCTCATGGGGAGGTAGAAAAAATTGTATGTGGAAGACTACTGCTGCAAGACATACAGAAACTGTCACCTGCAGAACAGACATCTAGTTTAGAGTCCTTCCACAACACAATCTGATTTTTTGACCCAAAATCAAGACATTACTTTTATGATCAGATGAAAGCAAGGTAAATAATTCTAGTTTCATGTTGTTTTAATTTCAAAATCTAATATCACATTTTGAAATATCTGATTGGTATTTACTATCAAGCCATCTCATAGAAATATAAAATTAGAAGTATTAGGATTGTATGATAGAAGTGACATTATGACAATGCTGTTAAGCTGACTGTAAACATTATTTACAGTTAGGGGTTATTTTTTTTTGTACTTCCAGACTCTGTCTTGCTGCATTACATTTTAACGAAAATTCATCAAGAGCTCCAACTGTAGCCAAGGATGGGAAAACGCAATATAGAGTATCTTTTCCCAAGGCTAGAAAAGGTGATCCTGTTGTAAAGCAAATAAAGGTCAAACAGAATTATGGTAAGCAATATAACATATTTCAATCATGTTGACATTTTTATTAACAATTCTGAAAAATTGTACATATGAATTTGAAAAATGAATAACTGCTCAACCTGTGTGTATATTTTAATGTAAATTCTGCTTTAAAAAAATTGTTTTACGTCAGCAAAAGAATAAGAAAAATTATAAATTGTACAAAGTATTGTACAAAATTATAAATTGTACAAAAGATAAATTTTACAAAGCAATACTGTATTGCTTCTCATTTTTGGAAGATTTATTTTTATTTTCCACAATTTGTTTGACACTTCAGCTGGCTAAATGATTGCAATAAAATCCATATTTTCAGATTATGTCCAAAAACTGATGGAGGAGGTTGTCATACGGCGTGAACTATACCACACGTATAGCACAGCACATGAAGCTAGGACCAATGAAATGAACCATCCACCACCTGATGTAGCTGCTTCATACCGAAAGAATTTGGCTCAAGATAAAGACTCACTAATTCAGGAACACCTTCACCGTTTCAATACCTGAAAGTGTGGTCTGATTCAATAATGTTTAGAACCTCAATAGCTTTTGTTGTTTTATTTTGCTATTATGCACATGCATTCACGATTTTCTAAAAATGTAACAAGTTTGCAGATTCGTCAGTCAGCTGCGAGGGTACTTGAATCCTGCGTAGGTTTCAGATGGGAAGGTCTTGCGAATCATGCTCACTACACAAGATGGCAATATCTTTCTATTTCTTTTACCAAGAATCTTCCACACCCAGCGGACAAATCGTCTGTATGCTATGTGTCGGTAGACTCTGAAAGGACAAAATAGTTTACTGAATTGTATAATTATTACACATAATGTTACACCAATCCATGCAATATGTGGCATTTATATATAATATATGGTTAATGGTGCATTGGAGGAGGTGGTGGTGTAAAGTGTTGCGTTCTCTGTCCCACAATCAAACATTGAGCAGAATTTGTCATATATTTATCACTTTCATTTGCAGACCACTTTTTGGTTTGTAAATCCAACTTATCCAAATTGTGCGATTTAAAAATGGTTCATAAAGAGGGATTTTACACAGGTTTTCATTTCTCTCCCAAAAAGATTTTTTGCAATGGTGTTGCAAATTTGCAAGATTAGTACTCACCCATGGATCTGACCGTTCTCCTTTAATCTACCATTTTCTTGAACATACTCATAAAATGAAGTTTCTAAGACGTGCATGTTCAAACAGTTTGCAATTAATCCCTCATGGTTTGTGATGCAGGTAGAGGAACATTCTTCAATTTTCTCTTCCAAGATTGACTGAGACTGGCAACAAATATTCTCTTCTTTTTTGGTCATTTGCATACATTTACTACACAAGCACCTGTGTGGGAGAAATGTTAAAATTATTTGAAAAACTGTTGCCTGTTTGATATTTTAACTATCAATTGCTTTGAAGAACATTCATCAAATTATGAAATGCACATGTGAAAGTCAATAACGTATGGAATAATACAAGCTATGGAAAATAAAAACAAAATTTCAGCTCCTAAAAAAACCAGGCAAGAAAATCTCTTACTCTAAATTTAACAAAATAAAATGGTGATCTGTACAAAATTCTAGCTCCTTACCCCGTTATTCAATTTTATTTTGTAATCCGATTCAATTTGGTAATTAAAATTAAAAGTAGTTTATAAATGATATTTACTGATTTGTTCTGACAAAGTTTACTTACCAATTTGCGTTTTCGAGTAAATGTGCTTCTACACCAGGACGACGATACTCCACTGGAGTCTCCACATCGTCAGTGTCAGAATCTGACGAGCCATTTTCATCTTTGTCACACGAAACTATATCCGGTTCATACATGTAAGGGTTGATGGAATATTTTACTTCGGGAATGTCATCCACATCGCTGTCATCGCTGGCAGTAGCCATAATTTAAACATTTAAACACAGCCAACTCATAGAACGCTTTACTGCATTATCAACAAAGTTGGTGTGTACACAGTGTCTCAAATGACGTCACATCTGCTATTTGTTCAGGGGGAGGGAAGCGCGTTGTTTTATTCGAGACGGATCGGGAATTATGATCGGTTTTTCATAAATTTCTTCGTAACGAGTAAGAATAAAAGGTATAAATTTCAGAAAATGACTTTTATACATATAGCAAATTATATATGAAGTTTGAGCGATTTTCATTTTTGCATGTTTGTCCCCTTTAACCGACTTTTATTAACCGAATTGGTAATTCGCTAATGTCTGGGTCACAGAATATATGTTTTTACTGATATAATCTAGGAGTTTCTAGCTAAATCAGCGATATTGCATGTATTCGTCAATGTCTGGGTCACCGAATATATGCTTTTACTGATAGAATCTAGGAGTTTCTAGCTAAATCAGCGATATGGCATGTATAATGTTTTTTGTAATAGTTCCACACATATTTGTACATTGGCAAAGCATTAAATTATCTTTACTTGTCTTATGTAGTGCGGCTTATATACATTGCCTTTTTTTCACTTGCGCAGCAACCATTTTATTCTATACAGTTATGCTTTAAAAACAAATGAAATTACTTTTAATATCTTTTAGAAAATTACTTTAATATAAATGAATAAAACATTACTTTAATACAATTTAAAGGAAATGGCAATCTTATTAATTTTACTAAAAAATCTATCCTAACAATACCCTCTGGCTCATTTGAGCCGAGTCCTCGAGGCTCGAAAAGAAAAATAGGTTACATTCATGAAAACAAGGTAAAAGGTGAAAGATAAAAAAACATTGCGAGACATTTTCGCAAAGGTTATAGATACAATGTAAAATACTGCAAAATAAATTGCAAAAAATCTAGGTAAAATACATAAAATGCAATAAGAAAGTATATTGCAAAATAAAAGAAATACAACTAAAGTGTATATGGCCAATACAAGAAATACATTGAAAAAGTATATTGCAAAATATAAGAATACAATATGGCTAATACAGGAAATACAATGAAACGATATATTGCAAAATACAAGAAATACAATGAAAAGGTATAATGCAAAATACAAGAAATACATTTAAAAGATATATTGCAAAATTCAAGAAATACAATTAAAAGGTGTATTGCACAATACTCATTCTGATTCAAAAGGTACAGTACAATGCAAAATACGTGATACAATTCCCACGTTTTCCTTTTTTGTTATATATATATATATATATATATATATATATATATATATATATATATATATATATATATATATATATATTAAACACACAATTCTACAAAACCTACCTGTAAACAATGCCCATCAGACAATTGTCATCATGACGAGAGAGGGGATTCCAGACGGTTGAAGTCAAGGAGATCCTTAGATAGATGGTGCTCTCCTTTGGTGAGGAATTTTTGAATACATGGTCTCCTTCCTGTTATATAGATTTGTTTTTCTTTACTTGTAGATATTTTGTTTTATTGTTGGGGTACCGCATTATCTGCTTCAGTGGTACTTTTTAGTTCTAAATATTTAGGTTGGGCGGTATGTTAAGGGAAGTAAGGTATCCTTCCGGGGAGGACAAGTCGTGGTATGCACTTGTCTTGTTTGTATTGATTGATGTCTGTACGGTGCTGAGTGGACCGTTCACACACACATCTCGGTCTGACACATTTAGTTAAGTATTTTTCGAGGTTATGGGCGTCTCGACATTGTTTTTGGAATAAATGGTAGCTAATTTGGGATTTTGTAGCAAGGAAAGGGGTAGCTTTGCATTTCGAATATACAATTGGGCTAATCCAGTGTAACCACCAATTAAAAGTTGGTGAAAAAGCTAATAAACGCGGAATCATATCGGGAGAGGTCACAACACCGGAGAGTAAGCGAGCTAGCCTTTCTTCAGTTATTGCGAGGTACGCTGCAATGCTAACAGCTTGAAATAGGGAATTTGGGTTATTATATAAAACTGTGCCCCTGGTTATTGACAGAAATAAATGTCGAGCTACCGAAATATCACATTTGTACATAGCAAAGGAGGTTCTAGACCACCTGGGGAGTGCTTGCAAAGCTGGTGAAGCGTCAACTACTTTTTGAAGCCCAAGGTTTTTGAGTATAATAGTTTTGTTTGCGCCAAAAATAAAGGTAATAGATTCTTCCATGGTTGTTGTATGTATTGATTTAAATTTGTTTAAACTTGATTTATTTATTTAGTCAAAGCTATTTATTTACTTAGTCAAAGGTAGGTTTTGTTTTTGGATTTTAATATATATCTATATCCGTTGTCGTGGTATCCGATGTTATCGTGCTGAATTTGAAAAGACAAAAAGAATAAATAGATAAATTGTATGTCCCAAGTAATTTTTTTACTCTTGTAATACAATAGTCATAGGAGCGGAGTTAAAAATCAACGATTATACGTGTTGTTATTCTTTCTAGGTATATATATTAGTATAAACTAATTTGTAAGAATAATAAGACGACGAATTTATTTGTATATTATCATTATTATTTGATTTTCCTTTCCTTATTATTGTCTTGACCGAACAATGCTAGGAGATTGTTCATATATGTGTATTTACGGTAAAATCGAGTAGAGTGGCACGGAAGGATATGTTCGAGGAGAGCATTCTGAAATACTTCCGTCAGGACGTAGTGGAAACGCAATATCATGGTGTGTCCAAATAACATGTGCACATAAAGGCTTGCTAAAAATTAAACGAAGTTTGAATGCAGAGACAAGATCAATACTGAAAGAGGTTGGTATGGTTAGTTCTAAGTTAGTGTTTACTTTGGTGAGCTTAAAACCTGTCCATGTAACATGTAATCGAGGTCCTAGATAACCAGTGACATGACGGTTTTCAATCATCAATGGTCAAGTAATGTTCCAATATGAAGGAAACAGACCAAGCTGAAGTATATCAACAAGTACGCATTGAACTCCTGTAGTAATTTCAAGACGAAGCTTAGTTCGCGCATTGGACTGAGTAACCCATTTATAGACTTGGACAAGAGCAATTGCAAATGTCATAATTGAAACTGAAAAGATCAAATGATCCCAAGTGAGTAAATCAGAAACAGTAGTAAACCAATCAGGAACAATGGTTGTCGGTGCTATGTTATACTGGAACTGGACTGTGGATTCTGCTTTTGTCGCATGAACAAGTAAGAGTGCCTTCGACAATGTTCTGAATCGCCATATGGGCCAAACAATTGCCAATGTATTCAGAATAGACACAGATAGATTAATTGTAGTCATAATAGATTTGGAATTAAACCAGGAATCATCATCAACCGAAATTTCACCACTCAACATTGTTTCTGCTAATTAAGAAAAGATTCTTTGATCGCTTTTAGCACGTGCCGATACTTTCTTATGACTTAAAGCAATATCCTTATCTGTAGCAAGAAATTACGACATTTGATGTTCATATAGTTTAAATTCGGGTACAGAGATAGTCAAAGGATTGTCAAAAGATGTCTTACCTAAAATGGCTGCTAAGTGTGTGGAGTTGAAAAATTGTTGTAAAAGTGCTAAATTAATTGGGTGAAGTTGGGTAACTTCAGTCGAATTGTCAGAATAAGTAGTGATATGTCATATATGTAGTAACAACTGCGCAGTGACAAGGAATATTCATGATACAAAAACGACAACCTTTAACAATGTGACGTTGATTTTGACATTCAAATATTATTTCGTCCATAAGGTAAACTAATATTTGATTTGATGAGATGTCTTTAATATGTGGCACGATTCGGTTTGTCATGAAACGGAAGTTACAAGTCTGATGGATATTATTCTTATCATCTTGGAATAGACTATTGATAAACTCAGGTTGAGACAAGGGTTTGAGTGTAGGGCGGATATTACAATGGAAAATGTCCTTACCAGTGCATTGGTTTATTGTCGATAACGCTAGTATTGTGTAAAATTGGTGGTCATCAGATACAAGCATTATGTCTGGTAAATCAAGTAATTGCGTAACATGTGTAGATGAAGCGTTAATTGGGACCAGAAATGATTGAATTCGATGCATTTCGAATGGTCGTCGTCGAGATGAGATTTGAATTTGCAGAGCAATATATAGGTCGCGGTTTTTACACGTTGCTATGAATGACCCAAATTGATAATAATAACGTGGATCTTTCGGTGTTACTGAATAGCCTGGATAATCAGTAGATATCATAGTTTCGATTTGATTGATTGAGTTCGCTAAAACATGAGGTGGAGGCAACTTTCCTGCTGCCAATTCCGCAGTTGCTATTTGCAATTTCTCTAATTCATGCTTAATTTGCTGGGATTCTAACATTTGCGAGGCAAATAGTTCTTCTGCTTTTTGATGTTGTAGGCGTATGTTTTCTTCATTTTCAATCATTGTATGTTCTAGTAACTGAAGCGTTTTCGAGTTTTGACGAATAGCTGATAATATATTTTTAAAGCGATTGTCGACTTGTGAAATATAAGAGGAAAATTCACCTCCATGTCTGGCAAGAGCACTGAGCATTTTATTATTCTGTCTTGTCAGCATATTTATGTGACTTGCTAATGTGGCAACGTCTCCTGTTGTGGCTAAACCGAATAGGCTTTTACCTATATCACGAACGAAGGGCAAGATTGCTCTTTTTGAGAACTTTGAAAATTGAAAAACACCTTCTGGTATTAACTCATTAATTAATGAGATTGTTTCGTTAAACTGTGCATTCTTTATAAGACGTATTACATTTAGTTGTTGAAGTAGTGAATTTATGTAGCTACATTTTACACCTTTAAGACAATACTCTATAGGATCGACAGAAATGTTCTCTAGAAGTTGTATTTGATACGTGTGTATCCATTTATCGGCTGAACACTATACTGGTGAGAGAGACTGGAAGATAACTCCATAGTTTAATCTTTGCACATCTACAGCAGACCCTGGATTCAGAGTCAGGAGAAGCAGTCCTATGACAAAAATCTACATGCCACTCATACCTTAAAGAGAAGAAAAGAATTTGAGAGTTTTGCGGCGAAAGAAGAAGGAAGAAGATAGAAGGTACGAGGAAGTGATGGAATGGCGGAAAGGACTAGCATTAACTCTCTCAGTTACGAAGGAATTTCCTTCTAAATTTCGTATTGAATTTAATGACGAAATATTCGACTTCGTCGTTTGCGATGTGCGTTTGATTGTGTGCGTTTGCTGTGAAATGCTTGTTTTAATGCTTGAGAAATATTCTCAGTTGGTTGCCATGATGGCGTGGATCCATCGGTCCACTTAACCTAATAATGCTTCTTCCCAGAAATCCATTTGGATTTCAACAGTTTATCAACTAAGTACCAATCGGTACCATTGTTGGTTGGTGCGTGCCCATTGCTTGCTCGATTATGTGATGTTTGAGTCGACTGTGGTAGTGTACTGACTGTGTGCGTTGTCGGAGGTCCATAATTCCTAGGATCTTTAAAGTGCTTAAGCCTATTTGCGTGTACAAGTGATTTCATTTCTTTATTGTCTGAACAACGGCGTAATCTGTAGGTGCTATTTGGACCTACTTAAGTGAAGTAATTTGGACCTTATCATCGGGGGTAAAGCTTTTTTGATAACCCTACAAGTATATGTGAGATTTGTAAATGTACATAATCTCCAACGCGAAAGGACGGTTCCTTTGCTTTCTGGTCAAACCTCTGTTTGCTTGTGTTCTGCGCTTCACGTGTATTTGCTTTAGCTAGTTCTTGAACTATTTTCAATCTGTGAATCAACTGATCTATATACTGTTGTGTTTGTGTTTGTACAGTTTCTTTAGGTGTAAGAGACACATCTAAGGGTAAAGTCGTTTCTTTCCCAAAGACTATGTAATAAGGTGAGTATCCAGTAGAATTAACTGCTGGGCTCATTCGGAATGCCATCATTACGCTGGGTAATATGGACGGCCAATCATCTTGGTGTTTACTACATTACGCTCTGAGCACTTGACTGATGGTACTATTCGTTAATTCATATGCAGCATTAGTTTAAGGGTGGTATAAACTGGTATGGTGACGTGTTACTTGAAATAATTCACAAAGTGCGAGTACAATTTGAGACATGAAGTTTCGTCCACGATCACTGACAAGTGTTCGCGGTGCACCCTAACGTGTGAATATCTCATTGTACAAAACATTGGCGATTTCTGTTGCTGTTTGAGAACGTAATGGAAAGGCTTCACACCAATGTGACAAACTATCTGTCACCAATAAGATGTACTGATAACCTTCCTTACTTTTTGGCATGCACATGTGCCACCTAGAGAATACGTCTTCTGGGGGCAATGGGTGCAATGGGGTTTTTCGTGCTGACATTTAGAGCATGATGTAATGTAGTCATACACATTTTGACACATTTTAGGCCAATAGTATTTCTGTTTGATAGCTTCATATGTTCTTTGAACACCTAAATGACAACCTCCTGCTTTTGAATCGTGATAAGATAGAAGGACATCGAGTCTCAAATGTGTGGGTAAAGCAGCTTGTTTTATGAGTTGATCCGGAGAAGTTCTGTGTTTTGTTCAAGGCTGGAAAAAATTATGTAAGACACCATTGATTAGTTTATATTGGCTTTCTTCATATGGAATAGCTGTTGCGCGACGAGTGTTTTCTGGTAAGATTCCTTGTTCTAAGTAAACATACATGTCCTTAAAATCAGGGCATTCTCGCTGATATTGGGCGAGATCCGGTAGTTCTGAAGAAATACCGCTTGGTATGTTATCATTGGTGTGTACTGGGAATAGGTTAGGAGCATCTTCCTTATCGTAAAAGAATGTAATTTCTGTCATTTCTTCTTGAATGGAGTGTACCGGTGGTTCTAAATAATCCTGAGTGTTAGTGTATGCTGGAGATTCCTCTAATTTGCTGTCAGTGTTATCTTTTTGGTCGGAGTTTCGACGTGAGAGTGCATAGGCATTTGTGTTTTTATGGTCTGGTGTGTATACGATATCAAAATCGTATTCTCGTAAGCGAAGCGACCAAGGAATTAATCTGTTTGATGTGTGCTTAACTGTCCTAAGCCATACTAGTGCCTTGTGATCTGTAATGACAGTAAATTTCTGATGTGATAGGTAAACATGATATGTTCTGATACCTTCTAAGACGGCTAAACATTCTTGTTCAGTCACTGACCATTGTTTTTCAGTGTTTGTCAAAGCTCGTCCACCATAAGCAATAACATGTTCTTTGTCGTCTGTCCCTATCTGAGACAAGATATACCCAAGAGATGTACCATTGGCATCATATGTGAGTCTAAATGGTTTATTAAAATCAGGATAAGCCAATATAAGAGCTGTCGTCAAAGCTGTCTTAAGAGTTTCAAATGCTTTTTGACACTTGTTTGTCCAAAAGAATGAACTGTATTTTGTCAATAATTTATGTAATGGTACTGCTATTGTATAATATCCCTGGACAAATTTTCTGTAATAATTGCACAAACCTAGAAAACTCCTAACATCTTTCTGTGTATTTGGAACGAACAGGAAACTGAGTAACTGTGTCTATTTTGGATTCATCTACTTTGATTCCTTTTGTGGAGAATTTATGACCAAGATAAATAACTTCAGATGCTGCAAATACACATTTTGATGGTTTGAATGTCAAGTTTGCTTGACGTAGTCGATCGAAAATAAGTCCAAGATGTGCTAGGTGTTCTGCAAATGAATTGGAAGACATAATAATATTGTAACCTCAAGGGGTCTGGAAAATTATTCCGGGGTTTGAGCTATCATTTTCAGACCCTGAAGCTACAAGGGTTCGTCTGACTCTAGCATTAGAGATAAAACAACAATATAGAAAGATTAAAAATTCAGGACATATTTATTCAAACATTTCTCATTTGTTAGACAAACTACATCCTTTTACCAGATTACATATTCAAATTCTACGTCGTGAAATACATCAGTAAATAGAACCATAGTGGTCATATCTCGATTATCTAAAACACTTCATAAGTTACTAAAACCAAGTCCGAGTGCTAAAAATTATTTAGTGGGCATCTTATGTTGTTTTAAATTTATAAGATATGAATTTCAGAATCCTACATTGGGGTTCTGAAATTCGGGTGTAGAAATTTCGTCTGCTTATGAGCACTTGTACTTTAAAATCTAAGTTCCAAATTTCATTTCTAAATTTTCATACAATAAATCTTTTTCTTTTAAACAATTACCTCTCTCAGTTTTCTCTCTCCTTATTCTAGGTATCAATTTTCACCAGTCCTTTTTCTACCTGTCTTCTGCCTTTTTCGTTCTACTCCTATCTGCCCTAACCCTATCTGGTGCCGATTTGGAGCAGCGACGCTTCTTATATACAAGTTTGGCACGTGTAAACATTCTGGTAAACAAAGCATGGATTGGTGGGTATTGCAATCAATCGGCCAATCCAACTCGACCATGCTAGCGGGACATGACGTCACGACAGAAGTACACACAACTCCGTGTTTGAATTCTCCTAATTTAACATAATGTAAGACGATATAATCAGTCATGAGAAATCTATTGGAATATATTATTCTCATCTTCGAATGTTTATGCAGGTACTGTAATATTAAAATCTTGTATTGTTGTACAAAATACGCGAATGGGTAACGAGCATATTGATATACGAGGGGACATCTCAAAATGGCTACGCTCGACCACAACAACGTGCAGTCGCTAGAATCAGCTGATCGAAAGATACATGAAGTAACGGCATATCAATATCATATATGTATGCAAGACATGTTGACCATGGTATTCCTCTAAGTACATGACCTAAAAGAACACAATATGTGGCGGACGCATTTCTGAGTCCATACGGCATTACATTCCATTAGTAAAGACCACGTGATGTTATGAAAGAGCTCTTATGTTTTGTCATTGGGTCCATTTTAATTTGCCAAAATGCTGAGTTTAAATATAATGTACTGAAAAGACATGGTTTTGTTTGTCCAACTGCATCAATGACATCTTCTAATCTTGGAAGAGGGAATGTCATTGGTTGTGTCACCTGATTAAGTTTCCTATAGTCAATAGCAAAGCGATATTCACCATTTTCTTTTTGACTAAAACAACTGGAGATGTATAACTCGAGGAACTGGGTTCGATTAGTTGGTGTTTTAATAATTTATCTACCTGTCTATCAATTTCTTCATTGATGTGCGGAGACGCACGATTAGGTTGACAACGAATTGGCATGCAATCGCCTGTCTCTATTCGTTGGGTACTTCCTAATTCGTCTACGTTCAAGGCAAAAACATCTCTGTGTTTATTCAAAAATGAGAGAAGTTCGTGTCTTTGATTGTCTGTCAAATCTGAAGAGTGTAAATCAAAATTAATTGGTTCTTGTGGTTTGTTAGTTTGTTTGTTCATGATGTCGGGTGTGTCAGGTGTGGTATTCTTGTCAAAAGTGTCCTCATTAATGGTAAATATGGTTTGTGGGTGTAGTACGTCTACACAAGATAATACGGTATTTGCACGTATATGTACTGGTTTTGGAGTAGGATTCATTATTTGCACAAAGTTCTTTTTTCAACCGTTACAATTGTTCTAGCTGGTAAGACTAGAGTTTTACATGTTATGAGATGGTTCAAGTAAAACAGATGTTCCTTTTTCATTAGTTATATATAACGAAAGTTTTATTTCAATTTTTTATAATAATATTGCAGATATACTATAAATTCTGATCAACAATAAGTAGGTTTATCTTTGAAACAACAGACATATGTTGATTGCTTGTCCTCTTCTAGCAAAATATCATTGAAATTTGTCAGGATGTTTCTGATGCTACTGGATCTGCCATTTTTACGACAGATTTTGATCCCAATCAACAGTAACTAATCTGCGATTATTATCTTTATAACTAGGAACTATCCATTACGTTTTGGCTCATTTGTCTGCTGGTGTATTGCTCTATCCCCCTCTCTTTTATAATTCAAATTTTCGCAATAACATTCATCGCAAGTATCTGGGTGAATTTAATATATGTAGGCTGACAGTTGGCCGCCTTTATAATAATATTTGAAAAGTCTGATTTGACTTTATAGTATATAATATATAGTCCAATCTAAATGTTATTGTTGCCTTTATAATTAATATTTGAAAAGACTAATTTGACTATATAGTATATAATATATAGTCCAATCAAAATGTTATTGTTGCAATAACGTCACAAATATTGCCTGATACGAACGAGAATGCTTCAGAATAATTTAAAAAACCGTTCGAAAATTTAAAGTCTTCAACAAAACGGCGCATTTGCCGACTCATTGACCGGATAATTGTCAAAGTAATTTTGCGAAGAAACTGAATATAGTTGATGTTTGTTGCTATAATGATCATGATACATTTAGAGAAAATATATATTGATCTACATATATCCATGTAGCTCTGTTCCATACTTTTCTATATATATATATTGAAATGTAGCATCCTGCGAGATTGCTTTTGTCCGTGTTTTTATGACATGTCACGTTACTCTTCCAAAACCGTTGAAGTTAGAAACGCCGTACGTGTGAATACGGTACAGGACGAATTGCAGACTGGTCCTAGAATTTGAATGACTTCCAAAAATCGACGAGGTTAGATAGCGGTGATTCAGTTTAAGTAAAGCAATGTGGGACATGCTTGTCTGGTTACATACATACATACATACATACATACATACATACATACATACATACATACATACATACATACATACATACATACATACATACATACATACATACATACATACATACATACATACATACATACATACATACATACATACATGTCTTGACTTTCTTTAAAAACAATAATTTAATTAATCCTTCTGTGGTAATGATGCAGATTTATATTTAAGAATGCATATGCAATTCAAGTATACAAAATGTGCTTATTTCCCGTTAATTTTGAGCCACACAATAAAGCAAAAGCGATATAGGCAACATATGCAATTAATTACACTGATGAGGGAATGAAAGGTTATTATTAGCCTCGTACACATAATCGAAATTGGAAGATAGGGGAAGATAAATGGACTAGAAAGAATAAAGAAGAACGATAAAATAAAAACAACAGTTTCACCATCTTCGATTGAGATGAATATATTTATAATAATAATAATAATAATAATAATAATAATAATAATAATAATAATAATAAACTATACTAGTAGCCTATTCGTTAGAACGTATGCATTAGAAGCGTGAGGTTGTGGGTTCGCTCCCCGCCGAGTCATACAAAAGAATTACAAAAATGGCACTAACAGCTGCTTCGCTTGGCGCTCAGCATAAAGAGGTTAGTGTTAGGACTGGTATGTCTGGTGTAAGTATAATATATGACTGTGTGTAAGTATAATATGACTGGGTGTAAATATAATATGACTGGGTGTAAGTATAATATGACTGGTGTAAGTATAATATATCTGGTGTAAGTATAATATGACTGGGTGTAAGTATAATATGACTGGTGTAAGTATAATATGACTGGTGTAAGTATAATATGACTGGGTGTAAGTATAATATGACTGGTGTAAGTATAATATGACTGGTGTAAGTATAATATGACTGGGTGTAAGTATAATATGACTGGTGTAAGTATAATATGACTGGTGTAAGTATAATATGACTGTGTGTAAGTATAATATGACTGGTGTAAGTATAATATGACTGGGTGTAAGTATAATATGACTGTGTGTAAGTATAATATGACTGGTGTAAGTATAATATGACTGGGTGTAAGTATAATATGACTGGGTGTAAGTATAATATGACTGGTGTAAGTATAATATGACTGGGTGTAAGTATACTATGACTGGTGTAAGTATAATATGACTTGGTGTAAGTATAATATGACTGTGTGTAAGTATAATATGACTGGTGTAAGTATAATATGACTGGTTGGTACATCATGCAATATGTCTGTGGCTTACTGCCCTAGTGCTATACGTCAATATAACTAGCTAAACTGCAGACATCGTATCGATATGACTGTTTTTTTTTTAAAGAAAGCTACGTTAAAAACCTGATCACACCCTAATAATAATAATAATAATAATAATAATAATAATAATAATAATAATAATAATAATAATAATAATAATAATATAAATTAAGTATAAAAATGACCTTCTTCATCATAATCACCTTCAAAGTATCATATTCTAGATATTCATGCAGTTTGTTTCAATATACATGTAGATTGTTTCAATATACATATAGTTTGTTTTAATATACATTTAGTTTGTTTCAATATACATCTAGCTTGTTTCAATATACATGTAGTTTGTTTCAATATACATGTAGTTTGTTTCAATATACATGTAGTTTATTTCAACAGAGTATTGGATTACAATATATAGAACATTATATTTTTTGGAATATACTACTTTCTTACATTTGTACTGACCTACTTTCAAGAACTTTTGCTTATCGTCTCTTTGCTTATTGTTTTAATGGCATCCGTTTTGAATATGCAACTTTATTATAATTAATTAATAAAATAGTACACTTACAAATGGATTTCACAACTCTTCATTTTAAATGGCCTATTCTCAAGTTTGTTGCCCGGCTGGTTTTGTGAAATAAATATAATATATTTAATACTATACTGTAATAACTGAGCTATATCATGCAAAATACTTGTCTTGCTAGTGAATAGTAAATTTTTTCATGTTTGTTTCGCATGTGGATCATAAGTTTATTTTTTATTGCAAAGTACATGTCTTGCACGTGTATAGTGAATTATTTATCTCAAAACACTTGTCTCGTCTGTGAATAATGAGATATGACATACGACGTTACGGAAACCTTAAATGTAAATTATTTAATTTACAAATATTTCCTAAACACATAAATATAATATGATAATCATTGGTTAAATTAATATAAATCCATGACAATTATTTATAAGATTTTATCCGTAACTAGTTTTAAGGCCTCAGTAATTAAAATGTTATTTAAAGGATTTGCTGAAAGATTAATTTTTTGTAGTTTTGTGAACGACATGATGGATGTGTCATTAAAATGTGCCAAACAATTCAGTATACGATGCACTAGCTTGCCCCTTTGACTTTCAGGTAAATTTCAATTTTTAAATGTGACAACGTAACTAATCAGACAAGGTGTTGTATATGACAATCGAGTTGTCTCCCAAAAAACTGTTGGCATTTTAAGAATTACTGATAATCAGCACGTTTTATTTTAAATTAAACAATAGATTTAGTTAATAATGTTCGTTAAAGTGTATTTAGCTTACCTTTTATTATAAAATGACTCTTGGTACAAATATTATGGACCTTGATTTTCCATGCTCATTATAACACATCCAGTTAAATTATTTCTATATTTGAACACATTAAATATTCATACAAAGTATAACCTTTACATGCGTCTCAAGGTAGTTGAGTGGTCATAGTCCATAGTCTTCATACATCATTCACACCTCTCATCTCTGTCCATCTGTGTTGCTCACATCCGTTCAGGTTTCCAAAGATCTCAAAGACTCCTAATAGCTCTAGACATCAGGTACAACAGGTACAAGGGTAATACATATAAAAGGGCACAACCCTATCATATTGTTGCCTTTCGGTAGAGTTGTTTACCTTCAAGGTGGTATATACATTTTTACATTCATTCACGTCGAATAATTTCTTCTCGTACTTTAGCGTGAACTAATTTATTTTACTGAGGGAGATCATTTTTCGTGCTTTTTCGCGTGTGCCATTTGTGTTTTTAAGTATCTGTAACAATTTTAGCCATACGGTGTCTGCAGTATGATAAATTACAGTGATGTATAGTAATTGGGAATCATACCGCAGATATGTAACATCATGTCCCACCCTGTCACATCATCCTAACCCCAGGACTTAACACTGATCTCTTAATGCTGAGCGCCAAGCGAAGCAGCTGCAAGTGCCATGTTTTATAAATCAGTGATATGACTGGGCCGGGGATCGAATCCGATACTTCTCCCATCCGAGTTGGACGCTCTAACCTCTAATTTTAGTTTGCCGTGAGTTCGTGAATTGTAGTAATTATCTAGCAGTTTCCAAAACAAAGATCGTGTTTCCTTGTTTCCAAACAAAATGTGTTATTTATATCTTGTATGACATTCACAGAAACTGTTTCCTTTGAGTATTGAGTAGCAACATTTTCTACAAGAGATGTCTTATTGTTATTACTATTATTATTATTATTATTATTATTATTATTAGTAGTAGTAGTAGTAGTAGTAGTAGTAGTAGTAGTAGTAGTTATACTATATATATATATATAACGTTCAGTTAACCGAAATACAGAACTATGAAGAAGAGGCGATATAAACATGAGAGGGGTCTCATATTAAAACTAGCGGTCCCTGGGCGTGGAAAAAAAAACCCCTAGAACATGTGCATTTATTAATGAACTGAAACAGATAATATGTTTTCCAACTTTACCCACAGGATGGATCCCTCGAGAATGGAAATTTGTCTAATTCTCCATATTTAACACATACTGTATTTTTCATTATTGACACTAACAACATACTTCTTCTTTTTCTTCTTCTTCTTCTTCTTCTTCTTCTTCTTCTTCTTCTTCTTCTTCTTCTTCTTCTTCTTCATCATCATCATCATCATCTTCTTCTTCTTCTTCTTCTTCTTCTTCTTCATCATCATCATCATCTTCTTCTTCTTATTAGTATTATAATTATTATTATTATTATTATTATTATTATTATTATTATTATTATTATTATATCTTAAATTGCTGAATACACAAAGGTGAATTTCAAATAAATAACAATTTAATACCATTCAAAAATATATAGTCAATTTTCAAATGAAATTTAATATTTAAAACCGTATCACTCGTCTTTCACTCGACTAAGTGACGGCCTATTTCATCATATGACGTAGTGTGATAGATGTTCCTCCTGACCTGTGTCCCTGCTCATCTGTATTATGCCTTATCTGGACTAGTACTCCAGTTCCCCTCTAGTCCATCAACTTCTACTTCCGTTCTCTACCTGTCTCGTTTCTCAGAAACTCGGGACCAACTGCACTAGGGTATTTCCCTCTGACTCCTACAGCTCAGTTGGTCCCTAAACGCTTCATGTCCGAAACTCTTTTGTAATTCCCAAAATAGTAAATTTTCCCGCCAAGCTCGAATGACGTCGGAGGAGCTTATAACTTTCCGTAAGATGGTTTAGCGTCTACATTTTAGTTCTCAAGATACTAGATTTAAGCTTCCGATTCCAATGGTGACCAAGCCTTGCTCAACTACAAGTTTATGTCCATTCACCCATCGTCTACATAATTAGCAGACATTGCCACATTCCAGGCAGTCTGTCAAAGTGGGATTGACGACCCCCACTTTTTGTTCCTTTGATGGCAACACCGGCAATTCAACAGTTACTTCTGTATCGCGTACTGACACAATAAGGCGCCAGTCACAGTTCATTTGTCTATGTTACATATACTGGCTTTGACAACTCATTGTTGGCAAGGCTGACCTCGTAACATTTATTAAGCGGGATTACTAGCCTCAGGGCCTAGCATATAGATGTTGCAATCTGGCTATTGTTACTTACAACGTGACAACAAGTACCAATCGAACTGTGATATTCCTAACACGATTCCGAAGCATTCTCTCTCAGATAGGGAGTAGTTATTCTCGGTAGCAAACAATTTTCGACTGCCGTGCACGACAGGGAAAAGCGTTCCCTCGTGCTCTTTTAACAGTACTGCTTGAAGTCCTGTCTCGCATGCGTCAGTGTGAAGCACGAAGTCTTTGAACATATCTGGTAGGAGGAAAACCGCATCGGAGGTAAGCCTGTCCTTTAGAGTTTTTAGAGCGTGCTCGCACGCAACCGTCAAAATAACTTTACCCGTGGCCTGTTTCTTGGTCAGGTCAGACAAGGCCTTTGCATTCGCACTGAAATTGGCCACATACCTCAAATTTATACTCGGTGTTACGTGTATTTGATTTATTTTTTTATTTTAATTGTTTGCTTGTCAGATTCAAATTTGACATTTTAGTTTAAGATTCATTCATTGGGAGATATTTTTGTTAGAAAGTGGGATGACATGTACTCTAAGAATAAACACCAGGTGTTGACCTCATTTCTGACCTGGCTTCAGAGTTGTAAACAAGCTTTTAAAATGATTGGTTGATTCCAAGGACATTATGGAGCTTTGTTATAAACATCTTTCTATTGTTAGTTCGGTCATACGGTTTGTACGAGAGTTTTTGAACGTAAATTTGTTCTAAAAGATTCTAAAAGATCTTGTGACCCCTTTCATGTTAACGTAAAAACAGGTATATAAATTATGTTTTGGAGCTAACTATTTAGTAGAAGTTGGGCTGTTTGAATATTAATTTGTGTTGTTTTGAGTTATTTTAAATTACCTTGTACTGAAAATTATTTCAATTTGTTTGAATCAAGAGGATTTATTTTGTTATTTATCAGGAAAATAATTGTGCTCATTGAATTTCATAAGATGGATGATTCATTAAGATTCGAACTAGGAATTATTAGGACATTTTATTACCAGGACTTTTGCAATTTCTCTAGAAGATTATATTTTGAATTATTTATGGATTAATTTTGGAATTTATTCTTAAAACCGTAAGTTTATTTGTCTTTTCTATAAAATATTTGTGCTCAATACATTGTTTATTAAGTTTTACAAGCTTGTTATTTTTGCTTTTTTATGTTACTGTTTATTCGAGCCTAAGCACGTAACACCCGGCCAATCCCAGGAGTGATCTCACTTCAGCCTTCGTGATGGAGCGTCTTCACCCCATGTCTCTGTGGTAGCAAGAGATAATGCCTAACGTTGTGGACACCCCGATAGCGCAAGGACTCCAACAACTACCACATCAATCTAGGGCGATGTTGAGCACATTCTGGATTCCGAATGGTATGAGCAGCCGCAGGTAGGTCCAATAGTGAGTAGCAAAAGTGGATTTTTCCAAATCCTCCTATATCACAGGGATTAACCAATATCCCTTGGACAAATCCAACTTTGAGAAAAATGTCGCACTCAAAATAGAAGCGAAAGTATGTTCTGGGTCATCTGAGTCAGCTTCCGGTAATCAACACAAAACATATGTTTGCAATCCTTCTTCTGTACTAGGAGTACGCGAGAGCCGTAGAGAGAATCAGGGGACTCGATTACTACCAGAGGAATTATCTACTCGATCTTCTCCCTTACGACTTGTACATTTGTGTGGGGTAAGGGATAAGGGTTCCGCTGAACGTTCTGGTCGTCCACCAGCTTTAACCTGAACTCAAAAGACTTTCTCCCGGGTATTTCCGTTGATAACTCGGAATACCCGGCCAGCAAAGACTCTCTCTCTCTTTTCCCGCTGTACCGTGGGCAACATAGGGTCTCACTCCACAATCGAGGGCGTCTCAGTCTTCGTTAACGGACAGCTGGGGATAGTATTCGCCCGTTCCGTGTTTCCGTCCGTGACCTCGGTGACGATCGTGGCGGTAGGGTGTCCGACGTTTCCAATTACGAAGTACGGCCCCCTCCAAGACACCTGCAAATGGTTGTGTTCTTGGGGCAACAGCAACAGTAATTTGTCGCCTACGTCATACTGACGTGGTTTCGCGTGCTTGATGTAATACATCACTTGACTTGGTTTCACTAACTTGAGGTTCTCCTGTGTGACTGATTAAACTGCCTCCAGTTTGTTTCCCAAATCCGCAACGTACTGATAGGTAGTACCTACCTCATAAACAGCTTGTGCGTCTGTCCACCGCTGTCTTAGTACGGCGATAGTGTCATGTACAGTCCTTTCGTACAAACCGTTCGACCAGTCCATTGCATTGTGGGTCATACGCTATAGTCGTGAGGTGTTTAATCGATTTACCTCTGCCATCCCGCGACTCATGAATTGTATGCCTTGGTCAGTTAGGATCTCGTCTGGCACTCCAACTCGTGACCAAATCCCAAACAGTGCTTCAGCGTTTGTTTCTCAATTAATATTACGCAACGCAACGGCCTCCAGATAGAATGTGTAGAGTAATATACGACCGTTAGAATTTCCCGATATTCGTGCAACAACGCGGGTTTTCTCAGTCCAATTAAGTTCATCGCCACGGGTCGAAATGATTCATCGAGAAGGATGTTACTCCCCAAAGGGATGTGTCTATGATCCGTTTTTGGTGCCATTCTCTAACACTTGTCACAGGAGATACAGAACCGCTTGACCCAAGGCCAGTAAAATGCTTTGACAAGACGGTTACGCGTCTGAGAAATTTCGTGCGTGAGTTTTAACACTTCACCTCACTTCTCTTTCGGCACGATAACTTGCTTAAAGTGTTTGTTGCCTTTCCTGGCGTGGCGGTGCAAGTTCCCTTTCTTGTATGCGAACTTCATTGCGTCATTCGTGGTTTTCGTCTCCGTTTCCTCTTCAGCGTATTTGAGCAACTGCACCTGAGTCGATTCATCCTGCTCCGGTTTCCTCAATTTGGCCGCAAATACATTATGGGCCGGTGTCAACTTAACTTCCATCGGAGTTGGCTTCATCTGTCGAGTATTGAAGCTGGTTTCCAAAGCACTCACCGGCATCGGTGTCCAGTTTTGGGGTTCAGTTGTGGCAAGACATAACGTAGTTATCTGTGCCATTCGGTGGTCGATGAATGGTCGTACACGTCCCACCAAGGATCGTAAAATATCAAAACACTGAAACAAAACACGTGTATAAATATAAACAACTATACCTGGCGGAAAAGCAAATAATGCCTAAAATATCAACACTAAAAAAAGCATCTGAAACAATACAAGTAAACGTACATTCTGTACAATGACATGTTAATCATTCTAATAAATATTCATGTTAAAACATAAGTAATTCTAAATCAGGTAAATCAGCATGTTAATTTTAACTGTAGAGATTCATTTGAATAAACCTAAACGCAAATTAATAAATAATACTGCTGAACTTAAAGATGCATCGTATAGCAAATAATCGTGTTTAACTGTATGCTCACGTGATTGTTTCTGGCAATAAGTTTTGTTTAGTACGATAAATATGACTATTTAGCAAACATATATATTTGTAAGAAATATTTTAGTCCGGGATTATGTTACTTGCATAATATTGTAAATGATGGAAGACCCTTTGGTAACTGTTTTTACATCTGATGCATGATTTTACTTGTATGTGTTCCGTTTTATTAACATTTAAGTAGTTGGATTAGTTAACTGAGAAAGTTACTTTTTACTAATGTTTTGTTAACACTTATAATACTAATTTGTTTGACTAATTAACTTTTTTTTATCTGATTATTTGCTTTAGAGAGTTAGCTCTTATTTCCACTTGTATTTTAGTTTGTTGTTAATTTATTACAATGAGTCTTTTTTGTCTATAATGTTCGTGTTTCTGCTACTTTTATTGCGTGATCAATTATTTATAAATTAGTTCATGTTAAGTTTTGTTACTTTATTTGAATATGCGTCTTTAGATTTTTTTCTTCTTTCATTTATCTGTCTAGTGACGGTTTATAATCTTAAGTTTTGTGTGAAAATGTTTCAAAGCTTATTGGTTTTGGCGAGTTTTCATGTGTTGTTATATGATTCCTTTGGTAATTTAGTTATATGTTCAGAATATATATATATATATATATACTTTTGTCTGGTCTACTTGAATTGAATCTGTTAGGCATACAATATTGCATACAATATATATACAGATGCTTGCGTATGTGTTAAACAATTTTACGTATGGCTTGATTTTTCATTTTCTCACCAACAAACAATATCCAAAAGTAGAAAGAAACTCAGCACATATTTATTCAATATTTTCTCATACTTATTTTATTAGAATAATATATAACGAAAATGATTGTTCTTTACCAGTTTAAATATTACATAATTTTACAGTTATTTGAAAGGGCAACCAGTATGTCGAACTAGATAAGATGGTACATGAATCACTAGACAATGTAATATATTTGTTATATCCCATTGTTTCCCTTCTAGAGGCCTTGCTTAGCTGAGTGGTCTGAAGTACTCAACTTTCTTGATCACTGCCAGCTAACCTCTGTCTCGTGGTTTGGAGTCTCGGGCTCAGCCATTGTGGTTATGTGACACAGCTGCCAGATTCTTCCCGTGTTTCGTTCGTTCTTACTGGGGTTTCCCTTACGGGTTTTCTCCATCATTTATACTGGTCGCCATGTCTACCCTATTTTGCGATGACACATGGCGGCAAATATATATCAACAGACCATAACAATAGCAAGATTCGTTCCCTTCTGAAGGTTAAGTTGCACAAAATAATTTCGTTACTTTTTGCAAACAATAAATGCTTTCATTGCTAGTACACACACATTTCCGTAGTTATTATCCGATATTACTTGTGTTATGGCCACTGAATGTTGGACCAACAATTTGTATACCGATTTATATTGATAACATATTTGCCATGGTTTCTTTGTCAGTGTTCTATATCATCAGTATCCGACTGTGTTTAATTGTCAGTGTTCTGTGACATCATTATCTGCTTGGGATCCATTGTTTGTGTTGGAATGCATTACGTTTGACAGTGAACACTGATAAGTACAGTAATCATGCAGGTTAACTTGTTTACTTCATGAGAACATTTTAAGGGATGGTTGTTTGTTGTTTGGTATTCTTAGATACGTTTTGAAGTACGAAAGTGTTGGTTTAGGTACTCATTGACTTGAAAATGTTTTGGTTATGGTATTCTTTTTACATGGGTATCTTTATAATGTAAATGTTCCATTCTACAGTTTAGTTCTTTGCATTTCGTCTGATATTTAAAGAGTCAAAAAATCCAGGTTGTCCACATTCGTAATCCTATTTTTTTATTTTTATAAAAGACGTTATACACCCAATGTATTGCTAAAATAACTTATACTTTCCGTTATTTTGTTGAATGACTGATGCGTTTAATTTTTGTTAAATATTAATCAGTTTGACTTAAATTTCCATAATTACTATGTCTAATTCAATTACAGTCACACTAGATGAAGGTACTATAGAAATATGCCAATATTCTCACAATTGCACATGTAGACAGTTCGAACAGCTGCACTTTATACTCTATCATAATTACAAAATAAAAAAATATGGGAAGAACCAAATCAAGTGATACTATTGGTAAAGGGGGATATAACTTGTAGTGTCCGTGTGTCGTAGAATCACATCCGGTCTAAACTTACATCATTCACATTTCTTACTGCCACCTTCCTTAAATTAATATAGTTTCTTCTTTTATCGCTTCAATTATATAGATAGTATTCTTAGCTTCTTCGTTCCTGTCAAACGAAAATCCGTGAAGATAAAATTGTATTATTAATAGGGGATGGTCCTGGAATCGGAAGAGTACTTGTTGTCTAATTTAGCTGCTCGGATGAATTATTATTTTGTTTGACATAAGTAAGGACAGTAAATGGTTCCATGCTGCAACTGGTGCAGACATTCAACTATTACTATGTTTAGTTCTCCTTCCATATCCTGAAATATCATTGTGTCCATGGTTTTGACTTTAGCATTTACTGTCTTCCTTTTAGACGTATACTCCTTTCACAGTGATGCATCTCATTTCATCTGATAAATTAGTTATCTTAGCAATGCGGGGTTTTGTATAGCATGACTCATATTTTGTCCCAATGGTAGTATATATATATATATATATATATATATATATATATATATATATATATATATATATATATATATATATATATATATATATATATATATATTCCATGAAACCTGATACATATTTAAGTATTGACCATTAATTGTGATCTTTTTTCATTTAAAAATGTACATATATAATTTGAACAGTGTCTGCGCTTCAATGATTTGAAAATGTATACATATATTGTTGTTGTTGGGTTTTACGCCATTTTGCAGCACACGATAGGCTATACATGGCGGCCAGTATTATTGGTGGAGGAAGAACCTGGGAAAACTCACGGAATGTAGTTATGTGAGAAAGCTTGCCAGTAGCTTCTTGTGGGTAGGTGGTTATTTCCGGTGATTTTCCCGGGTTCTTCCTCCACCAATAATACTGGCCGCCATGTATAGCCTATCGTGTGCTGAAAAATGGCCTTAAACCCTAAAAAGAAACAAACTTAATGTAAAGCCACTATGCGATATTTAAAAGCATGTTAGATCTCACCTATATTATTTATAAAAAGCGTTTTTAAGTTCCTGAACTCTGGTCTTTCTTATATATAACACACATGGTGTTATAATATTATTATATCCTACAGTTTGTTTTTACAGTTTGTTTATATTTACGTGATGGATTCTGACCCGGTTCATAAAATTGCGGAATCTACCGACAGTATGTCGGACGATATACAAGAGGCTGCTAACATTGATAACAATTTATTCCCACTTGTTCATGACTATCTACTTTACACTGGCTTTACTAACCATATTATAATCTAATCTCCCTGATGAACCGCAATCAGCTCGAAACCAGCTTTTAGTCATAGTATCATCACCCGAAAACACTAGACAAAATGATGTAGAATACGTTTTCCGACATTTCCGCCAATCATCTCAGGCAAAAACGGTTTCTGGATGGACGAAGTTATAATCAACGCTTAATCCACTCCGTTTGCTTTCGGTGTTGATTGCATTCAAACAAAAAACATTGACTTTTGCACAAAGGGACAAATCTTGATTGTTTTTAACCAAGGACGCCATTTCAAACATCGTTCTGTGAACTGATTGATTCGTTTCTATATGAATGTTGTTATGGGCCCAGAGCACAAAATTGCCTAGACGTAAATCATCGCGGGGGGATATCTTCATTAACTATAGGACAATTGTACCAGTACAACTCAATCATTGAATAGCAGTGCTTTGTTTGCACGTGATGGGTCTGGTAAGTCTGGACAGAGTTTGCATGGCGATCAATGATACCAAACAAAAAAGATATACAGAAATATTATAAAAACTGCTTGAAAATTAAAGTATTTTCTTATTTTGTATTTTTTCAACCATATACGGTTTTTTCTTCATCTACATGACGTCTCTGAGTAAAGTAGTATTATGTTATCTTTTTATACCTGGGGTTTGAGCGTTATTCGTCATTGTACCGGTCGACTCGACATAAATATTATTGCATGAATAATAACATAGACAACGGTCATACCAAGTCCACTGATAACATCAACTTAACTCACATGATATGGGCTTCCACGAATGCGCTACGTGCGTTGATGTAGCATACGATATAAAGGATGTGACCTTCACTTAGTTTATTCTCAAACGACGCGTGTACCCGTATTTGCGTGTCTGGCCCCATGGAATTTATTTTATCTATATTTACATCATAGTGCATTTTACAAAGAATTAACATGAGTAAGTCATTATCGACTTTACAATGTGTTATATAAATATTCAATAATTATATAATTGTCCTAAAGCTTACGCTTGGAAGTTTGAGTTCACTGTAATGGTTATATTCGAACAACGTCATTTCCATACATCAAGTTAGAACAGTGGCATTATTTTAATCAGTTAAACATAAATTGTCAAGTAAGTGGAGATCTTTCACTGGGGCGCCATCTAACATCATTTCGTTAAGTGTAAATCTAATGCTTGCCTAGGCGAACTTAGGCGACTGTTTTGGTGTGTTCTTGAAAAAAAGCAGTTATATCCCATTGCCTGGGCAATAACAGGTTTACCTCACCTGCTAATATTTACGTTTAAATAAACCATTCAACCGTCCGCAATGCAAAGAAGGGCTGATTTTCATACAGCACAGGGAAACTGTTTCACAAATGTGAGCGTGACATATGATCCACACATCTATAATGGGTTGCATTATTTTACGGAATTCGTACGGAATTAGTAGCACCATTGTGATATCTGGCGGCAGCCAATCACAAAACAAAACCTCATACATATAATCACATGTAATACATATTTCAATGTACAATATGGAGCCGTATTTGCAAAATAATCTTCATACTTTATAATTCCTATATTTTTGCATTTGAAAAATATATCCGTATACCATCACTAAATTATATTCTTATATTTTCACATGTCACAAATATAACCATATATTTTTACATGTCAAAATATTAGATTTGCCATCATGCCGTGCGACACCTGACTGTGTGAGTCTACAAAACGTGAGCCTGCAAGAAACAAACGAGACTTTCTTAGCTGACAATTACAATTGTGGATGATTCCTGTAGAATAAATGCACAGTGCATTTCGTCGCGGTCAACATGGCACGTAAACATTAATATGTTCTACCTGGGTCATGAATTGAATGTTAGCAAGGTGAATTGACATAGTGTAAGGCAAACCAGGCAAACAATTATTAGGGTCTGTGACCATTTAAAACAGATTTTATGAATGATATTTATTTTCCAGAATAATTATTAATAAACGCGGACTAGCGAGGATTATGATTATTTTTATGGGAGTGATACAAATGTTGCTGGTTGAAGTATCAATCCAGATTGGCCAAGCTAAATGAGGTGTGTTTCCATACGACATTCAGGATTCAAATAAATCTCGATATATTAGTCAGTCCAAGCTTTTATGTCGATGGAGAAAGTCTGGGGTACCCTGATAACAATAAAGAGTACTCTTCCAGTTAAACAGCTTTGCATGGGTCGAGGGGGTCTGAAATTGTGTGTAACCAGACAGAAGAGTAGAAACAGAGTTAAGTCTCTGTTGGGAAGCGAGCGATGGCTGTCAAGTGAAAGGTTAATCTCGGTTACATACGATTTGTTAAGTGGTGTAAGTTTGAAATTATTGTTGAATATATTCATTTTAAATTCATACCTCGAGTTTAGTTCGGAGATAGTCGTGCATGTTATGTGATTCATGTATTGTAAGAAAGGCATGCACTATTTAGTGATATGAATGAGTTCGGATTCAGTTGTTTTGTCTTTATATAAATCGTGTAGTGCAAGAGTTCATGAATGTCCTCTGGTACGAATTGTGTGAATATGTACGTTGGCTGTTTAAAATGATGCTAAGAATTTATTTTTGTTATGTCTGGAAATGCATGTCAATTTGAAATGTAATGTACATAGTACAAAGAGTACAGTACATTATTTCGGAAGTAATTACGTTGTTTGTTATCTTCAGCAGAGAATCGAGGTGCCTGTCGACTGGCATAGCTCTGCTGGTAATTTATAACCATAGCTGGTTTTGATGGTTTGTCTAATGATGTCTAATTATGTCATGGTCTCGGTAGGATCGCGAGAGAAGATATACATCTATAAATGCATCTTAATAGGGCTGTGTGTATTTATTAGATGCGAAACGACCATATATAATTATGTTGAATATCGATAGTCGATGTCTGAAGCAGAAGAATGTGAGTATTTCCTGACCAGAGGATAAGAAAACCCTGACGTATTTACCATGGATCTTATAGGAGAGAGAGAGAGAGAGAGAGAGAAGGAAATAAATATGGAAGCGCGGACCTATCACCAGCATTGATTTGGAAAATACCGGAAGCACCAGACGTCGCGGTCATGCCAACACTCGGGGTTGGATCAGTCACTCGGTCACATGATGACATTTGTTCTATCAGTACAACATAACGGCTACATGAATTTTGTAACACTGTTTCTGAGAGAAAGCGAATCATTCAAATGGCATTTTCGATTTCATATTGTTTATGTAATTCTTTGAACTAGTATGTTTTACATGCAGGGACTCGTGGTATTCTATATCTCTGTACAGGTCTCTGTTTCCCACCCAGTAATATCACTTTTTATTGTAATCTTAGCTCGATCGGGGCACTAACACCGTGGTCGATCATATTTTAGAGAACAATAACCAAAAACAAGAAGTAGAATGGGGAGATCACACATTTCCATCATCTATTGACAGAAAGTAATCTTTGTTAAAGTAATTTGACGAGACGCCGTTCGCGAATTTCTGAAGTTATTTCTCTACTTCATTCACAACGACCAACCCGATGTGATGCATTGTTGAATCGGACTTGCATTGTTTTCATATTCGGTCAAAGGTTATACAAGATGACATAATGCAGTTTACTTCGATAGCTTAGTTCAACCCAATTCTACCGCTTTCTGAAGTCAAGTATATAAAATATCAGCAGTCTATGAAAGTGGTGAGAATTTAAATGCGGGTTAGCGTTTGTGCCGAAGAGTGATTTTAATCTTCTAAACCTCAATTACGGAGCAAGCTTATTATATAATAAACGAAACTGTTAATTTTCTACGTTAAAAACGAATAAATTTCATCATGTGATAAAAAACACAATGTTTTTTCTATTTGTGTCTTCTCCACTCGTTAAAAGGTCTTGTTTGTAGTCCCACACGATGAAATATATATTCGGTATTCGCGTTGGAAAATTAAATCTACTCTTTGTAGTCCTCGAGAGTCCTCGAGAGTCCATACACCAAGTGTTGGTAAATACACATACCAGTCAAATGATAACTCTAGTATCTTTGCCATAAAAGGCCCAGAATGGCCGAGTGGTCTAAAGCGCTCTCCGTTACGGATCACTACCATCGCACCAATGTCTGCGTGGGTTTGAGTCTCAGATTCGGCAAATTTAGGTATGTGAGGAAGCGTGCCAGTAGCTTCTCGTGGGTCGGTGGTTCTTGTTGGGGGGTTTCCCGGGTTCATCATCCATCGTTAATACTGGTTGCCATGAATAGCCTATCGTATGCTGAAAAATAGCGCTAAACCCTAATACAACAAAAACAATAATCTGTCCCATCAAGTTACGACATGCAACCGCATCTCTGTACCTACGACCTATCCTATTGAACTACAATAACCGATTTAGACAAATTAATAACTTAACATTTATTAGTTTACAAGGCAGCAATAATTTATATCAACCGTGTATATAGGTATATACTAGTAAATTTAAAGTATCCATCAGTTTATGGACTGTGCGAATAGCCTTAGGACAGTTAAATTAGTGTATCCGTCAATATGTATCGACCGTTTAGGTAGACATTTCACAGTAAAAATAAATTATTCATAAAATATGTAGATAAACGTACAGTCACGTGTCACTTGAAATTTGACCCTGGTTGCATTTTTGGAAGTGCTTGTTGGGTATCATGAAGACTTTGATTAAATAGAGACATATATATATATATATATATATATATATATATATATATATATATATATATATATATATATATATATATATGTAGACTTTTGATTTCGTGCCGTTTAGAGGAAAGTTAGAGTTATTTGAAATTTTGGAAACTCCCCAATCTTCGAAAGAAAACAACATTTGAATTGATCCGGCCCTGTGTATGATATAATGTTTTGAATGATTATATTACAGTACGTACGTATTTAAAGTAAATACGTACGAATGTACGTATATAAAAGAAATACGTTAGAATGTATGTATATAACGTAAATACGTACTAATGCACGTACAGAAAGTAAATAGCTGAGAGACAAGCTAGGCAGCTGTTAGTACTATTTGTGTAAGTCTTTGGTATTACTCAGCCGGGGATCGAACCCATGCCCTCCCGCATTCGATGCAGACTCCATAACCACTAAACCACAATCTTGTATGTACACTACTACTTAATACAACATATTTGGACGTAAAGAACAAGAACAGGTTAGAACGAACGACCTCACAAACAGACACCAAGTAATATTCAAGTAAAGCTCTGCACCCATGGAACCAGACATATGATTGGTTAGCTCATTGTAATGATAAAGGGGAATAAAAAAAATTATAATAAAAAAAACAACAAGAAGAAAATAAAAAGTCTAATCTGAATTTTTCTTCAGTCATATATCTACGAGGTCTGCACTGTGGCAGTTTAGAGTGCTAGATATATATATATATATATATATATATATATATATATATATATATATATATATATATATATATATATATATCACTGGGACATAATGCCACATATATGTAGCACGATGTAGCACCCAGTCACATTATCCTGACACCATGCCAACCAGTCCTAACACTAACCTCTTAATGCTGAGAGCCAATCTAGGCAACTGTTATGACCATTTTTGTAAGTCTTTGGTTTGACTTGGCAAGGGATCGAATCCACGCCCTCTCGAATCTGAGGGAGACGCTCTAACCACTCGAACACCATATTTGATGTATTATACTTCTACCATATAAAATATCTTTGGGTATAAAGAGCAAGAACAGGTTTGAACTACTTCGCCCTACACGTGTAGAATGATAACAAAACAACCTTGCAAACAGACAGCAAATACTTTTCAAGCTAAGCACTGCACATTTGGACCCAGTCATATGATCTAAGCCATTATTTGAACAGCGATAACCCATTTATTTAAAGTCGATTTAAGTCGATACATCTAACTTTCTCGTCATTCGTCTCGCCCGTTTTTGCAGCTAGTTACACTTTACGTATTGCAATCTGCAAATTATGTCATTGTCTTCTGTTGCGATGTCGTTTGTAAGGTAAGATCTTTAATTTTGACAATAATCTTTTCTTTGTACATCACACGTTGTCATTATTGATATACTTTTAAGAAAAAAATGCCAAATATATTGAAACAGTAATTCAATACGTTGGAGTTGTGTGGAGTAATGAGCTACACTATTATCATCATCATAGCGTATGAACCCATTCAGCAGTGTAATTACATTCAAACATGCATACACACACTTGATTTTTAATCGCCCAATGAGGGCGGTATTATATTAACATATCTGGAATATCCCATCGGAGCTCTGCAGAGAAAGTCCCGAGAAGATCTTGCATTTTAATCGTTTCCAGGGTATAAGTTATAAATGCAACTGCATGCACAAATTTACATTAGAAGACGTTGATTGTTTCGCTCTCATTTTACAGCTGACATTCCTAAGATATGCTGGTTATGCATTGAGAGTGTATTATATTCATGACGTATGTTGGCTATGCGTTGAACGTGTATTATATTCATGACGTATGTTGGCTATGCGTTGAACGTGTATTATATTCATGACGTATGTTGGTTGTGTACGAAATGCAAATGATATTTATGACGTATGCTTGCTATGCAATGCATGTGTATTATATTCATGACGTCTGCTGGTTATGTACTGTATGTGTATTATATTCATGGTGTATGTTTGTTGTGTATTGAATGTGTATTATATTCATGGTGTATGCTGGTTGCATAATGAATGTGTATTCATATTCATGACGTATGTTGGTTTTGTACTGAATGTGTAGTTTGTTCATGCTGTATGGTGATTATATACTGAATATTAATGACGTTTGCTAGTTGTGCATTGAATGTGTATTACATTTGTGACGAATGTTGGTTGTATACTGAATGTGTTTCATATTTATAACGTGTGTTGGTTGCATAATGAATGTGTATTATATTCATGACGTATGTTGGTTTATATTCATGACGTATGCTGGATGTGTACTGAATGTGTATTATTTTCATAATATGTTGGCTGTGTAATGAATGTGTTTTATATTCATGGCGTATGTTGTTCGTGTACCGAATGTGTGTGTATTATATTCATGACGTATGTTGGTTGTGTATTGATCGTGTTTTATATTCATGACGTTTGCTGGTTGAGTAATGAATGTGTATTATATTCATGGTGTATTATATTCATGGTGTATGTTTTTTGTGTACTCAATGTGTATTATATTCAAGGCGAATGCTGGTTGTGTACTGAATGTGTTGAATATTCATGACGTATGATGGTTGTGTACTGAATGTGTATTATATTATTAATGTATGTTTGTTGTGTATTGGATGTGTATTATTGTCATGGTGTATGCTGGTTGTGTACTGAGTGTATATTATATTAATGGTGTATGCCGGTTGTGTACTGAATGTGTATTATATTCAAGGCGAATGCTGGTTGTGTATTCAATGTGTATTATATTCATGGTGTATGCTGGTTGTGTACTGTGTTTGTATTATTTTCATGGTGTATGCTGGTTGTATACTGAATGTGTATTATATTTATGGTGTAGGCTGGAGTGTACTGAATGTGTATTATACTCCAGCCAATACGTCTTTCGTTATTTCTTTAAGTCTGTCTCTCTCGAATACGTTGTTAGCGAGAGTGAGAAGGAACCATGTAATGTATAAAACATAAACGCATTTTTGCTAGCATTTTCATATGCTTTCATAGATGACCTGACCATAGTCTACTATGATCGAACCCACGCCCTCTCGCATACGATGCAGATTCTATAACCACTAAGTCACAATATTTTATGTATACTACTATTATATACATCACATTTTGACATAAAGAACAAGAAAAGGTTCGAACGAAGGACCTCGCAAACAGACAGCAAGTAATATTCAGGTAAAGTAATGCACCCGTGGAACCAGACATATGATTGCTTAGTTCATTGTAATGTAGACGGGGAATTTTGTTTTTTTAAAAATACAACAATAGGAAGAAAATAAAAACAAGAAAGGCTAATCTGGATTTTTCTTCAGTCATATAGCTACGAGGTGTGCACTGTGGCATTTTATAGTTATATATATCACTGGGACATAATGCTGCAGACATGTAGCACGATGTCGCACCCAGTCACATTATCCTGACCACCAGGCCAACCAGTCCTAACACTAACCTCTTAATGCTGAGCGCCAATCGAGACAGCTGTTAGGACCATTCTTCTAAGTCTTTGTTATGAGTGGGCAAGGGATCGAAACAACGCCTTCTCGCATCTGAGGGAGACGCTTTAACCAGTCGAACACCATATTTGATGTATTATACTTCTACCATATACAATATCTTTGGGTATAAAGAGCAAGAACAGGTTTGAACTACTTCGCCCTACACGTGTAGAATGATAACAAAACAACCTTGCAAACAGACAGCAAATACTTTTCAAGCTAAGCACTGCACATTTGGACCCAGTCATATGATCTAAGCCATTATTTGAACAGCGATAACCCATTTATTTAAAGTCGATTTAAGTCGATACATCTAACTTTCTCGTCATTCGTCTCGCCCGTTTTTGCAGCTAGTTACACTTTACGTATTGCAATCTGCAAATTATGTCATTGTCTTCTGTTGCGATGTCGTTTGTAAGGTAAGATCTTTAATTTTGACAATAATCTTTTCTTTGTACATCGCACGTTGTCATTGTTGATATACTTTTTAAGTAGAAAATGCCAAATATATTGAAACAGTAATTCAATACGTTTGAGTTGTTTGGAGTAATGAGCTACGCTATTATCATCATCATAGCGTATGAACCCATTCAGCAGTGTAATTACATGCAAACATGCATACACACACTTGATTTTTAATCGCCCAATGAGGGCGGTATTATATTAACATATCTGGAATATCCCATCGGAGCTCTGCAGAGAAAGTCCCGAGATGATCTTGCATTTTAATCGTTTCCAGGGTATAAGTTATAAATGCAACTGCATGCACAAATTTACATTAGAAGACGTTGATTGTTTCGCTCTTATTTTAAAGCTGACATTCCTAAGATATGCTGATAAGGCATTGAGAGTGTATTATATTCATGACGTATGTTGTTTAAGCGTTGAACGTGTATTATATTCATGACGTATGTTGGTTGTGTACGAAAAATGATATTTATGACGTATGCTTGTTATGCAATGTTTGTGTATTATATTCATGACGTCTGCTGGTTATGTAATGTATGTGTATTATATTCATGGTGTAGGTTTGTTGTGTATTGAATGTGTATTATGTTCATGTTGTATTGTGGTTGCATAATGAATGTGTATTTATATTCATGACGTATGTAGGTTTTGTACTGAATGTGTAGTTTGTTCATGGTGTATGGTGGTTTTATACTGAATATTAATGACGTTTGTTAGTTGTGCATTGAATGTGTATTACATTTATGACGAATGTTGGTTGTATACTGAATGTGTTTCATATTTATAACGTATGCTGGTTGCATAATGAATGTGTATTATATTCATGACGTATGTTGGTTTATATTCATGACGTATGCTGGATGTGTACTGAATGTGTATTATTTTCATAATATGTTGGCTGTGTAATGAATGTGTTTTATATTCATGGCGTATGTTGGTTGTGTACCGAATGTGTGTGTATTATATTCATGACGTATGTTGGTTGTGTATTGATCGTGTTTTATATTCATGACGTTTGCTGGTTGCGTACTGAATATGTATTATATTCATGGTGTATTATATTCATGGTGTATGTTTGTTGTGTACTCAATGTGTATTATATTCATGGTTTATGTTTGTTGTGTACTCAATGTGTATTTTATTCAAGGCGAATGCTGGTTGTGTACTGAATGTGTTGAATATTCATGACGTATGATGGTTGTGTACTGAATGTGTATTATATTATTAATGTCTGTTTGTTGTGTATTGGATGTGTATTATTGTCATGGTGTATGCTGGTTGTGTACTGAGTGTATATTATATTCATGGTGTATGCCGGTTGTGTACTGAATGTGTATTATATTCAAGGCGAATGTTTGTTGTGTATTCAATGTGCATTATATTCATGGTGTATGCTGGTTGTGTACTGTGTTTGTATTATTTTCATGGTGTATGCTGGTTGTATACTGAATGTGTATTATATTTATGGTGTAGGCTGGAGTGTACTGAATGTGTATTATACTCCAGCCAAAACGTCTTTCGTTATTTCTTTATATCTGTCTGTCTCGAATACGTTGTTAGCGAGAGTGAGAAGGAACCATGTAATGTATAAAACATAAACGCATTTTTGCTAGCATTTTCATATGCTTTCGTAGATGACCTGACCATAGTCTACTATGATCGAACCCACGCCCTCTCGCATACGATGCAGATTCTATAACCACTAAGTCACAATATTTTATGTATACTACTATTTATTATATACATCACATTTTGACAAAAAGAACAAGAAAAGGTTCGAACGAAGGACCTCGCAAACAGACAGCAAGTAATATTCAAGCAAAGTACTGCACCCGTGGAACCAGACATATCCTTGCTTAGTTCATTGTAATGTTGACGGGGAAAAATATTTTTAAAAAATACAACAATAGGAAGAAAATAAAAACAAGAAAGGCTAATCTGGATTTTTCTTCAGTCATATAGCTACGAGGTGTGCACTGTGGCATTTTATAGTGATATATATATCACTGGGACATAATGCTGCAGACATGTAGCACGATGTCGCACCCAGTCACATTATCCTGACCACCAGGCCAACCAGTCCTAACACTAACCTCTTAATGCTGAGCGCCAATCGAGGCAGCTGTTAGGGCCATTGTTCTAAGTCTTTGTTGTGGGTGGGCAAGGGATCGAAACCACGCCCTCTCGCATCTGAGGGAGACGCTCTAACCACTCAAACACCATATTTGATGTATTATACTTCTACCATATACAATATCTTTGGGTATAAAGAGCAAGAACAGGTTTGAACTACTTCGCCCTACACGTGTAGAATGATAACAAAACGACCTTGCAAACAGACAGCAAATACTTTTCAAGCTAAGCACTGCACATTTGGACCCAGTCATATGATCTAAGCCATTTTTTGAACAGCGATAACCCATTTATTTAAAGTCGATTTAAGTCGATACATCTAACTTTCTCGTCATTCGTCTCGCCCGTTTTTGCAGCTAGTTACACTTTACGTATTGCAATCTGCAAATTATGTCATTGTCTTCTGTTGCGATATCGTTTGTAAGGTAAGATCTTTGATTTTGACAATAATCTTTTCTTTGTACATCGCACGTTGTCATTATTGATATACTTTTAAGTAGAAAATGCCAAATATTTTGAAACAGAAATTCAATACGTTGGAGTTGTGTGGAGTAATGAGCTACACTATTATCATCATCATAGCGTATGAACCCATTCAGCAGTGTAATTACATGCAAACATGCATACACACACTTGATTTTTAATCGCCCAATGAGGGCGGTATTATATTAACATATCTGGAATATCCCATCGGAGCTCTGCAGAGAAAGTCCCGAGATGATCTTGCATTTTAATCGTTTCCAGGGTATAAGTTATAAATGCAACTGCATGCACAAATTTACATTAGAAGACGTTGATTGTTTCGCTCTCATTTTAAAGCTGACATTCCTAAGATATGCTGGTTATGCATTGTGAGTGTATTATATTCATGACGTATGTTGTTATGCGTTGAACGTGTATTATATTCATGACGTATGTTGTTATGCGTTGAACGTGTATTATATTCATGACGTATGTTGGTTGTGTACGAAATGTAAATGATATTTATGACGTATGCTTGCTATGCAATGCATGTGTATTATATTCATGACGTCTGCTGGTTATGTACTGTATGTGTATTATATTCATGGTGTATGTTTGTTTTGTATTGAATGTGTATTATATTCATGGTGTATGCTTGTTTCATAATGAATGTGTAATTATATTCATGACGTTTGTTGGTTTTGTACTGAATGTGTAGTTTGTTCATGGTGTATGGTGGTTATATACTGAATATTAATGACGTTTGTTAGTTGTGCATTGAATTTGTATTACATTTATGACGAATGTTGGTTGTATACTGAATGTGTTTCATATTTATAACGTATGCTGGTTGCATAATGAATGTGTATTTTATTCATGACGTTTGTTCGTTTATCTTCATGACGTATGCTGGATGTGTACTGAATGTGTATTATTTTCATAATATGTTGGCTGTGTAATGAATGTGTTTTATATTCATGGCGTATGTTGGTTGTGTACCGAATGTGTGTGTATTATATTCATGACGTATGTTGGTTGTATATTGATCATGTTTTATATTCATGACGTTTGCTGGTTGCGTACTGAATATGTATTATATTCATGGTGTATGTTTGTTGTGTACTCAATGTGTATTATATTCATGGTGTATGTTTTTTGTGTACTCAATGTGTATTGTATTCAAGGCGAATGCTGGTTGTGTACTGAATGTGTTGAATATTCATGACGTATGATGGTTGTGTACTGAATGTGCATTATATTATTAATGTATGTTTGTTGTCTATTGGATGTGTATTATTGTCATGGTGTATGCTGGTTGTGTACTGAGTGTATATTATATTCATGGTGTATGCCGGTTGTGTACTGAATGTGTATTATATTCAAGGCGAATGCTGGTTGTGTATTCAATGTGTATTATATTCATGGTGTATGCTGGTTGTGTACTGTGTTTGTATTATTTTCATGGTGTATGCTGGTTGTATACTGAATGTGTATTATATTTATGGTGTAGGCTGGAGTGTACTGAATGTGTATTATACTCCAGCCAATACGTCTTTCGTCATTTCTTTAAGTCTGTCTGTCTCGAATACGTTTTTAGCGAGAACGAGAAGGAACCATGTAATGTATAAAACATAAACGCATTTTTGCTAGCATTTTCATATGCTTTCATAGATGACCTGACCATAGTCTACTATGATCGAACCCACGCCCTCTCGCATACGATGCAGATTCTATAACCACTAAGTCACAATATTTTATGTATACTACTATTATATACATCACATTTTGACATAAAGAACAAGAAAAGGTTAGAACGAAGGACCTCGCAAACAGACAGCAAGTAATATTCAAGCAAAGTACTGCACCCGTGGAACCAGACATATGATTGCTTAGTTCATTGCAATGTAGACGGGGAAAAAATATTTTAAAAAAATACAACAATAGGAAGGAAATAAAAACAAGAAAGGCTAATCTGGATTTTTCTTCAGTCATATAGCTACGAGGTGTGCACTGTGGCATTTTATAGTGATATATATCACTGGGACATAATGCTGCAGACATGTAGCACGATGTCGCACCCAGTCACATTATCCTGACCCCCAGGCCAACCAGTCCTAACACTAACAGCTTAATGCTGAGCGCCAATCGAGGCAGCTGTTAGGACCTTTGTTCTAAGTCTTTGTTAGGAGTGGGCAAGGGATCGAAACCACGCCCTCTCGCATCTGAGGGAGACGCTCTAACCACTCGAACACCATATTTGATGTATTATACTTCTACCATATACAATATCTTTGGGTATAAAGAGCAAGAACAGGTTTGAACTACTTCGCCCTACACGTGTAGAATGATAACAAAACGACCTTGCAAACAGACAGCAAATAATTTTCAAGCTAAGCACTGCACATTTGGACCCAGTCATATGATCTAAGCCATTTTTTGAACAGCGATAATCCATTTATTTAAAGTCGATTTAAGTCGATACATCTAACTTTCTCGTCATTCGTCTCGCCCGTTTTTGCAGCTTGTTACACTTTACGTATAGCTATCTGCAAATTATGTCATTGTCTTCTGTTGCGATGTCGTTTGTAAGGTAAGATCTTTAATTTTGACAATAATCTTTTCTTTGTACATCGCACGTTGTCATTATTGATATACATTTTAAGTAAAAAAAGGCCAAATATATTGAAACAGTAATTCAATACGTTGGAGTTGTGTGGAGTAATGAGCTACACTATTATCATCATCATAGCGTATGAACCCATTCAGCAGTGTAATTACATGCAAACATGCATACACACACTTGATTTTAATCGCACAATGAGGGCGGTATTATATTAACATATCTGGAATATCCCATCGGAGCTCTGCAGAGAAAGTCCCGAGAAGATCTTGCATTTTAATCGTTTCCAGGGTATAAGTTATAAATGCAACTGCATGCACAAATTTACATTAGAAGACGTTGATTGTTTCGCTCTCATTTTAAAGCTGACATTCCTAAGATATGCTGGTTATGCATTGAGAGTGTATTATATTCATGACGTATGTTGGTTATGCGTTGAACGTGTATTATATTCATGACGTATGTTGGTTGTGTACGAAATGTAAATGATATTTATGACGTATGCTTGCTATGCAATGCATGTGTATTATATTCATGACGTCTGCTGGTTATGTACTGTATGTGTATTATATTCATGGTGTATGTTTGTTTTGTATTGAATGTGTATTATATTCATGGTGTATGCTTGTTTCATAATGAATGTGTAATTATATTCATGACGTTTGTTGGTTTTGTACTGAATGTGTAGTTTGTTCATGGTGTATGGTGGTTATATACTGAATATTAATGACGTTTGTTAGTTGTGCATTGAATGTGTATTACATTTATGACGAATGTTGGTTGTATACTGAATGTGTTTCATATTTATAACGTATGCTGGTTGCATAATGAATGTGTATTATATTCATGACGTTTGCTCGTTTATATTCATGACGTATGCTGGATGTGTACTGAATGTGTATTATTTTCATAATATGTTGGCTGTGTAATGAATGTGTTTTATATTCATGGCGTATGTTGGTTGTGTACCGAATGTGTGTGTATTATATTCATGACGTATGTTGGTTGTATATTGATCATGTTTTATATTCATGACGTTTGCTGGTTGCGTACTGAATATGTATTATATTCATGGTGTATTATATTCATGGTGTATGTTTGTTGTGTACTCAATGTGTATGATATTCATGGTGTATGTTTGTTGTGTACTCAATGTGTATTATATTCAAGGCGAATGCTGGTTGTGTACTGAATGTGTTGATTATTCATGACGTATGATGGTTGTGTACTGAATGTGCATTATATTATTAATGTATGTTTGTTGTCTATTGGATGTGTATTATTGTCATGGTGTATGCTGGTTGTGTACTGAGTGTATATTATATTCATGGTGTATGCGGTTGTGTACTGAATGTGTATTATATTCAAGGCGAATGCTGGTTGTGTATTCAATGTGTATTATATTCATGGTGTATGCTGGTTGTGTACTGTGTTTTTATTATTTTCATGGTGTATGCTGGTTGTATACTGAATGTGTATTATATTTATGGTGTAGGCTGGAGTGTACTGAATGTGTATTATACTCCAGCCAATACGTCTTTCGTCATTTCTTTAAGTCTGTCTGTCTCGAATACGTTTTTAGCGAGAGTGAGAAGGAACCATGTAATGTATAAAACATAAACGCATTTTTGCTAGCATTTTCATATGCTTTCGTAGATGACCTGACCATAGTCTACTATGATCGAACCCACGCCCTCTCGCATACGATGCAGATTCTATAACCACTAAGTCACAATACTTTATGTATACTACTATTATATACATCACATTTTGACATAAAGAACAAGAAAAGGTTAGAACGAAGGACCTCGCAAACAGACAGCAAGTAATATTCAAGCAAAGTACTGCACCCGTGGAACCAGACATATGATTACTTAGTTCATTGTAATGTTGACGGGGAAAAAATATTAAAAAAAAATACAACAATAGGAAGAAAATAAAAACAAGAAAGGCTAATCTGGATTTTTCTTCAGTCATATAGCTACGAGGTGTGCACTGTGGCATTTTATAGTGATATATATCAATGGGACATAATGCTGCAGACATGTAGCACGATGTCGCACCCAGTCACATTATCCTGACCCCCAGGCCAACCAGTCCTAACACTAACCTCTTAATGCTGAGCGCCAATCGAGGCAGCTGTTAGGACCATTGTTCTAAGTCTTTGTTATGAGTGGGCAAGGGATCGAAACCACGCCCTCTCGCATCTGAGGGAGACGCTCTAACCACTCGAACACCATATTTGATGTATTATACTTCTACCATATACAATATCTTTGGGTATAAAGAGCAAGAACAGGTTTGAACTACTTCGCCCTACACGTGTAGAATGATAACAAAACGACCTTGCAAACAGACAGCAAATAATTTTCAAGCTAAGCACTGCACATTTGGACCCAGTTATATGATCTAAGCCATTATTTGAACAGCGATAACCCATTTATTTAAAGTCGATTTAAGTCGATACATCTAACTTTCTCGTCATTCGTCTCGCCCGTTTTTGCAGCTAGTTACACTTTACGTATAGCTATCTGCAAATTATGTCATTGTCTTCTGTTGCGATGTCGTTTGTAAGGTAAGATCTTTAATTTTGACAATAATCTTTTCTTTGTACATCGCACGTTGTCATTATTGATATACATTTTAAGTAAAAAAAGGCCAAATATATTGAAACAGTAATTCAATACGTTGGAGTTGTGTGGAGTAATGAGCTACACTATTATCATCATCATAGCGTATGAACCCATTCAGCAGTGTAATTACATGCAAACATGCATACACACACTTGATTTTAATCGCCCAATGAGGGCGGTATTATATTAACATATCTGGAATATCCCATCGGAGCTCTGCAGAGAAAGTCCCGAGAAGATCTTGCATTTTAATCGTTTCCAGGGTATAAGTTATAAATGCAACTGCATGCACAAATTTACATTAGAAGACGTTGATTGTTTCGCTCTCATTTTAAAGCTGACATTCCTAAGATATGCTGGTTATGCATTGAGAGTGTATTATATTCATGACGTATGTTGGTTATGCGTTGAACGTGTATTATATTCATAACGTATGTTGGTTGTGTACGAAATGTAAATGATATTTATGACGTATGCTTGCTAAGCAATGCATGTGTATTATATTCATGACGTCTGCTGGTTATGTACTGTATGTGTATTATATTCATGGTGTATGTTTGTTGTGTATTGAATGTGTATTATATTCATGGTGTATGCTGGTTGCATAATGAATGTGTATTTATATTCATGACGTATGTTGGTTTTGTACTGAATGTGTAGTTTGTTCATGGTGTGTGGTGGTTATATACTGAATATTAATGACGTTTGTTAGTTGTGCATTGAATGTGTATTACATTTATGACGAATGTTGGTTGCATACTAAATGTGTTTCATATTTATAACGTATGCTGGTTGCATAATGAATGTGTATTATATTCATAACGTATGTTGATTTATATTTATGACGTATGCTGGATGTGTAAATATGTATTATTTTCATAATATGTTGGCTGTGTATTGAATGTGTTTTATATTCATGCGTATGTTGGTTGTGTACCGAATGTGTGTGTATTATATTCATGACGTATGTTGGTTGTGTATTGATCGTGTTTTATATTCATGACGTTTGCTGGTTGCGTACTGAATATGTATTATATTCATGGTGTATTATATTCATGGTGTATGTTTATTGTGTACTCAATGTGTATTATATTCATGGTGTATGTTTGTTGTGTACTCAATGTGTACTATATTCAAGGCGAATGCTGGTTGTGTACTAAATGTGTTGAATATTCATGATGTATGATGGTTGTGTACTGAATGTGTATTATATTACTAATGTATGTTTTTTGTGTATTGGATGTGTATTATTGTCATGGTGTATGCTGGTTGTGTACTGAGTGTATATTATATTCATGGTGTTTGCCGGTTGTGTACTGAATGTGTATTATATTCAAGGCGAATGCTGGTTGTGTATTCAATGTGTATTATATTCATGGTGTATGCTGGTTGTGTACTGTGTTTGTATTATTTTCATGGTGTATGCTGGTTGAATACTGAATGTGTATTATATTTATGGTGTAGGCTGGAGTGTACTGAATGTGTATTATACTCCAGCCAATACGTCTTTCGTTATTTCTTTAAGTCTGTCTGTCTCGAATACGTTGTTAGCGAGAGTGAGAAGGAACCATGTAATGTATAAAACATAAACGCATTTTTGCTAGCATTTTCATATGCTTTCGTAGATGACCTGACCATAGTCTACTATGATCGAACCCACGCCCTCTCGCATACGATGCAGATTCTATAACCACTAAGTCACAATATTTTATGTATACTACTATTATATACATCACATTTTGACATAAAGAACAAGAAAAGGTTCGAACGAAGGACCTCGCAAACAGACAGCAAGTAATATTCAAGCAAAGTACTGCACCCGTGGAACCAGACATATGATTGCTTAGTTCATTGTAATGTAGACGGGGAAAAATATTTTTAAAAGTACAACAATAGGAAGAAAATAAAAACAAGAAAGGCTAATCTGGATTTTTCTTCTGTCATATAGCTACGAGGTGTGCACTGTGGCATTTTATAGGGATATATATATCACTGGGACATAATGCTGCAGACATGTAGCACGATGTCGCACCCAGTCACATTATCCTGACCCCCAGGCCAAGCAGTCCTAACACTAACCTCTTAATGCTGAGCGCCAATCGAGGCAGCTGTTAGGACCATTGTTCTAAGTCTTTGTTATGAGTGGGCAAGGGATCGAAACCACGCCCTCTCGCATCTGAGGGAGACGCTCTAACCACTCAAACACCATATTTGATGTATTATACTTCTACCATATACAATATCTTTGGGTATAAAGAGCAAGAACAGGTTTGAACTACTTCGCCCTACACTTGTAGAATGATAACAAAATGACCTTGCAAACAGACAGCAAATACTTTTCAAGCTAAGCACTGTACATTTGGACCCAGTCATATGATCAATGCCGTTATTTGAACAGCGATAACCCATTTATTTAAAGTAGGTTTAAGTCAATACATCTAACTCTCTCTGTATTCGTCTCGCCCGTTTTTGCAGCTAGTTACACTTTATATATTGCAATCTGCAAATTATGTCATTGTCTTCTGTTGCGATGTCGTCAGTAAGGTAAGATCTTTAATTTTGACAATAATCTTTTCTTTATATATCGCACGTTGTCATTATTGATATCTTTTTAAGTACAAAATGCAAATCATATTGAAACTGAAATTCAATACGTTGGAGTTGAGTACAGTAATGAGCTACAATGTAATCATCATCATAGCGTATGAAACCATTCAGCAGTGTAATTACATGCAAACATGCATACACACACTTTTTTTTTAATCGCCCAATGAGGGCGGTATTATATTTTCATATTTGGAACATCCCATCATAAATCTGCAGAGGACGTCCCCAGACGATCTTGCATTTTAATCGTTTCCAGCATATAAGCTAAAAAATGCAACTGCATGCACAAATTTACATTAGAAAACGTTGATTATTTCGCTCACATTTTAAGGCTGACATTCCGAAGATACGTTTGTATACATTGAATGTGTACTATATGCATGACGTATGTTGGTTGTGTATTGAATATTTATTATATTTATGACGTCTGCTTGCTATACAACGAATGTGTATTATATTCTTGACGTATATAATCTACGTATTGAATGTTTATTATATTCATGACGTATGTTGTTTGTGTACGAAATGTAAATTATATTTATGACGTCTGCTTGCTATGCAATGAATTAGATTTATAATCATGACGTATGCTGGTTGTGTACTGCATGTGTATTACATTTATGAGTTATGTTGGATGTGTACTGAATGTCTTTTATATTTATGACGTATACTTGCTATGCAATGAATATGTATTATAGTCATGACGTATGCTGGTTGTGTACCGAATGTGTATTATATGTATAACGTATTTCTGGTTGTGTCCCGAATGTGTATTATATTCTTGGTGTATGCTGGTTGTGTACTGCATGTGTATTATATTCATGACGTATGTTGGTTGTGTACTGAATTTGTATGATATCAATGACGTATGTTGGTTGTGTACTGTATTCATCATATGCATCGTCATAACAGTTATATACAATTCTATACGACAGGATCTATAAGATACATGAGTCTCTAATGAAACATGAATTAATAAATTAATAAATAAACTAGAGACAAACAGTCATACATATTGCTATGAAGGATATACAATATATCAATTTAAATTATTACATTGTATATAATGCACTGGCATTAAGTTCATTAGGATACAAAATATCTAACTTGTGAATCCAAGTTTCTTTTATGAATCTATTCATGTCACCATGCACAATATCTATTGGAATGAAAATAAAATCGACATTTCTTTCATGCCAATAGATATTGTGCATGGTGACATAAACAAACTAATAAAAGAAACTTACTGGATTCATAAGTTAGATACTTTGCCAGTGCATTATATACAATTGTATAATTTAACTTGATATATTGTATTTCCTTCATAACAATATGTATGACTTTTAGTATCTAGTTTATTTTATTAATTTATTATTGTATTTATGACGTCTGCTTGCTATGCAAGGAATGTGTATTATATTCATGACGTATGCTCGTAATGTACTGAATGTGTATTATATGTATGACGTATGTTTGTTGTTTACTGAATGTATATTATATTTATGACGTATGTTGGTTGTGTACTGAATGTGTATTATATGTATGACGTATGTTTTTTGTGTACTGAATCTGAATTATATTTAAGACGTATGTTGGTTGTGTACTGAATGTATATTATATTCATGACGTTTGCTGGTTATGTACTCAATCTGAATTATATTTATGACGTATGTTGGTTGTGTACTGAATGTGTATTATATTCATGGCGAACGCTGGTTGTGTACTGAATGTGTATTATATTCATGACGTATGCTTGTTATGCAATGAATGTGTATAATATTCGTGACGTATGTTGGTTGTGTACTGAATGTTTTTTATATTCATGGTGTATGCTGGTTGTTTACTGCATGTGTATTTTACTCCAGCCAACACGTCCTTCGTGATTTCTTTAAGTCTGTTTCGAATACGCTGTTAGCATGAGTGAGAAGGAACCATGTAATCTATAAAACGCATTTTTGCTAGCATTTTCCTGTGCATGCGTATATGACCTGACTATAATCTCAGGTGAAAACATCCATATTTTATCTTTATTTTACATATTTGAAAACTCGAATTGGTAATTTCTAAAAGAAATAAAACCGTGTTAGCAAGCTTAAGCATAGCCTTTTTATTATTTACTTATTTACGCATTTTGAAAAATTACTTGATGGACTTTAAGTATTTGCTGTAAAGACTGTCAAAACTATTAAGAAAGAGCCACTTGATCTCGACCAGGTAAGTAAATTTTCTTCTATTTCACAATTTTATCTGAATAAAGCTGAAACAATATATAAATGCATAAAGGAATAATGTTAAGGAAGCACATGTATTTATCATGGATCTAGAGGAAGACAAGTTTTCTTTGAAAAATAATCATTTCAATTTTCTTTTATGAACAGCACTTACACCCACCGATATAAGCACATTTTTCCGTCTATTGAATATTAATGTGTTAACTTGTATGTCATTCTAGTGTGTACTAAGTGTGAGTTTAAAATTAATTATTCAATTATATCGCTACGATATCTGCACTGTGGCAGTTTATAGTGATATTTAGAACTTGGTCATCATGCCGCAGACTTATACTTTCTCTAGGATACGATAATCTGACTCTGGTGATAAAATATCAAAATGTTGATGACAGTGAAAACCCTAGCTGACAGGAAAGAATGTTGGATATATTTTTATTTGATGGATAAAATTGATCTATTAAATGACAGCAGGTCTATGTGTGATCTAGTGGTCTAACGCGATCGCCTTTACCAATCATTTCAGCATGTTTGAGTTCGGACACGAAATCGGTTAACTTGGTAATATGAGAATTTTTGCCAGTAGATTTCAGTGGCTCTTTGGTTCTTACCCGTTTCCAGTCGCTGTTATAATACGTTAACACAGTCACAGTTGCATTAATAGTGGTGATTGCACTATTTAGCGATATCCTGTGAGGTCATTCCATTACAGTTGTAGCAACAGCAGAAGTAGTAGCAGTAGCAATTGATGGGGACGGGACACAGGACAATGAATTGACAGAAAGATGACTTCAGCTTAAAACAGTTGTATCTGCTGGAATGGCAAAATAGAGAACAATACAAGATAGATGAAAGTTCTGGGCTTCTTGGTGTGAAATAAAAGATTAAACGCCATGTACGCACACTACGGACTTTTGCGGTTATAAATGAACCTTTATTCATTTTTACCAGTTCTTTCTGTTTTTTGTATATTATATACATGCATTTGTTGGAACAAACCACATGGAAAAAGATTACATATTACAATATAAAAATAAATTAGTCGGGTAAATAAACATTCACGACCTAGCTCGTTGCTGTACACTTATTACATTATCTGCAGTGTTTGGTTGATTTGTTTATAGCAATGGCATTTTGCACAGAAGTATAAAAGAAACACTATGTAAACTCAAAGGTTAGATTGTGTGGGATTTGTATAAATTTTGTAAGCATCAGTCTTCTTTATATGATCATTACTTTGCAAACTACACATTTATATTACTGTGTTGACAGTGGGGGACTACTGTCTAGTCAATGTCTGTTGCTGGTCAGTCTGACGAAGCACACTTTCATTTCACTTGTGTTCACAATTCCGGGGATTCGTGTATCTAGTCAGTTTATGAAATACTATTGGAATTACACTAATTGTCAAAGGGATTTATTTTCTGGTAATGATACAGATGCATTGCATGTTTGACCTTAGGCTTGATGCAGATATGGAAACTACCAATTGTTTTAGTAACATCTTGAGTGTAGGATGGTCTTTACTCTGATAAGAACTATGGTGCATCAATGTTCTGAAAATGAAACTATTGTTAAGGTTTACATTTTCTTTTGGAGGGGCACAAGGAGTAAGAGGGTTAGGGACCCGTTACAATTACCAGTCTTAAAATAAAGCCTCTCGTTTTTGTACGTTCGGCCAATTACATGCAAGTATGTTTCAACTATCTTCCATAATCAAATTCATCATACCTCAGAATGAGATAAGATTATGCACCCAGGTAGATCACGTGCTGTTTTAACTGAACCGTCCAGACTGATTGCCAAATAACACTTAGGACGACTGACGACGGACGAAGGACGGCATACCAATAACTTAACTGGCTTCGATCTGATAAACTAGAACAAGTGTGCAAATACTTTTTACAACTTTGTATGCAAAGCAATAATAATGTATGTTTCCATTAATAGATGAACCATGCATATATTGTATACATATTTTGGATGTTGATGGTTTGGTGTTTAACACCATTGCTTTGGGCTAGATGGGATACACCTGGTGGCAAGTATATCTAGTGGCGGAATAGTCAGAATGTTCGGGCAAGTGGTGAAATAACTCGGGGAAACCGCGGTAAGAACTCCCGACCAATTAGAGGTTATTGTCAGCTTTCTCATATACCTACATCGGACCGATACAGTCTGGAAACCAAGCAGACGGAGGTGAGATGATAGTGATATGTAAAGACTAGTGATTTTGACTACTCGGCCAATTGGAACTAAAACAATTTTGGTATTTTATACAAGTAGTTATGTATCTGACATTGATCTGTTGCACACAAGCGGATATTCTTTGAATAATTACTACATTTAAAAATAGATATATATATATATATATATATATATATATATATATATATATATATATATATCTACATCTATCTATATATATATATATATATATATATATATAGATAGATAGATGTAGATATATATATATATATATATATATATATATATATATATATATATATATATATATATATATATATATATATATATATATATATATATAGATAGATATATATATATATATATATATATATATATATATATATGATTTAGACTGCACGTTTGCTCTACCTTTTACAGTCCCGGCCTTAACGTCGCCACTGTCTTTCTTTGACAACTCACTTCATCTTAGAATCAACACGTTTGTATCCATAAATCATTGAAAAGACACGATGGCCGCTGCAGGTTCAAATCAGGCTGTTTGCAGTATAGTCGAATATGGGACTTTGGAACTAGAAACGGAAGGTATGTAATAGATAAGTAGTATATAACAACCATTATGGGTTCTTTTCTTCCTCTTCGATACGTAATCATGGTTTTTCATAATATACTAAACACAAAATGATATACCATAGTAAACATTTCAATAAACCTAAATCTAGATTAAATAGTTATGTTCGATTTGTTTCTTAAAGTCTAATTAAGTAATGAAATCTTTCAGCATATTTCCACTAAGCCCACAACATAGCATTACCGATATAGCTCAAAGAGTGCTTGGAGGAGAAACAGGCATTCATGTTTTAGCTGTCTTATATCAAATATCATTATTGTAAGGTGCAATGCGTAGCCTAATATCATCTGGCAATGCAAAAATAACAAATATCATTGCCTTAGATTGACTATGTCGGATTTTCATCATCAGTATTATTTTCAGTTTTCCTTCTAATGATAAAATTTCGATATTTATTATTGCCTTTTGATTTAGTGCATTATTTATGAATCATCAGATGCATTTCAGTGATGTCACACTTCGAACTGGATGACTTGCGACAGATTCTACATTATCGACAAGTGTGACGTGTTTCGGCTCTAATAAACAGTAACATAGAAAACGTGAAACCAACAAGCTTGGTAACGATTTTACAAAATAATTTATTTCTCTGAGAAAAGATTGTAAAAATACAAATAAAATTACAGTTTTAAGAATCAAATCCGAACGTAATCCGAGATTAGTCCACGAATTAAATTACAAAATTCCTAGTAATGAAATGTTCCAATAAATTAAAGTTCGAGTCATTTTGGAAAATACAAGATGGAAGATGATAACGCATGATGTAGTCCGTACTTTTTTATCTACAGTTCCTTGTAAATTCACAAGAGTTAACACTCCGGTGATGGAAATCGAAATGCAATTTTGATAAACTGTATATGTCAAAGAATTATATATGAGTACATCAAATGTTGCCGAGATATGTAATTATCCTTTTAAAATCCAAACGAATTTAAGAAAATTAACATGGATTCAAACACTGGCTACAACAAAATAAAATGACTTAACGTCAGATGCTAACTATATTTCAATAACACGTGATTATATCGTATTCTAATGCTCAGTTTTGCAATCATCAACAACAGGGAGAGGTCACACGATCGTGTTTATATCACGTACTCCTAACTGAATCTGTCAAGAAACAATCATTTTACTTTAAGAACAAATCGTTGTTTACGTTTTAATTCACAAGTCCGATCTTGACATTGACAACAACCAATCATTTTAAAATTAAAATAAAACATGTGTACGTGGTTGCGGTTAACCATGAATAAAGGTTAGGATCTAATTCAACATTACTTGCTTGCCATACAATAATTCAGTCAACCGATTTTCTGAGGAAAAAACTATCATCAATAAAAGTACATTACAATAGCATATAATGAAAAACTACAAATTATTAAAATCCGACAAACAAACAATTAAATACAAATAAATTTATAGTAAATCATATATACGTAACACAAGTCAATGACAATTGTCCATTTCCACAAGTAAACATGTCATTAACACGATTATATTTGTGCCGGAAATTTGCTTTCATTTGTTAGCATGACCAAAAATACAAAGTTAAAACCGGGCCGATATTCGCCTGATTTCAGCTCTCAAAAGCAGAGCAGAGGTGTCGTAGTCCATCGCATCATTTTCTGTTCAATAATGCAACTCGTCAATGACGTTTATTGACGTGACATTATAGGGCATTGGTCTATTGGCCGCTGTTACATGTTAATGTTTTACATGTTGTAATGGGGAGCGTATGTACTCTTCTATAAATTTACTTATAATCCATATCTGTAATAGGATAACATCATCCATCCTAATGGATAAACACAGATAAAACCATCCATCCTAATGGATAAACACAGGTAAAACCATCCATCGTAATGGATAAACACAGGTAAAACCATCCATCCTAATGGATAAACACAGGTAAAACCATCCATCCTAATGGATAAACACAGGTAAAACCATCCATCCTAATGGATAAACACAGATAAAACTATCCATCCTAATGGATAAACACAGATAAAACCATCCATCCTAATGGATAAACACAGATAAAACCATCCATCCTAATGGATAAACACAGATAAAACCATCCATCCTAATGGATAAACACAGATAAAACCATCCATCCTAATGGATAAACACAGATAAAACCATCCATCCTAATGAATAAACACAGATAAAACCATCCATCCTAATGGATAAACACAGGTAAAACCATCCATCCTAATGGATAAACACAGATAAAACCATCCATCCTAATGGATAAACACAGATAAAACCATCCATCCTAATGGATAAACACAGATAAAACCATCCATCCTAATGGATAAACACAGGTAAAACCATCCATCCTAATGGATAAACACAGATAAAACCATCAATCCTAATGGATAAACACAGATAAAACCATCCATCCTAATGGATAAACACAGGTAAAACCATCCATCCTAATGGATAAACACAGGTAAAACCATCCATCCTAATGGATAAACACAGATAAAACCATCCATTCTAATGGATAAACACAGATAAAACCATCCATCCTAATGGATAAACACAGGTAAAACCATCCATCCTAATGGATAAACACAGATAAAACCATCCATCCTAATGGATAAACACAGATAAAACCATCCATCCTAATGGATAAACACAGATAAAACCATCCATCCTAATGGATAAACACAGGTAAAACCATCCATCCTAATGGATAAACACAGATAAAACCATCCATCTTAATGGATAAACACAGGTAAAACCATCCATCCTAATGGATAAACACAGATAAAACCATCCATCCTAATGGATAAACACAGATAAAACCATCCATCCTAATGGATAAACACAGATAAAACCATCCATCCTAATGGATAAACACAGATAAAACCATCCATCCTAATGGATAAACACAGGTAAAACCATCCATCCTAATGGATAAACACAGATAAAACCATCCATCCTAATGGATAAACTCAGGTAAAACCATCCATCCTAATGGATAAACACAGATAAAACCATCCATCCTAATGGATAAACACAGATAAAACCATCCATCCTAATGGATAAACACAGATAAAACCATCCATCCTAATGGATAAACACAGGTAAAACCATCCATCCTAATGGATAAACACAGATAAAACCATCAATCCTAATGGATAAACACAGATAAAACCATCCATCCTAATAGTTAGGCATATCTAACATTATCCACCCTAATGGTTATACACACATAATATGATCTTCCTTAATTCCTAGATACATATAATATTATCCGTCATAATGGTTATACTCACATAATATGATCTTCCTTAATTCCTAGATTCATATAATATTATCCATCATAATGGTTAGACACAGAGATTTGCATCCAAACCAATGTTTAGATACAGACAGACAGATAATAGCATACATCATAATTATTTGATTCAGACACAGAGATAATATCATACATCCTAGTGGTTCGATTCAGACACAGATAATAGCACCCATACTAATTGTTAGATTCAGACACATATATAATAGCATCATTCTAATGGTTAGTTTCAGACATACAGATAATATCACCCATCATAATGGTTAGATTAAGACAGACATAATATCATCCATCCTAATAGTTAGATTCAGTAGCTTGGAGGGTGAACGGACCAATTCTTACAAGGCTTCAAGCGCTTAAGCGACCCTTCCATAATACCGAAAACAAGTATTTTACCGAGACCATACATTTGTGTGCGTGTGCCAACGCGAATACGGATACCTTTTTGACCTCGTTAATGTGGTCTCCCCCTCCTTGTTGATATGAATTAAAATTTGGATCAACATCGATTCAATAACGTGGTCGAGTATCATGCTAATTTATCATTCTAAATCCATGCTGGGTTGCCCGAGCATGACTAGATAAATTTCTGAAACGATTATAATCCATGTCTTCGTTGCACCAAGTCTGATGAATATTTCTATGCGCCTCCGTTAAACACAGCAATAATATTAGTTATCCCTGATTACTTTAGGTATTGTTGTATACCGTTGAGTAGGATAAAATCACGTCTGTGTTTTTAACCTTTTCCCGACTAAATATTAGGGCTGCATTAGATTTTTTATCCAACATGACATCATCATACACAACTAAATTATTACTACTCCCATCAATGCCATCTACAGATGGAGATTCATCAATATCAGTAATAAATTCAACATCATCATAGTCTTCATTTATCATCGCTGCGTTTTCATTAGTCTTTTAGCACTGCATAACACCACTGATCATGTACAGACGGAGATAGCATATACAATGTATCCTATTTTAACCACCTCATTATAAATTAAGTAACAACTGTATCTTACCACTCCCAGACGTTCCAGTTATAATCATTCTGATAGTCTTTTGTAGCGCTGCAAGATGCTGAACCGGTTCTCGTTTTCCTGTCGCTGAACAATCAATTACATCCATGATATAATAAATAAATATGGAATTATATTGTGTAAATACAAGATGTCTACTTGTACAGGTGAATTAATGAAAATTATAATGACAAAAATATACCAGCACTTACTGGTAGGTATGAATGATGTGGTACAACATCTTAAATGTATCCCCACTGATAAGTCGTGTTTCATACAAATACAACACGGGAGTGACATTGCAGCCAAGTGAGCCAAATTACCAGGAACTCCATGGGCCAAATACCCATGAGAAAAACACCTTTCATGATATAATTACTGTAGCAATGGAAACAGACTTGATATCCTACTTGACAACAAAGACCAACCAAAATCAGGCGAATATCCAATAAATGACTTTGAACATGTTTGTCACGCTCATGGTGTAGCTTATCGATCAAATGATCTTCAGCAGAAACACATCAGAGTAGAAATTGATTCACGCGTTAAATTCCATAAAAAAAAAATATTTCAAGGAATCATAGGTTAGCTGCTTATTAAAAACCGCTATGAAAGGTAAACTAGTATTAGGGACTTGTAAGTAATAATGGTGTCAGTGTATTATTCTCCGAGCGGATATTGAAGAGGTAGCGCCACGATTAGTAAACTCGCCGAAACTGTTGGTGTTGACCGCGCCACCGAAGCAACATGGTTAGCCCGACAACCGATATGGCAAATCTATCTACCACCGCCTAAACGAATACAATACGCGTATTTTGATGTTTGCGTCCCTAATGAAGTTCATCAGGCTGATATTTAATTTTTACCACATTATAGTAGACGTCGTAAAACATACAAATACGCATTAGCTGTCGTTCATGTTCCAAGTAGATACAAATAAGTAGAACCGTTATCAACATAAGCCACTTGTGACATAGCTTCTACGGTTAAATGAAGTTATCAACGAAGGTGGTCTACGATGGCCACAGCAGTTACAAGTTAAACCTGGCAAAGAATTTTAAGGCGCAATATCAGTTTTGATCAAACAGCACAACAACAAAAAAGAACGAGGACATACTGCGATTCATCGCGATCAGGCCATTGTGGAGAGATTTAATTGAACACTTGCTGAGAGGTTATTTGGATATCAATACGGGAAGTAGTAAATTCAAAAGAAAATATCTCGCGAATGGGTTTTTAAGATTACCAAGTGTGATATCTGCGCTAAATAATGAAGTTACTCGAATAATGAAAATGGAACTGGTTAACGCAATCACACGCGAGCATATACCTGTGCAAGATGATTTGTCAGCATATCCAGTTCTGGGTAATGTCACCGTGAGGTATTGATATGAATCTGGTGAACTTGAAGGTGGTAAAAAACAGAGCGACTGATACAGTCTGAAGTATCGCAACACACAATTTCCAGCGTAGTTACATCCACAGGTAGACCTGCAATATACTGATTAGATTCAACTGCTCCTCAACGTGGATTTATGCGTGAATAATTACAAATAATTCCCGAAGACACGCAATTGTCGCCCCGATCGCTTAACTAGCACCTGGACGTCGATTACATTAAAGACAAGTTAACATCGTATTTTCGCGTGTATGACGATAACTGTTATCTTTTCTATCAACGGTAAATTGTTTTAAATCCTTTTTCAGATATCACCATAACATTACACAACTACATCTCGTGATTATTCTGTTTCTTAAGCGTCGGGTTGAAGAAAATTGATCATTTTTCCATCATTGGAACTCTAAAGCAGCCACACAGACACGGGATTGTTTTAACTGATTTGGTGAATAACATGAAAGATAATTTCCGAGTATGGGTAAAGTCTTACAATTCTTCCATTTGCTCGGTAGTGTTTCAAATCATACAAAACCTCTCCGGTTATCGTTGTTACGCCTATTATCTATTTCTCCAATCTGGAAACAACATTTATTGTAGCTCCAGTGTTTTTGACAGATTCAGTCCACTTGGCTATTTTTTCACGTCGTCGATCTGTTAACCCGTTACTCAGTATTGCATTTGCAAAATGCTCAATTACTCACTCAGCTACACGATTCAGCCTTGACGAAGACAACGATGAAAATCTCATTGGTGCTAGTCTGTTAATATCAGGTTTACTAATCGGATAAATTTCGTAAATGAGAGCGCTAAAAATATTATTTGCATGAAATACCGTTTGTCATTTGTGAAGTCTATCACGGAGACGATTTCACCAGCAAGTTTATCATTCATTGTCGCGGTTTTGTTATTAACACTGTGTCGGTCATATACGCTGCATCGTTGCGATAAAACTCATACTTACCATAACAAATACAAATATACTTACCTGTCTTCACTATCCAGGGACTTACAAAAATGCTACTAGCAGCTGCCTCGCATGGTTCTCAGCATTAAGAGGTTAATGTTAGGACTGGTCAGCTTGGTGTCAGGATAATGTGACTGGGTGGGACATCATGCTACATGCCTGCGGCATGATGCCCCAGTGATAGACATCACTATTAACTGCTTCATTGCAGACATCGTAGCGATATGAATGAAAATTTTTTAAAGGTACTTAAAACAAATCCTACTCTCATTCACTCAAAAATATAAACATGTTTTCTATACTGTAACAGTACTATGACATTCAAAATGACTAGATACATTACAAAATATGCAAAATCGGCAATTTCTTACATACAATCTAAGTTTAATAAGATAATATCTCTGCAGATTTGTTCAAATGACTAAAATATTTACATTCTGCAAGTGCATTTTAAAAATGTAACATACCGTTCGTGACATGTAGTTTAGAACTGTGCAGTGTCCGTGACATGGTGTTTACAACTGGGCATATAATATCCGTGACATGGGGTTAGAATTCTACATGCAGTGTGCATGTTATGGGGTTTAGAAATTGGCATACATTGTCCGTGACATGGGCTGTAGAACTGTGCATACAGTATCCGTAACGTAGATTTTAGGCACTTCTCAGCCACATAGCAAAATCTGTCACGCTGCCCGAACCCGTAAGCGTTTTACCTCTAATTGCATTGTATGCAGGAGTAAGTGCTCATATTGATGCCTTGTAAAGTATTAATGAAGATGTATCAGTATATTTGTATCATTGGTATTTCCCACTCTCATAATAACCACTACTTAAAATTTGGTTATATTAATGTTACAGTAACGGTTATGAACTCTTTGATGCATTAAGTATAACTAATTTATTGTGATTAGAAATACCCCACCACGAAAACAAAACTTATATGCACTTATGTTTTAGTGCACGTGGATCGAGTGTTTTTGCACACACACACACACACACACACACACACACACAGGAAATACGATATTCCAACTACGGGATGAGAAGAAAGCTTTGTGACATATTCTAGGTTTTGTGAACTTATTCTGAAGTGAACCAATTTAAGAATTACAAAATTATCATGTCAACATTAAGCAGTCTGCAACAAAAAAAAAGACATAAAGTAATACAAAATAATCTACTTGGATGCTTAAATGCAAGCTTAAGGCCATAAAAGCAGTGATCATCCTTGCAAAACTAGTATGCATTAGGTAAGATACAAAGAAACGATGATGGTCGTGGTGGTGTTGTTGTCTAAAGTTAAGCTTTTCATTATTATTATTATTATTATTATTATTATTATTATTATTGCGCGATATACAGAGTAGTTAAAAATTAAATTACCACATTCATTTACATAAGATATTATGATTAACATATCATAAAGAAAAGAATCTAAAATGAAACAGACTTTAATGTCTAGTTTGCTAGATGATCGAATTATTGTGCTAAAATTCGCAGTTTACATTTTAAACCATGTATGCAGACTTGTAACTGAATTTAGTAACCATGGATTAGGTACCGATAAGTAAATCAATGTTTTGTAATCAAATATTAATATTGGATGCAAATACACGAGTACCAAAAACATTCAAAGAAACCTAGAAGAAACCATTTTTACACGACCTATCATTCTCGCCATTGATTGAAATTCTGGATAATATGACATAAACCTATTTATATTTTTATCTCAATTTTCTGATACCATACATAGTATTGATTTTATTAATACAGTTTATAATATATTAAATTCTATTTTCTGATATCATACATAGTATTGATTTTGTTAATACATTTTATTATATCTTAATCACAAAAATCACGTGCTGAAAATACGCTAACAATTTTCAGCATTTTTTTTCATAGTTAATATTGATGTTCGTCAACGCTTTCCGAGACTATTGTTCTACTACGTAGTGACGTTTTGACCAAATCGCCGTTTTAGTCAACTACCGAAATTGTTTTCAAAATTTTAATTCCGTTCTCAATTTTTCACTTTACATTCTTAAACCCTAAACGTGTCACGTTTATGCTCTTGTATTCAATGGTTTACCTGGACCTTGTTTTGAGACAGCTTTGTTAGTAGGTAACATTTAAGAGTGCGAGACCACCAGTTAAATTTAAAACTCGAACAGAACACATTATATGAAAGCATTCATTAACTAATTCAAATGTCGGGTCTCTGACGCATTATTAATTAAATGCTGGATTACTTTCCTGCAACTAGTGATCTCGTCCTGTCATGTATACTGCCAATATGCAGGAATACGTGAAAAAATATCCTTTGTTCTGTAGTTTTACTTTTTATATTTTTTTAATTTCCTGGAGCGATAGGGGCGGTACGGTAACTACAGTTTATTTGCCTTTTCACTCTTCTGGTCATGGACAAGAACATATACTGGGATAGTTGATCGTTCTTTCACACAAGTTTGTTATCACCATTATAGCTGGCACAACGGATTGCACACGAGTATGAGATTTTCACTAAAACGTTTCTTACAATGTCTAGTTGTCCCAAGACGGACATGGTGCCGATCTGACGTTGAAAATGGGCGTGATAGCGGTCATCTTTAAAAGCCAGTTCTCCTGAATGGAGAGCCTAACTGAAATAGTTTTCTTTGAAAATAATTATTATGATGAATAGTTGGTCTCAAGTGAAAATATAGCAATGTGATGTCCAATATGGCCACAATAGCTGCCATTTTAAAACTATTGGTATCAGTATTTCTCCTGAATAGATGGCCGTATTAACAAGGGGAGCAGCAGAAGGGGCGAATCGGACAACTTTGTAGAAGCGTCTATTTGGCAAACCAAGGCTTCCTTCAAAATCGTAAAAAAGCGTATATTTGGCAAACCAAGGCTTCCTCCAAAATCGAAAAACAAAGTTTCCTTTGGAGACGCAACGTCGTTGTCGCGTCCCCTCTGCTGCTATGGGGGTAAAAATCTTTTTACGATTTCACAGACTAATTTATAAAACCTCATCTCGTAAGTCAATCAGATTATTGGACTGGTCAGAGAGTTTAAAATTAATTCTCGTTAATGAATCATTATGACATCGCATATACACTGGATTAGTTAGATACTCAATGATTAATAATCCGGGTGGAACTTTTGGTGCAAATGAATATAAAATATATCCCTGCTGAACTTGATTTGATCTTTCGAGATTTATTTACTAACTTGCTTCGATAACATCACATACTAAATTCAATGCAATCACCGATGATATATTGACGTTTTGAGGAGCGATATGTCGCCTACCGCTATCTGGATCATTATTATGTTTGAGGATTGTTGTTGTTTGTAGTTGTGCTATTTTCTTCCATGCATCGTGAATCCTTTTGAAACCACCATTGATGGTGCCACTGAGAGATTTTTCCATCTCTGGGACGTTATATCCTGGTAATTTAAAATTTAATAACTCTTCTTTTGTCATATTATATGCGGATAGAAAGTTTTGTTTTCTCCTTCTCGCTCGTCAATGGAATCATCAAAAGATTTTATAAAAAAAATTCATTAAATATTTTAATATCTTTTATATAAGTGTTTATATCTTTTATTATTTCTATGATTTTATCACGTGAACCCGTTACATCCAAAATATATTTTTGAAAACTTTGCCGTAGTCTCTCTCTATCAGATTCGGAATGTTCATTTGTTGTTTTCAAAAACACATTAATATGTTCATCTAATAGAATCGTTTTAGTACTTTTTTATCACCGTATTCAAATTCAAAATGTAACCTATAGAAACCATTCCTATAGAATTAAAAATATATTTTGTTTACTTTTGTTATATCTTCTCCATTTAGAAGATAAAACATTATATCTCTTATTTTTTTTCTCCTCTGTGGTAAAATCAGATTTTTTCGGTTCAGGTGGACCTGTTTTTTTCAGACCAACCCAGTATTGTCCTAATCGAACTCTGATAGATGTCTCCGACATACCCAGGTGAGTTTATCTCAATGGCAGATGATAGTGTTGGTTCATAAACTGTTATAGCGATTTTCAATTCTGTTCCAGTAATGGATTTTATTCTGCGTTGTATTTCGTTATTGATTTGTTCGATTTGGTAGGACCCAAATGGTAACGAAACAACGTTCCAGTCTGGAGTACCATGGGGTTTATTCTTACTCGCAAACACCAAGGAAATATTCGGTTGTTGACCACCGAATGGTACTGATCTAATGTTAGGCCAACTGTGATACACTCGTAATTTTGCTAGAGCTATCTCCTTCACCGGAATCGCAGAAGGGAAATTCACACTGAATTCAGGATTCGTAGAGGTTATTGAGATCATGCTGGTTTTCAAAGGGGTTGTGTTTTCCGCTATTCGTTGAAGTTGTTCTTGCGATGTTGCCATTGTTATTATACTCATGTTGATTTTCTAATTTTGACATCGCTGAATCATAAACACGTACCATCGCTGAAAAATCACTATCGGATATTAATGTGTCATCGAGTGACGACAATATCATTAAGGATAATTGGGAGTACGCGGTAGAATTTAATTACGTAATCCTGCATTTTACGCTGGCTGCATGATGATATTTTGTTTGTTATTATTGAAATAATTCCCGCGATTGTTGTTGTCGCTGATATACAAATTGGAACAGCTATCGGGGCAATCATTATCACCGAGGATAGTATTATGCCAGCTCCGGTGATTACACCTGATACCGAGTACACGGTAACATCAACTGCGGTGATTCTTCGTCTGTATTTTTTTAGTTTTACTTCATTCTCCTCAGTGAGTGTTTTGAGTTTAGTTTGAAATTCTCTGACCTGATCATAGCGATACTGCTTTGACGTTGCCAATGATGACACTTTATTTATTACAACAGAATTCAATTCAGTTGTTTGCTTAAATCCGCTACGAATTCCACATACCATGTTACTGAAACCCTAGCCAAATTATTATCAGTGAATGCTTCTATTCGCCGATTAATCGTTATTTCATCGAGTTTTGTGCTAATATCGGCGAGATCTACTTTAACATCATCGGGTTTTGAATTTTTTTTACCACAAAATGTATCAATGGCGTCATCGGTCCTGTTAAAGTTTTCACGTAACGTAGTAAATTGAGATACATGAGCGTGATAATTGGATCGCAACTTTGACAAATTATCCATAGAGATTTTATCTTTGTGAGTTTCGGTGTTGTCACCGGTGGATTTCCAAAGAAATCTACTAGAGGTTTGTCAATACTGTCAATTATACCTCTTTGTAATTCAGAAAAAAATATCGAATTTAGTTACATGGTCGTCGTATTCATTGCATAGTTTTTTAATGGTTCTAAATTGTTAATTCTTTCCACAATAGTTGACGCAACTACATCTGGTTTGAGTTTACCCTGATCGGAAAATACCGCTAGCATTTTCCGTTACACCGCGTTGTTTAACTAAAATATCATCAAAGGAAACATTACTAGTTTTCAATTTACCTTGACGATCTTGAAATACAACTATTTCATTGGGATCAACACTTGCGAGGTTTAACATCTCAGCAATTTCATCTTCGATTATTTTTTTTACATCACCGGTTGCAGATATTTCCGTGGTGGGTTTTTTCAGACTTGATAAAGATCTTCCCCAAATATCAATCATTATGCTCTAAGATATCTCTAAAAAGCGATTACTCGTATATTCATGTACGGTTTTATGTGGTGGTTTTCCCGATGATGAAATAGCGTTGAGTACATTTAATATTTCTATGTCGCATATTGGTGGGTCATTCATTTTATGTGTTGGTAGCATGGAATACCAGATAGGAGTTTTAAAGCGGTTTATATAACGCATAAATTCTTTAGGTGGTCCTAATCCATATGAATCGAAATAAACAATCACACGCGGATCAATCGCGTATGCAACCCTATGGGTTCCAGGTCCGCTGCTGTTATCGAGTTTAATGATACCGGTTTCAACGCTGTTTCGTTGTTGTGGTAATTGATCTCTCATTTAAAGATTTGTTATCGCTAGGTTTTTAGCAGCGTCGAGTAAATCAAAATTTGACATCGGCGATATCTGCGATGGAATCTTCGGTTTTCGAGTTAGTAAACTGTTCCTAGTCTCAGGCCTTTTCCGCTGTACCATGAATACGGAGTTCCTGGTAATCTTAGACCCTTTCCTCATCGTTTCTTTTTCTTGTATCCCTGTCCGGTAGCTTTCTTTAGTGCTATCCCTGTCGCTGTACCAATGGCTCCTAGCGCGGCGTCTTTTGCTACCCCTGAGGTCGCAGCCGCAATCAACGCTGGTAATGCAGCGAAAAGTGGGAATATACCACCTGATTTTATCATGTTTTTGATCGCGGCCGCAGAGAGAGTGATCTGAACACCTTTTGTATCATTGATGGCATCATTTAAGTATTTTATATGACGAGTTGTCAGTTCATTCTGACCGCCAGACATCTGATTGTGTTTCAGCGATATTGTGATTCCACATTTTTAGCTGATTCCGATTGCAGCTTTTTAATTTGACCAGGAGTTAACGTAACTATATGACATTTTGTTTAATAACAGATTGATCTAATTGTTACATTACATATTTTCCACTGGTGCATAAATTACTTTCATTCGTCCACCAACACCTTCGAGTAGCATTGATTTGTCGCTGATAATAACAGCAACTGTTCTGTACTTGGGGATAAATGGTGGAGCAACCGGAAGAGTTACACGAGCTCGGAAATGTATGTCAACGAAGCATTGTCTGATTAAGTCAAGATGCTTCAGCGAGAAGTAATAGATGGAATATAGTTTTTTTTAAATCCAATCGTGATATTTGCAGACCGGTATCTACATTATTATCGCGTCCCATAAATGATAGCAAACGATGATACGCGCGTTCTATTTGGTTTTGTCCGTAATTAAGTAAAACATCCTCGGTTGGTTCCTGTTGGCCTTTTACACTCAACGAGACTTCAGAAACTAGTTGATCAAATATCATATGGCTGCGTATTCGCGTTTTATCCTGTAACGCAACAAATATATGCTGCGGCGCAGCTAGACCTCTTTTTGATGCCAGGTGCCAAGTAAATACGCCGTTAACAGAATAATTCATAATATCCGTGGCAGTTGTTAGCCAACTTAGCAATGATTTGCGGCCTGTACTCATGAATGATAGTAATCTGTTTTCTGTGGTGATTGATTTAGTCATTATTGGCATCCACAATGATAGTTTTGTTATATTCACCTTGCCATCAGCAACACCAGCACCATGACAGATTGCGTTATTATCACTACCCTTTCGCACGAGTGCTACTGTATGCTTCGCTCCATAGATAACTTTTCAAACATTTCTGCAAAATACGAAAATATGATGCAGTGGAATCGCGCATGAAAATTGTCGTCGCTGTCCTTGCAACATTGATACGCGTTTTGCAAACACTAAGTTGTAATCAGTATTAATGTTTTTTATAACATCAAAAGCAGCAACTGGCCTATCTTCGTGTTCAACATCGTCTGGTTATGGATTAACTGCAGTAGCTTGCTGTATTAGCACTTTAGTATACTGAATGTATGCAGCGTTATCAGTGAGATCATTAGAGAACATCATAGATGGACCTTCCGATCTTGTATAATCATCAGAGTATCTTGCTAACCCCACTATTGTTGTGACAACATCAACATCATGTTCTATTGACTCGATTTCTCTTCCATCAATCATGTACCTTGCACTCTCAAATAGTGCCATGGTACCATTATTGACAAAGCCGACTTTGACACCAAGTTCATCTGGTGTATCAGCTGCAACACTTGTACATGTTCTCCTTCTACATCGATAAACGCTTCAGAGGGTAGAAAGTATTTGCTGGTATCCTGGACTTGCAGTTCGATTCTTGATCGACTATTTGGTTGTATTGTATTATAGGAATAATACTAATAATTGAGTATAGAATCATTCTTGGGCACTGGGACGTCCATATCAAACTCTGTATCAGGAGCGGATTTGAACATATTATTATATATTTCTTGATCTAAATCATGATCTCGCTCGCGATTTCAAGCCACTTCTTGCTATCATATTTGCAGTAATATTATCCTGGGAGCTGCTCAGTGATGCTATTGTTTGATCCACTGCGTTATTTATTATTTTGCTAATAGTTGCAAGCATAATTTCCGTAGGTGGTAGTGGTCCTAGTGACGAAGTCATTGGTGGTTTCCTTCGCCGCCGAACAAACGCTAGTAGTTTTTCTTTAGCCGGAAAATGCTTTCCCGGCAAATCAACAACAGCGCTAATACCCTTATCACGAATAACATCAATAGCTTTCATTGATAATTGTTTTGCGATTGGTGCTATTTTGGGAGCCATTCTTGCAAATAACCCTGCAATGGTATTGCCGAGATCATCTCGATAGTACGCTCTATAAATTGGCAATCGTGAGTTTACTACATAGACCATGGTTGGTTTGTTGTGGTTGTAGTGTATGATCATCTTATTTAAATGCTATTTATCTAATGTGGTGATTTAATCACTGTGGTAACCGTCTGCCTGCTCATCAATTAACTCTCCATGATACCACTCTCAAATAGTCGTCTACAGATAGCAGCTGCCTCATTAATTACTTCCGGTGAGTTATTTCCGGCTCGTTTCCCTCATACGAGAACTTCTAATCGTGATATATCCCCGAGTATATTACTAGGACAACGAACTTGACTACTACCTGAAATCCCCCTTGGAGTTCCACGCTGAGAAAACCCCTTCCCACTACTATAACCAGTTGTACCCTGTGTATCCTTTTCCTCATCTTGTAAATTTCTATAAAAAAATCATCATTAGATTCATCTTGATCAGATGGCATATACAATGATTGCTTATCATCATCGTCAGGTGGTAGTTGTCGTTGAGGTGAGAAAGATATTTTCTTTGAAGGCTGTTGTCTTTTTCTTTGCAATCTTTGCGGTATTTTGTTTTTGATTTTAGTTTTTCATATTGATCATTCACTGTACCCACCGCATTGAGATATCCAGTGTATAATGCATTGCCTTGATCAATTCGACTTGTGTTAGTTTTGATTTTGTAAAACACATCAGCGTGTTGTCCTGTTTTCAACAATTTTTTTTTCTGTTTTCATAAGTCGCAACAACAAGCGCAGGAATTTCTGCTTTATCAGTCTTATTAATTTTTGCTAACCCCTCCTCATTAAATCTCGCACGTAATTCATCTAATATTTTTTCATTGATTTTTTTGGATCAGGAGGTTTTTTTGTAACAGCGTTGATATTTTTTCAAGTATTGGTACAGTATCCTTAGTAGCAGTGGTTAATGGTTTAAATAATTGTTCAGTTCCCGCTGTAAAAACATTTTGAAATTCTTGTCTCATTTGGAGCTTATTTCGAACGGAATCACGAACTGGAATAAATATCTTAATCGAAACTAATCGTTCACTTGTTAATTTAGTTGTTAGTGCTTCATTTACCATTATAATTTAATGTACGATCTAAATTGTAAGTGAAAACTCACCCCCAAAATTCTTTTGAATTTCACACTGTGTTCTACTTCCAAGTAGTCATAAATCACCGAACACTATCTTAGCTGTCTATAGAATTTCGTTCTAGGTGAGTAAGCGCATACCTGTCTATAGAATTTCTGTTCCGTACCTGTATTACTCATGTATGGTTGTGTTCAGAGTGTCAATTATCATTTACTATGTTGAGGCAATTGAAGGGGAATTTTCATTTTGGCGGATAATCTCTTTTATTGTTTTGATTTTCGAGTTAATTGTGCGTTTCCCCAGTTCACTTCTGACCTTTTTGACAGCAGTGAATAACGGGATAAACTTATTGATGTCGTTACAGAATGCAAGGGAAGTATTTACTACGTGTTGAATTCGTTTGATCAGCCCATACTCCTTTGGAAGTACGTATCTATTATTCCGAGCGCTATCATCAATATCTTGAAATTCAGAAAGAATCTGATCACAATCTAATTTATCCGACAATTGAATTCCTTGATTTTTCAAATTTGAAATCTCTTTAATAAAGACATACATATTTTTGAAATTCATATATAAAATATATTTTATATTTAATATGAAATAAAAAAAATAGGGGTCAATACTTTTTTACCCGTTTTTACTGAGCATTTACTATAACAGTAGTGAGTCCATCCGCCGTCTATCACATGCTATTTTAAACATTAAACATGAGAAACAAAACAAACACACACACACACCTTACAAATGATTCTATTCCAAAATCAAACATGGCCGTCGTTACCAAAATTATTAAATTGCAGTGGTGGTTTAAAACGATCATTTCTAATAGAAAGAGATTTTCAAAATTCGAGACAAGTTATGATAATTTCTGACTTTAAGGCATTTCAAGCTTATATTAATAACACAATAATGAAAATGTATTCAAGTTATTCTATAACACTTCTTTATGTTATGACAAATTTTGTTATGAAATGTTTTTGTTATATAAGTTTGTGGTGAGCTTATCATAACCTTCTTCTCATTTCTTGCTACGAGTAGAAATTACCCATAAGTTAAGGAATGTCGCTGTCCATGGTGAGAGAGAGAGAGAGAGAGAGAAAGAGAGAGAGAGAGAGAGAGAGAGAGAGAGAGAGAGAGAGAGAGAGAGAGAGAGAGAGAGAGAGAGAGAGAGAGAGAGATGAAAATGTTCAGGCTCCCTTAAAAGAAGTGTCGCGACGATGATGAAACACAGCTACATCTGTAATGAGAGAGAAAGAGTCTGTTTCTGTCTCAGAGTGAAAAGCACTTTATTTCAATAACTACTACACATACATTCCAGCAATACACATATAAAATATAAGCTTTATATTCAAAATACATGAAGCACATATGAAATTACACTTTTCTTTAGATTTTATCACTTCATTAATTTCTATAATTTCTGCATTTTAGAATACAATACAAATAGTTAAACTCAAAACTTTCATGACAGCTAAAAAGTATAAAATGTAATAGCTGCGATTAATTCACAATCATTTCGAATGAATGTATTTTACTCGTTTTAAATATAATACTGATTTAGAATATGTTACTAAATATGTATCTCTCTTACTTAAAGAATAATTTACCTCAACATTGAATCTAAACATGAAGTTGGAAGCGAATTCATCTGTTACAATAAATTTACCATAAATATAAATAAATATGAATTATTTAATACAATTAAAAATTGCATTACAAATAATATATTATAAAATAAAATAATTCAGTAAAAACATGTTGCAAAATTACGAACTCTGCCGTTACAATCTTTATACAGACATAAACGGTATTTACCTGTTATGAGAGAGAAAGAGTCTGTTTCTGGCTCAGAGTGAAAAGCACTGATTGGGCGCGTGTCGCATGTTTTAATACACGATTCGGACGCAACCACGTGACCAATTATGGTCGTGCAACACATATCGATGTTCAATTTACTCCGGCCAAAATCAGAGACCCTCATCCCTACTACAGGGCGTTTATGTCTGTTTACGTCATTCAACCGAAAGTTAGATGCGTCAACAGCTCATTCGCTGAATTAAAATCACTCTCCAAAATTGGAAGTCTATGAGTGTCTGAAAAATCTGGCGTAACAGTAACCCACACACCTAATTAAAATCAATCTCCAAATTGAGATTCTAGAAGAGCATCTAATAATAACGATAACTTCCTAATTTCATATTTACATCTCAGTCTCGTTACATAACGATAAATTCATAAATTCATATTTACATTGCAGTTTAGTCACATGAACGATAAAATCATGACATACTTGCCTTTGCTTTGATAACACGTTATATGAACGATATACCCAAAATTACAGGCATTTACATCTGTCTCTTTATACGAGCTATATATATTTGTAAATTCATAAGTGTACTTGTATATTTTGATCTGGTGATCTGACGTATTTCATGTCAGTTTGAAATACCTTTCGTTGAAATCAACTTTTGGGTTTTTTGTCATTGAGTTACTTGTTATTAATAGTTCCATGTTAGGAATATTATAATTGTCCTTATCTTTTGTTTATAATGGTGTCAGAATTGATTATATTTAAATTGCGTTTATAAATAAACATCTTATTAACGCAGTTGCTTTCGGTGTCTTCACTAATCCAGTCACAACCCGGCTTCATTCTGTGACAATCGCAAGTAGAATGAGACAATGGAACCTCAGATGAAATCTTTTTGCTGGTTTTACACGATACTGTATTCAATGAATAGGTTAAATCAACCTCTGTGTTACTCTACTGATGCGGTATGGCAATCGTGTTAGACGACAATTATCTACCAGAACGTTCTTACCTCTTTTCAATTCACGAGTTTTGTCTGTTGTCATAATTTCATATTTCACCAGCTATGTGTTGTCCGACGTCATCATGTTTCTATTCGGGTAGAGGCTTTGGATAGGCCCATGTCAGATCTTTGATTTATTGTTAATCTGAAAGTATACAGCAATGCTGTTTTTTTCAAGAAAGCACACTGGTGTCAGAGTGGTCGGGGGGGGGGGGGGAGGGCTCGCTTTTATAGATCAGCATATCACCTGTCTGTGTGAGTTTGAGTCTTAGTTTCGAACAGCATGAGTATGTGAGAATGCTTCCCAGTAGTTTCCCGTGGGCTGTGTGGTTCTTTCTGGGATTTTCAAGTGTTCATCCGCCACATATATTGGCTTTCATGTATAGCCTATCATGTGCTGAAAAATGGCGTAAAATTCTACACAATAACACATTTTTTCAACTACATGTTAAGAAAGGTCTTGAGTGTTTCATGCAGATTTCAAAATATTGTCTGGTAGTAGATTTTATGACCTTTATATACAACCTTGTAGAAACAACGGAGTAGTAATAACTTTATTGATGTAATTCTTGTTATAATCGTCGACATTTGAGGTGATTTCATTATAGGTATAGCGTCATCGGGAATACTATCAGTAAGAGTTGTTGTTGTTGTTGTTATTGTTGTTATGACTGTGGAGGTTGTGAAAGGAGAAGGATGGAAGATAAAGGGGAGAAAACTGATTTCGACCCATACTACTTGTATCGGATGGACAGACGGAGAGAAGGAAAAATATATACGAGTACTGGGGTTACAGAGGTCAAATAAATAACTGAAAGACATGCATTTTAACCTTGGATTTATGTGGTGCTAGCTAAGTGCTTATTCATTATTCACCTTATCCTATTTTCTTTACATTATCTGCCTGGATTTTCCTGAACAAATGTAATTAAAGAGGTATACATATTGCAAGAGAAACATAATTTGGTCGGGTCATATAATCTATTCACGACCTAGCTCGTTCCTGTATGCTTACATTATTATCTGCTGTGTTTGGGTTGTTTGTTTATAGCAACGTGTGTATTTGCAAAGGCAGCCTAAAAGAAATACATGGTGTAAATTAAGAAAGGTTGTATTTTGAGGGATTTATATAAACTTTTCAAGTATCAATCTTCTTGATTTAATTATTAAATTATAGAAATACACCTTTGTGTTGTGTTTGTTTATATATATTATCTAGTCAACGTATTGTGCAGGTATCGATCTAACTAAACTCATATACGTGTTTACAATTACTGGAATTACTATTTAGTTACTGAATAAAGTGATATTGGAATTACAGTACTGTCGAAGGAATTTGTTTTAAATTTGTCTCGATTATGGAGTATGTTAGTGTATGTCACAGAATTAGGCGAAAATTAAATTTATTTTCTTCTTGATTTACAAACTAATCTCACCATTTTCTTTGTTTCGTCGTACATGCATTACCTGGGGTGAATAAGTGGTTTTTCCCAAGGTAAGCGGCGTGTAACGATTTGCATGTGCCTGACTTTGAATTACATGAAATCCGGAAACATTAATTTCACAGGGTGCACAGTAAGCTTGCCGTGATTTCTGCTCACCTATTTGAGGGTATATAAGGCAGAATATTTTTGATCAATATTACGGGACCTAAAGTATCTAATCACAGGATAGATAAGCTCGTCTTTCAATCTCCAGCCAAAGGGGTGAGTGTTAAATTTATATTTCGTTTTATTGTGAATTTTATTCAGTTTATCATTTCATATAATGATGCCTTTATTGCAATGCAGATTTTAAACGTGGAATATTTGGAATTACTAGTCACTATTAGACTTTAAATGCAATAGCGTAATCTAAGGTTTAGATTGTTTTTGAAACAACTACTATTAGTGTGGTTTCTTTATTGCAGCTAATAACGTCGGCTGATAGCATCTCTGATAACGTCGGCTGATAGCATCTCTGATAGCATCTGATAGCATCTCTGGGAACATCTTTGATAACGTCTTTGATATCGTAGCTGATTTGTTGCAGAACATCTCTGAATTATAAGCTGAATGTGATTGATTGTGCCGTTTAATTGTGCAATCGAATTGAAGTATCTGACTGTCTGTCTGTCGAACTGTCTGTTCGTCTACATCTGTCGTGACTTGTAAATATCCGGAAATCTAGAAGTCCGAGTGTCGGAGCTGTCTAGAGTTGTAAACATCCGGTGTGGCATCATAAAGTATTTGGAACCGTTGGTTCTAGTAGATGTTGTATGCTGTCTGTACGTATAACTGTGGTGGATCCGTGAAGGGCAAACGGCCGATAAAAGTATTGGTCAACCCTAGGTCTTCGGGGAAACTGGGCGGCGATTTTCAACTGTTGGTGAATCGTTCGGTTATACAGGGTCGAGACACATGTGTGTGTTGCAATTGTAGTACAATTGAATACATTGTTGTATTTACATAGTTACTTCAAATCACAATAGTTTTTCAAGGGATTGCATGAATCTCAATAAAAGCTAGCAACTTGATTGAATACATGTATATGTTCGTGCCAGTTGTCGCAATCCATACGTGCGATAGTATAGTTTGATGTTTTGTGTTTGTTATCGTAATTTATACTTGCGGTAATATAACTTTTGCAAAGGTTCCTTGGATCTGTGTATAGTCCAAGGGATTCCTTTGTATCTGTGTTTTATTTTGTATTAATATTTAATTTATTCATGTATTGTGAATGGTTGTGAGTGTAATTGTGGGTTGAGCGCATGAGTTCTTGTGTTGATACATCATTATTTTCAATAATAATTTATTTCATAAATTTATATTTTCTTTCGCATATTGTGTTTGTGTTGTTCATTTAATCCACCATCCTCTCGGTAACAATTCTGTTACAGTGTATTTCCCGGGAGGACCATTCATGGAAATACATTAAGACCAGAAGTACACGAATAATACATAATAACTACACAACGCGTAAAAGTTGCGGCTGCAAGTATATTAAAACATGACTCCTCAAAAATGAGTACGACAAAATAAACCAAGGAGAAGATGTTTATGATATTCCCAGAAATGACAAGGTAGTCCAAAACATTAACACACAAAAGAGACAAGAACGTCAACCGGCCAAAGACGTTTACAACAGAAATCTGGCCGACCACATTCTTAATGTAGAAAGTAAAGTTTATTCTCAGCACCATTTCATTAGAGTTGTCCAACACGTTGATTCTGGCGACTCCATCATACTGTACACTGACAAACAGATACAGGATATTAAACGATTCTGTTGTACGATGGATGGAACGGTATTAGGTGTGGACAAATCATTTAATCTTGGAGAAATGTACTTAACATCATCAGTTCTCAAAAATCGAGCAATTTTACGAACCGATACTGAAAAGTCTCCTATTTTTTTAAGCCCCTATTTTCTACATCGTAAATTTGACTTTGAAACTTGCAATGCCTTCTTCTAACCAATTGACAGTCATTTCACAGATGAAGGAATAGAAAACATGGTTGTCCGCTCAGATGACGAAACTGTGATTCGTAAAAGTTTAAAGCAGTCATTCCCTGGAGCGACGCAGATTGTTTGTACACTTCACATGAAGAAAAATGTCACTGGTTATTTAAAAATAGGGTCGGCGTCAACGTGCATGATAGAAAATCAATTTTAAACATCGGTGACGAAGGAATTGAACAAGCCGATAATTCCGTAGTATTAGAAGACAGAATAAAACATGCAACAGATGTCATTTCGGAAAATGTGTCGGGTTTCCAGCCATACTTCAAGAAACGAATGCTACCAATACTGAGAGACCATGTTAACTATCCCGCGAGGGTAAAAAATGTTGACACCACTAGACAAATAATAATGCAGAGTCTGCGAATAATATCATGAAGATTGGAACCAACTGGAAGCAAAAAAATATATCCGATCTGATAGACGTACTACAGTCGATTGTCAGTTGCCAGTATAACGACGCCGAAAGATCATTGATTGGAAGAGGCAATTTCAAGCTGGCATCCAATTATATGTATGACATAGTTTCTATTGACGTTTGGTGTCAAGAAACAGAAACTGAACGACAAGAAATATTTAGAAACTTTATCAAAGACAAGGGTATAAATAAGTTAACAGTAAGGTCGACAAATGGTAAATTCACTATACCAAAGACACCTTCAGGACGGAAAAAACCTCACCAGAGAAAAAGGATAAGAGCTGAGCGGAGTCAGATTAGAACAAAATAAAAAAGTAGACAGAAAGTCTTAGCAAAGAATATATATATATATATATATATATATATATATATATATATATATATATATATATATATATATATATATATATTTATATATATATATATATATATATATATATATATATATATATATATATATATATATATATATACATAGAGAGAGAGAGAGAGAGAGAGAGAGAGAGAGAGAGAGAGAGAGAGAGAGAGAGAGAGAGAGGTTTTGGCATTATTTTAATTAAAGCGTATTATGTGCACTAATAAAACAATATGACAACAACATTTGTGATTTATGATTGATGTATTTAAGTCCCTACAATAAAAATTATAATATTTAGGGTAAATTACTATAATTTCTTTCGCAATATTCTATTTTTGTCCCCATTACTGTCCTTTACAGCCCATTTCTGTCCATTACTTAGTTTAGGTAGACCATTTGTGACCTAGCTCGAATCAAACGGGTAATGTAAATTGTACGTAACCTAGCTGGTCGGTATACGCTTCTGAAATACTTTACCCGGATTGGCTAGTTTGTTAATAGCAACGAGATTTGCCGGGGAAGGACGTGACACACCAGGCATCAACATGATTTAACCCAGTGAAAGTATATGGTGTGTAATTCAGGAAGGTTGTATTCTGAGGAATGTTTGCAAATTATGCAATGATCAGTCTTGATATACTTATGCAAACAAGCAAGTTACATATTTACATTACCAGTGTTCACATTAGTCTCATCAATATATTAATCATGTTTAATTCTTGCTAAAGACATACGTTACATTTTACATTATCTGTGTTCACATTGGGGGTAGGTTATTACAGCCTTATCAATATATTAAGCATATATAGGTCTAGCTAAAGAGATACGTATTCATATTGCCTGTGTTCACGATAAGGAAGTATTATCAGGTAAATCTATTTTGCAGATAACATTCTAACAAAAGAAATAATCATATATAATGTCTATGTTCATGGGGATTAATTTCTAATTAGTTTATTTTCCATTATCAATCCAATTAGACGAATACATAATCATATTCCCGACATCAACGTATTCTGCAGGTATCGATTTACCTAAACTCGTATACGTGTTTACAATTACGGGAATTACTATCTAGTCACTGTATAAAGTGTTATTGGAATTACAGTACTGTCGAAGTAATTATTGTTACGGTAATGGCACGCATCACGCATACAAAGCATATCTTAGTTCAGAAAAACTTGAGTGTAGGAGAGTGTCTGATAAGCACTCTGGTACATGCATTTGTTGAGATGAAAACAATATTTTTATGGAATTTAATTTGTTTGGGAAGGGGGAATAATGAGACACTGGTTAAGAGACTCCTCCATAAATACCAGTCTAATAATAAAGCCTTTAGGTGTTCGTTCATTCAGCCACGTACACGGAGGTATGCTCTTTTCATCGTCCATAATCAACTACGTCCTAATCTCAATGGAATAAGTTATGCGCCAAGATTGATCTGGTCTTGTTCATAAATGAACCCTCGAGATTTATTGTCAAACCGGAAGAAGGACGACGAACGACAGACGTACGGCAATACCTGGACCTTAGTTGACTTCTATTAGATAAACTAAGGCCAATGTGTGAATACTCTTTACCACTTTGTTTGCAAAGCAATATTTATTATACAGTGTTTATAAGTGTACATGCACCATGCATATATTCTAGACTTATTTTGGATGTTGTCGATTTGAAGTTCATTGTTACTATATAGAACAAGACATGTTATACATGGCGGCCTGTATAAAGGGTGGAGGAAAATGCTTGGTAAAATCTTTCGATACACGGAAAGTTACTGGCAGTTTTCTCACATATCCATATTATCCAGCCCGACACATACGCAGACAGATGTGAGATATTGGCTAATGGCTACTCGTGAACTCGAGACCCACAGTAAGTTTGGTATTCTGTAATAGTAAATATTATTTTTTGCCAAAGACGTTAGTCTTTTATACACAAGCTGATATCTCTTCGATAATTTTAAAATTTAACAGTAGCTATTCCTTGATTTCGACTGGACGTTTGCTGTCTATATTTTGCAGACCGGACCAGCATGGTCACTGTATTTGGTTAACGAATCACATCACCTAGAATCAATACATCTGCATCGACATTCCATTGAAAATACACGATGGCCACTGTAAGATCGCAAGATGTCATTTGCAGAATAGTCAAAGGTGGGATTCTGGAACTAGAAACGAAAGGTATGTAATAGAAAAGTCATATATAAAAACCTTGATGATAATTACTAACACATCGATACATATACATGGTGTTCCAAATTATGCTAAACACAGTAGGTGCAAAATACATAGAGACGACGATAATGATGACGATGATGATCATTCGATGGCAATGGCCATATTTTGAGCCGCGTGTTACAATTTTGTAGACAGGGGTATGAGTTATCTAGTCACAACATACCTATTTTCAGTCATGTGTATTACATTTTCAAAAACTCATAAAAAATACAAAATATGATATATATAGGAATTAGCATAAATTCACATGTTGCCAAGAGGCTAAACTTTGTTTTAAGCCTAACAGAAACTACAACTCATACATAATCCACCAATCATAGCTTGTGTTGTTGTTTATTTCTGAATGCAATGGACCCTACAATTTAAGCTCCATCCATCTGGACTTGCGCAATTGGTACCGTTATACATAAAGCAGTAACATGCTACTAGACGAAAATCACACCTTTGATACATGCAGCACACTCAGTTTAGAACTTTAGATCACGTTTGCTGCATACCGTGGGGTCTTTGGAAATAAATGGAAGATTTGTCAAAATGCTTTAGTTGAATAAGCCACGATTTTTTTTCTTGCAGCGATGGAACACATGCCTTTATATGTTATAAGGTCGAACGCTTACTAGTCAGAATATACCGATGACGTCATAATAAAGCCAAAACATACAATGGACCCCTATCGTACATATACATTATGTTTCGAACGCAACGAAATCGTAACCTTTCCTTATTCAAAACGGTCACGGATACTGTAACTAATGTAAACAAAATGGCCGATGTGCCAAATGCTATCTAATTTTGTATGTACTGATTTAAATCAACCATTATATTTTTTGGAAAAAAACATAATAAGAGAGATTTTAAATGTACTATTGTACAGTTCAATGTTTTAACTATTTTACTAAGGGAATGTGTTTCAAAAGGCATGCAGCTCTGCAACACTTGATACAAGCAATGGCGTTTTGGATGGAAAGAAAATGGTTATGTGATAATTATCTAATGACAGCCAGCACGTTGAAAGTGCCATGTGTATACTGTTATGCTTCTAAGGACACAACATCGCTTGCCTAATAATCCTTTTGCTGTATGCCACCAACCACCTGCAAATCTGCAAGCAATAAGCATATGCATTGACTTATATATACTACGAGACACGCATAATTCTCAAAAATAACTTGAAGCCATAAAGTCGTGGGATAAAAAACAATTGAGGCAATATACGTTGTGTTGCTGTTATGTAGATAATATTCCAAAGTTATCATGACAGTATTTTTACAAAATCATATTTAAGTGTATTGGTCATTTTGCCTTTGCTAGACTTAGCTTTACAAACAGACTGATAATATGAATTATTGTGATGTGGATTTTAAGATGAAGGTTTACTCAGTTTATTTCTAAAATAATTTGCAAAATTTGACTTACAAATAAATGAACAATTTAAATAATGACAAATTAGGGAAAATATCAGTGTTTAACTTTCTTTTATTGATTGTAAGCAGACATTGGACCACCTTAATGAGATACAAGTAGCACCAAAAGATAGACAAGCATGGCACATGAAATACAGACCCTAGTGATGGTGTAGTTATATTATCCGTGATGGAGGAAAGATACTACAGTGTAAAAGTGCTATATTTAAACATAGTTTAATTCCTGTGAAGGGTTGTTGTTGCATCCTACTGTGTAACAGTGCTATATTCAAACAGTCACATTCATATTACCTGTTAAAAGTGGGTGGTGGTGCATACTAAAGTGTAACAGTGCTAAATTCAAACAGTCACATTTATATTACCTGTAAAGGGAAAACATTCTACTGTGCATCAGAACTCTGTTTAAACAGTCACAGAGGTATGAGAAGTCATCCAATGTTTGATTTTAGGAACGTAGACATAGGAACAGTCGTATTCCATGGGGGGTGGGGGTGCGAGTAGCCGTGTGGTCTAAAGCGCTCTCTGTTACGGATCAGTGCCATCTCACATCTGTCTGTTTAGGTTCGAGTCTAAGATTCGGCTTGTGTAGTTATGGGAGAAAGCTTGCGATTAGCTTCTCGTGGGTCTTTGGTTCTTTCTGGGGGTTTTCCCGGGTTCTTCCTCTACCAATAATACTGGCCATTAACAATAACCTCTGAGAAAACTTTGTACGTGTGAGAAAAGAATGTACGTAAGCTACTCTTTTGTCTGGAGACTATGTAAATGAGTGAAAGCACAGAACAGTTTTTCTTTTGTAACTCAGATTACCCCACACATTTAATCGCATTATATCTGATAGTTCGTGGGTAAGACACGTTACTCAAGTTGCCTGAGGATTAAATAACCACTATAGGTAACTGTATATGAAATGATCATGACATACCCGAACTCCAATCCCCATCCTCTCTTTAACTATTTCATGAATTTAGGTTTCAAAAACAAGCGGCTGACGTATAGACGAGGATCAATCAAAATACATCCAATGGTTTGGTTTACTTGTATCTTATGTGCCTTATAGCTATCAAACAACACATCAACCCAAACCATTGTATTTAGCAATATATGCCTTTATAGCTATAAAACAACACATCAACCCAAACCATTGTATTTAGCAATATATGTCTTATAGCTATAAAACAACACATCAACCCAAACCATTGTATTTATCAATATGTGCCTTATAGCTATAAAACAACACATCAACCAAAACCATGTATTTAGCAATATGTGCCTGATAGCTATAAAACAACACATCAACCCAAACCATGTATTTAGCAATATGTACCGATGGTTTTGTAAGCAGAAAGTGCACTGACCTTTAATTCGCTTCAAAATATCATTTTCCTGAGAATAACAAATAAGCCAAATATAATAATGAAGAATGAGAGGAACATTGCTATTCAGGCACATTTTGATATTTAAACAATGGAAAGCATCATTCATGACGTCTGCTCACAAGACATATCTTAAAACACTTTCCAACTGCATAATAAATACCGTCTCAGTCAATAGAAAAATGCCCTCTCCCTTCCAGAAAATAAAAGGATACGACTAACCGTAACATCAAATATTTAAGAAAAACAAATAGAAATATCAATAACCAGTCGTACATTCTATTTAAAAAAATGTTTTTGTTAAAGTGTACAATCTAACCTATGAATAAACAGTCACTGTTAAGTTACACCCGACAACCTCGTGACCTTGGCATTGATGTGTACTAAGAATAACAGTCACAGTAAAATGCTAGACAAAATCACACCTTTGATAAATGCTGCGCACTCAGTTTAGAACTATAAATCGCGTTTGGTGAATACCGTGGTGTCCTTTGAAATAATGGAAGATTTGTCAAACTACGTTAGTTGAATAAGTAATGAATTCTTTTCTTGCGGCGATATAACACAGGTCTTTAGATGTTATAAGGTCGAACGCCAATACGTCACTATATACCGATGACGTCATACAGAAGCCAAAACACAGAATGGTCCCCTGTCGTATATTTACATTATGGTACGAACGCAACGAAATCGTGACCTTACTTAATTCACAACGGTCACTGATACTGTAACTAATGTAACAAAATGGCCGATGTGTGCATTGCTATGCAATGTTCTATGTACTGATTTAAATGAAATATTTTTTTTATTGGAAAAATAATAACTCTAAATGTATTATTGCACAGTTCAATATTTTAACTGCTTACTAAGGGAATGTGTTAGAAAAAGCATGCAGCTCTGGAACACTTGATACAAGAAATGGCGTTGGGGATGGAAATAGAATGATTGTGATAATTATCTAATGACAATAGCTTGCTAACACATTGGAAGTGCCACCGTTATACTGTTCTGTCTTAAAAGACAAAAAATCTTGTACCTAATAATCCTTTGCTGTATGCTACAACCCATCTGCAAGCTATAAACATATGCAATGACTGTTACGAAGAGACTAAAAAATCGCTTTAACCCACAAAATCGAGAGAAATAAGAATAGGTGGTTTGCATGTTTTGTTACTGTTATGTACAGTAGATAATACTCCAAAGTTTCCCTGACATAATTCATTTACAAAATGATATTTAAGTGTAATAATCCATATTGCCTTTGCTAGATCTAGCTTTGCAAACAAACTGATAAAAATTTGCATGAATCATTGTGATGAAGGTTTACTCATTTTTATTTCTGAAATAATTTGCAAAATTTAACTTACAAATAAATGGAAACTTTAAAATAATGACAAATCAGGAAAACAGCTCCTAGTGTTAAAATGGTTTTAATTTTTTGTAATCAGACAGTGGATCACCTTAATGAGATACAGCTAGCACCAAAAGATAGACAAGCATGGAACATGAAATGTAGACCCTAGTGATGGTGCAGTTATATTATCCGTGATGAGGGAAGGATAATACAGTGTAAAAGTGCTATATTTAAACATAGTTTTATTCCTGTGAAGGGGTTGTGGTTGCATCCTACTGTGTAACAGTGCTGTATTCAAACAGTCACATGTATATTACCTGTTAAAAGTGGGGTGGTGTTGCATACTAAAGTATAACAGTGCTATATTCAAACAGTCACATTTATATTACCTGTTAAAAGTGGGGTGGTGGTGCATACTAAAGTGTAACAGTGCTCTATTCAAACAGTCACATTTATATTACCTGTTAAAAGTGGGGTGGTGGTGCATACTAAAGTGTAACAGTGCTCTATTCAAACAGTCACATTTATATTACCTGTGAAAAAGGGGTAGGGGTGCACACTAAAGTGTAACAGTGCTATATTCAAACAGTCACATTTATATTATCTGTGAAAAAGGGGTGGGGTGCTTACTACAGTGTAACAAGACTCTATTCAAACAGTCAGTTATATTCCCTTTTAAGGGGAAAACATATTACAGTTTAACAGAACTCTGTTCAAACAGTCACAGAGGTATGAGAAGTCATCCAATGCTTGATTTTAGGAAATGTAGACATAGGTACAGTCGTATTTCGGGGGGGGGGGGAGGGAGCTGAGTGGTCTAAAGACCTCTGTTATGGATCACTGCCATCTCACCTCTGTCTGTTTGGGTTTGAGTCTAAGATTCGGCTAATGTAGTATGCGAGAAAACTTGTGATTAGCTTCTCGTGGGTCTTTGGTTCTTTCAGATGTTTTCCCGGGTTCATCCTCCACAAATAATACTGGCCGCTATGTATAGCCTATTGTGTGCTGAAAAATGGTGTTAAACCCTACAACAACAACATATTTCATGGGAAGGTGGAGCACATTACAATGAATGATCACTCTACACAAACCTTGGAAAATCACATGGGAAATAAAAAGTCAATACAAGGTTAAATATAAAAGTTTTTGGGTTAAAAAAATTACGTTATGAAGTTTTGTTTCGAAAAATGGGACACGTATATAATGATATGAATTCCTTTAGCATACTCTTCTTTACATGTTTTGTGTCAAATGATTCCAGATCCCAAATATTTACAAATGTGTAATCAATAAAAACTTACCAAAATGAGCATGAAAGTCTAATCAGGTTATTTCAATATATTAATAATATGCCTATAAATACAAGGTCCTCAATGTCTATGTATTAAATTGGAACACAAGTTCTCAATTATAATTACTTTTAACAAGCATGTTACATATTTCCTGAAATCGGAAAGTGATGATTGTAATTATAGTATGTTAAGCAAATTTCTTTGTTTTGGGGTTGGGAAAAACCTTTTATTGAATAGTCTAAGAATAAAATTAAAACAATTAATGTAGAAAAGTAGCATGCTCCTATATGTATATTAAAGCTGGCAATGCAATTGTATTTAGCATATGTTATCTGGAACTGTACGATACTTTTAGAACAGTATGGATTGGGAGGTCTTTAGAAAGTGCTATTCTGTGCTAAAATATGTGGAAATTGAATCCAATACAGTAGACACATATTTTTAAATTTCCTTCAATGTGATGTTGTTGCGGTGAATTTAATGTCAGAAAAATGAAACTTTTTTAAGTGCTTTCATTCATGCAAGACTGGAAAGCTGCTATGGAATACAATATAACAAACTCACAGTACAATATTGGCAAGGGTTGTAAGAAGGCACTATTTAACAGAGGTGCTCATACAATTATCAGAGAATTGCACATGGCATGAACATATTGCCACAGTTGTGCTCAGCCTAGTCACTAAATTGTTAGGGGCATTTAGAACATGCAAAAATGTCCAATGGTTATTGAAATCAAAACCCATCTTTGCAGTAAACAAATCCAAAATACATGACAAATGTGACAATGTTAGAACATAAGCTGTTGCCCACTTCAAAATGTTCATCTGATAAAAGCATTCTATGCTAAATTTGTATCGAAAGTATTGTCAACCTCTTCTAAAACTATAGCTACCAAAACAGAGTATATGGTTTACTTCTACTAAATTTATATCTACCATAAATAGAGAGTATGGTTTACTTCTACTAAATTTATATTTACCTTAAATAGAGAGTATGGTTTACTTCTACTAAATTCATATCTACCATAAATAGAGAGTATGGTTTACTTCTACTAAATTTATATCTACCATAAATAGAGAGTATGGTTACTTCTACTAAATTTATATCTATCATAAATAGAGAGTATGGTTTACTTCCACTAAATCTATTTCTACTGTAAATATAAAAGTATGGCTTGCTTAAATGCATAATAATTTGCCATTTTTGACTATTTCAATATGAAGAAATATATGAGCCAAAAATAATCTTTTCTTTAGATGGTAGTTTTGAGATTCAAGAGTCATATTTTTGGTCAAAGAACCCATTTTTTGATTTCTCAAGATACAACAAAGCTGTCAAACAGACAGTAGCTTATTTTTAAAATGACCAAAACTAAATTTGAAGGCACTCAAGGCCTTTTACCTAAATGAGGGCCATATGCAGCACTATTACCTGTCCTTAAAATATGCAAATATCACTATGATTGGTTTTAGTCTTTGTATCTAGCAGAGTAGTCTATCAGCCAAATACAAAGCAATCTTCCACATATTCATATTCTAGATAGATTGATTCCACAAAGCAAGATCGAATAACTTTGTAAATAAATATATGCTCTTAAGCGCTGAGGGGGGGGGGGGGTCCTTCTTACAACAAAATATTCACCTTTTTGCTTTGCTTCTTTTAATTTCTGTATCCGTTCTTAAAGTTTTCTATTTTGTCTGAGGCTTGCATTTCTTCTACATGATCTATGATTTGCTCTCCATGTACCTCTAAAACATATATCTACTTTCTCTTTAGCTCTCTTATGGATTCATACTAAAACTGCATGCTCTACCTCGATAATTCAATTTTATCCAATCATCACTATTGGAAGTTACTGTGTCAAACTCTAGTTCAACTTTTATATCAGCAAACAGATTCGGGAATTCTCGGTCTATCCTATGATATTTAAAAATTTTGATTTCTTAATCTCAACACGCACATCTCTCTCTCTCTCTCTCTCTCTCTCTCTCTCTCTCTCTCTCTCTCTCTCTCTCTCTCTCATAACTACGTCCAAAATTGATTGCTTAATCCCCATTGGTGACCTCCGAAGTCTCGCTATCGGTTGACTCACTTGCCATGCAAGGATATTTAGTATTAGTATTATGACCATATTTACTAACTATCCATACCCAAGTCGTACACAGCTGGCTATTATTCTACTATCTCTGCTTGACATTGCTAAAGTGGATATTCGCATGATGTATTATTTTGTACACCCACACGATCTCCTTCGATCAGCTGATGAGAATAGGGCGAAACATCCATACGATTTTCACTAGCCAACAGTAAAATGTATAATAGTATAACCCGTATCAATAATTATCTTGCAAATCTGCTAGATTTAGCGTGTCTGTACTCTTCTCGACTGCATTTATCGTCACGTTCAAAACAAAGACACTGGATGTCAACTAAAATTTGGTTACCCCAACTGGGAACCTTCGAACAAACAGGAAGTCATTAGTTTGGTTCTTGGTTATTGATTTTGTAGCCCAAAAGGTCTCGAGGTTACAACTGAACGCTGATTTGTATTAATACGCCAAGACTCTGTATTGCATTCCGAATGAGCGTTAGAAACTTATAAACATCGCGTCATCTGCGTTCGATGTTCGATTCAGTAGCAGACGACATAAAGTGGAGAGTGCAGAAGTGCAGAAGTGGAGAGTGCAGAAGTTTACATGGAGAAAGGATTTTCATTGAAATAATCAGGGTAGTGCATACATGCAATTTTTAATAGCAGATGCAAACTATTGGACGATGATATATCTTTATTGTTTATACTTAAAAAAAAGATATGTATAAGGTACAGTAAGCATGCTTGTTTCCGTTAGTAAAATGAAAAATTCTGCAATATTCACTCCTCTTCTAATTTATACATAGTAGAAATTGTGTATATATTTTAGAAGGAGAGGGATATTTTCAGTAACTGTCTTTTTACTGAGAGAAATGAGTACTCGTACCGAAATGATTGTGTAGACTTTAATGTATATCTCTGTCTCCCGAGTCCATCCCCGTTTTTGCTGCACCGTGCAGTGTAACTTATTAAATCATTTATATTTTCAAAAGGAAATTTTTATTCGTGGAATTAGAAAAAGAAATTTACGTTTAAAATCTTACCATGTGCGTCATCTGATTTTATTATTTCTACTTTAATTATGGGTCTAATTATTGTTTACTTAAATTATGTGTCTGACTATTTTTACTTGAATTATGTGTCTGATTATTTTTACCTTATTGTGTCTGATTATTTTTTTTTATACATAAAATTCAAGTAAAAAATACTCAGACACAATAAGGTAAAAATAATCAGACACATAATTCAAGTAAAAATAATCAGACACATAAGTTGAATTATTGTCACCTAACAAGTATGTCAGAATTAGGTAGTTAGTTATAGGGAGCGAAAATCGATCTCTTTCAATGAATGACTCACGAGCTTGATTCAAGGGCATAAAACAAACCCCAAGGCCTATATTGTTTGCATATATTAATGTCTTTTCATGAACTGTAATCGTATATATGGTTATATGGCTGGGATCTCAATAATTTCAAGTTATTAGGCATGGTCCAAAAATTTCATTGGCGATGGGGTGGTTCCTGTCTTGATAATAAGTTGTATACATTAATTAATTTGTCTTTTCGTGCTAGCAATTGTGTACATGGGTATAAACTGATAATTTCAAAAGTTTCAAAATTGCTATACAGGGGTAGGGATTGAATGCCTTGTAAGCGCCAGTTATATGTGTAAATTTTTCTTTGCATGTCGAGTTGGTCTGTGTTATGGTTGTTAGTTGGTGATCTCAATACTTTTTATGATGTGACACAGGGGATACGAAGTTGTAGGGTGGGGATAGACATCAGGCTATCACTTCAAGTATTTGTATAAATATTCGGTCCACAGATCACATATGGCGTGAGTTACCTGAAACTTATGTAGAATCACCATTAGTCCATTATCCCAAGTTTATTCTGAGCAATTTAGTTTTATTATTTTTTAAACGTATTACTAGTAGCTTGCAGTAACAGTAATAGTTGCAAAAAAATTACAAATTGGCATCTATACTATACAAGAAAAAAAATGTTATTTGAAAAGTATTTTTACATTATTTTTTATTAGTTTTAGTTACAATTACATATGGTAATTAATAGGAGTTACTTGAAACATACGTAAAATCGCATCTACCCTTTAGTCCTACTTTAATCTGAATAATTTTTATCGTTTTTTACTCGAACGTATTTTTTATAGTTCGTTCTACATATCATAGCTAAATTTTCCTATCTTTAACTCTGTAAATATTCAGGTCATCGTCATTCAATGTAGCCACACACAAAAAAATGTAATTCGTTTTAAAAGCTTCTTGTGACACGAATTAGGGATTTTTTTTTATAATGAACTATAATAGCAATAATAATTAAATAAAATAAAACTATTACAATAATGGTGGTGGTCTGTAAACGTACGACTGTAGAATATTGTTTTTAAGTCAGAAATAGATACAAAGATGTATTTACGTTTGTTTGGCATTGTTTACTAAAAGTATATATGTCCATATTTTATGACACTATGTCATTGTTTTAGGTCAGAAATAGATTTATAGATGTGTATAAGTTTATTTTGCATTGTTTACTAAAAGTATACATGTCTGTATTTTATGACACTATGTCATGGTTTTAGGTCAGAAATATATTTATAGATGTGTATAAGTTTATTTTGCATTGTTTACTAAAAGTATATATGTCTTTATTTTGTGTATTCCGTATCCTGATGTAAGTTATTTTTTATCCACAGCCGGTCATACACCCGACTATTCTGGTATTTTAAAGATGGAAGACATGTTGGTAACCGTAGACAGGAAGGCGAGTAATCTTCAGGTTTACAATGGTCATGACGGTAAACTGATTACATCACACAGACTGGAGTCCGGTCCCTGGGATGTCTGTCTTATTAGCAAGAATGAAGTCGCCGTGTGTCTGGTTAACGGTACGGTTGTAATCCTGTCATTGAAATCGATAGATGACGTAAAACTCGTCAAAACTTTAGAGACAGGATTTAATTATTATTCTTCATTGGCAAAATTTAATTCAGACAAACTCATTGTCAGCGGTTGGAAAGACGACATGTTGTGTTGGGGAATTTTATCGATTAGAGATGGACGTATGGACTCAACTCACGACATCTGTGAAGGGTTATGGACTCACATGGCCGTCAAAGATAACAACGTGTACATCTCGTGTTCAGACTTCATTAATAATGGAATTTATGTTTACGATATTCTGAAACCAAAAATAAAAAAGTTTCTGTATCAACACAAGGAATTAGAAAGACCGTGGTCAATAATGGCTGACAGGGATTATGTGTACGTGTGTGACTCTAACAGAATTCATCAGCTGACAGACAGCGGTCAGCTAGTGACCATACACACAGTGTCATCAAGTCTGGATAAAATATTCTATGATGACCAGCAACGATTACTTTACACCACAAGCTATCTAAGTAATGTGATAACTGTTTACAAAATGGAGTCTCTACATCAACCAGGTAATTCTATTTTATTTTACATTTTCCACAACGAAAACTACATTTATTTACATTTCCTAATTAACATTTTTGTCCCAAAATATGATTTATGAATATTGTAGTCATAACTTTATTGTAAGACAAAAATTAATAACATATTTAAAATAAAATAAAAGTGGAATAAATATTATTTTATTATTTTGGAAGTTTGAAAAAATCTATTTCGTAGTGCATGGTCATATGTATCGATTTATAATATAAATAAAATATATTTGTTATTTTAAATATTACTACAAATTATATTATAATCATTTCTATTCAATAATGTTTGTTTAGTCGTCTGCTTGCTGGTTCTGACTACATAATTTTCATATAAAAATATTAAATCTGTATGGACTATCAAAATGGCTGCTTATATGCAAAACTCACCATCATCATCAGTTCGGGCAATGCATATTTTTTCCCAGAAGGTGGCGCTTTCATTGATCAATCTTTGCACACGTCATTGCACGCGACATGCACGCGACCGGATCTCGTTCAGCGTCTAAAATTCCCACGTATTTTGTGTTGAGATCATTCATGTTGATGGAGTGGTTCTGTGATGAATATTCAAGGTGGATTTATCAATGAAAAAACTCAAATACAAGATACCTGGACAATTAAGTTTAAAAAAAAATTAAATACCATTTTGGATATTCTATGGCATGTTATATAATGCGCGCTATATTTACTACGATCTATCTTTTCACGTTTTCGTTGAAGGATGCAATGACATTGCAAACCGAAACAGACGAGGTTGAAAATGGAGGTATGGCTTAGATAAATTAATATGGCGAAAGATTACAGAAATAATATTGTCAAGTAATATTGTAAAATAACGGCCGACATTTTTATTAAAAATTAAAAGTTGGATGTGGAAGTAATCACAGGTGAAGAAAAAGTGCTTGAGGTGAAGAAAAACATAATAATCTAAAGAAAAAAACCCCAGTGAGAATGCAATTATTTAAATCTGCAACATCAGTTTGAAATAAATAATGTCTAGATTACCTATTCTTTGTTCAATTGTTGTATTCGTATAGGTTATTCAAATATAAGATAAAAGATTTGTATATGGTGTTGACAATTTTGTACAAGATTAATCCATGTAGGAACATTTTAGTACTTGCACACAAAGCAGGGGTACTGCCACACGGATTTATATTGCTTACAATTTGCCCATAAATTCTACATGCACTATATAATATTATGACCTAAGTTAAGTTGTGATTCATATGTAAGCTATAAGCAACAATTAAGTCCTTGTGGGTATCAGTATAGAACTAATTTCAATAATTTTAAACAAACTATACATCAGTTTGGAACAGAGTTCAGAATGGTTGGAGGCCAGACATACTTTTAAAGTTTTATATAACAATTGACTTCCCCCAAGATATTTTTTTTCTAGCACATTATATACCCAGATCTAGCTTAACAGACTTGATATCTCCATACTTTATCTGGGATATTGCAGTTGCAGTCAGTAGTCTGGATGTCTGTCCATCCTTCTATGACAAATCTAGTCATAATTAATTATTCACAATACTTGAAGAATTTAAATGAATCTTTTTACATTTGAAGGGGTAGATACCTGGTTGATTTCAGGAAAGGTTTAACCCTGAGACTGACTACTGAATAACCCTGAGACTGACTACTGAATAACCCTGAGAGTGACTACTGGATAATTTCATTTTATGGGGATTGCCTAGAAAATAATCCCCCACACCCTCAAACACTCCAAATGTAATTTTTTTAAAAATTTCTTTTTGACCTTTTGGTAGGAAATGTATTGAAAATTCATTGAAGAAAAAAATTCTATGAATTTTTTTTAAAATTGAACTGCAGAGGACTTTCTTTGATTTCAGTGTTCCAAATGTGAGATGGTGTGATAATGATAATGTAAATTTGTTTGCCAGGAAAGAATGCAACTTGTATTGCTTCCCACCACACACACCTCTTTTTGATAGGGATGTATACCATGTGTTCCAATGTGTCATCTATTCACAGAGCACATACAAGAAATAAATATCTATTTTATAAGTATACTAGCCATTGTTGGAAATTATTCCCTGGAAGTAGCAGTTTATACTTTTATAATTGTTAACACTGGAGAGCATGTTAATTTAAGTAATTTCAGTATGCACTTATTGAACTGGGCCATAAAATGCATTACTTATTTTGATAATTTACAATAAACAAATAGAAGAGGCATGTATAACCTCAAATTTGGCAGACCAGGAATATTTTATTGGTGCCTGTCCACTGTGTCCAGTAATTAGATGACTAAAACCACATTAAACCAGGAATTCCAAACTTGGACAGAAAGAGGAACCTTTAGGTTTGGCTTCTTCACTTTTGTAATTTCTACGTTTGATTTTTAAAGATAATATAATCCTAACTATTATTAAAAGAAAACATTATATTATGGGAATTAAATAATTAATGCTAAACTTTAAAGTGATTAAACTTAAAATTATTTTAATAAATTTTAATTCTCTCATTTTGGCGTGGGTCATAGATGTAATTTGTGATGTAAAAGATACAGCTTGGCTTGCTTGCTCGTTTTATCATTTTCACTTCCTAGACATAAAAAAGTATATACTATATAGCCTTCTCTGACAAGATTCTGTATATTTTTTTTATCAACTATTGCCTTAGATGGTACCGGATTTTCATAATTACCAGATGTAAATTAATTGTAGTACAGGAAAGTAGTACATGTATTAAGGTATGCCAACATGTCTCAGCATTGCACATGTTGCAAATGTAAATAACTTCACCATAAAACCTGCCCATCTTTCAAAAACACATAGTAAGTGTAGAGCGGAATCTTATTAGTACTTGTTGAGTCGGCTATATAACAGTAGATCTCCGTTTTAATCGTATTTGGTATTTAAAAGTTGTGGTTTAATTTTCATTTGCGCAATTGGACATGAATAAATTGTGTATGATGAGTTTTATTGGCAAAAGATTTGTTAATGTTGCAGACATGGATAACAATGATATAGCTTGAACACTCTGGTTTAGCTCTCATAAGTTTTAGGTCCATATTTTTCTTGTACAATCTGCATCATTGTTGATAATATACATGTATATCTACATAACTAATCCATTATATGAACAGGTAGGTGTTCCAATAGATATTTTGAAAATGGATGACAGATCTACCCAACTTTTTGTGGTCCATATTTTTCTTGTAAAATCTGCATCATTGTTGATAATATACATGTATATCTACATAACTAATCCAATATATTAACAGGTATTCCAATAGAAATTTTTAAAATGGATGACAGATCCATCCAACTTTTTGTAGTCCATATTTTTCTTGTAAAATCTGCATCATTGTTGATAATATACATGTATATCTACATAACTAATCCATTATATGGACAGGTATTCCAATAGAAATTTTAGAAATGGATGACAGATCGATCCAACTTTTTGAAAAGGCTCTAAAAGATGGAATGGAAACTGTGCACCGTATACGTATTATGGTTGTTGGACACATGGGTGTAGGCAAGACGACCCTAGTCAAGCGTCTTCTTGGAGAGGAGGTAAACATTTCCGAGAGACATAGTACAGAGGGCATTGATGTATATGTCAATTGCTGTGATGTTTCTTTGTCAACCCATGAATGGACAAGGCGAACAAAAGGTATGTGGTCATACATACTCATTAATGATCTACCTCTCCGAATTTATGCAAATTCCACAAGGTGAAATGTGTCACATTAAACTGTTTTGTGTTCATCCATCTTTATTTCACTACTTTACAATAGCAATGTTTTCCACTATCTAATGTTACCAAATTTTGTAAGTAGTTTGCATTCTGGGCAAGGAACAGACCTAATTTATCATATCTGATTTAGAAGGTTTAAAATCAGGGTCAAGGTCACAGGGCTAACAGAATGACACTTTACATACAGCAATGAAATAAGTAACTGTTCCTCATCATTCACTACTTTCACATATACACAAGGTGGAGTTTTTAAATCTTGATGTTTAACTTATACTACAAGTATTTGGTATGCTATCACAATGCGTATGTTGTTGTATTTAATTATTGTACTTTTAATATTTGCTTTTTCCTCCTTCATGTACTTGCACAAATCTATATACTGCTTGCATCCTGTATGCACCTTTTGGCTTTTAGTCACCCTCTGTTGTATGCTGACCTGCTTTGTAACATAGCTCCATGGTGAGTGGTATTTGTAGTAACACCATATAAGCCATTAACCAGGCAGCCTTGGTAGAAGTGCCTGGGGGTTCAGGTTAGAAGGATTATTTGTGCTCATCTTTGTGCCCCATATATGTGTGTATGTGTTTGGGTTATCATTCTTAACCATGGCTATAACCGGTTGGTAGTCAATTAACCCAAGACTAGTAAATTTTCTATTAGTTTTCATAATTTAACTAGTCTAATGGCTGGTTAATCTTGTTATGTGTTAAATTGCTATGTGGCAAGGATTCAGTAAGAATGAACAGGACGAGAAAATTTATGTATCTATTAGTAATTCTGTCTGCAAAGAAATTTGTTAAATCCTCAGCCTGTGGCTAACCTAAAGACCAAATAATATTTAAGATTATATTGTAATTATTATTATTATTATTAGTATTAAAATAGTGCTCAGAGATTATATCTGCCATCAGATCTAGAACATCCTTCCTCAACCAGGTTACAACGTTTATAGTACTGTACACCAATAAATTAAAAATGGACATCTCATTTGAGGAAAGCAATAAATGGACGAGGACATTTGTTTGAATACGAAAATACACCAAGTAAAGAAATATGTTTAGTAGGGGTGTGCTCTTTCTCTAACTAGCAAAGCAATTAAGTATTCAGCTGGCATATAAGAGTTTGACAACACAAATGTCTTGGAGATGGAACGACTGTTTAAGGAAATATTGGATTCACTGTCTTGTCATACCATATCCAAAAGGTCTAAATCCAAATTTTTTTTGGGGGGGGGTAGGGGGCATCATGTCGTGATGTATGCATCATCTATATACCACGTCTTTACCAGGAAACCATGTAAAAAAGATTACTTTTTTCATTGTTTTGATCTTTTGTTTTTAAATGAAGTTGCCAGATTCCATTTTTAATGGGGTATCCTGGGTGGGCATCCATTCTATCCTTTGTAACTTTGATGTGAAATATATTTTCAAATTGCCCAAGTGTGGTTTCTAGTGGGATTTCCAAGGGTAAATCTGATATATGTAGTTCTTCTATTTTCTTCTTGATTTTTCTCATGATGGTTGCTGATTCTTTAATTATAGCTATTTCTCCTCCTATTGATATATTTCGCACGTTGTATTATAGTTTCATTTTTTATAGGTTTCAATATACATGTATATTCTCTAGAGCTGTACCGATGTAACTTTTTGCCAATTATGCCGATACCGCTTATAGCCGATTATCAAAATTGCAGAGACCGATTATTTGATTATCATATTATGTACTCAGGTATAAGCTGACAAATTTAGAAAACAATAAAGGCCTGGAATGGGGGGGGGGGGGATTTTTTTTTGGCAAACAGGAAAGTTTCTCGGCACAATAAATATGTTCTAATCACTATGTAAATTGAGGCAATACTTTTGAGTTTATTGCCGACTTTCTATGAGCAAAGGTCGTCGGCTTGCTTTGACGACAACAAATACTCGTTATTGCTGCGGCAACATCAGATAATTGTAAAACATTGATATAGAATTGTTTTATTTGTTTAGTATATATCGGTGCTTAAAAGGTACAGTAAAACCTGTTATGACTTATGAGAGACCGCCCCTTCTGCCAGATGGTGGCTTGGTGAAACACTAACAAAAGAAATAAAAAATAATTTTGAAAAATCCGGAAATGATTCTCACTTACTAGCATTAAAGACAATGAGTTCGTTCACCCTCCAGGCATTACAGATTAACTGAAAGACAGACGATGTACTCAAACCTACACTGAAACCCTTTCAAACAATTTCTCACTGAGACATAAGGACTATCGGTGTTTTGTGAGTTTTCATAAAGATAAAGAAAAAACACAAACCTCAAAATTGACTGTGTATATATCCATCATTACTCCTTTTGATGTTAATCTTACTGGCTATTCACATGACTTTGGCACTACAATAGCGGTTAGCGACATGTACTTTTTTAGTCTGGTTTACTGCAGTTTACAAATGTTACCGGACGCTGGAGTTGAAAATTTCGCACAACTGGCAGCAAGATAAATTCTTTTTAAATACTTTATTAGAGCAATCTCTTTGTTACAAAAGATTAATTGATGGTTTGATGTGTTTATCTCGATATATGGTTATTCGACTATACAGTAGTGTTAGTTAATGAGCAACTTGCTTGCATACTGCAATTATCCCGAGCTCTAGTGTTACAAAGGATTAAGTTACCGTCAGTCAAAACGCGACTGTATATACAACTTTTATCAGGAAAAATTGGTTATTTAAAAAAATTATTTGCATCGGTACCGATTACTTTTGTCGATACCCGATTATACCGATTGTGCTAATAATCGGCCCGATTACGCGTATGGGCGATTAATCGGTACAGCTCTAATATTCTCTGTCTCCTTTCATATTTAACCCTTCTACTAATTTGGTGAAGGTTCTGTTTCTTAGATCTAATGCAATCATTGCCGATGACATTGTAGGTCATATTTCTGTTAACATTGCAAACAGACAATTCACTATGTCCCTTTTTATAACAACATTGTAAAACTGGTCCTCACTTATCTCTATTCTTTTAGTGCTGTAGTACTTTTTCAGATCTGACAATTGCCAATTTCGCACCATTATCCTTCTGTATGTGCAGCACGTTTATCACAAGTTGCTCTTTGTCCAAAGCAGTATTTCAGTATTATATATGTATTGTCTTTCTGTTCTGTCTTTGCATATTTGCACAGATTTCTTTACTGCTTTCAAACTTTGTAGTCCTGTACATGTATGACTTTGAAGAGGACAAATATGCAAAACTGAAATTCGCTCAAACTTTTTATATAATTTGCTATATGTATATGGCTCATTTTCTGAAAATTTGTACCTTTCATTTTTAATCGTTACAAAAATATTTATTTTTAAAAAACCAATCGTTTCTCTCTATCCGTCTTAAATAAAACAACATACTCCTGCCCTTACAAATAGCAGTTGCAACGTCATTTGAGACGTACACACTGGCATTGTGTTGATCATGAATTATTGAGAACTCACATAGGGAGAAGCATTCTAAGTACTAATTCTGAGATGTCGCCACATGGTTGTTAAGGCTTTATTTATTGTTATCTTTCTTCAACTTAAATAACTTATTAAATGTATAAAATTTGTAACTTTTCAACTTTTCCATTTGATCAAGTCGATTTATCTTCAAATCATTATATACATTTTAATTGGAAAAAATAGAGCGGGTGTAAGCATGATGTGATGTCTGCAGTTTTATATATGAAAAGGTTCCAACCTAATAATGAATGATACTTGAACTCTATAAAAAGCATAATTGACGCATACTCAGGAAATGCGGTCACTACTGAGTTCAACATTGTTTATTTTATTTCTTCTTATTTATTAGTGTTTGTAATTTTATTATTTCTCAATAAAACAAACTATTTAAAGTTGAACGAGAAGTTTTAAAAATATTTAACTTCTAAATTGTGAATGCAAAATAATCAGGTTTACGTTATTTTATAATATATAACAACAAGTCAGATAATGTTACCATAAATACATATTTTAACTGCTAGATGTACTTGGGACAAAATGAGAAAGTCAGTTTCAGCATCATATTTAAAGGTCACGTTTAAATCCTAGAGAAAACTGAATAATATTTCACATGGTCCGAATCAGCAAGTTTAAAGAATCAGCCAGATATCTGGGCCGAATCAGTAAGCAATTTGTATCGAATCAGCCTGGTCTGAGTTTGAGAGTAATTACCACATTAATGAATAATGTTAGCATAATATTTATATCAATCAAGAAAGTAAACAGCAACATTTGTTTAAATTTTTATATCGTAATGTTCCGGTATGCATTTTAAGAAATGTAATGAGATTATATGAACACAGACTTTCAGTTATAAGTGAGTTACTTTTTTATTATGACATTACACAAACAAGATGAATGCAGCATATAATCTAAAAGAATGTATTCAATAATGCACAAACATTTAGTTCTTCGTTTTTGAACATATCTTACATGTAAAATATTCTAGTTGTTTTTCTTTTGTTTTTCCTGTCTGACTTCAGTTTCCCTTCTGAAACGTTCTGGAGTTGGATAGGTATGGTGTTTGCTTCCTTGTACAGGAGAGCCAATACCTGATAATAAGATGATACATCATTTGTGTATTCAAATAATGCGGTAACCACCACATGGCAACCTCTTTGTTATAACAGTATAGTTCTAAGGCACACATTTCTATCTTATAAATAATTTATTTAATTCATAGCTTAACATTAAATAGGTTTTCTGGGTGACAAGGTTTGGGATGACTTTTGCAACTATTTGGGGCAACGTCTCCAGATACGTTCTGACTAGTTCTCCCAGGGTGAGTTTTCAAAGGGGCAAGGTTTATTTAAACATTCATTAAAATATAAATTCTAAATGTATTTCACATTTTCTTATCTTGTTTTTTATTTGTTTGGTCCCACATAGCGAGTACCCCCATAGTAAATGCATGTTGTTTATGTTTTGTAAAAATTCAAAAATAATTTTGATATGGGGTTTAGTAGTATAATACACTTACGTATTCTAGTGTAACATTAGCTCTACAACCCAAGCTGATCTATTATAGTCTAAGCCTTGCCAGGTGTTTGCTATGTTAAATTGCATGCTATCCATGTATTTCTGTTTGGACTGGTTAGACAGTCAAATCATAATACGGAATAATCTATGTAAAAAAAACATTACTAGTGTCTACTAGGGAGGTCAAGCTAGCTTGTGGTGATGGCATGTGGCTCCTCTGTCCAACCACTTCTACCACAATGCCATTCTATCTTTCCCATGCTGTTTTTCCTTATCTAATTATCCTATAGTGCTTGCAATAAGTGTAAAAGAAAACTGAAAATAAAACACGAAACAAGTAGAAATAAAAAAACTAAGGAGCATTTTGTTGCAGGTGTGTATGTACTGCATAATTTACTAGCTCATATATTTAGTAATATGTGATTGTACTCCCATGTTCATGTTTTAAAAATGTTCTTTTTAAAGTGGCCTTCCCTTTGGGGAGATATGTTTGCCTTGTAGCATTGGTATCACCATTACTTGCTCCTTACTCGGTAGTCACACACAAGCACACATACAATTATTCATACACAAATGTACTAGTAGCACCTTGAAGCCTTGAAAGAAATTCATCTAATTTCTATCCGATGATGATCTCCACTTCTGCCAATTGGTAACTTCTTTAAATCAATTGAACTACATCTTCCAACTCTCTGTTACAATAAATGTTGGTAATTTGGGGCTTGCTGCTTTGATAACTTGCACTAGATCATAAGATGTGTAGACCAATTCACTATCTGATAACAAACTTCCCATCTGAATATTTCTTCGGACAGGTCCGGACATTTTAGTCCTTGTCTATGAGGATTGACTTGTCTCTCTCGATTCAGAGAGATTATTGTCATCACCTTTTCCAATATTCTCAACAGTACTGTGATTTCATTTTCTACAAGCTGTTTTGCATCTTATCTGCAATGCCCATAGGTGTTTTCAAATTTGGATAGTTCCTTTTTTTCCATTGATTTCATATTTTTAGCTAAGTCCACATCCAGTGTAGGTTGTTCCAATATACTATTAGGAATGGCCTTAGCAAATTTGTGACCCGATTTGGATCATTTGGCACATCATTCTGGATTTATGCACCGTGTCCCCTGTGGTCACTGCATTTGGAATTAAACTTTTCAATAAGTTAAGTTAACATTTTCTTCCATCGTTAAATATTGATGCACAGTGTCCTAGTGAGATTTCTTTATCTCTAGCCCAAGTATAACACTAGTCTCATTAATACAGACAAATAATGGTGCACTCAGATTTGGTCAACCACTATGATACCTCATAACATCTGTTGTAGCAGGCGTCATACTGATCCATTGTAGTTGTAGGAAAGTAAGACTGTTACTAATGTCAACTGAACATTGAGCAAAATGGTTGTCTATTAAATGATATTGCATCCGCAATCATTGTACTCATTTACCATTAACATTTTTTAACAAAACCAAAATCTAATGTAAAACAATTTTATTAGATATTTATGATTTTATTGTTGTGTTTTTTTGTGTGTGATGTTTTAGGGTTTAGAAATTTACATGCATTTATTCATTTGTATTGAAAAATGTTTACCTTTTGGTGAGATATTTTAATGGGCTAAGAATTTCTCTCCTGTTATTATCAAAATAATGAGAATGTGGTATATTTTATTTAACGTGTGAGTTTATGTCAGTGAGTCTCTGAAATATTCTGGAAATTCCTGAGTTTCATAAGTGAAGAGTGCAGTATTCCTTATCCTAAACTTTTGTTGGGAGGATTTAATTTTTGGGTTATATTGTGTTATATTTTCTGCTCAGATGATTGAGTCCTGCTAGGGTTTAAGTTGACTTGAATCAAGATTTACTTTAATAAGTAAGTGTCACAGACACTGGCTATGGTTCAATTTTTAATGACCTTTGCAATTCATAATCAATGTTTATTAGTGTTTTTTAAGGTAAATGTTGAATTTTATTTTACGGAAAGTTATTGTTAAAACTTGTGATATCATATTTGGTTACTTAAGTCACCATGACTTACATTTCAAGTTTTTAAATCATGATTTTAATGTTATTTCCATCATGATATTTAATGTTATTTTCATCATTGTGTTTAATATTATGTTCATTATTATTCATGTTATTTCCATCATGATATGTAATGCCATTTTCATCATTATATTTCATGTTATACCCATCACTATATTTCATATACATATATTAGGTCAGAGGGTGAGGTGATTTAGAATGAAAGGGATTGCAAATGCCTTTATATATTTCCTGTTTACGAAATTCAAAAACATATCATTGTCACATGCACTTGACTTGTGCTATGGATAAATAAAGTACCTACTTACCCTAATTTTAAAACAGTGCTATAGAAAACACATATTTTTTGCACCTTAATTTAGACTGCCAGGAAATTGCAGCAATCGGTTACTTTAGTTTGAAGCGACAGTGGCTGATGTGGTTTTGGGGGTTTTGATCTCTATGTAGAGAGTGCCATTGATCTGTTGTACAATATGGCAACCACAGTAAATATCTTGAAATGGTTCTAAGGTAGCACTCTTCTGTTTTGTAATTAATATTGGGTTGGAATTTTAATGAAGAACATATCCATGGTTTTCCTCATTGGTTGTACTGTCTTGTATACAACTTGACCATAATTCAGATGTGCCCCATTGTCTAAGACTTAGCTCCATCTGGTCATTTTCACTTCCTGGACTCCACTGGTAAATTGTAAGAATAGATCAGACAACTGCTAATAGTGTACTTTAGATTAATTCAGGCCGATTTTTTTAGTCATAGGGAGCAGTAATTTTAGTAAAAAAAATACTAGACCAACAAATTGTTCTCCACCTTTTCTTTTATTTTTGACTGGTGGCAGTCATAAAAAAGGTGGAAAACAATTTGTTGGTCTACTAATAGACATGAATATGAAACATCTTGAGAAGATTTCAGCACAGGATATGTTTTTCGTTTCTTCTAAATAGTACAGGTTTGTGGATTTCACTATATACACACTGACAGACTCTTGTCCAACATACTGTACATACCTGGCCTCACCCATGTGTGCACACAAGCAAGATACGTATGCTCCTATTCTTACAATCATATACTCATTATTACCACTATGAAAACAAAGTCATATGGAAAGCGTTCTTTTACATACCAGGGCCCAATTCACTAGGGACTAACCGTAAATCGCCTCGGACATTCGCTTCCTCTGAATATCAGGTTTTTTAGTACTATTTGGAACTTGGAAGTATTCGCCTCCTCAAATAATATGCACACAAATGGTTACAAGTAAAAAAAATTCAATAAATATAGAACTTAAAAAAGAATTCTTAATACATAATAATTTTAGTTAATAATAAAATGTTTCATCTTATTGGCAATATATAGGGTATACGGAACACAAAATGTTTAAGCATTGCATATGATAATGAAACGAACGGTACTCTCCGGAGTCGCACCAACTACTCGGTTCGTGCCCGGATCCGGCAAATAGTACATCCAATTACTTGGATTCGGTATTCGGCGAAAATTGTCTACTCGGTTAGGCCCTACAATTCACTTTTTTAAATGCAAGAACAAATGTAAAGACTTAATAATGTTTCCTACTTTAAATATTTTAAGCATTTTTTGTTCAGAAATTGTGAATACTGGACTTCTTTTTTATATTTTCATATCAGACCAACTATTTTATTGTGTCCTCGCCCCAATTTACTCCAGATTGGAAACTTATCCTGCCTTTTTGCAAAGGTTTAAGTGATAAAAGTGATGTGTTAGTGAGTTAAATGAATCTTCGAAAGGTGGTCAAAATCTTTGTCAATGATCATTGATTCAAATACATTACTAGTTAGGCATTTGTATGTGTGAATTGGGCAGAAGACTGGAATTCACCAATACCAATTCAATGTATACATATTTCATGAATTGATAGTACATGTACAAATTAATTGCCAAATATAACAAATCTTACATTACAATTATATTAAGTAAATATTGATGCATTGAATTGATGCCTCTGCCATGGAGGTATTGTCAAGACATTTGGTGGTGAGTAGCATGGTGTTTACTCCTCAGCTGCAGCACTTGATCTTGTAGTGACTCTGGAGGAGCATAGTTGCATCATAACATTTAGTGGGGAAAAAATTCATATGTACTGTATTATACTTTCTAATTTCTTTATAACTTGATACTCTAATGTAAAGCAGAATTTACCGTATTCAGTGTTCCTAATGTTTTCAGATTCAGAACAGGATTATAAACTGCAGCGCCTTGTCAAGGTCCTAAGTGAGAATTACCAAACAGGGGGAAGGGAATTTGATTCGGAACTTGATGCAAGCTGTAATCAAAGGGAGACAACTGATGGCAATCCTTTGAGCCATGTTGCTGATGATAACAAGAATACAGAAGTACCATATCGCCATTCTCAACAGCAGAACATTGGCAAAAATCTTTCATCTACAGCTAGTCTACAAAATGAATCGTCTTCCACTGTAGTTCAGGGAAGTCTCACTCAGTCTGTAACAAGCACAATACCTGGATCAGAGCTTGGAGAAAATGTTGCCACTGAAAATTACAAGACGGATCCATTAAGGGAAATGTTAAAATTGTTGCAACAAAATCCCAATAAAGCAAAACAAGATATAATCAAACATGCGCATTTAACAATATTGGACTTTGCAGGGCAGTATGCCTTTTACACGACACACCAAATGTTTCTAACAAGACGGGCCATATATCTCTTGGTTTCGGATGCCAGTAAAGAAGTCGATGATCTTGTAGAAGACGATTTCTACTTTGACAGGGAGGGCAGATTGAAATGCAAAGTTCATGGTGAGTTCTGTGCTGTTTCTACCTAAGTACACCAAAACAAGCGTCTATGAGTAACAGGTTTTCTCTCAAACTAATCATTCTTAAAAATAATTTTATCATAATTTTTTAAGGTAAAATTACACCCAACAACAGTGTTTTATTATACTCAACTGTTTTAAAAATTTAATTAACAGCAAGTTGCATTACTATTAAAGAAATATGTAACACCTGATGAAAATGCATTACGAGTGAAGTTGGTGGAGGAAGTTGTTTTTGGTCAATTCTACAATTCAGAAATTGAAGGATAAGAATAAAAGTTGTTGCAAGGACCGTTTGGTCTTATTTGGAATTGAGGCTTCACATATTTTATTTTTAATTAGGTAAAAACAACATTACCGGTATGTCAGGGACTGAAATTGGGTATTTGTTTATGAAATTAGCTTGCCAATAATCACATGTACTTCATTCTGTCATTGTTTACATAATCAATGATGTTTTGTATTTTGACTTTTTCAGAAATAGTTCAGGTCTGGATGAATTCCATACATTCCTGTGCACTACCTGACAAGGATAACTTGAATTCTGCAAATTCCCATACGTCGTCTTATAAAGTCCTCCCACCACCAGTGATTTTAGTGGGGACACACATTGATAAAATTCCACAGGTATGTCGATAACATCTGGAAGTTGTAATATTTTACAAATTATTACCTTCTGTCAATAGTAGGATTCTTTTTGAATGCATGAAGTTGCAGTAATATGAGTGTCAAGAACAGTACTGCTATTTCTTTGCCTTGAATCCTGATTTACACAAGCCTTACTTGATTTGAACTATGCAAGTTTTTGAAGTTGCCTAATAGTGGAATAAATATTCATCCATTTTTAATAGCATCAGTATCATAAATATTGTCAGGTATGCATTCCAAAGTTGTTTTCTTTAAGTATACATTATAGCATGCTTACAGACCGTAACACATTAAGCCCTGAATGATTTTGCTGTTTTCGCATGAAGTGCGTGTAGGAAATACAATTTGGGGTCTATTTCTGAATATATCCTAATACATTGACTTCCATGCAAGTTTTCATTAGCCTAATAGATAGTTATGTTAAAACATTGTTTTCTATTGAATATTTTGCTCACGCATGAGCAGAAAAAAGTTGGATTTTTAATTATTTTTTTTTTTGTATGGAGACCACTCTTTATTAAAAATGCCCACCTATAGCTTGACCTGCCTTAGATCTGAGGCAGATTTTAAATCAGATCTTGAGATAGATGCTCTGAATATAAAAGTTCCCAGATTTCTGATATCGTTGACTATGCCGACAGTTTGAATGTTTTAGTGAAATTGTACAGACGTGGCCAAACCCAAACGTACTAATCAATGGATTTAATTTAAGCAGAATTCATAAGGGACATTCTCTGATTACATTATACAAGGAACACAATGATAAAGTCATATTTATCTTTGAGTATATCACACAAAGGGCACAATCTCTGTCTTAAAGGAGTACGGTATGATCTATTCCATCTATGAGGCTTTAGTCTAGAATGCATGATTGTGAGCAAAAAAGTCTCAATGTGTAAAAATTCCTCATCATATTTACAAGTTGTACCTGTTGTTTTCTTTCTCATTCAAGTCACTCCACATGCTAAAATTATTCTCCCCTTTCTCAGAGTGCGGGTAATATTTCCTGTTTTCAGTTTTTATGATAGACCCAGCATTGGGGGATCTTTTCTTCATGGTCAGTGAAAGGGCCAGGATGTTAAATTACATGTTAATCTTACCTTTCCACACTGTTATTTTAGAGCCATTGGACACGAATGGTTGAAACTTTGTGTCACTGTTTTCATTTTACTATAAACAAAATGTGCAAGTGTGAAATTGGTTGTTAGGCATGATGCAATTCATTCATACATTTTGTTGCTATGCTAATTTTGGTGTACCATTTCACATTATAAAGTTAAAAGCCAGTATCAGTAATACATTATCAGCTGTTTAGTATATTTCTGGAATGCAAAGTCTGCCATCCCAGCTAATATTTTCTCCTCCAACTAGAAATTGATTGAAAATTTTAAAAAATAAAACAAAATAAGATTCCAGTCTGATTTGTTAGTCATATCTAGCATATGGAATATTATTTTTCCATGGACTTTTGAACTACTTGTGTGTTTATGATTCATCAGAGACTTTCACCTCACTTGTTGCTGATGAGTATTTTAATGGCTAGTCATAGTTTCTTTATTGTCTTTTCCCCTCAGTCTTTGCATTATTTGAATAGTTTTAATTTCGTGTGTTTTTCTACCGATTTTCAAGCATTTGGTTCATGCCTTGAAAGGCTGTGTTTTTGTTCTTACCCTCCTTATTATTGACATTAGAGTACATATCATTAACCCTTTTCAGTGTTCAGTGGATTTGTTTTGTATTTTCTTATTCACTGATGAACTAGGTTACCTAGTGTGGGTTAGTGTGGTGAGATAAGAAATATCATATGACACTCACCTTTCCTGTTTATCATGTAATGCAATTCACACATGGACAGATTTCGTATCTGTTACCTTTAATCAAGTGACCTGTGGAACTTTGCAGAAAGTCTTGACACTTGGCTCTCTTTCTCATTAATAATGCAGGATGACCACTTGTTTCCTTAAAGGGGTCTGGATCAAATCATTTTTATTAGAGAAGTTGATTCCCTCAATTAATGAGAGCCCGGACTGGTTTATAGGCTTGTAAATTGTTAAATTACCCATGATTCCTGATGCCTGATCCAATGCTACAAGTTGCACTGAAGGATAGATACCTTTCCCTTTCATAAGCCTGGGGTACATAGAGTGCCAGTGACCAAAGCAATACATTCTTTCCTGACTACAGGGACAAGCAGCAATCTTGTTAGGATAAATTAGATAGATTCCCTTGTCAGATCTTTTTCTCTAAACTGGTTGTTGACTGGTGACAAGTGGACAGTCATGGCTGAATTGCTTGGGGTACAAGCACTAGTCACTTGTCATTGCAAGGCAGATTGATTAACCAGTCTCTAATTTGTGATTGTCAGTTTGGGGAATGTATTGATACTTCCATCAATTTAGTTGTGCTGATATGTACAATGAGAAAAGTCAGTGACTGAAAAAAACTCAGATGTACATGTTGCCATTGTAAGAGTAAATCTGAAAAACATGACCCAATAGGTTGGCAGCAAGTTAAAGTGATTGACTAACTGCAGTGTAGTGAGAACTAACTGATATATATATATATGTATATATATTGACTGAATTCAGAGGCAAAATACATAGCAATGTACTTGTGTATAAGAGTAGATCAAATGAACAACTTTAGCTTTCATTATTGTGTTTATTTTGAAGTGTAGCCAAAAAAGTAGTGCACGTGAACTCGAAATCCAGATATGCTGAGAGTTAGACAAAATGCTGTTTGCATATTTGGATAAGGATTTTGGAGCCAAGATTATTAACCAGTGCTAGAAGTTGCTAGAACTGAAAGTTCATGTGGAATACTAGGTGTGATGCCTAACTTAGTTTTTGGAAAAAGACCTTTCCTTGGCCTACCATAATTCACTCTCACTCTAACGGACAAACAAGTGTTATATGTCAATGGTGTGAAGACCTTAGAAAATTAAACTCAGTGGCAACCACTGGTTCTTTTCGTCTGGAAATTTAGACACTTCATGTATCCTCAATAAGGTTCTACTAGGTGACTGCAATGTTCTTTAGTGGGACTCGTGAGTTTCCTAAAACAGGAGTCCTTGACTACTAGTATTAAAATAAAGTGAGACCTATGTGACCATGATTCATTATCCCTTAGATGATAACTAATAGGTTTCGTATAACCTGCACCACTAGTTATGGGGCAATTAAAACGTCGGTTTGATACCTGCGTGCCTTGTTCTTTTTCGTTTTCTATAAAGTGACACTGGGATGGATAGTCTTGTATTTCCATAGGCATGGATTCAGAATAATGAAATCTTTTCCATTCAAGCAAGATCTAATTAGTTATTCCCTAACCTTTAAGGTAGTCAAGTGGTCGAAGGTACTAGCCTTAACGGATCGCTGACATATTTTTTATCCATGTTAGTTCGAGTCTCAGGTCGATCAACATGGGTATGCGAGAACGCTTGCTAGTAGATTCACACAGTGAAAGCTTCTTAGCTGGTTTGCTTTCACTAAATATACTAAAAGCCATGAATAGCAAATCACATGAAAAAACATGATGTGAAATCAACAAGAACCCAAACAATACATTCCTTTAGAGTCCAGTCCTCTTTTTTACATGTCAGGTTCTGGAGGAGGAGAAAACCTGGAAAATTGTAGAGGCAGTAAACACTTGTGGCCAAAGGTTTCTGGGCTTGAGAGCAATAGGGCTAATGTCTGGAGAGGCTTATTGATGTCATATCATGTTCAGATCTTATGCTGCTTCCATGCCTTGCAATGGTTTGGGAGCTGGCAGGAATGGTTCTTCTAAGCTTAGTGGCTGCCATGCAGCAGAAAGTAATAGGTGTCCCCTTATGTATGCTTTGGCACTGTTTTCACCTCTAGTTATTGTGTGCATTCCCTTGCTTTGCTGGTTTATCCTTACCATGTACAATTCTACCTTCTTCAGTTTCTTAATGGAATATGGAATAATCATTGTCTCTAGTGGTGCTTAAGCACTATCTGGAAGCTGTACCTAAAGAGTCCAGTTATGTGCTCTCGATGTCAATGATACATTCAGTGGATCTTTGCAAATATGTAGCCTTAGACATGTCCAAGGTCTTGCTGGATCACATCAAAAACCCGTTGAGTGCATGGATGATGCATTGGTTGTGCTTAAAGGAGAGTAACTAGTTTTATTTCTGGAAACAATCTCCATTATCACAGATTCCCATTTGTTTTTACCAATGTAAACATGTATAACTTTATATCTGATTTTACCCAAGAGTATCTGAGTGGTCTAAAGCTCTCTCTGTTATGGATCACTGCCATCTCACAGCTGTCTGCGTGGGTTCGAGTCTCCGATTCGGCCAGTGTCGGTATGTGAGAAAGCTTGCCAGTAGCTTCTCATGGGTCTGTGGTTTTTTCCTGGATTTTCCTAGATTCTTCCTCCACCAATAATACTGGCTGCCATGTATAGCCTATCTTGTGCTGAAAAATGGCATTAAATCAAACACCAACACATCCATTTTCTGAAACAGTAATTAAAGAGTCAGACAGAACACGTTTTGGACAGTTTTCTGCAGGACATGGGTGTACCTTATGGCACCATGTTGTCATTTTATTCAACATCAAAATCAACAGCATACTGAAATGCATTGATTTATTAACTGAAGCCTATTGTATTGTATTAAAATATATGCATGCTATTGAATGACAAAAGCAGGAACATAAACAATAGGGAGAAAAAAACCAGTCCACATTTCTGAAGTTAGGAACTAACTGCATTCATTTTGTACCAGTTATATCATTTTCATGTTCACCCAAACCATCTTGATAGATCTCTTATTTCTGTTGTTGAACAACATATATTTTAGTGGTTATTTTCAACTGTAAGCTATTTTCTTCCATATAGTAAATTCTTAGGGACAAATGCCACAAAGCCCTGGATTTAAAATAGATCATAGTAAATACTGATTGGGGACTAAGACTGCTTGTCTCTTGTCACCTGTCATGCAGGTCATTAGTAAGGTCAAAACTTGGTCATACCATGATTATGTAACACACATTTTGCAAATCTTTTTTTTTTTTTTTTTTTTTTTATTTTTTTTTTTTTAATTTAACACAAGGTATCAGGATTTTACATATTCCCCTACATCACCACCTGACCTGGCGTATGGGGCATGATCTTAAATTCTTTTGTGTCCTGATCTCTACATGTGTTCCCTACGCAACACACACACACACACACATACACACACAGACACTTACTTACAATCACAATTATTGTACACAAAGTCATACTCGCATACAAACCCCAAGATGCATGAAATTGCATTTAAAAAAAAAAAAAAAAAAAAAAAAAAAAAAAAATAATAATAATAAATATATAAATTTTAAAAGTAAAAATAGTAATAATAATAATAATAATTCATGTACCAAAAGTTTTAAACTCATCACTGCTGTTATTCACTTTGGCGACATATTTTTCCAGCGTTTTATATGATAAAACACAATTTTTATAATAGGCAAGATTTGGGCTTTTTGATGCACAACGTGATCTGTATATAACATATTTTGCAAGCAAAATTAAGAAGTTAATAAGATCGTCAAAGTTGTTATTTCCTATAAAGACATCTTTTCGTGTAATTCGAAAATTTGGGTCATAAGTTTGGATCCATTCTACCAACAGTTTCCAAAAGTTTTCAGTAACTAAACAGTCATAAAATAAGTGCTCAATTTCTTCTATTCCCTCATTACAAAAGGTACATTTATCATTATCACTTAAATTAATCTTTTTTAGAAACTGGTTTGTGGTAATATTTCTGTGGAGAAATCTAAAGTTAAAGCTAATCAGTTTTGTGTCTTTTGTACAAAATCTAGCCGAAACAAAAGAGTTGGTCCATTCATTTGTACCAATCGCACACTCTAGCTGTCTGGACCAAGTTTCCTGTTTACCATTTGGCTTTATTATTTTGGTTCTTATCAGGTCTTTATAGATAAATTTATTCTTTGCTCTTACCCTAAGGAGAGATGTTTTGTCCAAAGCTACAAGAAAACTATTTCCACTTTCATAGAAAGTTTTAATTTTCTTTTTCCACATCACAGAGATCTTTGAAATAAGAGCAAAGTACTGTATGAAATTATTTGTTTTTGTTTTTTGTTTTATTTCATCAAAACTTAATAGAGACCCTTGTGCATCAAAAAGATGTTTAATAATTATAATACCATTTGTTCTCCACCTTGTGTATGATTTAAAATTATCTACAGTCACTAAATTAAGAATATCTTGAGACAAGTATTCATTGACAGTAGATGGTTCATTTTTCCATTGAGACAACGCATAAATAACATCACGCCAAAAAATATTTTTAATTAATTTAGAGATTACTTTTAGTTTAGTTTTTCCTAATGAAAGTAACAGCATACCTCCAAATTTTCCAAATATTTGTTGAGAAACCAGTTTTTGCCATAAGCCATCTTCGTTTATTAAGAGGCGCCTAATCCAGGTAAGTTTTATATAACACACAAATGAATGCAAGTGAATCATATTTAACCCCCCTTCCTCAAAAGAAGCTATAAGTGTGTCTCGTTTAACTCTCTCAGTTTTACTGCCCCAAATAAACTGGAAAAATAATGTATTCAGTTCCTTTTCTATATGGGGTGGAGCATTTGGCAAAGCTGCAAAAAGATGAATGAATTTAGGCAAAAGCAAGGACTTTATCAAAGTAATTTTCCCAATAATGGATAAATTTCTTCTACTCCACCAGCCAAGCAGTTTCTTAACTTCCTTTAACTTCATCGAATAATTAAGCTCTACCATATCCTCCAAGTTCAAAGAGAAATATACTCCCAGCAATCTAAAATTAGACATTGACCAGTTAATATCAATTTCTGGACATATTTTTTCATTAGAATATTTTTTGTTTCCAATCCAAATTGCTTTCGATTTCAAAACATTGCAGTGCAGACCTGACACCAGAGCAAAATCATTTAAAATCTGCATGTTTGTCCTCAAGGACAAATGAGAACCATCTAATAATAGAAAAGCATCATCAGCGTACTGCCCTATTTTAAACTCCATTTCATTATAAAAAATGCCTGTAACATCTGTGTTTTTCTTTAGTTCTGTTGCAAGAAGTTCAATTCCTATTATAAAAAAATAGGGTGATAAGGGGTCTCCCTGGCGACAACCTCTCTCCAAATTAAAGAATGGGGATAAATGTCCATTATTAATAACACAACTTTTTGATTTATTGCAAAATAGCCTGAACCAGTGACAAATTGATTCTCCAAAGTTAAAAGACTTCAGAGCAGCTTCTAGAAAGTCCCATTCAACTGAGTCAAACGCTTTTTCAAAGTCTATCAATAGGAGAAGACCAAATTCATTTTTTTCCTCAAGGTATTGCATCAGGTCATACAACAATCTTGTATTTTCACCAATGAATCTCCCTTTCATAAAACCCTTTTGGGTGTCACTGATGATAAACGGGAGTACTTTTTTGACCCTATTGGCAATTGACGCTGAAGCAATCTTGTAATCCACATTAAGTAGAGAGATTGGTCTCCAATTTTTTATAAATTTCCTGTCTTTATCTTCTTTTGGAATGCACGTTATGATCCCCTGAGACTGAAATTCTGAAAAATGATTCATATATCATATCCAGTATTTAGAGACCTAAAGAGAAAACCGCCTAGGTCTTTCCAAAAGAATTTGTAAAATTCTACCGTAAATCCATCAGAACCAGGGCTAGTTTCATTTTTCATATTTTTTAGTGCTAAACCACATTCCTCAAACGTTAACTTACCTTCACATGAACTTCTTTCAAAATCTGAGAGTTTTTTATCATGGTTAAAAAAGTGGTTAAGCGTTTGAAAGTTGCATTTGTTTTTACTTTGGTATAATTTTTCATAAAAGTCTTTCTGTTGATTTAATATTTCTTTTGAATCTGTTACCCTTGTTCCATCTTCCTTAGTTAACTCTTTTATTGTTTTGTTTGTGTAATTTCTCTTTTCGAGATTAAGAAAATATTTAGAATTTTTTTCACCAGATTCATACCATCGTGCCTTAGATCTTAACATTATACCTTCCACCTCTTTTTTCCTCATTTCTTCTGACTCCGCTTGTTTTTTGTTCAATTCTTTCATCGTAGTGGGGTTATTATTTTGATTCACTAAAGCATGTAAGGTATTTATTTCAGCTTCCATTTTCCTGAGATTTTGTTTTTCCTGTTTTGCTTTAGCTTGTGAATGCATAATAGATTCTGATCTTATTATCATTTTAAGGATTTCAAAAAACAATTGATCATTACATGTTAGTTTCACCTGAAGTGGGTTTTTCTTATCACCTTCACAATAATATTCTTCTACTGTGCTAGTTATACATTTTTTTACCAATTTAATATATTCATTTTGCTTTAATAGCTTTGAATTGAATTTCCAGTATCCAGGACCTCTCGGTGCTGCAGATATAGACAATTTGAGTGTTATTGCTGAATGATCTGTTTTATAGCCAGGAATAATAGAGGCGTCTATACAATTTGAAAACATGTCCTCAGAGATTAAAAAATAGTCCAGTCTACTCTGTTTCACAGGGCTTGCCTGATGCCAAGTAAATACTCTACTGTCAGGATTGACTGTTCTCCAAGGATCCAGTAAATCTAGTTGATTCTTGATGTCCTGGACTGCTGCTCGGGCCATGGAGTGTTTATCATGCAAGATGTTATAAGAGTCAAGCTCCATGTCCTGAACAACATTCCAGTCACCACAAATAATAACAGAGGAATTTTCAAAATTTATAATATCCTCTTTCAAAGTTTTAAAAAACTCAGCATTATCATCATTATGACCATATAGATTCACTAGTGTGAATCTCTGTCCATTAACTAATAAATCTAAGAGAATGTATCTACCATGATTATGTAACACACATTTTGCAAATGTTACCTGAGAGTCCACCTCAGTTGCGGTAATTAGCAGGTTTGAACCCTGGCCGAGTCATATCAATGACTCATAAAACTGGTACTACCAGCTGCCTTGTTTGGAGTTCAGCATTAAGAGATTAGTATTATGACTGGATGGCCTGTTACAGTGTTATAAAATCGGACATCCTGATGCCCGGGACCCCACCATTTTAGTTCAAATTGAGGTGCCCGTCAGACTTGTCAAAACAAAATAGTTTGCTTCAGGAAACTTTGATCGAGCTGATGAAATGAGTAAATGTACTTTGATATACATGCCCATGCATGCTGCAGTCTAAATCAGATTACCACTGTCCTATGTGAAATTTGAATCTGTGCTAAAAATATGACGTTGTGCTCTCAAACCGCATCACATGGTCATGTTTCTGGAAAATACTTTTTGTTCAGTAATCTTTAAAAAAACACAGAAGCAAAACTCCAATAAAAATAACCCCAACAACAATAAAAAAACTGTTGAGACTATGCCCTTTACATGTAATATCTATACATAGCATTACTGAAAAATTATTAAAGCTATGTTAAAAATCTAAAACACACACATACCTAGAGAATGCTCGAGTCGATACACAGTCAGGGACTCCGTATCAACTTCCTTTCTGAAAGCCTCAAAATTAATACATTAATAAAACTTTCCTGTATCTTAGATGAATTTTATTACCTCTTCAGAAAAGGTAAATGTTAGGAATTTTGAAATAAAGATTATTTCCAAATAACCACCATGGTTATTAAGATCTCCAAAAATACTTTTTACTCTTTGTTAATTCAAAAATCCTCAATGAATCCTCCACTTTTTGAGAGTAAATGAAATGAACTCAGAGTATTTTATCACAGCCATATATCCATGTATAAAGAGAACTCAAAAGATGGAAACAAAGTTGGATCTGCCATTGCAACACATCATGGCACCATCTTGATCTGTTTACTATATAACTGCAGAAATAACAGTAGTATTCAAAGCTTTGAATTAATTGAAATGTCATAAACAAACAAATTATATCAAATCTTGGGATTCCCTTTCATTGTTGACAACTGCAGAATATTAAAATGTTCAAACTTTAATATCCCAAGTATTATGGAAACATGATGTTCTTGTTCAATATAGGAAAATTATTCTGTACTGTTCGCTGCCTAGTTAGTATGACATAAAGGGTATTTAAAGAGCAGATAAGGAAATACTGCCACTGCTGCCCTACGATCAACCATTTCTAACTGAAAGAATTTCATATAATGATGTAAAGTATTTTATAAATCTGTATGTTTGTCATGCTTTGCAAAACATGTTGAATTGGTAACTCCACAAACTTTATAATGGCAAAACACTATATGAGAGAGACATCCCTCATATAGAACAAATCAGAGATGAGATGGTATTCTGCTGATCATATATCCAGAACACATGCCTGACTCGTGTATAAATCATGAAGTGTGAACATCAGCCAATGTGTGTACTATGCTCCTAATATCCACATACAGTGGAGCACATAGTGTTTGAGCCATTACTTGGGTGATGGGGGTAATGGTCATGCACACAAGATCTTTACTGGTCCATATCAGGTAATATATCAATGACTGGTGTTTCATATATCTGATTTAATTTATATTTGATTCATTTTAATTGTCTTTTTGTTAGTTTTAATTTTTTTCTTATTCCATTGGCATTGCATGCTATTGTAATGTAATTTTCTTTACTGAAGATGATAATTTTCAGAACTGCAGTTCAGTTTTATGAAAACCTAAAATTAGGAACTCTGCATGCAAGTTGACCTAGTTCCTCACCTTTAAACCTGATTTGATGTAAACAATTTTTTTTTAATTCCTTCTTAGTCTGAGATTTCATATAGAGTCAAATCGAGACTACTAGATTATATGACTTTAAGATGTAAAGATGATGACGTGACCCTTGATTCCACAGTTTAGGGATTTCCAAAACTGAGTCTTAGATTAGTATAAAACCTTTCTCTATAGAGAAGTTGGTCAGTTTGGGCTTTTAAACACTTGATGACAGGTTGTTTTCTTCTGTTGTCAGTGACAGTTTTGAGTATTTGAGTTTTATTTTAAAAAAATTTCTTCTGATTATTTTGATTTTAAGAGATTAATTCGTTTCCTTTGAGTATTTGTTACTGTTCATACATAATTCTTGGACAAAGACATTTATTGAAAATTTATTCAGAATTCAAACACTTGAGTGTAATTTCTTTTTATTCTACAAGGAAATGTAGACACAGCAGTGCTATACAGATACAGCATCACTTTCCATCTTGGGATTTCATTGTGACTCAAACTCAGATGCATTAGGACATTTTATTACTAAGACTTTTGATTTTTAATTCAGGGATTATTCTTGGATTATTTTGGGATTTGATTACTAAAACGTAAGTTCTAATTTTTATTTTTACCTTGTTTTTTCTAGGGAAATAAATTATTTGTTACATTTTACAACGATGGTTGTTTTTCATTTTTCTTAGCTACTGTTTAATTGATCCTAAACACCTAACACTGGTTGATGCACTGTATCCCTGAGATCCTCTTTCTCTTTGACCTCCCCCAATGTTAGTCAGCTATGACTCATCTTGCTTTAATCCCCAATTAGAGACATCCAATCTCATCCCTTCTTAGAACTTTGTGTGCATAGAGATTATTTTCTTCATCAGGCAGAGAAGGGAGGGTTCATCCATAACCAGACAGGATCCAACATATTTTACCCCTCATAGTGGGTCTTGTCACCAAATCTTTGTTTCCTGGGAGTTCTGAACATGGTGGTAGAATTGGTTCCACTAAAGAGACTTCACAAATACACCATATCCAGTTGATGCTTTAGCACACTGAAGACTGTACAAGGACCCACCTATCAGCTTTGATGCACTCTAGTGACTGATTTTTGCCACCACCTGTGTTGATTTTTAGAGCAGAATCATTTTGTTTCTGGACTCATGACTCACACTTTTGGACCACACTCCTTTCTGTACACTTTGCTTAAATATTTCTGATGCCAAATGTTGTCAGTCATCAAAGGATTCTCCCTCTTTTAGTTCATTGGAATTGTTTTCACAATTTATCATGCATTGTCATCTTCTAGTTATTACAAGAAATAAAATCTTTACAAAGACAGGTTGTCATGTGATTGTCTGGTTATAGTCTCATTCATGTTCAGTTTCAGTTTGTAAATTATGAGAAACAAGCTACTATACCATTTTAGGTTGTATTTATAATTATTAGTTAAAATTTATTTTTTTAATAAAGAATTACAGTTACAGCAAATCTTGTTAAGGATTAACATTCAAGAATTTATTGGTATGTTGGAACAAATGTTAATGTACTACATTTATATTTATAAATTAACCACTTTCGTGAAGTTTCCATCAGGTAACTGGCTAATATTGAATATAGGATGATTTTGTATGACTATTAATTAAGCCTTAATCTTTAGTACGAATTAATGTATTACCTCTTTGTATGGATTTAATTTATATTCATGGTATAACAAATGTTCATGTGTTTAGAAATAAACCAACATTCATAATATGTATGTCCATGTATAGCAGACCTGCCAACCCTACTGAAAAAATCGGTCCCATCTCCCGATTTTTAAGATAAAATCCCGAATTTTCCAGCAAAGAAAAAATTCCGTATTTTTTTTAATTTTTTTTTTTAAACAAAATTTTTTTTTTCCGTTTCCCTGTTTCTGTATCTGGCTTTTCTGTGTCAGGTATGTACCTTAGTACTTTACCTTGTCCGGTTTCATTTCCGGTTTTCATCAGCTTCATGTGCGGATTTTGAGCTTCTCCTGGATATTTATTATTACCTGGAACTGAGTGATTTTAAGAATTTTCAATTTCTGCATAACGATGAAGTCAGGAAAATCTTGAAGTATTACCCAACTAGATGGCTTTCTCTTGGAAAGTGCATTTAATCGTCTTCTAGAGTTGTGGATGCCACCACAGGAGTCGGACGTTTTATCAATAAAGTACGGCGAAATGTCTAACAAAATGAAATACCCATATCAATAATATATATATTATTATCACCTGTGATGCCACTTAGTGAGTTTATTGAGATGACGTACCCTTGCATATTGCCAGTTTTTAAGCGGGATTCAGAACGGTTTTGACAGACCCAGCAAAGCACTACAGCATGACAAGCCCTTAATTCGCAAGACCGGATACATTTTACTCTCTATCTACAGAGAATTCCTTTCAATTGTTATTAAACCAAAGTACATTGTTGGCAAAACAGACATCACAGCAATTGATGTAAAAGATGAAATTTTTTACATTCGTTCTCAAGACTTGTACTTGGGTGAGACAAGCAACAAACGTCTAGAGAAGATGAATTCTGAAGCACAGTTACAGACAAGAATGCACTGTAGGGCATTTCTAATCAAACCACTGTCATACATGAAGAAAAAAATTTCCTTCATACATGAAGGAAAAATTTCCATTAAAGGATGACTTGCTCATTCATGCAAGCATTGCAGATGTGGCTAAACAATCTGTTGCCTAATTTAAGGACCTGGCCTTTTACTCCAGTCAAAGGGAAGGAATCAACACTGATGATCTGCATAGAGTTTAGTCTTTACCAAACTACAATTTAGACGCAGAATCGAACATGGAAACAGAACATCATCAGTGGGTTTCTCTCAGGTAAAAAAAGGATGCATCTGGCCAATTGTTGTTTCCAATCCTTGGGAGAGTAATGCATGCTATGAATACTTTCAATACCACACAGCAACAGCAATGCTGAGAGAGCATTCGTAATGCTAAAGAAAATAATAGAACTAATTAAAGAGCCAACCTGTCAGCATCAACACTGTATGCTATCTAAGGACAAATAAATTATGAACGTATTCAAGTTTGCAACATACAATGGACTGAAATAACAAAACTAGACATCTTTAGCATGATATATACACCTTATTCTTGTAATTCCTGATTTTTAACAGTGATTTTCCTGATTTTGATTTCTTCATTTTTATCTGGTCTGATTTAGACATCAACCAACATTCATGAAAGTTATGATCATGTATTTAGACATCAACCAACATCATAAAATTTATGTTCATGTATTTAGACATCAAACAACATTCATGAGATAATGTCCATATATTTACAAATCAACCAACAGTCATGAGTTTTATATCCATGTATTTAGACATCAACCAACATTCATGAGATTTCTATCAGGTAATTGCTAATATCAGCTGGACATACAGTTTGTGTTATTTTGCATATGTTGTAATTTTTCAATACAGCATAAGCTTGCATATAGAAATTGTCAACTAATGAGTAATGTGTGGTAGTTGAGAGATAACAACTTGGGCCTCTTCTTGTTACAGCTATTATTTTTGTCTTTTGATCATTATCGAAATGTACATACAGTATGAAGAAATCACTTTCTTCCATCATTTCAGTAATTGTCATTTGCTTTTGAATCCTGTCAAGATTAGATATACACAAGTATTTGTGGCCCCGAGTGGTCTAAAGCGCTTTCCATTACGGATCACTGCCATCGCACCTCTGTCTGTGTGAGTTCAAGTCTCAGATTCTGCACGTCTCAGTATGTGAGAAAGCTTGACAGTAGCTTCTCATCGATCATTGGTTCTTTCTGGGGTTTTCACAGGTTCTTGCTCCATCATTAATACTGGCTGCCATGCATAGCCTATCTTCTGAAAAATGGCGTTAAACCCTACCACTATACAACAGAAGTATTTAATGACTTTTTCTTTACCATGATTTAGATAGAATTATTGCTTTATCCGATTTTTAGCTGGATGTAGTATATGACAGAATTCCATGATTTTATAATAACTACTCTCAAATGTTTTAGTGGCTGAATGTAAATGTTTAGACATTTTATTTGAGTATGAAATATTATGTACCTTAGGGTGTGAGTGGGATGTCATAAAGTTGGAGTATATTTATATGGACAAATTGCATACTATTCTACTATCTCCATTTTATTTTCAGAACTTGCCAACAATGGTTGGTGATTATGGAAGTCAGAGTCTCATGCCTGGTTTTTCAGGTAGTAGCAACCCTGGTCCAAGAAGCCCTGTCCAGGATGATGTACAGGCTAAAAGGGTAAGTTGGTCTTCACTTTTATATTTGTATCTTAGCAATAATCTATTGATGGGTCACTGTATGCTGTTCATACATAAGAAAGCTTATTCACCTGTCTAGGAATTTTTATCTTCTTTTCATGCCAGCTCATTTAAATTCTACATTATAATGCCCTTATCTCCAACAACATGCCTTTTCTCTTTTGCAGAATGTCTATTTCCATTTTTTATGAATAGATTATCTTTCCATAGATGATTATTGCCTCTGTTGTCAGTTTTTTCTTTATTCATATGACATGCTAATGTCATTCATCTGAGTTGTTGACCGCTTGGTATTGTCTGTTTTCTTGAATCCAAAAGGCATGATAAATATTGTTATTTATTCCAGTTTCTGACACTTTGATATTGCCTGGTTTTTTTTTAATGGCATTTGTTTCTTCTTTAGAGTAGCTGACATCTTGGTATTTTCAGTTTTCTTCACGATAAAGGGCTTGCTAATTATTGTCATTCACCAACAAAACTTGAACTAACTCGACATAGCAATGCATTCAATAAGAGCCATTTCGATAAGGGTTGTTACTTCCCTTGAATTATTAAGTCCCCTAATTTACCCATGATGCAATGCTCTTCCGGCGAGCAAATGTATATGCTGCGATGGAAGCCAACAAAGATGTCAACAAAACCGGTGACCTTGAAAACCTTAGTGTAAAGTGCCTAAAGAAATATTTATGGGATAGAGGTACCCACCTTTCAGGAAATAAAGCCGAGCTACTGAAAAGGGCTAAAGGAGTTTCAGATTTTAGATATGAAGACGTTGAGAAAAATAAATGTACAAGACCGAATGAATGAGGAGTTTCGAACATTGAAAAATTCAAGACACTGTTTGGGGAGATATTATTTGATCCGAACCAGCTTCGTGATAATTGGACATGTAATGTTGAAGACATACCATATGTTAGTGAAAATGACTTGTATAATTATCTGGTGCTTAACAGTAGGCGTACATTTGACATCGAAAGTATGAAGGCCAAAAGACAGCTGAAGGCTATAGTCTTTTATGAAGACCGCCATGTACAAAGTACTAAATTCCATCCCCTATTAGAAGACTGCACAGATATATTTGTTAAGTGCAAAGTTGTTCCTTCCCTACCGACAGAAAATGAGAAACCTAACTATGATGTTTGGATTTGTTTATCCAAGGAAACCTGGAGCGTTTATTCTGATGGTTGTACATGTAGTGCTGGGTAAGAGTGTTTCCTTTTTTTTTTAAACAAAAATAATAAATATTAATACGTAAAAAACTATTCTTTATTTTGCACACTCTCTGCAGCATCCATTCAAATTAAAGCTGCTTTTATATTAACATTCTTTTACACCATCGGATTTTAAGTCTAATGTTCCCGTACCGTTGCAGTTTGTATATATTTAATGCTTATTTTGGGGCTTTGAGTCCATTTTCAAGTGAATGAATGTTAAATTAAAGTGAACCGGCCATGAAGGGTCATTATTCACTGTTTTATCTTTCAAAAGAAAGTTATTTAAATTTTCCCGTGGGGTAAGGAATGGTGCCACATCGCGTGTATGCACACATAGTGTGCTATTTAATTTGATCGTCATGTCGCGCCCCTATTGAGGGACTGTCGACATGAATGTAGCACCTGGGTAAGTGGAATGGATCAAACAAGCATTCAACCCTATCAACCAATCTGAAGGGATGTACTATAGGTGCAATGGCACCAAATAATGACTGGTGAAAAATGGCACTAGCAGCACTATTGTATGCCTTGGTTGACATATCTTCCAGAAAGAAAGACGGCTTTAATTCACCAACTTATGATGCTTGAAAGTGGAAGACGCCAAGAGCAAGGAAACTGAGCCCAAAGAAATCCCAGGACCTTACTTTTAAGAAATTAAAGTTTTCAACAGAATGCACATTAGAAAGAAAGTCACAAGCGAAGTCCAGCGTTAATGTCAGTCCTGGAATGCCTATTGAGCCAGTGGATGTGATGGAATTTAGTAACAGGCTCAAATTGATTAACCCTTATGCAGCCTTTTTACATAGTACAGGTGACTATGTTAAAGCACCCATCCCAGAAAATGAAATACCCAAATTACACCACATTGATCTTATTTATTATGACAAGGCCAATATGCAGAGTGATGAATGCAAGAATTATTGTAAGGACTACTTTGCATCACTTCATTGTGAAAAGGAAGAATGTGGAAGAATTCAAGACATTACTAAAGGACAGGTAAACAACAAAAACTGGTTGGTAGCACGTATTGGCAGAATAACAGGCTCAAAATTTGGACGTGTTTGTAAATTGAAAAATAGTACTTCGCTTAATTATACTGTAAGGAAAGTCATGGAATATATTTGTTTGACAGTGACAGTATAAGATAGGGTAGAAGACGTGAGCTAGCAGCAAAACGCCTATACCAGATTAAATCGAAGGTCATCCACATTGACATTATTGTAATAGAAAGTGGATTATGGGTGAATGAGGAATTTCCCCATCTAGGTAGTAGATGGTTTGGTGACCTGCAAACACTGTGAGGAATCATTAGGGTTGATAGAAGTGAAATGTCCATATAAATTTAGAGACATGACACCAATGGAAGCAGCAAAAGACCCATCTTTTTGCTACTAGGTGATTGGTGCTGAACTTAAGTTTAAACAATGTCATGATTATTATTATCAAATTCAAGGTCAGATGGGAGTTTGTGATCAAAAATGGTGTGATACCCTTAGGGTATATCATGTGGAAAGAATTTTCTCTGATGAAAGATTTTGGATCCTAATGCTTGAAAAACTGAATTCAATTTATTTAAAGGCAATTATACCAGAGCTCTTCTCTGAACGTATCAAGCGTGGCATGTCATTATATAATCAATATGTATAATGCGCATTAGTCCACTTTTACACCAAATTACATTATCAAGGACTGTATAATTCCTTTTTAACCAGTATATACGTGCATCACTCAGCTGTATCTGTCAAATGAACTATGACTATTTACAAGGTCCATTGACATGTAGACATTCAAACATTGTGTCCAAAAATATGCCATGTTCAGGTCATTCTGAATACAAACTTTTCGTGTGTGTCAGTGTTGTTAATATAGTTTTATTATACTTCTGTACATAGTTGAGGAGTTGGGGTTAGAATTAATGTTTTAGAGAAAGCACTTGTCAAATACAATTTTTAGGAAATATTGGGCCAAGTTCATGTGTGTTTGTGTTTGAGAGAGAGAGAGAGAGAGAGAGAGAGAGAGAGAGATTATTTATTAACATGTGACATTAGATTTAACATTCTTAATTCAAGCATGCATTTGACATACAAGATGCACAATCTTACTACATATTGGACAAAACTGACAATTTGCTGGGGTTTTTAAAATATATCATTATCTCTCCAAATTAAATGTAACAGATACCTTTCTTTTTAATAAGCACAAGAAAGCTTTTAAATTTATAAAAGCAGTTTTCCAATGGAATTATTCTTTAAAAAATTCAGATTCAATTACCTCAGAAAATTCAAATATCTTTCTTTTCGACTTCTTGTTGAAATCGATGGAATGTTGTGTTCTTGGGTAAATTTTCTATCTAAGAAATGGGATGAACACAGGTAGTCATGTCTGTTGTAAGCAAATTGTGGCATCAAAAATTTAATACGCCTTATTCATGCTTTTCCCAACCTTTTGTCTGCAGGAAACTTTTGAAGAATTATAGCTTTGTTGCCAACAGATTTTCCCCGATAATTGGAACAGACACTGCAATAATGTTTCTTCCTAGTCGCTTTTGCACGCTAGTTGATACATCCTTAACGGGAGTATTGCTCGCCAGAAATTTGAATTGTAAATTCACGAACACGGTTTTCAATGTACCAAAGAGCTCTGCAAGTGAGCCTTTTTCAGGGGTGGTTACAACCCTTGTCGAACTGGCCCATTAACAATTCGATAGTGTTTGATACATTTTGGTAGTAGTAAGAGATAATTTAAATAGTTATTAATAGTAGTAAATTTTTAATTTACGTAGTTAATGGTAGTAAATTGATAATTTAAGTAATTATTGGTAGTAGTAAATTGATAATTTAAGTAGTTATTGGTAGTAGTAAATTGATAATGTAAGGAGTTATTTGTAGTAGTAAATTGATAATTTAAGTAGTTATTGTTAGTAGTAAATTGATAATTTAATAGTTATTAGTGGTAGTACATTGATAATTTAAGGAGTTATTGGTAATAGTAAATTGATAATTTAAGTAGTTATTGGTAGTAGTAAATTGATAAATTAAGTTGTTATTGGTAGTAGTAAATTGATAATTTAAGTAGTTATTGGTAATAGTAAATTGATAAATTAAGTTGTTATTGATAGTAGTACATTGATAATTTAAGTAGTTATTGGTAATAGTAAATTGATAAATTAAGTAGTTATTGATAGTAGTACATTGATAATTTAAGTAGTTATTGATAGTAGTAAATTGATAATTTTAGTAGTTATTGGTAGTAGTAAATTGATAAATTAAGTTGTTATTGGTAGTAGTAAATTGGTAGTAGTAAATTGATAATTTAAGTAGTTATTGGTAATAGTAAATTGATAAATTAAGTTGTTATTGATAGTAGTACATTGATAATTTAAGTAGTTATTGGTAATAGTAAATTGATAATTTAAGTATTTATTGGTAGTAGTAAATTGATAATTTAAGTAGTTATTGGTAGTAGTAAATTGATAATTTAAGTAGTTATTGGTAGTAGTAAATTGATAATTTAAGTAGTTATTGGTAGTAGTACATTGATAATTTAAGTAGTTATTGGTAATAGTAAATTGATAAATTAAGTAGTTATTGATAGTAGTACATTGATAATTTAAGTAGTTATTGATAGTAGTAAATGGATAATTTTAGTAGTTAGTGGTAGTTCTACATTGATTATTTAAATAGTTAGTAATGTTAGTAAATTGATAATTTAAGTGGTTATTGCATTGATTATTTAAATAGTTAGTAATGTTAGTAAATTGATAATTTAAGTGGTTATTGGTAGTAGTATTTTAACATTTGTACCTTGTGTATGTAACCAATAATATAATCCTCCATTTCCTTTCAAAATAGTAGTGCAACTTGTGTCTTGGCAAATAAAAGACAGAAAGCTTAGGTCCTATCAAAATTAATGACTTTATTAACTAAGAAACATAGGCATTTCCAGACTTTACAAATCAACTTACATTCTTGATGATTAAACAAAAATCACAGTAGTAAAAATGGAATAATTTATGTAATAGCACGGTAATAATAATAATAATAGTTATAATTAATTAATTAATAATTAAAATAATATTAAATATAGTAATAAGATTAATAATAATAATAAAAGTTACAACTTAAGGAACAGCAGTTATAACAATTAACTTGTTTGATTAGTTTATACATGTTGCATAGTGCTGTTCTTTTTTAATAAAAATACCAAGCCTTTTTTTCACGTCTTTTGGCAAAGACAAAGGTACTTTTCTCATGATAAGTATACAAGACAACTTTGGTTTAATCCAAATTTGTGTACATAATTTTGACCTTTTCTTATAATATTGAATGAAATAGATTCAGTGTGTTTTATCAGATATCAATATTTAATTTACATAATTATCAATTATCAATAATCATGGTGCAAACCACCAACTTGCAAATTAACTCAGGATACAAACATTTGATTTTAGCTCACAATTCTATTTTTTGTATTGCCTTAGAATCCATAAATGACATTGCTTATTTAAATCTTAAATTTTACTAGAATGTGATTAAAGGCCTCCTCCTTTTACTTTACTTTTATCAATTTCTGTTTTTTTTTCTTTAAATGCTCAAAATATCTGACTGTGTACTTACTTGCAACATCTTAGTCTTACACACAAAACTTATAGTTATTACACAATTATGCTTTTAATTCATTTTGTAATATATGAGGAAAAAGAAAACAGTGTTAACATATCATGTTATTTGTATGGAATCCAGATGTCATGACGATTTTTGCTGACCAATACTGTGCTAGTTAAAAGTTGACTTTTATCATCTTGATAATTGTAAAAGGTTATAATAACCGGTAATATTTGTTATTGTTTTGGGAGTATAATGATATTTATAAGGATAGGTATATATTATGGTCATGATATAAAGATATACAAACATATGTTATCTTTTTCTGCCATGATTTTGGTAGTTAATGTTTTATCTGATTTGTAATTGTATATAGTATACAGCAGAATTTTGGGAATGCATGATAACCACTCAGTGACTTATGTTTGTCTTGATGGATGTTAAAGCTGGCACATTATAAAGTCATCTTCAGAATGTTTGGCTGTTGTACAATTGTTGTATTATCATTATATTCAAAAAGAGTGATACACACTTTTGACTATAGAATCTTGTGTATCTTATGGTATGAGGGGGGAGGTATATTTTGTTGCATACCATTCCACAAGCTTGTTTTTGTGTCCATAACATGCAATATGGAAGCATGCATAAAAAAAGACGAAGTAAAAATTTGAATGAAATTGAGAAATTACTTTGTTATGTGTTAACAATAACTAGTGAATGTTTATTTATCAATAATAATAATAATAATAATAATAATAATAATAATAATAATGACATTGAATAGAGCATAAATTTAAAAAGCTCAGAGTGCTTTTCAACATATATAATGATATGACTACCAAAAAAACACCATCAAATTAGAAAACATCAAAATATACTGAATATATTTAAGATTGGAAACATTATTGGAAAGATGGGTATATTTTATATGAACAGTTGCTTACCATATCAGTAGCTCATTTTTATTTTCAGAAAAGGCAGAGCATGTCTCTCATGATTGTTTCTTCTGATGGTAACAACCCTGATCCAAGTAAACGCCTCAAGTATGATGTACAGGCTCAACAAGTAAGTTGATGGTTACTTTAATTTTGGATATTAGCCATATTTGTGGATTGGCCTTGGGACGGTCCAATTGTCGATACATATGTATGCATCCGTGCATGACAACATGTTCAATGTTCAATGCTGTGTCCTGACTTTTGTTACCTGTGCTATGTTTAGCAAAATGTTTCTGACAAATTTTGATATGTGTCAATTGGTATTTTAATGACATTCATGTAGTTTGGTGCTGGACTATAAAGCTGAAAATTGAAAAGGAGATCTGTGTCATTTTTAGTGCAGTGAGACCCACTTATCTAAACCTTGGTTATCTTAAGAACCTGTATATGTAGAGCATTTTGATCTGGTAAAAAAAAAACAACTTTATTATGATATTTGTTGCCTGTTATTTCGATCCCAGTTAAGTCGATACCCTCAATATCACTGCAAGTATTGCAGTCTGATGTAAGATGTGAACCCGGTCAATTCAATGAAGTGCATCTTTCATGTTCATTTCTTAGAAATGTTACAAAACATGATCAGCATTCCCTTTAGTACAGGTAACTTGTACCGGCAAGGATGGAATAAGTTGGTACAAGAACAAATTGTACCATTGCTCATGATTAAAATTGAAGAGCATATCCATTTTAGTAATACTATTACATTATCGAAAGGGCAGACTTATAGGATACACATAATACTGTTGACTGGCAACTGCCTTTGTGTTTAAAACACACACACACAAGAAATAGGAAAACAGTTCCTACCCTTCAAAACTTCCATCATGCAACGAATTTAAAGGTTGCTAAAAAGAAGTTGAATTACAAGTTTGAAAGAAATTAGGGAATGTAACATCCACTGTGCTCACGCTAACAACTGATGATTGTTTTTGTGTCAATACACGTAGAGCTTGTATAACAGAGAACAAGATGAAATTTTATCTTGGAAACGTTCTATCAAGGATTTGATATCTTAAATATCTTTCTGGCAAAGTATTCTATTATATGTTATGCATGATATCAATACAGGTACATTAAAGTTGAGGCAACCAGACTACATGTCCTTGCCTAAGGACACACCATGATTGTTGTTGTTTTTGTTGCTTTGGGGTTTATTGTCATTTCTCGGTGCTGGAGGATGAACATATCAAACTCCTGTAAAGACCCACAGCCTCATGGGAAGCAACTGGCAGTTATATATCCACATCGAACAAGCCTCAGACGTGGACCCACACAGGCAGTGGTGAAAGAGCTGTATGTGGTATAGTTGAGGGCTTTAAACCACTCATTCATTTGGGGCTACCTGACCATGGTAACTGATCTTGACTTGTCTCATCAACAGTGCCACATCAACTCATATCAACATTGATTGGTTGATTATACAAGCAGCATGGCCTGTATCGTATTTTCAACTTCTCAGTGTAATATTGTTTCTTGCATCTACTAAAATTAGTTGAATAACCAAACTCTAATTTTGGGATCCTCAGTTTATTAAGCTATTCTACTTAATTTCTACCTGAACTATTTGAAAATTATCAGCGGCTTGTTGATAAATGTAAGGAAATAATTTATATGCAATGATTTAATATATTAAATTACATAGTAATTTTATGATGAGATTTAACTCTTTGCAAAAACAACTGCCTCCTTTATTTGAAATTTGTTATGATTTTATTTACTAAAAGTTGAAATACTGACGAATTGTAATGCCATCTTTGCCATCTGATTTATTTATTGTATAAAATCAGATAAGGCGACTGGACTTCTGTATAATTCCTACATAATTCTCTTGAAAATCATTCAATAGCAGTATTTGATGAAGAACTACCTTATTTTTACAGTAACTTAACAAATGTTCATGAAATAATAATTGCCTCATGCAGAACACAATTTCAGAGTTGAGAAATTAACAGAACAAAATTTTCTAACAACTTCTGAAACATGGTTGCGGAAGTTGAGATGACCTGTAAGTGAATTATATTGATCCACTCCGATGGTCTAGTGGTTAGAGCGTCCATTGTTGGAGCAGCAGGTCATGGGTTCTATCTCTGGCAGTGTCATACCAAAGACTTACAAATATGGTACTAACAGCTGTCTTGTTTGGCACCTTGCATTTGGATGTTAGTGTTAGGACTGGTGTCAGGATAATGTGAATGGGTGGGACATAATAATACATCTCTGAGGCATGATGCCCCAGTGCTAGGCATCACTATAAACTGCCTCAAAGCTGAAATCATATGACTGAAAAATGGTTAAAGCTAGGTTTAAAACTCCTAATCAAACAAAAAAAGAAAGAATTGTGTTGAAGTCACTGCAATGAAGTCAAACAATTGATTAGATGGAATAGTAACAGTCATGAATACAGTTGCTGATCACTTGCTGAAAACAATATAACATAGGAATCATGTGCTAATTAGGAGACACACACAATATTTCTTTCTTTAATAATATTTCTCAATCATAATATCTTAGAAGAACTAATACTACATCACAAATATTATATAGTATTTCCAGGTTAAAACATTTTAACTAAAAGTCTATAAGTTATCTGCCCATGTAGAAGAAGTTAGAATGACTTTCTCTTGGTTCAGGCCTGGTGCCAAATCCTGTGGATGCTTCAGTCACTACTTAAGCTTTTGCAAAGCCAAATGCTCTTTTAAGACAGAGTTATCTCACATGCCAATATCAGTATTCTGTAAGTTTTCTACTTTAAAGCAAGTTGGAAGAGATTTTTGTTAAAATGGAATTATTTTTCTTCTTAATATCATGGCTTTGCCTATTCATACACATAGGCATCCTTGAACACGTCATTTGTCATCCCCTCACACTGCAATAGGTGTATTTAAATATATCCAGCTTTGGTGTGATACGAAAAATTCATTCACTATTGCTGACAATTTTCCACTATCATTGGATACATGCATGTAGATTTTCTGTACTAATCTTATTGTCAGTTAATAGCTGTTGTACTGATTGAAAATGCTGAAATATCCTTTGAGAGATGATGATACCCATGCAGCTATGATTTCAGTACAAGCATCATGAGCCATCATGTTCAGAGACAGATCCAGCTCCTCCTTCACACCCACAGTTAAATAAACATTTATTGGCCATAACAAAATCTTGTTTATCAATGCGTTGGACACCAAATCACTTGGTGGGTAGTGAGATAGTTACCATCTCAAATATCAGATTTACAAACCATCTGTTGGGTTCCAATATCCCATACCTTATGATCTTGACATTCTCATGCCAGCCTTTATCGTCTAATCTCCTCTTTAATGGTCAGGTTGAGGAAATATTAATACAAGCCACAAAGTAGACCAAGACCATTGCACCCTCCCCATCTCATATACAGTGGGGGGAATGTCAGGAAAATTAACAAAATTTGACATGGAACCTCAAGACACAATCCTCAAGGAAGCAGCCCTACTGAATCTACAACTGATGAAAAGTTCTTTTCTCCCAAACAAATGTAAACAGAAAGCATAAAACTGGTGATCATTTGTGTCAGCAATATATACTCAGATCTAAATAATGACATTGTTTTCATGGCATCTTATCACTGATCCAGATACTATGAAGGCTCCATTTCTTCTATGTCAAGTGGTGACATGATTTGTGATAATGACCTATAGATCCTCATCACACTTCCTCCTTTTTCTAGCTTTTGCTATGGTATAAAGTCCAAGGATTCAGAATCATCACTCTTCAGTGCAAAAAAAAAAAAAAACTTCTCTAGTAAATGGTGGTATAATTTGTCCACAATTAAAATTCACAAGACATTTATTTGAAGCTGTTCCTGGTTCTATGGGCTAATGGCATTATTCATCCCATCATCAACCTAAGAAAACAGTTTTCTGTACCCCTTGCGTTAGGATGGAAACACAACAACAGGTTCTAAATTAAATCCAGGAGGGAGACTACACAGTGTGAATTACAAGATATATCCTAATTTCAGTGTCTTCTAGGACGTTTCTGTGATTCTCCTACAATAGCACTGTTTACCACTTCAAAGCATTCTTATTTCGACTCGTCATTACTCCTAAATTGGCTTACATTGATGAATCAGGTAAAGGTGACTTTCTGTGCTACTTCCAATGCAGCAATATTGGACTACCTGAATGAAATTCAACATAAACATACACTTGTATCTGGGTTTGATCCCTGGTATATTCATATCAAAGAATTATAAAAATGTTACTAACAGCTGCCTCGCTTGGCACTCAACATTAAAAGGTTAGTTCTAGGACTTGTCAGCCTTTGTGTCAGGATAATGTGACTGGGTGGGACACAATGATACATTCTGTTTCATGATGCCTCAATGCAAGATATCACTATAAACTGCCACACTGCATATTTCATAGTGATATGACTGAAACATTGTTAAAACTATGTTACAAGATCCAAATCACACACACACACACACACACACACACACTTATATCTGGTTATTATATCTCTTGTTAATCTCTTTATCAGTCATGTTTATCTTGTTAACATGAAAACATGTCACCTAATACCATCACCACATTTAGATCACCTATTGAATGAGTTCAACATTTTGGTAAACAGAGTATGACTCCCTCAGGAATAATTGTTGAAAATCAGTATAACGGTGGTTTCCTTGCATATATAGGACAGTCTCTCTAGCTAAGAATTTCTTCATCTGCTGTGTTTGCTGAATGTGGCAGCAGACCTCCTAGTTCTAGATCTCCGTTGTATGCATCAAATACAAATGATCATGTTGTCTCAGTGGAAGCTGATACTTTGCACCTTGGACCATCTTCTCATAATCTTAACAAGTACAATGTTCCATTTCAGCATATAGGCAACCTCACATGGCATATACCAGGTATATCTTTGCATAGTACAACAAACACATCATGGTCATGAATGTCAGCACATACGCCAATTGATTGTGCCTCTCAAGGTCATCATTTACCTATAAACATTATTGAGATAAGAGTCATTTTGAGTACATTTCATTGGTTGCTAGATGAGCTATACTGGAAGTACGTTCTTTTTCTTTCTGACAATGCCACATAGGTGATATATCTCAATGTCAAGGTAGAACCAAGTCTTGTTTGGGATTGTCTAAATTGCATTCTTCATTGACAAACCCGCATTCAGGTTTGTCATAATCCTGGCTAATCAGCAAGCAGAATGGTCTCTTTAGTCTCTAGAGTTTTTGGAATGTCAAACTCACCCAACTTTTGTATCACACCAGTCACATGCGTTATTAGCCCAGTGAAGTAGTGAACAGTGTAACAAGATGGCCCTCCATTTGAAAAGTGCACGAAGGCGGAAGATATTCACACTGCTGTGCACACAATAACAATTTGCACTACTGCAGGCCTCAATACCTCAAATACTGGTAACTGCTGCATTATCATTGTGAATCTGTAATCAAGGATGTATGCATACAGATTAATATATGTTTGATCCATGAGCACTCATATATTTTTTGGTTATTCAGATGTTTGTATCATGGCATTTGCATGTGTTTACTATAGGAACTGAATGAGTACAATGAATCCTTCTGTTGCATTAGTAACTGATGCATTCATAGACTTAATGCCTATCCTTATCACGGGGAGATCACTCTAACCGAATTATTGGATGGCAGACAAGTTGTAGCTTTTTAGTCAAGGGACCAGGTGCCAGTATTTGTGTACAAATTTAATACTGTAATCAATGACCTAGTATAAAACAAATCATAAAAATGAAATACACAAGTGAGGTCAAAAAGGTCCGATTGTTTTAGATACCTATATTAAAACAAAGCATAAGAATAGTATCCGCAATACGAGAGAAGTCGATGGTAATTTATAGCAGAAGACTTTGTATCATTTGTGAAGGTCATTTATGTCACCATGTGATGCTCACAGTGGAAACACAAGACCTATTCCTAGACGACAATACTGTAAAAATGTGTTTTAAACGGGCTGATGCAATTGAAAATATTTGTCAACCAAGCTTTTTTTTAAAGATATTCTACTTGCTTCAATCCCATGTGTGTACTGCTATCGGAGGCTAGCTCTTCTTACTAATCCACTATTGATATTTCACTATCAACATACTGCACAGTAACTATGAAAGATATACATGCCCGACATCAATATCAAGAACAACACAAACCTGGAACATATAGTTCACAAAAGAGTCACACCATAGTCAAAAGTTGTATACATATCACCTATTTAGACATTATCTAATAAAAAGGTATAAAGGAAAATCTTTTTTGCAAAATGCTAAAAATGGTATTATGCTTTCAGAAAGTGTCTACTTGGCAACAAAAAGCAATGCATTATTTACATTGCGAGTTGTGACTGACTGCATTTATTGAAAAATTTCAAATTGTTTGCAACCTATAATCCTTTTGAACTTTGTTTACCACCATAATGTCAAGACGAGGTTTGAAAATTATACATTTTAGTAAGGAATAACTAATGCTATGTTAGTTGTCAGTGACAGAAGTAAAAAGTTTCTATAAATTCTTCTAGTAAACTTAAAGAAATCTAACATTAACGTCAATAATGTGCTTTATAAGTACATGTACTATTAGACTTATATAAAATAAGCAGTTCCTCAACTTTTCATTATCATTCTGTTGATGCTAATAGTAACTATAATAGAGATCTAAATATAATAGAAACAATTGACATTGATGTACTTTTAACACTGAGTGAAAACAATAATTTCAGATGAATGAAACTGTCACTTAATTTCAAAATTTTCCACCCTATTCAATTGAACTTAGAAATTTCAAGATATATGCATAACATTGAAACATTTCCTATTATCATCTAAGTATGGGATAAGAATATCTTATGTCAACTTCACAGTGACGTCATGAACGTGAAAACTATGTCAGTATGCTAAAACTTTCATTCTTCTCAATATACCATATGCATCACTATGTCAGTGTGCTAAAACTTTCATTCTTCTCAATATACCATATGCATCACTATGTCTAAGACCATTCCACTGGTATCATTCAACATTCACAACAGTATGTTTATATATGATTATTCTATCGGCCATCTACTCCTGTCGAGTTATATTACTTTTAAGAATGCATGTTGACATGCTATGCAATTGATTATGTGTCTGCATTGACATGTGGATAATATTCACTAAAATACGGGTGCAAAACCTTGACAGCTACATAAAAAACAAGACAATACATTATGGTGACCATTTTTTCTCATATTTAGTAAGTTAACCCCAAAATATACTACTGTGTCATGATATAAACAGTTCTCACATTTCTCACATTGCAGTAAAAAGTACAGTTATCTCCCTCAGTAGCGGCAGGGAGGGGGGTGGCGAACCCTACAAAAGGTTGTGCATGTCTTATTTTGTTAAAATAACGGTTTCTAGAATTTTAACGATACAGCTGTTAATTTGTCAAAAAAACATTTATTCAGAAATGTGAAATGTCAAGGGGGTGAACCTTGTGTGCATATTTTATTTTGTTAAAATAACGGTTTAACGATGCAGCTGCTATTTTGTCAATCCCCGAATTAATATTATACGTATTAATAAATGGCAAATATCGAAGAAGCGCAAATTAACTGTATACGCGATCTAATCCTATTCGATATCGTGTTACAGGGTCTGATAAATTTATCGTTATAAATCCATGAGGGGTTGCCTGAGCACCACTAAAGAAATTTTTAAATTTGTTATAGTCGTAATCCCCACAGCACCATGTTTGCCAGATATTTTGGAGTGTATGAGTGTCAACTCCGTTAAAAACCGCTGGCACGTTACAGTTATCTCGGATCACTTTTGGAATTTGCGTGTATCGTTGAATGACATAGATCACGTCGATGTTCTTATGTCTGCCGCGGAAAATATCCTCGCGGGATTTTTCGGTTTGTCCAACATGGTATTGTCGTACATGACAAGATTGTTAATATCCCCAGAAATATCCTCCACGTGCTTCGTCGATATCTGTGATAAACTTGATGATATTTTCTCCAGTGATCTCCGAGGCTTTTTTGCTATAATATTTTAACACCTGATAGCAATGCTGATCGTCAACGCTCGGTGCCACCAAATATAATTTACCCCAAGCCATCCATTTCATAATCAAACTGAGTAATAGCTGTGTTTTATCGCTTCCTTATGGTCCAATAATTATCATTTTGACGGAGTTAAGTAGCATCGGATGATGTTTGACTCGTTGTTTCTTTAGCGCAGAAAGATCTGTAATATCCATTAGATATAACTAACTAATATTAAGAATTTATATTGTGTGAAATGTAAGGCTAACACTCCAACGATTAACCCAATGCCTATCACAACGAAACGTAACAGAACAGCAATCACCATAAAATGTGAGCGTTGTGGTATAAAAAATTCAGATTTATTAAAAAAGAGGCTGTGATATCACCTCTGTGTTAACAAAACTCCAAGGGATGCCATGGCAAAGTATCCAGGAGAAAATCACCTTCCCGGATATAATTATTGTGGTCCCAGGAAACGATTCGATATCAATTTGGATGATCGGGATAATCCTCGTCCGGGTGAATATCCGGTAAATGCCATCGATGAGTCCTGTCGTGTTCATGATATCGCGTATAAAGATTTCACGTCATCTCACGGATTTAAAATTGATCCACGCGTTGAATTCTATTCCTGATATAACCTTCAAGGAAAAATTAGTGTCCAGGATAATAAAAGCTGCCATGAAGGGTAAATTAGTCGCGGGTTTAGGTATTTGATATGGAAGCGATTTATTATTCTCCGACCGGATACTATATGGGAAAATCCGCCATTGATAAACTTGCCAGCGCTGCAAAAGTAAAACGTGAAACAGCAGCTGATTGGCTAGTCAAACAAGCTATATGGCAAATTTATCTACGGCGTCCAAAGAAAATTCAATACGCGTCATTCGATGTTAAGATTCCAAGTGAGGCTCATCAGGCTGATATATTATTTCTGCCGCATGATACAGTTAAAAAACGTGTTTACAAATACGCGTTAATGGTCGTTGATGTCTCGAGTAGATACAAAAAGGCCGAGCCGTTATCAAGAAAGAATCTTCGGAATTTGCCTCCGCGTTTAAAAAGATTTTTCATTGAGGTTCTCTACGATGGCCAAATCTTCTTCAGGTTGATCCTGGTAAGGAATTTCAAGGTGAATTATCATCAACGATGAAACAACAACACACTAAGATACTACGAGGACATACCGCGATCCATCGTGATCAATCAATCGTTGAACGGTTTAACAGACCTCTCTGTGATAAATTATGTCACTATCAGTTCGCGAAAGAATTCATCGATAAACGATCTTGTGAATGGGTAAAACAATTATTGGAAGTAATCGCATCGATCAACAATGATGTCACTAACATGTTAAATATGAAATCGGCTATCGCGATAACAAAAAAATATATAAAAGTATCAAAAAAAGAATCTTCATCGCAAATCCAGCCAAGCAATTTCACGGTGAGATATTTATACGAACCTGGTGAACTTGAATGTGGTGCTACAGGATCAACTGATCCGGTATGGAGTGTCAACACGCATACAATATTTTCCACGTAAACATTTAAAAATAAAGCAAATTGTTACAAACTCGATCCAACCGTGCCACAACGGAATTTTAATTGTGAACAGTTACAAGTAATCCCGGATGATACTCAATTACCACTGACTAATCTCCGATGATAGCAATTCTCCGAAGTTGATTTATTAATCGTACTCGTGACACCGCGAGGTATACCAGATTTGACCACTCGATGAAGTGATCAACGATCCACATAACTGTATCTTCGATGGTTAATCCATGCGATGAATGAATCGTCATCGCGTATCCTAACACCGACGGAGATTTATTAGCGCGTAACGCGTCTTCAACTACTCTAATATCAACGTGTACAATATTGTATAATATGAGTTCTTGTCGTAATTTTCCTGGAATATCAAACCTCTATATTTTGTTGTCGAGTATCTTTAGACCGGTAACATAACGGAACCGGTTACATCGGAAATGTTTCTTTGTGAGTTTTAAATAATTCTTCCTGAAGATGATCTCGTGTTTTTTTTCTGCTGGCGATAACTATATCTGCTGGTTTCCATGTGTCCAAAAAGTCGTCAATGGAGATTTCAGGAATTATTTTACGTGTTATTTCACATTGTATATAATCCGGTTGTAGTCTTATCGCGAAATTCAACGATGTCAATTCATCATCACGTGTACGATGATCCGTGTTGATCTCTTTTACTAATAATCTACGTTACTTTTTAGCCATTGGTGAGGTGATTCTCCGATAAATGGCGGTGGTTGACCATGATCTCCGCACATGATCACCGCGGTATTTTTCCTTAGCAACCATATTAAAAACGTGTTTAGGAACTCCGACGATACGGTATCAATTTCATCCTAAATAATTATCCGATGAATAAATTTCGTTCCCATGCAATCGGGAGTCCAATCAGTTCCGTTATATCTAAAGAAGCTATGATATGTACACGCGTTAAGTCCTCGGTATTTCTTCTCGTAGGGCAAGACGATGAGTTGGAGTCAACACGATCATATCAGAGTTCTTTCCAAATAAATCGATTACCATTGTCTTTCCACATCCTCCTGGACCGTTTAGATAGACGGTTTTAAGTCTGGTTATGGGATCGTACACAGAAGGCGACGACAATAGATTATCATTGGTATCCTTGCGATAATTATCTTCGATTCAAGTTCTTTATTGTAATAGTATCTTTGCTTGCGCTTTATTCTCCAAGTACCCCAATGTTCCTCAGCGTTAGTGTAGTCGTCAACGCGTTCTCGTTGTTTCACATCGAAATAAAACGAGTCCACGGTAACTCTAACCGCGATATCAGAGACTTTATTTAACATCGAGAACACGTGTTTCAAAGCGCAACCGAGAATCGAAGATCGCATAATGGATAAACTGCGGTGATTCTCCTTCGTAATATTCGACAATGATTCAGAGTTTTTCCTTGTTGGATAAATAAGTTGTTGATCTCTATATAAACGTTCCCTTGGTTGTCGTATCCGGGATGATAAAATCTAATTCGGCGTCGTCAATTATAACCAGGAAGTTCTTCTTTTATAATCTTCTGATGCACCTTGGGTAAACTTCCCGATTATTATCCTTCCAATATCTTTTGCTTGATCCTCTAAACATTTTTATTTTTCTCAGATCATCATGTTCTTCCGGAGTCGGTAACCAAATATCTTTCTGTGCCCAGTATGAAATTATCACCTTGGATATAGTTAACAACGTTAATATCTTTTTTTCTCATGAAAACCTTAATGGTAGTATCGGGGACCAATTTTTTACTTACGTGAAGATGCTTCCACATCCAGAGATAAAATACCGGGTAAAGATCATTCGCGAGTTTAAACGATGTCACCTGGGCGAATCCGGTTAAATCAAATATAGTTAAACTCCCGTTAATCGCTGCTTTCGTCATTTCATGTGTAGGATGACCAAATCGCGTAAAATATTCGTTACATTCTCCCCGTCCAAGAAAACTCGCTGGGTAACATGATATAAATAACAGCGCATATAATATTTTGTAACTCGTATTTTGTGTTCCATAATCCACTGTGAGAGGTTTCTACGCAACTAACTTTAACATCTCGAAAAGATCAACGCGGAGCGGTTTCCAAGAGTTTTTCTTTCTGGTGAAATAAGCTGCAATGGCTGGTATCGTAAAACAATTTTTGGTAATTTCATCTGGATTTCCATCGATGTATCTCAACGCGAGATTATTCATCTGTGTTTGAAGAGCTTCTTTTCGGTATAAATCCACATCACGTTTAATAAATTGATCATACATTCCCGTTTCATCCTTAAACAACCATATAACAACAGGATCGGTTTTACTCATTTCGTGGATAGTGTTGAATATATCTCCGTGATAGTATTTTACCGTTAGTGACATAAAACATATCGTCACGGAAATGCTACACGCGTGGCAATTATGATCGATGATTTCAATTGGAGCACTGTTATTTTTATATTTTTATATTTGCTTCGTGTAAAACATATCCGGTGCACGTTTTCACGGTATTTGGAAATCGTAAGACGCGCTCCAGCGTGATAACGTCGTTTACGGACGCACCCGCGGATTGAACTGATTCCGCCCTCGTTAATATTTTTGATTTTTTCAACTCTGTTAAACTGTTTCCTCATTTGAAATAAATAAAGTGTTTTATGACCCGTTCCGCAACGCAGTTTATTTTTAAAGTTCATCGGGAAAAGTTTTTTTTCTTCAAATCTGTATCGTTTATCGTGTATAATCCGTAAACTAGCGCTGTCAACGGGAACGCACGATTATAATATCTGTCAGCAGGACCGGTTTTCCCGTCGAGGTTAATACACGATAACGATGATTATACACCCACAAGGACTTTCCACCGGGAGTTTCTTTTATCGTAAATTTTACTATTTTTGACTTGAATCCAACATTTTGTGTTTTCAAAATGTATTTCTTATAGTATCTCTTTGGCACAAGAATCAATCATTCTATATTCCATATTAGGAGTTAGAAACGTCGAAAATACCTATTTGGCACCGTCAATTTTAAATTCATACTTGGAACGTCGAATAGTATTTCGAATTGCTGACAACTTCACGGGAAATTTTATTTTGTCATCGAAGTTAAAATGCGTCTTCCGCTGAGTGTTTATCTTAATCTCGGTAAGCATAAACATAGTGTTGCTCTCTCTCACTCTCACTCTCACTCTCTCTCTCTCTCTCTCTCTCTCTCAATCTCTCTGTGTGTATATATATATATATATATATATATATATATATATATATATATATATATATATATATATATATATATATAATCAGTCCTGCGGGGATCATATGCGAAATATCCGACGAGGAAGCTCTGGCCCGCAACCTTGTGTCAACTGCGGTATTGGAGTACAAGAAAAAACAAAATTATGTGTTCGTTGTGGATTCAAAAATTTTACGGCGCTGAAATGGTACTACGAGCGTTATAATAAACCATCATTGTTACAGTCTCCGGTTGATTATCTTAATAGAAAAATACCTTACAATTTAGATAAATAAAAACTCTTATAAGATAATAATGAATCGTAACGAATACGTCGCTCATCCGAGTTACGTTAATTACGAGACGTCACGAGATGGAATCGTCCGACATGGACTACAACAGTTTCCACTTGGATATATTAGTAATACCGGGTATTTAAGAATTACCATGTATGATCAAAATAAAAAATTATCATAAACATAGATTTCTCGTCGAATGCTTCATCGGGGAAATCGGTAACGGTTTCGTCATTGATCATATTAATCGAGATAAACTCGATAACCGCGTAGAAAATTTACGAGTTGTTACTCAAGATGAAAATTGTCTTAACAAAGCAACGAAAATAAAATCTCAACAACAAAGACACGTAATAGCGTTCATGGATAGCTCCATTAAAATTTTTCCGTCGATATCATCCGCAGCTAAATATTACGATATTCACAGAAAAGATTCGATAACAGGGTTTCATTTACCTTCGCGTGATTTTTTAAAATTCTGAAAATTGCAATATATATATATATATCGACGATTGACAAATTTGTCGCGTTGTTTTCCCATGACAATAACAACGACGAAGAATATTGGAGTTGTCTTTACAATAAAATATAGTTCCGGAGGTTTTCGACGAAGGAGAAATTTACGATTATTACCCCGCTGATGACGAATTTGACTCGGGCGATGATTATTTCTACGGTACACAATCCAACGCAGCTTTCAAATATTTCTTTTATGGGAACATTCATAACATTTACTCTCCTGAACATTTTATAAACCTCCAACGAGCTGAAGCAATTAAGTATCAACGACGTAAAAAATTGAATGGAAAATCACCGATTTTCAACGATGAAATCGCCAGCGATGAAAAATCGATAATTCTAAAGAAATTAAAGAAGTAAGAAAATATATATGAACAACGCATCTATCGCCGAATTGAAAAACGAACTCGATCGTATACGACAGTATCATCACAGTAATATATTTACCACGATTACGTCAACGCGGAATATTGAAAGATAATTTCAGGGCGACGACTAAACTTTCCCACGTATAAGTCAGAGTATCGCGTAGTAAAATTTCTTCTCCGGGAACGAAATCGTATCATTTATGAAAATATCCACACGGAGGATTTTCCCAAGCAAGAATTTATTGCCGTGTCAGCGATGTTAACAAAGATATTAAGGGCCGTCGGTGAAGTGTTCAACGAGGAGCTTCTAATAGAGTCCACCGTGAAAGAATTCGAAAAGAAATATTTGAAATCGCAGATTTCCTCCGAAGGACTTTCATCGTAGAAAATTTATCGGCGTTTTTTTTTTAATTGATATATCTATATCATCGAATTTAACATCATGGAACGCTATATCTAATTCCGCGCTATCCTACATTTTTTTTGTCTTTGCGCAGAGATTTTTATTATATTCAGTGATGTCATTATAATATTTCATTATCTGTTCATCAATTTCTAGTTGCATTCCAATTTTAACTTCGTAAACATCGCCATTTTTTTAGCTCGGTGAGTTCCATATTTTTTTTCTATGAGTTTTTTCCTCGTATTTCTTCGAGAGGTCTTCTACAACACCTCTAAGTTGACTCCGTTCCGCTTTTAACTTCGCGATCTTCTCTCACAGTTTAGAATTTCCTCGTGAAGTTCTCGTTGTTGTTCGCTCTGATGTTTTGTCGCGGTGCGATACTCCTCAGCGGATCCATTAGTTGTAGCGGACATCTGCTCCTTTGACCATATTTTATGCAACCGCAAGAATCCGATTTTATATCCGTGAGACACTTAACGAGGACGTTTAACTCCTCGCAATAGATAATATTTTTACAGTCGTCTGTGGTAAGGTAAGTCTCATAAATAAAAATTGAAGATTTTCACGCAGAAAAAATTTTAATCAAAAATTATACTCGGAAATTATAATCGGAAATCACGGGAATAAAACATTATACTCGGAAATTATACTCGGAATCCATACACAGATAGGATGTTTGCTGGATTTTTCTATTTTTGAAATCTTCGATTTTATATTTCTGATCAACGGTCATACATGAGTGGACATAGTTAATGATCTGATCGCGACTACAACTAATCATCGCTATAGGATCACGCTGAAGCTGTCTCAATTGATGATCCGTCAGTAGAACATCCTCGTCACCGAATCTGTCTACGTAGAATTCGAAGTTACCTTCGATGGTTTCCGAGAACGATTTTCTAATATCGTCCTCGAGTTTATCCTTGTCGTAGTCGAATACCTGTGCATGAGTATTCATATTATAAATGTTATAATTCGATTTGAAAAAAAATCGTTGAAAGTCTCTGACGAAAATCCAGAGGATTGTACGACGTCACATTGAGAGTAATTTGTAATTGTTCCCCTGATAAATCAATCAAGTTAAAATCGTGATCAACTAATCTAAAGCTCATTCTTGATATCGAAGAATTAATTTCTGTCAAATGTAGTAATGTAAATTAGTTGGGATTTCTACGATTAAACTTCCCCTGGAAACACTCAGAAAACGTGTATAGGATGTAATCTTGATCTGCTTCACTCGTCGATGATATATCAACGCTATAACTACCTAACACTGCATCGCAAATAAGATGTAATGCGATGATTCCTTTTATATCGACGTTATTTTTTGATACATGTCTACATGTTAAATCAGGAGCATTATCCCATTATAGAATATCTACGATCGGTTTTGATATTTCCCGAGAGTGATGTATCCACGGAAAGAATTCGTTCATGAGATCATCGATCGATTTTTTCAGCGTTGGATATCTGGGAAATTTATAATTGGATTATTGATCCTCGGTGATTGATCGTTTTTTTCCCAAAAATCTATTTTTGTCTAGTTTTATTATATCAAGTAAAGCATCATTGAGAAAATCTGTATCAGATGTGATATGGTTTAACTCTTTAATCCGTCGAATTACTTCATCGCAGTCAGGTGTCGCGTTTCTCAACGTAGATGTTTGAAAATATTATCGTAGTTGTTGTAATTTCGTTTTAGATAATTTATCAGCATTGTTAAAAATATCTTGGATGGTGTGTTGTGTAAGAAATCAACCACCTTCCGCGGGAGATTGCCAGATTATTAAACCAGCTATGTTATAATGACAATCTTCTGGGTCATAGACGATATACTCGTTTGGAATATTATTAAGATGAGTTATTAAAAAATTAACAGTGTGATGATCATAATCTAAATTAATTTCCGGTTCAGGAGTTTTATATGTAATCCAAGAATTTTTGGGGGGGTTCATCGATGATCGGGGTTGCCTGCTTTCATGTATCCGTGAAAAATATTTGTCAATGAGAACATTGAGAGATTTTTTTCAATTCGGGAAAATTATATTCGGGAAATTTATAATTAGGTAATGTGTGCTCGGTCAATGATAACATCGTTAAAAAATTTTGTTTGTTTGGACTGGTATCATCAACGATTATTTTAAGTAATATCGCATTGATATAATCCATATCGAATATAATTTGATTTAACACTTCAACACGTTGAATAATTTTATGGAGTGAAGATGTGTCACTGATATATACCTTAAAATATTCTCGTAGTTGTTGTAAATTTGTTTGAAATGTTTATTTGATCTTTTAAAAATAACGCGTAAATTATTCGCTCTGATATAAAACCCTCCTTGATCCGCAGGAAGATCAAAATAACATACTATGTTACCATATGTTTGTTCTTCATAGCTGTCTGGGTTATCATAAACGTTATACAAGTATGGTAATACCGGGTTAGTTTTTAAAAAACAAACCTCATTACTTGTATAATTTAAATCAACGCCATGAGCGGATCTAACATCTGTAATAAAATCAGATATTTTTGGTTCCCGTAAACGCGGATGACCACCCGTCGGTGATTTTTTGGGCCATCCTAATGTAGTTCTGATTGAGCTGTTAATTGTATCAACGGCGTAATCAGGTGAATTTATATTGATGGCGGATGACAGCAAGTGTTCATGAGAAGTTATCTCGATGGGAGAAACATCATCCTTGTCTAATTTTGTTCTAGTGATTAATGTTATTCTATGTCGAATTTCATGGTTGATATCTTCGATTTCATAACCTCCCTTTCGAAGATATATTGTTCGACAATGAGGGGTTCCAACTGGTTTAGTTTTGTACGCAAATACATAAATATTGTTAAGTTGTTTATCCCCGAAATGTTCAGATATGATATTAGACTAGCTATTTTATACTTGAAGGTGAGTTGACGAGATTTCTTTTGCCGAGATCGGAGTTGGAAATTCAGTTGTAAATTTCGGTTTATTTGACAACATCGATATCAACATTGTTTTCATTGGAGTGGTATTTTCCACTATTAAATTACTTTGTCATTATCTGTTACGTGTTCTTATAATTTTGACACGTCGGAATCATAAATATTCAATAACGCAGAGAACACACTATTGGATATCGTTGTGTCATCGAGTGACGATGATACCATCGCGGATAATTGCGAGTACTTAATGATGTAATCTTGGAGTTTACGCTGACTACACGATATTTTTTGTTATTATGGAAATCGTTCCTGCGATAGTTGTCGCCACCGCTATACAATTTGGAATAGCGACCGGAGCGATCATTACCACCGAATAAAGTATTATCCCGGTCCCAGTAACTACACCTGAAATTGAGTACACAGTTACATCAACGGCAGTAATTCTTCGTTGATACTATTTTATTTTCATCTGATATTCCTCGTAGAGTAACTAGAGTTTAGTTTGTAGTTGTAACACCTGGTTGTATCGGTATTGCTGAGTTGTTTCCATTATTAAACAACGACGATTTCAATTTAGTTATTTACTCAAATCTATTATGAGTTATACGTACCAGGTTATTGACGTCCGAGCAACTAATGGATGATTTTCATCAGGGATATGTGTGATCGTGAATCGTGTAGATATATCCTTAGCGAAGACTCTTGATATGATATTTACACCGTATGCTCCTCCCATCCCTGCTCCCGATAAGATATTAAATTTGTATGGAGATATTAATGTTAGTCTATAAATTCCATCGATAGTTATTGTGATATCTAGCGTGTTATTCTCTGGTGTCCAAACGAGCATTCCAATTTGTATCTTATATACCAACATTTTCTCGCTCGTTAGGAATATTTATTTTATTGAGTTTATTATTCACTGTTTGAAATTCACCTTCGATAGCCTCTTGAATTATCTTGATATCATCGATGGATAATATTATATCAGGAAGTTTTATTTCGATGGGACCACCAAAGAACCTATTAACGATGTTTCTACGAAAATTTAGAAATTGTTTTACACGATCCTCATGCATTGATTGAAGTGTTGTTAGTTCATTGATGGCGGTTTTTATCTGTGAGAGCTTCGGTATGGTAACTGGTGGAATCCCAAAGAAATTGTAAACAGGAAGTTGAATATCTGTAACAAATTTCTGTAAACCCGCAAATTGATTTACATGTATATGAGTCGTGTTCATCATTGGAACCGGTTTAAACCGGATTTTCCTAACGGAAACTATATAAAAAAGGCCCTTTTTCATCAAATGTATTAGCCCCAAACCGGTTCTAACCGGTTTTGAAGTAGTAACAAGTAGTACCAAGTGCTTGGAACCGGTTGGAACCAGTTTGAACCGGTTGGAACCGGTTTAAACCGGTTTTTCCTAATCGAAACTATATAAAAAAGGCCCTTTTTCATCAAATGTATTAGCCCCAAACCGGTTCTAACCGGTTTTGAAGTAGTAACAAGTAGTACCAAGTGTTTGGAACCGGTTGGAACCAGTTTGAACCGGTATAAACCGGTTTAAACCGGTTTTTCCTAATCGAAACTATATAAAAAAGGCCCTTTTTCATCAAATGTATTAGCCCCAAACCGGTTCTAACCGGTTTTGAAGAAGTAACAAGTAGTACCAAGTGCTTGGAACCGGTTGGAACCAGTTTGAACCGGTTTAAACCGGTTTTTCCTAACCGAAACTATATAAAAAAGGCCCTTTTTCATCAAATTTTTCTGTCTGACCAGGAGTTAAAGTGACATTAACATGATTATACGACATTTATATGAAATTAGATAACAGATCATCTAATTGTTACATGCTTGGAAAATATTACAAATTTTCTACCGGTGCATCAATTATTCTCATTTTTCCATTAACACCTTCGAGTGTCATCGTCTTATTACTAAGAATAACCGCGATTACTCCGTATGATCCACGATCAAGAGGAAGAGCTCCTATACAAGCCTGAAATTTAATGTCAACAATGGAATGCTTAGATAAATCGAGATGTTGTAATGATAAATAATAGATCGGATACAAATTTGGAAAATCCCATTGCGATATTTTTTTAATCCGGTATCAATATTTTTATAGAGTCCCATATAAGTCCATATACGATGATATGCATGACCTATTTGATTGCTATCATAATCAGTATGACAATTTTCAGCGGTTTCCTGCTGATTACTTATTCGCAATGATACCTCGCTGATATTTAGTTTATCAAATATCATATGACTCCGCTGTTGTTTATTATCCCCGTCTATTCTGATTTTACTTTGTAACGCAATACAAATATTTCTTGACGCGGAGATATTTTTTGTTAATGCGACCTGCCAAATAAACGTCCCAATAATATTACACGTATGAGTAGCCGTTGTAGCTTCCAACCATGACAATAATGATTTTCCTCCGCGATCGAAAAAAGATAATAAATGAGTTTCTATATGAAGCGATGGAGTCATTATTGGCATCCATAACGCCAATTTGGATAAATCTATTTTACCATCTGGAACAGCAACACAGTGTCAGAGTGCATCATCATCATTTGATTTTCTCATAAGAACCAAGGTATGACTAGCACTGAAGATAACTTTTATAACATCTCTACCAAATCCAAAAATATGAAAAAGAGGAATTGCTCATGAAAATCTTCCATCATTGTTTAACATTAATTTTCGATTATGAAATTCCAAATTAAAATTATTAGTAACACTTTTGATTATATCAAAAGCATCAGCCGGTCTAGCTGGATATCCATCTGGTTGAGGATTAGATGCAGTAGCTCGTGGTGTTCTCAGCATATTAAATTGATTATTATCGGGATAATCAGTGAGATCCTTCGCGAACATCATTGAATGATCGGCAGATTTGATAAAATCATCAGAGTATCTCGCGAATCCTAGTATCATTGCGACATCAATGTAATTATTGATAGATTCTATTCTGGTAGAATTGATTAGATACTGAGCACTACCAAATAAAGCCATTATACCATTTTTGACAAAACAGATCGGGGTTGTTGAGAGATTAGGATAAGGTGTGCTAACATTATATTTTTGAACTAATCCTCTTTCCAACTCGATAAAGACTTCACACGGTAAGAAGTATTTAGAGGTATCACCAAATCAAAGTTTAATTCGTGATCTAGCATTGGCATATATGAGAAAAATTGAAAATCACATACTGAATCGTATCGCGGTACGGGTGCATCCATGTCAAAAGCATCATCGGAAATCGATTGGAACATTTTATTATATAAGTGCTGATCTAAATCATAATCGTCTGAGACTGGAACCAGCAACCAAATTAGCAACAATATTTTTTGTAAATTATCATTCAATTAATTTTCCAACGGAGCCAATTTATGAGCTACTTTGAAATATTTACTTCTTTACTCACCTTAGTTGGCATTAATTCCATAGATGGTAATTTTTTTGTTGTCCACGAAATAACGATATAAGCTTATTTTTAATGGTATTAAACACGCTACCAGCTAGATCACCAACTGCACCAACAACCTTACTACCAATAGCACCAATAGCTTTTGACGCTAGTTTTTTTCCAACAGGAATAATCTTTGGAGCAATTCTAGTGAATAATCCTGAGACGTCATTACCTAATCCGCCTCTGTGATATACTTTGTATACTGGTAATCTCGAGTTCATGACGTAAACTCTAGTTGGTTTGTTACGATACATTTTATTTAGATGTTATCTGTCTAATCGTTGTGATAACCGTTGATTATTTCATTGATGAAACCGCGATATAATACAATATCCATAAAACCTCCTTGAAGTAATCGCTGACAGATATCAGCAGCTTCATTAATTATTTCGGGATAATTATTTCCAGCTCGTTTTCCACCGATGAGAACCTCCAATCATGATATATCATCAAGGATACTTCGCAAACAAAGATCACCAGCGTGAACCTTTGGTTGAGAATATCCAGATTTACCCGTTGCACCCTTTGCATCATCATTTTCTACATCAGAAGGATAATGTAATTGAGTTGGTTGAAGCGATTGAGGTAGCTGAGGCAGTTGATGTTTTTTTTGTTTTTATAGTGATTTTCGTTGTTTTCATTGTTGTTTTTCTTGTTGTTCTCCTTTCCGTTGTTCTTGTTTTCTTAACTGTTCCTTTACAGCTTCATGTTTTTCATATAATAGCTCCGCTGTATCAATATGCACTATATACTTTGGATCATTTTTGTTAATTTGTTTTATTTGATTTTTAACTTTAGAGATCACATCAACCCAATGATGCATATTTGTGATAAAAATTTGTATGTTCCGGTTTCAAATATTTATTTTTATTATAATATTAAACAACAGCAAAATTAATACAATCATTTATATCACTTTTATCGATGTGAGCTAAAGCTTCCTCTGTAAACCTATTTCGTAGTTTATCAACTCGCTCCTCGTCTGTTTTTTTTGGATCAAATCGAAAAGTTTCCGGTTTAGACTGTGCTACTATATTTTAGAGTGTAGGTATTACACCTTTTTCAGTAACGGTAACAACCTTTTGAGTAACCGTAGCAATGATAGGCTTAAATAATTGTTTAGTATCAGCGGCAAAATCAAGTCGATGTTGTTGTTTTGCGTGGAGATTATCTGTAAAAGAATCTCTCACCGGAAGCAATTTCTTAATGGCGGCTAACCGCTCTCTGTTCAATCTAGTAATCTGTGCTTCTCCGATATTTGCCATATATTAACACGTATGATATCAAATCGAGGATTGACAAAATAGCAGCTGCATCGTTAAACCGTTATTTTAACAAAATAAAACCTGCACAACCTTTTATAAGGTTTACCCCCTTGACATTTCACATTTCTGAATAAATGTTATTTTGACAAATTAACAGCTGTATCGTTAAAATTCTAGAAACCGTTATTTTAACAAATTAAGACCTGCACAACCTTTTGTAGGGTTTGCCCCGACACTCCACCCACTGCTGCTCACTCACCAAAGTGCATCCCATACAACACTAAGTGATGTATGGAAAAGGAGAGAAAATATGTTGAAGCTAAGGCATACAAATTATTTAAAAATACACAGAGAAGCAGATAGCTAAAATAGATTTTGCTGACTGCACTATAATTTTGTTTTATATTTTTCTTCAGAGGGCAGGGGCCAGTTTTCATGTGCAAATTTAATGCTGCAATCTGCGACTTAGTATAAAAAAATGATAAAACTTAATACGTATGTTGAAAAGTTCCATATTTTTAAATACCTATATTAAAATGAAGCATAAGAATAGTATCCACTTGAATGTAAACGTCAATGGCAGTTCATAGCAGAATAAGTTTATGCACCCTAATCCCAAATTTATACCTGCAACTTTCATGTCTGCAGGTCATTTTTGACACCATGTGATGCTCATAGTGCAAACACAAGCTCTTTTCCTAGATGACAATTCTGCAAAACAGTGTGTTTTAATTAAAAAGGCTGACGCAGTTGAAAATATTTGTCATCCAAGCCATTTATGATATATTCTACTTGCACCAAACCCATGTGTTTACTACTATGGGAGACTAGCTCATCTTCCTTGTCCACTATTGGTATTTCACTATCAACATACAGCAGAGTAACTATGGAAGGTGCATATGCCTGACATCAATTTCAAAACCAACACAATCCTAAAACACCTAGTTCACAAATATATCCATATCTTTAAATACTAATCAGTAATAGCTGAAAAAGTCACATCATAGCCTTAACTTATGAAACTTGCCAGGGGTGTATTTATAAAAATGGACCCTGCCACCTGCCACGGTTGTAGTAGTTAAGTTTTACAAAAATAGATTTTTAGGAATGAACGGCTCTATTCTGAATTGCATTATATAGCGGTACAAATCTTGAACCGTTTACATATCCTTTGGATTCTTAAGTATCATATCCTTTATATTGTTCAATCGCCATACATTGAAGAAATGAAATACCTTATAAATATACATGCTGATCAATTGTAATTAAATGCAAGCAATTTCTTGAAATTTTTTTATTCCTGTTGGATTGCAGACAGTAAATTATTATTGAATATTTTCTTTTTCATATCAAGAAAGTTATTATTTTCAAATACTTGCTGCAATTTTATTTAAAATTTTGTGCTGAAAGGTATTGAAAACTGGCAAACAAACACTCATCCAAGTTGTAGTTCCTTTCCAGTTTTTCAACATTAACAAGAATTGTTAGACTAATTCTGAATGAAACATTGATCTTATATTTATTTGACATATTGAATGAATTCCCATTGTTTAATGCTTTGTATGAGGTGTTGACTTAGATTGCACATTCACCTAGTATTGGTATTAGCAGCAACGATTAATGGATTGTAGTGATGGGGATTGGATTTAATTTCACAACTGGTCATTTTCGCTTGATTCATGATCAGTTTATATTTTGTTTATCCACATTGTGTCATTGTGTGTTTTGTTTGTGAAAAAAGAAATGTAGATTTAAGTCTGAAACAGATGGAATGATGCAAAATCTGAATTTCACCATGATTAATCTCATCATTTAAAATAATTTTCAAGTTTAGCAAAATAGACAGATGACAATACATTTATCAGAAACTTGTTTTTTTTTGGGGGGGGGGGGGTTAAATAAATTTGCTGCTGCTTTATATTGATCAGACCTTGAAAACTTTTTTTTCTTCAAATAACACAATATTGTTTGAAAGAGTTATGGTTGATTATGTCCAGTTATGATATTAATATTCTGCACGATTTAAAATAAATATACAATTGGTTGTTTGCCATGAAGACACTAAACGAGTTTGATTTCTTACAAACAGATTTTAGTTCTGCTAGAAACCTTTACCAAGGTTTGTTTAGTGTGAGCTACATTTAGTATGCCTCAGATGAAATCCATATTTATACATCCTGTTAGAAAGGTATAAGCTCTTAATGTGCAAATTTCCTAATGTTTACTTACCTCCAGAGAAAATTAATACAAGAAAATTCCTTTGTTTAATTACCTCCAGAGAAAATTATTACAAGAAGTCTTTTGTTTAATTATCTCCAGAAAAAAGTATCACAAGCAGAATATTTTGTTTAATTATCTCCAGATAAATTTTCACAAGCAGAGTCCTATGTTTAATTACCTCCAGAGAAAAGTATCACAAGCAGAGTTGTACTTCTTTGCTTTACTTCATTCCCTTGTAATCTTTGACCTTTTATCTGAGATTGATGTTCATAGATTTGGTTACATAAAAGATTCTTTGAACTGATTCAATGTAACTATATTATCAGTATGTGGAAACTAACTTCAATGAATTGAATTGGAAAATCAACAAATATTCGTAACTTTTATATCTGCAAACACTTATATGTGGACTCTCATGAGGGCTGAATTTGATAATGTTTGCATTAGCTTATAGGCATATGAGTGGTGATTGTCCTAGAGGGATACATTTGAACACAAACTCATTAATGCCATGGAATTCTGTCTGTACATAGGAGGTCACCAATGCCATTCAAGAGGTGAGTCACTAGTGAGATAGGATTAAAACCATTGTACTGAGTGTTTCATAAGATTATATTCTAGTAATTTATATAGTATAGCCTTATTTGTATCAAATACTTTAGTTAAATCTAAGATTAAAACTTTATTTAATGTCCCATTATCAGTATTCTTTAAGTCATCAAGTCAATGTGCACTGTCTCACTTTCAAGAAATTATTGAAATTATATGTAATTGTATCATTAATGACTTCATTGAAATTATATGTAATTGTATCATTAATGACTTCATTCAAATTATATGTAATTGTATCATTAATGACTTCATTCAAATTATATGTAATTGTATCATTAAGGACTTCATTCAAATTATATGTAATTGTATCATTAAGGACTTCATTCAAATTATATGTAATTGTATCATTAATGACTTCATTCAAATTATATGTAATTGTATCATTAATGACTTCATTCAAATTATATGTAATTGTGTCATTAATGACTTCATTCAAATTATATGTAATTGTGTCATTAATGACTTCATTCAAATTATATGTAATTGTGTCATTAATGACTTCATTCAAATTATATGTAATTGTGTCATTAATGACTTCATTCAAATTATATGTAATTGTGTCATTAATGACTTCATTCAAATTATATGTAATTGTGTCATTAATGACTTCATTCAAATTATATGTAATTGTATCATTAATGACTTCATTGAAATCATATGTAATTGTATCATTAATGACTTCATTGAAATCATATGTAATTGTATCATTAATGACTTCATTGAAATCATATGTAATTGTATCATTAATGACTTCATTGAAATCATATGTAATTGTATCATTAATGACTTCATTGAAATCATATGTAATTGTATCATTAATGACTTCATTTAAATCATATGTAATTGTATCATTAATGACTTCATTTAAATCATATGTAATTGTATCATTAATGACTTCATTTAAATCATATGTAATTGTATCATTAATGACTTCATTTAAATTATATGTAATTGTATCATTAATGACTTCATTGAAATTATATGTAATTGTATCATCAATGACTTCATTGAAATTATATGTAATTGTATCATCAATGACTTCATTGAAATTATATGTAATTGTATCATCAATGACTTCATTGAAATTATATGTAATTGTATCATCAATGACTTCATTGAAATTATATGTAATTGTATCATCAATGACTTCATTGAAATTATATGTAATTGTATCATCAATGACTTCATTGAAATTATATGTAATTGTTTCATCAATGACTTCATTGAAATTATATGTACTTGTATCATCAATGACTTCATTGAAATTATATGTACTTGTATCATCAATGACTTCATTGAAATTATATGTACTTGTATCATCAATGACTTCATTGAAATTATATGTAATTGTATCATCAATGACTTCATTGAAATTATATGTAATTGTATCATCAATGACTTCATTGAAATTATATGTAATTGTATCATCAATGACTTCATTGAAATTATATGTAATTGTATCATTAATGACTTCATTGAAATTTTATGTAATTGTATCATTAATGACTTCATTGAAATTATATGTAATTGTATCATTAATGACTTCATTGAAATTATATGTAATTGTATCATTAATGACTTCATTGAAATTATATGTAATTGTATCCTTAATGACCTCATTGAAATTATATGTAATTGTATCCTTAATGACTTCATTGAAATTATATGTAATTGTATCCTTAATGACTTCATTGAAATTATATGTAATTGTATCATTAATGACTTCATTGAAATTATATGTAATTGTATCATCAATGACTTCATTGAAATTATATGTAATTGTATCCTTAATGACTTCAGAGACAAAAATAAGAAGGTTAGTTTGACTATTGAACAGCTTCGTCAAAATGATCACCATGAATGACCTTATTATTTATGATGCAGCAAGTTTGTAATTTAATAATTTATTTTACCTTTTAGCTATATTTTACCTTTAATATATTTAATCTATTTTACCTATTTTACCTTTTTCCCAGTTAGATTTCCAATGTGACCACCATGTTACTCATCTGATAAATCTTGTTATGGCAGTTTGTCTTTTTGGAGTATGACTTAGTATGATATAGTATCAGTCATATATGAATTAATGACAGCAATCTGACATCTAGTATGGTTACCATTGTAGCTTCCTTAAAGAATTGTTTATTTGCATGTACGTATGTATGTATGTATGTATGTATGTATGTATGTATGTATGTATGTATGTATGTATGTCCATATAGTTTTACCAAATTTGGTATGACTGAGTTTTTCTAATGAAAAGAAAAGACTGTTTTAATACTCAGCAGTTCAAAGGAAGCTATGAACATAATAAATGATCTCGTCTTAGATGCCAGGAAATTGGTTTGTACCCAAATGAACATCTCGTAGTATCTATTGAGTGTCATTAATTCAACATGTATAACAGGAATATATACCAAATTATTATTGCCTAATGCTTTCCTGTTTGTGCTGCCATGGAGGAAAATAAATATGTGTATGTCTAGACAGTACATGTATTACAAATTACTGAAACTTCAGCATGGGCGAGAATCTGTCTGTTTTCTTAGCACTCTCATCCTAAACACATTTAGGTGTGATACAACTGTATGAAACAATGATGAGACTAAATCAATCTAATTAAGATGAATAATTAAAGCGTGTAAGTACAAAAACAGTTTAATATGGTGATATATTAGTGTTTAACATGTTTAAAAAATGATTGATACATATAAGGTAGTATCTAAGGGAGATAACCAAATGGTCCGAAAGTAATGATTATGTTTATCATTAGATAATACATGCAAAAAAATAATAAAACGGCATTACACCAATCAAGAGTTTTTCATTGAAATGTGCAGTATATAAATAATGCTACCCTTCATTTTTATTAAAGAGACTGGTTGTCCCTTACTTAATTTAAATTGTCTTTACTTTTCTAGGATTATCGCCGTGAATGTGGGCAGATATACTTAAAGAAAATCCGCTCTTCCTTAAGAAACAAACCTACTAGAGTTCACTTGGTTGATGAGGACTTTGCCATTGACAACACAATTCTTGATAGCAAATTGGAGGAGTTGAAGAAGAAAATTGTTGAGGTGGCTTCACAGCAGCCATACTGGGGAGAGCAGATACCCACTCGGTGGTTTCTTCTGGAGCAGCAGCTGATGAGGCTCAGGGATTCTGGTGTGAAGGTAGTCATTTAAATGCATGCTTAACATCAATATGTGCCGTTTTTATAAAACCTTTCCTTTACACAGCACTTCGGATTTGACCTTATTTTGATTTGCATTAATGCTCATGACAAGTGAATTTTGATAATTTGTATCCCATGAAATGTATGTGGCAAACTGCTTTAAAGGTTTAGCTCTCTGTCAATTTAATAAATTTAACCCTTTACTCCCCAGCTACGCTTTTCTACGCCTTTACCTTTGCACCCCGTCTACGCATTTCTACGCCTTTACCTTTGCCCCCCATCTACGCTTTTCTACGCCTTACACAGTATCGACCAATAAATATGATAGATCTTCCATTTAAATGTTGATTCGCCGCGCAGTAACCAAACGCTCGTCAAAAAAATAAATAATCTTTACTAACATTTGATTTTAATTATGTAATTCGTAACATTATAACATATAAATCTAAATTTAACCGACCAAATTATACGTAGTGGGGTTTTCCACGGTCGCATCCAAAATGGAGACGTTTGCCGATTATATTACCTCAATTCGATGTAAATATTATGACCTTTCCAACACGTTTAAGTTATTCATAATCGTAATATATTCAAATATGATGCTGAATTATACATTAGTTGTATAAATTCATTATGTCATCCGGATTTTTGATACAAAATCACATTCTTAAAATGCGCGGAAAATACGACAAGTCTTCTTCCATACATTGTAATGTTTAACGTAGCATTTAGGTGTTTAAAACATGAAATCTGCTGAAAGTGCCGGAATTTAAAATAAAATAACACAATTAAGAATGTCTGTGTTGTTCATTTCTTCCATTCATTTTAATATACAAAGTCTTAATCAAATCGTATAACAGACGATACCGGAAGTGAATTGTTTTTATTTACGAAGAAATTCCTTGATTTCGTCATGACAATGTCATCCTCGTCTGTTGATAACAGCGATTTGTCTGGAAGTGAAAACGATTTTTCTGGATTCAGTTCCGACGAAATACCAAATTTGTTCAACAATGATGAGTTTAATGACGCAGTATCTGAAATTATGTCATCAGACATCGACATTGAAATGTCATCATGACTCTAGTGACACTGATGATAATGATCAGCCAACTTGGTTTGCAGACGTGCAAGATATTGACAGAAGTCCATTTACTCAGCGGTCAGGACCATCACATTCTTTGCAGGAAACAGCATCAGAACTAGACTATTTTCAATTATATTTTCCAGTTGGACTTTTTGAAAAAATTGTTAGTGAAACAAATAAATTTGCAGCTGAACAAAATGTAGATCATGAAATTGTTGATGTTACCTGGACAGAGACCAGTGTGCCTGAAATGTCTGCCTTTCTTGACATGTTGATCTTAATGGGGATAATCAAAACTCCTGACTATAGTTTTTATTGGTCAAATGACAATTTTCTATCAAATGAAGGAATCAAAAATGTAATGCCACGCAGAAGATTTGAAAAACTCCTTCAATACCTTCACAAATTACCAAATCACAAATTACCAACAATACTACAAAGGGGTTGACATATGTGACCAACTCAGGGCCAAATATCCAGTTGGACGATCATCAAAGAAATGGTGGCGATATATGTTTCATTTTATTATAAATATTTGTATAATAAATGGTTTTATAACTATGGTGGAAAGTCATCCTGAGAGTCAGGAAAGAAGAAAACAATTCAGACAGATTTTCGAATTAATTTGGCAAAGCAGCTCATAGGAAGCTTCAAGAGTAGGAAGGTTGACATGCATCTAACATCTGTAGCCCCGTTGACACAGGCTAATATTGAGACACACAGACTGCAGGCACTTAAAAGGAAAAAAATTCACCTGCAAATACTGTACCAAGAATGGAGAAAAGAGACGTAAAGAAACCAAAATTGGCTGTGTCATTTGCAATGTCCATTTATGCTGCATAGAATGTCACAGTCTGTTTCATCAAAACATGATTGTAGAGGAGTAGACCAGCAAATTGATCTCTAAGCCATTTTTTTATTTTTACATAGCAGCTATGTCAAAATTAAAAAAAAGGCTTAGATACCAACTTGCTGGTCTAGTAAAGGAGTAGCTGTAATGTGCTCTACAATTGTCGTTTTTTCATATTGTCATACTTGTTTATTTTGTTCCTAAAATATATACATAGCCATAGGCCTACTAGATTTACATATCCTTAAGTTTTTTAACCACATCGCTAATGACAAATGACAAGAACTCGTTATGAAATATTTTTAATAACCTTTAAAAAGCCCATGTTTGGAAAGCATGCCAAGTTAATAATGACTTTGTATAATGTTTTTTTTTTTAATTTTTTTTATAATTCTGATTGAAAAATCTAGATTAGTCATGCATAAAAGTCCGAATACTTTCAAGCTACTAAGTTTTAATAAAATCAAAACTTTGATAATTAATTTCATTCTTGCTCACAAGACAGTACCTGAGTTATTCATCGACGATGAAATGAATCATTCAAGTCCATCCTTGCATGAAATAAAGTCATATATCCAACTGAATCACACTACGGCCAAGAGTAAAATGGCGCCACGCAAGCCATGTGGGTGAATCTATTTTTAGAAACAGGGATTTTTATAATATAACCATACACGTTTAAATGATGTTGAAAAGAAATTATTGATAATTATAAGTTATATTGATTACTATGTACTGGTACTTTACTTTTATTATTTTTATTCGTTCTGATTTTTTGATGGGCAATGTATTGTTATTATCATTACAAAAAAGTGATATAAGAAAACAGCCATGACCTGGCATATTGAATTATCCAACGTCGCATTGTGTAATATATTACGGACTATTATTTTTGTTAAATAGCTAAATATTTATTCACATAATGTATATATCATATTTCTTAAGGATTTCAAATATTACTTCATTTATGCGGCTAATTAATTAAAATTATGGCCTGTCTAATGAACAAGCACTGACTAGATATCGCGATGTCCGCCATTATTATTTTTCTGCCTCTTGTCAGGTTCACTTGTGATTTTTATCTGATATTACAAAGAATATAACATGAATATGGCTGTGAAAATTTTCCGTTAAATATTTTACAAAATAATGTTACCAAATATGCTAATTAAGTACATATTAACATTTACATACTGATGTTTAAAGTTTCGAAGCACAGGTTGATGTGATTAAAACAAAGCAGCTTGTGCATCGGTAGTAGTTTTTTTTATCAAGAATTGTTAACAAATAACAACTTACGGTAATCTGGCATTTATTACAAATAATAACTTGCGGTGGAAATGATTAGGTTATTTTAAGGCTATTAGAGCAATGGGAAAATATAATTTTGTGAAGGTGACGTTGCTTTTCAGTTTACGTGTTTTTTTATGGGGAGCAAGGGTATGACGTCGTAAATGTCATTTGGGAGGCACAGGTATTATGGCTTGATTTTCATATGGGGAGTAAAGGGTTAATAAACACAAAGTTTGAATGTTGAAAAGTGAATTTTGTTAGAGAGAACGCATGTAGCATCAACTTTACCAGAACTGATCAACTTTGTTGTAACCAACAAGAACAAAACAAATTGCAAGTTTCATTCGACAAATGACAACAATTCTTTCCACTATACATGAATCGAAAAGTGTTTTGAAAGGTCAGAGACCACCATTGTACACTGATACATTAAAATGTCCAGCAATAGTTTTGAGTGCACATTATCACTATGAAAAATTGCAATTGTTTTAAGATTTAGAGAATTAAAAGTATTTTCCATGTACACTTGCCAGAAGTTACTTTTCATAGGCTTTTAAATACTAAGAAATTGTCAGATAACAGATCTCATAATGTTCCAATCCCATTAATCATTCACTGTTTGAGTGTGTGTGTGTGTGTGTGTGTGTGTGTGTGTGTGTGTGTGTGTGTGATTCCTGACATTATTCAAATGCATAACTTGAAAATATAACTTTGCATTCATTTTATATTTCCATTTTAATTTCTTGGTTATTATAGACTATTTCCTGTCGCCTAACATACAATTATATTATTAATCAATTAAAAAAAATTAATTAAATTATTTCTACACATTGTAAATGTCCAGATGAACATGACCTTGTTCCAATATCAGTATTAACATATGATTCAATCTCATCTCTATTTGCATGGGTTTGACTCTCAGGGCCTCTGCATGATTTCTAGTCTCACGTTCAGCCAATGTTGGTATGTGGGAAATGTTGCCAGTAGCTTCTCGTGGGTCGGAATTTCTTTCCAGAGTTTTCCCGGGTTCTTCTTCCGCCATTTATACTGCTACCATGTATAGCCTATCTTGTGCTGAAAAATGGCTTTAAACCCTAAAACAACAACATCATCGTCATCGATTATCTCCCTTAGCATAGTAAGATCATTTTGTGTATGGGACAAATTGGGTTGGGAATAAACATGTAACTTAATAAATGTGCAAAAGATGTATTGTGGTACCCTGTTTGCATGTCATGTATTATAGTACCTGATTTGCATGTCAGTCTTCAGTCATGACATTGTCACTTTACTGTATTATTTCAATGTCACATATTTGTATACTGTCGTTCACATGTCTCTTTCCTGTTTCTGTCATTAACCTGTCAGTTTTTTGTCTTGTGTCATTTACAGTTAGAAAAATATTTAATTAGTACGAGCATATACATGATTGGTTTGAGGCATCCTATGATTTGTAACTGTTCATAAACAATAATTATTAGATGTGGACTGTCTCTAAAGTTATTCAGTCATAGCTCAAATGGCATCATTCGACCTTATACGGTCCTTTAATATTCAACTCAGTTGTGCTTCTTATAATATAGACCAGTATATCATGTTTTACATTTTCATCAGTGTAGTCTGTAGTGTGCAGAAGCAGTTATTCATGTATGCAGGATACAATTACCTGTTAGTGAGATGATAAAACAAAGCCATAAGCTCACATGCATATTGGGAAGGTCGTCATTGTAACACTTAACACGCGCTTTTGTTGATGGATACCGGACTCTAGCATACATATGATGTTTCTGACCAATGCCTCACAGTGTAGACGATAGTATACATGTGCTTTTGTTTGTAGATGCCTGACGCTAGTCTGTAGTATACACATGCTGTTTGTGATCTATGCCTGACAGTGTAGACAGTAGTATAATCATGTTGTTTGTGATCTGTGCCTGACAGTGTTGACAGTAGTATACACATGCTGTTTGTGATCTATGCCTGACAGTGTAGACGGTAGTATACACATGCTGTTTCTGATCTATGCCTGACAGTGTAGACAGTAGTATACACATGCTGTTTCTGATCTATGCCTGACAGTGTAAACAGTAGCATACACATGCTGTTTCTGATCTATGCCTGACAGTGTAGACTATGACTAAGGTGATCTACACAAGCCACTTGGATGCAAGATGTATGATGCATGACCAATGTGATCTAGACAAGCCACTTGGATATTGGCAGGAAAATTAGTATAAATTACGTCATATATATGCAAATGTTAATGAATGCAGGATTTATGACACATGACTGAAGTGATCAAACCAAACCATAAGGTAAACTTTAATATTAGCAAGGTCAAGTTATGGTATTTATATCTTCTTGAATGATTTTGTCAAATTAAAATATCTAGACCTACTTAAAAATATTGACTGCTCTGGTGGCTTGGTGGTTAGAGTGTCCACCCCAGATGAAGAGTGTTGTGGGTTGAAACCCTGGTTGAGTCATACGGTCTCATACCAAAGACCTTTTTAAAAAAAACTGTACTAACAGCTGCCTCACTTTGCACTCAGCATTAAGAAATTAGTGCTATTACTTCTTTAGATATCGACTGCTCTTGTGGCTTAGTGGTTAGTGTCCACCCCAAATGTGGGATGTTGTGGGTTCAAACACTGGCTGAGTCATACCAAGGACTTATAAAATAAACTGTACTTACAGCTGCCTCACTTTGCACATATCATTAAGATACTGGTGTTATTACTGGTCGGTCTGGTGTCAAGATAATTTGAATGGGTGAGACATCATGCTACATGTCTGCTGCATTATGTCCAGTGCTAGACATTACTTTACACTGCAGACATTATAGTAATATGACTGGAAAATTGTTAAAGCTATGTTAAAAATCTAGATCATTCACACACTTAAATATTATCCATATGAAATCTGAACACAAATATCTTGCCTTATAAAAAATGACAGTTTAAAACATATTTTGTTTATAAAGTAATGAGATTAATGTCTTTGTTAACTTGTAATTGCAGGTGGTTTCCCACTCTACAGTGGAAATGTTAAACAAGGAAGGAACTGTTCGAATAGAAGAAAGTGAAGAACTTGATGTGTTTCTTAGATATCTTCATGAAACCGGAACAGTCATCTACTTCAGGTAATACTATAGGGCAGGGGTAAGTGTATTGTGTGCTCTTATCTACTTCATCAAATCACAGAAGGAATTGGATTCAACAATCGAAATTTGGTAGCATGTTTTCAGCGACAAACTTAGCTACAGCAGCAGTAACTTTTTCTTGATGACTATCAGGACAGTTTCTTTGTGTTCCAATAAATGTTGTTAATCGCGGCTGAACATTTGAAGGAGCCGCAATTCCGGGATGTATGCTACGCAAATGTGCATGCAATCCGGTAGTAGTACCACCGCTCCGACTTATTTGTTGTGAATATAGTTTACAGTGAGCCATGCTTGATGAAATTTTTTCAAAGTTTTCCCATACATCAGATTTATTTATACGACCAGCCATATTTGTAAACTTGAAAAGACACAACAAGCAGAGACCAGTCCTCAACAACAGAGACTGTAGCTATTAACAGTCTACTGTTGTCAATTTCGGACATCAAAATACTTAGCGACCGGTCGGTCGACTAACTATTGACATCCTTCAACAATAAATGGATTCATTTACAAACACGCTGCATGGAGCGCTCACAAATTTTAAACAAACACACCTTTTATCTGCTGGCCATATTATATTAAAATGTAAACACTAAACAAATGCATGAATGAATTTTTTCTGGCATTTTTTAAAATTTTCACTACAAAAATGGTAAAAAAAATACTGAATTCGATTATCGTTTTGTAAAAACAAACACCGATAATCGTTTTCAAAACCGATAATCGGATTTCCGATTTTCGTTTAACAACCCTAATATATATATAACTGTGTGTGCGTCTGTAAGTTTTCCTTATTGTTTAATTTCTTAAGAACATAAAACAGAAACTAAATTGTAAATAAAATTAGCTCTATTAACTTTGCGTCGACTTAAACCAAGAATCTTAATTTAAATAATACAGGAGTCATTATTTACATACAAGGCTTTTGAAATATTGTTTTTTTTTCAGCATTGAAGTATTGAGGGATAATATTCTGTTAGACCCAAATTGGATGATTGATGCCTTGAAGCTCCTCATCAATGCTCAGCCTGATCTACCCAATAACCCAGCTGACAATAACACTGAATCAAATAGCCCTGCTGCCAGTGCTGCTCACAGTGATATCACACAAAAATGGTCCGACTTCAAGGAGAAAGGAATCCTTACTGTAGAACTTGTTGGTCTGTAAAAAAAAATCTGTTACCATTTCATAAAATACATATCATTTTGAAGTAATTGAGAGATACGTTAAGCATTTTGCAAGATTAGTAATTGTTTTCATTGTTTTCTTTATTACACCCTGAATATCTCAGATGTACACTAAGGAAAATTGGAAACATTTTAACCAAAGTAACACAACCATATTTAAATGTGAGTATTGTTACCTACTTCACATTCATGAGTGACATGTATTTTATGATATATTGAACCATATTTCACCAACACAATGCAGGTAGATGTCAACAACATGACAAAAGTGACTAATGTATTTACTTTTGTTTCCCATGCCTTATTGTATTGAACCCGTCATCACCCACATTAAAGCTATTTGATATATGGATACATCTCAATGAAAGCAACTCATTCACCCCACATTAAAGCTACCGTATATACTCGCGTATAAGCCCGTTCGCGTATAAGCCGACCCCCCCAAACTGAATTGGTAAAAGTGGTATAAAGTGCATGACCCGCGTATAAGCCGACTCATAATTTTTATACAAACGTTACATCACAAGATGCACAAAGTGAGTTCTGAATACGTTTATTTAGGTAAATTACACTATTAAATAAAATAAAAGTAAGAAATCTAGTTGAAATAAAAACAATTCTGAAGTGTTAAGTCTTAATGGAAATTTAATTAATCCTCATTCTAAAATCATGAATTATAAAAGTTCGATCACTTTTAGAATCCTTCAAAATCGGTCTCTGTATCAGACTCGACAAACAGTTCACGAAACTCGGCTTCTGTTACGGGCGCGCTTTCATCATATACGTCCCCCCCCCCCTCCCCGTACTTGCGTCTCGTTCACAACAAATTCGCGTGCTGCAGCACAGTTGTTATTTGCTTCTGCATATTCAATAACTTCAAGTTTGAATGCAGCATCATAAGCAGAACGCTTTATTTTACTTCCAACACTATTCATTTTATCCGATTGAATTGAATATAAACTTCTAGAGAGATTAAACTGAAATAATTTCTTTCAGTAGTAGTATATTATTTATATACCTTATCCTGTAATTATTTATATGTGTGGTTGGTTTTCAATTTGTATTTGATAATTATTTATTATTGTTATTTGTGTTGTATTTTTTAAACTACGGGTAGTGTGGTTCAATTGATCAAACTATGATTGGTTTCAGCGTGGACATTATTCAAGTATTGTGACAGTTTATAACATTGAGCAGAAACCATGTCAACTACCTATATCTCATTAAACAATACATCTGAGAGTTGGCATTTATTAGTTAAGTCATTGGCATTGTGCAACAAAACAAACGTATTATCCCCGAGGCATTTACCACAGATTAAGCATATGGTAGCTATTGTACAACAATCTTCCGCTAATAAACCACTTTGCTTTACAAACAACTAAACAATAGTTGTATATAAACTGTGGCTCCTGATTACTTCTAAAACACCTGTCAAAGAAATCCAACAAATTATATTGTTTTACAATTATTCACGCTGACTCATATATTGCACTGTTATTTACAGTTCCTAAGCGTGCGCGCAACAAACCCTTATGGAGCCTCTCGCTATTGTTTCTTGAAGACTGTCATACATGTATTTCTACTCTCGATCAAAATGTTTGTCGTATATACCTTCAGTATCGTATTTCTTTTATTTCTTTTTACGTAGATTCTTTTCATATTTACACTGAAATAGGCTAGCGTGCATTTCTACGAAACCGTAGAGTTTAATTATTACTGATTAGCTGAGGATTAAATACTTGACCAGAGATTATTATTATGGCGGTTCTTTTGGAAAATACACGTATTTCCGTAGTTCAAAAAACACGTATGGCTGTATACCTTCAGTATCGTAATTCTTTTATTTTTTTACGTAGATTCTTTTCATATGTACACTGAAATAGGCTAGCGTGCATTTCTACGAAACCGTAGAGTTTAATTATTACTGATTAGCTGAGGGTTAAATACTTGACCAGAGATTATTAATATGGCGGTTCTTTTGGAAAAGACACGTATTTCCGTAGTTCAAAAAACACGTATGGCTGTATACCTTCAGTATCGTAATTCTTTTATTTTTTTACGTAGATTCTTTTCATATGAACACTGAAATAGGCTAGCGTGCATTTCTACGAAACCGTAGAGTTTAATTATTACATATTAGCTGAGGGTTAAATACTTGAATAGAGATTACTAATATGGTGGTTCTTTTGGAAAATACACGTATTTGCGTGGTTCAAATAACACGTATGGCTGTATTTTCTGGTGGATGGACATCTGTCAAATATACGTCAAGTACGTTAAAACATGTTTTTCATTCATTATCCTACCACTTATGTTAGAAAAAAATATTTGTTTTACTTCACGACAGGACAAATCTTATCAGCCATGTGGCATCATTAGGCATGTGATCTCATATTCGGCGATCGACGGAAACAATAAATATTGGAAATCGAGGGGAAAAAGCATTATAAATTTCAGATTTGGAACTTGACCCGCAGATAAGCCGACCCCCTTCTTCCAGGCCATATTTTTGTCCTAAATTTCTCGGCTTATACGCGAGTATATACGGTATTTGATATATGGATACATCTCAATGAAAGCCACTCATTCACCCCACATTAAAGCTGTTGGATATATGGATACATCTCAATGAAAGCAACTCATTCACCCCACATTAAAGCTATTTGATATATGGATACATCTCAATGAAAGCAACTCATTCACCCCACATTAAAGCTATTTGATATATGGATACATCTCAATGAAAGCAACCCATTCACCCCACAGATCTTGGGTTTTGTGACATAAAAGCAAAGTTGGATGATTTTTGTAATTTAGCTCGATGTTAATTACATCCACATCCACTATTTGATATCAGTAAATGAACAGGGTATATGTATGCATTTCATAAATACCTCCCAATAAAAGCAAATTTGATACATAAATATTACATCACTGTGACCCAAATTTTATGATTGAAAATGTATCAGCCATGTTTTGTACAGAAGTTAAGGATGAATCAAGGAAGGTTCAGTAACATTTACCATACCAGTAAACCTGAATTTGGATCAGATGATGCAACAATCCACGCTGAAAGACAAAGGACCACATGATGAAAACTGTCCACAGTATGATTTATTGGCAGTCCTTGGATACCATGATGAATCTGTCCAGAAAACGATTTGGGTCTAGCAGTATCAGCTAGTAATCGTTTGACCCCATTCAATATGGCTGTTGGACCAGGTTTATCCAACTCTAGATGTAAAAGAAAAATCACAGATGGGTAATTTTCTACAGAAACATAAGCTGGTGAGCTTTTTATTGTAAGCTATATATCAGTACAGGTTAATGCATAATAAAGGACAATACCCAATATCCAAATGTACAATAAGTAAGGTAAGAATGCTGTTTTCTTGACAATGTAGTCATAACATAAAGGAGGAGTAAGTCTTAAAAACATCATAGCTGGAATGTATGATGTATGGGGTAAAGAAAAGGAAAGGGAAAGGGAAACATTTTCTCTTGTATCAGTGATATGAAGTTGACCTGTTTATATGTATGCCTGAAATGTGACTAGTAATATAAAATTATATAATGCTGAAAGCCAGAATATGAGATAATCATTGCATTATAGTTTTATCTTGAGAGGTACGTTCACTGCTGGAACACTAGAGAGGTGTTTTATGACAATAGTTTGCAATGATTTTGTGATAAATGGTATCATTCATTCCTACTACTAAACTGCTTTTTTCCCATTCATTGACCAGTTACAAGTTACAAGAAATACTCGTGTTCCAGTTGGTGCAGAACCAGTTGTTATCCTGATGTGAATCTTCAGACAAATATGTATATACACATGTCAATTGAGGCAATGAATTGTGAAAGACTTGCTTTTAAACATTGACAAAATTCAGCAATCATTTACATTTCAAAAGGCAGAGATAACTCTGTAGAGGAATAGTTTAACATCCAATAATTACAACTGTTGATCACCTTTTTTGACCTGCAAATAATTCCAACCTCTTCTTTAGCAATGCCAACATAACTGTATAAGTTAAATACATGGGCAAATGATTAGATTCCCATGTTAATGAAATTAAACTGAGAAAAAAAATTGGATCTAACAATTTTTTGCAGCGGATTTAAAAGGCAAGATTCTGCAAAAATTATTACGCAGTGTTAAGTTCTGTTTTATATCTTCATTTGACGTTTTACATTTTGTATTAAGTCAACTACTTAGCTAAAAGTCTTTTATCTTTTTCTAGTGATTTTCAAAACTCTGCTTTAAATCATCTGACTGGGGCCTTTCTTAAAAGGAAGTGGGGTTGGTCTTTCTGTGACAAATATGGGCATTATATCCAATTTCTGGATTTTGATAGGAGAAGGGGCATTTTTGTACATTATATTGTTATGCTCGTTAGCTAGCTAGGATAGTGAAACAATCTGATTAAAAGCTTGAATCAAAAAGGTTTTGTTATCCAATGGCAGTTTGTTCGTTGCTAGGTCTTCTGTGCAATAGAATTGGATTATAATTGCCACACTGTTATTGACTCATCTGATGTTTTTTGTCCATGCTTCATGAGCTGCCAGATACTCCCTCACTATGTGGAATACAGCGTTTCTTCTTCAAACATCATTAACTTTTGCAATTCCATTGAATTAAATAGTGTTTACACGCACTATTAGTACAGGACATATTTCATTCTTCTGTTTTTGAAATATATATCGTCACTATATGCAATGTGGTCCACGATTTACAGCAATAATGTTTTATTTCTATTTCTACAACAACCGCGTTGAATGTCTTTCTAGCATGAATGAATAGGATTATCATGTAGTGGACATTTTCCTATATTGCTTTATGATTATGCAAATATTATCAAAGAAACATTTTAAGTCATATTTTCATTTCTATTAGTTACGGATGTAATCAATTTTAAAATTCTAAAAATGGTGGGTTTTAGTCAGTTGAATGGATTGGTAATTACCATGGACTCAAACAATACTCCTGAATTTTGCTACTGTCATATTAGAGCAACATTAGTAGCATACAAATCATTATAAAAGGTATAACTTGTGACATGTTTATATGTACAAATCTATCGGACAGGATTAAAATCTAATCTCAATAATGAATTACACCAAAATTACCAGTCTTTTTTATCAAGACACCATCACTTACTAAATGAAGGTAAGCATCTTTAGTGACATTGATATTAATTATTGAAAATGAAACTTATTCGGAGAGTTTCATCTGTTCAAGTCTGGTAATCTGATTTTGTTTGCAGATAATAATGCAATGATTAAATTTGACACACATACACACACAGACATATATATTGGTATTTTATGCATTTTTTATTTTAATGGTTTGTTGAATATATATCTATTGTCAATGAAATTAAATACAATAGTCCCCCTCTTATACGGCCACCACTGCTGCACCGGGAAAGTGGCCGTTCCAGGAGGAGGCTAAAATTATTATGAGAAGTACATGTATATGTAATGTACGTAGTAAGAAAGCAACATACTTCAAAACATTAAATATCTTCGTCTAAATGAAACATTAATCAATAAAAGTTTTTTTTATATAATAAGAAATTTATTCAACTGAATATACGTTACTATTTTTGCTTTCTTGGCGTAAGTGTAAAATATGAGCGGGTAGTGTTGTCGTGCACATTGCAAATGGATTCAGAAACGTCATTTACATCATGGTACATGCATAATTATCTTTCCATTTGCTCCAATTTCCCATTGCTGCTGAATAACCTTCTTATCGGTTATTACTTTGTTTATTCAAATTATTTCAACATAAACTTGTTTTTACGAATCTTTAATACATAAAATTGTTCGGCATCCGCCCCCCCCCCCCCCCCCCCCCCGCCTGATGTCGTCGAGTAGAATAACCGACTTTCTTAGAAAATAGTGTATCCGTTAACGTGATGACATTTTAATGTTGGTAATGATTTATTTGGTTATTGCTGACTGTATGCAATTTAATTATGGAGACAAAACTTGTGTCGAGTGTACGAAATACAGCCTTCGTAAAGGAAGCCATAATGTGTGGTCACGTGAATTTTCCGGTCTTTGTCTGGTACCCTGTTGTTTTTTTAAGGTGGTCAGTTTGTGCCAATGTACAAAATCTATTTTTAGCCTAAGTCGACCTTGTTATGATTATAATAATTACGTCTGGTTATAATCATCAACGAGAAGAACTCGGCATAGGTGTTAAACTCCAAAACTCTATCATAACATTATTGAGCCCATTTCCTGTAACATTCGACTATCATACATAATGATATTGTATAAATCTTTCGTTGACACTTTTAACGGCGACTTGACACTCGGAGATATGTATCTAAGATAGAGATAATCAAAATTGCTTACCTTACGTAAAGATTTGAATTAATTATTGGTTCTGGATACATTTAAAGAAACGAAAGTGGCCGTTCATTAGGGGGACATTTTTCATTATTTGTACTAAAATGCTGGTCGCGTTAGAGGGGGTGGTTGCTCTTGAGGGATGCTTTTGAATACAAACTCGTCGGTGCCAAGGGATTCTGGCCGTAAGAAGCGGGTGGCCGCTGGTCGGGGGGGGGGGAGGGGAACGTTTAAGAGGGGCACTACTGTAATTAGATATAACATTTACACTTCCTAATCTTTGGGAATAACTCTGGCTCTGATGTTTCGAAGTAAATATTTTAAAATGAATTCAATTATTAAAAATTTCCCATTGAATCTAAAGTATGTTTTTTTTATCCACAGATGCTATCTGGACAAAGGAGAATCATCCAGAACTACATGAACACAAAGAACACATCTTGATGATAATGGAACAGCTAAACATTCTTGCCAAACCCCGATCATTTAATGAGATGGGAGAAAAGGTCAGTTGATATGATGGTTCCATGTTTTGTTCTCCTTTTGCATGAGTTGCAGATTTCAGATTTTATCTTTACCTTGTATTATTACATATTACTTTACTTTAATGTCACATCAGCAAAATCTACACTACATAATAACATTTAATAGATAAAGTCTTCAACTTAAAATTAAATGATTTCTGACAACTTAAGGAGCGTAAACCTGTGCAAGTAATACTACATATTTACTTTTATGGTATTATTTAGTTTGGATTTTTCTGATGTGATATTTAACCCAGTCATACATACATACATGCATAAATACATACATACATACATGCATGCATGCATGCATGCATACATACATACATACATCCATCCATCCATCCATCCATCCATGTTAGAAAGCTTGCCAGTAGCTTCTTATGAGTCGGTATTGGAAAATGAACTACATTAAAACATGTCTTTAAAGAGTTCTGCTTTGAAAGACCACATTTTCAGTGCACAAATTTTATTAATTATATAGTGTGACTTGTTATGAGAGACCACCTGCCTTGAGAGACCATACATTGTTGGCAAAAGAGGTGGTTTTTCAAGATGATTTCTGCTATATTACCAATTCAAAACATGCTACTTTGATGTTTTCCTGTATTTCATTGATTGTTGTATTATTTAGCATGTAGGGATTTCATGCTTCAAAGTATATCATCTCTACCGCCTGTTACAAGGATAGATTTGTATTCCTAACACTTTTTGATGGTAAGCACTTCTGGTCTTTTGCGCCGTGAAAGACCAGAAAAGATAAATAAATGGGCATAACTCAAATTCTGATCAGAGTAGTAAGTATTTGGAGTGACTTCATCTGTTTCTATGTATGACTTCATTATATATAGTATCATTTAAAATGAAAATGCTGATCAAATGTTTTTCTCTATTTTTTTCAAAATATTAAGTATTATGTTTATGAATAGAGGAACCTGATTATAAACACCTCACACTTTTTATTTCATTTCTTTGATCCAGTATACAGTGGATATTTTATTTTCTTAGCTTAATGCCAGATAAATTTAATTTTTTACGAGTGGCAATGTAACAAGTGAACATAGTAACATTTTTTGGTACAAAACGTTCTCCAGAATTGAAGTTTAGAAAAGTAAACCCACTCTTAGGCACATTTCACTAACCCCCACCTCCTTAATGTAAATTTGTCGCACTTTCACAGCCTACATTTCAAATATACATGAGTTAAGATAATGGTAGATTGGAACGACCTCAACCAATGGTCAAAGATTAATTTCCATATCTGAATTTTAGGGCAGTTTCTATTCATTTGTTTTGGCTCATAATATTTTTGGATATATGTTCAGAAATTCTTAACTTGAATACGACATGAGATCAAAGGGAGAACAATAAATGTATGTGCAGTGCATTCAATTAGAGTATAAATTAAGCGACAAGAAAAATATGAATTAAGCCTGCTTACACCGTCCGTTTCCGGAGATTACATTCTTTCCGGAAGGATCAGTTCTTATCATACCAACAAACCTCCGGAATGATCAACCTATCCAAAAAAGGTACGACCAATTGACGCGTGCATAACTAGGAAAAGTAAATAATTTGTATAAAAATTTAATAAATTATATTTTATTTTGCTTTATATTATTATTATTATACAAATTAAAACAGAAATAATGTCTGCGTGGAAACATATATAAAGAAAGAACATGTAAATGCATTTGTAATTCAGTGTATTTCGGTTTTTTCGGTGTATTTCGGTGTTTCTAGTAACCCTATCAGGATATAATTTTCACATGTAAAAATGTATCAATAAAATAATACACAAATTATTTTTCCAATAAGTCTTCATACTTCAGGCTTAGAGCCCTAAACACTAAGTAACATTCAGACTTGTAAGGCAGAATGACCTGTGCACTTTGAAAAAATATAACTTTGGCACTCTTAAAGATATCTGGCTGTATTTGGTATCAAAACAAAGGGTAGAAGTCACCTTGTATGAATAATTCAACAAAATGTGCATAGATATTTTAGCTTTTAAAATACAGCTGCAAACAGGTAACACAACATGTAGCACAAGCAATTATTTATTTTAACCACATTACATTAATGACAATTTCAAAGATTTCGTCTCAATCAACGATTTCAAAGTATTCCAAAGCTTTTATGGAGCCATATAACACTTCAGCGGGTCCAACTCTCTCAAAAAACTGAAATAAATCACTTTGGTTCATCGAGAACAAAAATACGTTGAGTTCACACTTTGTCTGGTTCAAAACTTCAAAGTCCTCTTCATCGTCATCACTGTCGCCCACAAGCATATTCAAATGCATCTCCAGATGTTTTCTCTCATTTTCATTTTAGGTCACAACAGCTAAATATTTCGATAATTCATAATTTGATACTTCATTCTCATCTTGATGCGAACTCCGCCAGTTTGAAAAGAAATTCACCATTAGGAAAACAGGCTTAGAATGTGCCTGCTTACCTCGAGATTTCTATCTGATTTCAAGCTTAACTCGCGAGAAAATCCAATTATAATATCTACATTACAATAATAAAGTTCTTGGAGATATCCCGAAATGTATATAGTCTGGTAGTATGACTTTAAAAAAGCTAACTGCCCCAGATCGGTATACCGGTCCATAAGGTGTACAGAGTTACTTCTGCTAGAACGGAAAACTGGTCTGCATTGATGAAAGGTTTAAGTATGTATTACAATATAGAGCATTATTTCTAGACAATCTGTGTATTCAATAATTTGATTCTATATTACATAGCATTACCTGAACCTTCTTGATAATATGTGCACTCAATATTTTCATTCTGAATATACAGTATTACATGAAACCTAGACATTCTGTGTAATGAGTAAATAATTTTGTATAATATAGCATTACATGAAACCTATAGAAATTTCTGTACTTAATAATTTGTTTTGTTTAATAAAGCATTACAAGAAACATCTAGACAATCTGTGTACTCAATAATTTGTTCTGTATAATATAACAATACATCAAACCTCTATAAATATTTGTAAAAGTGCCAAAATAAAGGACTTAAATCAGTAATGTTATAAGAAATGAATACATCCAAATGACCTTAAATCAGTAATGTTATAAGAAATGAATACATCCAAATGACCTTAAATCAGTAATGTTATAAGAAATGAATACATCAAAATGACTTAAATCAGTAATGGTATAAGAAATGAATACATCAAAATGACTTCAGTAATGTTATAAGAAATGAATACATCAAAATGACTTAAATCAGTAATGTTATAAGAAATGAATACATCAAAATGACTTCAGTAATGTTATAAGAAATGAATACATCAAAATGACTTAAATCAGTAATGTTATAAGAAATGAATACATCAAAGTGACTTAAATCAGTAATGTTATAAGAAATGAATACATCAAAATGACTTCAGTAATGGTATAAGAAATGAATACATCAAAATGACTTCAGTAATGGTATAAGAAATGAATACATCAAAATGACTTAAATCAGTAATGTTATAAGAAATGAATACATCAAAGTGACTTAAATCAGTAATGTTATAAGAAATGAATACATCAAAATGACTTCAGTAATGTTATAAGAAATGAATACATCAAAATGACTTAAATCAGTAATGTTATAAGAAACTAATACATCAAAATGACTTAAATCAGTAATGTTATAAGAAATGAATACATCGAAATGACTTAAATCAGTATTGTTATAAGAAATGAATACATCCAAATGACCTTAAATCAGTAATGGTATAAGAAACGAATACATCAAAATGACTTAAATCAGTAATGGTATAAGAAACGAATACATCAAAATGACTTCAGTAATGATATAAGAAATGAATACATCCAAATGACTTAAATCAGTAATGGTATAAGAAACGAATACATCAAAATGACTTAAATCAGTAATGGTATATGAAACGAATACATCAAAATGACTTCAGTAATGTTATAAGAAATGAATACATCAAAATGACTTCAGTAATGTTATAAGAAATGAATACATCCAAATGACTTAAATCAGTAATGGTATAAGAAATGAATACATCAAAATGACTTCAGTAATGTTATAAGAAATGAATACATCCAAATGACTTAAATCAGTAATGGTATAAGAAACGAATACATCAAAATGACTTAAATCAGTAATGGTATAAGAAACGAATACATCAAAATGACTTCAGTAATGTTATAAGAAATGAATACATCAAAATGACTTCAGTAATGTTATAAGAAATGAATACATCCAAATGACTTAAATCAGTAATGGTATAAGAAATGAATACATCAAAATGACTTCAGTAATGGTATAAGAAATGAATACATCAAAATGACTTCAGTAATGTTATAAGAAATGAATACATCAAAATGACTTCAGTAATGTTATAAGAAATGAATACATCCAAATGACTTAAATCAGTAATGGTATAAGAAACGAATACATCAAAATGACTTCAGTAATGTTATAAGAAATGAATACATCAAAATGACTTCAGTAATGTTATAAGAAATGAATACATCCAAATGACTTAAATCAGTAATGGTATAAGAAATGAATACATCCAAATGACTTAAATCAGTAATGTTATAAGAAATGAATACATCCAAATGACTTAAATCAGTAATGGTATAAGAAACGAATACATCAAAATGACTTCAGTAATGTTATAAGAAATGAATACATCAAAATGACTTCAGTAATGTTATAAGAAATGAATACATCAAAATGACTTAAATCAGTAATGGTATAAGAAACGAATACATCAAAATGACTTAAATCAGTAATGGTATAAGAAAAGTGCCAAAATAAATGACAGACAGTAACAAAATATCCAAGAAATTAGATTTGTGGAAACTTCTCTCCAGGCACCAAATTTAACACAAATCCATCTGTCATGAAATGTTTTCGAATTAAAATATGCTGATATATTGTAAAATGTGGTACAAGTTAAAATATGTCTTGTTTTTTAAAAGACGTCTTAACAAAAACTAATTTAACCTAATGACATAATCGGTGTTTTGGTATTATGAACTTCAAATTTTGTATCTATGATGCCAATCCGTCACTAATTTATTACAATATAGAAGAACTATCTTCAACAACGATAAAAATATTTGACCCGAACGTATCAGACGGAAAGGGCTTTCAAATTTGTGCTATTGATACATACTAACAATTTAATATGGCTGTCTTGACTTTTATTAAACATGATAGAATTTTTGCAGATTGAACATGGCATAAAAGACTTTCATGTATGTACAGAAAGAAGCAATTCAGATGACAAATCTAGCTGCCATTCTTAAAAATGTTAATATCTTTATACAGCATAAGGTCCAGAAACTTTACTAAATTTGATAAACTGTTCCAAATTTGTCAATGACTACAATTTCTAATGAGAGTAAAATCCTTATGGTAACCTATTCTCAGAATTTCTTAAAAGATGCCAATCTGCTTTCAAATTCTGTCTTTTGATGTCATGGAAAGAAACAAACCCTGTTTCTGAAAGTAAACTAACTTGAACAGCATATTCTAAATCATTACTGAATAGACTTTATTCAAATTTAACAAAACATGGCATAATGATAATTCATATTTTACAAATTATGCCAAACTGATCCTTGCATGATGATAATTCAGATATTACAAATGATGCCTACTTGATCATGGCATGGTGGTAATTCACATACTAAAAATGATGCCTACTTGATCATGTCATGACGATATTTCAGATTTTACAAATTATGCCAAACTGATCTTGGCATGACGATATTTCAGATTTTACAAATTATGCCAAACTGATCTTGGCATGACGATATTTCAGATTTTACAAATGATGCCAAACTGATCTTGGCATGACGATATTTCAGATTTTACAAATGATGCCAAACTGATCTTGGCATGACGATATTACAGATTTTACAAATGATTACAATCTGATCTTGGCATGATGATATTTCAGCTTTTACAAATGACGCCAAACTGATCCTGGCACGACGATATTGCAGCTTTTACAAATGACGCCAAACTGACATTAATTAAGGCCACTTTTGCTAAATGTATACAAATATGTGCATTAATTATTACCAAACATACGTTGACAGCACTTGATGACAATGGAAAAGTAAGAAGAACTTTAGAAATAACAAATTGCTTGGACTCAGTTTTCAACAGATATATTGATCGTTAGTGTATGTAGAGTATTAATTGGGGCATCAGATAAAATTCATTATATTTCTAGTTAATGTTGCTACTAGAGAGAACTGTATCTGATCAGATGATTTATATTGTCTGATATTGAACATAAATTATTTTATGGTCTTATTGGTTAAAGTTTGGACCTCAGTTTTTGGATATCTCTGAGTTGTTTTTTTATTCTCCCTTGGAATTCTGTTTAAGTCTTACATACATAAATTGTTTACTGTATGCATTGCATGTGATTAGGTAAATAACATTTTGTCAAGTACAAAGATTTTTTAACTTGGAAGAATATTTGAGAATTGTAAATGTGCTTCCAACTATTTTATTTGTATTCATTATCTTCCAATAGGTGCATTTAACAGTCTTATGATCTAGTACATTGTTTTCAAGTTATTTAACTGTAAAATATGGCTGTTTTCTTGAAACCTTTTCTTTGTTAAATGATTGCGTGATTTAATATCATATCTGACAGTCAGATTGACAAACAGCTGGAAAGATCAAATTGCACTTCAAGAAAAAATAATTTTTCTGTCATACGAAAAGAAATGGATTTCAAGTCTGAACAAATATACAAATGAAGCTCATCCAATGTTAAATTTGATTTTCATGAACAAAAAAAGAAAAAATATATAGGATTTATCCAATGATTCATTGGCTGAAAGTAGTTGACCACACTTTGTACAAATCATCATGAAGCTAAGGATCCTTCTCAATATGTATGTATATTTAATACTTTCAGGTGGAGAACTACTTCCTTACACCTTGCATGCTTCGTCAAGGATCTCCAAAAGCAGTTATCTCCCCTAAAAAAGATCCCCGCATCGTGAGAACACCAGACATGCGCTGCATATTTAAAGGGAAGTATTTGCCAACACCCATCTTTCACAGGCTTATTGCTGCCTGTGTAACTCGCTGGCCAGTTGCCAAGAAGAAGGAGACATCAGAAAATCTCATATTTTGTGGATGCGGTGTCTTTGACTTGGACCTTTTTCACAGATTAACAGTCTACATTAAAAACCATGTTGTATTTGCAAGAATAACAAGGATGGTGATTAATGAAGTCAAGTGCCCTGATGCAAAGCTCTGCAGCAGAGTTAGAAGGTTCATTACACTCAATCTCTCCAAGATTACCTCCTACCTGGGCCAGAACTTGCGTTATGATTTGCAGGCAGAATTTCAGACATGGCATGCAGATGAAGTGAGTTGCTTTTGGAGGGGAAAATATTTTATTTTTGCCTTCTCCATCGATATTGTTCTTCCTAACATTGTCTAGTTCAGTTCAATATGCAAGTTACTTGATCAGGATATAAAGTCCCTATACCTATATATATATATATATATATATATATATATATATATATATATATTTATGTATATATATTTATGTATATATATATATATATATATATATATATATATATATATATATATATATATATATATAATATAATGACATGTGACAATTGTGCACATAGTAATAGTTGGGCATACATACCAGAGTATACGGGGATTGTGTACTGTCTAAAATATATTCCTGTAGTTATTCAGTTTGAATCTGATGATGTATCATGTTATATCCTAAAATATTTTTTAATTACCGTGCTTTGATGATCTATAAACACTTAAGCAATTATTAGGTTGGAAAATTGTAAAGTGTCTTTTTGTGCTTACATACCATTACTATTGGGGATTAATCTGACAGTATTAAAACCTATTTCTTATATTTTATAGGAGTGAAAGAAACATTGAATAGTTTTTTTAATTAAAAATTTAGATGGAAGGAAGGAACACACACACACAATATAAAACGATTGTCTATATTATGACTTTCAAGATGGCTTGGGGAATGTCATAAAATAATAAGCTAGACAATCAAGGTCAATTTGAAAACATTTTGGCATCAATGACCTTAAATTATATCAAATACATTCAATACAAATTTGCTTTGGAAATATACATACTCATTTGAGCTTTAATACATGAACTATCACAATTAACAAATCGCAATTGCCTATGCTTCATTTGTCAAATTTGGAGTAAATGCCAGTACAATTGATAATTAGAATTGCCAGAAAGGTGTCAAATTTAGACCTATAGCAAGCAAAACAAACTATATAATATCACCTAACTTGTTTTCCAATCTGGAGAATTTTTCTTCAATTTTATCATTTATTATTTATATCTGCGCAAATATTGTTCTCATTCTATCAGCATCTTCATCAGTTCTTTGTAAGGCGTTATCATTGACCAGAGCTTGCGGACTTTGTGATATACAATCACTGCAAATTGGAGTTTAAATGCTGGGATGATCTTGTTTCACAATTATGTTTCAGTGCCCATTTAGATGTACATGCTTTCATGTCACTGTAATTGTTGTCTCCTTCAATGAAATGTTATATAACATAAATATCTTTCTATAACTTGTCCTCCACAGGAGCACTATTTGTTCTAGGTAAATGTTCTACTAATCAATCATATCTCTTCCTTTTTGCTAGATAAAAGAGAGCTTGCCTAGAATCCCTGAGACCTTTAACATCAAGTGTTGATTTCAATCTTTTATTGAAGGCTCTTCTATTAAGAGTTCCAAATTTGGTTTTGATTTGCATGTATATGCCATCATTAATTTCGTCTACATCTGAATCATGTTTTGCTTGCGATGCTTGTGAAACAAATAGAGCATCATCATTGGTATCATCTTTTGTATCAGCATCAGTGACACTTTCAATGTTTCTCACATTTCCCTTTGGTTTCCCCATATCATCCATATCTGATAAGTTTAATTCCGGCCTTTAATTGGTGTTGTCCTCATTTTGATTATCTAACATGTCTTGAGCAACATCAAAACTATTTTGAGATTTTCTCTCAATGTCCACATCATCGATAATATCCTGCTGAGAGAACAATTTTGTTCTTTTTTCTAATGAAAATCTCCTAAAACATTAAAGTATTTATAAATGTATTTATTTTGTTTTTATTGTAGGTAGTATATTTTCATTTCAGCCATAGTGTCAATGTTTATTTAGCTTTCTCATGCAATATAGATTCTTAAGGAGCTCACACTCTTTAGATGAACATGAGCTAGCAGTTATTAAGAGAGCCTATACCAAGTTATGTGCTTAGCCCAGATTAGCTCTGACTTGCACTCACTAAACCCATTGAGGCTTAAACAAACCAAACCAGATATAGAACTGAACTATAAGTGAGCAATAAGTGAGTTATAAGTGTCCGTACTCCTGGTACAAATGGGTAAATGAATATACGATTAAGAAATATTTAAAAACACAAAATTAATACTTGAAAGAAAATTTCCAAACTTTGAATTAATACTTGAAAGAAAACTAGTAATTACACCACACCACAACGGATTACTTCATGAATATATCCACAGCATGTATCAGTGAATACAATCACATTTTACACAATCCAATTTGATGAAAAACTGGGAGCTCCAAAAACACATGACTGACCCTACCACCGCCATGCCTATGCTTCATTTGTCAAATCTATGCGAAACAAACTATATATATATATATATATATATATATATATATATATATATATATATATATATACATATATATACAACTTAGATATTTTCACATTGTGTTGAATGTTATCCCTTGTATGTGTTTACTTGAGAAGTATTGCTGTTTTTGTGAATAATATCTAATTGGGCACAGGTTGAATATTCAGCAAGTGTATTTCTCAGGGGAATGAACAAATTTAGATTTCATTTTTTTAAGTGACAAGAAAGCTATGACATGTGTATTTTCTGAAACATATTGCACTGGACAAATGGGTGAAAACAAAATTGATAAATTACCAATATGTCATTTTGACAATATTTCTACCATGTAGGCATCATAATTTTGTCAAACTTTAATTTAATAAACTGTGTTCATAATTTGCTTTTACATGAATTGGTCATACAATATGGTAAAACACATTTATTGGAATGTTTAAGTTGATTTTAATTAACTTACAATTAGTGTAAGTAAAATATAACTTTTCTAAAGAATATAATAATTTGAAAACTCGCCAAAAATATGCATGCTAAACATGAACAATGATTTGATGAACAGCAAACCAGAATGTACATTAAAGACCTTCATTAAACAATTCTTCATGTTGAGTTAAAATTGTGAGCAGGCATGTAATCATTGGGTTATTAATTTTAATATAACAATCAGTAATGCAGGCTTGTAAACATTAGGTTATTCATTTTTATCTAACAATCAATAATGCACAAACATTACAGACACTATTTGATAGAACGATATTCTACAGATTCAATATTTTTAAGTAATGTTATGCCAGGATATACGAATACTCAGACCTGAGGAAAACTTTAATGATAAATTTAGTTGTTTTAAGGAGGTACACTGTTTTTGATGCACCTGGGAATATTTTGTTCTCCTGCCCCACACCCCAAAGAAATGGTTAACCGTTAAGTAGTTTGAACAAACTTGAAATGACTATCACTGGGTTGATTGACTATGTCAATCACTGGGTTGATAGATTATGTCAATCACCGTCAATCACTGTCTTGATAGACTATCGCAATCACTGGGTTGATAGACTATGGCAATCACTGGGTTGATAGACTATGGCAATCACTGGGTTGATAGACTATGTCAATCACTGGGTTGATAGACTATGTCAATCACTGGGTTGATAGACTATGGCAATCACTGGGTTGATAGACTATGTCAATCACTGGGTTGATAGACTATGTCAATCACTGGGTTGATAGACTATGTCAATCACTGGGTTGATAGACTATGTCAATCACTGGGTTGATAGACTATGTCAATCACTGGGTTGATAGACTATGGCAATCACGGGGTTGATAGACTTTCTGATTTAGCACAGATCTTTTACTTTTACCATTTGCACCTAATAGCTGAGCAAGCTGCCTTTGTAATATATATATATATATATATATATATATATATATATATATATATATATATGTACTTATAATGAACACGATTTATAAAAGTTCTAAAATTTAATATAATATTTGTGTTATAATAGACTTGATTCAAGTAATAGATACAACAACAACAGTAATAAGAGATGACAATAATCGTTGATGTACAATATTTGTTCAGATCCAGATTAAATGTTGAGCCTCGCTTATGAGGTCATCGGTGTTACGAGACTGGCTTGGCATATTTCCATTGATGGTTATTTAAGAGAGATTTCAATTTATTTAATCTAAATTTGGATTTGTTGAGTTACTTTGAAATTGAGTGTACACACATTAAACAGTGTTTCATTTAATGCTGACATGACCCATATAGACTGTCTTTTCATCTTTGATCATGTTGTCTAATTTAAAACCATAAAATCAGATGACCAGTCTAGTATGTTGATTTGGTTTTGTGCGTTATAGCAAAGCAGAACAAGTAGGTTATTTAGTGCTAAAGACACCCCATGTTAGCCAAGTTAGGATGGTCTTATTACCATGTTAGCTGACCTAGGTTTGTGTTATTACTATGTTAGCCTACTTGGATTGGTCTGACTACCATGTTAGCTGACCTAGGTTTAGTCTTATTAATATGTTAGTCGACCTAGGTTTGTGTTATTACCATGTTAGTATGTTATTTATTGCCAAGGAAACACCATGTTAGCCAACCTAGGTTGGTCTTATTACCATGTTAGCCAACCTAGGTTGGTCTTATTACCATGTTAGCCAACCTAGGTTGGTCTTATTACCATGTTAGCCAACCTAGGTTGGTCTTATTACCATGTTAGCCTACTTAGACTGGTCTGATTACCATATTAGCCTACCGAGGTTGGTCTGATTGAAGGATTTAAAGCAACAGTCCATTGCAAAATAAGTATGGGCCATTTACACTAAAGTATATTGTACTGGCCAATTCAAAGATATAAAATAGTTATGTGGTATGAAAAGATAAATAATAGTCTCCAATGTATAAACAAGGAAATTTAAAATATACACAGGTTTTAAATGATGTCATATAGGTTAGTTTCCTACTGCATGATTGCTAGGAAATAATTGATGTTACTAGCCACTCAACTTCGAATTCTTGCTTGGTATGGATCTTACCTGATTGTTTATATTGGCATCATTACTTTAAATTGATTTCACACAATTTTGTTTCTAAATATCTACTGTAGACTAATGGATCAGAGGCACTTATATAATAAAATAAAAAACATCAACACATAGAATGTGTGATGCATTTCACTTTATTGCTTCATCAGACAGAGAGAGAAATTAGATATAATTCATATGCAATGCCTTCTGTGTTATTTTTACTGTATGTTCAATCATTAATTACGTATCAGTATATTTAGTTTCAGAAGGCATATTATCAGTATGTTTAGTCACCGATGTCATGGGTCTTGTAACGTAACAATATTGACCTTTCTCTATTTTAGGGTCATGAACCTGATGCACCCATCACACGTGAGCACATGAATCATGCCCGCCTCTGTATTGCTATTGTAACGGTTTGTGGAAATGCCATGAGGGAAATCTTCAGTACCCAAATTCATTCTTCACACACAGACATCCACCAGGCAATCCTGGCCAATCAAAGCAAGCTGACCAGTCGACAGGGAAGACCCCTTCTTAACTCAGATCAAATTAATTTGGTTTTCCCAGATCCCCAGGGGAAGACAACAGGAAAAGTGGATCAGTTTGATCTATCCCTACTTTACACTCTGATCAGAAATGTCAGCACAGTTCCTGCTCCAGGAAATGGTTGGGGATATGATCCACAAGATAAACCAAGGGACAACTCGCTAGGAGCTAGTGTGGAGCGAATTCGTTCCTATAGGAATCATATTATTGGTCATTCCATGGATGTAAAGATCAGCCAAGATATCTTTGATGTTTATTGGAACAAAATTGATGCTGTGCTTGGTGACATTGAACGTGAACTTGGTAGACAGGGATACAGAGCACAGTTAGAGAAACAAAAGACTCAGGTGGTCTCTATCTATGAAGCCTGCTAGCTACAAAAAAATATTATGAAACATAATTAAGAGACCCAAGCACAGTGCATACACAGTTTGAGGGAACAGTATTAATACAACTCATGGCATACACTTTTGTAAGGTAATAACATGTTGCAACCATCTTTATCAACCTGGAGAAAGCATGACACTACATGGAAATGCAGCACAACGAATGACCTTTTCTGCCACGGCCAAAATGACTACCTTCCTAACTTTATTACCATGATTTTGAAAGACAGTTATTTCAGGGTTTAAAAATACAACACGCTTTGTTGAAGCGATCATCATGACTGAGAGATAGATGCACCTCAAGAGAGCATTTAGTCAAAATTAACAAATTAATTTAAAAACTAATACTATATGTACTTATGCTGATCATATTGAATTAAAAATGGCCCAGAACTCTGTATTGATGATTGGTTGTTATATATGAATTGTTAAGAAACAAACTTTGTGAGTATAGTTGGGGTTCAGCATCATGTATAATCTATTGCCAATAGAAGTGACTACTTGATGTAATCATAGTTTGAGTCAAGGATCATGCGTAATCTATTGCCTAGAGTGACTTCTGCATGTGAGCATATTTTGGGTCTAGCATCATGAATAATCGATGGCCAAGAGAGGAGTGACTGCTGGATGTGATCATAGTTTGGGTCCACTATCATGAATAATCCATTGCCAAGAGTGACCCAATGCTAAAAGTTACTCCTTGATGTAATCATAGTTGGGGTTCAGCATCATGTGTAATCCATTGCCAAAAATGACTACTGGATGTGATCATAGTTTGTGTTATGCATCATGTGTAATCCATTGCCAAAAATGACTACTCAATGTGATCATAGTTTGGCTCCAGCATCATGAATAATCTTTTGCCAAGAGTGACTAATGGATGTGATCATAGTTTGGCTCCAGCATCATGTGTAATCTATTGCCAAGAGCGACTCTGGGATGGGAACATCATAGATTGGATCCAGCATCATGCACAATCCATCGCCAAACGTGACTACTGGATACAATCATAGTTCCATCCATAATCCATTGCTAAGAGTGACTCTTGGATATGATCATAATTTTGGCCCAGCATCATGCATAATCGGAAGCGAAGAGACGCTATGTGTGTGGACGTAATTTGGGCCCAGCATCATGCATATAGTTGCCATAATTAGAGCTAGCGTAATGTATACACCCATGTTGAAAGTTGCTAATGTATTTGATCATATTTAGCAGTTTAGGCCATAATTATAACACGTCATTTTGTATAATACAATACCATGTGACACTAATGTGTGACCGTTATTAGATCCATTCATTGTGAATAATTACATACCTAGAGACTACTGTCCCGGTTACTATAAAGCAAAATAAAATATGATTTATGTGATTTTGATACGAATTATTTACTCTTTTCCTATTTATAGCACAATTCATGCAATGATGTCATTTAGTCGTACTTGATTCGACAAACCTGATATATGCAAGAGTGTGATTAATATTGTGATCATAACAAGACTCTATATATGATGACAGACAAAGACAATTCAGGTAAGAATGTTTTAAATAAAAAGATGTATTTTTCATTATTTGCCAGAATTTAATATTTGCGTTTAATTATACGCATAATGTATTAAGTTTCAATGTGTGTGCTGTGCAGTCAATTACAACATTAATTAAATGACTTGAAACAATTTTAATCAGTCATTATCATACCACCTCCATTGCGGAACGATCAATGTGTCCAATCTAATACACTTGCTACGATATGACGTGTTATAAGAAGGAAAAAGGAAATAATTCATATCAAAATCACATCTCATTTTTTTGTGCTTTATTTTGTTATTCAAATAAAAAAAAATTATAATTTGTGTATGGAAACCAATATATACAGAGAGAACATGTAAATACATTTATATTTTTTTAGGGAATATCTGTGTTTCTGTGATGCCCTTTCTGCTAGTCTCGGCTTTGGCATCTAGAGTAAGCGAATTGTATGCCTCGTCCATATTTACAAACTACAAACAGTTGTGTTCTTGCAGTTCTGTAGTTTTAAGGGCGCTATCAGAAAATAATTTTAAAACACATATCATAGAACAGTTCTTTGAGATAGGCAATGCTATTGGATCCGAAACATGATGACAAAATGTATCTGGAGAAAATGAAGTCAGTGAAATCCAGATATCATATAGTTTTCCTACCAATACATCCATGGAAACAGGAATAACCCCACTGGTCAAAATGAGTTTTCCAGTCAGCATACTCTGATTTCTCACAGGAACAAGTATGTTTGCTGATGATTTCATCTTATGCAATGCAATCTGTTTGTTCGCGTTTTGCCTTGAAATGCAATGTAACAATAAATATGTGATGGAATAGGTCAGTTGTCATATCAAGTTCACTTTATCCTCATTTTATTTTAGGGACATAGTTGAATCTAGTTGGTAATGTTGTTGATGCCCAGACATCAGACCATGCCAATCCTGATGCAATTGCTCTCTTGGATCAGATTTTTTAATTAATATTTTGCTGTATTCATGCAATACAAGCTTTTTTTTGGTAAAAAGTTATTAAGTGCAAGAGTCCACAGGGACATTCATTACATATACATATACACATATACTTATATTCCGTTTTCTCAGCCATTTGCCTGTAAAGGAGGTGGTATTTGAATTATCTGAGCCATTAGTCTGTAAAGGAGGTGATGTTTGAGTTGTCTCAGCCATCTGCCTGTAAAGGAGGTGATATTTGAAAGTCATCTCAGCCTGCAAAGTAGTTGATACTTGCGGTATCTCAAACATCTGCCTGTATAGGATGTGATATTTGAGTTATCACAGCCATCTGCTGTAAAATAGTTGATATTTGAGTTGTCTCAACCATCTGCCTGTAAAGGATGTGATATTTGAGAGATGTCTCAGCCATCTGCTGTAAAACAGTTGATCTTTGAGTTGTCTCAACCATCTGCCTGTAAAGTAGGTGATATTTGAGAGTTGTCAGCCTTGTGCCTGTAAAGTAGGTGCTTTTGGTAATGCTTCGTAATATGATACAATTTATGTGTTTACTGTCAAAAAATGTTTAGTGATTTTGTGTCATGGCGGCATTTTGCTGTAGTTTCATAGTATAATGGTTTGAGTTTTAGCCAGTGTTAATTGCATATTTATATATTATTACATCAATGACTGGTATTTATGAGTTTTTGTGGAAATGTTTGCTTTTTATGCAGTTGTGGACTTCTGTTATAACCATGTGGAATGATGGTTATTTCACGTTATTGTAGACATGCATTTTATCTATGTGGAATGATGGCTATTTAATGTCAGTGTACACTGGGTAATACATATGTGGAATAATGATTACTTTATTTCATTGTAGACATGCGTTATATCTTTGTTAAATGATGCTTATTTCATGACAATGTAGACAAGTAAATGGCTACAACATAAGGTAAAATAATAACTGCTAATTTGGTGAAAAATTTGTAATGTAATGACATGTAAGATGCACATTATTCCAATGTGGTATGATGATTACCTTGTGAATGCTACAGTTTATTTCATATATTAATCATGTAATTGATGACATATAACCTATATGGAGTGTTGGTTTAAATTGTGGACACTACAGTTTATTTTATATATTATTCATGTAATTGATGACATATGACCTATATGGAGTGTTGGTTTAAATTGGGGACACTACAGCTTATGTTATATATTATTCATGTAATTGATGACATATGACCTATATGGAGTGATGGTTTAAATTGGTGACATTGTTCATTTATATATCCTTCATTGTTATCATTGCCCTATATAGAGTGCTGGTTTCCAATGGTGACCTACTGCTTATTTTATGTATCCTTCTTGTCATGTGTGTTCTTTCTTTCAATTGCAGTTTGTCCGTCAGATCTTTACCATTTGGTTTGACTGGTGCATCGTCTAAACTTTGATGATGTCTTGCACTTTAGATAAGGAAGCTGTATTAATTAGAAGACTATTCTCTATCAATTGAGATGCTAGGATGTAGAATAATAATGTCATTGTGACTAAATTATAAATATTTTGTTTTTCAGGGTAATAAAATGCTTTTTTCATGATCTCTGATTAACACTGGATGACTTGCACTTGAGATGTGAAAGAAACCAGTTTAGCTTTGAGTCATAAAACAAAACATTGTGAGGTTGATGCGATTGTTGGAAGAAAAATAGTTTGTTTTCAAGAAGATAAGTTCTAAATCACATACTTTAGCAAATTGAATGGATGGCTTTCAGTTGAGTTTAAGAGGAAGGGAATCAATGTTGGAATTTAAACATACTTCTGTAAGTAATGCTGATTAATACAAAACACTGTCATCTTCATTTGTATTAAAATCAAGGCAGTTTATTAGTAATTTGTATATTATGAAAGAAGATGAAATTATACTGTCAATTATGTTTTGTCATCATCATTGTTTCAATTGTTATATGAGATAGTACTGGATTATTATTATTATTATTATTATTATTATTATTATTATTATTTCTGAATATTAGGATAACGTATCAAATTAATATAGTTTTATAACGAGATGTTCTGAATTTCTTATTGCATAAGGGTGTTTGATAAAATCAAGACCAGTTATAGTTACACCAGTTCTTTCTGCCCAGAATTCAGCCAATGATTTAAAATGTCTCTTTTTGAGTATGAATACATGATGACAAATATGATTCAGTTAATCCAGCATGCTTTTTACAATATACCCAAAATAAACAAAAACCAAATAAATTATTCCACAGTTGAGAAAGAATATTTGGTTCTGATATTAGCTTGCAAGATGTTCAAGTGTATATTAGTACTGCTCCTTCTCCAATAATTGTATTCCATCACCACAAGTCCCTTATATTAATACCATTGATAGCAATTATTATAGCTTGTTGAAACAGAGATTGACGTTACGATAATATTGTAAACTTGTTGACAACTAAGGTATTTTGGAAGTATTGAAAGTGAACATCCTTGTCTTTACACATCCTTTAGTCTTGATAATATGCTGTACTTCTCTATCAGTTTTGTGGAACCAATTTTAGTTGTGATATGATTTTAGAGAAATCATAATTTAAACCATTCTTTGCAATGACTAAAGTGCATATTAGCTGGAATTGCACTATTTTGTGATTATCATGATATCATTCAAAAACATTTTGTATTACATGTATATCATTCTGCTACATCAGGACTATTGGTGATATTGGTACATCAGTATATTCAAGACTCTTTTCTATGATATGGTATTACCTGCATTTATTTTGGACATTTAGGATTATTGGGATTTCATTCACAATATTGTGTGTTCATCATACAAATCTCACTATAAAACTGAGAATAAAATAACTTAACTAAAAAGGTTGGTTTTGTGTCTTTTTTACTTGGTTTATGACCATCCATGCATGGATGCATACATACATAAATGCATACTATATAATGTCTCCTATGATACTAGAGAGACGTTTGGACATATCGAAAACTCCATAGCATGTGTTTGATTCCATCGGTATCGTAATGTGTAATATTTCGTTGAGACGGCCGTTTTCACTTGTATAATGCTGGAGAAATTATAATAATAGCTTAACAAATTAATGCTCATATGATCGTTGTAATAAGACTATGTATCAATAGTGCGGGTTTTAGTAGGTAGGATTGTGGTGTGTTAGCAGACCATAATTCTACCTATAACCACACGGACATTATTATATGTTTGCCATGATTTCTTACAAACCTAGCGCTTCAAATATCATATTATATATATCATATTATAGCCAGATAGAACTTGTATATTGTTGGAAAAATTATATTAATAACTTAGAAAATGAATACAAAAATGATCATTGGATTTAGACATTATAATCAGTGCAGGTTTTTAGTAGGTAGGTATATGGTATGTTAGCAGGCCATAATCCTACCTGTAAAGCACAAGGGCAGTATTGTAGCCGTGATTGCTTACAAACCTTGTGTTCCGAATATGATATTATATATCTTATATTGTAGCTAATAAGGACTATATCAATTACGGAAGAAAGTATATAATTATACACAGAGGTATTTATAATAAATGAGAACAAAAAGCATATATAAACATGACATTATCGGTATAACTGTGGAATAATTTATTTGGATATTATTATATTATTATTTGGAAAATGCCATCTAAATGGAATATTACACAATACGATACCATTTGGCCTATCGACTTATGTTTAATGATAAAACCGTAAATAGATGTGTATATAAATTCTGCGCGTCAGATTCCTTAGCGTCATCGCAGCACACCTGTTCCAAACTGAAACTAGCATCATCTTAAAGTACTACCCGCCGGAAGCTCGGCCTTGAGAAACAGTGGCTCTATTTCTAGCCAAGCAAACCGAGATCTTACAAAATATGGTTGTCATGAGTGAGGTAGACAATATATGTATGTATGTATGTATGTATGTATGTATGTATGACTGACTGACTGACTTTATTTCCTCTTCAAAAGAGATTACATCAGATTAATCAAATTCAAGATAATACAAAATCATGAAACAAAACAGAAAAGAGTAAAAAAAAAAAAAAAAAAAAAAAGGGGGCGAAACGTATACCAGTGTAATTATCACTAGTTCTTTCTACATGACATATGTGCTTATGCATACATACATATATATAAATATACACATATGTATGTATGTGTGTGTATATATGTATGTATGTGTGTGAATGTATGTGTGTATGTATGTGTGTAAGTATATGTGTATGTATGTATGTATGTATGTATGTACGTATGTGTGTATGTATGTGAGTAATCGGTTCAATATAATATGATATTAGAAGCATTAAATTTATAACAATTGACAGCTATTGTAAGTGTATAATATTGTCTTTGAGTTTAAATGGTAGAACCATGGCATACTACCATGTGCTAATCCTACCTAATAAAAATACTGAATACATAAATACATTCAATATAGCATAGTGCCTACATGCCAACAATATAGCATATATACAATATAACGTACACAAGTGTTATCTTCACGTGCAACCATTTGCCATATTAGGCTGAACAAGACTCAGCTAGTAGTTAGATCAATATGGATTTTGTACTGTTTGCTCGTCCGTATGTCGATGAAAACCGTCCGTTGAAAGGGCATTTCGCTGGAGGCGCGGACTAGAGGCAAAATTTACCCCCTGTCCAAACGCCTTTCTCCCGGACAGCTGGACCTATTGTAAAGTGTCATATGCCAAAAGATCGGGATTTATGAGACGCGTCAGTCAGTGCCTATGGTGTTATATTAGGTATGTCCGTTCGTCCGTGCGCTCCAGGTAATCACTTTCGGCCGAATGAGACTGGATATTTATATTCTCGTTTCACTGAATTTAATATGGTTCCTGTGGCATAGTCTGTCAAACTTATATGATCCATATCTGATAAATTGCCTCACTCACTATCATAGTCTGTTACAAGTTATCGATAATACCTGTTATCTTGACTCACTCCATCCATTGCAGTCCACTACATCATAAATAACTATTTTTTGTTCTAAATATTTTCTTTAGGAATTAACACAAACTTAATACAAGTTTACACAATTATCTCTCAGGAATTTGATCGAATATTCAGACCAGAATTGTGTCCATTGTAAAATATGTCTAATCAGATCAGTAACGATTATCACAGCTACAAAGAATCGTCTTCTCGCTGGAAATGAAAAAAAAAGAAAACAAATGACAAAAGTAACCTGGGACGTCGCCTCTGATAACGGCATGACGTTGGATGTTTATGACCTAAGTCGTGTTCGTCAAAGCGTAATCTATAGAGTTAATATTCTCTCTATTACTCGCACTTGGAAAGACACTTAACATTATTATCCGTGATTTTTATTCGAAATTATGACAATTAGTGTACTTTCTACTACTCGCATTTAAAACATGTATCGTGGTTATTATTCTTAAAGGTGATACTATGGTTGGTTTAATGTCTGGTTTGTGTAGTTCAACACCATTATTAAGCACATGAGAGGCCATATATGGCGACCAACATAAACTGGCGGAGAAGGAACCCTGGAAGATCCAGAAAATAACACCGTCATACTTAAAACGACTGAAAATCTCAAACTCGCGCTAACAGAGGTGTGATGTTTGAGTGATCTGTAGCGACAAGATTTCTTAACCAAGCAGGCTATCCAGGGATAACAGGATGATATAAAGGATAAATAAATCAAGAATGGAAAATTCTACAGCATATTTACAACACGCGCTTTCTTAATTTACGGACTATTTGAATCAAACATTTTCTTAAAGGCACAATAGTGCAAAGTGTCTGTAATTTTATGAATTCTAAAGATAATGAAAAAAATTAAATTAATTACATCAGCCCATTCTGACCCACATTCTTTTAATCTACAACGTGTCTCTGGCATACATTATAGTAATTCATTACATATTTCAGATATACATTATATTAATCTAAGAGTTATCTAAATCACACATTCTCTTATTCCTCGGTATGTCACAGACACACGCTCCCTGACAAATTCTCTAAATATAGGCCTATCTCTTACACATTTTTTCAATATACACGCTATGTCTGACACACAATGTTTTAATCTACATCATGTCTCTGACAGTAATTCTCTTAATCCACAAATGTACGGCTTATCTGTGACGGGTATTATTTAAGTCATTTTTCCCACTATGAAAACGAAGTCATATGGACAATGTTCTTTTGCATGCCAAGAACGAATTGCCCATTTAAATTAGACACAAAGACACAGTCGTCCCTTTAAAGGGTGCTCTTAAAACTCACCTTTTTATAATGCAGGAACAAACATAGAGACCTAATAATGTTTCGTATCTTATATGCTTTTAGCATGTTTTTTATGTTTTCCAATTTCATTGTTTTTGTCATTTGTTTTTTCTTTAGTGTAGTCATATCATAACGATGGTGTAAAGCGCTTAGAGTTTCTAACGATTAGGCGCTATGCAAAATCCTCATTATTATTATTATTATTATTATTATTATTATTATTACTAATATTGTGTAGTAATGGTGGTACTGCAGCTGCCAATGATGATAATGTTTTTTGCAGTAGTTGTAAAAAATGATTACTATTAATTAGAGGCTGTATTTATTCTTTGTTTAGGTGCTGGTATTGTAAAGATATTTCTACTTTTGTCCTTCTTACTGGTTTAGGGTATATTAAAATCCTTTCCGCTGAATTTCTTTTTAATTCTTTTTCTTTATGCCATAATCATTGGGTGTAAAATTCTCAGTTACTTAAGTACGAGTGATAGAATAAACACTAATCCTCATTATAAGGTAATTAAAACAAAACAAAAAGAGAAAAATCTGAGGAATGTCTTTCCTGGAACGAGAGAGAGAGAGAGAGAGAGAGAGAGAGAGAGAGAGAGAGAGAGAGAGAGAGAGAAGAATAACTATAAACATTACGTTACGATGCGCAAGATGAACGGTCATAAACATCTAACGTCACAAACATGTAACGTAAAAGGTAACAACTCTAATTACGGCTGTCAATTCATGTGATTCACAGCGAACAGAAGTTTATTGTTAACGCATGCAAGTTCCACCATCTGATTAAACATACGTGATAAGTGGATTCAATTCCGGTTCCAAATATTGCACCAGGGTTCTAGTATAAAATCTTGTAAGCTTTGGAAAATTCCTTTCAATCTCTAAACAAGATATTACTAAAGATCATGCCATAGATGTGCTAAGGCAAGGAGGAGTGTGGGAAAGTGACGACATAACGTTGGTAAAGGTATGTATATATGGATATAATAATATGACATGTCAGTACAATACAGGTTATGTAGTGCTAAATTAATGTTAAGATATGCAAAACCAACGTCAGAATCCCCAATGTGAACGGGATTAAAATTTAATGGTGAGCACTGGTCGACAGCGTAGTGTTTCAAGGATATTAAACATGTTCAAAATTTATTTATTTTATTCATCGAATTTATTATTTCTAACTCGATTGTCTCCATACAGTTCCATATATTGTCATCTGATACGCATGTTAGACCAACATTTAAAGTGTTAACCAGCAGCGTGTTCACTGTCATGTTTCGAATACTCATAGAAAATATTTTCATTAAAGGGTTCAATGCTAGAAGATAAACAAGATAGCTTCTGCATCCAATGAACGCAATATCTGCTTCAACTAATTCCAGAGAAATGGTATAGGAGGGGAAAATATGCCCTTACTTTTTAAAGTTAATGAAAATTATCGAATTGCATGGAGCTTACACAACAGTACAATATGAACTACATTACTCTTGTTGTGTGAAGGATAGATTACCTCCTCCACAAATACGGATGATGTGCTGATGTTTAAATTCCATTAGGTTTGAAGCGATAAAAATGTGATGGTGTTAGAAATAGGATATGTTGGTGGCAATCAATTTAAAATTATAAATCAATGAATGAAATGACTAACAAAAGTTGCGAGAGAAGCAGAACATGTATATTTGAGAATCTTATGTTAGTCACCATAATACTAAGTATCGGTATTATACTTACCGATTTATCGGAAATCTACTAAAAACTTGAACTAGTTGCACTAACGAGATTTATCTTACACTGCATCATGCTACAATACAAATTGGAAAATAACTGTAAAAAAGTAGCATGGATAATTGGTACCTATGTCCAATCATTTAATTACTAAATACCCTTAGTATGAAATAGTGATACGTATGTCCCACAATTTATTTACTCTTATAACCCTAATATTGAAGAATGGTACCTATGTCCGGATATTTTTTAAAACTATATAACACTGCTACGAACATATACCTCTGATATGGAAGAGTGGTAAGTATGTCTCCATTTATTTACTGAAATGAATATATGGTTCATGGGTTATATTGTCTAATTATTAGTCTTTCAAGGTCACGTCTTATTATGTTGGAAAGCTTTCCAAATATTCTATTTTAAATTCATACCATCATGGTACTGACGTCTATATATCTTCTTTAATGTTCTATATCGGTATTATTTTACGCACTCTTGTAGTAGTTTTCAATTCCACTAAAACATCCATACGAAACAAGAACACTGGACAATGCACGAATTGTATTGTGTATAATGCCCGATATCGTTGATTTTAGGAACGTTATCATGCAAAAAGTAGGGACAGACAAATAATGTCGTATTTGTTTTGCTAGCAAATGTATGTTGAAGACTAATCTTCTCGCGTTATATCAGAAGTTATAGTCAAGGAACGCCCTCCGAAAACATTTAGTCGTCTTTCATATCAACAGACTTCATTTAGTGTAAGAAAAAAATTGTTCCCTTTTGAAACAGCTATCAACACAAATAGTAGTTGCAACGATTGTGCAAAATTGATATTGTATTGTGTGTGTTACTGCTTCCAAAGTACGTTTCGTTTCTGTGTTCCTCCCCGAAAGGAAAAGTATTTTGTGGCGCAATATTTTCTCACTATAGCCAGTCACGGCATTGGGAGAAAGAAGATAATTGCAACTGGGAGAGAACGTTAAATTGTAGGGCATAAATTAGTTAAGTTCCCTTCCACTCGCTATGCAGGGTTCTGAAATGTCAATCAATCAAGTTCGGTCCAAAATAGGCATCGAATTTAATGCTTAGTTACGCGTTGGAATCCGCCACATTTCCGCACAAACATGAGATTACGATTAATTAGTTCTTTTTATTATACTGCAAAGTAATTTGAAAGATTACGCAGAAAATTATTGAACATTTATTATAAAATGGTTTGTCATTGTGATTAGTTCACATGCGGTACAAACTGCAGTTATTAAGATGGGATTGAAGCTGAAATTCGGAAACGATTTTCCGAAACCAAACACCTATATAAAAAGCGATACATTATTTATAATCATATTTCACGCACAAACACACAAAACTGTTTTGAAATGATGATATTGTTTGTTGTGTGTGTGAAAATGTTGGATACTTATACGAATAATATGCTTATATGCTTATGTTCGTATTTTCTATCATATTTGAGTCGTAATATTGCAAGCAATACAAAACAATATGTGTGTGCCTGTTGTGAGTTTTGTCTTTTTATAACAATGGATAGTTTGAAAGTTAAATTTGAAATATTGGAATAAACCATCATGCTTCATCAATGTTGACATTATTAAAATTATTAAAATTTAGTATTTCCTTCTAACTGTTGTCAGGTTGACAAAACACCGCCCTTTACTTTAAATTATGTATTGGCTTTGATTCTATCCATATCTATAGTCTAAATATTGGATTTTGGCATCAATTATTTTAACTTTTTGTTATGCAAGTTTATTATTTTTATACTTTGTATAGCTTTATGAATGGATTAAACTTTAAAAAAATGATTATTAGACTTTAAAATATAAACAACAACGAGCTATGGCCCTCTATTTATTTAAATTTTGTCCATGCTGACTTCAAATCAAACCGATCTCTTACAAATAACTGATTATATAACATATACAAATTGTTATGACATCAAAAATGTGTTTCAATATACATGTAGATTGTTTCAAAATATATTTAGTTTGTTTCAATATACATATAGTGTATTTCAATTACATATAGTTTGTTTCAATATACATGTAGTTTTATTAATATGCACATAGTTTATTTCAATATGGATATAGTTTGTTTCAATATACATTTAGCTTGTTTCAAAATACATGGAGATTGTTTCAATATACATGTAGATTGTTTCAATATACATTTAGTTCGTTTCAATATACATGTAGTTTGTTTCAAAAGAGTATTGAATTACAATATCTGAACATTATATCATTTTGAATATACTACTTTTTTATATTTGTACTGACCTACTTTCAAGAACTTTTGCTTATCGTTTTATGGCCTACGTTTTCAATATATGCAACTGTATTATAATTGTCATGACCTGCTTTCAATATACTTTGTATATGCTACTTCCGTAAACTTTCAACGATATACTTTCAATACGGTTGGTAAGAAATATATTAATTAAAAAAAATACAATTTCAAATGGATTTCACAACTCTTCATTTTAAAAGGCCTGTTCTTAAATGTGTTGCCGCGCATGTTTTATTAAATAAATATAATATATTTAATACTCTTCTGTAATAACTGCGCTATATCATGCAAAATACTTGTGTGCATAGTGAATTATTTAACACAAAGCACTTGTCTCGTCTGTGAATAGTGAGATATTTCATGCAATGTTACGGAAACCTTAAATGTAAATTATTTAATTGACAAATATTTCCTTTCAATACAGTTCGTATGAAATATATTAATAAAATAGTGCAATAAAAATGGATTTCACAATTCTTTATTCTAAAAGTCATATTCTCAAGTTTGTTGCCGGCATGTTCTGTTAAATAAATATAATATATTTATTACTATTCTGTAATAACTGAGCTATATCATGCAAAATACTTGTCTTGCTAGTGAATAGTAAATTATTTTATGCTTCCTTCGTATGTGGATATAAAGGTTTTTTTTATTGTAAAGTACATGTCTCGCACATGCATAGTGAATTATTTAAAGTAAAGCATTTTTTGTCTCGTCTGTCTGTGAATAATGAGATATTCCATGCGATGTTACGGAAACCTTAAATGTAAATTATTTACTTTAAAAATATTTCCTTAACACCTAGATAGATTATGATAATCTCTGGTTCAATTAATATGAATCCATGACAATTACTTATTAGATTTTTATCCGTAACCAGTTTTAAGACCTCATAATTAAATTGTTTTTAAGGTTTTGCTGAAACATTACTTTTTGTAATTTTTTGAACGACATGACGTATGTGTAATTAAAAGCGCAAAACAATTCATTATACGATGCCCTAGCTTGCCCCTTTGACTTTCAGGTAAATTTTAATTTGTAAATGTCAAAACGTAACTAATCAGACAAAGTGTTGTATGTGACAATCGAGTTGTCTCCCATAAAACTGCTGGCAGATTAAGAATTAGGTAGTTGAGTGGTCATAGTCGAAGGTCTTCATACATCTCTCACACCTCTCATCTCTGTCCACCTGTCTTGCTCACTTCCGTTCAGGTTTCCAAAATCTGAAACACCACTAATAGCTCTAGACATCAAGTACAATATGTACAAGGGATATACATCTAAAGGGGCACAATCCTATCATATTGTTGTCTTTCGGTGAAGTTGTTTAGCTTCAAGGTGTTATATAGATTTTTACATTCAGTCACATCAATTAATTTCTTCTCGTAGTTTAGCGTGAACTAAGTTATGTTTGTGAGGAAGATCATATTGCGTTTTTTTTACGCATGTGACATTTATGTGTTTAAGTACCTTTAACAGTTTTACCCATACGGTGTCTGCGGTGTGACGATTTATAGTGATGTGTAGTAATTGGGAATCATACCGGATATATGTAAGTAACATCATGTCCCACCCTGTCAAACCATCCTAACTCCAGGACTTAACACTGATGTCTTAATGCTGAGCGCCATGCAAAGCCGCTGCTACTTCCATGTTTTATAAATCAGTGGTATGACTTGGCCGAGGTTCGAATCCGCTACTGCTACCATCCGAGGTGGACGCTCTAACCCGTATTTCTACGAAAACGCTTATTTTAGTGGGCACGTTAGTTCATGAATTGCAATAATCATCTAGTTGTTTCCAAAACAATTATCGTGTTTCGTTGTTTCCAAATCATGTGTTATTTATGTATTTTATGACATTCACAGAAACTGTTTCCCTTGAGTATTGTGTAGCAACATTTTCTACACAGATGCCATATTCTTCTTCTTCTTCTTCTTCTTCTTCTTCTTCTTCTTCTTCTTTTTCTTCTTCTTCTTCTTCTTCTTCTTCTTCTTCTTCTTCTTCTTCTTATTAGTATTAGTAGTAGTAGTAGTAGTAGTAGTAGTGGTTATACTATACATTTAACGCTCAGTTAATCGAAATACATAACTATGTCATGTGAACTGGAGATCGGCCTCATATTAAAACCAACGGTCTTTCGGCGTGTACAAAAAATAGAACATGTGCATTTATTAATGAACTGAAAAAGCAAATAATTTTTCCACCGTTATCTACAGGATCGAACCTTCGAAAATAGAAATTTATCTAATTCTCCATATTTAACATATACGGTACTGACACAATTACTACTGAATTTGACATCAGTGGATAGTCTGCATGATCAAAGCAGACTATACTGTAAACATTAGATGATGATGTTAATGTCAGCTTGGAACACGTGCGTGAGGCTAAAAAAAGGCTGGGAGAATACAAGTGCAGAAAAGTCACTCGAGCTTCCTTTGTTTCCGGATAGTTGAAGTCAGGACGTTTCCTAAAACGATTTTTTGTGCCTTGCACTTAAGAGAATATTTACAAAAACGAGTGTTTGACTTTGCAATAATTCAATTATATCTTTTAAAAAATAAATAAAGTGAAATGGCAATTTTAATGGCAATCATGAACTTCCAATGTTTAGTGGCGTCACATGTCGTTCGGTTCGGATAACAGAATGTATATACTGGCTAACTGTCTCAAATATTTTATACAATAACTACATACAATAGGATGGGAGACTTCAGCCATTCCAAATTAACATTGAAAACGTTGCCCAGTACACGCTACGAGGAAGCCGTCTCCCATTGTGAATCACCTAAGTTTTAAAATTTAATTTTGGTCCTATCTAAATAAAAGGCATAATGTCTCTTATGATACTAGAGGGCCTACGTAAGTTTTAAATTTTAATTTTGGTCCTATCTAAGTAAAAAGGCATTATGTCTCCTATGATACTAGAGGGCCTACGAAAGTTTTAAAATTTAATTTTGGTCCTATCTAAGTCACAAAGAGTATATCGTTGATGATTAAGCATAACGCAATTAGACTTTTATATGGTATCAATATCAATGTAGCATAATGTCACGTATGGTAATTGATGGCCAATGTAAGTTATAGTTTTTGCTTTTGGCCAAATCGAAAATTCCATAACAGTGCTTGATTCCAACGGTATCGTACTGGGTAATATACCATTGAGTCGGGCATTTTCACTTGTATTTTACTGGGGACAATTAGAATAATAGCTTAACAAATTAATGCGCATATATGATCGTTGGAATTAGACTATGTATCAACATTTCTGGGTTTAGTAGGTAGGAGTTTGGCCTGTTAGCAGGCAATAATTCGACCTGTAAAACTCACGAACAGTATTATAGGCTTGTCATAGCCGCGCTTTGTTACCAACATAGCGATTTAAATATCATATTATATTGATAATATTATAGCCAGATTGAACTTGTATGTTGTATATCTTGCTGGGAAAAATTATAATAATAAGTTAATACAAGCATGATCGTTGGATGTACACTTTTATCTTCAGTGCGGGTTTTAGTAGGTAGCATTATGGCCTGTTATACATATGTATGTATGTATGTATGTATGTATGTATGTATGTATGTATGTATGTATGTATGTATGTATGTATGTATGTATGTATGTATGTATGTATGTATGCATGCATGCATGCATGCATGCATGCATGCATGCATGCATGCATGCATGTATGTATGTATATATGCATGCATGCATGTAGGTAGGTAGGTAGGTAGGTATGCATGTATGTATATAGGAAAGTATGTATGTATGTATATAGGTAGGTAGGTAGGTATATATGATATTGTGTATGCCATATTTTGTGTATGCTAGTAAAAAAAAGTACAAATTATTAAGATTTTTATTTGGCAATTTTTGCAAATACATATATATTGTCCATCCGTCTATCAAGATACATACATACATACATACATACATACATACATACATACATACATACATACATACCTTGGCTATCCACACATTCATTGCAGTTTTCTATAAACAATGTATGTCTGCACCGGTGTAATATATTTTTTATATGGTTTTCGGTAGCGGCTGCCTCAAAGAGACCGGTACCCATGCGTTAACACGCAACTTTTCAAGCCCTTTCTACTGCTATCTGCACTCTCTGTTCGCACGTCTATGTTTCCCACTGCTGGTTTTCGTCCTTGACAAATCAACGGACAGAGCTATGTCCATGCATATTTCGCTGCTTCTTGTGTATGGTCCAGACCGGTTAGAACCAAGGTCGCACTTGAAGATAGCCGTTTTGTATGTTATATTGTGTGGCTGCTATATTGTGTGTATGTAGGTACTAGTCTAAATTGACTCTACCCGACTACACTGAGTTTTGGTAGGATTTGTCACGATGTTGTGCCAATATTGACCTAAAACCTAGTGTTGGAAGGGTTTTGTAACGATGTTGTGCCAAATTGACCGTAAACCCAGTGAAAATATAAACTATGCTGTGCCAAAGTTGACACAATATAATGTTTTGGAGAAATAATTATTTTATCGCCAAATGATACTGGAATAGGCAAATGGCACGTTTTGTTCGTGCGTTTTCAATGGGATATTTTGGTTTTATTTAATTTTTTTAATGAAGCGAAACTCTTGAAATATGAAGACAATGTTATCAAAATTGTGAATGTGCGACTTTGGGTCTTAGAATGTCATTGAAATGGATGTACATTTATACAGACATACATAGATAATTATTCCAAGTGTACTGCACTTCACGGCCACTTTTTACGCCGTGAATTCAGTAAAGGTATAAATTACTTTAATAAATCTTGTTACTGAACATGGTTGCACTTCCAACATGGCAATGCCTGTGCTTATAATTTTAGTGTGCATTGGTGACATACTGGAATGGCCTTTACGTTGTTTGTTTTCAGCGCTAACACTCTGGTTTTTCTTCACCGTACAGACTAACGGAAAGGTTGATTTTTATGCGATTTTCACTGCCAGATGCATATATTTGTGACTGATCTGATGATGTATGGCATGTAACCATAGGCTTAGGAACCTATGAGGAAACTCAAGTCAATACCTTGTTGTTCACTATCGAAATGGACTTAAGCTTGAATTCTTTTCATCGCACAGACAAACGGACTGGGCGATTTTTATGGGGTTTTTACTGCCACATTTGTCTTCTTGATGCCCATCTGCCGATTTATGGCATGTCACCATAAAGTCAACGGTTTTTGAGAAAACTCAAATAAATCCCTTGTTGCGCACTTCCGACATGGACATTAACATATTCATTATCTATCATCGCACTGACGAACGAACACGGCGTATGGGCATGTCGAGACCTAGCTGACGGTATGTCGCACATCAATGTGGCTGCAACAATTGTTGAGAAAAATGTATTTAAACAATTTTCACATTTGTATGACCGAGCGCAGCCAATAGTGATTTTATTGCGCGCACGGACAAACCGACATACCTAATACAACAACACTGACACCGACCAATGCGTCTCAATAAGCCCGACACTTGAGCACAGGTCCAGCCGTCCGGGAGACAAACAACAATTAATGCACATTTTCAGTTTATCATTGGAAGGGATTAAAAATTGGTTTTACTAAGATTACAGACGAACGGACATGACCAAAGACCTAAAAAAATAATATTACACGCGCCTCTTCAAACTCAATCAACTGATATCTTGATCGAGCAAGATTTCTTAACAGCGAAATGCCCTTTTAACATACTTAGTTATTAGAGTGTCCGCCTTATCTGCGGTAGGTCGTGGTTTCCATCCCTGGCCGACTCATACCAGAGACTTAAAAAAATGGTTCTAACAGCTGCCTCGATTAGTGCTCTGCATTAAGAGGTTATTGTTAGGACTGGTCGGCCTGGTGTCAGGATAATGTGAATTGGTGGGATATCGTGATGGGCCAGTGCTAGATATCATTATAAACTGTCACAGTGCAGACATCTCAGCAATTTGACTGAAAAATTGTTAAAACTAGATTAAAAATCCATATCACACACACACACACACACACACACACACATACACACACACACTTATGTTTTTGTGTCTTATTACACACACACACACACTTATGTTTTTGTGTCTTATTACACACACACACACACACACACTTATGTTTTTGTGTCTTACGGAATTAGTAATTTAAGATATAGATCGATACTCTGAGTGTGGATATCATATAGCAGTTAAAGTACTAATTAACTTAGCAGAGAGAATGCGTCAGAATTCAGTAAACAAATATTTCTTACATCAATAGAAAAATCCTTTATTACCTGATGTGAAAGACAATGTCTTGAACTTTTGTATGAATAGAGAATCCCGTAGTTTATCTAACGTTTAATACAATCTCTTACCTGCCGATTTTAGGTTTAACCAGCACTGTATCACTGATATCATCCTGGATGAATGCAAGGAAGAATTCAATTGTTGTTCACTGAAGAATGATTAGCTTATTATAGGTAAAAATGGAAATATGTTCCCTATTCATAGGTCACATTCCTAGCCTATTAACGTAAGTAGATGTACTTCAATTGGGTAAGAAGTCATCGTGGTGATAAATATTAATGACAATACAGTCTTTCAATAGCTTCAAAAAAGTATGCATTTGGACAGATTGAAGTCTGTCTCAAGTTAACACAATACTTGCCATAGTTGAGATGACTTTTGGCAAACTGCCTCATGCAAACTATCAATGTTAATATCATTTTAAGCCAGTAAGCAATTTATATATATATATATATATATATATATATATATATATATATATATATATATATATATATATATATATATATATATATATATATATATATATATATATATATATATATATATATATGTAATCAGTCAAGATAGTTGTTGATCTTGTATATTTTTTCTATGTTAAAATAGTCATTATTTCGCTAAATTTAACTATATTATATTTACATAACTTATTTTGTTTCATTTATGCTAATCTTGAAGCTGGCTACACAGGCATAAAGCCATCAGTCTACATATGTAATAGCTATAGTTACAAAAGACCACTTCCAAAGCCAACTTGTGTTATTCTTAAAATATTGTCAATATCTGATCCAAAATGTTCAGCACCCATTTGCTTTTCATACATCAAACTAGTACAGTTCATCAATGCTGCCCACATGTATTCGTTTCTATGGAATCATTACAATGTAAGGCTATTTGTTCCTATAGGTATTAGGAAACAAATTGTTTTACCATAGGCCTCAATGCTAATGTTTTGTGAAATAAATATACTTTCTATCCTTCTTAGGTACGCTTGTCACACACTTTCACAGATCACAATCTCAGCACGTCAATTTGACAAGGAGAAAACCAGGTACTCCATTGCATTTAAGAGAGATAACTCTGCTGGAACTAGAAAGGGCTAAACGTTATCTAGCCACAACAAACCCAGTTACACCCAGGTGTCCCACATTTTAAAAAAAATCATAAAAAAATATAAAATATTATTTAGACATGAATTAACTTAATATAAAATGTGCCAAGATGCTTAACTGCTTATAAAGCCTTACAGAAGGGACAACTCTTATATAATGCATCAATCACAGCTAGTGTTGTTTATTTCTGAATGCAAGGTTGCCGGTAACAGCAGAAATTACAACTTAAAATTTACGACAGTGACGATGACGTATTATCGCATTTGAAGTGGATGAAATTAAAAAAAAAAAAAAAAATATAGGAACTGAGCCCAAGTTATCTTTTTGTACTTTGGATCAGACGAACGAACGAACGAGAACCACGGATGTTGAATCAAGTGAGTCACCTTGTCATATCACTGCCATTGTTGGGTCAAAAGAAAGTTAATTATTTGGCTATAAATAGGCATTTTCATTGCAAATCATCAATTTTTCTCTAACATTCACCAAAAGGATTCACATCATTCATTTTCAACATGATTTCGCTTATGTATTTTGTTATCTTTTCTTTCTATCTTTCTTTGTAAATTTTCAGCAAATTTATAGTATGGGATATTTCTTCGTGTTTGACAGGTAAAACATTTTCTTTAGATTACATAGATGTTATATGGTTCATTTATTCACCTAGAATATGTTGTTGCGTGAGAACATTATAAACGATTTTATCAACCGCTGTCTGTGTCGAGAGGTGTATGCCCATTATCTAAATAATAAAAGTGTCATATAAGACTTTTCTTAAAACGTACCAAGGTCTTCATAATTTACCAAAGCAATTTGTATAATTTTTTTCAGTATATTCGGCTTTTCAAGTGCCTTGAGAGATTCTTTGATGAAACGTATATACTTGGGTTTATGTCTAATGTATAATGTGCCAGTCACTATGATCTACTGATATTAAATAGCTCAGCGGGAGACAAGGTAGAGCCTAGTATTTACTGTTAATTTGATATTATGGTTTAGTTCGATATTTGTTATGTATGAATTGAAATACATGTGCGTCAGAATGTGGTTTGGCGATATTTTTTTTTCATACGATAAAACACAGTATGAACAATATTCTACATTTAAGAATTCGGGTGATTAAAGTCAATGCTCTTCGCCTTATTGAGCCTAGAAAATGGGGTTCATTGTTGATATTTAAATAAGTTTTGTTTCTTCGGTGGAGTTAGAAAATAAAATGGAAAAGTTAAAGGCTTCAGAGATCATAGATATCCCAATACATATTGTATAGCTGAATCATTTTTTTGTTATAAATGTTAGGGCAAGCTTCTAGGTAAGCGAACGCCATACCTTAATTATTTTTATTGATTGTTACCTCATTGGTATATCATATGCGACGATCGTTTCACGACATTATTAACTTTACACCAATTATGAAGACTAACTACCTTTTTGACTATTCATGAGTAAAATTGATCTATGAGGGGTAGTATTAACACTTAAACAATTTGACTGACAGTAATATTTGTACTCAATTAAGGTTGTTATCTTTGCTATAGCAAGACCCAGTTCACTACCTCATCATCACGTGTCAGAAGGATGCTTACTACTTCAACGAAATCAAGTTGGTTATTTATTCCTTATTCCGAATGCAGAAAAGAATAAATACCCAATTACTTATCGCTGATTAAAATATTTCCACATATATTTATATATTTATTCAGAACGTAATTTGTTACAAATTAGTTAATGCAGATGAAATCTTTAAAATTCGAGTGTTACATAAAGCTGAATATAGTCAGAGCACAAACTAGATATATAAATGGTTTAGGATATTGATAGGAATACGTGTTTATTAATTTGATATAATATTAATTAGCTGTGTTAGGCATTTAGGTCGTGTCTTGTGATTTCTGGCCTTAAGTATTAGTTTTCAGGTTCGAAAAGCTTATTAATGACTCGGATAAAAGTTAAACCACAAAAAGACCATACAAGTGTGAAATGGGAGATTTCTCGTGTGTGGATGTCATGTTCTTAGAGGAGAATTATGTGAAGTATTTACGAGGAGACAGAAGTGACTGCAAGAAATACATGGGCATCTCACTTCTCAGCATCGTGTTTCAAGTCTTTGAACACGTCATCCTGAACAGACTGCAGACGCTTGCTGGATTCCTCCGCCCACGTTGCATTAGACGGCTGGGCCATGTACGTCGCATGGATGACGGACAGATCCACAAAGACATTCTTTATTCGGAACTCGCCTCTTGATAAAGGTCGATAGGAAGGCCACTTCCACATTTCAACGATGTCTGCAAGAGCGACATGAAAGCCCTTTGACATCGATATCAACACCTGGAAAGAACATGCTCTAGACAGGTCCAAGTGCAGAAAGTTTAACAAGGACTGGCACTCTCGTGATGGGCTACATACGCTGCATAACCAACAACCGGAACATCTCTCATGTGCGTATTTCCATCATCTCTAGAGAATAACGGATGTCAACGTTTGATGAGATTAAGGAGCCTTTTAAAAACTTAGCACACTTGTAACCGATCTGACAGACATTGGGATTTCATAAAGAGGAGTGGAGGGCGGGTAAAGCTCATGTAGCAAGAAGATCATATGTTGCTTATACAGTTTGGGTGCTAAGTAGCACCTTTAAAGAGATTTGACAAGGGGGCTTCTTGACATGTTTTCTCTAGAGGATAGCGTAGTCACAAAAGAAGTCCTGAGTAAATCAGCTAGATGACGGAAGTCTCGTATGACACATACCGCAAGAAGATTATAACATAGACCCATCTTTGACACTATATCTCTAGGGGATAGAAGTCAATAAACGAAAAATGTCCTGGCGAATTTGGTCGATAGTGCACAGGGAAAAAAGGAACAATCCAGCGACTCAGTTGACGACATGAAGCCAGAAGATATCTGTCGCATTCGGGAGCACTAGCCTTTTGAGATATTCAGCGGGGTATGACTCCAAATCCAAAGCTCTATACTAAAGACCCCGAGATCTCGAGATAACTAGAATCGATGTAGTGTAGCTGATTGAGTTTCCACTGTATACATTTTACCAAATTAGAAACAGACTTAAGGAATCTTTTTCAACGCCTCTTTGGCGTTTTCAAGGTAGGTATGTGTTCCAACAGAAGGCAATGTTTGGAGAACATTCTTTTAGAGGAGTTCGAGAAATTAGCGGCTATATACATGGATTCGGGTAAAACAAGAAACATTTTCATTACGTATACAGTTGGGAAAGTACTAACCACTTTCGAGGGCTTTGACATGGATCCTTCATTGCAATTATATCTTTAGGAGATAAAGTCCACCTATGAAGGAAGTCCTGACGAACAAATCGAATTGTCTGTTTAGTTTTACTTACTGCACAATATTTAAATTCTATATCATATATAGCTATCAAACTTTGTAGAATAATGGCGAGTATGTGTGGAATAATAGACTGGAGGTCGCAAGATGACAAAAACAAAGTTGCCATGACTGAACAATGAAACCTGGTTTGCTTTACAAGGCATTGATAATGATAATGCTGGTAAGCTCCTGATGCTTAATAAATGCAAACAATTGGTTTTCAGTGAGTATTTTTGAATTAGTTCTGAAATTCTTGTCAAAGGATACCTACGTTTATATTGCGATCTAGATATACTTACATGAAGACACACTTTTACATTGAGGTATTAAAGTTATTATTTGGTAAATGGCGACTTATTTATACATTGTAATCCGGATATATGTATCTGGTACGTCGGGACATAAATTTACATTGAGATATACATGAAATTATAATGGCGACTAAATTTTACAATATGATCTGGTTGTACTAATCTGGTAAAATGCGAACTTAAATTTACATTGACCTCTAGTGTACTCCGGCACTTTCTACTTTGGAATTAAACAAATCCTGAAGACAAACATTGATAAAGGATTGCATTACTTCCATGTTGATATATATATATATATATATATATATATATATATATATATATATATATATATATATATATATATATATATATATATATATATATATATATATATATATATATATATATATATATATATATATGGTATTTTACCAACATAGCTAATTCAAATATATTTATTCATTAAAATGAAATGGATTGCTTGTAGCTACGCGACTGTCATAGTCTTCACAGAGTCAATTCAGATTTAAGTATTTCTCATGTCATTGTACTTGTTGGAGCGTGCACGGAAATAATTGGATTTCCTTACTCACAATGTTAATGTGTTATCAATTTTGTTTTAAAAGAAAAGGAAATCAAAATGCATCTGTAAATTGTTATTAAGCCATAGTAGTGATTTATAGCATTATTTAGGGCATTGGTGTCTTATATGTCTCCGGTCACAGTAGTTAAATGTCAAACACTACTCTTCGCATTACTTGAGACCTGATACTGTTAAATAATAAACAAATAAATCTATAGGAAATTCATAGGTCCAAATTATATACTGAATTATTCCCAAAACGAACATACGTACCGTTGTTTGACATTATTCGATGTCACACATGGTTTCATTTTAATTCATTTTGAGATTGTATGTGGACTAATTATCAAGCGCGATAAGACCAGGTAGTCCTTATATGACACAGTACATGCTGCGTGACTTATAATTTTCAATTATGTATATTGATTTAATCTATATGAGATTAGCAAATACATGATAATCGAACAATATTCTTGCTTGTAATGGTGCCTTGGGGGTCATGGTTTCCGTAAACTTTCTAATAGATTAGCTCCAATCATAGGAATGTATGCATTTAATTTGCTTATCAGATAATCACACCTGTATGGTTCCAATTATTGTTAATTCAATACCAATGTTCCAGTGTCTATTTTTTCTGATTCTGCAAATCATATACCTGAGAACGTTTGCTATTACGGCAGACACAATGATATTGCATATGTCTGTCTGTCTGACTGTCTATCTCTCTCCATGTCTCTCTCTCTCTCTCTTAATTAATGGGAATATCTATATATGTGCAAAAATTAACTTACATAAGTTAACTCATGCTATTCGTTAAGGATTTTCATTCCAGGTTGTAGTCAAACGTTCCTAACATTTCGAGTGTATTTCTGGAATTAAATATATCATCGCTTTCATACTGCCTTGAGGACTCGCATACAACTATGCAATCGGATACGGCACATACAAATGAGAAAACACAGCTGTAAGAAAGTAAATGCCTTCTTTTAGAAAGGACTTCAATTTTCAGATTTATTCATTTTTCAAATTTATTAAATAATTTTTATATGTTTATTTATTTATTTATTTATTTAATTATTCATTGATTCATTTTTCTAAAATTTAATCGTAATTATTGTTTTCAAATTCTTGTTTATCATACGCTCATAATAAAGATTGTAATTTAAGTTGAACCCTGATGTTATATAGGATGACTTAATGTGTAACAGGTAAGTTATATGCAATCGCTATTTAAAGGTGGATATTTTGTTTGAAAATTATATTCATATATGTCAAAACGTGAACAGTTTTAACATTATATTTCGGGATTTTAAAAAAAAACTTGTTGGTCAGGTTTAACAAATGTTGTCTATTTTCAACGTATCTCCTGGCATTTTAAGTAAAACAAAACAATATATCTGATAATATTCTGACATCAAAAGTTGTAAAACTTATTTGTCGTTCAGGCTTTTCTTTTTTATAACCTTATTGAAGGCATAGTATTATTGCTATTAAGTTCAGACTTTCTGTTGTTTACTTCAGGTGATCCTATTCTGAGATATTTTTCCACTAATTTGTATAGGTGATAAACGGATTGAAACAATTTCTTCTGGACTAATTTTGCGCGGAGATCGAACACTGTTCTAAACAAAAATGATTTAATCATGCTTTATTACAATCAGCGGATTTTTTTTTATTAATTCCTAGGTTAAGGATTTTTCCTCCAAAACTAGTTAATAGCTTATTCAATACTTTTCACGTTTCGATACTTACTAAAGAAGCCCAAACGAAAATTCTGTAAAGTTGCAATTTACTTTAAACTATGATTAATAGGTCTAGACACGTATTATTAGTATTATTATTATTATTATTGGTAGTAGTAGTAGTAGTATTAGTAGTAGTAGTAGTATATTGTTGCATGTCTATTAAAAATCAGTTAATACTGATAATGCTAATAAGAGTAGCGGTGATAATACCATAACAATTAGTAGCTAAATGATAAGAGGGAGTAATAATACTACTAATAGTGATCAAAACGACAGTTGTACTAGACGTAATAAATAACAATATTGACTGTAATACTAATGGCAGTAATGTCGATTAGCAGTTGTATTTGTACAGTAGAAAAAGAAGAAACTAAATGTAATATTAGTAGAATAAATACCAATATCAGTTGCAGAATACAAAAACGTTAATACTTATGGTAATATATGAAGTTTTAGCAGGGTGTAACGCCATTTCGCAGCACAAGATAAGCTATGCGACGAGTATAACTGGTGGAGTATGAACCATAGAAAACAACGGAAGAAGCCGTCAGAAGCTAGTGGCAGGCTTTCTCATTTACCCACCTTAGCCCTGCCCAGGACTCCAACCCACGCAGACAGAGGTGAGATGGTAGTAACGGTGGTTTCGACCACTCAGCCACTCGGTGCTCCAATAGTTGAAGTAATTCGAATAGTATTATTATTAATATTGGTAGTAGTAGACGTACGTATAATTAGGAATAGTAGTAAGATTAGTAGTTACCGTATAAGTATAATTGCTAGTAACGTTGAAGGTAGTCGAGGTATATAGTTATATTTACGAGCCTATTACATTCAGAGTGGGACCGGCCGATGTACAATGTGATCGATATGTATGCAGCGTTGTACGGTAATTTTCCTTTTATGCTTTTAAACGCATATTTTCCAGCCGATCTATTCATGTACAGACTATATCACTTGAACTAGATACAGCTCTCACAGGTTTACACTAAATTCACATTAACGTTAGTACATTGATAAGAATAAATAATTAGGTCACTTTATGACGCAGCTCGTTCCTAAGTATTTAAAATGCTAATTGCAGGGAGAAGTCGTGTTGTATATAGAAACATAATTTAGTCTGAGGAAAAGAGACAAGCAAGTATTTAACACCGAAGAGAGAGAGAGAGAGAGAGAGAGAGAGAGAGAGAGAGAGAGAGAGAGAGAGAAACTTATTTCGAAAAGCTTTCTTCTTTAGAAACTGATACAAATTTTGTAAGTATAATTTCTCTTGTTTCTGATTTTGTAACAAAGTTCATTTTTTGGCATAGGATATTGTCTAGAACAAATATCATTCATGGTACCATTGTGAATTATGGAGTCAATGTTTAAATTCATATTGACTTTACTTTGTATTAAGTAGGTACACCCGAAATCGCGTGTAAAAACGTTGAAGTTTAGGGAATTTTGTTTATGATTATCATGATTCCGTTTTGAAAGGTCATCTTGTTGTATTATTATCTCTGTATTGCGTATTAAAAGAGCATATATATTTGTATTATTATCTCTGTATTGCGTATTAAAGAGGCATCGTTATTTTGGTATTATCTGAATTGCTTATTAAAAAGACAAGCTTATTTTGCATCACCTGGATTGCAAATTGAAGGTCATTTTAATTTTGTACAATCTAGATTGTTTCTTTTAAGGGGGCATCTTTGATTTGTAAAATATCAATTATGAGGCGGATTTGGTAAGGTCGATATGCTTTGCTTCTAATGTTACTGGTTCAAACCTTTTCCCAGCCACGCAAGGACTGCATCGGTTTTGTTTATGAATTGCCCATTATGTGTTGACATTATGTTAAACAATGATTTAGTCATCTTGTATTGCCTAGAGTCCCGTTAAAATGTAGTATTATTACTTTTGTTGAAAGAGAACCCTAAGATTAGGAAAAGATAAGATGATGCGTTCAAATCTGATTTGCAGTATCTGAATGTAAACTACGTGACTTACCGAATTATCAGTCCGATTTCAAACCTGCGAATAAGGTTCGCGTGACAATTGTGAACATTTATGACTATGTTCAAGGTAATTAATTGATACCAAAAAAAGTTTTGAATGTCAAATTTCATCGTATATATTTACTTTCGAATGAAACTTTATGCATAAACTGAGTAAAACATACAAAATTACACAAAATGACGAGAAAGGTAGGAGTCAATTAGAATCTCACTCCTGACCGTTAAAACCCAATTCGGAGATAAACACAGCTAGACTAATGGGTCTAGGCCAGGTAATATTGTCATCTTACATAACTTGACTCATGCACTTAGGTACACACTCATCTTGCCATTGACCCACACACATCTCAAAGACCAGGTATACTCGTAAATAGTTTCTTAAATATCGCCAGCTTCAACTACTATATGTTGAAATACTTCCAAATTACAGAGTGCATATATACATTGCGTCGATTTAGAATCACTTACACATATTTAGTAATTGGCAATGTTTTGTAATGACTGCACACCAACTGTTTTTACTGATGTGGCAGCAAGAGACGATCCTCCAGGAATTCGAAAATGATTCCATAATCCACCTGTATAAGCACAAAGGTAACCGCCAGACCTGCGACAACCACCGGATTATATCCTTACTATCAAATGCAGGAAAAATACTCTCCAGAATTTTGACTGCCTCACTACACACCATGGTTATGGACTAATGCAAGAAAGCCAGCGCGCATTCCAAAAGGAACGTGGAACCATCGACATGGTCTTTGCAGCGAGGCAGCGACACGAGAAAAGCAAAACACCGACCTTTTCTCCATCTATGTCGACTTCACAAAGGCCATTTATACCGTCAGCAGAGAAGGCATGTGGAAGGTAATGGCCAAACAGGGATGCCCAAGAAAATCTATATCCAAGATACAGCATTTGTGGTACCGACACGGTTCAATCTATTGTTTTCCGCCATGCTGACAAATGTTTCCATAGACGGAGAGGCTGGAGATGGCATCAGGTACAAAACAGATGGAAAACTATTCAAACCCAAGAGGCTTCATGCGATAACCTAGGTCATCCCAGACACCATCAGAGATTTTTTATTTGCTGATGACTGGACCGTAAATGCTTGCTCAGAAGCCGACCTGCAATTCAGCGTTGAAAATTTCATCAGTTCCTGCACAAGGTTTAATCTCACTATCAGTACCAAGAAAACTGAAGTCCTGCATCAGCCGGCCACTGGAAAGCCTAACGTTGAGCACAACATCATCGTCAACTGCCACAATCTTAACCTAGTGAACCGTTTCACTTATCTTGGCAACACACTTCCACATAGTATCACTATGGCGACCAGATGAACCTTCGCATTGCCAAAGACAGCGCAACTTTCGTCAGATTGTATGCCAACGTCTGGAATAGAAAAGGCATCAGCATCCAGACCGAACTAATGGTCTACAGGGCAGTTGTGCTCCCCACAATACTTTACGTATGCTAAATGTGGACGGTGTACCAATGCCACGCCAGGACGCTGAACCACTTCCACACCACAGGTCTCATTAAAATACTCCACATCAAGTGGCACGACAAGGTTCCAGACACTGAATTATTCTACCAAGCAGGTCCGATTAGTATCCACAACATCTTGATGTAGTGCAGCTATGCTGGGCGGTACATGTACACCGGCTGCCTAAGAGACGATTATATATTAAGAGCCTTGTCATATGATATAATTAATGAGTTAAAGGTCAAATTGACAATCTATATACATATTTATTATTACAGAAAAAGAAATTTAAATGACAAAAATTACCTTCCCAGCAGATATAAAATTAAAAACTAATGTACAGTAGACATACATCAATTAAAATGCAAAATATGAACTTTTAAAACATTCATTGAAATAAATGAGTGGGATAAGAGGTCATCCGCTAATCATGGTGGAAGAGACGCACGTGATCATATATGAAACATTATGTTTCAAAATACAGCTTGGAAATATCATGTTGATTACTGTAATTACTCTATAAATGGTAAATTGTATAAAGATTATTTACGTTTTACTTAGATATAAACCAAAGCGCAAACCACTCTACCTAACATACACAAATACGCACTGTTCCCACCTCTCCCTTCTTCGCAACAGTGGATATACCTGAATATGTGTTTACCAGCCCACTGAAGGTTACTCTGTGGCTTCTAAAAGGTATTAGTTTTGTTTGTTAACCACAAATGTTTGTTATCCGCAAATATAACCATATGACTGTATTTCTAGTAAAGTTAATTGCTTTTGCATATGTGGAGTTGTATAGATGTGGCTGTCTATAGGACTCATGGTACTAACTGTAACAAGATAAGCTGCTCTGATTTTGGATTAACAATATAATACAATTGATGGTGACACAAATACAATATTTAACGACGAATAATTGGAATGAGAAGTTAATATGATTGATATGTGCGTGTATATGATCCAAATATTGAATCAATATACACAAAAACGCACTGACTTAAAATAATGAAGATACTAATAAATGACCTCACAATGTACAAGGACAAGGGGTAAATAGTTCACAGTGATTTCGTAACAAAAATAATTTGTTTTACTGAAATAGTAAAACATATAATTTACTCATATAGTAAAATGTATTCACTCAAATAGAGAAATCATGTACACAAAAGGACATGTACAAATTATATTTCAATTCCCCAGAACACACCTGGTTTTATGAACCTCCAAAACTGAACTTAACCCCGTCACCTTGAAAGTTATACACCCAATGATAATAATAATAATAATAATAATAATAATAATAATAATAATAATAATAATAATAATAATGACTTTGTATATCGCCAAATCTTTTGAAGCTTCAAGCTCTTTACAACATCAAAAATGATGACTACAAAAATATATATATATATATACCCGCTCGTGTCTCCCAGATACCGCCAGCATCACTATGCAATCCTGTATCTTAGTTTCTGTATCCTACATTAAATGGCCACACATAAATTTTACTTCTTTAACATCATACGTGTCGTCTAAGATTAAATGCGGTTAGTCATTTTATATGTATTTGTGTGGGTAGATAATAGAATCCTTCCTTTTGGTTAAATTCAGACACATAGATAAGAGCATCCCTCCTAATGGTTAGATTTAAACACAAATATAATTCAAATATGCTCACGTGTCTTCACAATCTTGGTACGTCATTACGTGACGGTGAGATGTTGGAATTTCCATGTGCTATAAACTTGATGTAGCCTACATACGAAAATTAGCAGGCCTGTCAAGCTTTGCCCCACCCCACCCCTACCAGAAAGAATTAAAATGTTGTCCCTGTCACAATTTAGAAGGGAGGATACAACAAGGAAACGGTAAAATTAGAAATTAAATTAATTTATAAAAGTATCTTTTACATTGCAACACGATAGGTATATATTGAAACTTATATCAAACTATGACTTGTTCAAAAATATAAACATTTTGTCTATACTGTGATAAAGTAATTATGACAACAACAGCAATCGTATAATTTGTTCATAAAGTACATAACACGATTCCTGTCCCTCACCTTGATTATCATATTTACAAAGTTTCTAACAGTTTGAAAACGAGATATTCCATGAATCAACTTTTGTTTATATTTCAAAATATGAGGAATCATTCAATTCCTTTTCAACAATACATACGGCATGTAAAAATTAGATTCAATGCTTCTTTTGGAGAGATTTCATTTTCCATTGAAGCACTGTGTACATTGTGCTCATATCGAGGTAGAATAATAAGCCAACCTTTTGTCCATATTGTCCGTACCTATTAGGAATCCATGTCGAAAAGACTGATTCCGATGATTATAAAAATGAGTGAAAATTGCACTGTGCCGTGTCAGGACTGTAGTCTGATGATTCTAAAAATGAGTAGCAATTACAGCGTGCCGCGTCAGCACTGTCAAGACTGTAGTCTGATATTTACAACTGAATGAAAGATACAGTGTGCCGTGTCAGGCCTGTAGTCTGATAATTCTAAAAATGAGTAGCAATTACAGCGTGCCGCGTCAGCACTGTCAAGACTGTAGTCTGATATTTACAACTGAATGAAAATTACAGTGTGCCGTGTCAGGACTGAGGTCTGATGATTCTGAAACATGAGTGCAAATTACAGTCTGCTGTGTCAAGACTGTAGTCTGATGATTCTAAAACATGAGTGCAAATTACAGTGTGCGGTATCAAGACTGTAGTCTGGTGTTTAAAAATGAGTGGACATTACACTGTGCCGTGTCAAGATTAGTTTGATGTTTAAAAATGAGTGGACATTACAGTGTGCCGTGTCAAGATTAGTTTGATGTTTAAAAATGAGTGGACATTACACTGTGCCGTGTCAAGATTAGTTTGATGTTTAAAAATGAGTGGACATTACAGTGTGCCGTGTCAAGATTAGTTTGATGTTTAAAAATGAGTGGACATTACACTGTGCCGTGTCAAGATTAGTTTGATGTTTAAAAATGAGTGGACATTACAGTGTGCCGTGTCAAGATTAGTTTGATGCTTTAAAATGAGTGGACATTACAGTGTGCCGTGTCAAGACTGTAGTCTCATGTTTTAAAAATATGTATATATTACCGTATCCGTTTTAAAAGGTTGTGCTATCTGATGTTTCTAAAGGTGAAAATGAATGTGTATAACCAACAAGTCCTTTCTGTCTGATATTTCAAAAAAGTGGTAAAAATTAACGTGTCCTACCAACAAGACCTTTATGTCTGATATTTCTAAAAATTGGTAAAAATTAACGTGTAGTACCAACAAGACCTTTATGTCTGATATTTCTAACAATTCGAAAAAAATAACGTGTGCTACCAATTAGACCTTGTTGTCTGCTATTTCTAAAACTGGTAAACATTATTGTGTGCCCGGTTTTAAAAGACGGTAATTCCAAAATCCAGTGAATATTACATTGTGTTAGCTTTTGTTCAAAGCAAATTTTAGTAAAGTGACAAAGTTTGTTGTTTAAGATATCTTTTTTAAACATTATCGTGTATTTTACTCTCTTTATAAGACATAACAAATGACTAGATACATTAAAGAAAATACAAAATCGGTAATGTCTAAAACGAACTCTCTAAGTGTGATGAGATAATATCTGTACAGATTTGTTCAAATGACTAAAATATTTACTTTCTGAAAGTGAATTTTAAAAAGATCTATGCATATGCTGTATATGACATTTACTTTTAAACTGTGCTGTGTCCGTGACATTTAGATCAGAACTGTGCATAATGTCCGTGACATGGGCTTTACAATTGTGCATAGTATCCGTGACACTGGGTTTAGAATTGTGCATACAGTATCCGTGACATGGGCTTTAAAACTGTGTATAGTGTCCGTGACATAGATTTTAAATATTTGTCAGCCACATTATTAAATCTATTACGCAACCCGTTAGCTTTATATCTCTCATTGTATTGTATGCAGGAAATTGTGCTCGCCTTGGTGCCTTGTACAATATTCATGAAAATGAATGAATGTCTTTATATTATTGGTATTTTCCCGTCCCATAGTAAACAGTAATGAATATTTGGTATTATTGATGTTACTCTTTTGCTGGAACTAAACGCAAACGGTTTCGGTTGCACACAAATGGCCACCTTAGTAGCCATCTTAAAAATATTGATATTGCCATTCATTTAATAACACGGCCCATGGTGGCCGAATTGTCAAAGGTGCTCGCATTTATAGATAACTCATATTTCAACTCTGTTCGCGTGGATTTTATTTTCGGACAGACACACGTGGGTACTTGAGAAGGCTTGCCAGTACCTTCTTGGGGATCGGTTGTTCTTTACTGGGTCCTCTTGGGTTCTTTTACCAGATATATTGGGCACAATGCATAGCCTATTATATATTGAAGAAAAAAGTTTCAAACCCTTGAGACCAAAAACTCCTCATGAAACGGTGGCCGTAATCACATTGGTATTTTTACAATCGACTTGTTATGATGTTTAGTTGGTCTTTAATAAAATATGGTACCGATCCGACTTCTAACATGACTACCACAATGCACATCTTCAGCAGTTTGTGATTGTAATTTAGACTTCGTACGTTATCTTGTTGGTATATAATGGGCATGGTGCCAATTCGACATCCAGTATGTCCGCCATCGCAGCCAATTCAAAATATCGATGAGGTTTATCAAAGCTGGCCTTAATAAACAGCTGATACAAGGAATAAATGGTGTCTTTAATATCTCGAAGTTTTTTAACTTAGCAGAACGTCTGGATTTCTTGATTTCTGCAAATTATTCTATTGTTTTAAAACAACAACCAAAAATCTAGAACATTCAATGACTACCATCATTTAGGCCTCCAAAACCTGCATGTCTGAATATTTGCTTTGTATGAAATCCTCACCCACCATCCATTCGTATGGGATGAATATATTACCTATTTCCCCTGCTGAATATTAATGTAATAACATGTTACAATATAGTATTCAGCTCAGATTCAATAGTATCGTACACTGTATTATTCAACTCAGATGCAATAGCATCGTACACTGTAGCATTCAACTGGCATCAGTATATCAAGCAGCGATGCAATAGCATGTCACTCTGCAGCATTCGGCTCAGATGCAACCCTCTGAACCCTGATTTTTGGTTGTTTGCAACCCAAATACAAAACCTTGTAAGCAGACACACTAAACGTCGTACCTTGATTTGCCATCAGAATATCATGCAGCCTTGACAGTTACAATATTGACCTTTCTATAATTTAGTCTCCTAAACACCTCCACGGCTCCTTAAACAACAAAAATTACTTTCCACGTTACACGATGGAAAAAGATCTTCCAAAAGTCTTATCATGAACTCCTCAAAAAAGTTAGAAACTAGACTAGATCAAAGGAAGAGGAAACGGTTACTGCAGACATCGTTAGTGGCAACAACACAATAAAGATTCGTTTGCAAAATGATCCATCAATGTCTTCAGCCAAAATTAGAGAATTAGAACTTGCCCTGAAAGTGGCTGAAAACAAACGTTTATTAAACAGCATTAACTTCTCTGGCTCACTATCAGTGCTCCAGTCATTACTAAATAGAAAATTCAAGAACCTATTATTAATCAATCTGCTAGTCACAAATATTGTGCCGAGTACCTCCCACAAGATCTTTTACACCAGAAGTGGCAGGAATCGTGAAATGATCCAGTGAATAACAAACTTCGCATAGTTTAGCCAACCCGGGAGAATAGACTCCTTCCTAAAGAACCATCAGTGGGGAGGAGGGAGTTATTGCAGGAATTCGAATTGGTCATACGTATATAACCCACTCCCACATATGAAGCACAATGATACTTGTATTTATCATAGCGACAATTACTATCTGATTAATGTTGGAACTGTTTTATATATTCTTCTTAAATTGAAATTGTGCCACACGCAGTTTAATACAGCTTGATACTGAGAAGGAAAAACAGCAGTCTTTACCTCTACTAAGTCGGTGTGTCATCATCAATATTATTTCTATGTCTTGCTTCTAATGATTATAAAATTACAGTTTTAGTATTTCCTTTTAGTATGATGCGTTAGTTATAAAATAAGATACATGCTCAATGAAGATATTTTAAGAAAGGTGTAATTGTGACAATTGCTACATTGTTGATCAAGTCAAAGGAAGATTTCCGTTTGCACAAGTACAATCAGTAAGAAAACGTTCATATTTGTGTCGAAATCTTACTTTCTTTTGTTTAGCATCATCATACATGCATGATTAAAAGCATAACAAGACATGTATTTACCTTATTCAGCTCTCAAAAACAGAATACATGGTATTAGTCCCATACGGTCATTTATCCATTCAATCATGCAAAGTGCCAATATTTTTGTTTTGGTGTGACGTGATAAGCAATAGATTTACTGGTTGCTCTAACAGGTTTTCATGATGAATGATCAATGATAATGTCTAGACATAAGCAACATGATCAACCCTAATGGTTAGACATGGGTAACATGATCAATCCTAAGTGTTAGACATATAATAACATCTACCCTCCTGGAGAGACATGGATAACATCATCCATCCTAATGGTCAGATTTATATAACAATGTCTACTATAATGGTTAGCCTCTATGAAGTATCATTTAGATCCAACCATTTTTTCTTCACAACTAGATCCTGTAAAACATCATCAAAAATTTAAATTAAATTGTTTGTACACAATAACTAACAAGCGAAGGTGTTTGCATAATAATAAAAAAATATACTCACGTGTGTCTTCCCATTCCAACAAGATATGTTACATGAGAGACAAAAATACTTTTTAAAATTAGGTTCAATTATCAAATTAGCTAGGAAAGATTAGCAAGTCAGGCACATATTGATACCTATTTTTTCAAAGACATGACATGTTCCAAAAAATAAACAGTGTGCATAAGGTAATAAAATTATTATAGAAAACAACAACAAGTGTATACTTGTGTTCGTGAGGTATAGAAGTACATGAAACACTCGTCTCTTAGCTTCATGTACACAGAGTTTTTCCACAAGTTATTTAATGATATGTTTTATGTTTCACAATATGAATTAATAAATATAAAAGTATTTAAATGCATTTACGGCGTGTAACTATTTGTGTCGCAATGTTTCTTTAGGTGATTTTCCCCTCTAACCTGACTACAGCTTTCCAAATATTAAAAGGACTAATATTAGGTACATAAATCCCTCTCAACAGAGCCCTGTATTTTTTATCACCCAAAAATGTCCAAAATAAAAGGCCATCTCTGTGTTCATGTTTTCCTTACCCACTTGGAATTCGTGTTGAAAAGACTGATATGTGATGTTTCTACTAATGAGTGAAAACAAATTTGTGCCGTGTCAGCATGGCTTTATCTGATATTTTAAGAACCAGTGATAATAATAGTGTGCCCTGTTTAAAATAATGTGTTAACCAGAGGCGTACTAACGGTAAATGGTGTCCGGACAACGACGAAGATCCAAAAAGCTTTTGTCGCGACAAGAGGTATGATGCCAATGGCCACCATCCTCTCCCACCCTCGCCGATAGTACTTTATTATTATCATTTCTTGTTTCTAAAACATAGTAAACATTAAAGTGCCTTGCTCAAAAAGACCGCGTTGTCTGATATTTCGAAATGTGTTATTTTAAACAGAAGTGAGACTTACAGTGCGTTTCGTAATTTCTGTATTACTTTCAAGATATGGTAAGGCAGTATCTCTATAGATTTGTTAACATGAGCTGATGGCAAAATTTGAACCTAATGTAGAAGGTGAATTTGAAAAGCTCTCGTTCGACAGATTAAGAGATTGGCTAATCTATTTAGATGATGCAATTACACTTCCAAAAATTGCATTGTTATGTATACGGTGTCTGGGATATGTACTTTAAAACTGTGCCCGAGGCGACCGCCTTCCCCTACCCCGCCGTTAATACTTCATTCGGTGTTTCCAAAAGTTAGTAAACATTAAAGTACCTTGCTTACAAATACCGTGTTATCTGATATTTATAAATGTGTTATTTTAAACAGAAGTGAGACTTACAGTGCCTGCTGTTCCAAGTACTGTTATGTGATCGGTTCCAAAAGAAGTAAAAATTAGTGTGTGCCCTGCTCAAAAGACCGTGGTTTCTGCTGTTTCCAAATATGAGAAAATAGTTTTGTGCCCTGTTTAAAATACTGTGTTGTCTAATGTTTCCTTAAAATGTAGTACAATTTATTGTGTGGTTTGTTTTATAGACAGTTTTGTTTGATCTTAATAAAAAAATATTGAAAATTACTAAGTACGCTGTTTTAAAAACAACGTGAAGTCCGATGTTTCTAAATATGAGAGACAATTACTGTGTTCCCTGTTTAAAAGACAGTTTTGTCTGACGTTTCTAAAAATGATTGGTACTTACTGTGCGTCCTGTTTAGAAGAATGTTGTCTTTCATTTCCAGAGTGAAAATTACATTGTGCCCTACTTAAAAGAGTGTATTGTCTAATGTTTAATGTCTAATAAGGACTGCTCTGTCTGATATTTAATGTCTAATAATGACTGCGCTTTTTAATGTTTCTAAAAATGATTGACCATTATCGTGTGACTGTTTAAAAGACCGTGTCGGCTGATGCTCAAACGACGTATTCAAATGACTGTATATGCATCACAAAGCATTCAACGTTTTGTAATTTCTGTAATATTTTCCAAGGATGGTAAGACAGTATCTCTACAGATTTGTTTATGAGTTGATGGTAAAATACAAACCTAATTTAACAGGTGAATTTCAAAAGCTTTTTCAACCTATGAAGAGTTTGGCTAGGCTATTTACGATCTGCACTTCCAAAATTTGCATTGTTATTTATACGGTGTCAGTGACATGTGCTTACAAACTGTACATACTGTTTCCATGACGTGGACTTTAGAACTGTACATACCGTGTTCGTGGCATGGACTTTATAACTATGCAGTGTCCGTGGCATGGACTTTAGAACTGTGTATACCGTGTCGTGACATGGACTTTAAAACTATGATGACAGTGTCCGTAACATGGACGTTAGAACTATGCAGACTATGTATGAGTCTTTTCATAAAATTATTAATTCCCCATCCCATAATTTACACTAGGTATTATTTCTTGTAAGACATTGTTACACGTGTGCACAAACAGTTTTCTTTATATTAATTTGAAAATAACGGTTATTAATTCTTGTATGCTCAAGAACGACTAATTTTTACACCCATCCATACCTGCTAATTGTTTGAAGTAGGACACGTGGGTCTAGACTTTTAATAGACACACAAACACAAACACAATACACACACACACATATATTAAATGGCTGTTTAACGCTTAGATCAGACAAAAGTTATCTGACTTGTTCTAGGTTTTGTGAACTTATTCAGAAGTAACCCAGTTTAGGAAGTACATAGTGGTCGTGTCGAAATAAAGCAATCAATAACAAAAAATGAACAAAAAAAATGAAAAATAACCATTAAGTAGTATGGTTGCTGAAATGCAAACTTAAGGCAATACAAAATATGCAGCATAGTAAAAGTAACAATCAGGATGTAACATAGACAGGATGTACGTAATACTGATAATGATGGCGCAGGTGTTCACGTTTAAAGCAATACATTATTATTATTATTATTATTATTATTATTATTATTATTATTATTATTATTATTTAGGAATGGATAGTACAAATGATTGTTACGATATTAATTTTACACAACAGAATATGATATACACATCAGTAACAGCGATCTCAAGTAATAATATATTTAATATCTAGTTTGCTCGACGATCGATTTATTATACCATAATTGAAAGTTCACATTCCTAAACAACAGCCTAGCACGGTTAGGTGTGCATTTAAATGTTATACTCTTCAACCACAGCGTGACATGGATATGAGTGCATTAGTAGTTTATATTATTTAACCACAGCGTGACAAAGATATGTGTGTATTAATAGTTCATGTTTTAACAACAGCGTGACATGGATATGTGTGCATTAATAATTCATTTGCTTTAACAACAGTCTGACATGGATATAGGTGCATTTAAAATTCATATGTTTCAACAACTGCCTGACATGGATAGGAGTGTATTTAAAGTTCATATGTTTCAACAACTGCCTGACATGGATATGTGTGCATTTAAAGTTCATATGTTTCAACAACTGCCTGACATGGATATGAGTGCATTTAAAGTTCATATGTTTCAACAACTGCCTGACATGGATATGTGTGCATTTAAAGTTCATATGTTTCAACAACTGCCTGACATGGATATGAGTGCATTTAAAGTTCATATTCGTTAACCACAGCGTGACATGGATACGAGTGCATTAGTAGTTTATATTCTTTGCAAACAGCGTGACTTGGATATGTGTGCAAACTTGTAATTCGATTTCCTAACCGTTGATTAGGTTACATATATAAACAGTAATAGTTTGTCATAAACTGTGTAGGATGTAAATTCACAAAACTAATAAACCTTCAACAGAATCCTTGAAGAAATATTTTAACATGATCAATTTCACGACAAAAAAATCCATGAATTAAAGTCACAGAAAATCTGAAAGTGATTGTATTTACTATATTTAAATTCAAGTTGATTATTTCACATATAGTGTTGTATTTATCATAATATACAAGTTTTAAAATTCTAAATTTAAACTCCTACTTTATTAAGGCCGCAGCAAAAGTGGGGAGAACTTGTCTTTCTATTATCCAATAGTCTTATTGCACTGAATGGATAACGATTATACATGGGAGACTCCAGTATGCATTACATTTTCTAATTTCAACTTTAAGCTCATCCTTCGTATACACCGCAGCGAAAACGGTGGGCAGTGTGATGCCTATCATAATTCAGTATAAAGTTGTAAAGTTTCGCTATATGAAAAAAACACTCAAAACTTATAAAGCAATTTCAGTTTGATATTATGCATTACACTTTTCCATTTCCAACTTCAATCCCCTCTTTCGTAAACTCTGGAGCGAGAAAGGGGGAATTATTATGTCCATCAAAATCCAGTTTAAAGTTGTGAAGTTTTACTACATGAAAAAACTATATCCAGAATAATTGCATGCAACTACAACATAATTGTTAAAACAAATCTTTTTCTAAAATGTAAATGACGGTTTTACTTCCTATCCAATACATAATATCTCCTAAGGCGCATACTCAGAGAAATAATCACTTACTTTATATAACGTCACCATCACGCTGCAAATTATGTATCAGGTAAATTGAAGATAAAAACAAACATTTTTAAATATTCAACACATGTCCCAAATCTTCAAACGATAAATGTACTTGTACTTAGCTATTAACATATCTCTCTCTCTCTCTCTCTCTCTCTCTCTCTCTCTCTCTCTCTCTCTCTCTCTCTCTGTATATGTATAAACAATCCAGGCCATATGTTAGCAAGATATACCATTGGTGCATCAAATGGTCCGCATGATAACGGTACTAATCAATGACATCCCAGGTATTGTTTGATCCGCATGACAACATTACTGATTAAAGACATCATTGATCGGTCCGAGTCGTACGATTTTTTTTTAATACACCTTTGCCATACAACTTGAGGTACCGGGTACTCACACTAACTCTATGCTATATAAAGATTTCTCGAAGAAGACAACATTCCTGGATCGCTGATCGCGTATTTTACGAGCTACTTACACTACAGTTACATTGAGTTATGTATATTAATATCAAGTTCATGTGCTGCACGTGAATCAGTACATGTAATTACCACCATGTCGGCCTATTCTGCGCGTCTTAAAATTATGTGCGACTGGTTGTAGAAGATCCAGTTTGTATCAAGAAAGAACGATCATACAATACTTAAGGAAAGTGATAGTCATAAAGTATACACCACAATCCCATATTTTTGAATGAGTATGAAAATGTGATATTCATAAATTCTACAAAACAGTCCCATATTTCTAAATGCATATACGAATTTGATATTTATAAAGTGTACAAAACAGTCCCATATTTATAAATGCGTATAAAAATGTGAGATTCATTAATTTTACATATCAATCCAATATTTATGCTTTAAATGCGTATGAAAATATACTTTCTAAATATCGACATGAAGAGCCGCTCCATTGACTTCTTGAACTTTTAACCAGAAAAAACTATTTAATATTTATCTTTCGAGTCATATGCATAAATGTATTTAAAAGTTACAAATGTTTCCCGTTGAACAATATTGCAGTTTAGTCCACGTTTCTAATTTTGCAAGTTTTCCTACACTTACTATATCGTCTGCTATCTAACTCGTCAACTTGCTGCTTGAACAGATTCTCAAGTCTGTCTATAAATTATCTAGTACTTTTCCCTTAAACGAGGCGACTTAAACAATCGATTCATTGTTGCTTATGTTCAATAGCTTGTTTATTTACGATATCATGAACATTTTACCAATTTATTTTCATATGATTGCCTTTGGTTGCTTAATCTGTCCTGCTATTTAGTGGCATTGATACGTTAAATATATGTAAAGTCAGCTATAAAGCTGACCTGATTCCTCTGTTGAAATGCTTTCAGAAGTATTCCGAAGTAATATATTTGATTTCCATAACCCGATGCATACACATTACATCTTGTCAAAGGTATGCGCTTTATAGTCCGACATATCGTAAGTCATGAAAACACACATGGCGGTATCCCGTGTTTCCAAAATTATCTTTGTTATGAACAGTATAATATGGTGACAATTGCCGCGTTTTAAAATGTTAAGCAGTGAAGTATTTTATTTACGTCAAATCGGTCGAATTCTGTATGCGTTCAGCATCAGTTTTGGTGACGGAAACCTTTCATGTGCACAACAGCCCGACAGCAATTTAAAATAAGAGGTATACAACTGAAATGTTTTCCAGACACTTTTCTAATGTCCCTAGCCAAAAAATACTATGAAAATCACCCAGCCACACATTGATTTTGACATAAACATAATAGAAGAAATTGACACAATATATATCTCGCTAATAGAATGAGAGAATTGAACCCCCGATGAAATCTTTTACCGGTATAACACAATACTGTCAATACTGTATTCAATGAACAAGTATAATCAAGGTTTGTGTGTTACTCTTTTAATGAAGTATGTCAATCGTGTTAGACGACAATTACCTACCTGTTCGTTCTTAACTCTTTTCGACGTCACCATGTGTCTATTCAGGTAGAAGCTTTGGGTCGGCCCATGTAATATCTTTGATTTATTGTTAATCTCAAAGTGAAAAACAATGTTATTTCTTCAATAAAGGCCCCAGCTGTCAAGAGTGGGCATGGGCTCTCGCTTTTAAAGATCACCAACATATCACCTTTGTATGCGTGTGTTCCAGTCTCAGGTTCGACCATCATAGATATGTGAGAATGCTTGCCAGTAGTTTCGTGTGGGTTGTGTTGATCTTTTCGAGGATTGTTACTAGTGCCTCCACTAGATATACTGGCCGTCATGTTATGTTGATTTTTACTGCCTCTATATAGCACAAGATAGGTTATACATGGATAATGCTTCGACTGAAACCTCGGTACATTATTTCGAACAACGGAAAGTTACTTGCAGTTTTCAAACATATCCGTATTAGCGAGCCCGACACCTACGCAGACAGATGTGGGATATTGGCAAATGGCTAATCGTCAACTCGAGACCTCCTATAATTTTGGTATTCTATAATAGTAAATACTAATGTATGCCTAATACATTGGTCTTTTATATGCAGGCTGATCATCATTTCGATAATTTTTAAATTTAACAGTAGCTATTCCTTGATTTCGACTGTAGGTATGCTGTCTATATATTGCAGACCGGGCCTAACTAATATCGTCACTGCAATTGGTTAACAACTCACTTCACCTAGAGTCAATACGTCTGTATCGACATTCCATTAAAAAGACACGATGGCCACTGTACGATCGCAAGATCTTATTCGCAGAATAGTAACAGATGGGACGCTTGAACTAGAAACGAAAGGTATGTAACAGTTAAGTCATATATAAAAACCTTGATGATGATTAGTAACACATCAATGAGTATATATGGTGTTCCAAAATATGATAAACACAGCAGGTGCAACTTACATAAAAATTTTAATAAGTTTAAATTTAGATAACATAGTTCAATCATTGAGCTTTTTAGTTCTTGCTTACAATGATCGTTACGTTACGATTTTAGTAAGCCCCTTTTCGTGGGAGAATAATTTCCGTTCACAACCGTGGTCGGACTGTGCGGATGCATGTAACATGATAATTTTATTCAGCATGACGACAGTTGCTATATGAATAATGTTGAAACTTTTTCATATTTTTCTTGTTAAAATTGTGCCACACGCAGTTTAATACAACATAATATTGAAAAACAACAACTGATGTTTTCTCTACTAAGTCGGTGTTTCATCATCAGTATTATTTTCAGGTCTTGCTTCTAATGATTATAAAGTTACAGTTTTAGTTATAAACATAACTACAATTTCAATAATGATATTTTAAGAAGGGAGAAATTTTGACAATTTCTACATTGTCGATCAAGTCAAAGGCAGGTTTACATTTGCACCAAGTACAATCGACAGTCAAACGATTACATTTCTGTCGAAATGTTGTTTTCCTTTTTTTCGTATCACCATAAATGTGCAAAATTAGAAGCAAAACCAGACAGGTATTCACCTTATTCAGCTCTCAAAAACAGAATACATACTGTCATTTTTCCATTCAATCATGCACAGCGTCAATGGGGTTTGTTGGTGTAAGATGATATGCAATACGTTTATTGGCTGCTGTAACAGAATTTCATGATGAATGATCCACCCTAATGTTTAGACATAGATAACATGATCCACCCTAATGGTTATACACAGATAACACGATCCATCGTTATGATTAGACATAAGATAACATGATCCACCCTAATAGTTAGGCATAAGATAACATGATACACCCTAATGGTTAGATAACAGGATCCATCTTATTAGTTATATGTGTATAACATAATTCATCCTAATATTTAGATACGGATAACATCATCCATCCTAATGGTTATATTCAAATAGCAAGGCTCACTCTAATGTTTGGCCTCAATAAAGTATCATTTAGATGTATCCGTTTGTTTCACCACCAGATCCTATATAACAACTTACATTGAAACAAACAAGTTTGTACAAAGAACGCATATATATATATATATATATATATATATATATATATATATATATATATATATATATATATATATATATATATATATATATATATATATATATATATATGTATATATTTATAGACGAACCGGTGCTCAAAGATGAATTTGTATACAATTATCAGTTGTATTATTATAATGCAGTACAGCAAAATAGTCGATCAAGTATCCAACTTCAAGTTCAGGATTCAAGTAAATTCTTCCTACCCGCCTAAGCATTTATTTAAGTAGAAGGAGAACTCGTAACAACTGTTGAAGTTGTTAATCATGTAGCAGTACCATGCATTAATTGCACGAGTTGGTTTTGTTAACAATAGGATTATGGCTCTGTACAGTAGCACTACATATATGATTGATGGAAGAGAGATTGAATCTATTCAGAAGCATGTCGATATTGCCTCAACATTAGTGGGTATAGCGAGATATTCTGATGATTATACAATATCGCCTGGTCAGTCTATGATGTTTTCTATGGATATTACTGATAGCGCTGATTATGTTCAATAAGTCAAATTACATACACCGGTAGTACTGGAGTTGCTGATCAACCAGTTGATTTCCAGCCCTTTGATATTATAAAAGGTGTTAATGCGAATTACAACCAAGGGTTTGCAACACGTGTATCAATGTTGCAATTCCCGCGTAGATTATATTCATGTGCAATTTCTCTGTCTCATATTTTCAGATTTTGTAGTTATATAAGAATGGTTATATTTGGAGATAAACACACAGTAGTCCTCGTAAGAAACGGTGATGATAATGACTCAGTCTGGCGAGGTGATGGTGTTGCTAATGGTAAAGTAAATATAACAAAACTTTCATTGTGGATGCCAGTAATGACTCCATCCATCTCCGCAGAGGGCAAATTACTATCATTTATGGATACAGGTGGTAAATCATTGCTATAATGGCTAACCGTTACGACTGCTAGTATGTAGAGTTATATTAATGGTATCCTTACTTGCCACATGGCATCGCCTCAACATATGTTTGTTGCTCTGCATGAGTATACGCCATCAAATTCAGAAACGCGCAGACATATGATATTTGACAAACTCGGTGTCACAGAAGTCTCATTAGTAATGAACGGTCAACAAGGACCATCTGAGGATATTTTATTTAATTACAAACAAAACCAAATAGCACGTGCATATTATCGTTTGCTGACATTAATGGGACGTGATCTGAATGTAGATACCGGGCTGCAAATATCAGAATTAGATTTTAGTAGCCTATATTCGATGTATTACTTGTTGCTGAAACGTCTTGTGTTAACAAGACAGAGTGTCGTTGACATACAATTCCATGCTCGTGTAACACAACCACCTGTTGTCTTGTCAGGTCCACAAATTAGTAACGGTTATTACAGAGCAATCGAGGGTGTTTGTGGACGAATGAGAATCTTATCATTTTTATTCTCCGCTAGACCCTTCATTGGTAAGTCAATAGAGACTGTATCGAGTATAAATCTATACGTTTTCCTAGGTTGTTTTGTTTTGAAAAAACCTCTTAAACTCTTTCATGCTATTATTAAAACAAGCATTTAAATTAAAAGAATTTTAAAAATGAACCATTGCAAATTGCTGATGATAGGATCCGTTACTCCTTGCAACAAATCCTGCAAAAACGAAGTTTGTTAATATCATTTACAAAGTGTGCGTCGGGAGAGCTTAGGTCCAAAATCGTGTAAGGAATGTTGGATTACAATGAAAAACACAAATGTACCTGCAATGCAGCAGTAATCGATATAGAGAGATTAAACGGTATTATGATTAAAATATAGATAATGAAAGAGCTATAAGAACCCCTGAAGATTATATATCAAGATTTCCAAGCAACAATCTAGACAAATAATCAATTAAACAAAACATATGATATATATATATATATATATATATATATATATATATATATATATATATATATATATATATATATATATATATATATATATACATATATATATATATATATATATATATGTATATATATATGTGAGCCAAGAATTTATAAGACATCCCACGATCAAGAATTATGAAGAATCTCGTGATGGTGTAGTCAGAAACTTGTCATTATTCAGGATTATTTAATGTTTACTATTAAAAAAAAAACATTATCTATGTCACATATTCGTATATGATTGTTTCTTAGAGGATATGATCAAACGTGGTCTTGTGATTCACCACATTGATGCAGATCCTAAAAATAATTCTTTATTTACCTTTCAAGTTATCACACAAAGTCAAAATATTTAACGTGGTTTAACCTGGTATTGTAAGTATGTTGGAAAAAGACGTGTAAAATCAGTAAATGCTGAGACGCGTGAGGAAAAAATATTTCAATCAATTAATGCAGCCAGCAGGGATTTTTATATTTCCATGCTCTCGATTCGATATGTCACAGAAAATATATATAAATTGGCCTTTTCGAAAATAATTCAGAAATTTATTCGATTTGAATATATCGAAATCGAAGGGAGATAACTCCAACGCTTATGTGCAATGCTGATATAGTTACTTCCCCTTCTGATAGATTTCGTAGTGTTGTTTTTTTCAAAATAGTTACATATTTTTGTCAAATGATCTGACTTGTTAAGAAGTAATGAATTTAAGTTGTATTATATTTTTTGCAATTTAAAACTATTGTATGTGAGGACTGTATTATTTGTTTGCAATCTAAAACTACTCTATGTGTTTTAAAGGTTATTATTTACATTATATAATAATTTAAAATTTATATCAAATATAAAAAGCTTCATGGTGCAAATGGTAGGGCCTATGACTATCGTACGAGTAGTTTCGAACCCCGTAACATGCATACTGACGACGTAATAGCGGTTTTTCTAAATAAGATGGGGTCCGACCAAAAGCTCGAAGTTCAACAGAAGAAATATATAACGAAGAGAATGAACATTAAATCCTCATACTGTATATATATCATAACTCAAATTAATGAACATTATACCCTGAATGGCTATGCGAGGTTTCGGGTTTTAAAGTCTCTACACTATCGTGATATACTGTGTATATATATATATATATATATATATATATATATATATATATATATATATATATATATATATATATATATATATATATATATATATATATATAATGACTCAAATTATTTAGCATTTTAAGCAAGTAAACAATTATATATATATATATATATATATATATATATATATATATATATATATATATATATATATATATATAATCAGTCAAGATAGTTGTTGTTCTTGTATATTATTTTCCATGTTAAAATAGTCACTATTTCGCTAAATTTAATTATATTATCATTTCATAACTTATTTCGTTTCATTTATGTTAATCTTGGAGCTGATTACGCAGGCATAAAGCCATCAGTCTAGATATGTAATAGCTATAGTTACAAAATCCCCCTTCTAAAACCAACTTGTGTTATTCTTAAAATACTGTCAATATTTGATCCAAAATGTTCAGCAACCATTTGCTTTTCCTACATCAAACTAGTACAGTTCATCAATGCTGCCCACATGTATGCGTTTCTATGGATACAATGTAAGGCTATTTGTTCCTATAGGTATCACGGTACAAATTGTTTTACCATAGACCTCAATGCTAATGTTTTCTGAAATAAATATACTTTCTTTCCTTCTTCGGTACGCTTGTCACACACTTTTACAGATAACAATCTCAGAAAACCAGGTAATCCATTGCATTTAAGAGAGATAACTCTGCTAGAACTAGAAAGGGCTAAATGTTATCTAGCCACAACAAACCCAGTTACACCCAGGTGTCCCACATTTAAAAACAAATCATAAAAAAATATCAAATATTATTTAGACATGAATTAACTTAATCTAACTTCTTAACTGTTTTTAAAGCCTAACAGAACGTATAACTCTTACATAATGCATCAATCACAGCTAGTGTTGCTTATTTCTGAATGCAAGGTTGCCAGTAACAGCAGAAAATACAACTTAAAATTGACGACTCTGACGATGACGTATTATCGCATTTGAAGGGGATGAAATTGAAAAAGGAAATAAAAATATAGGAACTGAGCCCACGTTATCTTGTTGTACTTTGGATCAGACGAACGAACGAGAACCACAGATGTTGAATCAAGTGAGTCACCTTGTCACATCACTGCCAGCGTTGGGTCAAAAGAAAGTTAATCATTTGGCTATAAATAGGCATTTTCATTGCAAAACAGCAATTTTCTCTAACATTCACCAAAAGGAATTACATCATTCATTTTCAACATGATTTCGCTTATGTATTTCGTTATCTTTTCTTTCTATCTTTCTTTGTAAATTTTCAGCAAATTTATAGCATGGGATATTTCTTCGTGTTTGACAGGTAAAACATTTTCTTTAGATTACATAGATGTTATATGGTTCATTTATTCATCTAGAATATGTTGTTGCGTGAGAACATTATAAGTGATTTTATCAACCGCTATCTGTGTCGAGAGGTGTATGCCCATTATCTAAATAATAATAGTGTCATATAAGATTTTTCATAAAACTTACCATAGTCTTCATAATTTACCAAAGCTATTTATATAATTCTTTTCAGTATATTCGGCTTTTCAAGTGCCTTGAGAGATTCTTTGATGAAACGTATATACTTGGGTTTATAATATCGCTCTAATGTATAATGTGCCAGTCACGCTTATCTGCTTATGTCAAATAGCTCAGCGGGAGACAAGGTAGAGCCTAGTATTAACTGTTAATTTTATATTCTGTTTTAGTTCGATATTTGTTATGTTCAATGGCGTATGTATGAATTGAAATACATGTGCGTCAGAATGTAGTTTGGCGATATTTTATTTCATACGATAAAACACAGTATGAACAATATTCTACATTAAAGAATTAGGGTGATTAAAGTCAATGCTATTCGCTTTATTGAGCCTAGAAAATGGGGTTAAGTGTTGATATTTGAATAAGTTTTGTTTCTTCGGTGGAGTTAGAAAATAAAATGGAAAAGTAAAAGGTTTCAGAGATCATAGATATCTCAATACATATTGAATAGATGAAACATTTTTGTGTTATAAATGTTAGGGCACGCTTCTAGGAAAGCGAATGCCATACCTTAATTATTTTTATTGATTGTTACCTCATTTGTATATCATATGCGACGATCGTTTCACTACATGATTAACTTTACACCAATTATGAAGACTAACTACCTGTTCGACTATTCATGAGCAAACTTTATCTATGAGGGGTTGTATTAACACTTAAACAATTTGACGGACAGTAATATTCGTACTCAATCCAGGTCGTTATCCTTGCTAAAACAAGACCCAGTTCACGACCTCATCATCATGTGTCAGAAGGATGCTTACTACTTCAACGAAATCAAGTTGGTTACTTATTCCTTATTCCGAATGCAGAAAAGAACAAATTCCCAATTACTTATCCCTGATTAAAATATATCCACATATATTCTTATATTTATTCAGAACGTAATTTGTTTCAGATTAGTTAATGCAGATGAAATCTTTAAAATTCGAGTGTTACATAAAGCTGAATATAGTCAGAGCACGAACTAGATATAAAAATGGTTTAGTATATGAATACATGTTTAATAATTTGATATAAGATTAATTAGCTGTGTTAGGCATTTAGGTCGTGTCTTGTGATTTCTGGCCTTAAGTATTAGTTTTCAGGTTCGAAAAGCTTATTAATGACCCGGATAAAAGTTAAACCACAAAAAGACGATACAAGTGTGAAATGGGAGATTTCTCGTGTGTGGATGTCATGTTCTTAGAGGAGAATTATGTGAAGTATTTACGAGGAGACAGAAGTGACTGCAAGAAATACATGGACATCTCACTTTTCAGCATCGTGTTTCAAGTCTTTGAACGCGTCATCATGAACAGACTGCAGACGCTTGCTGGATTCCTCCGCCCACGTTGCATTAGACGGCTGGGCCATGTACGTCGCATGGATGACGGACAGATCCACAAAGACCTTTTTTATTCGGAACTCGCCTCTTGATAAAGGTCGATAGGCTGGCCGCTTCCACATTTCAACGATGTCTGCAAGTGCGACATGAAAGCCCTTTGACATCGATATCAACACCTGGAATGAACATGCTCTAGACAGGTCCAAGTGCAGAAAGCTTAACAAGGACTGCCACTCTCGTGATGGGCTACATACGCTGCATAACCAACAACCGGGACATCTCTCATGTGCGTATTTCCATCATCTCTAGAGAGTAACGGATGTCAACGTTTGATGAGATTAAGGAGCCTTTTAAAAACTTAGCACACTTGTAACCGATCTGACAGACATTGGGATTTCATAAAGAGGAGTGGAGGGCGTGTAAAGCTCACGTAGCAAGAAGATCATATGTTGCTTATACAGTTTGGGTGCTATGTAGCACCTTTAAAGAGATTTAACAATGACGCTTCTTAACATGTTATCTCTAGAGGATAGTGTAGTCACAAAAGAAGTCCTGAGTACATCAGCTAGATGACGGAATTCTCGGATGACACATACCGCAAGAAGATTATAACATAGACCCATCTTTGACATTATATCTCTGGGGGTGGATAGAGGTCAATAAACGAAAAATGTCTTGGCGAATTTGGTCGATAGTACACAGGGAATAAAGGAACAATCCAGCGACTCAGTTGACGACATCAAGCCAGAAGATATCTGTCGCATTCGGGGGCATTAGCCCTTTGAGATATTCAGCGGGGTATGACTCCAAATCCAAAGACCTATACTAAAAACCCCGATATCCCGAGATAACTAGAATCGATGTAGTGTAGCAGATTGAGTTTCCACTGTATACATTTTACCAAATTAGAAACAGACTTAAGGAATTTTTTCAACGCCTCTTTGGCGTTTTCAAGATAGGTATGTATTCCAACAGAAGGCAATGTTTGGCTCATAACTGAAATCTATTTATTCATTAAAATAGATTGCGTCATAGTCTTCACAGAGTCAATTCAGATTTAAATATTTCTTTTGTCATTGTATTTGTTCGATTGAGCGTGCACGGAAATAATTCGGATTTCCTTACTTACAATGTTAATGTGTTATTATTTTTTTTAAAGAATAGGAAATCAAAATGCATCTGTAAATTGTTATCATGCCATAGTAATGATTTATAGCATTACTTATGGCATTGGTGTTTTATAAGTCTCCGGTCACAGTAGTTAAATGTCCGACACTACTCTTCGCATTACTTGAGACCTGATACTGTTACATAATAAACAAATAAATCTATAGGAAATTCATAGGTCCAAATTATATACTGCATTATTCCCAAAATGAACGTATGTACCGTTGTTTGACATTATTCGATGTCCCACATGGACTCATTTTAATTTATTTTGAGATTGTATGTGGACTAATTATCAAGCGGGATAAGACCATGTAGTCCTTATATGACACAGTACATGTTACGTGACTCATAATTTTCAATTATGTATATTGATTTAATCTATATGAGACTAGCAAATACATGATAATCGAACAATATTCTTGCTTGTAATGGTGCCTTTGGGGGTCATGGTTTCCGTAAACTTTGTAATAGATTAGCTCCAATCATAGGAATGTATGCATTTAATTTGCTTATCAGATAATCACACCTGTATGGTTCCAATTATCGTTAATTCAATACCAATGTTCCAGTGTCTAATTTTTCTGATTCTGCAAACAATATACCTAAGAAAGTTTGCTATTACGGCAGACACAATGATATTGCATATGTCTGTCTGTCTGACTGTCTGTCTGTCTGTCTCTCTCTCTCTCCATGTCTCTCTCTCTCTCTCTTAATTAATGGGAATTTCTATATCTGTGCAAAAATTAACTTACATAAGTTAACTCATGCTATTAATTAAGGATTTTCATTCCAGGTTGTAGTCAAACGTTCCTAACATTTCGAGTCTATTTCTGTAATTAAATATATCATCGCTTTCAAACTGCCTTGAGGAATAGCATAAAACTATGCAATCGGATACGGCACATACAAATGAGAAAACACAGCTGTAAGAAAGTCAATGCCATCTTTTAGAAAGGAATTCACTTTTCAGATTTATTCATTTTTCAAATTTATTAAATAATGTTTCATATGTTTATTTATTGATTTATTGATTTATTTATTTATTTATTTATCTAAAATTTAATCGTAATTATTCTTTTGAAATTCTTGTTTATCATACGCTCATAATAAAGATTGTAAAATCAAGTTGAATATTGATGTTATAAAGGATGGATTAATATGAAACAGGTAAGCTATATGCAATGGCTATTTAAAGGTGGGATATTTTGTTTGAACATTATATTCATGGATGTCAGAACGTTAACAATTTTAAAATTATATTTCGGGATTTCAAAATAAACTTGTTGATCAGGTTAACCACAGATGTTTTCTATTTGCAACGTATCTCCAAGATATCCCATAAGATTCTGACTTCAAATGTTGTAATACTTATTTGTCATTCAGGCTTTCATTATTACTGATTATTGAAGGTATAGTATTATTGCCATTAAGATCAGCATTTCTATTGTTTGCTTCAGGTGATCCTATTCTGAGATATTTCCCCACCAATTTGTATAGATGAAAAATTGTTGTAAAAGTTTCTACTGGTTTAATTTTGCGCGGAGTTCGAACACTTTTCTGAAAGAAAATGATTAAGTCATGATTTATTACAATCAACGGAATTTTTTTTGTATTCCTAGCTTAAGCTATTTTTTCAAAACTAGTGAATTTTGTATTCAATTCTTTTCACGTTTCGAGACTTATGAAAGAAGCCCCCAAAAAATGTTGTATTGTTGGGATTTACTTTAAACGGCGATTAATAGGTCTAGGCAGTTATTATTATTATTATTATTATTATTATTATTATTATTATTATTATTTGTATATTGTTGCATGTCTATTAAAAATCATCTAATAGTCCGGAGTTCACCAAATAATAGATCTTTAACCTGTACAATAGCCTCATCGCTTTCAAGTTTTTGTGAGGATTGTGACATGTGAATGGAATGGTCATAACATAAAAATATGTCAAGTAGAAAGAAATAAAAGCTAAGTGGAAATGAGAATCAAACTGGACCATTAGTGACAAATATAAGTATAAAGATCAATATTCCTATTCTGAGATATTTTCCCAACAATTTGTATAGATGAAAAACTGATTCTAACAATTTTTTTTTAATTAATTTTGTGCGGAGATCGAACACTGTTCTAAAAGAAAATGATTAAATCATGATTTATTACAACCGGAACAATTTTTAGTGTTCTCAGTATAAGCTATTTTTTTCAAAGCTAGTGAATGGCTTATTCAATTCTTTTCACGTTTCGAGACTTATGAAAGAAGCCGAAACGAAAATTATGTAAAGTAAAGTACACGCACGAAGACATAAGCAATCATCAAACGTCTGACAATCAACGACCACATGAAAGGTTTGGTAGACTCGCATGGCACCGCCCCGGCATGCGTCGCGTCAGTGCCAGGACAGACTTTGGCTAAAATTAAAAGGTGTTCAGCAGAAGAGGTACAGAAAATCGTCGAAAGATTGTGCATGTTTGACATTTCCCAATGTCCACCCGAATCAAAACTTACAACTAGGTCTGCTCCATGAGCTTTAAGTTAATGGTGTCGGAGTCAGGTGGTGAAATGAAACAATAATATTTCAGGAAATGCAATACTTTTCTGCTTATTGGTATTGGATTTCCCGACGTTTGATTAAACGATTGGGTTTTAATGTTGCAGTGTATGATGACAAATTGTAGAAATTCCATTGAACTATTAACGACGATGCTGTGATATCTACTTACATGTGATAGAGACACATGTAAGTGTTCCATTATTTGTATTACTTGAATGAAAATGTAATTTTTCCAATATCCACCCATCCCGTCCTGTCCAAGGAAAGAGTTTTGTTCCTGCTCAGTAATTTTTTTGACGCAACTCGTTTTTCAATTCCACTAATGCAGGGGCGTCCGTGTTTCCATGGATATATTTCTTGCTTTTGCTTGTGACTCCATTACGGTGCATTGATCATAGAACCTTATAGTAGAAATAATTAGCTTCGAATAGCATATACTGGTAGCTACGTAAAATGTTTTCTACTTTAATGGGGTAATCAGAGAATATGAAATACTGGCATTGATAATTGCAAACCTGCAAGTTCAATGCAATTTATTGTCGTTCAAGCAGTGCATATGATTTAGAGTGTATATACACATTAGGGCAATATAAAATCATCACCAGACATGAATGTGTGTTCAGGGTTGAAAGATGCATCATATTTCATCTTTTCTTGAAAGATAGATGCTAGAAAAACACACTTACACACACACACACACACACACACACATATATATATATATATATATATATATATATATATATATATATATATATATATATATATATATATATATATATATATATGTCACCCACGATAAAAAAAACACTGAAACATGTAAACACTTTTGACCCTAAAATACCATCACCATGTTAAATTTATGACCGCCTGTATAATAACATTGACATATACATAGACAATGACATTAGACAGATCTGAATGCATCTCTGCATGTCAAATCTTCGCAGTCTGGGTCCTGAGGAAATCTATGTTCTTCTTGCAGCTAGGAGTAACATTAATGCATGTGCTCTTTCCATCACTTTTAGGTCTACACTAGAAAGAACTTCAAGAAAAAGAGCAGTCTGTCGCGTAAAGAATGGCGATAATTCATTTAAAATAAAAAAAAAATAACTTTTCAACTCCACATGTGTGGAGTACCAAGTACCAAGTATAGTACTATTCAGAACTAAATGGTACTGTGCACATTTCGACAATACGGAAATCATTTTTAAATGTTGATATATACTTATAAGAATGGCCCAAGAACACCGCGGGCAATGAACTGTAAGTTTTATCCGTTTTCCTGTAAAATGTGTACGAATCATTTCGTACCCATTTTTCGGGACCAGGTCAAATTTTATATTTGCTCAAGCTGACTGGTTTCGTACATAAATTGGCGTGAAATCGCTGCTTTTCAGCAAGTGTGATTCTAAATTAAATTTAAATGTCTGTAAGTAGGATGAATGGGTTCAAAGAGTGCAGTCTGTGAAGATAAGCATGTGAAGGAATTAACTGAAATTTGTCATCATTAAATTATGAATATATTGAAACCGGTAAATATTGAAGACTGAATGAAAGAATAGAATAATCCAATTAAAATACATTGTATGAAACTCCGCTGGTTGAAGATGTTTATTAGTAAAACGGGTGATAATTTACAGTACTTCACGCCAACAGCCAACAGTTTTGAGTTGCCTCCCTTCAATACTCTATGGCCTTGCTGACTAGTTTGGTATTTTGACATCTTCCTAATTTTTAAGGTAGAAGGTGTGAAGATAATTATCACAATCCTAGCATTTATAAATTCACACATAAGGTAAATCTGTAATGTGATTTACATTCACTTCGGGTTTACTACAGAAGTAAATATCTAAATAAATATAGACGTTTGAGTGTTTTAGGGGGTGATAAAAAGTATGCTAATTTTTTTACAGTACTAGTTAACTGTATTCATTTTTTTTTTGCACCACTCCCATATCAATATGTATATGTGGTCAAAAATATACTCGGGTTTCGCTGCTGCGTACAGCGTCACCGAGGGTGGGTTATTAATTATCAGGTAGAGTTATTTCGAAATTGTGAGCGAAGCTCAGCTCATACTGCATGTGCGAATTGCCTGCAGTCTAAGTACCTAGCTGCGTATATCAGTCACAGCTAGGGTATATGAGGGAGAAAATTCTCAGTAAACAAAACGTCACGTTCAGTCTTGTCAGGAAAGCTTCTCGCTTTAAGGAAGCAAACTTTCAGCTAAAGAGGTGAAAAAAGATTGAAGATTATATTCTTATCGCTATTCGTTTTATATGACATAATTGTTTCATATATCATATGTTTTAGTATTTATTCTAATTTTTACAGGGTTTTTGTTTTTTTATGGTTTAACGCCATTTTTCAGCACAATATAGGCTATACATGGCGGCCAGTATTATTGGTGGAGGAAGAACCCGGACAAACCCCGGAAAGAACCACCGACCCACGAGAAGCTACTGGCAAGCTTTCTCACATAACTACATTTGCCGAATCTTAGACTCGAGCACACGTAGACAGAGGTGAAATGGCCGTGGTCCGTAACGAACAGCGCTTTAGACCACTCGGGGCCCCAATTTTTACAGGGTAAAGACGTAGGTTATGAACTGCCATTATATCAGTAATACTATTGTATGTTTCTTGATAGTTTTTGTTGTTGTAACTGAAAACATTGTGTTTAATTACATGCCTGAACGTTTAATGTACATGGATAACTAATTCATGTGCGCGCATGCGCAACATATAGGAATGAAAGAATACTTTACCGTGTCATATGTATTACACGGTTTGGTTGTTTTAATTTTAGCTGACAGTGGAGTCCGTGTGCTGACCGTGGGTGACCGTGGGGTTCGTGTGGTGACCATGTGGTCGGTGAAAGACCGTGGGGCTTATCTATGTTGCCCGTGAGTGGTGTCATGTCATGTTGTGGTGAATGTGGAGTCCGTGTGCTGACCGTGTAGTTCGTGAATAATCTTGGTCTTATCTATGCTGCCCGTGAGTGGTACCATGCTGTGGTGACCGTGGGGCTTGTCTATGCTGCCTGTGTATGGTGCCATGTTTTGGTGACCGTGGGATCCGTGGGTGACCGTGGGGCTTGTCTATGCTGCCCGTGTGGGATTCCTTGTATTGTACCTTGTGTATGCTGCCTTTGTGTATGCTTCGTTATATAAATGTATTATATATAATTGGGTGATGTTAAGTTGCAGAACCTGTGAGGTTTCTTGTGACGTATACTCTGTGCTTTGGTGACGATGGTTCAAAAGAGTGTACTCGTGTTCTCAAATCCAGGTACCAAGGCTTCGCGACCATCGTGTCTGTGTTGAATGTAAGGGATCTCGAGGGATCCTTCAAACAGACGGGGGGGGGGGGAGAGGACCATGCGTGGCGACTCCGCCACCATTGACTAGAGCGGGTGGAACTGGATATACATCTTGGACGTCAAATGGACGCCACGATAGTTGTAAAATACGTGTTCCACATTATTGCTGTTACCACCGGAGCAAATATTTCACACAACAGTTTCGTTATTTGAACGATAAACTCGTAATTTCACCTTTTCATTGCAGTTTCGTTATGTGAACGATAAATTAATAAATTCGTAATTTCGCATTTACTTCTCAGTCTTGTTACATGAACGATAACTTCATAATTTCATATTTACATCTCAGTCTCGTTACATGAACGATACATTCATACTATACTTGCCTTTGCTTTGGTAACTCGTTATATGAACGATATAACCAAAATTACAGGCATTTACATCTCTCTCGCTATAAGATATATATATATATATATATATATATATATATATATATATATATATATATATATATATATATATATATAATATTTATATAATATATATATAATATATATATTTGTAAATTCATACATATACTTGTATTTGTTGATCTGGTGATCTGACGTATTTCACGTCAGTTTCAAATACCTTTCGTTGAATCATCCTTAGGGTTTTGTCATTGAGTTACTTGTTATTGATAGTTCCATGTTATGAACATTATAATTTTCCTTATCTTTTATTTATAATGGTGTCACAATTGATTATATTTAATTGCGTTTATAAATAAACCTAATTAACGCAGTTGCTTTCTGTCTTCGCTAATCCAGTTCAAACCCGGCTTCATAAAGGTGACATTTGCAAGTAGAATGAGACAATATAACCTGAGATGATATCTTTTTGCTGGTTTTACACGATACTGTTTTCAATCCACAAGTTTGGCTATTGTCATAATTTCATATTTCACCAGCTATGTTATTTGACATCTTTATGTTTCTATTCGGGTAGACGCTTTGGGTAGTCTCATGTCAGATCTTTGAATTATTGTTAATTTCAAAGTATAAAAGCAACGCTATTTTTTTAAAGAAAGCACACAGGTGTCAAAATGGTCTAGGGCGCTCGCTTTTACAGATTAGCATATCATCTCTCTCTGTGTGGTTCGAGTCTCAGGTTCGGACAGCATGAGTACGTGAGAATGCTTGCCAGTAGTTTCCCGTGGGCTTTGCGGTTCTTTCTGGGATTTTCACGTGTTCTTTTACCCCATATATTGGCCGTCATGTATAACCTATCATGTGCTGAAAATTGGCATTAAACGCTATACAACAAGATATTTTTCAACTACATGTTAAGAAAGGTTACCGCGACTCAGTGTAAATGCTATTATTAATATAGACTTTGCCAAAATACTACGTTTAATCGATTCCTTTCAGTTGAGCCCCGTCTTAATCAATAGATATATTTGATCATACTGGCTTTGTGCAATGACCGACTCTTCATTACTTCCAATGTGAGGTAACTAAGACGTCCATATACTATTACATTTGCGCTAAGTAATGCTTCTCACACCTTACATCAAACTATAGAATGTTGTTCTATTTGTAAAGGACATAGTGACAAACATCTATTGGAACGATGAAGTAAAAATGATTTATACGATAAGACTATGCAAATGCATGAAGATCAATGTTAAATTTGCTATGGACAAAATCCCACATCTACGGGTATTGGTGATGCTTACTGATGAATACAGTATATAGGTGTCAGGTCTTGAGTTTTTAATGCAGATTTCAAAATATTGTCTGGTAGTAGATTTTATGACCTATATATACAAGCTTATAGAAGCAACGGAGTAGTCATACCTTTATTGATGTAATTCGTGTTATAATCGTCTACATTTGAGTTGACTTCATTATAGGGGTAGTATCAGTAAGATTTGTTGTTGTTGTTGTTCTGACGTTGGAGGTTTTGAGAGAAGGAGGAAAGAAATGGGGAGAAAACTGATTTTGACCTATACTACCTGTATCGGATGGACAGACGGAGAGAAGGAAATATATACACAAGTACTGTGGTTACTGAGGTAAAATAAATAACTGAAAGACATGCATACCTTGGAGTTATGTGGTGCTAACTGAGCGCTTATTCATTAATCACCTTATCCTATTTCTTTACATTATCTGCCTGGATTGGCTTGAACAAACCATTGAAGGAGGTATACATATTGCAAGAGAAACATAATTTTCGGGTCATATAATCTATTCAAGACCTAGCTCGTTGCTATATGCTTATAATAGTATCTCCTGTGTTTGGGTTGTTTGTTTATATCAACGTTTGAATTTGTAAAGGCAGCGTAAAAAAATACATGGTATACATTAAAATAGGTTGTATTTTGAGGGATTTATGTAAACATTTTAAGTATCAGTCTTCTTGATATACCCGGTAAGTATTAAATCGTACAAATACACCTTTGTATTGTATTAGTTTATAATATTATCTAGTCAACGTATTGTGCAGGTAACGATCTAACTAAACTCGTATACGTGTTTACAATTACGGGAATTCCTATCTAGTCACTGTATAAAGTGATACTGAAATTACAGTACTGTCGAAATAATTTGTTTTATGGTAATGACACGCACGCAAAGCATATCTGAGTTCAGACAAACTTGACTGTAGCACGGTGTCTGATAAGCACTCTGGTGCATTCATTTGTGGACATGAAAACAATATTTTGTATGGAATTTAATTCGTTTGGGAAGTGGGAATAATGGGACACTGGGTAAGGGACTCCTCTATAAATACCAGTCTGATAATAAAGCAGGGGCCTCTGGGTGTTCGTACTTTCAGCCACGTACAACGTAAGTATGTTCTTTTCATCGTCCGTAATCAACTACGTCCTAATCTCAATGGAATAAGTTATGCACCAAGATTGATCAGGTCCTGTTCATAAATCAACTCTCTAGATTTATTGACAAACAACAAGAAGGACGACGGACTACAGACGTACGGCCATACCAGGACCGTAGTTGACTTCCACTAGGTAAACTAAGACAGATGTGTGAATACTCTTTCCCGCTTTGTTTGCAAAGCAATATTATACAGTGTTTCTAAGTGTACATGCACCATGCATATATTCTAGACTTATTTTGGATGCTGTCAATTTGATTTTCATTTTTACTATATAGAACAAGACAGGTTATACATGGTGGCCTATATAAAGGGTGGAGGAAAACGCTTGGTAAAATCTTTCGATCCACGGAAAGTTACTGGCAGTTTTCCCACATATCCATATTAGCCAGCCTGACATAACGCGGGAAATGTGAGACATTGGCTAATGGCTACTCGTCAATTCGAGACCACCTATAAGTTTGGTATTCTGTAATAGTAAATATTTTGTTTTGCCAAAGACATTAGTCTTTTATACACAAGCTGATATCTCTTTGATATGTTTTAAATTTAACAGTAGCTATTCCTTAATTTCGAATGTCTATATTTTGCAGACCGGGCCTAACTAACTTCGTCCATGTATTTGGTTATCAACTCACTTCACTTAGAGTAAATACTCCTGTATCGACATTCCCTTGAAAAGACACGATGGCCACTGTAAGATCGAATAGCAGAATAGTCAAAGTTGGGATTATAGAACTAGAAAAGAAAGGTATGTAATAGATAAGTCATATATAAAATCCTTGATGATAATTACTAAGACATCGATGAATATCCTTGGTGTTCCAAAATATACTAAACACAGTAGGTGCAAATTACGGTACATAGAGACGATGATGTTGATGATGATGATCATTCGGTGGCAATGACCATATATTGAGCCACGTGTTACGATTTTGTTGATGAATAACTTGATGATGATTCCACTTATTTAAAAAGATCCCAACCATTATTTCTATACCAACACGTAAATCTAAAATTCCAATTATTTGTTCTTGTTAAAACGTTCAATATAACCTATAAATAAACAGTCACAACGGTCACGGATACTGTAACAAGACATTGGACCACCTTAATGAGATACAGCTAGCACCAAAAGATAAACAAGCATGGCACATGAAATGTAGACTACTACTCCTTGGATGGTAGCATCAACTTCAGTTTGGTGGCTAGACTTGTATATTTGGGTGTCATCAGCGTACAATTGGTGCGACACTGGATGATGATGTATGACACTTGAGAGCGGCTGAGTGTACAGAATGAAGAGAACGGGTCCAAGAATAGATCCCTGTGGAACACCACAACATAGGTCAACTGGGCTGGAGTGTATTCCATTTGCAGATATAATTTGTGTCCTGTTGACTAAGTAGGACTTGAACCACTGTAAGGCTATATTCTGAATGCCAAATACATGCTGGAGACGGTTAAGTAATATATCATGGTCTATTGTGTCAAATGCTGCAGATAAATCCAGGAGAGTGAGGATTGTAATCTTTCCACTATCCAAAGCAGAGAGAATGTCACTAAATACTTTTAGAAGAGTAGTTTCCATAAGAGATACAGGTTGAGTTAGAACAAACTTTTGTAAGATTTTTTTATATGAATGGGAGATTAGAAACTGGGCGGTAGTTTTTCAAATCGTTATGGTCCAGTGTTGGTTTCTTCAGCAGTGGCTTTACGATGGCAGTTTTGAAAAATGATGGGAATTCCCCCGATGAGAGAGAGATATTAATAACATCAGTTAGTGAAGGCAATATTGGGTCTAAGCACCCAAGCAGCAGTGATGTCGGAATTGGATCAAGTTCACAAGACTTTGGTGCATTTTTCATCAGGATTATCCGTACTAATTCAATAGAAACTGGTTCATATGCTCCTAATGGTTGTCGCTGAAATTCTACATCATAACTGTATGGTGACGAATCAGTTGAAACTGTGCTGTCAAGCGAATCTCTAATGGTTTGTACTTTGTCATTGAATAAATTTGCAAATTGGTCTGGTAGGTCTAGTGGAGAGAAGGTTGCTGGAAGTGGTGTACATTTGTTCCTTGACATTAGTTTGTTAGTTATCTCGAAGAGCTCTTTGCAGCTGGAACTCTCCGTGATCTTAGTACTGTAGTGGGATGATTTGGCTAAATGGACTATGTTTGTGACGTTCTTCTTAGCGGCTTCGTAGATTTGTTTATGAATAGTGAGTCTGGTGGAAATCCAAAGCCTCTCTGCTTTTCGGCGATGTCTTTTAGCAGTGCGAAGCTGGTCCCTACCACTGCTATACCATGGAGAACACTTTTTTAATTATTGATACTCTGCATTTGGTGGCTGGGGCATGTTTTCCAAGCAATGAACGCAGGCAGGTATCAAGTTGTTCCGCTGTTGGATGTAAGAAAGTTGTTAGGTTTTTTGAATGTCGTGCATGAAGTTGGTTCTATTTATCATACGGAGGTTTCTCTTAGTAGCAAATCTAGGTGGAGGGTTAGGGACTGATATATCGAGATGGCATACAATGCAGAGGTGATTCGATGCAAGTTCGTGGGACACAAGGGTGGATTGCAGAATATTATCATCAGGTCTATTTAGAAACCAGTCTAAAATGTGACCAAGTTTATGGGTAGGTTGGTTAACTGACTGTTTAAGATTTAAAACATGAATGTAATCTAGGAGTTTTGATGTGTATGGTTTACCAGGACAGTCAAAGTGAAAGTTGAAATCTCCAAAAATAATTAGGTTGCCACCTATCGAATTTCCATACTCTAGAAGATTTGGAAACTGCTCCAAAAAGAGAGATTCATTCAGCTTGTTTTTTTCTACTAGGGGGAGAACGGTAGAGACAGAAAAAATGGACTGACCTTTGTTCCAGTGTGAGCGTTGTTTGGACTAGTTCAAACGATGTGTGACAGAATCTGAAGGTTGTATTGTACTTAAGGCATTTGATCATGGAATTCTTTGTAATTACAGCAATTCCACCTCCACGAGAGTTGCGTGGGTTAAATATTCGCATGTATTATTTTGTGCGCCTACATGATCTCCGTCCATCAGCTGATGAGTATAGGGCGAAACACCCATAATATTTTCACTAGCCAACATTAAAATGATATCATATTATACTGATATCAATAATTATCTTGCAAATCTGCTAGATTTAGCGTGTCTGTACCCTTCTCGACTACATTTATCGTCACGTTCAAACCGAAGATACTGGATGTCAACTAAAATTTGGTTACCCCAACTGAGCACCTTCGAATAAATTGGAGGTCATTAGTGTGGTTGTTTGCTATTGATTTTTGTAGATCAAAAGGTCTCGAGGTTACAACTGAACTCGGGTTTGTATTAATATGCCAAGACTCTGTATTTTATTCCGAATGAGTGTTAGGAATATGTGGTATAACGGTACCAATTGCACAAGTCCAGGTGGGTGGAGCTTAAGGTGTATGGAAACTTAGCATTCAGAAATAAACAACAACACAAGCTATGATTGGTGGATTATGTAAGACTTGTACTTTCTGTTCGGCTTAAACAAAGTTTATCCTCTTGGCAACATGTGTATTGATGCTAATTCCTATATAGATCATATTTTGTATTTTTGATGATTTTTTTGAAAATGTGATACACATGACTGAAAATAGGTATGTTGTAACTAGATAACTCATACCCCTGTCTAGTTCCAGCAGAGTTATCTCTCTTAAATGCAATGGAGTACCTGGTTCTATCATTGTCAAATTGGCAATCTAACATTGTTCTCTATGACGGTGTGTGGCATGCATGCTGAAGTAGGATAGAAAGTATATTTATTTCACAAAACATTAGCATTGAGGTATATGGAAAAACAATTGGTACCGTGATACCATGTAAACCTTAGCGTTCGAACCAGTAGCAGACGACATAAACTGGAGAGTGCAGAAGTTTACCTGGCGATATGATTTTCATTGAAATAATCAGGGTAGTGCATACATGCAATTTTGAATAGCAGATGCAAACTATTGGACGATGATATATCTGTATTGTTTATACTTCATTTTTTAATGTTTTTATGTATAAGGTATAATAAGCATGCTGGTTTCCGTTAGTAAAATGAAAAACTCTGCAACATTCACTCCCCTTCTAATTTATACACAGTAGAAATTGTGTATAAATTTTAGTAGGAGAGGGATGTTTTCAGTAATTGTCTTTTTACTGAGATAAATAAGTGCTCGTACGGTCGTACCGATTACTGATTGTGTAGACTTTATTGGCAAGTCCCGAGTCTATCCCCATTTGTGCTGCCATCCCCGTGTGTGCTGCCCCTGCAAGGTAACTTTTTAAATCATTTATATTTTCAAAAGAAAATTTGTACGCACAGAATTAAAAAAAACAAATTTACATTTAAAATCTTACCATGTGCGTCATTTATTTTGGTTATTTGCACTTGAATTATGTTTCTGATTTTATAAACTTAAATTATGTGTAATGTTATCTAAAACATTTGTCTTCGTTTATTCTCGTTTTATCTGAACACCTAAAATTTTAGCATATTTTGGGTAGGTCCCGGTCCTGTCGATAAGGACTGCCTCAGAGGCAAACGTCGGTTGTTTTATGTTCATTTATCTTTTTTATTTTCACCTAGCAAGTATGTCACAAGTAGGTAATTATTTATAGTGAGCGAAAATCGATCCTTTTCAATGATTTTCTCACGAGCTTGATCCACGGGCATAAAACAAACCCCAGGGCCTATATTGATTGCATATGATATATTAATTTGTATTTTCATGCACTGTTGGCCTATACATGTGTATATGGCTGGGATCTCAATAATTCCAAGTTATAAGGTATCGTTCAAAAACTTCATTGGAGTTGTGGTGGTTCCTGTGTTGATAATAAGTTGCATACAATAATTAATGTGTCTTTCGTGCCAAAAAATGAAGTGATAATCTCAAAAGTTTCAAAATTGCTATACAGGAGTAGGGATGGAATGCATTGTAAGTGCCAGTTATGTGTACATCTCTGATTGCATGTCGGAAAGGTCTGTGTTATGGTTATTAGTTGGTGATCTCAATAACTTGTATGATGTGACCCGGGGGGATAATTTTTTGGGATGGTGGGGATATACATCAGGCTATATTTGTATACATATTTGGTCCACAGATCTCATATGGCTTGAGTTACTTTAAATTTATATAGAATCACCGCTACTCCATTAGCCCAACTTTATTCTGAACAATAAGTTTTTTGTTTCTTTTTTAAACGTATTACCGGTACTATTAGTTTGCAATAACAGTAATAGTTTCAAAACAGTACAAAGTGGCATTTATAACATACAAGAAAAAATTATTTTAAAAGTATTTTTTATATTATTTTTTTTAGTTGTAGTTACAATCACATATGGTAATTAATAGGAGTTACTTGGAACTTACGTAAAATCGCATATACCCCTTTATTCCTACTTTATTCTGACTTTTTTTTATCATTTATTACTCTAACGTGTTGTTCGTTCTACATATCATAGCTAAATTTTCCTATCTTTAACTCGGTAAATATTCGGGTCATCGTCATTCCATGTTGCTAAAAATACGTAATTCGTTTTAAATGCTTCGTGTGACATAAATTAGGGATTGTTTGGAACGAATTATAATAGTAATTAAAATACAAATAATACAACTATTACGATAATGGTGGTTTTAAATGCTTCGTGTGACATAAATTAGGGATTGTTTGGAACGAATTATAATAGTAATTAAAATACAAATAATACAACTATTACGATAATGGTGGTGGTGTGTAAAATTACTAATGTATGCTAATGTTTTAGGTCAAAATAGACTGTATAATATTGTTTCGGTCATAAATACATATATAAATTATATAAATGTGTAAAAGTGCATATATCGTTGTTTACTAAAAGTATATCTTGATATATTTTATTACACTGTGTCATTGTTTTAGGTCAGATGTTTATATATATATATATATATATATATATATATATATATATATATATATATATATATATATATATATATATATATATATATATATATATATATATATATATATATATATATATATATATATATGTGTGTGTGTGCTTGTTTGGCATTGTTTACTAAAAGTATATATTTCTGTATTTTGTTTATTCCGAATTCTGATAGAAAGTTATTTTTTATCCACAGCCGGCCGTGAACCCGACTACAATGGCATTGTGGTGATGGAGGACAAGTTGCTAGTCATAGACTACAATGAGAGTAAACTGCAGCTTTTCGATCGTCATGACGGCAAACTGATTACATCACACAGACTGAAGTCCTATCTTACTGATGTATCTCTTATTAACCAGATAGAAGTCGCCGTGTGTCTGGTAGACGGTACGGTTGTAATCATGTCTTTAAAATCGATAGATGACGAAAAACAGGTCAAAACATTACCGACAAGATTTATTGAATGTCTTTCAGTGGCAAAATTGAATTCAGACCAACTCGTTGTCAGCGGTTGTAAATACGACGGCATGTTGTATTGGGGCATTGTATCGATTAGAGATGGACATCTGGACTCAACTTACGTCATCTGTCAAGGGAAAAGGACTCGCATGGCCATCAAAGATACCACTTTATACATCTCGTGTCGGGCTTGTGACTCCATTACTAATGGTGTTTATGCTTATGATATTTCTAATCCACACACACAAAAGTTTTTGTATCGACATCCGGAATTAAAAAAACCGGGGTCAATAATGGCTGATAGAGATTATGTGTATGTGTGTGACAGGAACTCGAACAGAGTTCATCAGCTGAGAGACAGCGGTGAACCAGTAACCATACACGCAGTATCATCAAGTCTGGATGAAATATTCTATGATGACCAGCATAGATTACTTTACACCACAAGTGATGGCAGTAATGTGATAACTGTTTACAAAATGGAATCTTTACAGCAGCCAGGTAATTCTATTTTATTTTACATCACACCACAACAAAAATACATACGTCATTTATTTACATTTCCTAATTCACATTTTTGCCCCAAAATATGATTTATGAATATTGTAGTCATAACTTTATTGCAAGATTAACATGTATAGCATATTTAAAATAAAATAGAAGTGGAATAAATATTATTTTATTATTCTGGGAGTCTGAAAATATCAAGTTCGTCATGCATGGTCATATCTTTCGATTTATAATATAAATAAAATATTTTTGTTATTTTAGAATTTAATAGAAATTGAATTATAGTCTTTAATTTCATTAATGATTGGTAATTCGTCTGCACGTTGGTTGTCACTACATAATTTTCGTATAAAAATATTAAATCTGTATGGAATATCACAATGGCTGCTTATCTGCTAAACTCGCATCATCACCAATTTAGGGCAATGCACATTTTTTCCCAGAAGGTGGCGCCTTCATTGATAAATGTTTGCACACATGTCATTGCACGCGACATGCACGCGACGGGATCTCGTTCAGCGGTTAGCAGCGTCTAAAATTCCCACGTTTTTTTTGTGTTGATAACATACATGTTGATGGAGCGGTTCTTTAACGATTTTTCAAGGTGGATTAATCGACGAAAAAACTAAAATAACAAGATAGCTGGACAGTTAAGATTTTAAAAAATATAAATACCATTTTTGATAAACAACGGTATGTAATACAATGCTATATTTACTACGATCTGTTCATGTTTTCTTTGAAGGATGCAATGATATTGCAAACAGACGATGTTGAAAATGGAGGCAGGGCTAAGATGAAAGAATATGGAGAAAGATTATAGAAATAATATTGTAAAGTAATATTGTAAAATAAAGCCCGACATTTTTACTAAAATTAAAATGATGGATGTTGAAGTAATTATTCATATTGTTTGTCACACGCGAGCTAAGTTTACCCCCCCCCCAAAAAAAAAAACTGATCTGAAAGAGAAAAAAATTATAGTGACAAAAATGTTTTAGATTACCCCTATAACTCGTTATCATGCTATATAAGATAATATATATGTTAACAGCTTGTCAAACACTTACATGTATACATGGGAATTATTTAAATCTGCAACATCAATTTGAAATACATTAATAATGCCTACATTACCTATTCTTTGTTCAATTGTTGTCATCATATAGGTCATTCAAATATAAGTTTAAAATATGTATATGGTGTACATATGTTTGTATATGATAAATCCATGTATGAACATTTTAGTACCTGCACACAAAGGAATGATACTGCCACAAGGATTCATATTGCTTACAATTTGCCCATAAATTATACATGCACTGTATAATATTATGACATAAGTTAATAGTAATATATATTGTGTGGTTCATATCTAAACTGCAAGCAACAATATAAATCCTTGTGGGTATCTGTATAGAACTAATTTCAAAAATTATTAGGGGCCCCAGAGTGGTCTAAAGCGCTCTCCGTTACTGATCACTGCCATCTCACCTCTGTCTCTCTGTCTACGTGGGTTTGAGTCTCAGATTAGGCTAATGTAATTATGCGAAAAACTTGCCAGTAGCTTCTCGTGGGTCGGTGGTTCTTTCCTGGGGTTTTCCCGGGTGCTTCCTCCACCAATAATGCTGGCCGCCATTGATAGCCTATTGTGTGCTGAAAAATAGCTTTAAACCCTACAAAAACAAAAAATAATTTTAGCAGATTAAACTGTACATCACTTTGGAACACAAAGTTAAGAATGATTGGAGACTTAGCCATACTTTTAAGCTTTATGTTACAAATGACTTCATCAAAATATATATTTTTTCTAGTACATTATATACCCAGACCTAGCTTAACAGTCTTGATATCTCCATTCTTTATCTGGGATATTCCAGTTGCAGTCAGTGGTCTGCATGTCTGTCCATCCTTCTATGACAAATCTAGTCATAATTAACTATTCACAATACTTGAAAACTTTAAATGAATCTTTTTACATTGGAAGGGTAGATACCTGGTTGATTTCAGGCTGGGTTAAACCCTGAGACTGATTACTGGGGAATGCATAGAATGCACCCCCCCCCCCACACACACACACACTAAAGCACTCTAAATGTGATAATCAGTTTTTATTTCTTTTTGACCTTTTGGTAGAAAATGTATTGAACATTCATTAAAGAAAAAAAATTATGAATTTTTTTAAAATCGACCTGCAGAGGACATTCTTTGATTTCAATGTTCAAAATGTGAGATGGTGTGATAATCTAAATTTGTTTGCCAGGAAAGCATGCAACTTTTATTGCTTCTCACCCCACACACACCCATTAGATAGGGATGTATACTGTGTGTTCCAGTGTGTCCATCTATTCACAGAGCACATATAAGAAATGGATATCTATTTTATAAGTATCCTAGCCATTGTTGGAAATTATTCCATGGAAGTGGCAGTTTATACTTTTCTTATTGTTGACAATGGAGAGCACGTTAAGGGAAATAATTTCAATATGCACTTACTGAACTGGGGGTATCGATAAGACATTGGTGGTGAGTTGCCTGTTATTTACTCCTCGAGGCTCAACTGCAGTACTTGATCTTGTAGTGACTCTGGAGGAGCATAGTTGCACCATAACACTGAGTAGGGAAACAAAACGTATGTACTGTAATTTGCTTTCAAATTTAATTACAACTTGATACCCTGATGTAAAGCAAAATTTAGCTGTATTCAGTGTTCCTTATGTTTTCAGATTCAGAACAGGGTTATAAACTGCAGCGCCCTGTCCGAAATGAGAGTAACCAACCAGGAGAAAGGCAAATTGATTCGGAACCTGTTGCAAGATCTAATCAAAGGGAGACAAGTCATGGGAATCCTTTGAGCCATGATGCTGATGATAACAAGAATACAGAAGTACTATATTGCCAACAGCAGAACGTGGACCGAACTCATTCATCTACATCTAGTCTACAAAAAGGTATGCCAACATTTCTCAGCATTGCACATGTTGCAGTTGTAAATAACTTCACCGTTAAACATTGCCATCTTTCTGAAACACATAGTAAGTGTAGGACAAAATCTTAGTACCTGTTGAGTCTGCTATATAACAGTAGATATCTCTTTTAATCGTATTTGATATTTGAAATTTGTTGTTTAATTTTCATGTGCACAATTGGACACCAATAAATTCTGTATGATGAGTTTTATTGGCAAAAGATTTATTAATGTTGCAGACATGGATAACAATGATATAGCTTGATCACTCCGGTTTAGCTATCGAAAGTTTCAGGTCGATATTTTCTTTAATAATCTGCATCATTGTTGATAATATACATGTATATCTACATAACAAATCCATTATATGAACAGGCATTCCAATAGAAATTTTAAAAATGGATGACAGATCCATCCAACTTTTTGAAGAGGCTCTAAAAGACGGAAAAGAAACTGTACACAGCATACGTATTATGGTTGTTGGACACGTGGGTGTAGGCAAGACGACCCTAGTCAAGCGTCTTCTTGGAGAGGAGGTAAAAATTTCCAAGAGACGTAGTACAGAGGGCATAGATGTCTATGTCAATTGCTGCGATGTTTCTTTGTCGACCCATGAATGGACAAGGCGAACAAAAGGTATGTAGGCATACATACACATTAATGATCTACCACTCTCTATTTATACAAATGCCAGAAGGTGAAATGTATCACGTTAAACTGTTTCTGTCCATCGATCTCTATTTCCCTTCTTCACAATAACAAAGTTTTCCACTATCTAATGTTACAAATTTTGTAAGTAGTTTGCATTTTTGGGAAAGGAACAGACCGAATTTATCAATTTCTGGTTTAGAAGGCTTAAAATCAGGGTCAAGGTCACCGGGCTAACATAATGAAACTTTACACACAGCAATGACAGATTTTCAAGATGTACTTGAAAAAGTAAATGTTCCTCCTCATTCACTACTTTCACATATACACAGCAAGGTGCAGGTTTTAATTCTTGATTATTTAACTTTTGCTACAAGTATTTGGTATGTTAGCACAATGCGTATGTTGTTGTATTTAATTATTGTACTTTTAATATTTGCTTTTTCCTCCTTCATGTACTAGCACAAATCTATATACTGCTTGCATCCTGTATGCACCTTTTGGCTTTTAGTCACCCTCTGTTGTATGCTAACTTGCTTTGTAACATAGCTCCATGGTGAGTGGTATTGATACTAACACCATATAAGCCATTAACCAGGCAGCCTTGGTAGAATTGTCTGGGGGTTCAGGTTAGAAGGATTGTATTTGATCATTTTTGTGCCCATGTATGTTTAGGTTATCATTCTTAACCATGTTTTTAAAAATAATATCTGGTACTAGCCAAAGGCTGGTAAAAGTTTTGTCCATTAAGCATTTTATATCCTAGTTTGTGGCTTCATTTCATGGTAATGCTCTACAATTTCAAACTTTCCATCGGGGGTAAATTTGAAAGAATAAGAATTTTCCTGGGTGTCCTCACTGGTTATACTGGCTATTTAAAAATGATTGTTTATATCTCGAGTATTATTCAAGAACCTTTAATTCCTTTATTTTGATATGATTGATGGGTGTAATATGGGTTATAGATTATACACATTGGCCTTACTCCAGATGTGCACTTTTCAAAAACTGCTAGCTTGAGTTGGACATTTTCATTTTCTGAATTTCAGAGATAAATTGCAAAATTATTTTACATTGTATGTATTTAGTAATTCTTTCATTGCACTTTCAGAAGCTGATATTTAGTCTAGCAAAATTATTTTACCCAATTTTAATGTACAATTTCAACATGTACAGTCCACTCCAGTGGCCTAGTGGTTAGACATGGGAGGTCATGAGTTTGATCATCAGCAAAGACTTATAAAAATGGTACTAACAGCTGTCTTGCTTAGCACTCAGCATTAAGAAGTAAAGCGTTAGGGCTGGTCAGCCTGGTGTCAGGATAATGTGACTGGGTCGGATATGATGCTACATGTCTGCGGCATGGTGCCCGAGTGCTAGACATCACTATAAACTGCCACACTGTGGACATCGTAGTGAAAAGGCTGAACAATTGTTTAAGCTATGTTAAAAATTCAAATCAATCACTCAACAAGTATAATATCCAAAGAAATGTCAGCCACATTACATCAAAGTAGCATTGAAATATACCAGCATTCTTGCCACTGTGCATGCTTCAAATGCATGCAACTTCTTGCATACATCACAAACTTAATAGTACATAGTAACAGGTGAGAGCCCTCCATGGTGACTTTGAATTTCTTCACCTCAAATCCAAGAATGTATATACAAGTTAAACAGCCAAAAAATATTGTCATCAAAGAAATTGTCAGAAAGTATGTTATATTATTGATAATTAATACAAATAACAATTTGTGACATTTGTCTAGTTCCATCCCTGGTTACAGAGCGCAGAAGTAGGATAACCTTTCCTGACACACTGACATGGCATTAGTGAGTTAATTAATGTGCATGTATCATATTGTTGAAGAAGAAAAGCTTGCATCTGTTATAAAGTTAAAAGATGTGCAGGAAACTAACAGTTACCAGTATCAGGTTTCAAATTCACAACAAGTGAAAAAGTAGTTAACCAAAATGACTTATTGTTATACTACCGAGGTCCCTCACCCTGATCCCATCGGGTTATATGGACAATACGAGATCCCATGTCAGACTTATTTGGTTGTATAGTATCATCATGGATAACGAAGACATGAAGACATATCTTTGAAAAGCAGATGTTACAGATAGAATAAAATCGATATATGTCAGAAGAGGTCTTGGTATAAAACATCCCATGTATATTATAGAAGCATCATTCAGGTAGGTTTGTCTAGCATTTGTATCTTCAAAACCGATACGGAAATCTACATGCACCATGTTTATACTGTTCTCTTAAAAAAAAATATTCTATCATTTTGTTCATGATTTTTAAATTATTTAGAAATTTGCTGCTAGAACACATGTTCCATCTGCTTACCATACCACACCTTATATACATCCAAAAGTCTCAGATTATTTTTACCTGACTAGTATCATTTTGTCAAAGTTTATGTAGAAGCACTAGATGGTCTGTATGTGTACGAGACAGTGTGTGTCAATGGTCATAAAAAGAATATGTTTGGTTCCAGTAACACAGTCTACCTAATTTTGACCATATAATAAGTTTTCATCTATAAACACAGCCATGCCCTGTGTTTTACATCCAGACAAGTGACTTTAGAATGGAACCTCTGATGTTATGTAACATAATATTGATAAATAATGAAGCCTATAACTGCCCGCTTGTTTCCATGTCATTACTAGAACCACACATTTTTATATTTTAACATTATTTTATCGCCATTTAGATTGGTGAATGAAAATCAAATTCAATTGTTGTCTTGCTTCTTTTGTTTTCAGACTCAGGACAGGATTATCATCAACTTCAGCGTATTGCTAAAGTCCTGTATGAACAACACTCAGTGGTGGGCAAAGTCAGTGATGAAATAGTCATAAAGCCGTTAGAAGAAGACAGAACTGAAAGTCTTGAACATATTAATGCTGCTGTTAATGTCCAGAAAGCAGAAGGACTACACCATTCTTCTGAGAAGGAGTTTGACCAAGATTGTTCGTCTGCCACTAATCAGCACGAAGAATCCACTGCTCATGAACAAGAAGAATCCACTGCTCATCAGCCAGAAGAATCCTCTTTAGCTGTATTTGAGAATAAATCTACCCGGTCTAAAACAAACACGATAGCCATGATAAAATTGTTGAAAGAAAATGTTGATAAAATAGAAGGTACTGGCGAAAACTCATATCTGACAATTTGGGACTTTGCAGGCCAGTATGCATTCTACACAACACACCAGACATTCCTGACAAGAAGAGCAATATACCTCTTGGTTTCTGATGTTAGTGGACAGGTCACTGATCTTGTAGCTGATGATTGTTATTTTGATAGCAAAGGGATGATGAAGTGCCAAGTTCATGGTAAATTTTGATCTACTACTTCACTGCCAAAATGAAATACATGAACTCATTCTTCATATTATACTTTCTACAGTAGTACAGGCAGAGCACAGATTTATTCCACACTGGAAGGAAGAGATAATATAAATAAAATGAGAGCATTTAGAAACAATTTGACTTGCCTGGATTGACTGAACCATAAATGAATGATCTCATTATGAGCACTAAGACATACAGGTCATGGCCAAGAAATTAATATCATCATTATTGTATCTCAGAACAATGGCATCATTTCTTTGTTGCATACCTCACTTAGACTTCATGTATGACTAACATTTAAGATAAGGAGGATTCCTGTTGATTTTAGAATCAAAAGGTCAAAGGTTGCAGTTACTGAGGCAAAGAGAAGAAAACAATGGTTTATGAACAACATTCATTCTACAATGCAGACTTGGACAAAACTTTGTGGTTTGCGTGTGATTTGGATAAGTAAACAAAACTAAAAATATTAGGGTTAAAAAAAAACAAAGCTAAAGGTGATTATTACTGAAAAATAAAATTGATTTTTTACAGAAATTTTATTTACTTACATAAACATCTATTGATTTTGGGACAAGCAAATACTATGCCATTCAATCTATTGTGTATGATTTATTTTCAGAGCTAGTTGAGGTTTGGCTAAACTCAATACATTCATGTGCATCATCTCCTGATGCTGACAGCCCCCCAGTGATTTTGGTTGGAACACATGTGGATAAAATTTTACAGGTACAATTAAGACCAATAATATCAATGTTACAAGTTTTTATTTAAGGTCTATTTATCTCCGCTTGTTATTGACCCGAAGAGCTTATGGGATGACCTGTTGTCCATTGTCCATCTGTAAGTTTGTTATCATTACTGTTCATGAACTACATGGAGGATTCTGAAACATACACATTCATGCCATGGATTAGTTATTCTTAAATTCTGCTCCTCGGACATCCAGTATGGCTGCTACTTTGGCTATCCTGAAATTCTTGTTATTGTAGTTATCCTGATAGAATGTTCATATCATAATGATGTTGCATTTTTACCAAAATGGGAGTCCAAGACTCCTGGTTTTAAAATCCTAACGAGATCTCTGACTGATGATATTTTTAAAATTTTGTTATCAGAAATCTTCTGAATGGAAAGTCACATGAACATATACATTTTACCAAAATTATTTGTATGATGTCCAGTTGGTCCGAAATACTACTGCTCATACGTCCAATATGGTTGTTATGACAGTCATCTCAAACATCTTTTTGCTTCAATAATCATCATCTTAACTGGATATAGGAGTCACAGATCATGTGACCCAAGGTTGTGTCGCGTATCAAATCAGGAGAAGGAATTATCATTCACATGGGAAACCTAGCCACCATTCTATGGAAGATTACCTGAGGTAGATGTCTTATGATCAGCATTGCTTCATTCTATTACACATGCTCTTAAACTTAATGTTAGCAGGGAGCATATTTGAAGGAGAAAGCAATTTTCTAAGTAAATTATTTCTCTGAGAATATTTACCCAAATTACTTAAAAATCTTCTCAACCATCAAGCTATGCAAGCATCCTCATTGTTTTGTTGTCATTTGCCCTTTTTCTAAGATGAAAGAAGAAATTTCATTTGTTGTGGGACTGGATTTGGGAAGGAGCAGACTTATATCTCATGCATTAATGTGACTTAAGTGTTCTCAGAAAACAGAATTTATTTAAATATTTATTTTCTGCTTCTTCTAAGTTATCAACAGGGAGTTCTTTCTAAATCAGTTATGATGTGTAGTTGTAAATGAAAATTGTGCTATATAGACTTCCAATATGGTTGCTACAGTGGCCACCTTAAAAATCTTTTTATTTTGTTGATTTGTATCCTCCAGTAGCTTGTTCGTCAGACAATATCTACCCAGCTGCTGGTCCATTGTGACCTGGCTGAGACCTACTCTAAAGCTAGAGTTATTTCTTTACAAGATTTCATGCAATGCAGGTGAAGATCATAGAACTGATGAAATTATGGCCCTTTATGGGGTTCTAAAGCCAAGAGTTTATTGTTGATTCATCATGATTATCCCCCACTGTTAAAATGGCTCTACATGGTATGACTATGAACAAGATCTAACCAAATGACAAGCCTTATGACTATATATCACATAAATAACACCCAACCAAATGATACAAGCCAAATGTATTTACAGGGTTATGAGTAAGACCCAGCCAAATGATACAACCCAAATGTATCTACAGTGTGCAACCAAATGACGCAAGCCAAATAGCTGTACTTTACCATCTTCCTTTAAGATAGAATCCAGTTAATAGTAACTTCCTCTCACACTTTGCTTTATTCTGACACTTGACGTTATTCTGAATCTGCATTTGTGGAGTTAAAATATGTTTCTGAATATATGTACCATTGCTGACTGTGCAGTTAGTCTTATCCTACATTATGTATACGACATCTAATAATAAATTTCTATATTTTATATGTGCTAATAAATTCCTATATTGTATGAGCAATAATTCAATTTTATAGTTTTTATGTAATAATAAATTATTTTAGTTTGTTGATTGGAAATGTTTATCTCTTATTCACATAAGTTCTGAACTTATTATTATAATACCAGTGATGTGTCCCCAGTAACTCAAATGTGTGACAGGGCTAAATTCAGTCATAATACCAAGCATTCGTCCCATGTAACTCAACTATTTGACAGGACTAGATTCAGTTATAATACCAATTTTGCATCCACGCTAACTCAGCTCAGCATCAGGACTAGATTCAGCCATTATTATGCCAATAATGTGTCCATTGTAACTCAACTGTGTGACAGGACTAGATTCAGTCATAATTCCAATCATGTGTTACTCGTAACTCAACTGTGTGACAGGACTAGATTCAGTCATAATTCCAATCATGTGTTGCTTGTAATTCAACTGTGTGACATGACTAGATTCAGTCATAATACCAATCATGTGCTGCCTGTAATTCAGCTTTGTGACAGGACTCATTTCAGTCAGACTAAAGCAGTTTTGAATTTTCAGTTGCTTTCACTAATATGAGAAGTTCTTTTTAAGATGGTGCAAATAGGTTATTTTTGAGAGGGATTATAGACTAAATTGCAAGATTGCACACACAACATTTAATTTTGTAAAATAGACATCCAGATGAATTATTATAATGGTATTGGAAGATTGATAAATGAATATCTCTATAGGATATTAGCTCATTTGTCCACATGATCAATTTAGCCTATGATATAAAGCTGCATTTGCCATTTCAAACTTGATAAATAGACATATATTATAAAAACCTTAAAAAGACCTTTTTCATGAGTGAAAATTTCTTTGTTAATCTATGAAATCCAGGTGAACAATATTAGTTTTTTAAAGTTTAAGTAAAACCAGTGCAAGCTACTAAAGTTAAAATATATTTTTGAAATCCCTTAAAAAAAGTCTGGTATTTTGGTCATTTTAATGCTTTAGGTAGGCTAATTTGATTATCATTAAAATGGCCGCTATATAACCAAAACATATTACTATTCTTTATGTAGACTGGTTATTATTATTAAAAGGTCCATCTTGTACATATAGCAGACTCAATATTATTATTCAAAGGTCCTTCATATAACAAAAACATATAACAGACTGGTTATTATTCAAATTTCCTTCATATCACCAAAACATATAGCAGACTGGTTATTATTATTAAAATGGCTTTTATATAACCAAGTCATATACCTACATGGCTTGTAGACTGGTTATTATTATTAAATGGTCTTCATATAACCCAAACTTATAGCTAGCCTGCATGTAGACTGGTTATTATTATTATTATTATTATTATTATTATTATTATTATTATTACAATGGCCTTCATAATATAAGCTTTCACCAAATCATATAGCTAGTTTGCATGTAGAGAGGTTAACAGAGAAATCAGTCCAGGAGGTTGCATTCTATACACATTTTAAAATGAGAATAGTTTGAAATTTAATTAGCTCACATTTAAATTAAGATGCACAAAATGAATGAATGATGAAACACAAGTATGATAAGATCTACAAGAAAATAACTTTAATTTAGATAGTTTGCATGATTATGTTTCCTGCCATGTTTATAAATCAAAGCCAATTAATATTGTTTGGCTCAAAATACAAAACATCTGAATATTCATGCATTTTCTCAGCAATCAGTGAAAAATAGGCGCATTTGCCTTTATTCATCTTTTGGCATTCTGCGTTTTCTTTTTAGGGCAAAAATCATGAGATATGTAAGAGATACTTTAGGGAGATCCGTTCATATCTAAAAGACAAACCTACCAGGTTTCACTTGATAGATGAGGACTTTGCCATTGACAACACTGTTGTAGACAGAAGATTGGAGGATTTGAAGAGGAAAATTGTAGAAGTAGCATCACAGCAGCCATACTGGGGAGAGAAAATACCAGCACGTTGGATTCCTCTGGAACAAGAACTGATGAGGCATAAGGCTTCTGGAGAGAAGGTTTGTATTTACACCACACAATTTAAATCTTTGTGAACTTTGAAGCATGGCCATGATTATTGTTTGCCAAAATCTTGCTTGCAATCTTATATTTTAAGTTGTTAATCATGCCCAAAGGGATGTAATGCAATAAAAAGGTTAAAGATATGTAGAGTTGAATAGGCAGAAAATAATTGAGTTAACAATCACCATTATCAGGTTACAAAACTGGAACAAGTGGGGAGAAGGAATTTGAAAAAAACATACATCAACATCAGAGACAGTCAAAAACGAAAGTTTGTGTGACTCAGGAAATCAATGCCAAATCTGGGTAACTGGGTCATATTGTCAGCATCATGACAAATCTAAGCCCAGGACCTGTGTCTAAAACAATGTCTGTGAGCTCTGATACTCTTCCAGCTGTTGATGGATGCAGGATTTATGACACATAAATAAGGTAATCAACCTGACAATGCACAGCTCACTTGGATAATGGCATGGTCAAATTTGAATACCCGTACCTACCTGAATATTGATATTGTCAATGTCAAAGTAAAGTGCATATATATATATATATATATATATATATAAGATTGCAACATATAAATTTTATTTTACAAGCAATTCAATCCACAGCAGTATTTGCCATATTTTAATTACAGGTGATTTCCCATGAATATGTGGAGAAGATTAACAAGGAAGGAACTGTCCAAATAGAAAACAGTGAAGAACTGGATCTATTTCTTAGATATTTGCATGAAACTGGCACAATCATCTACTTCAGGTAAGAGTTACTGTGTACCAGTAGACTGGTTGCAGTCTTGTTTTGTACATTGTGTATGGTGTCAGTCTGTCAAAGAGTACCAGTAAATTGTAGCTTTATACCAGCATAGAAAAGTACAATATAGACATTGAGTTTCTATGCAGTTTAGGATGATATCATCACAATCATTCTCTTCTATAACTCTGCAGAAGTTTAAGTGTGACAAAGATGTACAAAATAAACATGAAATCAGTAAGGGTAATATCCTGAAAATAAATGTCTGATTTAAAAAAACAAATCACACTTTTTAAAAAAAACAAGCCTTCTCAGTGGCAACATGTATCTTTTAGGGTCACAATCCAAGTCAAAAAGGTTGACTTCATTAGTCATCTCTTACTGTGTGACATAAAGGTTGATTCCATTACCCAACTCTTACTGTTTGACATAAAGGTTGATTCCATTACCCAACTCTTACTGTGTGACATAAAGGTTGATTTCATTACCCATCTCTTACTGTGTGACATAAAGGTTGATTCCATTACCCATCTCTTACTGTGTGACATAAAGGTTGATTCCATTACCCATCTCTTACTGCGTGACATAAAGGTTGATTTCATTACCCGTCTCTTACTGTGTGACATATAGGTTGACTCCATTACCCATATCTTTGTGACATAATGGTTGACTTCATTATTCATCTCTTACTGTGTGACATAAAGGTTGACTTCTTTAGTCATCTCTTACTGTGTGACATAATAGTTGATTTCATTATCCATCTCTTACTGTGTGACATAAAGGTTGACTCCATTAGTCATCTCTAACTGTATGACATAAAGCTTGATTCCATTATCCATCTCTTACTGTGCGACATAAAGGTTGACTATCTTACTTTATAACATAACAGGTTGACTATATTGGTCATCTATTAATGTGACATAAAGGTCGACTCTCTCACTGTGTGACATAGGTTGATTCCATTAGTCATCCCTTACTGTGTAACATAGATTGACTCTCCTACTGTATGACAGAACAGGTCGATTCCATTAGTCATATCTTACTGTGTGACATAAGAGTTGACTCCATTAGTCATCTATTACTCTGACATAAAGTAGGATACACCAGGCCTAATATACATCCTCAAGCCAACAAGGTGAATGGGGAGTGGGCAGACACACTGAGATGGCATGCAAATTCACATGTAAATCTGCATCTGACATTTTACAGCTAATTTAATTTGTATATTTAAGCTTATCAAGACAATTCATTTGGACACTTAGTTTTATATTTGTATTACTTGGTCTAAGCACACTTAGTTTTATATTTGTATTACTTGGTCTGAGTACATTATACAAAACTGTATATTGATCTTGGTTGATGTAATAACAGTATGCAGTATATATTAGTCTGGATGGGCCTAATCACATAAATATATTGGTCTAGCTTGATGTAATAACATTATACAGTATATATTGGTCTGGGTGAGCCTAATCACATACATATTGATTGGTGTTGTATTATTTCATTGTGGCCCACAATACCTCATTGCACACTCTGTCAGAAGCCTTTTTGAAATCTATGATCACATGATAGATGTCTTGCTGATGTTGAGATTTATGAATTATACCTCATTAAAGCATTAAATCTATTCCATTCAGAATTGGCAAGCACATTGTGAAGATGTGACATTTTATTCTTAGAATTATCCATCTTGAGTATTATTTGCTCAACTGGCCACAAGACCAAGTCAACTTATGTGATGGCTATGCAATCATAAGTCATCGTCTGTTGCCTCAAGGTCAGGTCAGGGCAGCATATAATGTGACCATATAGCCATGTTATTCATCATTAATCTTCACATGATCATGTAAGCTTTCTACAAGGCCCTATATCCATTATGAATTATCCATTGCCACAAGGTCAAGTAAGCTTATGACATAGCCCAGTATTGTGAATACATAACCATTGCTCATTATACTTATTGAAAACAATAACCCATTTTGAAGCAAATGTGACACAGATTATTCTGTCATAAACAGCTTTCAAATGTTTATGAACAATGTTACTGGGTAATCCAACATTAAACTTGACATGATGACCTTTCAGAGTTTTGCAAGTTATTCCAACTGCTTTCAAATATTGCCACCATTAATTAAAATAAGTATAAAAAAACACCTTCACACAATGCCCTGAACTTTGCTGAAAAAACTCTGCCAAACTTGATAGAAAGTATTCTGGAATGAAGTTACAGTTAACAATGATATCAAATATGGTTACTGTTGCTAGAAATTTGAAAACAAATTTAAATAATTTTGTTAAGCTGCAGAACAGCATTTGATACATAAATGACAGAAAAAAATTTGAGATTGATAATTATCAATAAGATACAGACTGCATTAAAAGTATACAGTACTTTCCAGTTTTCCTATCAAAGCAATTTCAATAAAATAAATAGATAATTTCGCTAAATAATACACTTTAGGAATTCAGGTCATTAATCTGTGATTTAAAGTTGAAGATGTATACAAGACAGCAAGAATGACAATTAGCATGATTAACACTTCGTAGATAAAATAAATTGTGAATAAATTTAGTTTGGAAAACAATGTAGTTTGTGCACTCAAACTTAACACATTAACCCCTTGAAGTTTGTGTTGTTTGATATGTTAGTAGGAAACACATTCTGGGGACTATTTCTGAATACATACTAATACATTGACTTCCAAATAATATTCCATTAGACAAATGGCTAGTTATGCTTTAAAAAAAGTTTTCCATTTGTTAGTTTCCTGGCGCATGAGCAGAAGGTACAAAGTTGGATTTTTCTTTTTTGCTTAATGTACCCATAATTTTCATATGGAGAAGACTCTTCATGCAAAATATCCACCTTATCCTACTTTTTGCACAGATTCACAACTTTGTAAATTGTCAGTTCAAATATACAGGAATATATAGCAGCCAGATACAAATTATTTAAGTGATTTATCATTATATGGAGGGTGTTATCCAACTATTGCATAACTTTAAGTTGTTGTTTTTGGTGTTTTCTGGCACCATGCAACCATGGTTCACTTTCAGTAAATGAAATGGGAACATGATTGTTTTGCTTGGGTGTTTTATGGCACAACAACACAAGTAGTTTATTTAGCAGTCTAAAGACATGACCATGCACACGACATGGTAGCTTACCGGTACCCAAAAAAGTAGTTCTTTAAAAAAACACATTTAATTTCTAGGTCATCGAAATATCCTTTCATGGATGAAAACTGATGATGTTATTTGCAGCTTCTCAAATGAGACTTATATTGTGTTTAAAGCATGTTGTTGTTGTTGTAGTGTTTAACGTCATTTTTCTACACACAACAGGTTATACATGGCGGCCAGTTTTATTGGTGGAGGAAGAACCCGGAGAAGTAGTTTTTTTCTAATACATAAATAGAATTAGTGAGCATTTGAATGTGACACCAATACTGATTGGCTAGAGAAGGTAGAGCAAATTATGCTGTGATATCTGCTTTAATGAATTTGAAGTCAATAGGTAGAGGTTACTATAATGGTTAATAGAATAAAAATAGTTTCTGCACAATCATATTTATTCAACATTATTTCATTGCTGGCTTTCTTTTGTTGTAAGGGACATGTCTGTCAGTTTTGGGACCATAGGTCAGATGTAAACATCAATAACAAAGAGAAGAATTTGCTTTGCACATAAATCTCAGTTAAGTTGTTGTTGTTGTTGTTCTAAGGATTAATGTCATTTTTCAGTATAGGACATGGCAACCAGTATTAGAACGTGAGAAAATCCCGGAAAGAACCACCAATCCAGGAGAAGCTACTGGTACATTTTCTCACATACCCACATTGGCTGAGCCCAAAGCTTAAACCCACATAGACAGAGGTGAGATGGCAGTGATCCGTAATGGATAGCGCTTTAGACCCCTTGGCCACTCACGGGCCCCCTCAGTTATGTACATAGAAGATTATTAAACATGGTGCAGGTATATAATATTGCATTCATTGTGTTCAAGCTTTTGTATTATATTTAGTTTAGTATTAAATGGAATTAAGTGTTTGGAGGTATCTATTATTAGGAATTCATTTTCTACGATTAATCCGATGTAGTGACATGCACTATTGGCCATTTTCTTTCAGATTTGCAGAAGAAAACAAAAACAATACAATGTTAACAGATTTATTTAATTGACCAGAATTAATATCAAGTGAGCTTGACAGATGTGAAGTTTAGAATCAAATATGTGTGTACAATATGTATTAGTATAGTGATCATATCTTTTTGGTACTGCTTCTACGACATGACAAGTAGAATGAAAAGGCCAAAGTCAAGACCAGATCATGTGACTTATGCATGAATCTTTGATTTTACAACATCATACAGTTGTTACATATTCCAAATGCATTGAAATACGGCTACTTTTCAGCATTGAAATTCTGAGAGAGAACATTGTGTTGGATCCAACATGGTTGATTGATGCTTTGAAGACCCTAATCAATGCTCAGCCTGACTTACCACAAGGTCCTGCAGACAATGTTGTCTCACAGAAATGGTCTGACTTCAAAGGGAAAGGAATCCTTAGTTCAGAACTTATCGGTTTGTATATGTCTTATTTTTGTTGAGTGTTTACATGGTATGTTTCTTGTTTCCCACTTTAGCATTTTTCCATTTATGTATTAATTTTTCATTCTTTATGTAAATATATCTTCAATATATTGGACCATATATTACCAACACCTGTCAGTTTGTACCTGTCTTCATTTATGGTACCAGTTTCCAAAATATGTCTTCTTGCCCTGTGTCAACAAAATTTGGAGTGATATAATGTTTTGCTATTCCATTTATATATTTATTTTTCAATTCATTTTTTAATACATCATCATTATTTTGGACCTTACATGATGTTATTTTCACTGAGGAAAATGGGTACAAGGATATTTCTTGACAGAAGTAACTTAACCATATCAAAATTTTACCTTTGGGAACTAATTTACATTTTTGAGTAAATTAAAATTTTAGATTTTTGCGGCTTATACCATAAGACCTTGAATTATATTTCACCAGCACAATTGACAACTTGATGGTACTTAGTCAGTAAGCCCTGCTGACATTGGTGAAACACTGGCTTAAAGGAGAAAACAATTTTTTTTCAGACTTGTCAGTTCATTTCTTAATTTTTTCCCATATTTCAGAATGTATAGATCATCGTTATCCCATGACCTACGTAGTTTCCATTTTCCCCTTCCTTTTTTTTACACATTTTGTTCATTACACATCTTATAGCATGACTTTTATTTAAGTTTTACCTCTAACTATTATGATGTAGATGTTGAATTGTAGACAGTCATATCTCATTTCAACTTGAATTATAGACAATCATACCTCACTTCAAGTTGAATTTTAGACAGTCGTATCTCACTTTAACTTGAATTGTAGACAGTCGTATCTCCCTTATGAACTCAAGAGTTTTTTTCCCATTGAACAACACAGATTACATCCTTCAGAAGCACAAGGTAAGCTGTTCATTGTGTCAAATCCCATCCAATCCAAGTACTTAATTCGTGAGAAGATGGAGGTCAGGTCCTCTTTAATCAATGTTATCTCCTTCAGAAAAATTCCCTAATGATCATAATGGAGGTGTCTTCCATCCATTGAAAGAGTCAGATTTATGTCTAGGAATATTTCATCTATTGCATCTCATCTACCATATTCACATCCAAAATGTTTAATATGAAACAAATGAACAAAGTTCTGGAATCTATCTGGACACTTCTCAGTGAATTGGATGACCTTTCTTCGGTTATGCCTAGCAGGTCTAGGCAGGGTGAGCTGCAGAAGATCACATTATATATATATATATATATATATATATATATATATATATATATAGGTACTAGCATGTATGCCTATCTCCAAATACTCTTTTCAGGAAGTTAACATTGTTTGGTCACTTCAAGAGTGCTCCTGTACATCCGCCTTCTCAAATGTACAGCCATTACAAATTCCTTTCTAACATGGCATTAGATAAAATATAGTAAAGACATATTGATGCTTTCCATGAACTTAATTAACTGTTTTTATTTAAATCATTTGTTTTTTTCTCAAGAGGTGTCATCAATAAATCTGCATTTGTGGTAAGTGTCATGTCGATCTATTTGCGATGAGATGGAATGCCAAGCTCACAATGTTCATCATGCCAGTCTCAGATTGTAAAGTCTGGGCAGTTTTTATGCGATTTCATATGATTTGAACAGTCCTTGATGCACACACATTTTCTTGAACTCCCCTGATTTCATTGATCTTGATGAAATACATTCAGACCCTTATTCAGTGAGATATGTTATGGGGCAAAGATCTCCTGCATATAGTGGCAGAGATTTCCAGGAAAATCCAACCTTCTTGCCTTTTAAATCAACCTACACAAGATGTGTCTTCATGCTGCCTCATATTAAACAAGAAACAAAATTTTCCAATCATGTCATACAAGGACTGCTATTGTCTTCTTACAGTTTTCAAAAAGTTAGTTCTTGCATATCATAAAATGTACACTAAATACACAATATTCATTTGCTTTAGATCTAAATGTTTCCAGTGGATCTCAATAACAATGAGTTCAGTCAAATTAATAGGTCTTTTGGGGGTCACAAAATTATCAATTTTGGAATTCAGGTAGGCTTTAGTAACTAAAGTCACTTTAATGGTGGACACCACAAATTGATATCCAGTATGTTGTCATAATGTCTATTTTCACCGGATCAAAGGCTCATGAAATTAAAATCAATTTATTCTTTAAACTGAGATTTGAAACAGGAGAATTTTAGACTGATCTCTTTTTATGACACATTACCTGATTCTCTGTGAAGAAATTAAAGGACTTCATTGAAATGAAGGTCATATATATATATATATATATATATATATTATATATATATATATATATATATATATATATATATATATATATATATATATATATATGACAAGTAATTATGTCACTATGTCAGTGTGAAAGCAAAGTTTGGAATGTAAAAGGATTGACTTCACTTTGTTTCTTTTTTCTCTGTTGGTTTTAATGGTTTGTTAAACATACTTTTATTGATATTGAAATTAAATGCAGCAACTTCACTCCAAAATTTGCGAAACAAGATTTGTTTTTGGTGCTTTTATATAAATATGGTTTCAAATGATGATTTATTATGAGAACGTTTCCAATATATAGCATGAATGAATCTACTTTATGAATTCTGGGGTTTAGTTGTTGGCTCTGATGGTTTCGTAAGCATAAATTGTACAGTATTCATATTTGAATGAAATGCAATTACTGCAAATCCCATTTTGTGAAATCAGTCACCTTTTATATGGATGTTTTCAAAATACTTTATTATTACAACTTTTCTACTGGATCTAAAATTCATTCCTTTTCTTCACAGATGCTGTCTGGACAAAGGAGAAGTATCCAGAACTACATGCTCACAAAGATCACATGTTGTTGATCATGGAGCAGTTGAACATTATTGCCAAACCAAGGGCATTCAGTGAGATTGGCGAGAAGGTCAGTTAATTCAATAGCTCAACTTTTCTTGTAAATTTGACAGCATTAAATATTAAATATAAAAACACATCTGAATAAAAATGCTGTAGTTATAGAAATAAATATCTTAAAGAATGTTTTGTAACATTAGCAGCAAATTGCGCAAAGTATGTCAGCATAAATTTCCCAAAGAATTAACCAGTTTTACTATATATCACTGGCCTGTTTATGTATAAATACATCTGCTTCCATGTTTTTTATCTTCTAAAAGACTAATGAATGCATTCACTGTAACCTCTTTGCCAAATTTACCACATTTAGAATCTTATTACAAATGTGGAAGGGGCATATAGATAAATTCATATCAGTCTATCTATTGCTTTTGTTTGTACCTTTGTCATTTCTTTCCTCTATACATCTTTGCATTATAGAATAAATTTCATGTTGTATGCAGTTGTGGAAGGGGGAGTTAGCTAAATCCATGTCAGTCTATCTATTGCTTTTGTTTGTACCTTTGTCATTTCTTTCCTCTATACATCTTTGCATTATAGAATAAATTTCATGTTATATTCAGTTGTGGAAGGGGGAGTTAGCTAAATCCATGTCAGTCTATCTATGCTTTTTTTTCTTAACACATTTGTCATTTATTTCCTCTATACATCCTTACATGATAGAGTAAATGTCATGTTACAGTCAGTCATGCAAGGGGTCTATAGCTAATTCCTTGTCAGTCTATATATGCTTTTCTTAACACATTTGTCATTTATTTCCTCTATACATCCTTACATGATAGAGGAAATTTCATATTACAGTCAGTCTCTGTTACTCCTTTGTAACTTGATGATCAGATTATTCAGTGTTGTGTGAAATTGAAACACAATTTATTAGGCAATAGCTCATTATAATTTATGCTATTTTCTGAGTCATTTGAAGAATATTGTGATAATCCTTTGCTGCAACCTGTTTAAAGAATTATAACATTTATACATCCTTTTTTCTAGTGCATCAGGTTTACTGTTATTTTGGACATGATTTTTCTCCATTTTAAGGTGGAACTCTGCTTTACTCCTGACCTGAATCAGATTTTTCTTGATCTAGTCCATTTTTATTTCATTTCTGATCCATTTATTAAAAAAACTGGTATGTCCGGTTCTTTTCTGCAATGACCATTTCATATATTAGTTAGCACAAGAGTCTCGTAAGACTATTCAAATTGGTCAAAAGTTGAAATTTACCCAATGAATCTCCATTAATGCAGACTGATAGCAATGGAAAGTAAATGCATGCTTGCAAAAGATGGTGTCCTGAGTTTTTGAGAGAATCTGTGGCATAAAATGTTTAGGTAAAGGTTTAGAAAATGTATGGAAATGTGAATGGCTTGAGTGAAAAATTTACGAAAATGCACAAAAAATAATCTGAATTATGGTAATTGTGTTTAGATGAGTTTGGAACTCAACTGTCTGGCATATCAACAGGTTTTGTCCCATGGAGAAAGAGACAAGTGAATATATAGGATTATTTGTATATAGTTGATGTACTTGGGTGCTAATTTTCAGATTTGTTATGAAAAGATGTAGCTGCAAAACTGGACAAACTATTGTTATTTATTTATGATGTAAACAATCACATGCACTTAAAATAACTTCAGTATCAGCCGTGAAGTATAACAAATTCATGTGACAATACATATTGTAAACTTATTGACATCGAGTTATATATGTCTGGTAAGTTTGTCAATTTTTCAAATGATTAGTTTGGTTTATTTTAAGATATGTTGCACCAGGAGCAAATTTTTATCAGTGTAAAATACGTTTTAAGCTGCGGTCATCAGCCCCCACCCCTCCATTATATGACTATAGAAAAACATAAAACAAAATCCATGAAATTGGAAAACAAAATATGCCTGAAAATATTTAAGGTATAAAACATTAATGTCATTAACTTTGTACTTGCGGTCGAGAAAGGTGAGTTATAAGAACACTTGTAAAGGATCACGTGTTATTTTGTCAAATTTCAATGGGCAATTCGTTCCACATTATTAGGTGTATAAGTTAATTCTTGCAGTGGAGAAAGGTGTGTTTTAAGAACACTCTTAAAAGGGATCACATGCTATTGTTTAATTTCAATGGGCAATTCGTTCCACATCACCGGGCCCTGGTATGCAAAAGAACGTTGTCCATATGACTTCGTTTTCATAGTGGGAACAATGAGTATACGATTGTCATAAGAGAAGCGTAATTATCGTGCTGGTGTGTATACATAGTTGAGGTCGGATAGGTATGTTGGACTGGAGTCCGAGAGTGAAATTGCACGGATAACAAATTTTGTGTTTGATTCTGAAATGAATGGATAGGCAGTGTAGGGTACAGATGAGTGGGGTGCTTTGCTCTGATCATGGTACTCTAAAGATGATTCAAGCAGCTGTGTTTTGTGAACCTTTTGAGGTTCCTGGAGTAGATATTGAGATTAACCAGACAAAATTGAGTTACAATAGTCCAGTCTTGAATGTACTAATGAACACAGAAGTGTTTTAGTGGCATCAACTGAAAAATATTTGACAATGAAGCTGATGCATATGTTCATGACATGTTGATGCAGTGTAAGAATACTGTCTAGACAACACCTATGTTTAGTACTAACTGAGAGAAATTAATGTTGGTGTTGCTGATATTTATTGTTTGAGGTAAAATATGTTAATGAGAAAATCTTTGTGTTATGATCAGAATGGTCTCCATTACATCATCATTTATCTACAGCTTGTTACATTTCATCCATGATTTCACATCAGAAATGCAGTCTTCAGTTGGTTGGTTCAACGTTTATATTTGGGTGTCAACAACATACAATTGGGGAGACAATGGGTGATGATCTATAATACTTGCAAGCGGCTGAGTGAGAATCAAGAGAACAGATCTAAGAACAGTTACCTGCTGAACACCACAACATAGATCAACTGGGCTTGAGTTTATTACATTTGCATATACAATTTGGGTCCTGTTGGCTAAGTAGGACTTGCACCACTGTAAGGCTGTATTCTGAATGCGAAATACTTAGCTGGAGATGATCAGGTAATATAGCATGATATATTGTGTCAAATGCTGCAGACAAATCGAGGAGGGTAAGGACTGTAATCTTTCCACAATCCAAAACAGAGAGAATGCCATTCAATACTTGCAGAAGAGTATTTTCAGTACTGTGTCAAGAACGATATGCAGACTGTACATTAAAAAACTGAATTCAAATGAGATACAAGTTGGGTTAGAACAACTTTTTCAAAGATTTGTTTCATATGAACATAGATTAGAAACTGGATGGTAGTTCTTTAAATCATTATGGTTTCTTCAGCAGAGGTTTTACAATGGCAGTTTTGAAAAAATTACAGGAATTCCATGGATGAGTGATTTTAATAACATCAGTTAGTGAAGGCAATATTGGATCTAAGCACTTAAGCAACAGTTATGTTTGAACTGGATCAAGTTCACATGACCTTGGTGCACTCTTCACAAATTTCCATACTAAATCCATATAGACAGGTTCAAATGCTCATAATGGTTGTCGCTGAAATTCTGTATCGTAACTGTACGGTGACAAGTCAATTCAAATTGTGTTGTCAAGCGTATCTCTAATGGTTTGTACCTTGTCGTGGAAGAAAGTTACTTCTGTGCAACTGGAACTCTCCATGATCTTTATAGTGTAGTGGGATAATTTGGCTAAATGGACTATGTTGGTGATGTTCTTCTTTGTAGTTTCATATACTTTTTATGAATAGTGATACTGGTGGAATGCCAATTTCCTCTCTAGTTTACGACGATGTACGACGATGTATAATATGCAATACGAAGCTGGTCCCTAACACAGCTATACCACAGATTACACTTTTTGTAATGATACTCTGCACATGGTGGCTGTGGCATGTTTTTCAAGCAAAGAACTCAGGCAGTTATCGAGTTGTTCTGTTGTAGGAAGTAAGCCAGTTGCTAAATTTTCTTGGATATCATGCATCAGCTGGGTTCTATTTATCATACAAAGGTTTCTCTTAGTGGCAAATAAAGGTGGAGGGTTAGGGATTAACAGGTCGAGATGGCATATAATGCAGAAGTTATCTGATGCAAGTTCATGGGATACAAGGGTGGAGTGCAGAATATTATCATCAGGTCTATGGAGAATCCAGTCTAAAGTTTATGGGTGGGTTGGTTTACTGGCTGTTTACGGTTGAAAACATAAATGGAATCAGAGTTTCGACATGTATGGGTTTCTAGGACAGTCAAAGTGAAAGTTGAAATCTCTATCAATAATCAGTTTGCCACCTATTGAATTTTCATACTGAGTAAGATTCAGAAAATGCTCTAAAAAGAGAGATTCAGTCAGCTTGTTTTTGTTCTACTAAGAGGAGGGCAATAGAGACAAAATAATTAGACTGACCTTTGTTCCAGTGTACATGATGTACTTAAGACATTTTATCATGTAATTCTTTATGATGACAGCAATTCCACCTCCGCAAGACTTGATGGAATAAGTGGTGGATGTTATATCCGCCTGATATTTTAGCCATGTTTCTGTCAGGAATAAGACATCAATATTCTGGTCGTTGATAAAATTAACTATTTATGTGCGCTTTTCCGATGGTTGTGCTGACTGGGCATTGGGCATATGACAGACTTTATAACTTCACAGTTTTCATCTTCGTTTTTACTAGGTTGCAACTACAAAACTTTAATTTATATAAAAGAAGAATTCTGAACCTTAAACATTAGAATTATCAATACAACAATATTATGGTGAGACTTAACCTTGAGTTGTCATCACCACTTGGACATGTTGTTGTTTTAGTGTTTAACGCCATTTTTCAGCACACGATTGGCTATACATGGCGGCCCATATTACTGGTGGAGGAAAAACCCGTGAAAACCTCGGAAAGAACCACCAACCCATGAGAAGCTACTGGCAAGCTTTCTCACATCACTACATTAGCAGAATCTTAGACTCGAACCCACACACAGAGGTGAGACAGCAGTGCTTTAGATCAATCGGCCATTCGGAGCTCCCTGGATAAGGCAGTTGTAAATTTAATACATCATTTAATGTGACACTCGGGGTCCCCATGCACATGGACAATCTTTGCCATTTCATATGCAGTCACATAACACGACAAAGTTTAAGGTTAATATTTAAAAGCCCTATGCATTATTTAAACAACAAAAAATATACAGCAGGAAATACAAATTCGAATTATTTTACTGCAGTTTTACATGACCAGGTTAGTTACAGTGATTCAAGTATTATTCAGATAACCTGTTATGGATCAATCAAAATATTGCACTCTAACAGTACATATCTATAGCAATTTAAATTCTCCACAATAAATTATTTAAGACTGGTTTATTTAGTATGAACATGATTTATAATTAAGATATTTAAATGCTATGCCAAATAAATCAAAATATTTTTCATAATTTTAAGCTACATGTAAACTAAGCAGCTATTTGTGGCAGAAATTACACCATGAAACAATCTCTATACAGTGATGTGCTGAAATCCAAATATTAAATGTTACACCAGAATATGAATTTAAAATCTTTCCAAACATATAAAACTACACACAGAAGGAGGCTTTGGGTGGCCAAGTAGTCTAAAGAACTCACCATTGTGGATCACTGCCATCTCACCTCTCTTTGCATGAGTACATGTATCGGATTTAGCTAATTTGGTTATGTGAGAGAGCTTACTTGTAGCTTCGGGTGGGTTGGTGGTTCTTTCCAGGGTTTTCCCTGTTTCTTCCTCCACCATTTATACTGGCTGCCATGTATAGCCTATCCTATCTGTACACTGAAAAATAGGGTATTTGACTAAATCCATTATTAAATTTGCTTATTTGAAATCACCTAGCAGTTTTAGTTTTCAGTAGTACAAGTTAACATTTGGTACAAATAGGAAAAATCGGTTTCCATCTTTTAACTTCAAAATAATACAACCCATTTCTTCATTATGTTTTAGGAAATGGTGAGAATAATATTTACACAACTGTCATAGGTCATAAACCTGGACATATTGCAGCTCATTTCTGCTATGGATATTTTTTGCTTACATGAAAGCTACAAAATTTGTAACCCATAACATACTTCAAATGTTCCCTATAATATAAAAAGTAAGATAATTCATTGGCATGGACATTTCTTTTATAAATCTCCTATGATGACCAATATGAAATCACTATACTAATAAAAAGTCAGTTTTACCAATGTGAGAAACAGATCTCACATTCACAAAAGAAAGACCTATATCCTTATTTCACATATTAAAGTGTGTCACATCATAACATACATGATTTGTATACTTTAGCATACAATGAAATTAAAGATGATACTTCATCTACGAGATTATTTTACCTGCAATCAAACGATGTTGGCTCAAACTTTCCACGTCCTAGAACACATCAAATGCAATACAGGTAAACCAAGAAGAGAATACCAGATACAGTATGGTGGACATTGTTTGCACGGGGAGTAAATGCAATCAACTACTGGTGCAATCATTCATTAGATACATGTTTTCAAGGAAAATGCATGCAAGCAACTATATAATTATATTAGATTCAATTCCTATTTTAAAATCCATTGTCCTTAGCGATATTCCCCATCTAAGAGCTAGCGAAGTGTGTCAACTATCGGTCGCTAACTGTAACCACTAAGCACACCCATTGTATCGATCAATAGGTACTGTTAATATATGTAGAGCATTTGATACACTATAAACTTTGTAGCAAATAGTACTCGTCCCAATTTCAGTGCAATACAAATCTTAGTCGTAAAGCTAAACGTTGTTTCATCGCACTGTGAAATCATACGTTTGCAGAAATTAATTAGTGACACAAAACGCCATGATCATTGTCAGTCCTTTCTGTCATACACCTTTTCTACTAAAGTTTGAATTCATTATTTTCAATTACCCATTAAAGAAAAAAATTTGGATTCAAATTTCACAAATAAATTTTTATAATTGGGAATGGGTAATTGTGAATATTTTCCAATGCACTTTATAAATAAATACAGAAATGTTTTCAATAGGATTTCATCTTTTCTTCAATTTTTCATTTAATGTTCATTGACCATTTACCAAAGTTTTTGAAAACAATTGTCTTTCATAAAGGTTAGTGCAGTCTAAAGTCTACAATAATATTTTATATTGAGACTTCTTACACACCATGATCTTTTATCTTGGGACTTCTTACACACCATGATCTTTTACCTTGGGACTTCTTACACACCATGATCTTTTATCTTGGGACTTCTTACACACCATGATCTTTTATCTTGGGACTTCTTACACACCATGATCTTTTACCTTGGGACTTCTTACACACCATGATCTTTTATCTTGGGACTTCTTACACACCATGATCTTTTATCTTGGGACTTCTTACACACCATGATCTTTTATCTTGGGACACTTCTTACACATCATGATCTTTTATCTTGGGACTTTGTACACAACTTTGGAGGGAACCTGTATGTGCCATATATATATATATATATATATATATATATATATATATATATATATATATATATATATTCTTTTTCAGATCGAGAGTTATTTCCTTACACCATGTATGCTCCGTCAAGAATGTCCAGGAGAAATTATCTCCCCTGAACAAGATCCACTGCTGGTCAGCACACCTGTTCTGTGCTTTGTCTTTACAGGAAAGTTTTTGCCACCTCCCATCTTCCACAGGCTTATTGCTGCCTGTGTAACCCGCTGGCCTGTTGCCAAGAATAAGGAGACATCAGAAAATCTAATTTTTTGTGGCTGCTGCATTTTCAACCTTGACCTTTTCCACAGGTTAACTTTGCACTGTAAAAACCATATTATTTTTGCAAGAATAACAAGGTTGGTGGTTGATGAAGTCAAAACCCCTGATGAAATGTTGTGTACCAGAGTTAGAAAGTTTATTAAGCTGAATCTCTCAAAGATTTCCTCTTACCTGAGCCAGAATTTAAAATGCGAATTGTGTACTTGGTGGTCACCATCCCAAGTTGTATCCAAAGACGGCAGTGCAGCACCATGTCAGATGTGGTTTACAGATGAGGTGAGTTGCTGATGAATATTACTGTAGATGTATGAGCAATACATCTTTTTCATTCAGTTAGCATTTAGCACAAGATTGTTATTGCTGCTTGTTGTAAACTTCTAGGAATATCGCCACTAAACTTTAAAAACACTATCTCCCCATGATATTGCTGGTCCTAAAGAAAATGGTGCCCTTAATGTTAAAAATACTATCATCCCAGGATCTAGTTAGTCTTAATGAAAATGATGCAAATGGGGAGCCAACCTGACCACTGTGGAAGTTATTTTGATAACCCTTGTTGTCGCTACTACTCATAATTTAAGTCATATTTTGATCGGGTTTTCACCAAACTAACTAGATATAACGTCTTGTTAGTCTGAAATGAAAACAGAATGAGACATCTGATACATCCATCATAGCAGACATTTTGAAAGGATTGTTATCACTTCTGCTCCTAATTATATTGTCATTTTGGATTGGAGTTTTCACTAAAAGACCTTGTTGATATTGCTGGTTCTAAATAAAACTAGTGCTTATTAACATCACATGGTGCTTTTTATTTGGCTGGCATGCTGGACATTTGAAAACATTGTTATTGCAACTCTTTCCGAAATGGTGTTTGTATATCACAGAAAGAAATGCACTGCCATTGTTTTAATATATAAATATTGTCACCTTCGTTGTATATTACATAAAGAATTTCTTGATGCCCATTTGCTTTTAATGCCCTGTCAAATTGGTTGCTTCTTACAGAAAGGAATGTTCTATGCCATTGTTTTAAAGTTTCATGATCAGTCACATTAGCCAATATTTTATTCGCAGGATTACTTTTATCTGAATTTATTTCTGCATGATAATCAATGCTTGCAAGGACTAGTGGAGTCTCAATGGTCTTGTTAACATGTTTCACAAAGGGAAATAATGTACTTGTAAAGATACTTTGTAAGTGTTATCACTGAATCAAGATGATAAATGATACTGTTTAGTTTTATGACCTATTCACATCTGCTTTTGCTTTTTCCCAGTGATTCCTCATTCCATGTGAAAATCATCCATACTTTAAGAAAACAAAATGACATATTTGTATAAGTACTCATCTTAACAGAAATCTTGAAATATATTGGAATGGATTTTCATTGTAACGCTAACAGTTAGGTGTTGAAATAGATTGGAATGGAGTTTCATTGTAACGCTAACTGTTAGGTGTTGAAATAGATTGGAATGGATTTTCATTGTAACGCTGTTAGGTGTTGAAATATATTGGAATGGAGTTTCATTGTAACACTAACTGTTAGGTGTTGAAATCTATTGGAATGGGTTTTCATTGTAACACTAACAGTTAGGTGTTGAAATCTATTGGAATGGGTTTTCATTGTAACGCTAACAGTTAGGTGTTGAAATAGATTGGAATGGAGTTTCATTGTAAAGCTAACAGTTAGGTGTTGAAATAGATTGGAATGGAGTTTCATTGTAACGCTAACAGTTAGGTGTTGAAATAGATTGGAATGGATTTTCATTGTAACGCTAACAGTTAGGTGTTGAAATAAATTGGAATGGAGTTTCATTGTAACGCTAACAGTTAGGTGTTGAAATAGATTGGAATGGAGTTTCATTGTAACGCTAACAGTTAGGTGTTGAAATAGATTGGAATGGAGTTTCATTGTAACGCTAACAGTTAGGTGTTGAAATAGACTGGAATGGAGTTTCATTGTAACGCTAACAGTTAGGTGTTGAAATAGACTGGAATGGAGTTTCATTGTAACGCTAACAGTTAGGTGTCGAAATAGATTGGAATGGAGTTTCATTGTAACGCTAACAGTTAGGAGTTGAAATAGATTGGAATGGAGTTTCATTGTAACGCTAACAGTTAGGTGTTGAAATAGATTGCAATGGAGTTTCATTGTAACGCTAACTGTTAGGTGTTGAAATAGATTGGAATGGAGTTTCATTGTAACGCTAACAGTTAGGTGTTGAAATAGATTGGAATGGAGTTTCATTGTAACGCTAACAGTTAGGTGTTGAAATAGATTGGAATGGAGTTTCATTGTAACGCTAACAGTTAGGTGTTGAAATAGATTGGAATGGAGTTTCATTGTAACGCTAACAGTTAGGTGTTGAAATAGATTGGAATGGAGTTTCATTGTAACACTAACAGTTAGGTGTTGAAATATATTGGAATGGGTTTTCATTGTAACACTAACAGTTAGGTGCATGTTCAGTAACGTGTTTATTATTTTTAAAGTGTTTATGAGCTGCAATCAGAACTAGGACACTTCAATTTAACAATGTTTCCACCTTAGATCTGAGTCTGTATCAATGACCATATATGACTATAAAGTCTTCATCTTTGACATCAGTTAATGACTTAACATTTCTGACAATAGCTTGATAATCCTGGAGTCAGGTCAGAGGTTACATCGTTAATATTTGTACGCGAGTGCAAATTACTCAGTGTTTGATTACCCTTTGATCATGATGGTACGGTCAAAATCATATATTATTTTTTGTGCTAAGGCTTTAGTTAAAGAGTTTTCATTTGTTTCCTTTTCAAAGATCACATCTTGATGAGTTTCCTTTGCAAGAATTGTTATGAAGCTAGGAAAATTTGATCCAAATCAGTGCCAGCTTAACCTTTTGTCCATGCATTTGCAGTTTATGTGTTGTACTATAACGCTGTGATCGTCAGCCCAACATTCTAGCCCATACCCTCTTCTTTTACCAAATTCAGCTGTATTAATTGAGAATTTGTGGTATGTTTTCCTTAGTCCTTAGTCTATATATTTCAGTCCATATTATCTTGAACAACTGTTATTGATGTGATGATGATATAAACTTCTTAGTTACTGATGAAAAGGATGTTGTACAAATATTAGCTTTTCTTCTTCTTTAGGGACATGATTCTGATGCATCCATCATGCCAGAGCACATGAACCATGCTCGTCTATACGTGGCTCTTGTGACTGTGTGTACAAATGCCTTAAGAGAAATCCTCCTCACCCATGTTCCTAAGCCACATACAAATATATATCAGGCAATCCGGGCCAAGAAAGCTGACTTGACCAAGAAAACACAGACCAGACGAGGACAATGGCAGAATGCTCTTCTTCTTCCCGATCAGTGTCAGGTGGTCTTCCCAGATCCCTTTGGTCGGTATGTTGCAAGTGTGGACCAGTTTGACATATCTTTATTGTATATTCTGATCAGAAATGTCAGCACAGTTTCTGCTTCAATGATGGATTGGGGATTTGATCCAATAGAAAAGCCATTCAGAGACAAATGTCTAGGAGCTAGTGTGGAGCGAATTCGTTCATATAGGAATCAGATTGGTCATTCCATGGATGGACAGATTAGCCAACATGGCTTTGATGATTACTGGAACGAAATTGATGCTGTGCTTGATGACATTGAACAAGCACTTGGTAGACAGGGATACAGGGCAGAGTTAGAGAAGCAAAGGAGACAGGTGATTTCTGTCTATGAAGCCTGTTAGCTATAAATTAAAGATGATCATGAGGCATAGTGAAGAGATACACGTAAGTATACCACACACAAAATATGATGTAATTTTATTTAAAGACATCATATAGTTACCATCTTTTACAGCTTGGTTAATATGGACTTTTACTATAGCTTTAACAATATTTCAGTTATATCATTATGATAGATTCTGCAGTTTGTCGGTTTATAGTGATGTCTAACTCTGAGGCATCATGCCGCATACATGTGGCATCATGCCTCACCCAGTCACATTATCCTGACACCATTAATACCTGTCCTAGCACTAAACTCTTAATGCTGATCACCAAGCATGGCTATTGCTAGTACCAGTTATATAAGTCTTTGGTATGATTTGGCCGGGGTTCGAAACTGTTACCTCCCACATCTGAGGTAGATGAGCTAACCACTTTGTTTTTATGATATTGTTTCAATTGCATGATGGACACATGTACTTGACTCACATATACCTCCTAAATGGTGAAACTCAACCAGAGTACATAACCTTCCACTTTACATAGAAAATGTTAACATACATGAAGGAATATGATTAATGTTGGAAATGTTTACTTGATGTTTGAAGGATTTTACCTGCCTATGCTTCATATTTTAACTAAATATACCATCTGTATAATTTTAACATCTTTACCTTATATAGTTTTCATTGTTTTTATTCATACATACATTTTTGCATGGGTTGATGTTACTTAAGCTTTTGTACAGTTCAATTGTTTTCTTTACATTTTGGAACCAGATAAGTCATATTGTGGCGACGGATCACACACATACACACATAACTGCATGCTTATTTTGAATTGTCACATTTATAGACAACATAAATATTTATTGATATAATCATGGATAATAGATAGAAACAGAACCTAAACTAGATTCATGTGTTTTTTGGTGATATTAAAAATACATGCTCCTTTTATGCTACTAAATTATTGCAGTCCATGAGAATTGTTTAAATAAAATTAAACTATATGTTTGTTTTTCTTCAGATTTGTCATGTCAGAAGTTACTATACTTGTGGAAGAAGCTTGGCTGGATCCAGTGCACCAGTAGAAATGTCCTCAGAATGCATGTTCTCATGCCAAATGTCACTACTGAGTGTGGCCATACCTTGTATCTGGCATCATGCCAAGTGACACTTCTGTATGTTGCCATAATTAGGACCCAGCATGATGTACAATCCCATTCCAAGAGTTACTACTGGATGTGTGCATAATTCAGACTCAGCATCTAGAACTGAGAAATACATTATGTAGTTGCATGACTTATCATTTGGAAGTGTAAGCAGAAAAAAAACTGTTACAGTTTCAACTTATGGTCATTTATATTCGTACGAATGAATACAACACAGTTATAATGTTGCCTGTAGAGTAAGTCGTCGTTTAGATTTGTAAAAAGAAACACAAAACAGTTATACTGTTAGCCGTGGAGTTAGTCATTTAGATTTGTAAAAGGCAACACAAAACAGTTATACTGTTAGCCGTGGAGTTAGTCATTTAGATTTGTAAAAAGCAACACAAAACTGTTATACTGTTAGCCGTGGAGTTAGTCATTTAGATTTGTAAAGTGCAACATAAAACAGTTATGATGTTGTCTGTGGAGTTGGTCGTCAATTAGATTTGTACAAAGCAACACAGAACAGTTATGGTCTTGACTATTGTGATAGTTGTCATTTAGATTGTAAGAAGAAACAAAATTCAGTGTAAGTTATGGCTATGGGGTTATTTCAATTGTCATTTGTATGTGTAAGCAGAAACACAAAAACACATAGCGCTAAACCATGGAAATAGTTAGCCATTTGTATGTGGAAGCAGATACACAAACAGTTGTAGTGTTGTTTATGGATATAGTTTTTTGTATGTGGATGCACACACAGAAATAGTGAAAATGTCAACTATGGATATAGTTGTTATTTGTATGTAAATGCAGAAACAGGAATAGTGACAGTGTCAACTATGGATATAGTTGTTATTTGTATGTAAATGCAGAAACAGGAATAGTGACAGTGTCAACTATGGATATAGTTGTCATGTGGATGTGTAAGAAGAAACAGAAAACAGTTAATAGCATTGACTATGGATATGGTTGTCATTTTGATGTATAAGTTGAAAATATCACACACTTATAGTGTTGACTATGGAGATAGTTACTGTTTTTTAATTGGTATAATGGTAATACTTTAAGTTTATTTATCCTTTGTTTCTCAAATATTAAGGAATGTAGATTTAACAATTGTATTAGTTGCAAATTTCTGATTATTTTATATTGATGAAGTTCAAAACCCACTAAACGTATTTGTGTCAACTGATGATGTAGTAGCATAGCATGGAATTTTATGATGTCACTTTGTTGATGAAAACAATGACTCCTGCATTAATCACATTTAGTTGTACATAGTAATTATGATGGTTATGTGATAGATGACACATTGATGGCTTTCAGGGAACTAGGCAGCCAGAAAATATCCTAAGAGGCTTCAAGTGATATGTGTACAAAATATGTATCCTGACCTGAATTTAAGAGGGTGTAATCAAACTGTAAAAGAAAGTAAATATTTATATACCAGAACAGCGTATGAGACAGTCTTCATCAATAGTCTAGTGTTGGGTATCTGTTTTCTATTGTCAGTTAACACAAGTATTTTGTCACTTCCTATGGAATAACTATAATGAAAATTTTTAGAAACTCTTAGTGAAATACTTATTTCATAAATACTTATCTTGTTTGCTTTCTCTCTCTCTCTCTCTCTCTCTCTCTCTCTCTCTCTCTCTCTCTCTCTCTCTCTATATATATATATATATATATCTTACTCTAGCAGCATTGGGTTTTAGCAAAACATAAAATGTATAATATCACTAGTTGGTCCAAGCAAAATGGTGCCAATAAGATGGGCATCTTTTGAAGATATTAACTCAAACATAAGAAAACAATCTTATTTTGTTAAAATAAATTCAATATTTCTGACTTTCTAGAGAATAACAGCAATAGGACCTACAGCCTTCAGAAAATTTTGAGCACAGTTCTCATCTGGAATTCTTATCATGTTTAGAAAAATGTTTGAGAAATTTGCAAATATTTTGATTGATTTTTTAAAAACATCTTTAGTTAAACAAGATTCAGATTGCTAGATTTGCCATTGTAGTTATACCGTATTTTGTATCATTACAGTCATACATTTATTTTAGACTTCATATTATAAGGTTTCTTTCCCTTCACTAAAAGATAAAAATAAACTCCAAGCTGGAAATGTTGAATACATGTACCATTTCAGTGATACAATATACAGTGTACAGTAACTGTAATCATAAGTGTAAATATGTATCGTTATACAGATACAATATACAGTGTACAGTAACTGCAATCATAAGTATAAATATATGTATCGTTATACAGATACAATATACAGTGTACAGTAACTGCAATCATAAGTGTAAATATATGTATCGTTATACAGATACAATATACAGTGTACAGTAACTGCAATCATAAGTGTAAATATATGTATCGTTATACAGATACAATATACAGTGTACAGTAACTGCAATCATAAGTGTAAATATATGTATCGTTATACAGATACAATATACAGTGTACAGTAACTGCAATCATAAGTGTAAATATATGTATCGTTATACAGATACAATATACAGTGTACAGTAACTGCAATCATAAGTGTAAATATATGTATTGTTATACAGATACAATATACAGTGTACAGTAACTGCAATCATAAGTGTAAATATATGTATCGTTATACAGATACAATGATGCACTACAACTCTAAATAAACCGGTCTGGTGGCCATATTGTTAGTGTCAGCCTTAGAAGTGAAAGGTCACAGGCCGAGTCATATCAAAAACTTTTAAGAATGGTACAAACAGCTGCCTCGCTTGTCACTCCGAATGAAGAGATTGGTGCTAAGATTGGTTATCCGGATGTTTGGATAAAGTGTATGGATGAGAAATGATGCCATAGGTCTGTGACACCCACCCAGTAACATTATCCTGATACTAGGCTTACCAGTCCTAACACAATCCTCCAGTTTATTTGTTGCTAATTGTACAACCAAAAAGATTGTGTAGAGTAGCAATAATTTTGTTTCAAACGTGCCTAAGTAAGTTTCTTTGATTATATTTGCTAGTTTTCTCCATCAAATACATTATGCTATTTACATTGATGTTGGGGAACCTGGTACCACCAGAATTTATCTCTCCCATAAACTGGAATTTTGTTTCTTTCTATTCAATTGGATACACAAAGGGAATAAACTCCTACCCATTACTTCCCCATACCCTGCTAGTTAGCTCTCTGTATACCAACACTCAACAGGTCTCCGAGCCAGCCAACAGTCTTTTTGTTGATGCAGTAGGATGTTGTTGTAGGGTTTAACACAATTTTTTCAGCACAAGATAGGCTATAAACGGTGACCAGTATAAATAGTGGAGGATGAACCCACAAGACATTGTAACAATGACTGACCCACAATAAGCTTATGGAAAGCTTTCTTACATATCCACATTGGCTGAATCCAAGACTCAAACCCACACAGAAGGGAGAAGGCGCTAAACCGTGAAGGTGAGCACTTTAGGTTAGTACAGTAAGTCAAAACATTGTATTACATAGTACGGTAAGTCAAACAATTGTACTACATAGCATAACTTGGTGTTAGTACAGTAAGTCAAAGAATTGTACTACATAGTATAACTTGGTGTTAGTACAGTAAGTCAAAGAATTGTACTACATAGTATAACTTGGTGTTAGTACAGTATGTCAAAGAATTGTACTACATAGTATAACTTGGTGTTAGTACAGTAAGTCAAAGAATTGTACTACATAGTATAACTTGGTGTTAGTACAGTAAGTCAAAGAATTGTACTACATAGTATAACTTGGTGTTAGTACAGTATGTCAAAGAATTGTATTACATAGTATAACTTGGTGTTAGTACAGTAAGTCAAAATATTGTCCTACATAGTATAAATTGGTGAAATTTAAGATATTTTGAATGAATTTGTTATCATTTCATCAGACATGTTTACATGGGAAGATCTTTTAAAGCTATGTGGTGATGCAATTCTTGCAATTCTGCTGCTCTTGTTCAAAGGCTCGCTTATTCTCGCGCGCACACACACACACACACACACATATATATATATATATATATATATATACTGGTATGTTGTCCAGTTCTGCAAGTTGGGTTATGATGCAAAGTGATGCATCATTTCTGTAACATTGGATAATGTGCTAATCTGGGTAAGAAAATCAATTTTGTATCAAGAAAGAATGATCATGCTTCTATTAAAAAATAATATTATTAAAGTGTACAAAAATGTCTGACATTTTGACTCAAAAGGCATATGAAAATATGATTTCTAAATGTAAACCTGAAGACCAACTCCATGACCTTCTTAAACCTGTAACCCAGAAAATCCTAGTTTATATGTATCTTTTAGAATCATACAAATAAATACATTATATTAAAGATTTAAAAAATATATATACCTTACAAAATTCTGTATCTTAATCAAACTTTCCAATTTTGCAAAGTTGTCTCACGTACAATATCGTTTGCTACCCATCATGTCAACTTGATGTTAGAACAGCATTTTCAAGAAATTTCATGGCATATAGTCTGTAATAGCAGGAGGTATTGGGTTCAAAACCTGGCAGAATCATACGACAGACTTGCACAAGTTGTAATACTAATAGCTGGCGCTCAGCATTAAGAGGTTAATATTAGGACTGGTCGGCCTGGTGTCAGGATAATGTACCTCAGTGTTAGACATCACTATAAACTGCCACACTGCAAACATCATAGCGATATGACTGAAAAAGTGTTAAAGGTACATTAAAAATCATAATTACACACATACACATGGGTTATGTGTTTAAAAGCTATGTGGTAATGCAGTTCTGTTCCTCTTGTTCAAACTTTCGCTTATTCACACACACAGACACACACACACATACATATACACACACACATACATACATACATCCATCCATCCATACATACATACATACATACATACATACATACATACATACATACATACATATATTGATTGTTGTTTAATTCTGCATAACAATACATTGTTTCAGTAAACATTGGATAAAGTGCTGAAGTTACAGTATCAAATTTTGTATCTTAATCCAACTTGGTAAGAAGTTGTCGCACCCAGGCATTATATAAAAGATAACAAATGTATACCATACAAAATTCTGAATCTTAATCCAAATTTCCAGTTTTGCAAGAAGTTGTCCCACACATACAATTTTGTCTGCTATCTATCATGTCAACTTGCTCTTGGAATAACATGTTCATGAAATTCCATGGCATATAGTCTGTTTCTAAATTATTTAGTAATTCTTTCCCATAAGCAAGATGTATACACTTTAAATCCTATTCATTATTGTGTCTCTCCCAATAATAACTTATTTTTTATAAAATTTTAAATTTACATTTTTGTTATATGCAAGATTGTTTAGTCTGCTAAATATCTTTAGCCATTTATTGACATTGTTACATTGAAGTTTGTAAAATTAGCTATAAACCTGACCTTTACACAACTGACATGCTGACAGAAACAGTTGAAAGTAATGTATTTCATTTGTATAACCGGATGGATAAATATTACTTCTTTTGAAAGCTGTGCACAGAATAGGCAGATAAATCATATGTCATGAAATTATGGAGTTTGGATTCTCTGTGCTCAAAATTAATACTATTGTGAACAGAATATTCTGGTGATTACAGCCTGTTTTCAAATGGTAAGCACTGAATTATTTTTTGATTTTCAACAATCAGTCGAATTCGGTAAACGTTTTGCTTCAATATTTTAGACGGAAACATTTGGTGCTCAGCAATGCTTAACATTGCCATATATATATATATATATATATATATATATATATATATGATAGTGATCCAATTTGATAGTGATACAATTTGTTTAAGTACAATGAGTCATCCAAAGGGATTTGTCCAATTAGAATGCTCTCAACATATTGAGATTTCTCACATAAATGGGTACATTTAATGAGAATGTTGACTCCCAAAATAAAAAAGTTATTTCTATGGAGTCATGCTTTTCAACTCATTGTCTCATTAAATAGATAGTGGAATCAGTCATTTGGCATGCACAGTCCCCATTTTTCCTCTACCTATCTGCATGACTTAGTGTCACAATACAAGGAATTGAATCTACTGTTTCTCTTGATGGCTGCCAAGACCATGGCTGTCATCAGACCATTCCACTCCCAAATCAAGTCATACCAAAGAGTATAAATGTGGTACTAACAGCTGACACGCTAGATGATCAGAATTAGGAGGTTAGTATTAGGACTGGTCGACATGGTGTCAGGATAATTTAATTGGATGGGACATCATATGACATGTCTACATCATGATGCCCCAGTGCTAGACATCACTATAAATGTCTGCACTGCAGACGCCATAGTGATATGACTGAAAAAATTGTGAAAGCAACATTAAAAATTCAAATCACACAAACACGATGCAATATTAACATCCTGTCTGATAGTACTTGAAATAAAAGAATGAAGAGATAATCTGTTTGAGTTACTTTCTTTTGCATGCACTGTGTATTCACAGAGATAATTCAAGTCTATGGGAGAGCTTTGTTCTGAGGGTAGTACAAGTTATTACCTAACATTAATATGATGAGTATTCAAGGGGAAATATAATTTACTATGCAATGTCTTTTGTATCCACACCACAATAATTTTGTATTTGGTATTCATTTGGCAGACATGAATAATATATTTTAGGTTTGTATTTGTAATAATCATATCAGCACCCCACAGTTTCTTTCTACGATGCGTTTAAACTCTGGATCGGTTTTCAAACGCTGATCGTACTCGTGTTCCAACATTTCTACTACCTGGTATCCTAGCTGTTCTAACTTCAAACGTCGCTGACAAGTTGTCTGGTACAAGTCTTCCATGGTCCGTTGTAAAAACTGATTTTTGGTGTCACGTTGAGGGTAGCACAGGGGACATCCGTGTAATAAGCATCCGTTAAGCTCGTACATGATCTGAGGGTTTTCTATGTCCCAGCCATCCACCGAATACGTTCCGATGGTCTTTCGCCTCCTCCGTTGCGAGCATGTTGGATCCATTTGTCCTCCTTGTCGCACAAGTAATGTAACCATCATAGCGCTTTGACCTAGTATTGATGTTTGACAAAATTTGTCATTTGAGGACTGATGACAGCTAGAGTATTTTCAGGTATGAAGCGTTTTCGGTACACTAAGGAACATGCTTTGGCAATGGTGCAAGCTTCTTTCAAAGGATCGATCCCTCCGTGTTCCATGAACAATTCTGGAAATTTTCCACAGCAACGTCGTAAAATGTCCACGTCAGATCGACAGTACTTTAACATTTTTTCTTAAAAGTCAAAGGGGTCCAAGGCGTGGGTCTGGTACCAAGCATGGAAAGCTTCTCGTTGTTCGGTGCGCATGTTATCGGGGTCGTAGTCGTCATCCTCAGGCAAATGGGGTAGAATGGCATGTTGATTTGCTTCGGTATTGAAAAAGTGTGGAAAATAACCTTTGGCCATTTCTGTCATTCCAAACGTTTTAGGCATACGACTCAAAGGCATGGCCAAGTGACACATTGAATCTTTAAACTGTACTTGTCCTACTTGCATAGAACTAATTTTTGCTCCGTTTAAAGTCACTTTAGGCCATTCGGTACTTTGTTCCGCATAGTATCTGAGCAGAAATTGCCCATTGTATCGCGAGAAATTGTGAGCCATTACTGTGGCATGGCGATGACAATCTCCTAACGTTTGATGTCTTCTGGACTCCACGTTTCGTTGATGGGGTTTAGGATCCATTGGGCAAATTCGGTTAGCATGTTTGACCCTCGAAAGATTTTTTCACGTCCTCCATGAATCTTGCTGCAGTGAGGGCAATGACTAAAGATAGGTACTTGGATGCAATTCTCGCACGCGCGGTGAGCCACACAGAAATTAGGAATGTGAATACTGGTGTATTGCATGCATTCGAAGTCAAAAAAGATAAAATTCCCTATCTTCTGGGTATCTTCTGGTTGGGGTTAGTATTTTTGAATGAAGCATTCGTGCTCCAAGTCCACGATTTGGTGACAAATGTGACATCGTTTCTTCCCTCGACAAATGTGAAACTTGGCATTACTGGTACGTATGCCTTGTCCACAAGTAAGGCACAATCTCAGAAGCTGACAAGTACTTTTCTGCTGTGAACCTTGCATCTTCAAATATTGTTGGTAACACGTAGTACTGACAAAAGTGCGCTGACAAACAGGGCAATGCACTCGTACTTGTCCTTTGTCCAGACAAGGTTTAGAGACCAAACATCCCTCACATTTCGATCCACAATGCTTGTGTTGTTCTCGATTGTTATAATCATAGTCACATTTTTCACAGTAGTAACCGTATCCCAGGAATCCAGTGATACTGGTAATGGTATCAAAATGCTCATCATGATAATAGACATGAATGTATTTTCCGTCTTTGAAAGCGTGGCCTCGAAACAAAAGAGGTCTACGCACTTCTTGAGGGTGTACTTTCAAGATGTAATGTGGAGCCAAGACACCTTGCAATTTTTGCATTTCTGGAATACCGCAAGGGGTGTCTTTGGATAACCCCATTTGCTGTAACAGGAGTTCTGCTTCACTTCGTTGTTTGGCTCAATCCGATCGTTGAATAGTTTTCCAGGCTCTTTTCCATTCTGCCATCTCGTTCTTGTTGGCATATGTTTGTCCCACAACGATGGCACAGGCTAAACACATCTGGTCTTGAGAATTGTTAATTTGAACGAGGCTTGTTTTGGTGTTGCGAAGGCTGCCCACCAATAACACTTTTTTGTTTTGTCCGGTTCCCCGAGGAAGAACACGTGGGTCATGAACAGTGTAGCTTTTTCATCGGTGATGTGAAACTTGTCGTTGGATTGTTGCACATGTTGAATTTTGTCGATGACATTGGAAGGTGATAATTCTAATGGGCTACTAAACTCGATCCAAACAGCAGACTTCAAATTATCGTGATGAATAGAAAGTCTCAAGCGATCGTCTTCTTTGGTTTGACATTGCTGTTTCAGTGTAGTTAACACAGAATCCCACACCTCAGTAATGAACCCTTCTGTATTCTCCAAAGGAACATTGGACTTGAAATCTTTAAACTCTATGGCGTATGTGTAAGCCGTAGTTCTAAATTTTCGAGAGGAACGCTTCAGCTACTGTGTTAGGCGATACATTACGCTTCTGTCTCTTACTGTCTTCTCCTTTCTCCACAACATGATGCGGTCTTTTCATCTTGTCTGAAAAAAGTCAAATGACTACATTTTAAAGACCGTGACCCCTATATATTCTTGTCCGATCCGTGCATATATAATGGGTTAGTGTCTAATCTTTCAGTATTCATTTCGCTCTCACACTGACCAGAACGATTGAAGAGCCTACACAAGTTGAACTTCTGATCAGAGCTTTACGTGGTGTCATACAAAAGTTTTCTTCAGACAAGCCGACGGACTACTCTCCCTCCTTTCGAGATAAAAGTCAAGATACTCGCTATATCTGTAAGAAGAAAGGACATTGGGCTACAGAATGTCCAGATCGTAAAAAAACAAAATAGCTACCAATAGAGACAAAAGTCAAGATACCTGTTATCATTGTAAAGAGAAAGGACATTTTGGTCTCCAAACTGCCCTAAGAAACAATAGGAGCAGAAGGAGGAGAGGAATTCTGAACAGGAGGAGGAGGAAGAGTTACCCTCCCCCAAGGAAGAACCCCGACACGTTCACAAAGACAAGAAAAGAAGGCGAAACGAAAGTAAAGAGGAAGAAGAAAAAGAAAAACATGTGACAGTAAAGAAATTAAAGAAACAGAACGAGTGAACAGAAGAAAGCTATGAACTTTTTAATGTGGTATTGTGTTATGTTATGTTGTGATATTGGATTGTAACGTTTGTACCAGAATACACCAGACGGAAAAAAATGTAAGTGTCTCTTGGTTTTGATTTTATTGAATAAGAACCTATACTCACACATTTATTCACTCACGTACATCATGAGTATAAAAAAATAAAAAGGACTTTTGAGTTTTCATTGAATTAGGCAATTGGAATAGTATTTCTTTTCGAAATAATTTGAGTGGCCCTGAAAAGGACCATTGGTGTTTTGTTTGTTTAAAACAAAACAAACTCAGAAACGTGACATAACTATCTTTAGCTGTCTTAAGCCTTTGCCAAGGCCAAGGCCTACTTCTGGACTGGTGGTTCCTATCAATGATTTGGTAGAAATCACTAACGGTGGTATGGCAGACGTAGTCACAGTTAGATTGGCTTGTTTAGCTCGAGAAGGTCTTTTTCTCCTCGGTCGTGATAAAGAAGTCTGATACATTTGTTTCAGACTCCTTAACTCTGCTTAAATATCTAAAAGTACCGTCATGACCGTTTGATTTTCACTGTTCTTGTTCTGTCCTTGGTCTTCTTTCTTCTCTGTTGCTGCTACTGTTTCTTCCAGGTGTTTCCTTCTTGCTTCTTCTTCCCGCTCTTGAATAAGTAAAGCTTGTTCTTCTACTTTATGTTGTTGTAAAAATCACTCCAATTCTTCTTTTTGTCTCTGCTTAAAATCATCGACGTGTACATAAGAAGGAGCAGAAGGTAACGAAGGTTCTGGAATAAATTCTTGTGATGTTAGAAAATCCACAATATCCCAGTTAAAATCAACTTCTTCTGGATGTAGATTTGTCATGACTTTGGTAGTCACTGCTGTCCCATTACTTGCTGTCTCTACTACTGGCTCACCACAATTCATCGTCTTCTTAGTGTCTGACATCATTGACAACTCTGTCGCATCGATTGACTACGCACAGACACTAGTACCTTTATATAGGGAAGGTGACGTCACAGACTGCTCTCTTCCGATTGGACGACTGCCTTTTGTAATGCACGTTTGTATTGGTGAATACACTCAATCTGTTTCGATCCACTCTTCCCCTATAAATACCTGCTGTTCACGGTATTCGCTTCACCTGTTTCTCATCACAAGATGTGGACCAAAGTAGAATCTTCTACCCTTGTTTCTACCATGCTATTTCATACTGATTTACCCATGTATGTCAGATCATCGTGGACTATCACTCATATGACTGATACAGCCCTTTGGAAGAGAAGGATATATATGGAGAGGCAAGGTTTTTTAAAGAGAGTTCTCCTCTATTGCCCAACAGTGAGGAGAAGTTTAAGGAAGAGAAGAAGATCTGTGAGATGTCCTCTGTGTTAACAAGATACTGTTAATATTACACATAACGGCCCTTTTCAGGGCCACTCATATACCTCAAAAAGATATTTGCTTTCTTTGCCTCCATTTTCACTTGTCGCTAGACAGACCCATATACAAATACAAATAATATTTCCCATGTTCAATTTCCCTTGTCGCTAGATAGTCCCACTATGTTCAGTTTCCCTTGAAGCTATACAGACCCACCATGTTAAATTTTCCTTGTCGCCAGAAGGTCCCAAATAATATTCCCATGTTAAATTTCCCTTGTCGCTAGAGTGTCCCATGACCTTTTATCGCCAGACCGTCCCAAGCCCTTTTTGACTGGATTTTCCATTGTCGCCAGATCGTTCCATATTACTACTTATATATATAAAGACCGAGTTATAAAAAAAAAATTGTCCATATTAGTTTTGGCGACACTCTCAACTCTCATTCTCACCCTGGCTACTTGAATGTAATAAAATTTTAATCAAATCAATTGTTGACCTGACCCAAAATATATCAGGCATTCAAGGGAAGTTGGACTGAACTAAGAATAATCGTTTTGCTTTGTCAGCTGAAATGCACTTTTAACAAGACACATACTAATTTTACAACATTACTTAGATGGATTCATAAATATAACCGTCTATGTGTTTTCTTATCTTGTGAATGGGTCTACTTTATATTTGCCAAATTATACTTGGTTATGGTGTGGGGCAACATTCCCTTTAAGACATCCCTGCACAATGCTGAATTGTCAATACAACGTTAAATTTTGCTCAATCCAACGTTAAATTGTGCTCGTCTCCGTAATGCTTGCACAATGCAGCGAGCACTGTGCGCACATCTACCATTCGCTTAGAGGGAACGTTGGTGTGGGCTATCATGGATAGGTTTCTGTAGGTTCCACGTCATTCGCAAATCCTTGCATTATAGTTTATAAATGCAATAATCCACAACCCGAACGGTCCATGTAAACACAGTTGTAATGCATTCATTTTGGTAATATATGTTAATCTATGCATAATAAAATGAACATACAAATGTATTAATATTGGTAGATATTTATAACTTTAAAAATTACACATGGAAAGCCATTGTTTCTATCACTATGAAATCTTGGTTTGTCTAACGTAGACACATTCATAATGTTCCTTAAGCTGAAGTCACTTATTACTATAGTGGTAACATATTTGAAAGAATAAATTTCAAAGGATATATTTAATTTAAAGACATAATGCACATTTTAAGCCACAGTTAGCAGACACCAACACCTCAATAAACCGGTCTTTCTCTGTTTCAAAATATAATTTCCCCCAATCAACCAATACTAATGTATACTATTCTGTGACAACACCTCAACCTTAAAAAGTGGTAACACTTTGAGAAAAATTGCAGAATGTGAACATAAACAATTGTTATATACAATTGGGAATACTGAACGAAAATAATCTGCTAATGACACCTTACTTAAAAAATCAGCACCCACATTTTCTGATCTTCAAATAGCCTCCATTCGCAAACTATGCGGTTGCAAACACAATGCCCAACGCATCAATCTTATAATTTAATTCTTGGATTATTTTTGGATTGTAATTTTTTGAAACTTTAATTTCGTTTTCCATTTTTTAAAATATATTTCCAAGGAAATCTATTATTTGTTAAATTTAAAAAAAAACAACTTGTTTTCACTGTTTTTGTGCTACCGTTTATTAGAGCCTAAACTTTTATCACATGTCTTGCTTGAAATACCAGATATGTAAACAGTTGCAGAAAAACACATGTCGCCTCAAGAACAGTAAAACTTGCATACTTTGCAGAACTAATTTGTGGAACTTTTGCGGAACTAAGGACTATACTGAATAAGGGCCATTTTCTGCCCCTTTATGGTGAAAAAAATTCTTGTAAATATCACAACTTTGTCTCATTATATTATTAGATGTATAAATCACCTTATTATGCATTAAATATGCATATAAATTTCTTTTTCATACCTAAACACCACCTTTGAACATGGTCTGGTATGTTAAATTTATGAGAAATTACTACATTTGAGCACTTTAACCTAGAATTAAAATATCAGCGCAGGCTTGATCAGACAAGGTATTTACACTGCTTGGTTTATTTTTATTCAAAATGTTAATTTAGAAAATTTATTTATGTGTTCACGTTTGCGCTAATCATTAAAATTTAAATAATTTGTGAATTTGGCTGGCTAAGTATCTTCGTCGTTGTTGTACCTGTTGCACCGTAGCTGCCAAAGTATCGCTACGTGTGAACAAATAGACCCGTCATTCAAGAGTGCACTATATTATTTCATTCATTATTATATTTTTTAAAAATCTGATAGTATTATCAAACATTCTTTTGTAGAATCCAGTGATAGCACTTTCTGATTTCTGTTTGTGATAGATAGATAGATAGATAGATAGATAGATAGATAGATAGATAGATAGATATACATGCTTGCATATAAATGGATTCCAAGACAATTTCAGAATCATACATTTTATTAACATTTTTTTAAAATCAAGTTTTATTATTTTATACAGCCTGGAAAGGTTTCTAAGGCATTCTCACCTGTGATACATGTAGATCATTTTCATTTATAAGGGATGGCATTTCTTTCATCATTTTATTTATCATAGTGGAAGTGAGTGCAGATCCTGTAATTATAGGAGAAGACAACCAAGTAATTTCTCTGACATACAAATTAGCATGAACGTACCAATGTACATGAACATATTCTGAGTATGTACAAGCAGAACATTCTGCAGTCAAAACTCAAGAATATATAAATTTGTTTCTTTACAAAACACTAAATTAGTTATTTCATCTACAAGTTCAAAATGCTGCTTCTGCAGATTTATAAAATGTGCATATGCAGAGAATGATATTAAGACAACATAGACAAAGAAACTGATTCTCACCAATTCTGGAAGTTTTGTCACATATACGTTATGAATGGTTATTGTATGGTTACTGCTGTGGTCTGAATCATTTAGGTCAATCAAGCCAAGTCTCAAACCTACATATAATTTAGTTTTATTAAACCTGGATAAATCCAAGACTGTGGTATTCAGTATCTAAAAACTGACAAATAAGAATGTTACAATGCTTCCACTTAAATGGTTATCAAGGCACAATGTTCAATCGACAATGAATGGCAATAAATGACTGGAATGACTGATATAGTTCATGTTCTGGGGTAAAAATATTGTGTTGTTTCAATAAACCAATTTAAAATGTTTCTTCAATAATATGTGTTAGGAGACTAGAGACTGAACCCAATTCAAGGACTGTAACTCATACCTTGTCTTGTGTATTCTACCAACATATTATAATCTTGTTATTTATTTGATAAAGCAAACAATATTAGAAGCAAAATCTGTTTCTTCTATAATACCTATCAAAACATAAAAGGGGCATGCCCATCAAAGCCTTCCTTAGTTGCATTGCTGGATGAATATGTTACAAAAGTAGCTAACAATTTACGTGATTTGTTACTAGTCCCTCTCTCAAAGGGGAGATCACTCATTGAAATTCCATTTTCACAAGCACACAACTTTTAGCACTAAGACAAGCTGATGAAGTGATTACTGACTTAACCTATCAGAGTTCAGCTTGTGAGGAAATATAAATAATAATTAATTGGTAATTTATTTTATGAAGAAATGACATTTGTTTGACACTGTAAATTCTTCTATATCTCTCTGAGGAGGAATGAGTCTGTTTTGTTCAAGATAATACTGCTTTCTTAGTCTTAAAGATTTGTTATTTGTTCTCAAAGATGATGTAATTTTCTTGTTCTCAAAGACAAAGCAGTTATGTTGTTCTCAAGCATCCGATTTTATTATTCTCAAAGCTGGTGACACTTCCGGTTCTTACATATAGAGAGGTTTTCTTGTTTGCAAAGATGAAAAATGTTCTCAAAGATGACAAATGTTCTCTTGTTCTCAAAGATGAAAATGTTCTCTTGTTCTCAAAGATGAAAATGTTCTCTTGCTCTCAAAGATGAAAATGTTCTCTTGTTCTCAAAGATGATGTTGCTGTTGTTGGGTTAAACGCCATTTTTCAGCATACGATAGGCTATACATGGCAGCCAGTATTAATGATGGAGCAAGAACCAGGGAAAATTACTGGAAAGAACCTCGACCCACGAGATGCTACTGGCAAGCTTTCTCACATACCCACATTGGCCGAATCTGAAACTCGAACACACGCAGACAGAGGTGAGATGGCAGTGATCCATAAAGGAGAGCGTTTTAGACAACTTGACCACTTTATCATTATTTGATACAAAAGACACAATTAATGTGATACTACAAAGAGGCCAGCTATTAATTCAGTACTTCCTTAAGTCAGATATCAAAACAACATTCACATTTAATAAAGTTCTTAGTGACACACTAGCGGACATAACAGTTACAGTTGATTTATGTATTTTATGTTTGAATATACAAGTGCACATTGCATTTATGATGATTAAACTTAATCCGAACTAAAACACAAATTTCACTTGATAAAAAAATATTTAAACGATATTTATTTATTAATGTAATGCCTCCAGCAGGTGAGACATTTTCATGGATCAAAATGTGTTGAATATGATTATTAACTGTGTACAAAGAAGGTCATTTGGAAACAACATGTAACAAAATAAGTGACTTCATATTAAAAACTGAAAATTTATAATGTTGATTACCATTTCCAATGAATGAATGAATGCATGAATGAATGAAGGGAATGAATGAAGGGAATGAATGACTGACTGAATGAATAAAGGGAATGAATGACTGAATGAATGAATGAGTGAATGAATGAGTGAATGCATGCGTGCATGACTGACAATGTAAGCAGAGTATGTGTAGCAGCAGAGGGGGCGAATCGGACAAACTTGTAAAAGCGTCAATTTGGCAAACCAAGGCATCCTCCAAAATCGTGAAAAAAAAGAAGTCAATTTGGTAAACCAAGGCTTCCTCCAAATCGTAAAAAAAAAAAGTTTTCTTTGGGGGCGCAAAGTCGTCGCACCCCTTCCGCTGCTATGGGTAAAAGTCTTTTTTACGATGAAAATCCTTTAAATTGCTAGCAATTTAAAATTTCACAAACAGACTAATTTGTAAAACCTCACCTCGCAGATCAATCAAATTATTGGATTGCTTGGTGAGTTTTAAATTAATTCTCGTTAACGAATCATTATGACATTTCATATAGACTGGATTAGTTGGATCCTCAATGATTAAAAACCCCGGAGGAGCTGTTGGTGCAAATGAGTATAAAATATATCCTTGTTGAGCTTTATTTCATCTTTCGAGATTTATTTGATAACTTCCTTCGATGACATCACATACTAGATTCACTGCGATCACCGAGGATACTTTGTAACGGCCAAGCCAGGTCCTAAGTAATATTACATTGGAGTATGGCACCAGGGATGGGTTAGCTTCTTATCAGCTGACTAAAGAGGGGGAGAATGGAGTAAACTCGAACTCTTGATTTCTTTTCAACCATAACACAAGATGATTCATTTATTAAGAAACAGTGAATAAAGGCAGTTCATTCCCATGACAGTTGTGTTGTTTTTGTCCTAAGCTAAAACATTATCATTGTGTGAAGGTATAGTATGATAATTTCATGCAAGGTCAGGATACACATTAGCACTATACTATTAATTTATTACATTATTTCTTCTGATGAGTGAAGATTATATCAGAGTTACCATATTTGGATATAGTTGCAATAACGTTTACTACAGAAGAGAAACTTTGACTTGATTGTAATTGTGAAATGTAAAAATCTGCAAGGAAAAACACTTGCTTGACTTTACACTTCAACTTTGCATAATACTTATTTGAAGTGAATTGGTTTAAATGGAAGTAAATTGGCTGTCAAGTTGGTGAGGAAAACACTCACAGTGACTTAGACAACTAATAAATTATAAAATAGACACATAACGTACATTGTATAAATTGCTAGAATAATCAAGTATTGTTGAATTGAATTTAGCATGTCAAGTCGGTGAGGAAAACACTCACAATGACTTAGACATTTTATTTCCATAAAAACTTGTTGGACCTATGATTTAAGAAAAAGGAATTATATATTTGTAGTGTAGCAAAACTTTTCTGTATGTATTTAGCTTCATAAAACTAATTAAATAAGAAAATAAATAAAGAAATCAATAAAAGTATGGGTCTGTGAGGACAACACTCACTTGACCATATAACTGAGTTTTAAATAGCAAATGATGAAACAATATATATTTTACTTGTAAAATATATTAGAAATGACTAGAATGTGTATAATTTGGAAGAGAGAAAGGAATTAAAAATTATTAAAAATATAACTTAAATGAAAAATTGATTAATACTTAAATAAACTTTATAAAATATTTACTATCCAAAATAGTGCCTAAAGTTACATAATTCTCTAATAAACTAAACAAAAAATACAAATACAAATAAAACTCACAATAACTGTGATGTGCCTAGTTTGATGGCTGCTAACTGACTGAACCCCATCAAGCAGCCCACAAAGCCTTATATACTCCTGACAAAACCCACAAAACCCACAACGCCCACAAAACCCACAATTCTTGTTGGAATATTCAAACCAGCATGCGCTAGTATTGCATGTGTATATTTAGTTAATTTTCACAGTGATTATTTATGGAAATTACCAACTGGATATTTTACACATTGTTACATGGTGAATGAATTGCCATAAGTAAAAATAGAAAAAGAAGAAAAATCAGTTTTGTATTTCGCGGCACATACCGTGTTAGTCTGTCGTTATAGCAATGGTTCGGAAACCGTGTTATGCACTCTTACAATATTACCGAGGTAGACCGCATGAAAGGGTAGTCAACGGTTGTAATTAACAAAGAAACAAAGAAGAGGAAAAACAAACTTAAATACGATGACGTATACAAATGAAACCCCAGGGACTATAAACACATTGAGTATGTAGTGTACAGTCTTAAGCTGTTAATTAGAAATAAGCATTAATCGAATTATCAAGGATGCCAGCCGCCGGCATGATACTCCCTATTTTCGCTATCACAAACACGTAGACTATACCAGCTAACTATTAATCGACAAGTAAACAAAACACAGGATCCTAGAAAAATAGTAATGTCAACTCATTTAAGAAATTCACTGCTAATGCACAGATTTATAATTTTTAAAAAAAATCTATACCGAATTGGACGGCTTGGATGAATAGTGTGTTTACCGTTTACACGCATGCATACCTCACTCCCTAAGTGCAGGTTATTACAATACCCTCTGCCAAGAGTGTTAGTGTCCGCACAACACTCTTAAAATTTACACTGAAGGCACTTTCGTACACAAAAGTGATGCTTTAAAATTTATATAAAGTACTGTAGTAATGGTAGGTTTGTTTGTTTGATTAGGATTTTTAACGTAGCTTTAACAATTTTTCAGTCATATCGCTACGATGTCTGCAGTGAGGCAGTTTATAGTGATGTCTACCACTGGGGCATCATGCCGCAGACATGTAGCATGATGTCCCGCCCAGTCAAATTATCCTGACACCAGGCCGACCAGTCCTAACACTAACCTCTTAATGCTGAACGTCAAGCGAGGCAGCTGTTAGTACCATTTTTGTAAGTCTTTGGTATGACTCGGCCGGGGATCGAACCCACGACCTCCCGCTTCCGCGGCGGACGCTCTAACCACTAGGCCACCGGAGCGGTTAGTAATGGTAGGAGCAGTTAAAATATAATGGTTATAATTTACACAGAAAACTCAACATCAAGAAAATGGAATTAAATTACTCAGATTAACTATAAACAATAGATACTGTAATTCAACACTGATATCATTAATATTTATAAATATCTTTAAATTCCAACTTCCGAGCCTACAGATGTCACAGGTTTCAAGCACAAGTACTATGTTAACAATGAAATGTTTCAGAACATATGTACACTAATTTGACTTAAGAGCAATTCTAGACAAGCTGAATATGTATATAATGCATTAAATATACTGGTTGATAATTTACTGTTAAAATTAAAGTTTACAATGCATGATATTTCAGAGTAAGTTAAATATACAATTGGCAAACTTCAGAACAGTGAGCCAAATCACTGAATAAGAATATGGACTTCCATAACAAGGTAAGAATTTTTTTTTTTTTCTATTTAACCAAATGGGTGGGTGTAGGTGTTGGACTATTGCCATTTAATTGTGACCTTTTAAAAGCTAATATCATAATAAGAATTATAGCCTCAACACCAAAAGTGACACCCATCATCTAACCAAAGTGTCCTAAATGCATAGTAGCATTTAAAGTAACACGGCATAAATTACAACTTATAACAAATATCATTGTTTACAAATCGGCGATGCAGTCAATTTAATAGGCTGTCTGTGCAGATCTTTTGCCTTAACATTATAATCAATATTATTATTGCTACTATTATTATTCTTGTTTTTCCAACCATGTTTAGTTTAACTTCATAGTCCTTGCACTAAGTCTTCGAACTTGACATCACACTACTACTTCACAACCAGTTCTGTCAATCTTTATGAACTGTCTGTTTTAAACAACTAGTGTTCTTTTCCAGTCCTTGATTCCAGGACCGCCATTCTGGAAGCCTTTATTGTCCATCTTGGGGGTTTTTCACCTGTATATTTCTTCAGTTTGTTGTGATGAACAAGTTTTTCTTTCCCAAATGGATCCAGCTGTATCAGATAATTTAAACAACTTATTGTCCGCTTGACTACATATGGTCCATCATACATGTTCTGCAATTTTGGTGACACATCTATCTTCCTACCATCAGCTATTAACCACGCTAAATCTCCTGGCTGGTAAGAACTCTGTGACAACTTGGCATCATACAAGTCTTTCTGGTGTCTTGCTGCAGACTGTAAATGTTTTCTGGCTACCTGATGAGCATGATGCATCCTATCTCTAATCAGATCAACATACTCACCATAACTTGTAAAATTTCCTCTTGTTTGGTACTGCACATATCCAAATGCAAGTTCTACAGGCAACCTTACTTCTCTTCCTAACATCAATAAGTTTGGTGTTAAACCTGTGGACTCGTGTGGTGTTGCTCGATAAGCAGCCGCTAAACAACCTAGGTGCAAATCCCAGTTCTCTTGCTCTCCCTTTAAATAGGTTTTGATCATCCTTAGAAAGTACGGTTGAACCTCTCTTCTAGTCCATTACATCTTGGATTTCTTACACTTGTTCTAGTTTTCCGTATTTCTAACATCTGGCATAACTTTATGAAAATTTCACTTTCATAGTTCCGACCTTGATCAGAATGTATGGTCAAAGGGCATCCAAATCTGCTAATAACCTCCTCCAGTATTTTCTGTGCACATGTTTCAGCAGTCTGGTCAGGTACCACAAATATTTCGACCCATTTGGTAAAATGATCAGTTGCAACCAAAATGTACTGGTTTCTCCTAGGTGTCTGAGGTAAAGGCCCCAAAATATCTGTTGCCAACCTATCCAAGGGTGCTCCAACTGCCATGTTACCCAATGGTGCTCTTGGGTTCTTGTTGGGCTTCTTATTTGCAGCACAAATATCACATTTCATTACCCAGTCCTTAATGTCTTCCCGCATTTCAAACCAGTAGAATCTTTGAAGGGTTTTCTCATGCGTCTTCTTTTATTCCTAAGTGTCCAGATAGCACAGAGTCATGCATCTGAAACATTATATCCTTCCTCAGTACCCAAGGAACAATGAACTGTAAATGTTCTCCAGTGCCATCTTTCCTAATGAACTTCTTAAACAGAACCCCATCCTGCAGTTCTAAGATATCCCATAATAACCAATAATGTCGAGTTGCTGGACTCAACGCAGTAATTGCTGCACTCGATTGTTGCTTATTTTCTTGTTTTGCCTTCATGATAGGACCTATATCTTCATCTTCTTCTTGTAGCTGTTGGAGTTTCATCATGCTGTAGTTTCCAGCCCAAGGTACCCAACCATCTAACTTATTCTCTTTTCTGAACTGAACTTCTTTCTCCTTTTCAGGGACTAACTTTGCCTGTGAATCCTTTCTGTATTGAGCTCTGGTTTTCACAGTTCTTAAATTCTCACTCTCTTGTTCAGTCCTGACAGTGGGACCCTCTGCCTGATTGGAACCCATCACTTGTTCTACATCATTAAAGAACGGGCTGTCAGCTACCTGTTGGTCATCGGTAGTTTCTTCTAAATTAACAATCTGAAGACCCTCTGCCTGCTTAGAACCCAATCTGTTTGTTGCTGAGAAATATCCCATCATGTTGTCTTCTCTTTTCCTACATTTCCTACATGGTCCACAGCGCAAAGGTTCCAGCGCATTGCCATGCTTGGTGCCACGACGGTATTCCACTGTAAAGTTATATGCTGATAGGATTTCAATCCATCTAGCTATCCGTCCCTTCGGTTCTTTCAGTTTGAACAGCCAAACTAAAGCTTGATGGTCTGTCCTGATTCTGAAGGTTCTGCCCAAAAGGTATTGTCTAAAATATTCAACAAAGTAACGTACTGCTAATAGTTCCTTGTCAGTTGCACAGTAGTTTTTCTCTGCTCTGTTTTCAGATCGACTGGCAAAGGCTATCACTCGTTCCTTGCCATCTTGGTACTGACTGAGAACAGCACCTATTCCCACATCACTGGCATCGGTGTCAAGAATGAACTCACAAGTAGATAAAGGATAAGCCATGATATCTGGACTTGTAAGTGCTGTCTTTAGATGTTCAAATGCTTCATCACATAATGGTGTCCACTGAAAAGATTTCCCCTTGCGTGTCAATTCCACCAAAGGGCGTACAATCTTGGAAAAATGTCTCACAAAACGGCGATAATAACTTCCCATCCCTAATATTTGTCGTACCTCTGTTACATTTGCAGGTGTTGGCCATTCTAGTATTTTCATGATGTTCCTAGGGCATGGTTTTACTCCTTCCTTGCTAACAATATGACCCAAAAATTCCACCTCCTTTTGTAGTAAATGACATTTATCTGGCTTCAATTTTAATCCAGCATTTTGTATTCTTTGCAACACTTCTTCAAGTCGTGACATGTGTTCCTCAAAGTTTTCCCCAAAAACAATGATGTTATCAATGTAAATTAGACATGTTTGCCATTGAAGTCCTTGAAGTACTAACTCAACTAAGCGTTGAAAAGTACCTGGGGCACCAGTAAGTCCCATGGGTATTACCTGGGGCACCAGTAAGTCCCATGGGTATAGTCTTGTATTCAAAAAGTCCATACTTGGTGACGAAAGCTGTCTTTGGAATGTCTTCACCCCTTACTGGAATTTGGTGATACCCTGAGGTAAGATCCAGTGTTGAGAAGGACTCTGCTCCAGCAACTGCATCCAAGCAATCTTGCACACGGGGTAAAGGAAAAGCATCTTTAACAATTACTGCATTCAGTCGTCTGTAATCAACGCAAGGTCTAACCTGGCCATTCTTCTTTCTAACCAGCACAATGGGTGATGCCCAAGGTGAAGTTGATTTCTGTATTACTCCTTTATCCTCCAGTTCTTGTATTGCTTTCTTTTCTTCTGCAGCAAAGGCCAATGGCACTCATCTTGGGGGTTGTTTGACTGGTTTTGCATCGTTAGTATCAATGCTGTGCTCAATTAGTGTTGTCAATCCTAGATCATTGTCATCTCTGGAGAATGTATTTGCAAACTTATTAAGTAAATTTGCTATCACTTTTGATTCTTGTGGGCCTTTTCTTGCAACAGTACTCTCATACAAATCTTGTAAGTGTTCTGGTACAATGCAGCTTTCAGTCCCAGCACGGATATCTCTTTTCACATCCACTCTTTCGAATTTACTCTTCATCCCACTAAAATATTGTCTTTCTGACTTCTGATTTTTGATTCTGCGGATTTGGCTAAAATTTCTAGTTTCTTCAGTGTCAAAGAGTGTCATTTGAATGCCGTCATGTCTGTATGCTTGTCCGATGCGCGTATCCTGTTTGATAGAAACAGCTGTTGGGTATGGATTGAGTACTCTAAGTTTCTGAGTGACTTTATCTTTTGTGTCCACTAGGGCAGGAGCCACAATCAAGGAATATTTATCTGTAAAATTTTCACTTGGTTCAATCAGAAACTCATTTTGTTTTACAATTCCATCTTCTTCCTTCCTGTCCACAAAAACATCTATCACTGCTTCACTATTTCCTGGTATGATGAAATCGTCTGCTGCTCTTACATTTCTCACTGTATCATCATTAAGTCCAATCTGTATGCATGGTAGTGATACTCCATGAAGTTTAATTACCCCTTTGCTTAGCAAAATATCGGCAGGTCCATCATTCTCATTTTGCAGTATGCCTATTCCAAGAAGTCCTTCGTCTTCAATTTCTGCAACTATAACCTCCCTGTCTAGTTTCAGTGGTCCCAATTCTAGATGAAATATGGCTTTTCCCAATTCTTTTAACAGTGTCCCACCCGCTCCAGCCAAAGTTACAGATTTCTTTAACGGTGGACGTTTCTCCTCAGGTATTTGATTATAAACTCTGTCAGCAATTATGGTCTTTGTTGCACCCGTATCTGCAGTAAACATCAGTTTCACCCCTTCTATGGAACCCTTAATGTAAATTCCATCATACTTTGGGATGCGTCGTCTGATAAATTCTGGATTTATTTGAACATTATCTTCCATATGTGGGCCCTTGCCATATGGGGCTGCACTTAGGCCCCGGGAGCCAGCCCTATCTCGTTTAAAGCATCAGAGTTGCAAGCAGTTGGATTGGTGACTGATTTCCCTTGAAGAATGGGTTCTCCAGTTTGCATATTTAACCGTGGTCCATCAGCATAGAGTTTTGTATGCTTAAATGGACAGTCTCTTGAAAAATGTCCCTGCTCCCCACAACTAAAACAGGTTAGATTGTGACCATTCCCCTCAGTTCTCCTCTGATAAGTTTGCATTGGTTGCCTGCCTCCCTTGCTTAGCAATGTGGACATATTGTTTTGCTGTATTCTCTTCAACCCGTCTTCAATTTTCTTTATTTTATCAACTACTTGTTGTAGAATTTCTTGGTCTTGGGATTTATTCCCGCTAGATTTCTCACTTTCTATCGTGTCTTCTTTTCTTGTCTTTAGAGTGGCGGGTCCACCCTTTACTGTATTCTGTGTTTTCTTCACACCATCATTCTTTACTGGTATCCGGTATACATGCTCACCTGTTCTGCACTCACCTTCCTCAATTAATTCGCAATCATCATCTAAATCTGACTCAACTCCCTCCAGTGTGGTCCTTCTGGTCATTTTTTTAAATGTTCTATCTTGCGCAGATTCATGGACATTAGGACGTGTCTTGGTTTGCATAAAATTCACTACATGATACACTGCTTCATCAATGTCATTTGGTTCTTTGACATATTCTACCTGGAAACGAGCTCTGTCATCATACAGACCATCTAAAAATCTTGTAAGTAGATCTTCTCTTCTGGTTCTTGTGTCTCTGTTAGGATGTGCCTTGTCATACAGCCGCTTTAACTCTGCAGCATACTCCTCTGCAAGCTCTCCTGGTTTTTGCTTCCTTCTGCTGAATTGCCCAGCGTAAGCCTTTGTCGTCTCCACAATACGATAGCGATTGTTAAGCTCATTCACTAGTGCTCTAAAATTTCCTAAGGTCTTTCTAGGAAGCTGACTGAATACAAAGTCCCCAGCCTGCCCATGCAGGCGTGGTAATAACTCCTCCAGTTTCTGCTCATCGGTCCAGTGTTGCCTATCAGCTATTGCTGTAAACCTGTTGATCCATACATTCCATAATTCTTTCCCAGTAAATGCAGGAAGTCGCACACTATGACTCCTTGCAGTTCTGAAACTTGTGGCCTGTCCCATATTCAGACTAGATCTAGAAATGCCCGAACTATACCCTTCAACTTTAACATCACTCCCATCTGATGAACTCATAATATCATCAGCATTACCTTCACTATCCTGTGACATTCATGTCCTTGTCAAATGCACTTTTCTATTACTTCTTCTTGTCTCAATAACTGGAAACTCTGTCGTAGTCGTTCTAATTGTGTTTTATGTAATTGATTAATCTCTTTCAAATAATCAATGACATTATTTAGAGTGAATACAATTGCGATGGATGAATCAGGAGTTTTCTCAAAACCAAATTCCCATTGCATGGTTTTGTTATCAAGAAATGTGAATCGATCAGTTAATTTTGCATTTTTTATATCACAGGGATCGTCCTGGGCTTCGCCAATGTCGCAAATTGCGATTTTTTTCCCCCTTATTGGTGACAAAAATGTCCCATCTGGCGATTTTTTTGGCGACAGACTTTTTGGTTATTTAATTTGCACAAACAATCATGGATTTGGACTGGATAAATTAAAAGGGAGAACGAAAGGAAGCCACAAACTTGACTAAGCAATAAATTGGAATCAATCTGTGCACTAATGATCCTTTGTTTGCATCGACAACCCCATCTTAGCAGTGCATTGTTACATCATAATCTGCTTATGCTGACATCTGGGCCGAGTACTGTATGCTGTGATAGTGAATCATGCTACCGTACTATACCTACAACTGACCGACTACTGAAGACCCAAATAGAACAGATAAAATTAGTTGAATGGCTAATCCTTCTGTTTGTTTGTTGTTGCTTTTTTTTTTTTTTTTACATATACCAATACAATAGTTTTGCTGAACCTTCATAGAAAACTGATAACCTTTGAAGTACTAACTACTGTGTATACATATAAAGCAAATGGAAAAAAATCTCAATCACAATTACATTTGTCACAGTGCAACATTATTATGAGCAAACGGAAGTTAGACGTTGCTTGTTCATCATCTCCTCCTAAGTTAACAAAATTAACGGCGTTTGGATTTAGTACAAATTCATCAGACAATACAGTCACTGAACCCGATGATAAACCTTGCAGTCCAACATCATCTACTTGTAGTGCTTCAAGTGCAACACCACATAATGATGAACAGGACAAAAATTCCCAAAAATTTCTAGACAGTTGGGCGTCCGTGACTGAGATATGATAAAAAGTTAAAACAGATGTTCTGTGATGTATGTATCAAGGCAAAGTTTGTCAATTCATTTACAACTGGCTGTGATATTTTGAAGAAGGAGTGTATCACCAAACATGAATCCAGGCGGTGTAAATAATATTTGTGCATTTTACTCATTGATCTTTTCCTTTTGCCATCAATCCCGTGTTACGGTTACTGAGACTTAAACTCCGCAAGAAGAAATAGCAAACAACAAACATAAACAAGTTTTACATAATTAAAAATAATTATTTCTCAAAACACAGGAGTGAAAGAATCCTTATATTGGGTGTTAACATATGCTAATATATACGGTCCGATATTGCCAGGTGTTGACTCGTGAAAGTTTCTTTCGTGGGAATGGAGATCCTATTTTGCTTGTTGAGAAAGTTTATACAGCATTCAGTGATCATTCTTTTGGGATTTAGGAAGAAATAGAGCATTTAATGGAGATTTTGGCGAACTTTGTAATTTGCTCGGAATTTTTATCACGTAGCCGGTGGTCAGCTGACCGCAATAGCCACTCGATAGGTTGTGAGCAAAATATGACAAACGCTTCATAATCAGCATCAATTTTCAAACTATGTCAACATCGTATATCGAGTTGGAAAATGCCTATTCAACAGCGATGCTGCCACAAATATTGACGAAATTTAAAATTGGAACCATTCTGTCTTATTTGCGCCCCTGGCTGCCCCTGCCCCTTCATTGTTGATACTTTGGGCCGATTTGGGCGCTCATTTGGCACCCCCTAGCCACCGGGGCGAATGCCCCACCTGCCCCCCTCGCTACGCCAACAACGGGTAACAACAGTCATACATGTGTACAAACGGTGATGCGGGATGCTGACATCAGAAATAAACTCTGTATCTCATCTCTCGAGAATTTAACGAGAATCAGCATGTACAGATGTGAAAAATTAGACTTTAAAACTGCATTCAACAAGTGGGCAGCCATAAAATAGTGACGGATCTTCATGTAACACTTTTTTTACATTTTGTTAATGCTTGTTGTAATTAAAGTATTAACTAACCCATCTTTTGTAATTTTCATTGCCTGTTACATTAATAGACTAAATTAACACTTGGAAAAATGTACACTACTTGTTCTGGCAATACTTTTTGAAAATTGGTGACAAAATAATGAGGTTGGCGAATATTTTTTGGCGACAGATTTTTAAAAGCCAGGACCATCCCTGTATCAAGTAAATAATTTCGATATGATGGGTTGATTTCATGATATGATTGTATATCCGTGACATATTCAGACTTTTTAGGTTCGGGTATTTGATAAGATGCCTGAGGTGGGATTTCAGGCCAACCCAGTATTGTTCTTATCGAACTCTGATAGATATCTACGACATACTCGGGCGAGTTTATCTCAATGGCAGATGATAACTTTGGCTCATGAACTGTTATAGCGATTTTCGGTTCTTTTCCAGTAATGGATTTTTTTCTGCGTTGTAATTCGTTATTGATCTGTTCGATTTGGTATGACCCAGATGGTAATGAAACAACGTTCCAATCTGGAGTGCCATCGGGTTTATTCTTATTTGCAAACACCAAGGAATTATTCGGTTGTTGACCGCCAAATGATTTTGATCTAATATTAGGCCAACTATGGTATACTCATAATTTTGCTAGTGCTATTTCCTTCACCAGACTCGCAGTAGGGAAATTCACACTGAATTCAGGATTGGTTGAGGTTATTGAGATCATGCTGGTTTTCACCGGCGTGGTATTTTCCGCTATTCGTTGAAGTAGTTCTTGCGATGTCGCCATTGTTATTATACTCATGTTGTTTTTCTAATTTTGACATCGCGGAATCATAAACACGTACCATCGTTGATATTAATGTGTTATTGAGTGACGACGATATCATCGAGGATAATTGTGAGAATGCAGTTGACACAACATGGAATTTAACTGCGTAGTCTTGTAGTTTGTGCTGGCTAAATGATATTTCTTTTGTTATAATCGAAATAATTCCCGCGATTGTTGTCGCCGCTGATATACAAATTGGAACAGCTATTGGGGCAATCATTGTCACCGAGGATAGTATTATACCGGATCCGGTGATTACACCTGAAACCGAGTACACGGTAACATCAACTGCGATGATTCTTCGTCAATATTTTTCTATTTTTACTTGATACTCCAATGAATGAATGAATGAATGAATGAATGAATGAATGAATTAATGAATGAATGAAAAAATGAAGGAATGAGTGATGGAATGAATGAGTGAATGCATGCATGCATGACTGACAATGTATGCATCGTATGTGTATTTTGGTTAACTATACCGAACTCCCATTTCCTCAGTAAAATACAGCCAAAAAAAGGTGTTAAAAGTACTTTTGAAACTATGTACAGTAGTTTCCCTTTTGAATGGCCACCCTGATCAGTGACCCCTGCCACTTACTGCCAGAATCCCTGGACAGTAGTCCCCCCCCCCCATGAACAGCCACACCTCTAACGGGATTAGCATTTTAATACAAAAAAATATAAAATGTCCCCCTCATAAGCAGCCACTTTTGTTTCTTCAAATGTAACCATAACCAATGATTAATTCAAATTTTGATGTAAGGTAAGCAACTGATCCTTATCGTCAAAACATTTCTCCCAGTGTCAAGTTTCTGTTAGACGTGTTGACTAAAGATTAATAGTATATTATTATCTACAAAAGTTGATGTTTACAATCCGAGTCTGCATTGTGACAGTTTATAGTGATAAACAAGATAAAGTTGACAATAGCATTGTGACAGTTTATAGTGATAAACAAGATAAAGTTGACAATAAACAATAAATTGTTCATAATACTTACCAAAACTGGACAAAGATCAATTTTCAATGATGATCTGGAAGGATTATTAAAATTTTAAAAAGAGAATCTGAATATGAGCTTTAAACTCTTGTTTTCACATACACATGTTAAGTGTGCATCTAAATTAAAAATGTCGACTTGAGTCATGTATCCACTGTTGAATGTATATGTAATGGGGTGGTCTATTTGAATTTCAGAATGATTTCATGTAAGCAAATTGTATTAAAACAAGAAGACCCTATTATGACCAGCCTGTCTAATATTCTTCTTGAAATTACATGTGCTAATAAAATTTACCATTTCTTAGGATTACCTTTTCTATTATTGAAGGAAGATGCCTTCAACATGGATGAGACACATAAGATCTTAATTTATTGAAACAAGTTTGATGCAGATCCAAAGGCATAAATTTACTCTTTCTCTTGTTAGCGAAATAAACTTGCCCAGAAAATGTGATTTTAAGTGTCTCTGGCTAACATACAAAGACCATCAATAAATTAGTACTATGCATAGAACATTACACATTCTTACCTTAAATTTATGTAACATAACTTACAAAAACATGCTGTCATTGGTAAGCAGCATGTGTTACAAAAGAGAAAGAAAGCAATGAAATTTTCACTAATGTAACTAGAGTTTATATTTAAATATTCACATTGAGTTTAAACAAATATTATTGGCACATAAACACACATACACCTACCCAGTAATCATCGTCAAGGCCTTGACTGCAGTTAACCTGGTGATCTAATTTTTCAGCCTCTCTAACAAAATCGGTAAACATTCCTTTAGTTCATGTGTGAGACAGTCTCCAAGGTTGTGTATAATCTGACCCCTAAAAAAATGAGATAATAAAGTAGCTTCACATGTGTAAATGACCCAATTAATTCATCTATCAATTAATTAATTAATCTATCTGGTTACTATTATAGGTATATGAATTTCTGCCATCTACATATCAGCTCAAAAACACAATTTATTTTGGTTATATACCTGGGTATCATCATTTCTACCCAATATGTTTACCATAATGTCATTCATTCATATCCTTTACCTCAAACAATATATATCAGCAATGCCAACATTAAATTCACAGTCACTACGAACCCTAGGTGTTACTCTCAACAGTATTCTCTCACTGCATCAACAGGACATGAAAATATGCAAGGCTGCATATCTTGAGCTGAGAAGCATGAGCTCCATTTGCAAATATTTTTCAGCTGATGCCACTAAAACACTTGTGTGTTCCTTAGTACTTTCAAGACTGGACTATCGTAACTCAATTATGTCACCCACCCTTGCTCTGTACCCTACACTGACTATCCATTTAATCCAGAGTCAAACGAACAAATGGTTCAATGTGCTACATTTCATTGATGGGCACACACCAGCAATATACTTCCGCTCCGCTTCTGACAATCATATTCTCATTATGTAAATGAAGTCATACGGACAATATTCTTTTGCATACCAGTGCCGAGCAACATTGAACAAACCGCCCACTGACAGTCGTATTCTCATTATTCCCACTATGTAAATGAAGTCATATGGATAACATTCTTTTACACACCATTGCCCATTTAATATTAAATTGAATAAACTGCCCACTGAACTTTGACACAAAGACACAGTAGTCTTATTCAAGAGCGCTCTTAAAACTCACATATTTCGACTACAATGACAGACTTGACGACCAAATAATGTTTCCTTACCTTAAATATGTTCAGCATATTTTTATGTTTTCTTTTTGCAAGGTGTTTCTTTTCGTAATTATTATATATGTAAAGCACTTAGAGCTTGTAAGATTAGGCACTATACAGAGTCATTATTATTATCCTATACACCTATGTCTATGTAAGATTAGGCACTATACACAGTCATTATTATAATCCTATAAACCTATGTCTATGTAAGATTAGGCACTATACACAGTCATTATTATAATCCTATAAACCTATGTCTATGTAAGATTAGGCACTATACAGAGTCATTATTATTATCCTATATACCTATGTCTATGTAAGATTAGGCACTATACAGAGTCATTATTATTATCCTATACACCTATGTATATGTAAGATTAGGCACTATACAGAGTCATTATTATTATCCTATATACCTATGTCTATGTAAGATTAGGCACTATATAGAGTCATTATTATTATCCTATTAACCTATGTCTATGTAAGAGTAGACACTATACAGAGTCATTATTATTATCCTATACACCTATGTCTATGTAAGATTAGGCACTATACAGAGTCATTATTATTATCCTATACACCTATGTCTATGTAAGATTAGGCACTATACAGAGTCATTATTATTATCCTATAAACCTATGTCTATGTAAGATAGGCACTATACACAGTCATTATCATTATCCTATAAACCTATGTCTATGTGAGATTAGGCACTATACAGAGTCATTATCATTATCCTATACACCTATGTCTATGTAAGATTAGGCACTATACAGAGTCATTATTATTATCTTATAAACCTATGTCTATGTACAATAAAGAATAAGTGCTACCCATGGTTACGTGCTGAACTTGTATCAGTAAAAATGTTGATTTAATACCCAATGTCTGATCAACCTGAAGCATGACTTGTTTATGGACATATCACTCTGCTGTTCTTAGCTTAGGATAATATAACTTTCCACATCTTGCTGTGTCATAAAACACCAAATGACGATCAGATCTGCTAGTAACTAAAATGAAGAGAGCTTTGTATTCCTCGTGCTAATGAAGGCAAAACTTTTCTTACATACATTTTATTTCTATATCCCATTTTACATCATTTTATTGTATAGAAGCTATAGGTCAAACTGTGCTCTTTGTCATAATGCACTCTTACCACGCAGAATAATATAACTTAATAATGTATAAGTAATTTTAATTTTTATCTTTGATTTATTAAAATTGTGAAAAGAATAAGTAAATTTCATTTTTATCTTTTATTTAATGAAATTGTAACCAAAAAGATAAGACACAAAGTTTGTATTTGTTTAATACTTTTTTTATTTTGTGACACTTGTTTTAACAATAGAGATTAAAGACACTGAATTCTGTTGATACTTTGCATATGTAATTCTGGTTCTTTTCACCTGTATCAGTTATAAAGATTTGTACGTTTCTTTTAGTTATATTTAGCATAGCAAAGGGTGAATTAGTAGTCAAGGTAGTAAATGAATGATTATTATTATTGATGAAAAAAATTAAAACAAAGTTAAAAAAATATGAAAGCAAAGAAAAACTGCTGAACTGGAATCTAATTTACAAGTGAATACAAATATACATACAAAACTTAATTTGTCCAAAATCATTGACATCAAAATTTTAATCAAACAGAAGTGCCATCAAAGTAAGGGCATCAATAAAAGGCAGTGTCATCACACTAATGACATCACATGACAGTATCATCAATGTAAGGCATCAATAAAAGGCAGTGTCATCACACTAATGACATCACATGACAGTATCATCAAAGTAAGGGCATCAATAAAAGGCAGTGTCATCACACTAGTGACATCACATGACAGTATTATCAAAGTAAGGGTATCAATAAAAGGCAGTGTCATCACACTACTGACATCACATGACAGTATCATCAAAGCAAGGGCATCAATAAAAGGCAGTGTCATCACACTACTGACATCACATGACAGTATCATCAAAGTAAGGGAATCAATAAAAGGCAATGTCATCACAATACTGACATCACATGACAGTATCATTAAAGTAAGGCATCAATAAAAGGCAGTGTCATCACACTACTGACATCTCATGACAGTATCATTAAAGTAAGGGCATCAATAAAAGGCAGTGTCATCACACTACTGACATCTCATGACAGTATCATTAAAGTAAGGGCATCAATAAAAGGCAGTGTCATCACACTAGTGACATCACACGACATTATCATCAATGTAAGGGCATCAATAAAAGGCAGTGTCATCACACTACTGATATCACATGACAGTATCATCAAAGTAAGGGCATCAATAAAAGGCAGTGTCATCACACTAGTGACATCACACGACATTATCATCAATGTAAGGGCATCAATAAAAGGCAGTGTCATCACACTACTGACATCTCATGTCAGTACCATCAATGTAAGGCATCAATAAAAGGCAGTGTCATCACACTACTGACATCACATGACAGTATCATCAAAGTAAGGACATCAATAAAAGGCACTGTCATCACACTAATGACATCTCATGACATTATCATCAAAGTAAGTGCATCAATAAAAGGCAGTGTCATCACATGACAGTACCATTTAAATATGGATGTCATCACAAGCCAGTGCCAACAAACTACTGACAACATCACATGGCAGTATCATTCAATATGGATTTCATCACACCCCAGTGCCAACAAACTACCGATAACATCACATGACAATACCATTAAAGTATGGCATTCATAACAAAATATTGCCATCAAACTGATAACATCACATGACAATACCATCAAAGTATGGGCTATTTAACAAAACATTGCCATCAAACTGATAACATCACATGATAATACACTGTACCATCAATATACTGACTACATCACACAACAATGCCATCAAAATGCTACATTATACAGCAGTTCCATCAATAATGGACTTTAACATTATGAAGCAATATAAAAATATGGACTTCATCACAAGGCAGTGCCATCAAAATATGGACTTCATCATAAGGTACTGAAAAATTTCACTGGATACTGTATTTCCTCCCAACCCCAATGTTTCAAATACTCAAACATTTTCTAAGACTTTTAAGCAAAGACAAGAATAAAATGAAGTAGACATGTAGTATATTTTCAACATAATGTGAATTGTATAGTCCCTATAATATTGTGCACTAAATTTATATTTACCTTTTCTCCATATGTTTAATAGAATTTAAATATTACACATTATAGCTTGACATAAATCTATATATAACCTAAAACATGTAAGTATACTCCAAACTTCAAAAATCCTGATCACCATGACAATTTTACCAATGAAAGTGATAACAGTAAAACATGCCAGAGTTACTTCCCTTTCAACATAGTTGATTGACTTGTAGGACACACGGTACTAATTCAACTCCAATGGTAAACATATGGAAACACTGTCATATTCAAAATTCAATAATTTAACATTTCTGGGTGCTGATGATCAGACCTATATTTTTCCATGAACAACTAACCTTGATGTAAGTTTTTAAATGTAGAAAAACATTGGACCTGCGGCATGTTGTTGACATAAATTGGCAGGAAGCACGTGTTATTGATTCTGCACCAAATGAATCAGGTGCTACTTTCATTATTGACTACTAACAGGTGAAGCCTCTAAATTTACTTCAATTGCATCAATAGAATTTTGTCTATATTTTTTTAAAATTACAGATAGGATAAGCTCTCAAAAAATATTTTTACTAAAATTTTAATTTTCATTATTAACCAATTATGGACCACCAAAGCCGTATATACTCTATTATTTCTTCACCCATTTTTAAACTGGTTCACAGCTCTTCCATATAATTAGTACTGTGTGTCCTATAACCAGATTTTAATTTTTTTGAAAAAGTTGCATTTTACTCATTGATATTAGAGTATAATTGTAAGAAAGACCTGGCCATGCTGGTGCATGAATAATAGTGCAATTGCATTTTATGTGATACTACTGTACATAGCAAAATTGCATCCGCATTACATGTTGAAGTGTTGTATTGTACTTATTAGTGCATTATTCTTGTTATTAAAAAAATTAGATTCCGACTTTGTATCTTCGTGTTATCTTTCTATAGCCTGCATGCTACACAAAATAAACACAAACATGCTGACATCAGCAAGTATGACATCATAGGGTATCAAATTACATGACACCTAGTTTTTCCATCTCTCACTGGCTATAAGACAGGTTTTAAAGGTTTTAAATTTCAAAATTGCATTTCTTTTCTTGCTGACATTCACAGAAATAAGATACAGTGCATCCCTGATTCCTATCATTCACACCAAACCAATAAGTGTGCCACATGACAGGTCAAAATGATAAGATGTCATTGTCCTTCTGTGACTCTGACACACCCAATGAGGCATCCAGATGATGCTGACATTCTAAAACTATTTAAACTATCAACACAGGTGATTCATCACCCCCAAATCTTAATAAAAAGGTATAAAAGCCAAAGGAAAGTTCCAAAAGTATTATAATACTTAAGAATTAAATAACTGAGTGATACTTTTTAGCATAAAACTATGGGAAAGGATAAGGAAGCAAAGAATAGACAAAGTCATTTCTTCAAGCCTGGTAATGTTCCCCACAACAAGGGGAAAAAATGTACATCAACCCAAAAGACAAAGCCACTTGAGGTCTATTACATAAGTACAACAAGAGACAAATTTGAAACAGCTATAAAAAGTTCATATAATGCTGACACTGAAGATGACGATGGAAAGCCCATGTACAAACTGCTACGGCCCAAGCCAAGAAGTAAGCTGGAGGTGGAGCAATATGTGGAAAACATTGCGATGCCAGGGTAAGTCCATGTTTCTATTCAATATTCAGACACTTATATAACTTATCACTGCATAAACTACTTGGTAAATTTAAGTAATAGAATTGAATTGCATATTAAAGTTGTCTAATGCATAAAACTATACCAATATTTACCCCAAACTCATAATAAGTTTAGAAAAAGTCTCAAAATCATTATGATGGCTACTTTCCACTACAGGTAGTCTTAAATTACTTACTTTTCAATATAAAGCTGAATAAAGTACATAAATTATTTAAAAAAAGAGAAATAAATCAAATCTTCAGTCACTCAATTCTAGTCAAAGGGGAGGTAATATACATTGATTTGGCATACCAAGTAGCAAGCTCTAATTTACAGCTAAATGATTCTGTACTATCACTTGATAGTATGTGCAGAGCAATGTTGCATTTATAAATAGATTTTGTTTCAAATCTGAAACTACATTTCTAACATGAAACTTGTTTTATCTATTTATATCAATAGGTCTGGTGAGAAAAACACATATCGATTGGTTCATGCAGAAAAAAATGCTGAGATGTGGAATACTGTTTTTCAAGAGCACCAGTGCCTACACCCTGAATGTCAGGGGTTTCTGTCATGGGACTTGAAACATGAAGAGAAAAGAGGTCTGGTGTGGCGAGAGAGAGCAATATGTTCATCATGCCCTTACACTTCAAGAATGTTTGAACTGTATCAAGAAATGCCAAGGAAAGATTCTGGAAGAAAAACTGCCTGTGTAAATAATGCGATACAGATAGGACTTTCACAGACTTCTGTTGGAAATGAAGGGCTTAGAACTATTCTTGTAAGTGCGAATGTCCCTGCTCCCTCAACAAAAGGGATGCAGAAAAGTTCCAATACTGTTTGTCAGAAAATTGAATGCAGCAACATGAGAGACATGGCAGAACATAGGAAATATGTGAAGGAGTTTAATTCTATGACAGGAAAAAAGACAAATATAATTGATCTTCAATGTGACTCAACATATAATAATGCAATTTATAGTGGAGTAGGTAGGACACCCTTTCAACCAGCTACCCAGTGTGCACACATTCTAGTTGAAGACACTACTCCTGAGAAAAAGGTAATTCATATAACCACAAAGAATAAACTATGCACATTGGGTAAAATGCACGCTTCTGATGATGAAGCCAAATTGTGTCACTGCTCAGCAAATATAAGTTTACAAACAAATATTGGAGATGAATATACATTTTGTAAGGATGGGCTTAGACATTTAAAGAAAACAGACAATATTGAGGTACACAACATGACAACTGATCCAGACACTGCTAGTTACCGGGCTAGCCTGGACCTTAGGAGGGAAGGAATAACTGAAACGGTCCCTGTAAATCATATTGATACACGCCATCTGACTCAAAATCATAGAAAGTTCATTAAAGGCCAGAGCAAATTAATTAATTTGATGCCAGGAAGAACCAAAAAACTCAGAGAAAAGATGTGGAACAACTTTGCACTTGATTTGACTAAGAGGTGCCAGGCTGAGTTTGAACAATCATTTAAAAAATATAAAAATACAACAGAATTACTAGTAAGTAATTTATCTGATGCAACAGATGCAATAGTTAAGTGCTATCAAGGTGATCATAGTCTTTGTCATAAGCACTCTAATGTGTGCTGGGTAGCTGATACAAGCTGGATAGATAGAAACACATTCTTGCCAAGTGATTTCAAACTGAAAATATCCAGTGAGAGAGAGGATAGTACATTGCGCATGTGTGTTGAGTACCGGTTAGGAAAATCTGCAGTATTAAAAACAAAATTAAATAAGAGCACTCAGAAAGTGGAATCAGTGAATCGAAGGATAAAACGCAGCTTACCAAAGAATATAACCTTTAAGAGAAACTTCCATGGCAGGGTTCATAGTGCTGTCCATAACTGCAACCATGGACCTGGAGAATCTCTGGTTAAGCTGTGTCAATCTATCGGTTGTCCGATTTCAGCTTGCAGTTCTGTGGCACAACATCTGAAAAGCAAGCAAGATATATATAGGAGAAATAAAATACATACAGCAAGTACAGCATATAAGAGAAAAAAATCAGAGAAAAGGGCATTTCTTTACAAGCTTTATGAGAAACATCAAGAAGAAAAGAATTATAGCAAAGGCAAATTAATGTGTGCTATGGCTAAAAAATTAAAAGCAAAATATGAACATTCTTACCATAAACAACCTCCATTTTAGTACATTTTTACAGGTTGAGGCAATGTGGCATGTGCAATTTTGTGCAAAGTCCTTGATTTTTACAATGCTCTCTGCTTTGATTTACTGAATGTGTCTCTAATGTTAAATGAGCAGTATTGATACATAAGCGATTATGACATATGTGACTTACATTTAACATCTCTCCCCCCACCCCCTTTTTGGGAATTGTTTCATATGTTAATTGGTATTTAACCATATAGGCCAATCTGTGGGCACCAACATATGAAATTCTGCCACTCTCCAAACTATTCTCTTTTTCCCATAGCCTGAGCTGCCCCCATCCAGTTTATACAAACCCTTCCCATCTGTGTTTTGTATAGATTTTTTCTCCAAAATCACATGCAAATCATGAAAAAAAGACTCCATTATGATTGTCATATCTAAAAACCACCAAAATCATACCCTGGATGCACGTGGTAACCATAGAAACATCAGGCTCATATTATGGTATATGTCCTGTATAGGACACACGGTACTAATTCAACTCCAATGGTAAACATATGGAAACACTGTCATATTCAAAATTCAATAACTTAACATTTCTGGGTGCTGATGATCAGACCTATATTTTTCCATGAACAACTAACCTTGATGTAAGTTTTTAAATGTAGAAAAACATAGGACCCGCGGCATGTTGTTGACATAAATTGGCAGGAAGCACATGTTATTGATTCTGCACCAAATGAATCAGGTGCTACTTTCATTATTGACTACTAACAGGTGAAGCCTCTAAATTTACTTCAATTGCATCAATAGAATTTTGTCTATATTTTTTTAAAATTACAGATAGGATAAGCTCTCAAAAAATATTTTTACTAAAATTTTAATTTTCATTATTAACCAATTATGGACCACAAAAGCCGTATATACTCTATTATTTCTTCACCCATTTTTAGACTGGTTCACAGCTCTTCCGTATAATTAGTACCGTGTGTCCTGTAATGGCAAATGCAGCAAATTATTGCCTATATCATGTCAATTGGTATCTTATATGTTTTCAGCTTGTTTTTATGTTTTCCAATTTCATGGATTTTGTTATTTGTTTTTCTTTAGTATAGTCATATCATTAAAGATGTTGTAAAGCGCTTCGAACTTCTAAAGATTGATTCTATACAAAGTCTTCATTATTAGTATTATTACAAATCCAATACTCTACCAAGAGGTTAAAACACCTGGTATTACAAATCCATTAATCTGCCAAGAGGTTAAAAGACCTGGTATTACGAAACCAATACTCAACCAAGAGGTTAAAATATTCCGTATTACCAATCCAATACTTTATCATGGGGTTAAAATACCTGGTATAACATCCAATACTCTACCAATGAGGTTAAAAGACCTGGTATTACAAATCCAATACTCTACTAAGATGCTAAAAAGCATGGTATTACAAATCCAATACTCTACAAAGAGGTTAAAAGACCTGGTATTATCAGTCCAATACTCAGCCAAGAGGTTACAAGACCTGGTATTACCAATCCAATACTCAACCAAAAGGTTAAAATATCCCATATTACCAATTCAATACTTTATCATGGGGTTAAAAGACCTGGTATTACTAATACAATACTCACCCAAGAGGTTAAAGTACTTGGCATTACCAACCCAATATTTTAACATGAGGTTAAAGGATCTAGTATTACTAATCCAATATTCTACCATGAGGTTAGTGTGTGTGTGCATGTGTGATTTAGATTTTTAATGTAGCTATAGCAATTTTTCAGTCATATCACTACAAAGTCTACAGTGTGACAGTTTATAGTTATGTCTAGCACTGGGGCATCATGCGGTTGACATGTAGCATAATGTCGCACCCAGTCACATTATCATGACACCAGGCCAACCAGTTCCAACACTAACCTCTTAATGCTGAGTGCCATGCAAGGCAGCTCTTAGTACCATTTTTATGAGTCTTTTGAATGACTCCGCTGGGGACCGAACCTGTGACCTTCCACATCCAAGAAAGAAGCTCAAACCACAACGCCATCATGCAGTTAAAGGACCTAGTATTACCAATCCAATGCTCAGCCAAGAGGTTACAAAACCTTGTACAGTCCTACCCGTTTATATCGACATCGCTTATCTCGACAAGCCACCTATGTCGACAAAAAAGCAGTCCCAGTCCCATGGTCTACTATTACTATCAAATTGTCATGCTTATATCGACGTTGAGATAAAAGAAAAACGTATATGTCGACAGAAGCCCTTGGTCCCAGCTTGAACAAATCCTTTGTTTTCAAAACGTTTATGTCGACAAGCTGCCAATTAAGACCAATACTTTGTTCAACAATTAGTTGATCTTGCCTCCAGGCTTTTGATGTGGTCGGATAAAAAAACATAGCAGCACATTTTCTCACCACGCTGCAGCTAGCTAAGTCTTTGATCTTGCCGCTTAACTTGTGGGTCATGTTCTTCAGATGTACTCTTACAATGACAACATGTACATCTGTCGGTCTTTCAGCCTCTGAATTTTCTGATTGTAAGTATCAGCACACCTAAAAGGATCAATTCATGAACACAATTTCCCAATCAACAGGTGGTCGAAGCAGGACTAGCAAGCCATCCAGGAAATTGATGCTTACAGAGGACTCCTGTATACATGATTTTCTGAATTCCATATATAAAAATTGCGTGAAAATACGGATTACGCGTTTTTGAGACCTTTGAAAGTGATCGGTGATTAAAACAAGTTTTTTTTTGCTGTGAAAGTTTCGTTTTTAACTTTATTTACATTTACGATGGCTACCAACAGCAGGGTAAAACGCAAATTAAATTTACAGTCTCTGGAAACTAAATATCTGGCTGTTAATGAAGTTAAGGGATGAACATCTCGCAAAGAGGTCTATGAAATTTTTTCACTTAAAAATAACACATGTCCAGGAAGGATGAAAGCTGCAGAGTCTATAAAGAAAGACTAAGTTGAAGGTAACTGCGCTCCCCAAAGGAAGAAGCAAGACTGCTACATTTGAAGATGTGGAGGAAGCATTAAAATGGTTCAATGAAGCATTATCGAAAAAACTTAGATTGGAGAACATCGCTGCAACAAGTGGTTGGTTCAGTCGCTTTAATGTTCGTTATAATATCGGATACAAAAGTATTTGTGGAGAATGCATGTACTGTTTACAGTTTTTCACTTCCCTGTGAATAGCCCCATCTCTTTAGTAGCCTCAATAAGATGGGTACAGACTGAATAAAATCAAGGCCAATTTAAGTAAATGTACATGAAACATGTAACTGACAACTTCCCAACCACGTGCTAATGCCAACGTTAAATATCGTAATGTTGTTCGTATCAGGATGTGATCAATGCAATATTTTAATTTGGACTTTATTACACAAAGGTAACTAAAATGTAATTTGTCAATATACAAGTGTATTTCACACTGATTCTGTCTTCATGAACTCAAAATTTCCTCTTTTTTTTTTTTCTTTCTCAAAGTATAAATGCTATTTACTATTCACTGACGACGGGTCTCCCTTTGCTGACGAATTTTAAATTTGTTTTTTTCAGCAGCCCCCCCCCCCCCGACACTTATCTCGACATCCGCCTATGTCGACAATATTTCCTTGGGCCCGAGGATGTCGAAACAAACGGGTAGGACTGTATTAATACTCCACAAGGCCATCATGCAGTTAAAGGACCTAGTATTACCAAACCAATACTCAGCCAAGAGGTTACAAAACCTTGTATTAATACTCCTATACTCTACCAAGAGGTTAAAGAACCTGGTACTACCAATCCAGTACTCAACCAAGAGGTTAAAGAACGTATCACCAATCCAATACTTTACCATGGGGTGAAAGAACCTGATATTACTAATATTCCACTACTCCACCATGGGGTTAAAATACCTGGTATTACCAATCCAATACTCAACTAAGAAGTGAAAGAACTTGGTATTACCATTCCAATATTTTACCATGGTGTTAAAGAACTTGGTATTACCAATCCAATACTTTACCACGGTGCTAAAGAACATAGTATTCTTAATCCTATGCCCTACCACGGGATTAAAGAATCTGGTACTACCAATCCAATACCTTAACCAGAGGTTACAAAACTTGGTATTACAAATCCAATACTCAACCAAGAGGTTAAAGAACCTGGTATTACAAATCCAATACTTTACCATGGGGTTAAAAGACCTGGTATTACCAATGTAATACCTTACCATGGGGTAAAAGGACCTGGTATTAACAATCCAATACACTACCAAGAGGTTAAATAACCTGATATTACCAATCCAATACACTACCAAGAGGTTAAGAGACCTGGCATTAAAAATCCAATATTCATCCAAAATGTTAAAGAACCTGGTATTACAAATCCAATGCTAAACTACGTGGTTCATTTGTTTGTTTGTTTGTTTGATTAGGTTTTTCAATGTAGCTTTAACAATTTTTCAGTCATATTGCTAAGATGTCAGCAGTGAGGCAGTTTATAATGATTTCTTGCAGTGTGGCATCATGCCAAAAACATGTAGCATGATGTCCCACCCAGTCACATTATCCTGACACCAGGTCGACCAGTTCTAACACTAACCCCTTAATGCTGAGTGCCGAGCAAGGCAGCTGTTAGTACCATTTTTAAAGTCTTTGGTATGACTCGTCCGGGGATTGAACCCACGCCCTCCCACAGCAGACGCATTAACCACTAGGCCACTGGTGCAGTTCCCAAGGGTCTAAAGAACCTGTATTACTAATCCAATACTTTACCATGGTGTTAAAGAACTTGGTATTACCATTCAAATATTTTACCATGCGTTAAAGAACTTGGCATCACCATGCGTTAAAGAACATGATATCACTAATCCAATACTCTAACATGGGACTCAAAAGAAAAACGTTTAAAGCTTGATAGGCAACTAATCCTCTCTCTTATAGGTAAAAGAGGCAATCTGCAATTTAGTAATTTTTTTTCCAGGTAAAATCAGTATGTGATCGGACATTTTGATTAAAAACAAGAAATATGCTTTGCAGTCATCTTAGAAAAATGTCATATACCCTATTCATGAGATTTAAAACTCTGGGTCTCTCTTTACTTCACTTTGGAAATATGAAATATGTAATATTTCTGAAATAGAAAACCCTGCAATTTCTTTTTGTGACCTACATGCATGATATGTCCCTCTCCTTGACCTCCTGGTCTATGTGAGCAGCTTTCCATCGGGTAACAGTACAATCATAAAGATCTTTCACATAGGGCTTAAAGTCAAATGATGCCTTCATCTCTGAAATCATAGTTAAATTTGGTTACATAAATTAAACAACATAATGGATTAGAGAGAAAGAGATAGATATATAGGGCAAATATACAAACTGTAATGGCCAATCACATACTTTCTTATTCCAAGGTGAGATTTTCAAATGTGTGATGGATTTTAGAGTTAAACTTTCATTTAATAAGGATTTAATCCTCAATCAGATTATGAATTACAAGTAGAACAAACACATTTAATAAGGATTTAATCCTCAATCAGATTATGAATTACAAGTAGAACAAACAGTTCAACAAATCCAGGTCAGTGCTTTTATCAGTTGGATTTACTTTATAAACAAGTAAATACAGTAAACATTTTGGATCATTCATTAAACCAATCATCATCACACTTACCAAGTGGCCTGATGACTTTCACAATCTGCTGTATGACCAGGAGTGCCTCAGATGTAATTTTATAAAATGGATCTACAACTGCAGCAATGATTTGCTGAAAATCATTAATAATTCAGTTAAACGTGAGAAACATAATTCAGGTTACAAGTATAAATCTAGTTCAGATTATAATAAAAGTCATCATTCAGGATGTAATCAAACTCATCAATCAGGTTAATATCAGTCACAATTTCAGTTAGAATCAAATAAATAATTCTGACTTAAATCATATAATATATAGTTCAGGTTAAAGCCAGCTGTCATTTAGGTTAAAATCATAGACTTAGTTCAGGTTAAAGTCGGTCATCATTTAGGCTAAAATCATAGACATAGTTCTGGTTAAAGTCAGTCATCATTTAGGTTAAATCATAGCCATAGTTCAGGTTAAAGTCAGTCATCATTTAGGTTAAAATCATAGACATAGTTCAGGTTAAAGTCAGTCATCATTTAGGTTAAATCATAGCCATAGTTCAGGTTAAAGTCAGTAGTCATTTTGGTTAAAATCATAGACATAGTTCAGGTTAAAGTCAGTCATCATTTAGGTTAAAATCATAGACATAGTTCAGGTTAAAGTCAGTCATCATTTAGATTAAAATCATAGACATAGTTCAGGTTAAAGTCAGTTGTCATTTAGGTCAAAATCATAGACATAGTTCAGGTTAAAGTCAGTCATCATTTAGGTTAAAATCATAGACATAGTTCTGGTTAAAGTCAGTCATCATTTAGGTTAAAATCATAGACATAGTTCAGGTTAAAGTCAGTCATCATTTAGGTTAAAATCATAGACATAGTTCAGGTTAAAGTCAGTCGTCATTTAGGTTAAAATCATAGACATAGTTCAGGTTAAAGTCAGTCATCATTTAGGCTAAAATCATAGACATAGTTCAGGTTAAAGTTGGCTGTCATTTAGGTTAAAATCATAGACATAGTTCAGGTTAAAGTCAGTCATCATTTAGGTTAAAATCATAGACATAGTTCAGGTTAAAGTCAGTCATCATTTAGGTTAAAATCATAGACATAGTTCAGGTTAAAGTCAGTCATCATTTAGGTTAAAATCATAGACATAGTTCAGGTTAAAGTCAGTCATCATTTAGGTTAAAATCATAGACATAGTTCAGGTTAAAGTCAGTCATCATTTAGGTTAAAATCATAGACATAGTTCAGGTTAAAGTCAGTCATCATTTAGGTTAAAATCATAGACATAGTTCAGGTTAAAGTCAGTCGTCATTTAGGTTAAAATCATAGACATAGTTCAGGTTAAAGTCAGTCATCATTTAGGCTAAAATCATAGACATAGTTCAGGTTAAAGTCGGCTGTCATTTAGGTTAAAATCATAGACATAGTTCAGGTTAAAGTCAGTCGTCATTTAGGTTAAAATCATAGACATAGTACAGGTTAAAGTCAGTCTTCATTTAGGTTAAATATCATAGTCATATTGACAGCTTACATCAAAAAAAATTCATCTCAAACCATCAACAAGTAGCAAATATGCACAAAAATGTTTGACCTTAGAAAATAATGAAGCCACAAACATAAGCAGATTTGTATTAAATACTGGATAAGTTGCATCTGCTATTGATGAATTTTTTATATACTGAAAATTAAGAGTAAAAATGTAAGCAACTAACAATAAAATATAATGTAAGAAATGAAATCACATAAAAGACAAATGTACATGCGTAAAATAATGTCCACATCAAAATGCATCAAAATGTGTGGAATGGTTTTTGAGTGATTCTGATAACATGCAGCATTAACTGTAATCATAATACAAAGTTGTTTGACTAGAGCAATAACTTCAAAATGGCGAAATATGAAGAAACCAAGACAACATTTCTACACCAAGGAGACAAAGTTGTTATAAAAGTTCATCACAAATATGTTGAATAGTGATTCCAATAAAAATTCCAAGTTTCCACGTGAAGACAACAATCTGCTCAGCAAGGGACATAACTCTGCCCAAAATGTAGTAAATAAAAATAAAACAAAAAAAAAGGAACATGAAAATCTGGGTGACAGTATTCACATCAAGTTGCATCAGGTTACATTCATTGATTATCTGCTATTCTGGTTACAAGCAACACAACAAGTAAAAATGTTAAGCTAATTATCAAGGGCTACAGCACCATCAAATGGCACTTCATTTGCTATGAGACAATGTACAGACAAAACGGCATCAAAATATATTAAAAAGTTTTTCAGTTATACAAGAATTTGCTATGCTGGCACTCTCAAAATGACAAAACTGAGTGATAACTCTATCAAACCAAAAATAGAGGAAGTGCTTAAAAGCCATATTTACACGCAAATCAACAATTCAATTAAATAGATGCAATGGTGGTTACAAAAGCAAACAGTCAAAAAAATGATGTTTGGAAAAGGAATAACTATACGACTCCCACTGAATGGTATAATTCTGATTGGTAGATTTTCTTGATCACAGACTCCATTCCCAAATCTGATCTAAATCAGATTTTCCAAACATTGTCATAAAATTGATGATAAACAAGTCAGACATTTAATATACAGACTGAACATACTATATGCAACCCACCCCATTCCCTGCAATCTCTTCTGACTGATACCCTCTTGTATTATGAAAATACAAAACCTATGCAGAAGACTTACCAGTACAATGACTGTAATGCGACTGTGGAACACTATTGGATTATGATGCGTCAGAATACAGTTGAGAAATCCAAGGGTGTCAATCTTCATGCTTGACGTAGAATTCCTATCTCTCTTGAAAAAACAAAACCAATCATTTATATGACTTTATAAGAGAGCAAAAACTAAAAGGATGTTAATGAAAAGATAAAATTGCTTGAAACATTACTCACAAATTAATTTACTCTGGTACTCTATTTACTCTAATTGTTTTGATTAGGATATTAGTGTACAGCTTAACAAGTGTCTCCTTGTGTTGATTAGTATATTACTGTACAGTTTGAAGTGTCTCATTGTGTTGATTAGGATATTAGTGTACAGTTTAAAGTGTCTGCTTGTATTGATTAGGATATCACTGTGCAACTTGAAGTGTCTCCTTGTGTTGATTAGGATATTAGTGTACAGTTTGAAGTATCTACTTATTTTGATTAGGACTTTACTGTACAGTTTGAAGTGTCTCCTTGTTTTGATTAGGATTTTAGTGTACAGTTTAAAGTGTCTGCTTGATATTAATATACAGCTTGAAGTGTCTCATTGTTTTGAATAGGATATTACTGTACAGCTTGAAAATTGTCTGATTGTTTTGATTAGGATATTACATCTTGAAGTGTCTCATTGTGTTGATTTGGATATTACTGTACAGCTTGAAGTGTCTCCTTGAGTTGATTAGGATATTAGTGTACAGCTTTGAAGTATCTCCTTGTTTTCATTAGGATATCACTGTACAGCTTGCAAAGTCTCATTGTTTTGATTAGTATATTATTCTACAGCTTACAGTATCTCATTGTTTTGATTAGTAAATTGCCATACATCTTGAAGTGTCTCCTTGTGTTGATTAGGGTATAACTGTACAGTGACTCTGAAGCATCTCCTTGTGTTGATTAGGGCATAACTGTACAGCGACTCTGAAGTGTCTCATTGTGTTGATTAGGATAAGTGTACAGCTTATAATAATAATTAAGTACTTTAATTACTTTTAAGACATAAATCATTTCATCAATATTAATGTCTATCTCTTTCATAAAGTAATGAGATCAAAAATTCAAATGCAATGGAGTTGGAGGGTTTGAAGAGGGCACTATGGAAGATAGATGATTCTGGCTTATCTATCACCGACATAACAACAGAACATCATTTACAGCTTAATCGCTACCTGAGGGAGGAACAGAAAACAATTAAACACTGGTTCGTTGGATGGCATCTTATAATAAGTTAGTCCTATGAATTTGTTCTAAAAAGAAAATACTTTTAATAATGTAAGCTTCTGTTAGTTTGTTTACAACAATCTTTTGTCTGTTGCAGTTAAGTATTACAATCAATTATAATACATAGACTAGGCAATGCACTTGTCATTTCAGACTCTTGTTGATATCCAAAAGAAGACTGCTGAATGACATCCGCAAACTCTCCCCAGCAGAATGGGGTTACAGCTTGAGGCACAACACAAGGTTTTCTGTCACAGTGTCAGTTTGCCCCACTAAAAAAAAAATCATGAGCTCCCTCCTGGGAGATTGTCTTAACCCAGATGTTTTGGAAGTGTCCTTGCTAGTCTAAGAAATATTCAAGTCCTAAGATTCCTGTGCTAGTGTAATATTAATATTAACTTTCTCTCTAGAAAATGCGAAAAATGAGACAGTACAATAAATTGTGGTAATCCATATATTACTATCAAATTACGGAATTTTAAACATGCGTATGTATCAATGTAGGTATTGATTTTTTTATACTAAAGATCTAGTCTGTGCACATGGGTTCGATACATATGAATAATGGGCTGCGTATGTTATGTTACAGTTTGGGCTGTAATTCATTGTAACAAGCTCTAGTGGGCGTGGGTGGTGGAGATAGGATCGTACATGATTTGTTTACATTGTGGGACAAACGATTGGGGTGTGGAAAGCAAATAATTGTTCAAACTTCTCATTTTTCGTCTCTTGTAATCAAACTTATAGAAATAAAAGAATTTTTAAAAAATCAAAAAATATTTTTAAACAAAAGGTGAAAGTAGCTTACCACTCAATATTCCCAACTCTGTTTAATTCATCGTTCCCGTGCTGCTCGTTACCACAGGTGTCTGACGTCGTATCAATAAAAATATGGCAAAATCTCTGAAAACATTAAATTATCGGTTATATAAATGAACACAAGGAGTGCAATGCAATAATGACCACAACCCTTCACTCGATTCAACTTTTCTCACGCGTCTTTTATTGCTTCAGAAAATTCAGAACTGCAAGGAGACTGGAAAACTACACATATGCATTCAAAAGACAGTGACGTACTAACACATAACTCTCAGACGACAGTGTCATTAATCCAATCCAGTAAATTAACATCTTTTTTTTTTTACCACTCAGGTCAAAAACCCTTACATATAAATTTCATTAGACACAAGTTATGGAGCTGTAGTAGTCAATTTGACCTATTTCTACGGTAACGGGTCAAAATATACCGATACCAAAAAGGCACGGGTCAAAAAGGCCCGGTCCAAAAAGGCCAGTAACGGGTCAGAAAGGACCTGGACGGAAATGGTTTGGGTCAGAAAGGACCAGGACGGAATAGCTCGGTTTAAAAAGGACCGTTTACAAGATCGATTAATAATAATAATAATAAGAAGAAGAAGAAGAAGAAGAAGAAGAAGAAGAAAGCAGACAGCTTTTCTACAATACCCACATCTATTCACTTCTAGGTCAATTAAATTTTTACATATATTGCTAAACCACTGAGCTGTCAAAACTGAAGCACTGGTTAGTAATGATTAACACCTAGAAAAAATAAAGCAGGGATAGAAAACAGCAGCATTTTGCCGATATAGTCTACATGTTTTGAGTTAACGAAAATAGGGAGTATCATGCCGGCCTCTTCTATCTTTGATATTTTGATTAATGACTATTTCTAGTTAACTGTTTAGAACTGTACGGTACCTACTCGTTGTGCTTATAGTCCCTGATGTTTCATTTGTAAACATCATAGCATTCAAGTTTGGATTTTTCTCTTCTATATTTCTCTGGTAAATACACGTTGAATGCCCTGGCATGCGGTCCACCTCGGTAATAATGTTAGAGTGCATAACAGTTTCCGAATCATTGCTATGAGCGACCGCATAACACTATGTGCCGCGAAATACAAAACTGATTTTCTTCTTCTTTCTTTCTTATTGGGGGCTATACATTCGTAATGTAGCAATGTTTAAAATATCAAGCTGTTACTTCAATAAATAATGCTTTTAAATTTTGACTAAATATACCTATGCAACAATTGCTCCTGCTTGGTTATCTATTAAATGTCATGGATGTAGGTCAAAATATGTATAAAGATGAACATTTACAGGTGTTTTACTACATATACGCCATTACATATTTTCTGGCTATTTTAATTACATCTTAGAGTGAATGTCATTTGTGAAGATAAATGATTCACAGTGGTTAATTTGTTATATAATTGCTGTTAGTACATTGTGTTGCATACTTGCTGTTATCAAATTGTTTCAAGTTAGAGCAAACAAACTTGCATGTAAACTCCTGACAAAAATCTATATTAAAGCATATTTTGTCACATTATTATTATTATTATTATTATTATTATTATTATTATTATTATTTTCAGATATACTAGTTGAGCTCCTTAGGCAGGTGTAATATGAGGGATAGTGTCTGCAGGATGATGAAACGGCTACGAACAAAAATACTCTGCCTCTGGTCAGAGTATAGTCTAAAGGGACGTAAAAGGAAATAAAGCATTTAAAGACCTTGTGATATGCAGAGTTTTGATCAGTAAGTATGACTTGATTTCAATTGTCTATTTTTTTTTAATTACTCTCCAGAGATTTTTCCATGAATGGATAAGATACTACATGTCTCTTTACGCATACTGCAATTACATCTCTATGAAAGAACCTGGTACCACATTTCAGAGTACATATTTTATAAATACTCCATTGATTATTGTTGGCATTTAGAAAACTGCAATGCATTCTTTGTTATGAAACTTATTTTAAAATATTGTGTTTCTCTTGCAGAAGCTTACTTGAAAAATAATGGCAAAGCAAAAGAAATTGAAGAGGCCATATTGGAGACCTTTAAATATGCACCCAACCAACGTGGAGGAATAAAATACAAGATTGGCCATTTGACTCTTATTTCATCAATATTGGATTCAGTTTTTTAAAGCATTGTGGATGCATCTCTAAATTACAAACAAAGTCAGCTTATCATAGTTTCCAGGACTATTAAAGCTGGAGTACAGCTAACTACAGTTTTCATCCATCTTGTATGATAGGACAAGTACTTCCACTTGGAATTTTTATTCACATGTAAAATTTGGACAAAATAAATTCATCTTTGCGCAAATTGATTTCACCGTCCACTTGTGGCTTCTGCATATGTAAGTGGTGCTGAGATGATGTGACTTTTAAATTATAATTTAATTTGCAAGTCCCAGAGCAGAAGAAGAAAGAGATAGTGCAGGAGGAGACTAATTCTGATTGCTAATCTGAATTAAATTTGCAAAATAAACAAAAATTGATATTAAAACTTTTTTGTTGTATTGTTTCCTTTTTCCTTTTGTCTTTTAAAAACAAATGTTTGAACCTTCAGCCTGCAGATTCAGTGGATTCCTTATCAGGCAAAAGCAGTGTGGTTTACCCATCTACTTTCACTTTACATCCTGTTACCTAATTTGTTTTATTATATCCCCATTGTAGTAGATCTCCCTAAACCCCTGCCCACTTGGTGAACTCACATGTCCATTTTAAATCTAATGAAAGGTGCTGCTGTAAAGTCTGTTAGAAAAACTACCTAGAAAGAGGATTTCATACAGTGAACAGAAACCAGTGTTTGCATATAAACCGTGTTAGAACACCTGCACTGAAACTCATTGCAAACTTCAGAATGGACATATGAATTTTTATTAAATTAGTAACATTACTTATTTATCTAAGATTCTTATTAAGCGTATGAAATGATAAATAAAAATAACGTATTGTGAAGAGTGCATTATAATATGTGCAACTTTGAACTGATTTGTGAGAGTTGTCAAGCATCAACGAATGCAGAGTGCTATTCCTATTATTATTATTATTAAGGTCAAATGGCTGGTGATGTTTGGTTTGTCATGAATGAAAATGGTGCAGAACTGACACTTGATGAATGCTGTCACGATGGCAGTTTTGACATTCCTGCTATTGCAACTCCTAGCTGGATGGTAATGTTGAAATTTTTTAAAATGTTGTTTTGTTTGACATTCTTGCCAAAAGTGCGGAATATGTGTTTCAGAAACACAAGCCGGTTTCATCAGATTTCCAGAGAGGATTTCAATGTTGCAAGAATGTTGTAGGAAGGTTATTTAATAACGTTATACAACAACGTTTTAGCAACGTTCCCACTTGTTCATCAAAAAAACACTGCTACAACATCATTTGACAACGTTGCCACAACCTTACTACGGCATTGCTGCAACGTTGTAGCAACGTGGAATTGTTAGCTGGATATAACATATTCTCTCTCTCTCTCTCTCTCTCTCTCTCTCTCTCTCTCTCTCTCTCTCTCTCTCTCTCTCTCTCTCTCTCTCTCTCTCTCTCTCCGTCGTAATACATCTGATCGAAATCCTAATGGTTGATGTTCCCGTTTGAAGAAACCTCTCCACAAGTTTAATCAGTAGGCAACATAATTTCCGTTTGCCATATAATTTTGTTTTTCAAACACTACACCCTTACAAATAGTAAATCAGTAAATCGTTGGATGAAATAAAATCTTGAGTTGACAAGCTAGTACAATTCAGGTATCGGAGCTTTATCCTTATGTTTGGCACTGTAATGTGTCACGGAAATTTTTTTAAGCATGAGATCTACCGTTTTTAAGAAAGGAAACAAATACAAAACTATTTCAAGAATGACGCGAGTGATCTTGCACTGTATAACCCTGCTTATGGCTAACTTTGAAATAAAAACACCAGAACCAAAACACTCGTTCGGAAGAAATGTAACAATGTTCAAGATTGACAAGAGTGACCTTGCACTTTATGACCCTACCAATGGTTAACTTTGAATTTCAAATCAAAACACACAGCTTAGACCGTCGCCCTTAGATTTGTTAAAACTTGGCAACATTATTGGTAGTGTGTGTTGAGAAATACAGGACTTCCCTTAAATTTGAGATATGTTACGAAGTCAGTCGACAATAAATATCATACTACCTTTTTATTAAATTGATGAATGAATGAAAACAATGAACATATTTCACATAGACTGTATGGTTTTTATTATTTTCTTTCCCTTCTGTTTTGATAGGAGATTGTGTGGTTTGTTTTCAGGGCCACTCGTATACCTCAAAAAGATATTTGCTTTCTTTGCCTCCATTTCCCTTGTTGCTAGACAGGCCCACATAATATTCCCCATGTTAAATTTCTCTTGTCACTAGATAGGCCCAAATAGTTCCCATGTTAAATTTCCCTTGTCGCTAGATAGACCCGCCATGTTAAATTCCACTTGTCGCCAGAGTTGACCAAGCCCTTTTTGACTGGATTTCCCATTGTCGCCAGAGTACCCCACATTACTACTGTGGTACAATTGTTTCATACTTCTTTTTTTTCTGGCAACATGTATTAGATTACCGTCTCTGATTTTCACTGTTCTTCTTCTCTCCTAGACCTTGTTTCTTCTCTGTTGTCGCATCCTTCATCTTGCCTCTTGCTGTTGTTGTTGAAGGAGAAAAACTTGTTCTGCTTCTTTCTCCTGCCGTAAAACTTTATCCAAATCTTAAATCTCTCTCTTTTTAACAAAACTCGACGCGTTGTAAGGAAGGCGAAGGTGGTGAAGGTACTGGTACCGAAACAAACTCTTGCGAACAACAGAGAAAATCTACTAAATTCCAATTAAAATCGGTCTCTTCTGAAAGCCGCTGATATGCCATCGCTTATCGTCTCCATGACCGATGCACCCCAATTCATCGTCTTATTAGTTTCCGTCATGTTCGAAAACTGTCGTATGGATTCATTGCGCGCAGACGTTAGCACATCTATATAGGGAATGTGATATCACTGGAAGCTTTCTTCTGTTTGGAAGACAGACTAAGCACTATGACTGAATTTTTAATTGGTGAAAAACCTAAATCCGTTTCGATCCGTTTTTTCACCATGAATAACCGAAGTTCACTTCATTCCCTTCACCTGTTCTCACCACAGGATGTGGACTAACGTTGGATCATCTAACATCATATCGTCAATGCTGTTCAGCACATGCATGTCATATCATCATGGACAATCATCCGGATCACCGATACAACCATATGGAAAAGTAGAATATGAGGGAAGACAAGGATGTCTGAAGCAAGACCTCATATAGCGTCCAGAAGGCAGAAGAAGTTTGAGGAAGAGAAGAAACTCTATGGAATGCACTCTGTTTAACGGAATGATGTTAACACAAAAACCAAAGGCCCTTTCAGGGCCACTCTATTGCGTAGAGCAGATTTGCTTTTTTGCCTAAGAACAGTACCGCGACGTTTCCCCACCTGTTCCATGTTGTTTGCCCTTGTCCCAATACAGATCCAATACTTTAGTCCTTCTATAGGCCCATGCTAAATTCCCATTTTCGCTATAAATATTGTCCCTATACTGCACCATGGCATATTGCAATGTTAAGTCACATTGTCCCTATACAGCTCCATGACATATTGTAATGGTAAGTCATATTGTCCCTATATAGCTCCATGACATATTGTAATGCTAAGTCATATTGTCCCTATATAGCTCCATGACATATTGTAATGGTAAGTCATATTGTCCCTATATAGCTCCATGACATATTGTAATGCTAAGTCAGATTGTCCCTTTACATTTTGTCCCTATACAGCCCCATGGCATATTGTAACGGTAAGTCAGATTGTCCCTTTACATTTTGTCCCTATACAGCCCCATGGCATATTGTAACGGTAAGTCACATTGTCCCTTTACATCTTGTCCCTATACAGCCCCATGGAATATTGTAATGGTAAGTCACATTGTCTCTTTACATCTTGTCCCTATACAGCCCCATGGCATATTGTAACGGTAAGTCATATTGTCTCTTTACATCTTGTCCCTATACAGCCCCATGGCATATTGTAACGGTAAGTCATATTGTCTCTTTACATCTTGTCCCTATACAGCCTCATGGCATATTGTAATGGTAAGTCACATTGTCCCTTTACATCTTGTCCCTATACAGCCCCATGGCATATTGTAATGGTAAGTCACATTGTCTCTTTACATCTTGTCCCTATACAGCCTCATGGCATATTGTAATGGTAAGTCACATTGTCCCTTTACATCTTGTCCCTATACAGCCCCATGGCATATTGCAATTTTTGTGCTATTTTTCATGATACATGTGAATATTGTCTATCTTCATCTATTTATTGTGTTTCATCATGTATTGGCTGTTCATTTCATATGTGTTTATTAATCTCCTTGTTTTGGTAAAAGGAACAATTATAATTTTTTATCGGGCTGTCTAGTTCCACTGTTAAGACGTACTTTGTCTTTAAATAAACCGCTATCACGTGATCGCCAGTCAAACCGCTTATGATATGATGGACCCTCATTGAGTGCTTTAGTGCATTGTGCTCAAGACTAAACGAAGTGGGACTATCTTCAATATTACTGAAATGAAAACGGAATCGAAAAAGGAAACGTTGTTTCAAAGCTAGCTGGCGTAAAACTGGAAGAAGAATTCCAGTTATCTCTTTCTCGCTCTTTCCTGATAAACAATTTAAAAATTATGCCGTTAATTTTGATAATCTGATGAAAATCCATCTTAAATCGTCAGCGCCGGATTAAGTACCGTGGAGGCCCATAGGCAGTCAAACTTTTGGGGCCCCAGACCCACGGTCACGGTCTCATGGGGGCCCCTGATGGGGCCCATAAAAGTCGCGGGGCCCATAGGCAGTTGCCTACTCTGCCTAATGGGTAATCCGGGACTGTAAATCGTCAACGGTTGTGTCAACTGTCCCAGAGATATCATTGCGTATTGCATTATTCAATACCCAATCAGTTGGACAACCGGAAAAGAACATATAAATAGTTAATTTTATCAACGACCAGAATATCGACGTCTTCTTCCTGACAGAAACGTGACTAAAAACATCATGCGATGAATCCAGTGCACGAATTTAACACTCACCGCTTACTCCATGAAGTCGTTCCAATGCCAATTTCGCGGAGGTGGAATTGCTGTCGTCACAAAGAATTCCATGATAAAATGTCTTGAGTGCAACACAACCTTCGATTTCTGCCACACATCGTTTGAACTAGTCCAAACAACATTAACACTGGATCAAAGGTCAGTCCATTAATTCTGTCCCTACCGCCTTCCTCATAGTATACACAAACAAGCTAACTGAATCTTTCTTTTTTGGAGCAGTTTCCGAATCTTATGGAGTATGGATATTCGATAGGTCGTACCCTAATTATTCTTGGAGACTTCGACTTTCACTTTGACTCTCCTGGAAACCCACACACTTCAAAACTCCTAGATTCCATTCATGTTTTCAACCTTAAACAGTCAGTTAACCAAACCTATTCATACATTCTGTCACATTTTAGATTGGATTCTTCATAGACCTGATGATAATATTCTGCAATCCACCCTTTTATCCCATGATCTTGCATCAGATCACCTCTGTGTTATATGCCATCTCGACGTATCAGTCCCTAACCATCCACCTATATTTGGTTTTAAGAGAAACCTCCGTATGATAAATGGAACCAAACTAATGCATGGCATCCAAAAAAACAAAAAACTAACAACTTGCCTACCTCCTACAGCAGAGAAACGCAATAACTGCCTGCGTTCATTGCTTGAAAAATATTCCCCAGTCACCAAATGCAGAGTATAAATAAAAATAAGTGTTCTCCATGGGATAGCATTGTTAGGGACCAGCTTCGTACTGCTAAAAGACATTGCCGTAAATCAGAGAGGCTTTGACTTTCCACCCGACTCACTATTAATAAATAAATCTATGAAGCAGCTAAGAAAAAATTCACACACATAGTCCATTTAGCAAAATTATCCCATTACATTATTAAGGTCATGGAGAGTTCCAGACGCAAAGAGATCTATGAGATAACTAACAAACTAATGTCAAGGAACAAATGTACACCACTTCCAACTACCTTCTCTCCAGTAGACCTTCTGGACCTATTTGCAAATTTCGTCCGAGACAAAGTATAAACTATTAGAGATACGTAATAGTAGTAGAATTAGAATGAAGGGATAGATGAATCTCATTTCCTCTAGAAGACATGGGTCAACAGACAGATAGATAGATAGATAGATAGATAGATAGATAGATAGATAGATAGATAGATAGATAGATAGATTTGTCGTTGTTCTAGGTTTTTAACGCCATTTTTCAGTACACGATAGGCTACACATAGCGGCCAGTATTAATGGTGGAGGAAGAACCCGGGAAACACCCTGGAAAGAATTACCGACCGACGAGAAGCTACTGGCAAGCTTTCTCACATACCCACATTAGCAAAATCTGACACTCGAATCCACGCAGACAGAGGTAAGATGGCATCGATCCGTAACGGAGAGTGCTTTAGACCACTCGACGCCCTTATATAGATAGATGTTTGGGTGGGTGGGTAGGTAGGTAGGTAGACATACATACATACAGACAGATAGATAGATAGATAGATACGGACAGACAGACGAGAGAGAGAGAGAGAGAGAGAGAGAGAGAGAGAGAGAGAGAGAGAGAGAGAGAGAGAATAATTTAGGGTTTTTATATTCAAACATAGATCCTTGAATGCTGACATTATTTAATATGTACTTTCATATTTATTCTCTCAGACATAGTGTCTACCCAAGTCAACCAGTTTAACGAGATTTTCATATCGTAACAAGTCTTATAAATTCTAGGTCAATTATTTCGGTTATTTGTCTGCACACTCAAGGTCGACTAATAGTAAAGCTTCTTGTCATGTGCCTGGATTTCTCTGAAATGATTGGTTGGATTAAGATTACTTTGCCTGGTGAAATAAAACAAGTAGGTCATTGTACAGAATACACAAGTTAACTTGGAACATGGACACTTTATGGGATTTATAGATATTATGTAAGTATCAGTCTATTCATTATTATTGATAAAACTACGTGTATTGTAAATACTCGCCGTACGAATATATGTTAATATTATCCGTGTTGATCACTGCGTGAACTCGTCAGAGTCAATGCATGACACTGAAAAAACGTTTACTCGTATCTAGGTTATTAAACGAGAGGAGAGTTGGGCTCTTAAAGGCACAATATTTCAGCTGATAGTGCATTTACTTACAATTTGTTTATAAGGACATTTATGTATACCAACTGATTAAATACTATTTAAAAGGCAATTATCGGGTATAGTTCAGTGAAATCTTCGTACGAAAGAATCTATCGTTTCCATATTGAAATCGCGCTCGGCAGTGATCGGCAGATCCCGAACGAATAACACATTATTCCGGTGACCGAAATTTGCATAATTTTATGCAAAATTCTGTACACTGATGCTGATGACGTAAAACACAACCACGCTACCAGAAGCCGCAAAATGTCAACATTAGTGAGTATGATTTTCATTTCTCCTTATCATTTTCCTTTCTACTTTTAGTTTTGGGAGGAAACGTTGAAATTAATTTAGAACTACTTTTATGGTTATATTTAAATAGTGTTTTGTGGTACGAGAATGATTTAAATCGACGTGCTTTGTACAGTATTGCAAAAGTACTCGATTTAGCACTCCCTCACGTACCCCTTCCTCCAATTTTATTAACAAAACTCATCTTGGAAATTTAACATTGCTAAAAAATATAGTAATTTCATTATTCAATTTATATCATATTAAAGTTCTAACCAGATTCTCACCAGTGGACCCTAACACTCGTCTTGCTGGCGTTCTAAACAAAGCGGAAACGAATTCGTAGTTTTCTTCTCCAAGTTATAAGGTTATAAATAAGTTTTATTAAAAATTTGCGACTGGAGTATGGAATCCATGCCAGATCATAAAAAATACACACCCACAAACGTAGTCACTTTGTCACTTCAGTTTGACAACCGTTTTCATTGTTTCCCTATACCTTCATTAGTGCTTCAGAGACCCTTACATTTTTAATTTGATTCCCCGTTTTAATAACAAAGTTCTTTTTTTAATTTTGTTTTATAACCCAGTTTTGTCACAAAAGAGATTTTTGACTTTCAGACTTTTAACCCTAGGGGATAGACTAGTTTTATCCTTGCATGTGATTATAGTGTATTTAGTCCGAGTTTCCTCTGACCTTTGCCATCCCATTTTTTATATTTGGTTTCTTATCTTGGGGTGTAGGGTCAGAGCGCATCCCCTATTGAAAAGTTGGAATTCGCCGACACCAGCTGGTGGTGTCGGCATGAGGTACTCGCCTACTAACAGGTCTAGAAAACTTTTATTACATTATATTGATCCATACTTACATTAAATCAATAGGGAAATCATTTATCTTCTCAGAAATTACAAGTATAACACTGATTGTGTATTTAATCCGTTGTCGGACGAGACGAAATTACAGCGTAATGAATTTCTGACCTCGTTCGCACCATTTGAATTGCTAGTCACATGACTAGCCAAATCTCGTGGCCGATATGCATAGTACGTCACAGGTTAAATAGTCACGTGATAACATTAAAATCATGTTGTCGTGTGGCTTCAGCGTGATCAATCTGCATCTTTTCATGACATTTTGTATTAGGTATGGCGTATCTATCGTACAGCTTGTGTACGTTGTGTTTCTAATACTTCTTGTTGAGAAGAAAAGTGAGTGCTCCTATTCGCAAAATCAATCGTTTTTTTTTTTTGTCTCTTCGAAAAGGATTACAAATCAAAAGATTACTCAAAGTTTGTAACAAGGTTGCACTTCTTTTTTTCTAGCTGATCATTACTTTACCTTTATTTGTATATACTTGTTTCTTCTAGAACCCTTATATTATATCATATTTTCATAAGTTTTTTTGAGAAATTTTGGCAATAATGACCTGTTTACAAGGGCTGTCTTAGTATTCTCCTAATATAAATGGAGGGTTTAAACTAGGGAATCAAGAGGGTTGACCGGCTTGAAAAGGAGGGAGCGGGGCCCCTTTCAAACCAACCCTTTAGCAGTCCTCAGAGGCAGGAAGATCAGCTCAAACAGTCAATGAAAGGAAGCAGGTCCAGACTACATTTATATTTCCAAGTAGTTGTAGAAGGGAATGTCTTGTTCGCGTACCACCAGCCTGGATGTCAACTGCTGGACATGGGAAGTGCGGAGAAAGCTCCACGCCAAGCGGAGATCCTGACCACTCTACAGGCTATGGGAGAAAACATGTCAGGAATAGCAAGCCTACAAAATGCGGGATACAACAAATATAGGTTGTACCCAATAGGGCTGAGACCCCACTGTTAACACTTGGGACTATTACAGTCAAAGGGCAGAAAGCACATGTGACCGATGCCCTCCCCCCATTTTGAGTGACAGATAGGACCCAAATTAGTCGAAGTCCATATCAGTGGACTCACATACCAAGTTGATAGGGAAGAGCTGAAGGCAAAAATTCAAACCAGGCTAGGAATCAGAATTCTGTTTCACAAGATGGCTAACATATGGGGATGGAGCCATATAACATATGGGGCACGAATTATAAACGTATCCAAAGAAGATGCAACAAAAAAAAAAATCCCACCATTCTTTTATTGTAAAGGATTTATATTAAGGACTTGGTATAGAGACGGTGAAGCAGATAGAAAGTGCCCAAAATGTGGGGAATATGGATCATGGGATTGTGGGAAAATACAACCCAACCCAAATGGAGAAAAGACGTATGCAGATGTAACTGCAGGTTTGCCCACCCAGAGAATAAGAAAGACATCGGAAATAATCGATACAATACTACAGGAAGCTAGGGAAGAAGGGAATAAAGAGATAGTAAAAAAACCGGAGGGTCAAGATAGATGGATAGTGATCTTGACCCCAAACAGAACTGGACAAAGGACACCCATGAGGGCAAAGATTCATGTCCCTATAAGTAACCCATTCGACATTTTACACATTGAATACAAAGAAAGCTTCACAATATCAGGAGAGGAGCCTGTCCCCCTAACATCTTCTACCCCAATCCCAAAGGGGAAAAGGGCCACAAACAAGCGTAAGGCCATAAATCTATCTACTTCACTAGAAGAGAAGAGCATAAGTGACATAAGGAAAATGGAGACCAAGGAAACCCTGTCCAAATCGCTTGAGGAAGGAAAATCCAAGGAGAAACCAGAAAAGGAAGATGCATCAAATCAGGATCAAATAGAAGCAAACAAAGAACCAGAAGACGTAGATATGGTGGCGAGTGTAGAAAAAGAGGAAGGAACACAAACAATAAGCGACAATGCCTCTGAGGATCCCACTAATAACAATATCTTTAAGGATACCCTTTTCACCTCACAGGTCACTAGTGACTTTGAGATGTCGGTTAGTACAATAAGGACTGTAAGGGATGACCCAGGCTCCTCAGAAAAATGGGAAGATGAGGGAAACATATAAAATATAATTTAAATTTAACATAAACCACTAATTCTGTTCTATAAAGCTTGGTGGACATCACAAATGGAAGGACAAAACTTCCGGGTGTTGTCTTTAAATATAAATGGAATAGATGAAGAAAAAGCAGTGAAAATGACTCAAATAGGGGACTATGACTTACTCTTCATACAAGAAACACACAACCGACTGACAGACGAACTTAAGAACAAAATCAAACGCGATATGGATAGCATAATTATAACAAACAACTATGTGGGAAAGGATACTAAGGGAGGGGTAGCTATAGTAATTAAAAATAAACAAGGGTGTAAGGATACAAGAAGGGGCGTTTTTAAAGGGAAGGTTAATTCACATCAGAATGGGAGGGATTCATTTTTTAAATGTGTATGTACCGCCCAGCACTTACAAGAAACAGGAATTCATAGAAGAGCTGGAGAAATATTTAGAAAACTATACAATGGGCAATTGGATCATAGGAGGGGATTTTAATTGGGTAGGGGACGAGATAGACAGAACGGGATAACTGACAAAAGATGACAGAAGAATATAAGACCAAATGGAATACATCATGGACTCACAAAAATTAATCTATATATATATATATATATATATATATATATATATATATATATATATATATATATATATATATATATATATATATATATACAGACAGTTAAATATACCAAGGGTGGATTACATGTTTGTCTACCAAGAAAATAAAGACAGTAGGATAGACAAATTCTGGAGTACATCTTTAGGAACAAATAAATATATCAAGGCAGGGATAATAGACTACAAACTTTCTGACCATAAGCTAATATGTTTTTTTTTTTTTAATGTTTTAACGCCATTTTTCAGCACAATATAGGCTATACATGGCGGCCAGTATTAATGGTGGAGGAAGAAACCGGACAAACCCCGGAAAGAACCACCGACCCACGAGAAGCTACTGGCAAGCTTTCTCACATAACTACATTTGCCGAATCTTGTACTCGAACACACGCAGACAGAGGTGAGATGGCAGTGGTCCGTAACGGACAGCGCTTTAGAGAACTCGGAAACTCGGGGCCCCCGCTAATATCTATAGAAATAGGGAAAAATAAAAGAACTAAATGGGGCAGGCGACAATGGAAGTTAAACAATAAAATTCTAGAAAATGCAGATTTCGGGAGGGAAATTAAAAGGGAAATAGAACAATTAAAAAATTAAGGGAATTTAGACATAATACAAGAATGGGATAAATTAAAAGGGACTTTAAAAAATGGCTTTTTTTTTTCTTCAGAAATAACGGTTAGAAAGATAAAACTAGAAATAGAAGCTTTTGAAGATTATATAAAAACAATAACAACACAAGCTATAAGAAAAATTAATAAAATTAAAGAAAGAAGAGAAAAGGGGAAGGGACATAAAAGCTGGAAACTTCACACATTTATATAAAACGCAGAAGGGCTCTATTAAAGGGAGGAACAATTTAAGGGGGGGGGGGACATTAGAATCACTAAACATTGGGACGGAAATATCGACAGACAAAACTAAAATACTCGACTATATACAAAATTACTACAAAGACTTATTTATATACTTCACAGAACATAGAAGACGAAGATATAGATACCTACTTACGAGAGACAAATTGCGAGAAAATTACTTCAGATCATAGAAGCATATGTGAGGAATTTATCTCGCAAAATATTGGAGACCATAGAGAAACTATCCAAAAATAAATCACCAGGAAGAGATGTATTATAGGGCTAAATCTAGTTAGTTCACTGCTAGATAAAGCAGCATTTGGGGTCAGTGTTAGGCATTAGTTGTTACTCAAAGGCTAGGTGTCAAATTACAGTGCTGAGAAACTGAAACAAATAGAGCTGTATCAGTGTTAGATTATGTGTTTGTAAAGCTAATTAAAATCAATTATGGCAAGTTTGCCTTAATACTTAAACATTGTAACTAGTAACAAATTAAAAGGATATTGGTAGCTCTTTTAGTAGGTGTAAAGTGCTTAATATACAACTGAGTAGCAATAGTTTAATTTTGAATTAATTGGCTCATATAGGTGAAGGTTACAAGTAATTTCTTATTCTAAATAATATTTTTGGATTTTCTTGCATACAGTATCAGTGGGAAAAGAGTGTGTATGGAGTGTACATTTATGGCTTTATTGTGGATTACATAATTTAGATTATATGCATTTTAATATGTAGATTATAGTTAGATAAAGTGTCTGCAAGTAACACAAGCAGATCAGAATTTAATACTTCTACGTTGGATAACTACCAACGCGAGAATAGGCTGTCATATGAGGTTTTATACTCTACTTTAATAACAGCACAAAGTATTCCAAATTGTTAAGGGAGAACACGGAATGAATACGACGGAAGGAGGCAACATCAAGATGGAGGAACAACAAAACCAAGGCACCCAAGAAGGACACGGGGACTCACCGGACGGAATGAGGGAACTTCGGTTACACCCTGTAACACTCCATCAAAAAGCCCTTTTAAGGGCTATTTATACTTAACAGAGTTTCCTTTTGGCTCAGAAACTCTATTCGACAATCTCGTTCTTCAAAAATCAGACTTGATCAATTTTGGCTCTCCACTATCAAAATTAACAACCCATTTAACCTGACATTGACCAACCTACACATGTCACTTGACATACCTAGTTTGCAAAATTGATAGGGAACACACCAAATGTACACTCTGTACTAGACAAAAATTGGAATGTTAGGATGTTAAGAAAAAATATAACTTGAAAGATTGACTCAATTGCACAGGTGGCTTACACAATATCGGTATAGGATGTCCACTAGCAACAACTGGACTCGATTAGGCTAGGGCGTGCAAGACGAACGACATCAAAGTGCCAGTTCACAGATCCTTTTCCTCCTCCTCCGCTGCCTGACTCCAACACCAGCAAATGACTAGAAGTGGAAACCATTTTTCACTAGTCATCAATTTGGTGCCATTGCACCTCTAGCTCTGCATCCTCCGATTGGTTGATAGGGTTGAGTGCGTGGCTGTTCTATTCCCACTCACCTAGGTCTTTCATTCATGTCGATAGCTCCTTATAGGGGTGCGGCATGACGACCAAATTAAATAGCATACTATGTATGCATAAACGCCCGTGGTGATGTGGCACCATTCCTTCCTCACGGGAAAATCTAAATCACTACCATATTAATTGGTAGTGTAAAATAGTGAACAAATGACCCTTTGTGGCCGGTTTCACTTAAAACCGTAATTCATTCATTCATTTGTGCAGGGAGTCCTTGAATTTGATATAATTGCACAGGTGGCTCACACATTATTGGTTGTACTCTGTCCGCTAGTAAAACTGGACTTAATTTGAAATAAGCAAGTACGGCGAATTGCAGGGCGTGAGCGACATTCATCTTGGATATCGGCTGGCCAAACTCCGGGACCTTTCCTCCTTTCCTCATCAGTGCCCATCGACATAGCGATGTGAGGATGCTTTTTCTCCCGCTATCAGTGCCATTGCACACCGCTTACTAACAAGAATCCGATTGGTTGATAGGGTGGGTGTGAGTTGGCTCTATTCCCACCCATCCAGGGGCTTACATCCATGTCAACAGTCATTATTTAGTGACTTGACATGACGCCCAAATAATTAAGTGCACTTGTTTGCACAAATGCCCGTGGGGGTGTGGCACTATTCCGCCTCCAGGGAAAACTAAATGGTCAACGATATGTTGACTATAAATAGTGGAACATATGACCCTAAGTGGCCTGTTTCCACTCAAAATTCTAAATTCATCATCATGTGCAGGGAGTCAGCATGAAGAGCTAAAGATAACAGCATTCTATTAAAATGTATTACAAGAAGAAACCCTCTTGCATTGTGACTAATTTCCCATAGGATTCCATACACCTCAAGAGGGCGCTACAATAGATGGAATCTCAGCAGAATTCTATAAAAAAAAATTCTGCGGAGAACTGTCGCCAATATTAGAATGGTTATATAATAATATCGCACTAAGGACCCAAAGCATGTCAAACACAATGAGGGAGGGTATGATAACATTAATATACAAAGGGAAGGGGGACAGGGAAGATTTAAAGAACGGGAGGCCCATCTCCCTCCTTAATATTGACTATAAAATCATAAGTAAAATACTAGCAGAAAGGGTGAAAAAGTGTCTTGATAAAATTATTAATGTAAATCAAACTAGTGGCCCGAAAGGGCGGGAAATACAAAACAATATACTAAATATTAGAACTATCATCGAACACGTAAATATTACTGGGAAAAATAGTGCTATGGTACTAATAGACCAGGAAAAAGCTTTTGACAGACTTTAACAAAACTGTCTATACAAGACACTAGAGAAATTTGGATTTCGAAAAAAATGTCAAAACTGGACTAAAATCCTGTACAAGGATATAAAATCATGTGTACAGGTAAATGGTGCCAAAACAGACAAATCTGATATCAAAAGATCAGTGAGGCAAGGATGCCCACTATCTATGTTATTATACGTAATAGCAATAGAAATACTTAGTATCAAAATTAATTTTAAAAAAAAAAACAAGAGATCAAAGGGATTAAAGTTCCAAACATTAAAGAAGAAGTGCAAATGCTACAACATGCAGGTGATTGCACTAACTTTATGCAAGACAAAAATTCCTATAACGAACTGATAAAGGAATTTGAACAATTTGGGAAAGTGTCGGGATCTAAAATTAACCCCGACAAAACAGAAATACTTCTAATAGGAGACTGGAGAGGCAAGCAACATGGGCTACTTCCCCTTTTAATTAAAGACAACGTAAAAACTTCAGGTGTACATTTTTGGGAAAAATGAGGAGAAACAAAACCTCAAGGGAATCTGAGCCCAGCCGCCTGAAACAAATCACAACCAGAATATTCTAAAAGAAGTTTATTTGAATTTATATTATTAGATAAAATTGATCCAATTTCATAAATTAAAAATAAAAATAAATATATACAAGGCCATCAAATACAATTTTCTAGTTAGTATGTACATGCCTATTTTTATTCCTTGATGTTTGATTTATTTCAGAGTTAAACTTCTATCTTGCTAGAGTAAAATCTTGTATGTTATAAAACAGTTATTAAAAACTTCATACCATTCAGATATGCAGTGGACTTCATCATATGCAACCACACACAATTGTTACTTTTCTCTGTATGCATTGTCCAGAACACCTTTCCAGTGCCTGGTAATGATAGCTTCTGGGGATGCTATTAAAACAGTTGCACATCCCCTTTTTATGGCTGCAAAGAATAAAATGTGGCTCGAGTAAGTTTGTAACATTAAAGTGCAAGATTAGTGAGAAAGTATCAAAGTCATGCCCTATGTATCATGGTGATCATTATGTTTCATATATTTGTGTAAATCGACTAAAACTTTCAAACTGATAGTAAAATCTTTAATGCATAAGTGATACTCTCTCTCTCTCTCTGTCTCTCTCCGTGCTTTGTCTAACATCATTGGTGGGATAATGTAGCATACACTTTTCCCATACCAGGTGGGAAGGACGGCAAATATGTCACTTCCATCAATAACTGATTTTATTATCTCGTACTGTTTTTCTTTAATTTTAAAATAATATCCATTTTCAAGAAGTATCTCATTGGCAAGAGATTCCGTGTCTTTACCTGCTGTGTTGCAATATAGATTTATTCACCAAAAACTTCTTTTCCAGTATAACTGAGGAAAGAAGACAAAAATAAAAAAATTAAAAAAAAAAACAAACCAAAAAAAGTAAATGAAAGTCACGCAATGTCTAGAATAACACGAAATAACACATGCTTTTGAACGTATTAATTGAGATGACACCAACCAGAAACGTGTATTTGTCCACCCGTTACGTCCATTGTTTCAGCCTACAAGCTTGGAATTGTTGTAGTCCTACAATGTAAGCCCCGACGCTGATATTTATGTTTGCTCGCGTCTGGCACTAAAATCAAGATCAACATGTGATACGTCTTACGGGTAGGACTAGGAATTGTTGATATTGTTAAGGCCTTCAACCCTCAACAACGTATACATTCGTACGGTGCAGTATACGTTATATAGGTACCAAGCCTTAACAATGTTGCTGGCATATTTTCTCTGTTGCGCATGTGGCCTTAACAATATCAACAATTCTAGGCTTGTAGGATGAAACAATGGACGTATCGGGTGTTGTCGCATCATCCTGAAAAGATGCAGATTGATCACGCTGAAGCCACACAACAACGCGGTTTTGTTGTTATCACGTGACTAACCTGTGACGTAATATGCATATCGGCCGCGAGATTTGGCTAGTCATACTAGCAATGGAAATGGTGTGAACGAGGTAAAACACCAATCAACGCTGTAATTTCATCTCGTCCGATAACGGATTAAAGACACAATCAGTGTTATACTTGTAATTTCTGAGAAGATAAATGATTTCCCTATGGATTTAATGTAAGTATGGTACAATATAAGGTCATCAAAGTTTTAGTAGGCGAGTACCCTATGCCGGCGAATTCCAACTGTTTGATAGAGAATGCGCTCTGACCCTACAGGTAACACCCCAACATAAAAAAAAAACCAAATATCAAAAATGGGGTGGCAAGGCTCCGAGGAAACTCTGACTATACCTGCATTAGCTTTAATTGCGAAATAGTCAGTGTATCGTCAAATGTTTGATGATTATGGGTTGTTTTAACGTCACGTCACAAAACGTGTACACTGCGATGTCGGCCATTTTGCTTCCTTGGGAAATGCACACTGGCATCTCGAAACTATACAATGCCTATTGGTGGTATTTTAGGGTGTTTTACCCGCCATGCGGAAAGATCTATGATTTTTTTAAATGCCAAAAATTATCAAGGTAGGAAACACGAAAACTGTCGGAAAGAAAGGCGTCGATTATGGAAAGCAGCTGTCTGCAGAAAGGACCATCAAAATGAGGAAAAATGGCAACGAACGATAGTTTGCTCTCAACATTTTGTTGGTGGTAGGTTTCGAACGTATTCTTTATTTTAAAGTTTTAAAGTATTCTATCCAGGGCAGCAAGGAAGGGGTAGGTGGGTGGACTGTCTACATGTGAAGTGCTTGGTCCGAACAGTTTAATTTTATCAATGAAAACGTTTGTTTGAACCAGAACATTGAGAGGCAAGAGTGTTTCTTTCCCAGGGCCAATTGATTGCTCTCTACTGCCCTGGTTTTATCTTTTGATAAATAAAATAATAAATGGCAATACAGCGTTTTGGTTTTTTAAGCTGTTTTGAGGCAACATCTGACCCCACCCACTTCACGTAGATTTATAAATATTCATTCATCTTGTCAAATTAATAAACACCGACCCTTTTCCACATATTTATTTTGCAGGTGTGAAAGCCTACTTGCATGACAAAACAAGACCAGCATGGCTGCCATCGCATTGCTGCATCTAGGAAAACCAGACTTCTTCACCTGTTCCAAATGTACATCGAGCGAATGAGAGATTTATTCGTTCTAGTCAACGCAAACATAAAAGGGCATTATCAGATGCAGCAGTCTCACTTCTATCATTAAAAAAGAGGCACATTGATTACAGCAAAAGTGTCACTGAAGAACATTCAGTTCTTCAGCTACTGACAGAAGATTAATCACATTCTGAAGGAATCCAGACTGACCTTACAATTAAAGAAATTCAACAACTTGTGGATGGCAAAAAGTCCAGGCTCATCGAAGCTTCAGAAAATGAAAAATTGAATTTTAGGGAATTGTACAGCTTTAATTATTATAAAAAGAATAAAGATAAAGTAGGGTTTTATACAGGTATGCCAAACTTTGAAGTTTTAAAACTAGTTGTTAACTTTATTTAGGGATACATGCATAGAAACATTAAAAGTCTTTCAAGAGAGAATGAATTTCTATTGTGCATGCTGAAACTTCGCATGAATTACCTTTTCAAAGACATGGCACATCAACTAGATGTTTCTGTAGCAACTGTTCAGAGAAGTTTCCACTCCACCCTTGATGTACTCAATAGAAACCTGAATTTTTTAGTAAGGTGGCTCACTTAAGAAAACTTGAGAAAATCAATGCCTATGTGTTTTTTGAAAATAATTTGGAGAGAAGGTAGTTGTTGTACACGATTGTTTTGAACTGTTTACGGAAAGGTCAAGTAGTGCTCTGAACAAGGTCTACACGTACTCCAATTATAAACATAATCAGACAGTCAAGTATCTGATAGGGATAGCCCACCCCCACCCCCTCCAGGGTGTAATCACTTTTATTTTTCGGGTGGCAGAACATCTGACAAATACATTACAGAAAAATCTGGGATTCTTGATAATAGGTTGCCTGGAGATGTTGTCATGGTTGATAGGGTTTAAGATAGAAGAGGCAGTTAATTTATTTCAAGCAAAATTAGCTATTCCCAACTTCACACGTGGAAAATCACAATTGCATCCCCTTGAGCTTGAAAATACTAGAAAATCACAGAAGTCCGAATTCACATTGAAAGAGTTAATGGTTTTGTTTTGAGAAAGTTTAGAATATTTGATGGCATTGTCCCAATTTAATTCATCAAGCTGAGAAGTGGAGAAAATATTCCAACCATTGACAAGATTGTAAAAGTGGCATGTTGCTTGACAAATTTGTGCCCTTCAGTTGTGCCATTTGATTAGATGAAAGTACAAAACTGAACTTTTGGATTATTATGTACCATTATGGCAAGTCTCTTTACTCGTTGAAATAAAATACTTGTAAAAGCAATGCAACAAGCTGTACTGTGAATAAATATTTATATTTAACCTTTTTATGAATGTGACGTCATTTATGATTTGTTTCTGATGAAATATGTTAATAAATTAAAAATAAGGTATTTTTGTGATATGTTTTCCATAATTGTGATTAGCATGCTCCTTGTTGTATGTGGCAATTGCTGTTTGTGACAGTAATGTTTGTCTTCACTTGTAATATATTGCATGGCATTTGTACAAAATGAAATATAAAGTTGGCAATAACATTTTCAATCATCCTTGTTATTCATTTATAAAGTAATACATCAATCAATAAACATGTGCATAAAAAGCTAATACATAAACAAGTAATAACATTGGATGACTTTGAAAACTTTTCAAGTACATGAACTGAAAATATAAATTTGGTTATCATTCAAGTTACACATTGGCAAATGGTAATGTATGTAATGTCGTATTTATAAAACCATTTCAGTATTATTCAGTTTTGACATTCAACACAAAACCATGCTCCTTTATGTACACGCTTCATCTGAATACACTTGAGATGAAAACACTTTGAACAGTTTTCACATTTTCACATGCTTTGGAACCCCGCTATAACGTGATGATCGGGGTCCATAAAATCGGATCGCGTTAAAAGCGGGGTCACGTTAATGCGGGGTTTTACAATATTTAACTTTTTTCCCGAGAACATATGCGTGTATACATGTACAATGATCAAAAGTCGGCTTATCAGATGAATATTAACTGGAATGCATTAAGATTTATTCAAAATAATCGATGGCTAACATATTTATAGGTTATTACTGTGCATTAAAAACATTTACTAATTTTTATTTGTTTGAACGATAATACAGATTGACCGATAATACCAGACTATCGCTATAAGTGTATCAACACCGTATGTTACCGTGCCGTCGTGGCATGCAGTTCATCCATAATTAATGTAATTTCATTGAAAATCGTACAGATTTAAAATATTCAATAATTTTGTAATAGTCTGAATTTGTCGTGCAAAATATAGGATGAACAAAATATTGAAACCATTTACTTGCCGTCTGATATCGTACGGTCATTCCATGCAGCTAGTCCCGGGTCTACATACGGTGTCTGTACAAATTTCATACCGCTAAAATTTTATCATATGCGACAACTTCAAGAATAATTAGGGGGCAGGGTCCAGTTGTTATGTACAAATTTAATGTCGCATGCACCTGCCTAATATAAAAATTCATTAAAAATATAATACGCGAGTGAGGTCAAAAAGGTACATATTTCTGGATAGGCATTATGTAGCTCAACATAATCATATCACACACTTGACCTGACAAGTCTACTGAAGTTCTTAGAATAAAATGTTTATGTACCCCAACCCCTATTTTATACATGCATTTTTCACATCCGAAGGCCATTTTTGACAGCATGTGGTGCGCACAGTGCAAACGCAAGGCCTTTTCCTAGATGAAAATTTTGAAAAACATTGTCTACTAAATAGCTTGATGCAATTCATAATAGTTGTCATCCATGCCGTTTTTGAGATATTCTACTTGCCTTGAACCCACGTGTCTACTGCTATGGGAGGCTAGCTCTTCTTCCTAGCCGACTATTGGCATTTCACAATCAACATACTGCAGAGTAACTATGGAAAGTGTACATGTCTGACATCAATTTCAAGAACAACACAAGCCTGAAACACCTAGTTCACAAATTTATCCATATCTTTAATTATTACACAATAGTAGCTCAAAAACTCACACCATACCCTTAAGTTAAGAAATTTGCTAGGGGCCAATTTACGAAACTGGACCATGCCACCTTAAGCATTTTGCAAAAAATAATTTCTGTCAAAAATTTTGTACATATCACTTACCTAGACATTATCTAACAAAATGGTATCAAGGAAATTATTTTGTATGCTAAAGTAAAAATGTTATTACTCTTTTAGAAAAGTGACTACATTGCGGCAAAATGCATTGCATTGTATATACTTTGTGCTAGGGTTGCTGTCTTGAAAAGAATTAAACTTGTGTGCAATGGAATATTTCCTGTCCTTTTTGCCATCGTATAGTCAGGAAGATACCAGAATTACATGATGATGTTGACTGAATGCTAAGAATGGATTTTATAGTTGCAAATAGTGACTGAATATGAGATACACTCTTTGTTATTAGCGATAGAACTTCTCTATTGTTCAAGCAATTATTTGTTGAAATTTTTCTTTTAAAAAGTGCCACTTAAGAATAATGTTACCAGACATTTACATTTATAATGTACTTTAATAATAATTATAGCTTGAGACATACACATCAACATTCCTGACCTGGTATTGTTCCAGTGATGCTAACATAGACAGCATTGGGTGGGGTGGGGTGGTGAATACACCTATGTCTAGCTAATTGGGACAGATATAAAGAAACAAATATTATTCTTTGTTGGGACATTGATGTGAGGAACCTTGCTGAACTTACATCAACATATCAGATAAATTCAGTGACAACAGGCCTTTGAAATGAACCATTCTCAAGCCCAAAATACAAAATAAATACACAGTCCATACAGTTAACCCAAATATTCTCAGAATCCTATCCACTCACAGCTGACTTTAGCAATTGCAAGGATATAGAGAATGAGAGGAAATAGAAAGAAAAGCTGCAAGAAAAATATTAACAAGAAGAAAACTCAGTACAATAAGGGACATGTTGTAACTTCTATTACTTTAAATAAGGACCTACCAGAAAATACAAGTCATGATGAAGCCAAGTCGGTCTTTCATAATCAATCTTTAGTGCGTTTGGATCATAATGAATACATGCTTCAAACTAGTGCTTCTACCAATATGACTGAGACAACAGATCCTAACATCATTCCATGCAAATTGAGACCTACAAAAAGGAAAACAACTGACATTATTACTCATTCTGTACTCAGTAAAAAAGTGACTACATGTACCAGTATGCCAGAAGAAAACTGTGTTGTCAACATCAATAAACTTTCAGAACTAATCAGGGTATTTCTGCCACATCAATGTAAGAATGCTTTTCCAGTTGTTACGGTACACAAAAGACAGGGTTTGTGCATTACTGTTTGTGTGCAATGCAATAACTGTAAGTTTAAATCCAATATGGTGGAACTGTTCACAAAAGTACTAAAACTTTAATTCTTTTTCCTCGAAACATTGTCCGCAATATGCCATATCCATCATTATTTGCAACACCGTTCCATTGATGACATTCACCATTTATAACAGTATGTCAACTTATGATTTCTTGAAAGTGCATTTGCTCCTGTGGAGTGAAATTACTTAGAAGAATGTGTGTGATGTCATGTTATGTAATGTTTTTGTGTGTCTGCAATGAAATATGAATAACTTTCATTAAAATAGGAGTACAGAGCTTGTTACCTACATGAAAATCAAGTAAACACATTTTAAACCCCCATTTTCTCTCAAAGCAACTTAGTTAAGCTCAAAATATGCTAACTTGTCCTGATACCAATAGGTATAATTTATAGGTGCAAAAAGAAATTACCTCCCTTGAATCTCCTATAGAGGTGAGAGATTCAAAATAAGGAGACAAATAGAGGTACTATGATAAGGCTAATGTATAAGAATTAATTGCATATGAATAAAGAACAAGAAAATAAGACAAAATGTGGTTTATTGCACAATTTTTTTTATAGCATTTTTCTCTTAAGGGGGCAGGGTCCAGTTATTATGTACAAATTTAATGTCGCATGCACCTGCCTAATATAAAAATTCATTAAAAATATAATACGCGAGTGAGGTCAAAAAGGTACATATTTCTGGATAGGTATTGTGTAGCGCAACATAATCATATCACACACTTGACCTGACAAGTCTACTGAAGTTCTTAGAATAAAATGTTTATGTACCCCAACCCCTATTTTATACATGCATTTTTCACATCCGAAGGCCATTTTTGACAGCATGTGGTGCTCACAGTGCAAACGCAAGGCCTTTTCCTAGATGAAAATTTTGAAAAACATTGTCTACTAAATAGCTTGATGCAATTCATAATAGTTGTCATCCATGCCGTTTTTGAGATATTCTACTTGCCTTGAACCCACGTGTCTACTGCTATGGGAGGCTAGCTTTTCTTCCTAGCCAACTATTGGTATTTCACAATCAACATACTGCAGAGTAACTATGGAAAGTGTACATGTCTGACATCAATTTCAAGAACAACACAAGCCTGAAACACCTAGTTCACAAATTTATCCATATCTTTAATTATTACACAATAGTAGCTCAAAAACTCACACCATACCCTTAAGTTAAGAAATTTGCCAGGGGCCAATTTACGAAACTGGACCCTGCCACCTTAACAATCAATGCATGATTTCAGCGTGCAAATAACTTACATACAGTTTCTCTTTAGCAGAAAACGACTTGCATTTTTGAACTTGCTTTTCCATAACAGTAAAATATTTTTTTATATAAGCAAACAACGTACACAGATAAAGCTCGATAACTAAGTAATGAAGGCCTGCAATGGTTACGAATCACTTTTTATATAAAACAAAATTAAGCTGAACGGATGTACAATTTCATACCCTTTTAATTTACAGATAATAAAGTGGATATTATTTACTTTCAACTGTTTGTTGTTTGATCACACCGCCAAGCACAGCATACATGTTGGCTGCTTTCGTCCTTTGATGTTTATTAAATTGTGCGACTCTTGTATCAACCACAGCTTTGTCTGCTGCTTGGCTGTGATTGCAGTTAAATAAGAAGCCCATGTCAGCAATTGTTTGAGCAACGACTGTATACAGAATTCATGGAAGACAATCACAAAGATGATTTACTGGCTTTACTCATGGATCCGTAATAAGTAACACTTCCGATAATGTTTACTTCGGCTTAACAATTCAAAAACCTAATGAAACCACAACCTGTTCAAATTGATAAATTTCAGAAGCCAAGCGTTGTACACACTATTTCTCGTACGTTATATATATCGTATTATTTTAGAATTCATACACGATCACTTCTCCAAAATCACTTAAAAAGAACCTGGATAAATTGTTAAGTTCAGATCGTTTATTATTAAAAGTCATACGCGAATTCTTCCACCAAATTATAATAAACGTTTTACACACTATTTCTCGTACGTTAAACAAATATTTTCACGGTCCGATAAAAATACATGTAAATGAATTTCAGATTTCAGGAACCATGCCACGATCATATTATTTTAAAATTCACAACTAATCTCATGCCCAAAATGAAGTTAATTTCTTGTTTTGTTTTCTTTTTACTTTTCTCCCAATTTTTTTTCTCCATGTGTGAATGAATATACCAAATTTTGGGAGCCATGCTACGACCGCGTTATATCTGAATTCGCGTTATAGCGGGGCGCGTTATAGCGGGGTTCCACTGTAATATCATCCTTCGTCCATCATCGTCTCCACCACATATGCAATATCGGACTACATCAATTAAATTTGGTTTGGCAATTCTCTTCGGTATAAGCACTTGCTTTCTTGAAAAGAATTTACAAGTTCTGGCATAATACACTTTGTATGAAATTCTAATGCCTTAACAGACATTGTATCGGACCCAGCCATCTTGAAACTGTTTGCGTCCATGGATTTGTAGTTTTTCGGCTGCTTCTTCAACTATGCTTTTTCTTGAAAAACAACAAAGTGTAGCACGTCGACACGAGATTTCAGGCCATGACTGACGATCGGCGCTGAATTCTAACCCCCCAAGTACGTTGGGGTCAACATGGATATTCGCTATCTTTTCGTCATACTGTTTACGAACATCACCCATGAGGTTTTCTCAGTAAGATATATGTGATGTAGAGATCCTTTTTGCCATAATAATACACATTAAATTTAAAAACAGATCTGATACAACTTATCTTATTTCTACAAAATAACTAAACTCCCATGACTTTTATTGATCTTAACAATGGTTTGGTAAGGAAGGAAAATGGCGGCGCAATGTGCATTATGGGTTATTGTGTACATGCTCATGGCGATGTGGAAACAACCCATAGGTCATGTACTAATAATGACATGTCCTTACAAGGTTATGCTTGGAATTTCATTTAACAAAACATTGATCCTACTTATCTAAATATAAGAAAGCTGTAACAGTACTTCGCGTGAAACATTGTATATAATGTTAGCTACATTTAATGAAGCTGACCTGAAAAGTTTCTGTGCTACAGATAGGATAAAATTCTCAATGGTGTTTGAAATGAACTATGTCGGAAAACACCGAGCCATGCACATAAGACTATATACCTATACACTTAATAGCATCTCAACTCTCTAAACAACAACGGAAAACTTAGCAACAGCCAGAAATGTGTTATGTCAAACATGCTCTATTATAATTTTGTTAAGCATCTCCGTTGTGCTCCAGCTGAATACGCCTGCAATATTTATTGACAAATAATATTCTTACCAGCCAGAAGGAATCATTTATCCCTCAACACACTAATCCATAAGCAAATTTCACTGTATCACTTGCCATATTTCCAAGACAGAAATATAAAATTTTTCAAAGAATCCGTGAACTTGAAAGTTTAGCACATTTTTATTCTCTGGGGTCCACATATTTGGAGGGTGACGAGGGTCTTTTATACGGGAGTGTGGGGTACTCAAAATTGGAAATGATGAAAGGAAAGTTTCTTTCTAATAAATTATTCCTATTTATTGTTAATTTCATATAACATCCATATATTAAATGTGATAATACCTCATTACTATGTTGTTATTTTTCTTTGCTCACGCGTATAAACTGTGTACTTCGGACGCAACGGTCACACTACAGCCCTCATTAGCTTATTTATATTCATGCACCACATGTAAACATTGCGACATGCTCACTTTAAAGAATAATATTGGGTGAGAAAAATAATCTAAGTTGGGGTTTGTAACGAGACAATGAAATCCCATCTCGGACAAGCCGCGTGGGGAGACAAATAATATAACCCCTAGGCTGGGATTTCATTGTCTCTGTCCAAACCCCAACATAGATTCTATATATCTCGCCTTTGAGGTTCTGCAAATGGTATCCCTTAAATCATAATAATGAGTACTTTGTATAGTGTCGAATCTTTCAAAGCTCTAAGCGCTTTACACCATCAATAATGATATGACTACACTACAGAAAAACAAATGACAAAAACAATGAAATTGGAAAACATAAAAACATATAAGATACTAAACATGTTTAGGTCGCTAAGTTTGTCCCTGCAGTCGAAACAGGCGAGTCTTAAGAGCAGTCTTAAAAGGGACCACTGTGTCTTTGTGTCTAATTTCAATGGGCAATTCGTTCCACGTCGCCGGGCCCTGGTATGCAAACGAACGTTGTCCATATGACTTTTTTTTCATCGTGGGAACAGTGAGTATACGATTATCAGAAGAAGAGCGTAAGTAGTATCTAGCTAGTGTATACACATGGGTGAGGCTGGATAGGTATGTTGGACTGGAGTCTGTCATTGAAACATAGCACAGAGAACAAATTTTGTGTTTGATTCTTTATCGAATCGATAGCCAGTGTAGGGTACAGAGCAGTGGTGAGGTGTGCTCTGATCGAGGTACTCTAAAGGTGAAACGTGCAGCTGTGTTTTGAACTTTGTGAAGTTTCTGGAGTAAATATTGTGACAAACCAGATATAATTGAGTTACAATAGTCCAGTCTTGAAAGTACTAATTCAGTTGCTTTAGCTACATTTAATGATCTGAAAATGTACTGAGCTAGTCCTGCATATAGGATAAACTTGACCATGCTAGTTTGAATGAACTAACATAATATCAAAACCTCAAAATAGTATGCATGTGTGTATTTGTCTTTATCAAAATGTTTTTGTTTTGCTGTGTTTTTAAGACAGATTGGCCTTAAGTAACTATGCTTTGGTTATATATGATTTGTTGTTGTCGTTGCTGTTGTTTTATTCGAGAACAACCATGGCACAGCAGAAGCAAGAACGCTTTCTGTTGTTAAAAGTAGTTCTCAGCGCGTGGACACCATGACTGAGACGATGGGTCTGAGATGACTAGACTGAGATAGGTAAAGTAAGGTTAGCAAAACAGCTAGATTTCTCTATCACTTGGGTGAGAATTTCAGTTTAGTAGTTGAGGTAACTGTTTCCTGAAGTTTAAATTGGGATTTATAACATTTATTAAACATGCTTTTGGAAAATTTGAGCTTCAAGCACAATATCCCATCATCAGTAAAACAGTGAGAGAAAAAATCTGGAAATTGTGTTATACATCTATTTATTACAAGTTTTGTTTTCACTTCTATCTCTGTTGGCACCTTACAACCAAATGCCAATAATTACAGTTATTCAGAAATATATATGTAAATATCGTGAGTAGATATAGATTATAATGAGTTAGATTGCAGATATAGTTAGAGGGAAAAAGCAGATGTACATATATTAGATAAAAGGCTATGTAGAATTTTGGAGGGGGGGGGGAGGGATAGAGAGAGTAAAAGCAAGACTGTAATTATTTGTTATACTTAAAACTCAAGGATTTGGGAACACATTGTATCCCTTTGCTTAACAGTTATCATGTAGTCACCTTCAAATTGGTGACGTGTTATGTATATTTGATTTAAATCATTTATTTTGTTTTAATTGTAAGATTCGGGTTTGTCATTTTGGGTTTGAAATTTATTCATTGGGAGATGTATTTTCTAGAAAGTGGATGCCTATACTCTATACAAGTAAACACCAGATGTTGACCTTGCTTCAAGGCTGGTAAACAAGCTTTTAAAATGATTGGTTGATTCCAAGGACATCTTTCTAGATCATACTGTGTACATGATATTTTAAGAGTGAATTTGTTCTAAAACATTCTGGAATATCATGTGACCCCTTCCTGTTTACATAAAAACCAGTATATAGTTGTGTTTGAGAGCGAGCTATTTCAGTAGAAGATTTGGGCTGTTAGATTACTTAGTTGTATTGTTTGAGTTATTTTAAATTACCTTGTACTGGAAATTATTTATTTCAATTCATTTGGATCAAGAGGATTTGATGTGTTATTTATCTGGAAGACATTTGTGCTCATTTGACTTTCATAAAATCAGAACTGACTTCATCACGTGACATCGTCTTCCATCATGGATACTTTACAAAGATTCGAACCGGGAACTATTAGGACATTTTATTATCAGGACTTTTGCAATTCTACTACATGTAGTGGATTATATTGTGAATTCTTTTTGGATTAATTTTGGATTTGATTCTTAAAACTGTAAGTTTATTTTTTCTTTTCTGAAAAAATATTTGTACTCAATAAATTTGTATTAAGTTTTTACAAGCTTGTTATTGTCACTCTTTCTATGTTACTGTTTATTCGAGCCTAAGCATGTAACACCTGCAACAAAATATGAGAATCTGACTTTTGGGAATGAACTGAGAACACTAATTTCTGTCCATTTAATTATTTGCCAAGCAGTATCTATTAAGTCTTCTGTGATTATCACATAAACAACATAAAAGTACCACCACAGTGTGCTCAAATTTTCTATCAATCCTACTTTGAACACTTAAAATTATTCTTGTAGTTAATTAGAGATGAGTGCCTTTTTTTCCAAATACACACTTGTCTAAGAAATCTCACGAGTTGTATTATTAGCAGTTAAGGCCTACTCATCATCAAATCTGTGACATGCATCAAAATAATCATTGAAAAGCTGATTGTTTATAGTTGGCACTCTGACAAACTGCCTGAGGCTAAATTGGGACCAGAAAGTTAACATATAATTATTTATTTCCTTTTTATCAAAACTTGCTTTAAATACTGTAGTAAATATTCACTATCACATCTGTGTGATAAAATGCGATACAGACCTTAAAAGTGGTTATTATATGGAAAGGACATATTAGATGAGAGAAATTGTAGCCAGGTATGTAGATGATGAATGCATTACATATAAATGCTAAATAAATGTACCAATATATGTATTGTGGTGAGATAACAGGGTAAAAACTTTGCAGAACAAAAAGCATTGGGAACCGAACACAACCCTTTTAGTAAATTAGCTTGTGGAGTTACCATATTTTAGCCAAACCACTGACATTCAATAAATTTTCTTGTATTTTACATCCCTTTATCAATTTTGTGGACTTGCCCATGGACTCTGTGCCTTGCAGTGCTGTATGCCTGAACTGAATTTATGATTGTCTCCAGGGCTTGGCAAATGGATTCAACATAAGGTGGCAAAAGCACAATATTAGTTGGAGGTAGATTTTGTCTGCAATAAAATTTTCAACTAACTATCAGGATAATTATAGTGTGGAGGAAGTAAGAATATTTACAAGAATCTTAAATGACCATAATATTTGAGATATGCCACGCAGAATCCAGAAATACTTGTCATTTCGTCAAATTCAATATTGTGCTTATGAGTGTATATGAAAAATATCACTTTTTGTAGGGTATCATAGCTTGATTTGTATCTTAATATACATGAGTTTTCCTTTAAAAATTTCAGGTAAAATGTGTGAGGGTGAAAGATTGAATTTCTACCGCCTTTCCCTGCTGATAATGGATGGAGGTACCCCAACACTTAAGTGGCTTTTTGAAAAGCAGTATGCTGCCTGTGGAGACCTTGAAATATTTCTGAGGTCTTGGACAACTGTACTTGATGGCCTGCATAAAAAAAAGATCATCAGTCGAATGCAAATGGACCTTCTCAGACCCAGCACAGGAATCAAGCCATCTGTTGAAAAGTTTGATACATCTTTGCTAATAACACTTTTAACTAATATATGTCCAATCCAACAGCCACATTGTGGTTGGAAAGTATCCCCAGCAGCAAGTGATTTATGTACAGGAGCTGACATTCTCAGGGTCAGGGATGCTAGAAACAACCTATTTCATCATGCCAAATGTGGCATCAGTGATGCAGAATTCCAACTAGAAAGCTCCATTGTTTCTGATGCCATTTCAAGACTCTCCAATCAGCTTGATCAGCAACAGCGAGAGAATATTCAGAAGATCATCAATGATGCCAGACATGCAGCCAGAGATTTTGGAAGGGAGAAAGAAATTTGTAATCTCATCTTTTCAGATAGAATTGATGAAATTTATCACTTGGTTCAAGGAATACATGATAGAGGCAACGATGGAGCAATTACTGGTATGGGGCTAATATTGCTAAAATTCATGCCTAATATGCATATAAATGTGTGTGAGCATGTGTGTCACTCACTTTTCACATTCTGTACTTACTGTATTCACAGATAGACAAAACACTGTAAAGTTAGTAAATTGGCCTCTTTTGTCTTTGGAATATGGATCTTTTCACAAAGGAATGCAAAATTTGTACGGAACTTGAAAAATATGGTATATGGTATGAACAGGTTTGAGTGACATAAATAAATATGTCTTTGTGTTGGGATATTATGATATAATATACAACACATAACACCAAGAAAAATGAAAAAAAAACATTATATTGTACATATTCAAATATTGCAAACAAACTTTGATGAATCAAAGAAAACCTGTGGCTGTTAAAATAATTTCTTTATAATTTGGATTAAGAAAAATTATAAGGTTTCAAAAACATTATACTGCATCATCAGGAGATATTGGTAAAAGTACCTTCCCATAATTTTTTATTATGTTGTGGGTTTGACGTCATTTTTCAGCATATGATAGGACACACATGATGGCCAGTATATCTGGTGGAAAATGAAAACCCAAGTAAGACTCACTACTGGCAAATTTTCTCACATACCCAGATTGGCCAAGCCTGAGACTTGAACCCACATGGGAAGAGGTGCATTTGCAGTGATAACTGAGCACTTTTGATCCCTCTGCCACCAGAGGCTCCTGCAGTATTTATCTTCTAATGTTAATGTGTTTAATTCTATGCAAGTATCTTCCAAGGAAGAGAGTCGACATAATCAGAATGACAGTGAAGAGTCCATTGTGGCAGATTCTTTATGTCCAGATTTTTCACTTCACCTAGTCTGAGAGTTTTGAGTTTCTAATCAATCAGTCTATTGATGAAGGAGGATCAATAATATTGATAAACAATAAAAACCATGGACCATATTATTCAGTTTGAATTGTTCGCCTGTATAGCTAATATTTTTGTTTTCTGCATGGTTGTAATGCCAGTGTGAATATTAACTTTGTAACTTGATGAATTTTGCAAGTCTTTGACACACATATATATGAAGAATCAAAATGATAGTTGTTCTTTTAATGTCAAAAAGTAATTTTTAAACAGATCAAAGACACACCCAGAAATGTTAGTAGAGCAATTACCAGGTATTCTTCAGCCTTAGTGATCAGTTACGCGGGCACCTAATCAAAGGAAAATTAAATGTATTTAAACCTGAACTGCATTGATGTAAGTTAATGTTGACATGAACAAAAGTTTTTTTTCTTCATTAGTTGAAGTGTTCAAGTATTTGGTTAGATCCACCTGAAGGATAACATGGGATTGAGTCAGACTTGCATTTTAAAAAATAGATAGATAGATAGATAGATATGAAGCAGGATTAGGAATAACAAAACTGTGTAAAATATACTTGCACTATTGAATGGAATATGTCACAGACAGATTAATAGACAACTTACAGTTTGTTCTAGTTAAATTCACACTAATCCACAATGCTTGACATTTTAAATGCATTTATTGATGATAATTTATATAATAATAAAATAATAATGAGGACCATGGATAGTGCCTAATTGTTAGAACCTCTAAGCGCTTTACAACATAATTAATGATATGACTACAAAAACAAACCACCATGAAATTAGAAAACATAAAATTTTGCTGAAAATTTTGAAGGTAGGAAAGATGATTAGGTCCTTGTTTTTGCAGTCTAGGTCACTAGGTGACTTTTAAGAGCAAGCTTGAAAGGGATCACTGTCTTTGTGTCTTATTTCAATTTTACAATTCTTTCCACATTGCTGGCCCTGCTGATGAAAAGATCATTGTTCATATAATTTGTTTTTCGAAGTGGGAGCAGCAGGGAGGTGTGCTCTAATATTGTGTTTTTAACCTTTTGAACTTTCTGGACTAGATCATGAAACAAATCAGACAGAATCAAGTTACAATAGTCCAGTCTCGAAAGTACTACTGAAGACACAAATGTTTTAATGGCATCAAATGAAAGATATATGAGAATGGAGCTGATGCGTCTCAGCTCAAGATATGCAGCCTTTGTTGGTGCAATGTGTGAGTACTGTCCAGATTAACACCTGGGTTTCATACTGTGTGAATTTAATGTTGGTGTTGCTGATATTTATTGTTAGAGGTAAAGGATGTAAATGAGAAAGCCTTTGTATTGTGATCAAAATGACCTCAGTTTTATCATCATTCATCTGCAGATTGTTACATGTTTTCCATAATTTCACATCAGAAATGCACCTTTCTACACCTTGGATGGTAGAATCAACTTCAGTTACATGGTTAGATTTTTATATTTGGGTGTCATCAGCGTACAATTGGTGAGGCACTGGATGATGATCTATGACACTTGAGTGAAGCAGAGTGTATAGAATGAAGATAATAGGTCCAAGAATAGACCTGTGGAACACTACAACATTGCTCAACTTGGTTGGAGTATATTCCATTTACAGATACAATATGTGTTCTGTTGACTAAGTAGGACTTGAACCACTGTAAGGCTGTATTGTGAATGCCAAATGCATACTGGAGATAATGAAGTAATATATATTGTGTTCAATGCTGCAGACAAATCAAGGTGGGTGAGGAATGTAATCTTTCCACTATCCAAAGCAGAGAGAATGTCATTAAATACTTTCAGAGGATTATTTTCAGTGCTGTGGCAAGGGCGATATGCATACTGTACATTGCTAAAAAGACTTTGAATTCATCTGTGATACAAGTTGGGTTAGAACAACTTTTTCTAAGATTTTTTATATGATTGAATGGGAGATTAGAAAGTGGCTGGTAGTTCTTTAAATCATTATGGTCAAATTTTTGGTTTCTTCAGCAGAGGCTTTACTATGGCAGTTTTGAAAAATGATGGTAATTACTCGGATTAGAAAGAGGTTTTAAAGGGTTCAGTTAGTGAACAGAATATTGGATGAAAGCACTCTAGCAGCAGTGATGTTGCAATTGGATCAGGTTCACATGACTTTGGTATACTCTTTATCATGAATGTACATACTAAATCCATAAAGACAGGTTAAAATACTCCTTACAGTTGCCACTGAAATTCTGTATTAAAAATGGTGACAAGTCAATTGAAATTGTGTTGTCAAGCTTATCTCTAATTAGAGCTGTACCGATTAATCGCCCGTACGTGTAATCGGGCCGATTATTAGCACAATCGGTATAATCGGGTATCGGCAAAAATAATCGGTACCGATGCAAATAATTTTTTTAAATAACCAATTTTTCCTGATAAAAGTTGTATATACAGTCGCGTTTTGACTGACGGTAACTTAGAGCTCGGGATAATTGCAGTATGCAAGCAAGTTGCTCATTAACTAACACTACTGTATAGTCGAATAACCATATATCGAGATAAACACATCAAACCATCAATTAATCTTTTGTAACAAAGAGATTGCTCTAATAAAGTATTTAAAAAGAATTTATCTTGCTGCAAGTTGTGCGAAATTTTCAACTCCAGCGTCCGGTAACATTTGTAAACTGCAGTAAACCAGACTAAAAAAGTACATGTCGCTAACCGCTATTGTAGTGCCAAAGTCATGTGAATAGCCAGTAAGATTAACATCAAAGGGAGTAATGATGGATATATACACAGTCAATTTTGAGGTTTGTGTTTTTTCTTTATGAAAACTCACAAAACACTGATAGTCCTTATGTCTCAGTGAGAAATTGTTTGAAAGGGTTTCAGTGTAGGTTTGAGTACGTCGTCTGTCTTTCAGTTAATCCGTAATGCCTGGAGGGTGAACGAACTCATTGTCTTTAATACTAGTAAGTGAGAATCATTTCCGGATTTTTCAAAATTATTTTTTATTTCTTTTGTTAGTGTTTCACCAAGCCACCATCTGGCAGAAGGGGCGGTCTCTCATAAGTCATAATAGGTTTTACTGTACCTTTTAAGCACCGATATATACTAAACAAATAAAACAATTCTATATCAATGTTTTACAATTATCTGATGTTGCCGCAGCAATAACGAGTATTTGTTGTCGTCAAAGCAAGCCGACGACCTTTGCTCATTGAAAGTCGGCAATAAACTCAAAAGTATTGCCTCAATTTACATAGTGATTAGAACATATTTATTGTGCAGAAAAACTTTCCTGTTTGCCAAAAAAAAAATCCCCCCCCCCATTCCAGGCCTTTATTGTTTTCTAAATTTGTCAGCTTATACCTGAGTACATAATATGATAATCAAATAATCGGTCTCATAATCGGTATCGGCAATTTTGATAATCGGCTATACGCGGTATCGGCATAATTGGCAAAAAGTGACATCGGTACAGCTCTATCTCTAATGGTAATTGTACTTTGTCATGGAAGAAATTTGCAAACAGGTCTGGAAGGTCGACTGGAGAGAAGGTAGTTAGAAGTGGTATACATGTATTCCTTGATATTAGCTTGTTAGTAATCTCAAAGATCTCTTTGGAACTTGAACTTTCCATGATCTTAGTAATGTAGTGGGATGATTTATATTTGTGATGTTCTTAGTTGCTTCATAGTTATGCGTATGAATAGTGAGTCTGGTGGAAAGCCAAAGCCTCTCTGCTTTATGGTCGTCTCTTTTTGCAGTGTGTAGCTGGTCCGTAACACAGCTATACATTGGAGAACAGTTTTGAATTGATACACCACTACACTTGGTGTCTGGAGCATGTTTTATCAAGCAATGAACACAGGCAGTAATCTAGTTGTTCTGCTGTAGGCGTTAAGCAAGTTGTTAGGTTTGCTTGGATGTCATGCATTACATAGTTTAGTTCTATTTATCATACGGAGGTTTCTCTTAGTAGGAAATACCAGGTACCCATTGACAACTCTAGTAGTTTCTGATTAAATGTTATTGAGAAATTAGAGCCACACATTTATATCTAAACAATTTGAATCGTACAAAAGTAAACAAGAATAGGAGAAAGGTACAAGCTTACCAGGTCAGCCAGACAAATCTATGGCAATGAATATTGATTAAAAAAATCAATCACATTTGTTTAATAAGTGAGATTTAACCACATAATATATTTGTAAGATTAAGCAATATTAAATTTAATTTAAGGTTTACCTGTGTCAGAAGCAAGTCATTCATTGCCGAAGGATGAAAAAAATGATGTAACCAAAGACCAACCTGATATAGATATGCGTGAGTATGTTTATCAGAAAGAGCTTTTTCCATGTTTCTTTTGTTCAGAATTACTACTTTACCGGTTTAAAGAATGCTGTGCTATCCAATGCTTTAGCTAAATAAAAATATGAAGGTATTTTCGGGTTGACCATAAATTAAATTGACCATAAATTCACAGCTGTTTGATATTTTTTTTTAAATGCCCAAAAGGTACATTATGGCATAATGTACCTTTTGGGCATTTAAAAAAAAAATCTCAAAACAGCTGTGAATGTACATCCGATGAGGAAGTTTGCAATACTAAGTTTGATACTTGAGAGAAAGAGAGAGGGGAAGAGAAGTGGAAAGAATATTCACATTTATACAGAAACAAAAATGTAAGGAAATATTAGAAGAGATCTAACATGGCACTATTGAAATGTAGTGAAAGGTGGTAAAGGGGATGTCAGTAGATAGGACAATGGACGCAGAGGTGAATGCCCATCTATTTTTAAGCAGTTGTTTTGTCCATCATCCATCTTTCCAATAGCACAAGTTATTTTTGTTGCTACCCTTCTTAAACTACTTTGAGGATTGCAATGAAACTCTACACACACATTCATTCCATGTTCTAGTTGGTTGTTACAACTCTAGTTATTAAGCTATATAACCGAGAGAAAGTGAAACATAGGTAAAATCAACAAATATTTTTATTTACCTTGAATCACAAAGTAAATTATAAATTTAAATTATAAATGGTTAATAACAAGTCCAAAAGTATATAATGTTATGAATTAATTGTAGAGCCTTAAATATACTGATATGCCAGTAGTCTCGATGTACCACAGTGATGTAATCCAGAATGTTTTTGAATGAATTCTCTGTAATCCCAGAGTAGTGTACTAGTCCAAATGGTCAATGGGCACTTTGTAATCCAATGATCAATTGAAATAAATACTCTAAGATTATAACTGAACAGAACTAAAAATGGATACTGAAGACTAAACTTAAAGGCAGGAATTAAGATTATGTTTACAGCCTTTTTTCTTAAATACAGACCGTCACCTGCCCTATAATGCAACAGAAATGCCCAAGTGGGTCATGTCTAGTTGAATGTTTAAAAAAGTCCTACTTTGTCAACAGGACACAAATTGTGTCTGCAAATGGAATAAACATCAGCCCAGTTGATCTATCTTCTGGTGTTCCACAGGGGTCTGTTGGACGACCTGTTCTTTTCGTTCTATACACTTAGCCACTCTCAGTCCAGTCTTGAAAGTACTAATGAACACAAGTGTTTTAGTGGCATCAACTGAAAGATATTTGCAAATGGAACTGATGCATCTCAGTTCAAGATATGCAGCCTTACAAGTTACATATGTTCATGACATGCTCGTGCAATGTGAGAGTATTGTTTAGAGTAGCACCTACGTTTTGTATTGACTCTGTGAATTTAATGTTGTTGCTGTTATTTATTGTCTGGGGTAAAGGATGTGAATGAGAAAGTAATTGTGTTGTGATCATAATGGCCTCAGTTTTATCATCATTCATCTGCAGCTTGTTACATGTCATCATTGATGTCACATCAGAAATGCTTCTCTCTACTCCATCGATGGTAGCATCAACTTCAGTTGGGTGGCTAGACTTGTATATTTGGGTGTCATCAGCAGATACAATTTACTTTGATTTTAAATGTATTTTATTCATGTACATGTATAACAAAAGATTAACAATCCTTGGGTGAAAACATCATCTCTTTAAAATGTATATTTTGTAATTTATTGCTTTTGTGATTGTCTTTGGTTTCACTTATTGCATGTAATAACTTGTAAAAATATTAGGTTTTTCAATACATTGGAGAAATGAAGTAAGACATTTATGTAGGATAAATGTGGCATGTAATTTTCATTTACAGGTTTTACTCTAGGAGAAAACAGCATCATTATTGTTGTAAAGCTTTATGCTGATTTGAAGAAAGAATTAACAAGAGAAATAGTAATGTCTATTGCAAAGGTACTTTTTAAAGAGGAGAATAGTACAGATGTGCTTGAAGAAATAGAAAGGGCCAGTTCAAGAAGACTTTGTATCGACTCTCTTCTTAAGAGGGTTATTCACGGAGAAGCAGCAACTGTACAATCCTTTCTCATGGAAATAAAATCAAAATGCCCAGCGATGGCTAATTTATTAGCTAAAACTATCATTACAGAAGAGGACCGTAAAAGTGAGTTTCCTCTTGATATCATTTCTTATGATAGATTGTTGAAATACATGTTTGTTTGTATGTTAAATATTTATCTTGAAGTAGTCATGTATCGGTGGTGTAAACCTTTAAACATCAGTTTGACACATATATTCTTTTTGGAAGCAGAAAACATGCATTAATTTTCAGACATGCAAAATGTTAATAGTGTTTGCATCTTCTGTACTTTATTGTTTTTATCTCAAGTTAATTGCTTTACTGAGGCCTTTGAAGATTTTTGGAGTGTGTGATATATATATATATACGTTTCTAGTAAACTCTTGGATTCCTTAGTGTATATTCCTTCATTCTGTTTTTAAAAATTATTTTAACAAAATAAATATTAAATATTCATCAGATTTTGATGCTTGAACATTATTAAGCATTGTATGAAGGGTTAAAAAGAACATTTACATCTGATAGATTTCATCAATTTAGTTTTAAAGAAGTACATGTGCTATACATTCATTTGTTTCTGCTTACTTGTAAGTGATTGATTTTCAATCACTCAGTTATATACCAATCAGTATTTTATTAATTATTGCACACTTAGGATTTGCTTAACAGGACCTGCTGATCAATCTTTAACACACTGTAATGATTTTCATTTGAAAATACAGTTATATAATCATCATTTTAGAAAAATTTGCATTTGAAACTGTTTTGTAGTTTTATCTTGTGAAAATTAATACAACTGTATTCTGTATTTTCATAACTTATGAGCTCTTTCTGGAGATGTTTTTTTATACAACATGATATAGAAATGTTTTATTCTTTTATAAATTGTATGATTCTGTGTTGGGTAGAACTAGCAGTAATGTCAGACTTTAGTGTGTTGTTTCTGTAAGTTAGCTTGTTTAGTCTTTCGGCCTTAAATCATTTTGAATTCTGACATGCCAGCACTTTGAAAGTGTTTGCCTCTAGTGGGTGATTGAGCTCTGTACAATTTCCATCTCTTGTGATCACAATACCTAGCATGACAGAGGTAGAGAAATAGAGTGGCAGAAGTTAAATCTATATATAAACATTTGGATTTGTGGTGCATGGAAGGAAAAAACATAAATTTGATGACATGTTGCCCAGCCATGACCTCTGATATTCTTTCAGAGAAAAAATGAGTGTCTTTGAATCCATCAGATTTTACCTAGAATCTGTTGGCATATTTTCACATATTTCAGGGACAATGCTTGTCTTGTCCAGCTCATTAGAATGATAATTAACAGTCATAATCCAATAGTGATCACCTGGATAGCCACAGAGAAAATTCATGCAACTCTATCATAATGATTGCACTGAACATTTAAACAAGATACCAAATATGCAAGCCATAATGTCCCAACCAACCTAATCTGACATCTTTAAACATCTTCTAAAGCTTTTCTTCACACTCATAATACACCATTCAGTTCACAATAAAGTTAAATTAAAATACAATTGGGACAAATTTTCCAAATAAGCTAAAACTGGCAAAAGTAAGGGAATTTCTTTCTGAAAATTATAAGAATAATTATAGACCTCTATAAATTTTATAATCACTTTCGAAGATATTAGATGTGTTTGTAATGAATTTAGAAACTACTTGGATGGGACCTTTTTAATTTACTACCATTACAACATTTTCTTAAACTAAGGAACAGAAATAAGCAAAACCAATAGGTTTTCTCTGTTAACAAATAATTTAATTCTCTAAATTACAAACCCAACATAATCCTTAAAATGTTCTACAGACATCCAAAAGAAATGAGTGTTCTGAGGGAACTGATGTGTTCTGAATGAATTCCAGGTCATAATATGTACTGATGTGCCAACGCTCATGATGTATCACCATGGCATTGTCCAGAAATTCTTTTAATAAAATCAAACTAAATCAGAATATAATTTTAATCCAGAGTCAAAGAGACTTTGCAATTTCAAACAAATGGTTTCCTTTCAGATTATATCTGAACACAACATTAAACACATCTACAGACTGATATTAAAGTTAAAACGAATGAAATTATATATTTATTTTTTCAGTTCACGATTACTTAATTAGATGAATAATTACGATTCAGGCTGTTTCTGAGGCCGAAATCAGGCTAGTATCGGAAATTTTGTGATAAAAAACGCGATTCTGAATTATTGTCTGCAGACAAAAATTCGCTGTTTGCCACGCCTATATTCATGTAACCTGTGTTGACCTCTCCCGAAGATTAAGAATTTTAGCCATGCGCAAACATGTGTTTACAAAAATAATGGCGTCTTCACAACGAGATCGAAAACCAAAACTTAGATTCTGAAAGGAGGGGGGGGGGGAAAGCTCTTTGGGCAAATTATGGCAACACACGCATATGTATTGGTGACCAGCATGAACGATGGAATAACATGAAGTCCACTTTGAGCCTGGAAACTAATCCAGAGGTTGCCAAATTCTTGCTGGATGCTGGTGAGTCTCAATTTTGCAATGAACAGTCAAGTTTTTATACCGCTATTTTATATCTGTATTGTTAACTCTTTATCAAAACTCTTAAAATAACATATTTTATATAAACTGGCTTTATTCCATTTAGCTTGAAATACAGTGTCACAGCCCTGCAACAATATCGCTGAAAACCGCATGTACATACACCACTGCTGCTATTTTTGAGGCTATCAAAGGGGCATTAATGATCATCATTTTCGCTTGCAACCACAAGACTATTTAGAGGCAAGCAGTCACTTCTGTTTTTATTTTTTGTTTTTAAATAAAAAAAATTATATATAATGTAAATGGTGATGGCTGTAAATGAAAGTAATGCAATACAGTTAAGTATATATTATGCATACTATTATTTGTAAAGTATATAATATTATTGTGTCTAATAAAACATTTATTTTCCCTTGCTATATTAGGTAATGAATTGAATGGCAGTGCAAGGAAAACATCAGAAAAATGTCACAGAAGACATGGCCACAACTTCTACACCTGGGCCAACAATTCATAGGATGCAAATTCCTGCTGTGTCTGATATAACCACATCATAATCAAATATGGCATCTGTGTAAGTATTACTACATTAAATTTTTATGTACATTTACTTGTTTACAAATATTTTGGTAGATGCATCTAAGGATTTACCTGAAAATGTATCATTCTATATTAGTTTAATATTTTGAAGTTGGTAAAGATTGTACATTTTGTTAAAATCTGGGTTGTTTTATTTAGAATAATATTTTTGCTGTAAATCGTTTGTTGGCATATGTCTATTTTTTGTTATTGATATGTTCCTCATCATGCTGTATGTATTTTAGTTAAAGGGCCTCAAGGGAGAATAGTCTTTGACTAAATTAGTCACCCCTTTAAAAAAGTTATTATTATTATTTCTTGAAGCATTATCATTCAGGTCATAATAACCAAGATAAATGATAATTTCTTTTGATACAAAACTAAAGATTCCCCAAGTTCAACATTAATATTTACACATTTCAAAATTTTATTTTAAGGGATTCAGTCTTGTCTGAAGTTGATGGAAAAGTCTAAAAGTTTTATCAACCCATTTGAGAAAGTATACTAACAAAAAAATTTGTGATACATAAAAGGGAATATTTGAGTTAAGTATACTAAAAAAACAACCATTATGATACATGCATGATATATGTAACTAAACTAAAAGTAATGTATAGTATTGTATTGGTATTTGTGGATGGTATTTGTGTATGAAACAGAAAGTTGCTCCCACAAAAGCTTTCTATTCTGTGTATTATCAAAAAAGTACAAATTGTGTATTTACAATTTATCTTAAATATAGTATCAATGCATAATTGAAATAATGAAGATATACTGGTTATCACAGAAAGAAAATGAATACATTGTATTATAAATACAAACCACACTGAGGCCATAGTTATGGTTTGTCCATTTAATACACATGGAGAGGGCAAGGGGGGGGTTACCCAAATGCATATTCTTGTGTATGGGGGTGGGTGGTCTACTGATAATATACGTACACATATACCTCGATAGTAATTTGCCTAATATGTAACCTGTTTGACAGGGTTCAGTTGGTGTTTGAGTTTTAGTGGACAATAGACAAACTTTTTAAAGTTATGCTGCTTATTTCTTTGATGCAGCCAGACATTCAACATTGGTGGACTATCTGTTACATTAAATACATATTATTGTTAATCCTTGATCTTTTCTGTGTGGATTAAATATTGGCTATTCTACAGAATGGGGAGGGCAATTGCATGTATGCAGATGGTGTGTGTGTAAATAAAAAGTATGCATGTGTACAGGGAGGGAGGGGTCAAGCTTTGCCCGATTTTTGCAAACATGTCCATAGTTGGAATCAGATTTTGTTTCTGGACTTTTTATTTTTTTGCTTGCAATCTAATTCACACCGGTCTGAGCTATACACATACAGGTGAACAATTGTAAAAGTATGATAAATTGGGGATGGAAGTAAAAAGTGGCCAGGAGGAAAATGATGGGTCAGAAGAAGAAAAAACTCACACTTTTACCCTTATGCCGAATGATGTTTCTAGCACACCTAGGTGTATATCTAATCAAATCTCTGGAAACAGATGTATTTCAATGTATTCAAAATTAGCCCACAAATGCGCTCCCTACCCCCAGGTGACAAGGAAAAAAAAATAGTATGGGTGGAATGAGTTGATTATTCTCTGCCTGTACAATGCTAATGTACATTGGCATTTTCATCGAAACAGATTAATGGGGATTTATAAATGTTAATAGTTCTCTGCATCTGAATCAATTTATTTATTTAGTCATTTTACTTTGTTTCAGAAGTACAGCAGAACTGGAGAATTTCCAAAAGTTTGATTTTATTGTATGCCTCCAAAAGACATTCATATAAGCCATCAGCTTTCAGAGCTAGGAATCTGTTGGCAGCTCTTGATTATATCAATCATATTGACAGAGATGTGATTGTAAACACAGATGGAACAATAAGGTAATACACTTTATTCTTGTTAACGTAATAATTCATCTTTGTTAAAATATTAATGCTTTACCTGAAAGTTGATAAACCATCTATTTATGGTACAATTTTATCTTTTACAGAAGACATTTTTTAAAATAAATTTCAAAAACCAATTTTGGTTAGAATTAGTCTAATGTAATTAGAAAATTCTGTAAAGTAAGGTACAGATTTGCTATTTTGACATTTTCATCTGTAGCAAAATGATTTGTTACATGTAATTGTATGCAGTTTTTATTTGGACTTTTGAGAATTAAAAAAATTTAAAATGACATTGTCAGTGAAATGTTTGCATTTTCTTGTCAGATACCAAAGGTCATTCAACAAAAAAGTGAGAGATGGTCTGCATACCCAAAGAAAGCTGATCAACAGTACCTGTATATTCCATAAATAAATATGAAAATATTGAAATGAGGTTAGATGATAGAGTTGGCATGAACCAGCCAGTTGTTTTGGACATAAATGATCCTAGGTGAATATCTGATGTACTTGCTCCAATACCACCACCACCTACAGAAGAGATTGTTACAAAGCAGAAATCTCATTTTAAGTTAAAATGATTTAGGTCTTTTAGTCAGGTAACACCTGTTGATATCAAATTGTTATGGAGAGACCATTCTAGTGATTGTATGGTAAGAAATGATCCCTACCATGGACCCATATAGACTTTGACTAAGTCTTTCTTGAAGTGCCTGCCATGAGCTGAAGTCCAGCATCTGTTTGATTTCCAAGTAGCAGTATATCTTCAGACCACTGTTGATTATGTTCTTAAAGCGTTTAAAAAAACATGCATTTGAACAACAAGATGTAAGACCTTTTCTAACTGTTCATACCCATTGCATTTATACTTGTCTGATATGTATGTTTAGATTGAGGTAAATGCAGTGTATTTTGGCCATATGATGTATAAAAAAAGCACAGCAGAGGCTATACATTGTAAATCATTCAATCTTATAGAAGTAACAAGATTAAAATCATGTAATTACAAGTCTGTATTATTGCATAATAAAGTACTTTTTAATAATTTTATTTTCTAAATGTTTTGTGTAAAATTGCAGTCAGAAAGATTTCTAGTATACTTTGAAAAAGAAAAAATGTACATTGGAGCAAATGACTTCAATCCATACTCTTCATCTTGATTTAATTGCTCCCGCTAAACATGCCATTAAAGTTTCACATACAGTTTTAAACTGATTTTATAAAGAAAATAATGCTATTAACTTCAGTCTTTTTTTAATTAAAAAAAAAAAATTAGAAATGATATTCACTGACTATATTTGTTAACAAATTACTATTTACATTCTGGTGTTGACCGTTCCAGTGGCCTAGTGTTAAGAGCATCCACCTCATATGCAAGAGGTTGGTGTCCTTGATCCCTGGCCAAGTCATACCAAACACATAAAAATGGTATTAACAGCTGCCTCATTTGGTGCTCAGCATTAAGAGGTTAGTGTATGGACTGGTCGTCCTACTGTCAGGATAATGTAACTGGGTGGGATGTCATGCTACATGTCTGCGGCATGATGCCTCAGTGCTAGACATCACTATAAACTGCCACACTTCAAACATCATAGCAATATGACTCAAAAATTGTTCAAGGTATGTTAAAAATCCAAATCACACACACTGTTACAATTTTGAAACAGAATTTGGCATATTTTCATCACTGTATAGTAGGCCCAATTTCATGAACTTGAGCAGTGATATATTGTTGCCAACAGGGTTAATGGTCAATTAGCAGTTAAAACACCCCTGTGAATGTGTAAGAGTTTGTCTGTGTAGGCTAATTAGTATCAACACTGGTAGCATTACCCCTGCATTCCTGAATTTGATATGTATATCTGAGCCAGTTTTGCATTGTACTTTGTACATTATATATACTAATCAGTATATATGTGTGTATGTGTATGTGTGTGTGTGTGTGTGTATGTGCCTAGCTACCCTAATTTTAAAAGAAATGCAATAGGAAATATACATGGGGGTGAGGGCATGGGCATTTCAATATTTGTTTCTCTGCAGTAGTTTGTTTAGGTGATGTACTAAAGTTTGGCATTGAGTAAATGGTAATCACTTTTGTCAAAAGTATAAAAAAACAAGCACAAGATACTAAAACATCAATGCAATTTCTATAGAACTGTCTAGTATTTTGGAATGGAATGTCTGTAATCAATCTGTTATAGTAATGGTACACTAGTTTCTCATATAAAAGTCTCTGAGACACAAAGAGAAAGGAAGAACGGAGGCAATTGGACTACCAGTACAGAGAAAGATCATACAGATGAGTAGGAACACAGGACATGAGGAAAATCAATTACAGTCAGATGATAAAATAGGCCATAACTTGGTTGAGTTAAAAACGAGTGATAGGGTTTTAATTTGAGTTTCATTTGAGAGATGACTGTTATTTAATGATATTAAATTGTTGTTTATTTGACTTTCACATTTTGTGTATTCGTTAATTTAACTGTCGGCACCACTGACTTTGAGCTCTGAGCATTGTGTCTCTCTATCACTACTTCAATTCCTCATAAAAACAAGCCGGGAGGTCTTTTGTAATAATTTAAATAATATTGGGAGCACCCCACCCAACCTAAATAACACAGAAAATCTCTATATATTATATGCCATAATTATTCTTAGATGATATCCTTCATTTTTATGCCTGACTGTACTCTTGAATTAAAGTTATGTCTGTACATGCACATTTGTACATATATAAGTTTAGGACATTTCATAATATATAACAGTTTGTTTTACAGTGTATGCAGTTGTGTACATTCATCTGGGTATTTATATAAAGGGTATAATTATTTCTATGGTAAATGAACACATTTAAAAAACTGAAAATTTGATGCATTTAATCAGTGTCAAGTATATTTGATTTAGTTGTAATAAGATGGCTGATGATGCACATATTATGTGATATAAGCATTCAATGTTGCTTTTGATGAACTAGTATTTAAGTCTTAAAACCTTGTTCTGTTTCCAGAGCCAATTTTTTTCACATGTAATTGAAATTAATGAGCAGTATCTGGATAGATCTGAATAGAATATTATCCTAGTGTTTGTAGTTCTGTTGATATTTACAAGCCAATCTGTATTCATGAAACACTGCAACAAGTTTTGCTTTCTCAACTCATGACTATGCGTTATTTATCATTTAACTTAATGTGTTACTGTATATGCACAATTAAAATCATGTTCACCAGTGTACTTTTGTTGTTTACATCCTTTGCATCCCAAGACAATGCTAGTTAGCTTCAATTCATGTTTTTAATAAGCAGTCTCCTCACAGTTGCTTTCAAAACATAGCAATACATATAATCATTCTTTAGTGGGTAGGTAGCTAAAACAGTGTTTAACAAAACTTGTTCATGCAAAATAAAAATTGCATACTACAAAAGAAATGCTTTATACAACTTAAAATAAACATACATTTCATTATTCACACATCATATCATTGGATAAATCACCCAAGTCTTCCTTGAGTAAATCCAAAATGGTACTGGCCAAAATTATTTATCCATTATATGCCATACACAACAGCTTGGAATGACATGTCTGTTGCCAGTACTTAGGTATCCATTAAGTCCATAAAATAAATTGCCTATTAGCAGCATGCCATTTCCCCCGGTGGTATTATCTTCTTCTGCTGCCTTTTAATAGTGGTTCTGATTACAATGATACAAATTATCACATTTTTAGTTGGTTTATCTTACAACGTAACACAATCTCACAAACACGACAAGTAAACACTTTCAAGAATCGCCCCTTAAAGGAACCTCTTATTGTCAGGATTTTCCATCGTATGGACTTTTTTGCCTACTTCTTGTAATGTATCATATATAATGAGAAATCTGTAAGCAATACATATATTGTGGCTGACTATAAAGAACTAAGGAGAAGGACAGACAAAGAATAGGGCAATAATTACTCAAAAGCGAAACATATGCTTACCTCGACTTCACGTGACACTGCGAGTACGGAGAATATCGGTAAATTCCGTTTCTGCATAATTAATTAGCAATCCGTACAGAAAATCGTTATATTTTCATTGATTAAACTTACAGATGTACAATTTTTTGAAACTGAATGACCTGCAATTACTCATTATTTCTACTATACTTTTCATAATATCATGCATTTGCAAGAACAAAAAAGTCGAAAATCTTAGGTTGTTTGCCTTTAAAACAAGAACAAAGAATCATAGGAATGAAACTAATTGTATATTTCATTCTCTCTCACTGTATAATTCTGGAAGATTGCCACTACCGGCTTGAAGCAGCTGTTCTGTTTTTGTGTCATTTTTCATAATATATGTGCTTGATGTCTATCTTCGTCTATGTTATTGTGTTTCATCATGCTTTGGCTGTTCAGTTCATATGTGTTAATTCATCTCCTATGTTTTGGAAATGAGAACAGTTAGAATTTTTATCAGCTGTCTTGCTCCATGATTGAAACATCTTTTGTTCTTGAATAAACCACAATAGTAATGCAGGGCAGTGTCCAGGGTGGCAGAAGGAAAGGTAGACAGAGATAAAGGTGGACTGACAACATCACAGAATGGACCATGAAAAGTTTTGCAAAGACACAGGCATTGGCACACAATTGAAACAAGTAGATGGAACTGGTCAGAAGTTCAGCAGCACTGTGCCTCAATGACCACACTAGGTCAAGAGACTGATGATGATGATGAAACTGCCATCACGTGATCGGCAGTCAAGCCATTTATGCTATAATGGACCCTCATGAATTGTTTGAAATGACCACTTCTTGGCTTTCCATTCTACATTGTGCTCAAGACTAGATGAACTGGGAATACATTCATCATTACTTAAATGTAAATGGAGGCGAAAAAAGAAATGTTGTTTCAAAGGTGGCTGGCGTAGAACAGTAAGAAGATTTCCAGTTATCTCCCTTTTGCCCTTTCTTGCTAAACAATTTAAAAGTTCAGCCATTAATTTAGATAACCTGGTGAAAATCGCTATTAAATCATCAACCCATGTGTCATCTATTCCTGAGATTCCATTGCGTATTGCATTATTCAATGCCCAGTCAGTAGGATCGCTGGAGAAGCGCACATAAATAGTTAATTTTATCAATGATCAAAATATTGCCGTCTTTATCCTGACAGAAACATGGCTAAAAACCTTAGGGAATGAGCCCAAGTGCTTGGATCCAACGCCCACAGGTTACTCCATCAAATAGTTCCCCTGCCACTTTTGTGGAGGTGGAATTCCATGATAAAATGTCTTAAACACAACACACCCTTCTGTTTCTGTCACATATCATTTGAACTAGTCCAAACAACACTCATACTGGAACAAAGGTCAGTCCATTTTTACTGCCTCAACTGCTCTACTCCTAGCAGGAAAAAACAAGCTGATGGAAGCTCTCTTTTTGGAGCAGTTTTCAAATCTCCTGGAATATGGAAATTTGGTAGGTGACAACCTGATTATTCTTACAGATTTCAACTTTCACTTTGATGTCCTGGAAAGCCATACATGTCAAAACTCCTAGATTCCATTCACGTTTTCAGCCATAAACAGCCAGTGAACCAACCCATAAACTTGGTCACATTTTAGACTGTATTCTTCATAGACCTGCTGATAATATTCTTAGATCCACCATTGTTTCCTGAACTTGCATCATATCACCTCGGCATTATATACCGTCTGGACATATCAGTCCCTAACCCTCCATCTATATTTGCTACTAAGAGAAACCTTCATATGATAAATAGAACTAAACTACTGCATGACATCCAATCAAACCCAAGAACTTGCTTACCGCCTACAGCAGAACATCTGGATAACTGCCTGCGTTCATTGCTTGAAAGACATGCCCCAGCCACCATTTGCAGAGTATCAATTCAAAACTGATCTCCATGCTATGGCCCTGTTCAATAAGGGTTGTTATCTCCCCTGACTTATTATATCCCTTGAATGCTCTTCACATATAATGATGAGATAAATTTGACCTGTTCACAAAATTTTGGGGGCAAAAATGGCACATGCAAGGATGCAAGGTTAGCAGAGACCATATATATATATATATATATATATATATATATATATATATATATATATATATATATATATATATATATGGTCTCTCTCTACTATGGCAACACATAGGAAAAAAGAAGATTGATATATATGGCTGAAACATGAACCTTTTGTGGAATTCAATAGTGTACTGAAATTTAAATTCTTTTCCAGCAGATAAAACTTTTTGTTATTAAGAGGCAGAATAGAAGTTCAGTATCAACATGGTTAAGTGTTGGGGAGGGTGTTTCCAAAATTTTAATAGAACCCCTACTTTCCTCAAAAGGACACCAAAGTAAAATCATATGTGCCTATTTAGTAAAAATCTCAAAACTAAAACGATGAATAAGTCAATTTTCTTCTTAAAATCATTTGGCAACAATGGAATTACTTTGCCCTTCACATAGCAATAATGTGAGCTCTTCTGCGAAATTGTGTGATATGCAACTGGGTGCACGTGTCTGTCTTAAATAAACCTTCAGTTCACAAACTGATAGCTTGTCAAAAGAGCATGGGTTAGTGAGCGATTCCTTTATTAGACATCATTTCATTGGATTTTTTGCTCACCAGAAGTAGATTTAACAAGTAACAATAACTCGTGCAAGCAAGGTAGATAAAAACCCTTATTAAACAGGCCTATAACAGTGTTGTAATGTGGAAGGACTTTGGCTTTTCACCAGACTAACTATTCATAAACAAATCTATGAAGCCGCTAAGAAGAACATCACCAACATAGTACATTTAGCCAAATTATTTCACTACAGTACTAAGATCATGGAGAGTTCCAGCTGCAAAGAGCTCTTCGAGATTACTAACAGACTAATGTCGGGGAACACATGTACACCACTTCCAACTACCTTTTCTCCAGTCAACCTTACAGACCTTTTTGCAAATCTCTTCTGTGACTAGGTACAAACCATAAGAGATAAGCTTGACAACACAATTTCAATTGACTCGTATGATACAGAATTTCAGCGACAACCATTAGGAGCATCTGAACCTGTCTCCGTTGATTTAGTGCAGACAATTGTGATGAAGAGTGCACCAAAGTCTTGTGAACTTGATCCAATTCCGACATGACTGCTGCTTGAGTGTTAAGATCCAATATTGCCTTCACTAACTGATGTTATTAATATCTCTATCTCATTGGGGGAATTCCCAGCATTATCAAAACTGCCATCGTAAAGCCTCTGCTGAAGAAAGAAACCAACACTTAACCATAACGATTTAAAGAACTACTGCCCAGTTTCTAATCTCCCATTCATATAAAAAAATCTTAGAAAAAAGTTGTTCTAACCCAACTTTTATCTCATTTGAATTCAGAGTCTTTTTAGCAATGTACAGTCTGCATATCACCCTTGCCTCCTTGATTTGTCTGCAGCATTGGACAAAATATATATTCCTTAACTAACTCCAGCATGCATTTGGCATTCACAATACAGCCTTACAGTGGTTCAAGTCCTACTTAGTCAACAGGACACAGGTTGTATCTGCAAATGGAATATACTCCAGCCCATTTGATCGATGTTGTGGTGTTTGTTTTTGTTCTCTTCATTCTATACACTCTGCTTCACTCAAGTGTCAAAGATCATCATCCAGTGTCTAACCAATTCAACGCTGATGACACCCAAATATACAAGTCTAGCAACCCAACTGAAGTTGATGCTACCATCCAAGGAGTAGAGAGGTGCATTTCTGATGTGACATCATGGATGACATGTAACTTGTTGCAGATGAATGATGATAAAATTAAGGCCATTTGGATCACAACACAAAGACTTCCTCATTTACATCCTTTACCTCAAATAATATACATCAGCAACACCAACATTAAATTCACACAGTCAGTACGAAACCTAGGTGTTACTCTGAACAGTACACTCACATTGCACCAACATGTCGTGAACATATGCAAGGCTGCATATCTTGAGCTGAGATGCATCAGCTCCATTTAAAATATTTTTCAGTTGATGCCACTAAAACACTTGTGTATTCATTAGTACTTTCAAGACTGGACTAATGTAACTCAAATTCCGTCCAGTTTGTCTCAAAAACTTCAAAAGGTTCAAAACACAGCTGCACGGATCATCTTTAGAGTACTAGAGAACACCTCCCCACAGCTATGTACTCTACACTGGCTATGGGGGGTATCCATTCAATCCAGAATCAAACACAATTTTTTTTCTCTGTGTTACATTTCACCGACGGACCCCAGTCCAACATACCCATCTGGCCTCGCCCATGTGTATACACCAGCAAAACTCTTACGCTACTCTTCTGACAATCGTATACACATTATTCCCAGTATGAAAATGAAGTCATATGGACAACGCTCTTTGTATACTAGGGCCCAGCAACATGAAATGAATTGCCCATTGAAATCAGACACTAAGACATTGTGATGTCTTTCAAGAGTGCTCTTAAAACTCAACTTTTTAGACTGCAAGACAAACTTTAAAACTTTATTATTTTCCTACTTTAAATATTTTCAGTATGTTCTTATGTTTTCTAATTTCATGGTGTTTTTTATATATAGTTATATCATTATAGATGTTGTAAAGCGCTTAGAGTTTCAAAAGATTAGGTGCTATACAAAGTCCTCATTATTATTATTATTATTATTATTATTATTATTATTATTATTATTATACATCCCCACAGCTCTACGATGATCCTAAGATGCAATTCAATACTACGTGACAAACTTGCTTACTTTACATGACTTAATACACAACCGCGTATAAGTTATCCAACAGGAAATTACCCCAAATCTGTCAACAGGTTTATTATCTAAATTATTATCTAAATTTATGTTAATACCTATTGATATTTATTTACATCAAGTCGTTGTGTCCTGCTACTTAGAGAAATGGAAATTTAAAATTAAAATTCCATCAGCCTCGTGTCAAGATAATGTGACTGGGTGGGACATCATGCTACATGTCAGTGGCATGATGGGACAGTGCTAGACATTACTATAAGCTTTCTCACTGCAGATATCATAGCAACACAACTGAAAAATTGTTAAAGCTACGATAAAAATCCTGATCACAATCACAATCCTCATTATTTCTCATTTCAACAAAATGTTGAGGTCAGAACTAGGAACAATTACGAAACTTTTGCTGTTAATAATAGCATAATTTGAACTGTAAAGTATCAGTGTCAGATGGCTTGTTAGAAACTTTTCCCATGCTGAAATGGTCTTTGTCTTCTGATGCTAACATTTTATAACAGTGTTTATAATGATCACTGTTTTTATTTCTGCAGAACATCCACTCAAGCCAAATCTTTATTAGGGAGAGTTAGTTTTTTGGGTTATATTATTTGAAACAAATTTACCTTTTGATGAAAGGGCCCAGAGTCTAAATGGTCTAAAGCACTTGCCATTACTGATCTCTGCCATCTCACCTCTGTTTGCATGTGTTCGAGTCTCGGATTCGGCCAACATGGGTATGCAAGAAGCTTGTCAGCTGCTTCTTGTAGTTCTTTCTGCGTTTACCCAGGTTCTTTCTCCACCATTTATACTGGCTGTTATGTATACCCTATCTTGTGATGAAAAATGGCATTAAACCCTACAACAAACAATAACCTTGTGATGAATAATTTCTTTTATAGAATGAACAGTGAATTAAATGACCACACTGTATTATTGCAGTCAGAATTTAACTAAAGTTCATAGCAGTATGTATATTCAGCCTCATGATTGGGTCATTACTTTTCAAGACAAAATACCTGGTTCTCATTTAAGTATAAATTCTGTGTTTTCTCTTTTATTCTTTTTATTCACTGGGAATTTAAAGATGATTGCTTTAAACTGTAGCTTAGATGTACACTGCTCAAGAGAAGATTGCTAATGAAAAGGTACAGTAGTAAATAATACAGTTTTCGGGAGTATGTTAATGTTATCTAAAATTTGATTTTACATGATATCTATCTATTACATTATTATCATTAGAATTAGGAAATGTATATAATCATCTGATAACTATGTGGATAAATTGGTGCAACTCTCTCTCTCCAAGCAGCAAGGAGGGTGAATCGGACATCTCTAATGGGTTAGATTTCAAGCAGACAATTTTAAAGCTATGTTTGTCAAATTAAGGCTTAACATTTTTAGAGCTCTGTTTGTCAAATTAAGGTCTTTTTTAAAAAAAAAAATGTTCAAAAACAACACTAAGGCTTGTTACGAAACCGAAACACAGACGCATATTTGTTGTCGTGGCTTTGTTAGTTGTTATTAATTAGCCGAATATTTTATCAAGTCCGATACGATATCTTGATATAGGGTCATGCAAATTTATCATTATAAATCCATTTGGGACCGATTTAGCATGACTAAAGAAATTTCTGAAGAGATTATAATCCATATCACCGCTACATCAGATCTGGTGAATATTTTGTAGCATATGACTGTCAACTCCATTAAACACAGCAAGAATATTACAGTTATCCCTGATCACTTTTGGTATTTGTGTATATCTCGGAGTAAAACAAAACAAATCCGTATTTTTATGTCTACATCTGGAAAATATCCTGGCAGGGTTTGTTTGTTTATCGAACATCATATTATCATATATGACTGAATTGTTAATACTTCCATCAATAGAATCAACACTCGGTGCTTCTTCGATATCGGTTATAATATCAATGATATCCTCATCAATTTCTGATTTTGCTTTCTCATTAAAATCCTTTAACACCTCGTAACATCGGTGATCATCTACACTTGGTGCTACCACATATAGTTTATCCCAGTTCATCCATCTCGTTATCAAAATTAAGTAACAATTGTGTTTTTCCGCTTCCAGATGGACCAATTATAATGATTCTGATTGAATTCGGCAGCATCGCATGGTGTTTAACAGGTTCCCGTCATTGGGTAGCTGAATAATCAATTACATTCATGTTATATAAATAAATTATGGATCTATATTGTGTGAAATGCATGACATGTACTAGCACAAACAACTTGACAATAATTACAAGAAGCAATAACAGATCAGCACTTGCCGGTAAATGTGTACAATGTACACAAAAAATGTACATTTGTTTCTATGAAATCGGGTAATGATTTTTTAAAAAATTTTTTAGGTGATATTGCAGCAGCGCTGAGAAAACTTCCCAGGACTCCATGGGCAAAATATCCAGGAGAAAAACACCTTCCAGGGTCTAGTTATTGTGGCCCTGGAACCAAACATGATATCCGACTCAATGATAAAGACCAGCCCCGACCCGGCGAATATCCAATAAACGCTGTTGATAAGGCGTGTCATGCTCATGATGTTGCTTATAAAAGTAGCAATCAGCAACATAGACATATCGCAGATATGAAATTAATTCATGCATTGAATTCTATTGAGAATAAATCTTTCAAGGAATCATTAGTTTACTGGTTAGTAAGATCTGCGATGAAGGGTAAACTGGTCTTAGGCTCAGGTGATTAATAACAATATGGAATCTATTTATTATTCCACAAGAAAATATTGGTGGGGTAAATCAGCAATTAATAAACTCGCCAATGCAGCAAAAGTAAAAAAAAAAGTTACTGCGGCAGATTGGTTATCAAGACAACTATCTATCACAGTTGGTAAAAGAACTCCTGGTTTAATCTTGCCGGTGGAATCAAACACCGCTAGGGAATTTTTGGTTACTTCATTCAAGGAAACATTACTCGTTTTCAGTTTCCCCTGTTTGTCTTGAAATACGACTATTTCATTTGGATCCACACTTGCGAGGTTTAACATCTCACCGGATATTTCATCTTCGATTATTTTTTTTATTTGTTTGGTTACAGATATTTCCCCGGTGGGTTTTTTCAGGCTTGAGAGAGCTCTACCATAAATATCAATCATTATATTTTAAGATCTCTCTAAAAAGCCATTACTCATATATTTGTGTACGGTTTTATGGGGTGGTTTAGTTGATGATGATATAGCGCTAAGTACATTTAATACTTTCTGGCCGTATATTGGTGGGTCAGTCATATTTTGTGTTGGTAGCGTGGAGTACCAGATCAGAATTTTAATTGATGTGTATAACGCATAAATTCTTGGTGCTAACTCATATGAATCAAAATAAACAATTACACGCGGATCAATCGCGTATGCAACCCAGTGAGTTCCAGGTCAGTTGCTGTTATTGAGATCAATGATACCGGTTTCAGCGCTGTTTGTTTGTTGTGGTAATTGATCTCGCATTAAAACACCTGAAGTTTTATATTCTTAATTGTTTTAGCAGGATCGAGTAAATTAAAATTTGACAATGATGCTAGTAAACTGTGCCTGGCAGTCAGGCCGTTTCCACTGTACCATGAATATGGAGATCCTGTTAGTATTAGACCCTTTCCTTTTACGGATCGTCTATTTTTTTTGGTATACTTTTCTGGTAGCTTTCTTTAGTGCCATCCCAGCGGTGGTACCAACAGCTCCGAGAGCAGCAGCTTTCGCGACTGCGAGGGTGAAGGCGGCATATAGCACTGGTAACGCGGCGAGAAGTGGAAATTTATCTCCTAATTTAATCATATCTTTGATCTCGCGGCCACAGATAGAGTGACCTGAACACCTTTTTTATCTTTGCTAGCATCATTGAAATGCTTAATCTGACGAGTTGTCAGTGATAGTTTATTCTGACCACCAGACATTTAATTGTGTTTTAACGATATTGTTGTTCACATTTATTAGCTGAATCCGATTGAAACTTTTTAATCTGACCAGAAGTCAGAGTAACACTAATATGACTATATGACATTCTATTTAATATGAGATTGATCTAATTGTCTATGTGTTTACATGTTTTCTTTTGGCGCATCAACTATACTCATTCGTCCACCAACACCTTCAAGTAGCATTTTTTGTCACTGAGAATGATGGCAATTGCTCTGTAATCACCACCACCAGCAGGAGGATTGTTTACATGAGCGTTGACGTATACGTCAACGATGGATTGTCTAGTTAAGTATAGATGTTCCAGTGAAAAGTAATAAATCAGATATAGGGTTCTAAAATCTAATTGTGATATTTGCAGACCGGTATCTACAATTTGATCACGTGCCATACATGTCAGCAAACGATATGCGTGCGCTATTTGATTTTGTTCGTAATTAAGAAAAATATTCATAGATGATTCCTGTTGACCGTTTATTCTTAACGAGATTTGGTTACCACCCAATTGATCAAATATCATATGGCTGTGCTCCTTTTGATTTTAATCTTGCAACATCCTGGAATGCAATACAAATGTGTGTCGAGGCGCAGAAATTCCCCTGATGTAACATGCCATGAAAAATCTCCATTAATGCGACTCTGCAGACTAGCTGTTGATGCTGTTAGCCATGATAATAATGATTTACCACCTACACTCATAAATGATAGTAATTGTTTTATTTGTGACGAGGAATGGAGTCATTGTTGGGATCCACTGTGTATGTTTTGTTGTATTTATTTTGCCAGCAGGAACAGCAGCAAGTCGCCAGATTGCATCATTATCATAACCTTTTTGCACGAGGACAACTCTGTATTCAGCTCCAAAGATAACTTTTCTAACAGTTCTACAAATTCCAAATATATGATGGGGTGGAATTGCGCATGAAAATAATCTACGCGACCCTTTTAACATTGATACATGTGTTGCAAACCCTAAGTTGTAATGAGGATTAATATCTACAACATCGAAAGCAGCCCCTGGTCTCACATATCCGGCTGGTGGATCAGCAACTGCAGTATCCCGTGTTGCCTTTACCCTAGTATATTGAATATGTTCAGCGTGATCATTAACATCCTTAGCGAACAACATAGATGGTCCAGCTGATCTTGTATAATCATCTGAGTATCTCGCTAACCCCACTATTGTTATAGTGCTATCAACATTATTCTGAATAGATTCAATCTCTATTATCAGTCAATTAATCACTATGATAATCATCAATGAGTTCATCGACAAATTCTCGATATACACCGATATCGATGATACCACCTTCAGATAGTCATCGCCAGATATCAGCGGCTTCATTAATTATTTCCGGTGAGTTATTTCCAGCTCATTTACACCCGATGAGAATTTCTAATCATGCTATGTCGGAGAGAATTATTAGGACATGGAACAAGACCACTGCCATGGGTTCCAGAATGAGAAAATCCCTTACCAGTAACACCAGTTTCGCCTTGCGCATCGCGAGTTATTTCATCCAGTGATCTGTTAATTCTTTCTAAATCATCATCTGTTATTTCTTCTTGGTGAAGTGAAAAAGACTCTTGCTTTGAAGATTTTTGTCTTTTTTTGCGATTTTCATTGTTTTAATTCTTCTCTTCGCTGTTTTTGTTGTTCCATTTTTTTGTCGTCATAGTTCTTCTTTTTGCTGTTGTAGTCTTTCTTTTTTTCTTTCTTTTAGGTCTTCATATTTATTATCAGCTTATGTGTGTTTTAATTTTATAAAGTACATCAGCCCAATGTTGAGAATTTCTAATGTATGTTTTATGCTTCGGTTTCAACATTCTTTTTTTATCTTCATAACGTGTAGCAACAAATTCGATAAAATCATTTTTGTCACTTTTATCAATATATGCTAGAGCTTCCTCGGTAAATTTATTTTGTAATTCTTCGACTATTTCTTCATCGTTTTTTTTGGACCGGATTGAAATCTTGCTGGAACAGGAAGATTTTGCAACAGTTTTGATGTTTGTTTAGTTTCTGTTGCTATTCTTTCAAGCTCAGGAAGAACACCTCTCTTTATTTCTTGTCCTTCATTTCCATATATAACATCTTTAGTGGTTGTAGTAACAGGTTTGAATAATTGTTCAGCACCTGTTGCAAAATCAACTTCAGCTTGCTGTCGCTGTTGAAGTTTTTGTCTGACAGAAACTCTCATGGGGATAAATCTCTTTGTTGCATCTATCTGCTCCCAAGCTAGTCTTGTTGTTAACGCTTCACATACCATTATTGTTATATCATATGATTTAATTCAGAACAACTAACAAAATTATGACAACAAAATATGCATCTGTGTTTCGGTTTCGTAACAAGCCTTAGTGTTGTTTTTTGACATTTTTTTGTTGTTGTTGAAAAAGCCTTAATTTGACAAACAGAGCTCTAAAAATTGTTTGTTAGAGATGTCTGATTTGTCACAGAATTAGGCGAAAATTAAATTTATTTTCTTCTTGATTTACAAACTGATCTCACCATTTTCTTTGTTTCGTCGTACATGCATTACCTGGGGTGAATAAGTGGTTTTCTCCAAGGTAAGCGGCGTGTAACGATTTGCATGTGCCTGACTTTGAATTACATGAAATCCGGAACATTAGTTTCACGTGGTGCACGGTAAGCTTGCCGTGATTTCTGCTCACCTATTTGAGGGTATATAAGGCAGAATATTTATGATCAATATTACGGGACCTAAAGTATCTAATCACAGGATAGATAAGCTCGTCTTTCAATCTCCAGCCAAAGGGGTGAGTGTTAAATTTACATTTCGTTTTATTGTGAATTTTATTCAGATTATCATTTCATATAATGATGCCTTTATTGCAATGCAGATTTTAAACGTGGAATATTTGGAATTACTAGTCACTATTAGACTTTAAATGTAATAGCGTAATCTAAGGTTTAGATTGGTTTTGAAACAACTACTATTAGTGTGGTTTCTTTATTGCAGTTGATAACATCGGCTGATAGCATCTCTGATAACGCATCTGATAACATCTGATTGTACTGATAACGTCGGCTGATAGCATATCTGATATCATCTCTGATAGCATCTGATAGCATCTCTGGGAACATCTTTGATAACGTCTTTGATATCGTAGCTGATTTGTTGCAGAACATCTCTGAATTATAAGCTGAATGTGATTGATTGTGCCGTTTAATTGTGCAATGGAATTGAAGTATCTGACTTTCTGTCTGTCGAACTGTCTGTTCGTCTACATCTGTCGTGACGTGTAAATATCCGGAAATCTAGAAGTCCGAGTGTCGGAGCTGTCTAGAGTTGTAAACATCCGGGGTGGCATCTTAAAGTATTTGGAACCATTGGTTCTAGTAGATGCTATATGCTGTCTGTACGTATAACTGTGGTGGATCCGTGAAGGGCAAGTGACCGATAAAAGTATTGAGTCATCCCTAGGTATTTCAGAAAAACTGGGAGTCGATTCAACAAGTGGTGAATCGTACGGTTATACAGGGTCGAGACACATGTGTGTGTTGCAATTGTAGTTACAATTGAATACATTGTTGTATTTATGCATTGTTACTTCGAATCACATTAGTATTTCATGGGATTATATGAATCTCAATAAATGTTAGCAACTTGATTAAATACATGTATATGTTCGTGCTAGTTGTCGCAATCCATACGTGCGAAAGCATAGTTTGATGAATTTATTATCGCAATTTATGCTAGTGTTAATATAACTTTTGTAAAGGTTCCTTGGATCTGTGTATAGTCCAAGAGATTCCTTTGTATCTGTGTTTTATTTTGTATTAATATCTAATTTATTCATGTATTGTGAATGGTTGTGAGTGTAATTGTGGGTTGAACGCATGAGTTATTGTGTTGATACATCATTATTTTTCATTAATAATTTATTTCATAAATTTATATTTTCTTTCACACATCGTGTTTGTGTTGTTCATTTAATCCACCATCCACTCGGTAACAATTCTGTTACATGATTCATCCTCCTTGCTGCTCTCCATAAACTTCTAAAGAGCATGCTTTCAGGGATCATACACAGTAATCCATGCCCATTCTGTAGAGACCAGATCCATTATGTGGTAGTCATCCTTGATAACTCTGTGAGAAAATGTGTGCAGAGAATTTCTCAATAAGCAACTGCGGTAACTCCTGTCAGGATGTACGGAAAGATGGTGGAAGTTTTTTTTTTCATAATAGTCTCCACTCTCTCCATCCCCACTGTTATATGAGGAGTTCCAAAAATACATGTAAATTGTACTGTAGTATGATGATAAAGATACATGAATCATGCTAAAATTCGCAAGCTTCAAACAAAATGGTTAATTTAGTAAAGTAAAGATTATAACATTAATGACACAATTAAAGTAAAGTTGAAATTGAATGTTACTTTTTTACCTGTTTCTTAAAAGAGTTCCAACAGATTGATGACAGAGTCCAAACAAATGGAGTGATCTGTTCCAGAGTGCATACTCGATGGAGAATCGATGAAGCTGATGTAGAGTTGTTCCAAGATCGCCTGTGTTATTCACCTGAAAATGTTGATAAAATTGCTGATGTACTACTGTCAAAATTTTATATGAGCTTCTCTGACCATTCCAGAGTCACACTTCACTCAGATGTGTTTACAAGGATACATGTCTTGTTTGAATTAATATTGTCATGTCATATGGATTCAGTATCAGAACTTGAAAGTGTGCTGGGATCCGAATTATACAAGAAGGTGATAGAAGTTAGAAATGGGACTTCGGGACCAAGTAAGTGTTTGAATTAAATTTAAAAGAATGAGAAGATCAAGAGAACTGCACTGTTTTAAAAGTACATATACAACTAATATATTTGTCTTCAAACTTGTGTCACAAATCATGTTAGTTACAAGCTGGTTACTTAACATTTTTTGTAGATACCACTTTCAGATCTATAATCAAGCGTGATAGGAACTGCATTCCTGTTTATATATTTTGTTAAAATAAATATAAAAGGAGAAAATCAAGTAGAATTGGCTAGCAGTATTTTCATTTCATTATGAATTCATTTGAAGCAACATTATGATATACAAATTATATGATTTAACCACAGCTTTGTATGTTTCTTTATTCCACCAGATGGAGAAAATACGGGAATATGGCAAGCCATTATTCAACGGATATGTGGTGCTGCTGCATCCTTGATGAAATCTATTTGCCAGACATTTCACATTGATTTTATTGGAACAGAAAGAGGGTCACTAGTTTTGATATTTAAGGCTGGGGACAACTTTAGCATTGAGTTATTGAAGCCAGAGTCTGTGAGGAAGAAAGTGAGGGAACTGCTGGAAAAAACATGTCCTGAGCATCACCCCCTATTTAAGGATCTAATATATGTAACCATCTTCATCAAATCTGCAAACTATGGAGGTAGTGCTACTTATAGGAGATAGTGACATGGCATATTTCATATTTTATTTCAGAGGCTCAAAGTTAAAGGTTTCACAAGGAAGTAAATAAAAATAAAAAATTTTGTGTTTTATATCTGGCAGTTTCTTTAAATGAAATTTTAAAATTATAGATATTTGCAAGCATTTTCAGCTGTTGTTTTTATATTATAGAAAGTAAGGGAAAATGAGAAGAAAACACAAATATGCCATCACTTCAAGACCTTAAACCCATTTATTTCTGTATGCTGACCAACTTTTTCAGATTACATGATATTGAACTAATGCAAGCCAATCAATTCTCTAACTTTCAAGGTTGTGTCTATCATGTAATTGACTTCTTATCAATTTTCATTTTTGGTTCATAGTTGTGCCTGATTATAATGTTTCGCGATAAATGAGATTTTGGATATAGCAATAATTATATAGGTCCCATAATCAAAATTATGTAAATTATACTTTAATTTTTTTAATTTATTTTCAACATCTATCAGCTGAAAACTTTACATCTAAACTACTGTTAGTGCTTGATTTGGGCATTACCAGAACTTGTTTGTACGCTCACTGTTTAATTCAGGCAGTGTTAGATACTGTATTCCTAATAAGCTATTGCACACCCAAAATTACACAGGTCTCAAATAAACCACTATTGTAATTGTTCTGTGACAACTATTGTATTTGGTTCCTGTGCACAGAACTGTTGAATTTGCCTTTTGCACTAATAGTACACAAGCAGACTGGCCATTTAATTTCTCCAGTCATATAAAAGACCAGCTTATTGAATGCCATTGTTTATTGACACCTGGACAGCAATAGATCACAGAAAGGATTAGCTGTGGCATATCTTATGTACCTTCCACCATTCTGGTGGCCCATATGATTAAAGTGTTCACCTTGGATGAAGGAGGTCATGGGTTCGAACCCTGTCCAATTCATAACAAAGATTGATCAAAATGGTACTAACAGCAGCCTCGCTTGGTGCTCAGCATTAAAAGGTTAGTGCTAGGACTAGCAGGCCTGGTGTAAGGATAATGTGACTGGGTGGGATATGAGGCCATATGTCTGTGTCCCAGTGCTAGATATTGCTAAAAACTGCACACATCATAGCAATACAAGTCAAATTGTTCAAGCTATGTAAGAAAATCCAAAACATACACATGTACTTGCAGTGCTGTTGCAAATGCTTTCCACAAAATCTGTGGCAGAATATTCAAGATGGTGGATATTGTGATGAGCATACCTGCAACAAAACTAGACTGTTTTATAAACTCTTGCCTGTCAAAACTTAAGCCATGATCTGCTGAGAAGAAGAAATACAGATTTAAAAAAAATGAAGACAGAATAAAAGTCCTTGCATGCATGAACAAGACCGGTAACAACAAACTGTGCCCCCCTGGCTATTGGAAGATTTAAATCTTCAAGCTGCTGTCATCACATAATCATGATAAAGAGAAGTTTTTTTTCTTTCATCATAGTAAAAATGCATGGACTATAGCCACAATGCGAAAATTGTTTTTTCAAGATTTCATACTGCATGTATAGAAGTGTTGAAGAAGTAAAGGAATAGAAGAGAAGGTGATTCTCTTACTTGATAATTGCCCTGCCTACCCACCTGTTGAAAAGCAGCAATGAAAAATCAAAGCAGCTTTTGTTTTGGCCCAAAATATTACCTACTAGATACAACATCACGATCAGGGTATTAATGCAAAAATTTACAATGAACTATAGCAGAGAACTTACAAAATCTGTGGTGAACAGTGAAAATCACATTTTTTAAAAAAAAGGAATTAAGCTTGAAACAGGTGAATATATCTTGGGAGGAACGTATGGGACAGTGCGACTCCTAGGTGCATAGAGAGATGCTGGGAGAAGGGTCTGAAGGGGAGCTTTCCAAGATGTAAAAATGCAGTGTGATGATTGTGATTTTTGTGGATTCATGGAAAAAGATGCTGAAGCTGTATGGTGCTGTGAGGATAATGGAAATAATTTGATGATGTTCAGCATTGATCAAAAGTATTGATGATGACTGCCCCACTGTTGAATAAAAAAAAAATAATACTGAAGTCATCCAATTTTTCTGAGGAGCAAGAAAAACAATAACAGATCATTACAGTCAACAGCAAGTAGGATTTCCTATTGAGATTGATGAGGAAGAACCACTGAAAGTATCCCTCTGCCTTTTCTGAAGTCATAGTTGCACTTGAGTAAGGACTGATGTTGCACTTTTAAAAGCCAGGACATTGAGCTCTTGAAGATTATGTACCTGAGAGAGACATCATAGACTTTGCAAAAATACAAGAACGATCTGGACTCAAAGAACATAAAATCTTAATATATGTCAAATAAGGAATATACCTCATGTCAGTGAACAGTACTTATTCTATTTTGATTAGTACTTTTTGTGAACAAATGCATTTCTTTTGTACATCGCTGGATTTTATTGGCTTGGCTTACATATATATGATTCTGTTAATTTTTGTCATCTCTGTTATTCTGTACTTCAGAACTACTATCCTGCACAAGGTGTGACATCATTGAGTTGTAAATGTAACATTTTGTACAAGATATTTTATTGACAAAAAGTACTTGACATTTACTCAGGAACTTTTTAGGGATGTTCATTTATTTATTTTCAGAATGTGTTTATAAGTGGTAAATATCTGATTTTGAACTCTTAATTTAAAAAGCTCTTAATGCGGGGGTGCGTTGTCTCAACTGCAACCTGAATTTAGTCTTTTTTTTCCTGCGCAAGTGATCTTTTTATCAAATTTATCAATTTAAATCACTTTAAATTTAATGACAATGCAGCTGTACATAGAAATTACAATTGGCAAGTTATACATTTTTTTCTTTTTATGAAACATTATTATTGGACAGTAAAAAAAATAGCCTAATTTACATCAACTAATTATACATTTAACTAGTGTTTTTGTTTACCCCGTCTCCTTTACAAACACTCGTTTCAATCATTTTCTCCATTCAGCTTTTTTGTACATAATGCGATTGGCAGTTATTAACCCTGAGTACAGCGTTAATACAGGAGATAGCTGTATTTTTAAATCTGAGTTTATCTGGTTATGATTATTAGTGAGCTATAGAAGGCAAGGTTATGGTAATTTAAAGGCATTTTGGCAATATTTTTTTCATTTTTAAAATGGAAGATAGCGCAGTTAAAATTGTAAAATCTATTTGAAATTGCCTTCAAATGGCAATTTGAAGATAGAAAAGAACTTTTTTGATCTAATTTGTATAACACAGAATGCACACAGCACAGACATAATACTTTACCTAAGTACCTTCTTGTAAATCAGTTATTTTAAATTGACAGATTAAATGCCTCTCATGCTTTTTTATATGTAAACTTGTAATGGAGTCAGGTTTTTTAATGATATAGTTTATTCTCAGTGAATCTTAGAAACAAAGGACGAAAAGTTTTGTGTATTTCATTTTATACTCTAGAAAACGGTGTTTCAGAAAAATAAAACCAAACAATTTATTTTTCAGAGAAAGAAGAGATACATTTCGTCCTGGAGACAATTAAGGACAGAAAGGAAACAGAAGGTACTACACACTATCATAATTAACTCCATACTAATTGGGAATGCAAGTTAGAATTATATAATAAATATTTCTTATTGAACTAAGTTTTCAACTGTAATGCAATTTGTGCATGTTGATGTATATTATTTCCTTTTGTACCAAAATGTGGAAACATAAAAACCGCACTGGATGTTTGAAGCTTCATTTCAGAACAATTATACATTTTAAATCTCTGAAATATTTATTTATACTTGATGATACAACTGCCTTTTGAACAAGTAAAAATATATTTTTTATCAGTATTAATTGCCATATTCTGAACAATTGAAAGTGAACTTTATTTCCACTAACGTTTTTCCAGTTCTTTGAAAGCAAATTTTTTGTTTAATTCAGTTTTATTATATATAAATTTTCAATATTATTAAAGATTAGTAATAACTAAAGAGTTCAGGAAGTTTTGTTATGCATATAAAATTATTGACTTGTTGATTTGGGTTTTACACCATTTGTCAGCATAAGAAAGTCTATACATGACAGCTAATACATTCTGCTGAAGGAAGAACCCAGAAAAATTTGGGAAATACCACCTACACACAGGAAGCTACTGGCAAGGTTTATCACACAGCCATGCAGGCCAAGCCTGTTATTTGAACCCATATTGACAGAGGTGAGATGTCAGTGATGTATAAAGCCAAGGGCCTTAGACCACATGGCCATCTGGGTCCCCATATCATTGACTTATTTATTATTGTCTCCTTTTCCATGTAAAATTCTTAATGTATTTGTTTTTACTCGAATGTAAAGACATTGGCATATATTTAGACAGTTCTATTGTTAAACATAAAATTTAACAAACCATGATTATTGACTGCCTTAAATTTACTGATATTTGAATATCTATGATTCCTCAGTACTTTGTTTGCAGATGATACAACCTTGTATACATCTAGTTCTGATACTGAAGTTATCCAAACTAGATTAAACTCAGACCTTATTAGAGTCCAAAACTGGGCACAACAAAATAGGATGTTAATTAATGAAGGTAAAACAAAATGTATGATTCTGGCGACGACACAAAAGCTACACAAGTCAGGGAACCCAAAACTATCTCTTGCAATAAATAATCATCCATTAGAAAATGTCAGTCATGAAAGGCTTGTAGGTGTGTCCATAGATAATAATTTATTAAGGAATGACCATATTGATAAGCTTTGTAAAACATTGTCAACCAAAATTGCCCTTCTCAGCAGAATCAAGAAATATTTACCTATGGAAACTCGCAATCTATACTACAAGTCGTATATTATTCCAACATTGGATTACTGTCTAATGTATGGGGAAACTGTGCGAAATCTGAGCTTGACAGGATCTATAAACTCCAGAAACGAGCAGCACGTGTAATTTTAGATACATCTGTTGACCATCCCTCAAAAGCATTATTTACAGAACTCAAATGGTTTACAATATATGACAGGATAGATTTTCACAAGGCAGTTCTTTTATATAAATGTCTACATGGAACTGCACCAGAGTATCTTCAGGACTTATTCAGGCCTTTTTCAACACAATACCAGTTGAGATCAATCTCACATGGAAACCTTCTAGTACCAAAACCAAGAACAGAGCAATTCAAAAAGAGTTTTCAATACTTTGGTACAGTTCTGTGGAATAAGCTTCCACTAACATGTAAAATCAGCTGAAAATATTAGAGTATTTAAGAAGAGATATCATGAGCATGCATGTGTTTCTAACAGATAAATTAATGGAATTTAGTATTTTAATATGAAACATGCTAATATAAGCACCAATTATTGCTTCTTCACACAATGTGCATTTGTTATACTCTCATTAAGAGGGCCTCAAGGGAGAATAGTCCTTGACTAATGAGTCACCCTCTATAAATAAAGCATTATTATTATTATTATTATTATTATTATTATTATTATACTATTTGGGAAGTAAGGGCTGTTCCCATAAAACATATATCCCCTGGGGATGGCACTTAAAAAAGCTATGTAAGAGGTTGTGTTTCAAATCAATAAAAAAGTTACAGGTGAGGATTGTCAGAACAATTGAATATATATATATATATATATATATATATATATATATATATATATATATATATATATATGGTAGCATCAATTTAAGTTCGGTGGCTAGATTTGTATATGTGGGTGTCATCAGCATACAATTGGTGAGACACTAGATGATGATCTATGACACTTTAGAGTGGCTGAGTGTATAGAATGAAGAGAACAGGTCCAAGAACGAACAGAACCCTGAAAAACACAACATAGATCAACGGGGCTGGAGTGTATTCCATCTGCGGACACAATTTGTGTCCTGTTGACTAAGTAGGACTTGAACCACAATAAGGCTATATTGTGAATCCCAAATGCATGCTTTAGATAGTGAAGTAATATATCATGGTCTTTTGTGTCAAATGCTGCAGACAAATCAAGGAGGGTGAGGACTGTAATCTTTCTGCTATATAAAGCAGAGAGAATGTCATTAAATACTTTCAGAAGAGTAGTTTCAGTACTGTGGCAAGGGTGATTTACAGACTGTACAATGCTAAAAAGACTGTTTGAATTTAGCTGTGATACAAGTTGGGTTAGAACAACATTTTTTTATGAGTGGGAGATTATATTCTGGTGCTAGTTCTTTAAATCATTATGATTGAGTGTTGGTTTCTTCAGCAGATGCTTTACAATGGCAGTTTTGGAAAATGATGGGAATTCCCTGGTTGAGAGAGAATTATTAATAACATCAGTTAGTGAAGGCAATATTGGTTCTAAGCACTCAAGCAGCAGTGTTTAGAACTAGATACACGTGACTTTGGTGTACTCTTCATCACGATTGTATGCACTAGACCTATAGAGACAGGTTCAAATATTCCTAACAGTTGCAGCTGCTGAAATTCTGTATTGCAACTCAATGGTGACGATGAGTCAGTTGCAATCATGTTGTCAAGCTTATCTCTAATGGTTTGTACTTTGTCACATAAGAACTTTGCAATCAGGTTCGCAAGGTCGATTGGAGAGAAGGTAGTTGGAAGTGGTTTACATTTGTTCCTGGACATTGGCTTGTTAGTAATCTCGAAGATCTCTTTGCAGCTGGAACTTTCTGTGATCTTAATAATGTAAGTGGGCTGATTTCACTGCATGGACTATGTGACGTTCTTCTTAGCAGCTTGATAGATTTACTTAGTGATTCTGGTGGAAAGCCAAAGCCTCTCAGCTTTAAGGCTGTCTCTTTAAGAAGTGTGTTTTCAAGTAACGAATGCAGGCAGCTCTCTAGTTGTTCTGCTGTTGGAGGTAAGCAAGTTGTTAGGTTTGCTTGGATGTCATGCATTAGTTTGGTTCTGTTTATCATATGGACAAAGGTGGAGGGTTAGCAACTGCTACGTCCAGATAGCATATAATGCAGAGGTGATCTGATGCAAGTTCACAGGATACAACGGTGGACTGTTGGTCAATGAAGAATCCATTCTAAAATGTGATCATGTTTATGGGTGGGTTGGTTAACTGGCTGTTAAAGGTTGAAAATATGAATGGAATGCATTTCCAAGGCAGTCAAAGTGAAGTTGAAATCTTCAAGAATAATCATGCAGGTTGTCATCTATCATATTTCCATACTCCAGGAGATTTGGATGATGCTCCAAAAAGAGAGATTCTGTCTGCTTTTTTTCAGCTAGGAGGATGGCAGTTGAGGCAGAAAAAATTGACTGACCTTTATTCCATTGTGAGTGTTGTTTGGACTAGTTGTAGGGTAGAAATTTAAGGTTGTGGTGTGGTTAAGATGTTTGACCATGGAATTTTTTGTGATGATATCAATTCCACCTCTGGAATGACTTGATGGAGTAACCATTGGATGTTAGATCCTTCTCTTAAGCTCATCACCTGACATTTTTAGCCATGTTTCAGGTAAAATACATCAATATTCTGATTGTTGATAAAATTTACAAAACTTTCTGAACGCTTTTCCGGTGGTCCTACTGATTGGGTATTGAATAATGCAATACACAGTGTTATATCTCAGATAATTTGACACATAGGCTGATGATTTAATAGGGATTTATCGGAATTAATGCCTGAATTTTTAAATGTTGAGTCGCAAAAGGAAGATAACTGGAATTCTTTTTCTTGTTCGTTCCCAGCCAACTTTGAAACATTTCTTTTTTTGCTTCTGTTTACATTTATGTATTTATTAATGTATTCCCAGTTCATTTAGTCTTGAGCACAATATAGTGTGTAGAGCCAAGGAGTGGTCATATAAAGCAATTAATGAGGGTCCATAAGGAAATTTCAAGTTCAAGCTTTGTGTTTTGGATATCTGACATTGTTGTGTCACCTGCATAGAGATCTGTAGATGATATTCAGTTTCTTAGTAAAAGTGGTAGGTCATTAGTAATCAGATGGACATAGAATTGAACCTTGTGGTACTCCATATTTAATTGCTTGAAGTTCAGACAGCATGTTGTGTCCTCTCACTTAAGTATGAAGTAAACTATCTGAATGATCTTTTATCACGTTGGTAAATTAAAAAATATTTTATGATGCACCATGTCAAACGTTTTCCTGAAATCTACAAATACAGATCCTATTATTCTACCTTGATCAAATGATTGAATCCATTGAACAGTTAGGGAGATCAGTGCAGTCTCACATGAACGTTTCTGACTAAAGCCTGATTGATTAGAGTGTAACAACAAGTGTTTGGCTAAATATGACATGAATGAGTCATGGACATGTTTCTCAATCAATTTTGATAAGTTTCATAGTATTGAGATTGGCTGGTAGTTATCAGCATCATCCTTAGTCACTTTTGCAGTTTTGCATATATTGGGGTCAGATGAGGTTGCAATACTTAAATTGATTATGAATTTTATGCTATCTAAAATAGCAGAGGCAGAAGATTTAATGAGCCATGGACCAATCTGATCAAGTCCTGTAGCTCTTTTGGTATCAAGATCACTGAGACATTTTTTTAACAAAGTTTCTTGATACTGGTGGGACAGAGACGTATACTTCCTTAGAGATTTTGCTGCTGCAGAACTTTATAAGTTCATTTAAAGTTGTTTTCTATCACTGATTCTGTTAACTTCATGGCAATGGTGGTGACAAAAAATCTATGCAAACATTTCCAGTTTCATCAGTAACTATGGTGTCATTTACCAGAAGTGAGTAAATTTGATTTGTCTGATCTTTGTGTGAATTTTGTATATTTCTTGTTAATGAATGATGGTTATAGAAAGAAATGCGTAAAGAATCCATTATGTATATTTGAGTCGAACAATGGTTGAATTCCGACTTTGATAGTAGTCTCTAACTAAAGCGTTTCTTGGCCACGCATCCACGTTCTTCATCGCTTTGTGCATAGGGTTATCGCATGTGATTTTGAAGCTGGATTTTGAAGCTTTCATTTTTAGTTTTTCCACCCGAGTGGGCTTAACCCCAGAGTAATGCTCAAATTGTGAAGAAATGTCCGATTCCTGCATTTTGGGAGCAAGTCTTGTCATGAATATGCATCACTGTCGCATTGGACGCACTGTAAGCAAATTTGAAGAAGCTGCCACACCTTCTTGGAAACTGGTGTGTGGATTGGACATTCATAAACTTATTAAGCCATCGTTGATGCAGATTTATGCCCGATGTTTCATGTGTCCACAGAGGGGTCATTGTTCCACAGAGATCTTGCAACTTTAGCAAAAGTTTTGTCATTTTCCAAATCCTTGACTTGAGCATTGGTGTCTTCTGAACAGCGACCATTTTAATGCGGTTGTGCTGTCATTTGCACTAACTTGAATCTCTTGGTTGATTGAATCCGTGTATTGCACATCTTCGCGAGCACTACTAATAACGGTTTTTTTTCTTTTGAATGACTGGGATCAGGACTATTCCTCGTTGACCTACATGGTTGGCCTTTAAACTTGTGATTTTTTATAGTGTAGCCTCTGATCGCAGATGAATTCTCAGTGAGAACAATGTCAGACTGAACTGTGTTCGAATTGTCAACATGGGGAGGTAATGTACTTTTGACTGTCAAACATGGCTGGGTTTGATCATATAATCGTTGCATTGCACATAACATCTCTGCCTGTACTGACTTAGGTATGTCCACTGAATGTTTCACATTTTCCATGTCCTTCAATAAAATTGACATGTCCACATAATTGTAAGATACCGGTGGCAACTTTGAAAGATCCAAAGCGCAAAACTAGGTATGTCATTTGGATCTGTGGACAGAAATAGATTCAAAATATCATATTATTTGTAGATTTACCCATACCTTTACTTTTTATAATTCTCTCGACTGTTTGTGCCACTGAGAACAGGGTCCATTTTGCAGTCTCAATGTCACTGTCACAATATGTATCCACACACAGCTTCACAATATAATCATATGGCAATGTGTTTGTTTTGTTTTGTACAAAACAAAGAAGTTCATTCACCCTTATTGACGAGCTGTCGGCTAACCGCTGTCATTGGTAATCTGCCGCCATACTTACAGGGCTTCTTGTCGCTCTAGAAAACCTTTTCAGTTCACATTTTGTACAAAGGAATAATTCTCCCTGACACAAATGACCAGTAGAGGTTCCACAATCTTCACACTGCATGTTTAAGTTAAAATTTCAATGAATAGGTTAAATAACAACTAAGAATATTTAAAACTTTATCACAGCTATTCGACAACAGTGTTGTGGTGCTGCCATCTTAAACTAATGATCCAATAAATTCCATCCAGTTACTCTTTATTTGAGTATTGAGTAGGTCCTTATTTACATTGCTGAGTACATACCCTTATAAAAATGCAATCCTAAATCAAGCTTGCGCGAGCTTGTGATAGCTTGTAGCACGTTTCTTACGATCTTAACTGTAGCTCGCAGACTACATGGGAGCTCGTAGAAGTAATTTGGCTACATTCAAGTAAAGTTGCTCGTACGATCTTGCTAGCAAACCCTGCAGATAAATTAATTATCTATAAAATGGATATCGTGAAAAATTAAATTACTAGAAAATGTAACATTTTGTGTATAAAATCATTAATTTAATTTGCATATCAAAACAATAATCTTGACTTGTTTTCAAAAAGGTATTGAAATTCCACTTCTAATAGTTATTTGCTAGGTCGTCTAGTTGGCCACCCCTGGTAAAATAATAAAAATAATGACTTTATTAAAAGAAGCTCATTTGGTCAGGCCTTTACATTTGTACATGTATAGATATATATATGATGCACAGATTTTTACAAGATGAGGTGTCTTTAGACATCAAATGCTATTAAAACTATATAATTGATCTGTTGCAACAATAAAATATGTACAATGCTTTAAGAATAAGTACATACAGGATTCATACAAAGAGTAGTAGTGAAAATATTTAATATATATATATATATATATACATGGTTTATGTCTTCTATTTTGATGTACATGTCTGCATGGTCCAGACTTACTACATGAATTTATATTTATCAATCATATTCAACAGAATTGGGGGACACAGAAGCAAAAGCAGTGTTCTTGCCATCATTTAATTTGATATACACACACAAGTCTTTGACATTTGTAATTGGAACTATTTTGTACTGCACATACTTAGATTTCAAAGGGACTATATTAACAGGATTTTCATCAATCGCGCCATTTTCAATTGAAACTTCAGTATTATTTCTCAGTTCCTTTATGACTGCATATTATTGTGCTTGACACAATCAATGGTACAATTTCTGTGACACTGTGTATAAACTTCAATATATTTCTCAACATGGCCAAATTTTCTTGATTCATCATTTTCATAGAAAATAACAGTGTACGAGTTTCGTTCTGAAACTGCAGAATACTGTAATGATTGAAACAGAATTCCGTCTTTATACATCCTGTAGAAACAAAGCACATTTTTAGGTTCGTTAATGCCAAGGATTGAAGTTAAAAGGTTGAGCTGTTCATCTGAAAGTCTGTGTATTAATCGACTGCCTATAACACCAATACCGTTTTTTATTTCTCCGTATTTTGAACCAGATTACGGGTGTACGTTTTTTGTGCAAAAAATGTTTTTTTAATTAAAAAATAATTTAAAAAATTCATTGCAATATTCAGATTAGTATGGGCACTCTATGGTAGCAATGTATCGCATGTATATAGGAATACAGTTCTTCAATATGGTTGGTTCATTCAAAATCGAGACTACCATGCCTGTATTTACCCGGATTGGATTGGATTTTGCAAACAGTTACCACTGTCACTGTATCTCATCTTCGTAATATGCAACTTCTAATCAAGTTCAGTAGGAAAGTAGAATAATTCAGAATTTTCTCCATGAAAGAAAAGAAAACCGAGCTGGAATGACAATTGTGCTGTCCTGTTTAGATTTGCGAAACAATCTGGTAAATGAGAAAACTCTACATTTTGCAAATTGTGTAATGTGATTTCGCTACTGGGCATGCAATACAAGAGCACAAAAACCTAATAAACATCAGCTTGCTGCCTCATCTGGTGTTTTTCAACAGATTACATCAAAGAGCACTGTCAAGAGAGTGAGGCATCAGAAACTTTGAAGGAGTTCAACAGTATAATCAACAGCAAGTGTGGCACAGCTAGAAGTTACCTAAATGAAATGTGCTGATTTTAAAAACATTTTACTTCAAAACAGCTTACGAGTTGGATTTATTAAGTTATTTTAAAAGTCATGTGATCTTAAGTTTGTAGTCCATTCGTTTATTTTAACTGTATTAGATTCAAAAACTAATTTTGTTGTTTTTAATACAATCATAAAGCATGGAAGTTTCATATTTACCATTTATGACAATTACTTTTAGAGAGGTTGGTTCATTGAGCACTGTGGATAGAGAAAGGCATCACCAGTTATGAATGAATATCATCAACAGCAAGTGGGGACTGCCAGATGTTTACAAAATAAATTAACCATCTATTTAGTACATGTGCACAAATCTGGCAAAGAATGGCCCCCTCCCCCCATGCATTCTTATTAAGACATGCCCCACCTGTGTACATACTCTTGATGCCTAAACAAAGCTTGTCTAGTGTCCGCTAAAATTCAAACGTAGACTGAAGTCGGTCTATCAGGTTACATATTAGTCAAATTATTATAGAGGTTTCATACCCATCCACCCTGTTTCTTATGCATATGTACATTATCAGTAGAAACGCACACTATATGCAAGCGTATGCATTTTGGTTACCCCCCTCCATGTGTACGTACTAATGGATGGCCCCTAATGTGAATTTTTCAAATGACCTTTAAACTTTGATTTTTTTTCAGTCAGTTGGATTTATGAAATTGTAAAATATCATCTGATATTGATTTTTCTTGTCAGTTTGTTGGTTTTAATTATTGTATTAGATTCTAAAACTTATGTTTTTGTTTTTTATAATTATTGAAAAAAATAGAAATCTCACTTTCCATTTATGATAGTTCTTGTTATAATTACTTTTTTATTGGTTGTTGGGTCATCAAAAAAGGCATTACTTTTATCCATTACGAGAATTGAAACAATACAAAGAGATATATCAAAACTAAAGCACCAATGAGGAAAACAAGTATATTTTGGTGCATTGAAGAGAAAAAAAAACATTAGCTGTAAGATTTTAGTTTTGTTTCATAATTTGTATTGTGTTGCATTTGGTCATCACTGTATTTATTTATATGAAGCTTGATCTTCCCCATTGATCGACCAGGGACTGCAAAGTTTGCTGTATAAAGGTCTCAATATAAGTGTGACTAGCTAACCACAAGCTGGTATTGAACTCGTTACAATTCATTGCGAGCTTGCTACTTTGCACATATGAGCTTGTGCTAAACATGCAATGAGAATGCAAGCTCGTTACGTGCTATCAACCAGCTAGTACAAGCTGGTTCATAGCCCGTGACTAGCTTGTAAGCTCATTGTGAGCTTGCGCATGCTAGGTGGTTGACAGTGCCTCACGAGCTTGCGTGTTTAATGCTAGCTGACGCAAGCATAATTTCAGCGAGCTTGCTATATGCATGCATTGAGTGCGTTTAATGCTCTACTAGCATAACTGCGAAGTCGTGGGCTCGCATGAGCAAAGTTGCAGCGAGCTCGTATACTGTCTTGAAATAAGCTCGCGATTTTTATAAGGGTATGTTTCTTTCTCCTGTGCAAGAACATTTTCCATTTGTTTTATTATTCCAAATTGCTTTGGAGCAGGGTGGTCTATAAATGAAACCAAGCATGCTGTTCATGTCCTTTCAGACAGCAGGGGGTTTCCCAGCACAGAACAATATTTTACACCGGTGAAATCCAAATCAAATTCAGAAATAATCAACAGATTAATGCTCATAAGGATCATATGAAAATCTCATTATGACATCACGATTAGGTGTGTGTAGAGCTCTGACTGTCAGAATCACAGCCATTGAAGGCATGAGATGAACTCTAATATTATGCAAATATATTACCAAATGAAGCTTATGCTCACTTTGTGTGATAACTGTTATGTGTATTTCTTGCATAGTGATATTTTTCTCCATGCCTTTTGGCATTTACTTCCAAACCAAGTGTTTCTTATTTATTACAAAACATTCTGAGGCAGTGTCATTAAATAATGATGAGATTGATGTATAAAGACTGTTGATGTCATTCTGATATATGGATTATATACTGTTATGTACATTCCAAATCTTGTTTACTATCTTTTCTGGGGGGCAGCCCAGTGGTTTAAAATGCTCACTGTTAGAGATCAGAGCTATCTCACCTCTGTCTATGTGGGTTCGAGTCTCAGATTCGGGTATTTGAGAAAGCTTGCCAGTAACTTCTCTTGGGTCGGTGGTTCTTTCCCGGGGTTGTCCCAGGTTCTTCCTCCACCATTAATACTGGCCACCATTTATAGCCAATCCTGTGTTGAAAAATGGTGTTAAACCCTTCTTTATTGGTTCCCAAAAATTTCTAATAAAATCATCTTTTCTATTATATTCTTTTTTGTCATCTCAGTTATTTTGATAATGTATTACTGTCAACAGGTTAAATTTGTTTGGTTTTGTGGTAAAAAATAAAACTATTGATTAACAAGAAGTGATTAATGGTATAAAGTGTGTCAACTTCATGTTTGCAAATATTAATGTCCTACTTCATAGTGTTCTAGAACGAACAGAATAGTCAGAAACGTATTTCAGAAAATTATAGATAGCACTTGTATGGTCACCACATATTGCATTTAAATAATAAGATTAATTCAGCATTATTCCTATCAGTATTTTCCTGGTGATATTAATTTCCTGATTTAATATTACTCGTTTCTTGTCTAATTTCTGCATGTAAAGAATTTTCATTGGATCATTCAAACATAACATAATCAGAAACAAAATCGAATTGTTTGAGAAGGAATCTTTTACAAAAAAAGACGTTAAGAGTTCTGATATTAAAGTCTTTCATTTGAAACACATTTATTTGAAGTAGACATTATGGTAATTTTAGATGTATTAGTTTCACCTTTAAGATATTAAAACTTGAAGAAGCAGACATAAGGAATGATGTTTTAGTAAAGAAATTCATTATTTCGGGTCTTTAAAAGAAATCCCTATTCTAAAATCTATATTCATGGACATTAAATTAGTTCGTATTAAGTGACTGAACCACGACACCAGAAATTGTAAAATAATATGTTTCTGTAGGGGGTAATGTTTTTTTTATATTAAAACACACCAGAGTGGATCATACGTTTTTAAAATTGCTTCTGTTGTGGATCAGTTGAATTTGAAAATGTATTTCCCCAGGCGGTTTATGGAACGGCCCTTAAAACAGTGTTTCCTGAATGTGCGAGAAAATTATTTTATTTTTTGCATTTATCAGATAAATTATTACATTTTCAAGAGAATTAATTATAATTTAAGGTAATAATTGTCAATTTCTTTTTTTAAAGATGATCATAGTCACTTTGGAAGACATGAAAGAGACTATATGATAGAAGAAATGGATCCAACACCTCTAAAACAATGGATGTTTGAAAGACTTAAAATAGATCAACGTACAAAATTCCACCTTGAGGACATCATTTCATGGAATGACATTGGTAGAGGGGAAAAGATGAAAATCCTCATAGATACTCTAGAGAGATTTGAGGATGGGTAAATTTTACTTGTAATCATCAACAAATATTTATTCTACACAGCGTCACAAATGGTATAAGTGTATGTTTCTCACTGAATATTTGCATTACTGTCTCAAAACATAGCTAAAATTACTAATTTTGTTTCATGCAAAAATTATTTAAACATAATTCATAATGACCTTTAGTGCAGCACCATTTATTCAATACATGCTAACAAAGATTGGTATGTGTACATTATGTAATCAGTCATAGTTGTCCTGAGTTCTGGAAGAGTCCATTTTTGATACAGCACTGAGCCTTATGGGAACCAGTTTTCATTATTTTATTTTCTTGGTAGAATCTTGAGTCGAGGAGGACAAGTTGTGCAATTTCATCGACAGTGAATGTGCATGTGGCTCCATAGTCCAAATTCTGATGCACAGAGGCTGTTGCAGGTGGGGCATGGGACACTGGTGGTTGTTGGTGACTGGGACACAATTATGTGATGTCTAACGTTAGCTTCAGCAAGAAAATTGCAGCAGTCAACCTCAAAGGTGGAACTGGCTTTTCTGGTCAGGACCTGCCACTGACTTCTGTCTCAGACAGTGCTTTCGATATGGTGGGGTTGAAGGTCTGCCCATTTGATGTGCATCTTGTCATCGTCTTTGTACCTCTTGTGAGGGTGGCCTTGGTTTTGTTTGCCCTGGACTAGCTTGATTAAGAACAGCTGCTTTGGTATTCTGTTTTTGTCCATGAGGATGACATGGGGAGTCCATCAAAGTTTGGCTTGGATTTGTTTAGACTCAATGCTTGTTGGGTTGGCACTATCAAGAACTTTCCTGGTTGGTGATTTGGTCCTGCCACTTAATCCGCATGATGGATCTCAGGGAACGCTAGTGGAATTGTTCCAACTGATATGCCTTTGGTACACAGTCCACATTTCACAGCCATACAAGAGAGATGTATACATTGTATACCTTCATCTTTGCTGAAAGGCATACGTCCTTGTGCTGCAAGACATTCATTTGGAGTCATCCAAGAGTGTGAATGGCTTTTTGGATCTAAGTATTTTGCCAGCTTTAGAGAATAAGAAGATGCCTCTGTAGTTAATGCAGTCAGCACATGTGCCTTTATTCTTATAGAGGGTCACAATTGATGCATTTTGGAGATTGTCTGGCATCTCCTCTTCTGTCCAGATGCTTATTAGCATATCATGAAATGGCTCCAGAGTATGTTAAATGAGAGCTTTATACACCATCGCTGGCGAGATCTGGGGTACATTCAGGTGTTCTTGAGTTTATTCGCCATTCTGAACATTGTATTTGTGATGAGGAGGTCAAATTCTACACATTTATTGCGGAAGAGCAGGCCATTGCTGTTCATCTTGCAGAGACCATGTTTGCCAAGCATGCATTTCCATCGACCATAACAACAGTTAACACAGGCATTGAAGTCCCCCAGTTTTTAGTCTGCCCTTTTTAGGCCCCTCCCTATGCTTGGTGAGCAGTGCTGTCCTCAAAAGGTCTGCTCAGTTGCCCTGGATGCCTCAGAACTGTTCAGCTGCCCTAGGTACTGAGCAGAGCAACCACTTGTCAAAGGGCTGCTTATGTGCATGTCTCTGACTACAACTCCCTGTGATCATCTCCACCTATTGCTTCGCCAGTCGCCCATTGCGGTAGGACTTTGGTAGGTGCAGGTACGGAACGATGAGTGTGATGATGGAGGTGAATAATATGTGCACATCATGACCTGTGCGTAAAGGAGATTTACGTAAAACAGCCTTTGCACAGAGGCAGCCTCACTCTCTTGGCCTTGGTAGTTGAAACTCGCTGGTATGAAGATTTATCATGGCTGAGAACAACTTCGGCTGCATTGGATGCCTTGACTTCAGTGCCTTGTCAAGCTCTGCACTCTTCACAAAGAATTTGCAGATTGACCTTTGTGGCTGTTGGATCACCCAGTTCTCTTCCATCCAGTTTGCCGAAACTGGCTTTTCAGCAAGGATTGAGTCACAATCTCCTAGCTCACCAAGAGTTTGAGGCCCGTTGGCTACCCTCAGACTGGTTTAGCTGGCCAGTCAAAGCCTTCCCCCATGATGTGGCCACTACACATGCTAAAGCTGCTTAAAGCCACAGGTGAAAGCTGAGCGCCTGGTGGGGACCAAAGGTGAAAGAGCTTGATGTGCCCCCCTCCCGAGGTGCTACCCCTCCCAGAGCACCGTGAACACCACTATTTTCATTTTAAATGTAACATAATTTGTAAACCACTTTGATAGTCTAGTGGTTAGAGTGTCCACTGCAGGAGTGGGATGTCATGGGTTCAATCCCCGGCCGAGTCATACCAAAGACTTACAGAAATGGTACTAACAGCTGTCTCACTTGATGCTCAGTATTTAGAGGATAGTATTAGGACTGGTGTCAGGATAATGTGACTGGGTGGGACATCATGCTACATGTCTGCGGCATGATGCCCCAGTGCTAGACATCATTATAAACTAGAGGATTGCCACCAAAACTTTGCAAACATATTCTAGTTCGTACAAAATGAAATGGGTGCTCCTTAGATGTCAGGAAAGACCACATGGCAGCCATTCTTAAAATCTTATTGCTCCCACTAGTAAATGGAAGGTTATCTTGACATTTTCATTTCAAGATTTCATACAATGTTAGTTTGAAATGAAAAAGTTGTCAATCTGACTTTCATGATGTCTGTCTTGAAAATCATGTTATCACTAGTAGTCTGAATGGATAGCTGTTTACTGACATGGGTTTTTCAAAACAAATTACTTATGATGTCTAGTTTGTTCCCAAGTGAAAATGGCACACATCTGTTTTACAGTTTGGTTGCCATGGCAGCCAGCTTTACTATTGTATCATTTCTCCTCCTAATTTTAAAGTCATACTAATATGGGGTGTGTACTGGAAACCTTATGGTGACTAATTGGTACTAACTGAAAATAATGCCAACACCCAGTATGGCCACCATGGATGCCAGCATAAAATATTGTGCTATGACTGATTCTCCTAAATGAATGATTATATAGACATAAAGTTTTCACCAAAAGACTTGTTTTGATGCATATCTGGTCCTTAATGAAAATGATGCCATTCTTGCATTCAAATCGGCTTCCAGACAGTTTAATACCTGGCAGTAAAAAAGAAGAAATGGTTTTGTCTTGCATTCTTGGAAAATTGTTTTTGCCCTACTAGCCAAGCACAACCCTACATATGGATTGATGATGTAACATTATTCACCATGATTTCTAGCACATGACGTGATTCGGAGATTCATGCTAAATTATGTTTTAAAATTGTACCAAACAGTAAACAATGCATGAAAAGTTCTGCATGCAATATATTTTAAAGCTTACCTTTATTCTAACTTAAAATCTTCCTGTATTCTGAAAATGTGCTATTTTTTTTAAATGGAGGAGAATAAACCCAGAATATCCTCCACTTCTTCAAAAGCAGGCAGATAAAAGTTACCTATAATGTATACGGTCCCTATTTTACTGTACTTTGCTTAGCAAGATGACTCAGCCTTTATGCAAACATGGTTAAGCCATTTCCCTTCTTTGTTTTGAATCAAATATCTAGATGTTATTTCAATTGCCATACTTTCATGTTCATGCTTTTTTAACCCTCTTTTGATGATAATTGTATTTTTCCATAGATATGAGTTGCTGCAAAGATACTGTGAAGAGAATGATAAGTTTGTGTATGACAAAGTGTTTCAAAAAGCCAGACAACAGACCAAAACCAAAGGAGAGGGAATGCAGAAGCTTTTTTCTACATGGATAGATTTTAGGGAAGATCCTACAGGTATGATTTTTTTATATGGAAAAACGTTCAGCTTATAGTGCTTCATTGGGCTTATTATTTTTCACAGCATTACTTCAAATCAGCTTTTCTATCTCTATCTTTTTAACAGTTTTGGAGACATTCTTTTATTCTTCAACATGTTCTGACCATAATGGAGAGGTTCGTTTGCCTCTTTGAGGGTGCTCTGGGTGTTCCTATTGCTCAGTGTTTAAATGCTTGACATCCTCATACCCCAATCTGATTGATCTGATAGTGTTAGTCATTAGGTACACCATCACACTATCTTGTACCCTGAGAGGAGTACCTCCATGATCGACTTAACAGTCATAATCAATTACCCCTAATGTATCAGGAATAGGAAACCCATGATTTCAAGATAAGAAGGCAGGCAACTGGTGGAAACAGGATGTCTGCAACATCTGCTGCTGTGTTTGGTACCTGGTTAGTGGTTAGTAGTTACCTTCATTGAGATAGCATCCTGAGTTACATACATTTTGGTTAATTTATTGTTCATCACCAGCTTGCCACTCATTGTATCACCAATTTTGATGGCCCTCAAGGTAGCACCAGTGTCCATCCTAACTATACTGATGTCTTGTGTTGAATAGTATTGAATGCCTTTTGCAGTTATTATTCAATAACAAATAACATTACATTGTGGCAGCAGTAAAAACACAGGATTGAAATTATTAGAATTGAAAATGGCTTCATTTCATTTTACAAATACGAACAAATTTGACTTTTCAAGACCTGAAACTTGGGAGAAGTAGTTTCAACACTTTGAATGCTTTCATCAAGCACTGGTGAAAAAGAGGAATAAATTACCTTGATATTTTCCATGGGAAGTGAGGCTTATGACATTTTGTCTTTGTTCAACCTGACAAAGAAAGATTAAAAGAAGTAGAGGCCCATGACAGATAGATTTAAGTGATATTAAATTCCAAAGAGGAATGTAAGTTTTGAAAAGGCAAACCTTTTTGAAAGAAAACAGGAAGAGAGAGAAACTGTGGACAGTTTTGTTACAGCTATCTATTTGTTAGCAGATAATTGTAATTTTGGGCCACTACATGATGAAATGATCAGAGATCGACTTGTAGTTGGACTGCGAGATTCAAAACTGTCGGAAAAAATTAGTCTGCCGTTAGTCAAGCTTGATAAAATGAGGCTGTGAAAAAGCAACAATTAACTACAGCATTTTCGCGTATATAAGACGCGTCTTATACAAAGTTTTATGTACCCCGCACCCAGGGTGCGTCTTATATTAATGGGTGTCTTATCTAAGTATTTTTAACATGAATGAACGGTACAGTGTGTGATATTGAAGGACGATTATTGCGGCAAATATTCACGTTTCACGATTTTCATTCCTAGTTGTAAAAACAATTGGATAAGTGTTCACAATATAATAAACTGTTACGAAATAGTGTTGGACTTGATCAAAAATCAATGTACCGTATTGTTCTATTCATCTTCATTTTCATTGTCATCAGTTTCGGCTTGAAATCAATCGAAACTTGAATCAAATTCACTGTCGTCGTCGCAGAATAACTACATAACTGACGCTAATTGATCCTCATTAGCATCAGTGGTATCGGATGCAGCCAAGTCGTCGTCTGAAGAACTGATATAGCTAGCCAGTTCGGGAATTATCCCACACCTTCTGAAGCCATTGATGATTGTCGTAATTTTCACTTTCTCCCATGCCGTATATGATTTTCGCTTCGGCATCGTGACAATTTTATAAATTTTAAAATTGGTAAGCAAATTGATCACTCATTTATATATAACAAGAGACTGTTCCCACATTTATATATACTAACCGCATACATCGGGCATTTATTGGTCTATGTACTAATCCCACCCGCTGAAGACTTGGAGTAATGGATCAATGACGCCGCCTAAAAAAAAATCAGGCGTTTATTGTTCTAGAATCTAGATACCAGGTACTAAACCCATCAGCTATTGGCCTTTGATCTCAACTAAAAATGGTAATGAAGCCTTGTTTACATCCGACCGGTGATGGAACATTGGACAAATTTTTATTTATGATAAAGGAAAGGTAACCACTAGAGATAAATTGCTCAGTTCGGCAGATGGCTAGGCCGCGTGCATCTTATATTTGTGGGCATCTTATTTAAAATATTTTTTACACAAATCGTCAAAACCCGCGTCTTATATAAGGGTGCGTCTTATAATTAGGTGCATCTTAAATGCGCGAGAATATGGTACATGAGCAACTGGAGAATGAATGACGGAAATAGATGCAGTAAAATCGTCTTCACTGAAATATGGGAAGTGACACAAAAATCCAAAATGTACAACAGATGTGTTGTATTTACTAAATAGTATAGAATGCCTTCCACAGTTCAAAAACAATGGCAAGTATTCTTCAAAAAACAAATAACATTACATTGGACACTAGTGTTTGATATAGTAGAATATCCAAAGATGTTTGCAGGCATGGTTTGTGTTTACACTATGAAAAAAAGGCTTGTTGTCTCCATGGTGATTCATGTTTGCACAAGCACTGTCAAATCAGATAAGTCTTTATGCTTGATCAAAAGTGTGATAAACCAGGCTAAGGAGGTTCAGCCTTCCACATAAATATGTGGTGGGCCACAGAAGATAAATTCTTAAGCTTTTAGTGTTTAGGAGTTGCCCCCTCACATTGAATTTCCATATCCAGACTTTAATGGTAAAGGCATTTGTATCAAAGTGCTGCTTGTTTGATCACGAGTGGCTCATTTATTCTTTATGGGCTTAAAGACATTTAATGTGGGATAGTGGCTGTTGAACTTGGAACTTGCTGAAACAATAAAGATGCTTTCACCATGATTTTTTGCAAGTAATATTGGGATAAATCTAATGTTTTTTACCACACAGCATATGGTTTTGCAGCCTTGTCTTTTGGCAATAATTGGGTCTGCTGCAGACATAATCTTATTAAAGCTTATGATCAGGATATATGTGATGCAGTCAACAGTCTTGAGAACCCGAAGCACATCATGACTGACACATGTTTGTAAGGCAACGTTAGGTGAGGCAGTTAGATCAGCCAAGCTATGAAAAGAAGTCCAAGCAATCTCAGCTTGCTTGCTGTTGTTGATAGTTGCAAGTTTGGCCTAGTTACAAAGTTGATGAGTTGGTTTGTTGTCTCATGATCAGAATTATCATGAGAGATTCCAATGCTTGAAATATTATAGCATCTGGATTTGTTCACAGGCATTGTTTGATGAGGCAGGTTTACATTATACCAAAAAAGAGACCTGCCAACATTGGTTGATAGACAAAACTGCATTCAGCGTGTTTAGTGTTGGGTTGTAATGAATGTACAATCTGGATTTGTTAATAAAAGTGCAAAAATGTAAAAGAAAATGTGAACAAAGATACTGCCATTAGTTGCAAAGTGCTTGAAAAAGTAATTTATCTGTCACTATTTATATTTCCATGGAAGAAAAGAAATGCAGAAACAGTTTAAAGTTGTGAATATATATAATGTACTCTGTGCAGTATATATTTTATTTAACCTGAAAGTGCTTTACAATTCTGGGTATTTTGACATGACATGTTTGATTTTTAAACCCAATTTAATTTGGCCTTAGAACAAACACTCTGTTTTATTTTTAATCTTGCATTCATCAAGAATGTTTTACAAATGCTTGATTAAAATTTTTCATGGGTGACTCCCAGCATGGCTCATCTTCATATGACTTTCATTTGGCAAATACTTGCTGATGATAGTGATGATGACAGTGATTTTTTTAAGTTTTCAAGCTGGAGCTCGGCAAGTATTTAAATGGAAATACCAGTGAGTGATTTTGAACTTAAAAATGATCTTGAGTACGAGTCCATTGTATATGCAGAATTGACAAAGACAGCCTGGTTAACACCTTTTTGAATTGTATTTTTAAATTAAATATAGAAAAGACTGAGAACCTAATTAAAATAAATGTAGATTGCAATATACATTTCTTTTCTCAATAATTAAACCCTAAGGTATCTTGTGTTATAAAACTGTATGGCTCTCTGAACAAAGCACACTGTGGCATTGATGGACCTGAAACCCTAATATAGTATTATAGAACAGATAAGAAATATGGCATAGACGTCAGTAGAGTACTGATTTAAGAAAGTGAGACTTTGTCAGAGTTTATGTTAGTGAATCATTTTGGATCATTGATATCCAAGAGACAATACCTATGAGCTCTGGAAAATTGGATATAACGATAATAAAGAAAATTTTCCCAACTTGTTTAAACTGGTTAAGCTAGCTATACATTAGCCCCATCAGACAGCATAGTTCTCAACATGTAACTATATTCATACACATATAAGGAACATATTAAGCTGGAAAAAAAAATACGGCTTGGACAACCAGAGGAGATATCTTTTGAGGATTTTGTGCCATAGACTTGAATAGGAACAAAGAGAGATGGATATTTATAATGACGTTATTTAAAGAGGGTAACACAATTAACTAAGAACTATTCTACCTTGAGGCCCTCATACAAAGGAATTTATTTATTTTAGCAGCATCTCTGAAGCCACTGGATATATTAAAATTTTTATATTTTTAAGTGTTAGATTTATATTGAACTGTGGCCATTTCTTCTTTTCATACCCTCATTGTGTGCTCTCTTCTTATTTAGCTGACAAGGAAAGAGTATCCCCCCTTTACATAAAATCCTGGCAATGTTGCTTCATCATGGAAAGTTGTTTGGTCCTTTCCATAATTTTGAGGGGGAGTACATCTGCAATTTGCAGAATTCCCTCTTCTCTCAATGACACCCATCTGCTTCCATCAGATGCAATCAAATTAAAGGAAGAAGTGCACATACCTCTTCAGAACAGTGCAGTAGAGAAGATTTAAAAATTCCAGTTGCCACCATTTTACTCTCGGATGTTCCTGGTTCCCAGAAAGGGTGGGGAGCTGCTAGTCATAGACTACAATGAGAGTAAACTTCAGCTTTTCAATCGTCATGATGGCAAACTGATTACATCACACAGACTGAAGTCCCATCCCACTGATGTATCTCTTATTAACAAAATAGAAGTCGCCGTGTGTCTGGTAGATGGTACGGTTGTAATCATGTCTTTGAAATCGATAGATGATGAAAAACAGGTCAAAACATTACTGACAAGATTTATTGAATGTCTTTCATTGGCAAAATTGAATTCAGACAAACTCGTCAACGGTTGTAAATACGACGGCATGTTGTGTTGGGGCATTTTATCGATTAGAGATGGTTATCTGGACCCAACTCACGTCATCTGTCAAGGGAAAAGGACTCGCATGGCCATCAAAGATGCTACTTTATACATCTCGTGTTGGACTTGTGACTCCATTACTAATGGTGTTTATGCTTATGATAGTTTTAATCCACATGCACAAAAGTTTTGTATCGACACCAGGAATTAAAAAAACCGGGGTCAATAATGGCTGACAGGGATTATGTGTACGTGTGTGACAGGCACTCTAACAAAATTCATCAGCTGACAAGCAGCGGTCAACTAGTGACCATACACACAGTGTCATCAAGTCAGAATAAAATATTCTATGATGACAAGCATGGAATACTTTACACCACAAGCAATAAAAGTAATGTGATAAACTGTTTACAAAATGGATTTTTTTACATCAACCTGGAAATTCTATTTTATTTTACATGACACCACAACAAAAACTACATACGTCATTTATTTACATTTCCTAATTCACATTTTTGCCCCAAAATATGATTTATGAATATTGTAGTCATAACTTTATTGCAAGATAAACATGTATAACATATTTAAAATAAAATAGAAGTGGAATAAATATTATTTTATTATTCTGGGAGGCTGAAAATATCAAGTTTATCATGCATGGCCATATCTTTTGATTTATAATATAAATAAAATATTTTTGTTATTTTAAAATTTATTACAAATTGCATTATAGTCCTTTAATTTCATTAATGATTGGTAAGTTGTCTGCACGTTGGTTGTCACTACATAATTTTCATATAAAAATATTAAATCTGTAAATCTGTAAGGAATATCACAATGGCTGCTGATCTGCTAAACTCGCATCGTCACCAATTCAGGGCAATGCACATTTTTTCCTAGAAGGTGGCGCCTTCATTGATAAATCTTTGCACACAAGTCATTGCACGCGACATGCATGCGACCGGATCTCGTTCAGTGGTTAGCAGCGTCTAAAATTCCCACGTTTTTTTTGTTGATAACATTCATGTTGATGGAGCGGTTCTTTAACGATTTTTCAAGGTGGATTTATCGACAAAAAACTCAAATAACAAGATAGCTGGACGGTTAAGTTTTTAAAAAAATTTATAAATACCATTTTTGATAAACAACGGTATGTTATACAAATGCTATATTTACTACGATCTGTTCATGTTTTCGTTGAAGGATGCAATGATATTGCAAACAGACAAGGTTGAAAATGGAGGTAGGGCTAAGATGAATGAATATGGCGAAAGATTATAGAAATACTATTGTAAAGTAATATTGTAAAATAAAGCTTCCGACATTTTTATTAAAATTAAAATGTTGGATGTTGAAGTAATTATTCATATTGTTTGTCACACGCGAGCTATGTTTAGCCCCCCCCCCCCCAAAAAAAAAAAACTGATCTGAAAGAGAAAAAAAATCATAGTGACAAAACTGTTTTAGATTACCCCTATAACTCGTTATGGTATATGATCCTCACTATCGTTCTATATAAGATAATATATATCTTAACAGTTTGTCAAACACTTACATGTATACATGGGAATTATTTAAATCTGCAACATCAATTTGAAATACATTAATAATGTTTACATTACCTATTCTTTGTTCAATTGTTGTCATCATATAGGTCATTCAAATACAAGTTAAAAATATGTATATGGTGTAGACAGGTTGCCCATAAATTATACATGCACTGTATAATATTATGACATAAGTTAAAAGTAATATATATTGTGTGATTCATATTTAAACTGTAAGCAACAATATATATCCTTGTGGGTATCTGTATAGAACTAATTTAAAAAATGATTAGGGGCCCCAGAGTGGTCTAAAGCGCTCTCCATTACGGATCACTGCCATCTCACCTCTGTTTGCGTGGGTTTGAGTCTCAGATTGGGCTAATGTAATTATGCAAGAAATTTGCCAGTAGCTTCTCGTGGGTCGGTGAATCTTTCCTGGGGTTTTCCCGGGTTCTTCCTCCACCAATAATACAGGCCGCCATTGAAAGCCTATTATGTGCTGAAAAAATAGCTTTAAACCCTACAAAAACAAACAATAATTTTTAGCAGATTAAACTGTACATCACTTTGGAACACAGAGTTAAGAATGACTGGAGACTTAGCCATACTTTTAAGCCTTATGTTACAAATGACTTCATCAAAATATAATTTTTTTTCTAGCACATGATATACCCAGGTTATTCAAATATAAGATAAAAAATATGTATATGGTGTAGACAGTTTTGTACAAGATTAATCCATGTTGGAACATTTTAGTACTTGCACACAAAGCAAGGGTACTGCCACAAGGATTTATATTGCATACAATTTGCCCATAAATTCTACATGCACTGTATCATATTATGACCTAAGTTAATAGTAATATATAGTATGTGATTCATATGTAAACTATAAACAACAATAGAAGTCCTTGTGGGTATCTGTATAGAACTAATTTCAATAATTTTAAACAAATCAAACTGTACATCAGTTTGGAATAGAGTTCAGAATGGTTGGAGACCAGACATACTTTTAAGCTTTATATAACAATTGACTTCCCCAAGATATATTTTTTCTAGCACATTATATACCCAGATCTAGCTTAACAGTCTTGATATCTCCATACTTTATCTGGGATATTGCAGTTGCAGTCAGTGGTCTGCATGTCTGTCCATCCTTCTATGACAAATCTAGTCATAATTAATTATTCACAATACTTGAAGAATTTAAATGACTCTTTTTACATTTGAAGGGTAGATACATGGTTGATTTCAGGCTGGGTTAAACCCTGAGACTGATTACTGGATAATTTTATTATTTCATTTATGGGGAATGCCTAGAAAATACACCCCCCCCCCGCACACACACACACACACTAAATCACTCCAAATGTGATAATCAGTTTTTATTTCGTTTTGACATTTGGGAATAGATGTATTACAAATTCATTAAAGAAAAAAAATTTATGATTTTTTTTTAAATCGACCTGCAGAGGACTTGCTTTGATTTCAGTGTTCAAAATGTGAGATGGTGTGATAATGTAAATTTGTTTTCCAGGAAAGCATGCAACTTTTATTGCTTCTCACCACACACACACCCATTAGATAGGGATGTATACCATGTGTTCCAATGTGTCCATCTATTCACAGAGCACATATAAGAAATGGATATCTATTTTATAAGTACATGTATACTAGCCATTGTTGGAAATTATTCCCTGGAAGTGGCAGTTTATACTTTTCTTATTGTTGACAATGGAGAGCACGTTAAGGGAAGTAATTTCAATATGCAGTTAATGAACTGGTGGTATTGATAAGACATTGGTGGTGAGTTGCCTGGTATTTACTCCTCGAGGCTCAACTGCAGCACTTGATATTGTAGTGACTCTGGAGGAGCATCGTTGCACCATAACATTTAGTAGGGAAACAAAACGTATGGACTGTAATATGCTTTAAAATTTGATTACAACTTGATACCTTGATGTAAAGCAGAATTTGGCTGTATTCAGTGTTCCTTATGATTTCAGATTTAGAACAGGGTTATAAACTGCAGCGCCCTGTCCTAAATGAGAATTACCAAACAGGGGAAAGGCAAATTGATTCGAAACCTGATGCAAGATCTAATCAAAGGGAGACAACTGATGAGAATCCTTTGAGCCATGATGCTCATGATAACGAGTATACAGAAGAACTATATTGGCAACAGCAGAACGTGGACCAAACTCTTTCAGCTACATCTAGTCTACAAAAAGGTATGCCAACATTCCTCATAATTGTGCATGTTACAGTTGTAAATAACTTCACCATAAAACCTGCCCATCTTTCAGAAACACATGGTAAGTGTAGAACAAAATCTTAGTACCTGTTGAGTCTGCTATATAACAGTAGAGATCTCTTTTAATCGTATTTGATATTTGAAATTTGTTGTTTAATTTTCATGTGCGCAATTGGACACCAATAAATTGTGTATGATGAGTTTTCTTGGCAAAAGATTTGTTAATGCTGCAGACATAGATAACAATGATATAGCTTGAACACTCTGGTTTAGCTATCTAAAGTTTCAGGTCCATACTTTCTTTAATAATCTGCATCATTGTTGATAATATACATGTATATCTACATAACAAATCCATTACATGAACAGGCATTCCAATAGAAATTTTGAAAATGGATGACAGATCCATCCAACTTTTTGAAGAGGCTCTAAAAGATGGAATGGAAACTGTGCACAGCATACGTATTATGGTTGTCGGACACATGGGTGTAGGCAAGACGACCCTAGTCAAGCGTCTTCTTGGAGAGGAGGTAAATATTTCCGAGAGACATAGTACAGAGGGCATAGATGTCTATGTCAATTGCTGCGATGTTTCTTTGTCGACCCATGAATGGACAAGGCGAACAAAAGGTATGTGGGCATACATACTCATTAATGATCTACCTCTCCGAATTCATGCAAATTCCACAAGGTGAAATGTATCACGTTAAACTGTTTTGTGTTCATCCATCTTTATTTTACTTCTTTACAATAGCAATGTTTTCCACTATCTAATGTTACCAAATTTTGTAAGTAGTTTGCATTCTGGGCAAGGAACAGACCTAATTTGTCACAGGGCTAACAGAATGACACTTTACACACAGCAATGAAATAAGTATGTACTGGCAGCCAAAATTTGAAATTTGAAACATACACATTAATGATCTACCACTCTATATTTATACAAATGCCAGAAGGTGAAATGTATCACGTTAAACTGTTTTCTGTCCATCGATCTCTATTTCACTTCTTCACAATAAAAAAGTTTTACACTATCTAATGTTACAAATTTTGTAAGTAGTTTGCATTTTTGGGAAAGGAACAGAACGAATTTATCAATTTCTGGTTTAGAAGGTTTAAAATCAGGGTCAAGGTCATGGGGCTAACATTATGAAACTTTACACACAGCAATGACAGATTTTCAAGACGTACTTGAAAAAGTAAATGTTCCTCATTCACTACATTCACATATACACAGCAAGGTGCAGTTTTTAAGTCTTGATATTTAAGCTTTACTACAAGTATTTGATATGTTAGCACATTGCGTATGTTGTATTTAAATATTGTACTTTTAATATTTTCTTTTTCCTCCATGTACTTGCACAAATCTATATACTGCTTGCAACCTGTATGCACCTTTTGGCTTTTAGTCATCCTCTGTTGTATGCTAACCTGCTTTGTGACATAGCTCCATGGTGAGTGGTATTGGTACTAACACCATATAAGCCATTAACCAGGCAGCCTTGGTAGAAGTGCCTGGGGGTTCAGGTTAGAAGGATTATTTGTGCTCATCTTTGTGCCCCATATATGTGTTCATATTTCGGTTATCATTCTTAACCATGGCTATACAAAATGAGTTAATAGTCGACTAGCCCAAGGCTGGTAAATTTTCTGTCTATTAGTTTTCATAATTTAACTAGTCTAATGGCTGGTTAATTTTTGTTATGTGTTAAATTGCCTTGTGGCAAGGATTCATTAAGAATGAGCAGGACGAGAAAATTTATGTATCTATTAGTAATTCTGTATGCAAAGAAATTTGTTAAATCCTCAGCCTTTGGCTAACCTAAAGACGAAATAATAATATTTTAAGATTATATTGTTATTATTATTATTATTATTATTATTATTATTATTATTATTATTATCAAAAATGTTCAACATTGTTTATTTTATTTCTTATTTGTTAGTGCTTGTAATTTTATTATTTCTCAATAAAACAAACTATTTAAAGTTGAACGAGAAGTTTTTAAAATATTTAACTTCTAAATTGTGAATGCAAAATAATCAGGTTTACGTTATTTTATAATATATAACAACAATCGAGATAATGTTACCTTAAATACATATTTTCACTGCTAGATGTACTTGGGACAAAATGAGAAAGTCAGTTTCAGCAACATATTTAAAGGTCACGTTTAAATCCTAGAGAAAACTGAATAATATTTCACATGGTCCGAATCAGCAAGTTTAAAGAAACAGCCAGATATCTGGGCCGAATCAGTAAGCAATTTGTATTGAATCAGCCTAGTCTGAGTTTGAGAGTAATTACCACATTAATGAATAATGTTAGTATAATACTTGTATCAATCAAGAAAGTAAACAGCAACATTTGTTTAGTTTTTTTTTATTGTATTGTTCTGGTATTTTAAGAAATGTAATGAGATTATATGAACACAGGCTTAGTTATAAGTGAGATACTTTTTTTTTATTATCGACATTACACAAACAAGATGAATGCAGCATATAATCTAAAAAATGTATTCAACAATGCACAAACACTTAGTTCATCGTTTTTGAACATATCTCACAAGTGAAATATTCTAGTTGTTTTTCTTTTGTTTTTCCTGTCTGACTTTGTTTCAGTTTCCCTTCCGAAACGTTCTGGAGTTGGATAGGTATAACACTAGTCTCATTAATACAGACAGATAATGGTGCACTCAGATTTGGTCAACCACTGATACCTCACAACATCTGTTGTAGCAGGCATCATAGTGATCCATTGTAGCTGTAGCTTGGGAAGTAAGACTGTTACTAATGTCAACTGAACATTGAGCAAAATGGTTGTCTATTAAATGTTATTGCATCCGCCATCATTGTACTCATTTACCATTAGCATTTTTTAACAAAACCAAAATCTAATGTAAAACAATTTTATTAGATATTTATGATTTTATTGTTGTGTTTTTTTGTGTGTGATGTTTTAGGGTTTAGAAATTTACATGCATATATTCATTGTATTGAAAAATGTTTACCTTTTGGTGAGATATGTTAATGGGCAAAGAATTCTATCTTGTTATTATCAAAATAATGAGAATGTGGTATATTTTATTTAACTCTGTTATTTTGAATTTGAGGAAATTTTGTGAGTTTATGTCAGTGAGTCTGAAATATTCTGGAAATTCCTGAGTTTCATAAGTGAAGTGTCTAGGACTCCTAAACTTTTGTTGAGAGGATTTAATTTTTGGGTTATATTGTGTTATATTTTCTGCTCAGATCATTGAGGCCTGCTAGGGTTAAAGTTGACTTGAATCAAGATTTACTTTAATAAGTAAGTGTGACAGACACTGGCTATGGTTCAATTTTTAATGACCTTTGCAATCATAATCAATGTTTAGTAGTTTGTTTTTAAGGTAAAGTGTTGCATTTTATTTTACGGAAAGTTATTGTTAAAACTTGTGATATCATATTTGGTTACTTAAGTCACCATGACTTACATTTCAAGTTTTTAAATCATGATTTTAATGTTATTTCCATCATGATATTTAATGTTATTTTCATCATTGTGTTTAATATTATGTTCATTATAATTCATGTTATTTCCATCATGATATGTAATGTCATTTTAATCATTATATTTCATGTTATACCCATCACTATATTTCATATACATATATTAGGTCAGAGGGTGAGGTGATTTAGAATGAAAGGGGTTGCAAATGCCTTTATATATTTCTTGTTTAAGAAATTCAAAAACATACCATGGTCACATGCACTTCACTTGTGCTTTGGATAAATAAAGCACCAACCTACCCTAATTTTAAAACCAGTGCTATAGAAAACACACATATTTTTTGCACCTCAATTTAGACTGCCAGGAAATTGTAGCAATCGGTTACTTTAGTTTGAAGCTACAGTGGCTGATGGGGGTTTGGTGGTTTTATCTCTATGTAGAGAGTGCCATTGATCTGTTGTACAATATGGCAACCACAGTAAATATCTTGGAATGGTTCTAAGGTAGCACTGTTCTGTTTTGTAATTAATATTGGGTTGGAATTTTAATGAAGAACATATCCATGGTTTTCCTCATTGGTTGTACTGTCTTGTATACAACTTGGCCATACTTCAGATGTGCACCATTGTTTAAGACTTAGCTCCATCTGGTCATTTTCACTTCCTGGACTCCACTGGTAAATTGTAAGAATAGAGCAGATAACTGCTAATAGTGTACTTTAGATTAATTCAGGCTGATTTTTTTAGTCAAAGGGAGCAGTAATTTTAGTAAGAAAGACTAGACCAACAAATTGTTCTCCATCTTTTCTTTTATTTTTGACTGGCGGCAGTCAAAAAACAAGGTGGAAAACAATTTGTTGGTCTACTAATAGACATGAATATAAAACATCTTGAGAAGATTTCAGCACAGGATATGTTTTTCGTTTCTTCTAAATAGCACAAGTTTGTGGATTTCACTATATACACACTGACAGAATCTAGTCCAACATACATACCTGGCCTCACCCATGTATACACACAAGTAAGATACGTATGCTCCTATTCTTACAATCATATACTCATTATTACCACTATGAAAACAAAGTCATATGGACAGCGTTCTTTTACATACCAGGGCCCATTTCACTAGGGCCTAACCGGAAATTGCCTCGGACATTCGCTTCGGCTGAATATCTGGTTTATTGGTACTATTTGGAAGTATTGGCCTCTGCAAATAATACGCACACGAATGGTTACAAGTAAAATAATTCAATAAATATTGAATTACAAGTAAAATAATTCAATAAATATCGAACTTTAAAAAAAAAAATCTTAATACATAATAATTTTAGTTAATAATAAAAAATTTCATCTTATAGACCATATATACGGTATACGGTACATGAAACATTTAAGCTTCACATACGATAATGAAACAAACGGAGTCACACCAACTACTTGGTTCGTGCCCGGACCTGGCAAATAGTACATCCAAATACTCTGATTCAGTACTCTGCGAAAATTGTCTACTCGGTTAGGCCCTACAATTCACCTTTTTTAAATGCAAGAACAAATGTAAAGACTTAATAATGTTTCCTACTTTAAATATTTTAAGCATTTTTTGTTTTTGTGACTCTGGAGGAGCATAGTTTAGTGGGGAAACAATTCATATGTACTGTATTATGCTTTCTAATTATGTTATAACTTGATACTCTGATGTAAAGCAGAATTTAGCTGTATTCAGTGTTCCTAATGTTTTCAGATTCAGAACAGGATTATAAACTGCAGCGCCTTGTCAAGATCCTAAGTGAGAATTACCAAACAAGGGGAAGGGAAGTCGAATCGGAACTTGATGCAAGCTCTAATCAAAGGGAGACAACCGTTGGCAATCCTTTGAGCCATGTTGCTGACGATAACAAGAATACAGAAGTACCATATCGCCGTTCTCAACAGCAGAACAGTGGCAAAAATCTTTCATCTACAGCTAGTCTACAAAATGAATCGTCTTCCACTGTAGTTCAGGGAACTCTCACTCAGTCTGAAACAAACACAATACCTGGATCAGAGCTTGGAGAAAATGTTGCCACTGAAAATTACAAGATGGATCCATTAAGGGAAATGTTAAAATTGTTGCAACAAAATCCCCAAAAGGCAAAACAAGATATAAGCAAACATGTGCATTTAACAATATTGGACTTTGCAGGGCGGTTTGCCTTTTACACGACACACCAAATGTTTCTAACAAGACGGGCCATATACCTCTTGGTTTCGGATGCCAGTCAAGAGGTCGATGATCTTGTAGAAGACGATTTCTACTTTGACGCGGAGGGCAGATTGAAATGCAAAGTTCATGGTGAGTTCTGTGCTGTTTCTACCTAAGTACACCAAAACAAGTATCAGTTTTGTTCAAGATTTGCTGCTTCTTTAATATTGGTATTATGCGTCTATGAGTAACAGGTTTTCTGTCAAACTAATCATTCTTAAAAATAATTTTATCATACATTTAAGGCAAAATTACACCCAACAACAGTATTTTATTATACTCAACTGTTTTAAAAATTTAATTAACAGCAAGTTGACTTACTACTAAAGAAATATGTAACACCTGATGAAAATGCATTTCGAGTGAAGCTGGTGGTGGAAGTTGTTTTTGGTCAATTCTACAATTGAAGGATAAGAATAAAAGTAAGTTATTGTTGCAAGGACCATTTGGTCTTATTTGGAATTGAGGCTTCACGTATTTTATTTTTAATTAGGTAAAAAAAATCAACATTGTCTCAGGGACTGAAAGTGAGTATTTGGTTATGAAAATAGCTTGCCAATAATCACATGTACTTCATTCTGTCATTGTTTACATAATCAATGATGTTTTGTATTTTGACTTTTTCAGAAATAGTTCAGGTCTGGATGAATTCCATACATTCCTGTGCACTACCTGACAAGGAAAACTTGAATTCTGCAAATTCCCATACGTCGTCTTATAAAGTCATCCCACCACCAGTGATTTTAGTGGGGACACACATTGATCAAATTCCACAGGTATGTCAGTAACACCTGTAAGTTATAATATTTTACCGATTATTACCTTATTCTGTCAATAGTAGGATTCTCCTTGAATGCATGAAGTTGCAGTATTATAAGTGTCAGGAACAGTACAGCCATGTCTTTGCCTTGACTCCTGATTTACACAAGCCTTACTTGATTTGAACTATGCTTTTCAAGTTGCCTAATAGTGGAATAAATATTCATCCATTTTGAATAGCATCAGTATCATAAATATTGTCATGTACGCACTCCAAAGTTGTTTTCTTGAAATATACATTATAGCATGTTTACAGACCCTAACACATTAAGCCCTGAATGATTTTGCTGTTTTCGCATGAAGTGCGAGTAGGAAATACAATTTGGGGTCTGTTTCTGAATATATCCGAATACATTGACTTCCATGCAAGTTTCCATTAGCCTAATAGATAGTTATATGTTAAAAACATTGTTTTCTATTGAATATTTTGCTCACACATGAGCAGAAGGGAAAAAGTTGGAGTTTTAATTATTTTTTTTTCCTATGGAGACCACTCTTTATTAAAAATGCCCACCTATATAGCCTGACCTGCCTCAGATCTGAGGCAGATTTTAAATCAGATCTTAAGATAGATGCTCTGAATATAAAATGTCCCAGATGTCTGATATCGTTGACTATGCTGACAGTTTGATGTTTCAGTGAAATTGTACAGACGTGGCCAAACCCAAACGTAACAATCAATGGATTTAATTAAAGCAGAATTCATAAGGGATATTCTCTGATGACGTGATCCAAAGGACACAATGATGAAGTGATATTTATCTTTGAGTACATCACACAAAGGGCACAATCTGTGTCTTAAAGGAGTAGGATATGATCTATTCCATCTATGAGGCTTTAGTCTAGAATGCATGATTGTGAGCAAAACAGACTAAATGTGTAAAAATTCCTCATCATATTTACAAGTTGTACCTGTTGTTTTCTTTCTCATTCAAGTTACTCCACATGCAAAGATTATTCTCCCCTTTCTCAGAGTGAGGGTAATATTTCCTGTTTTCAGTTTTTATGATAGACCCAGCATTGGGGGATCTTTTCTTCATGGTCAATGAAAGGGCCGCGATGTTAAATTATAAGTTAATCTTACCTTTCCACACTGTTATTTTAAAGCCATTGGACATGAATGGTTGAAACTTTGTCACTGTTTTCATTTTACTATAAACAAAATGTGCAAGTGTGAAATTGGTTGTTAGGCATGATGAAATTCATTGATACATATTGTTGCTACGCTAATTTTGGTGTACCATTTCACATTATAAAGTTAAAAGCCAGTACCAGTAATACATTATCAGCTGTTTCGTGTATTTCTGGAATGCAAAGTCTGCCATCCCAGCAAATATTTTCTCCTTCAACTAGAAATTGATTGAAAATTTTAAAAAATAAAACAGAATAAGATTCCAGTCTGATTTGTTAGTCCTATCTAGCATATGGAACACCATTTTTCCATGGACTTTTGAACTACTTGTGTGTTTATGATTCATCAGAGACTTTCACCTCATTTGTTGTTGATGAGCATTTTAATGGCTAGTCATAGTTTCTATGTTGTCTTTTCCCCTCAGTCTTTGCATTATTTGAATTGTTTTTATTTCGTGTGTTTTTCTTCAGATTCAGTACATTCCTTCCTGACTACAGGTACTAGCAGCAATCTTGTTAGGATAAATTAGATGGATTCACTTGTCAGATCTTTTTCTCTAAACTGGTTCTTGACTGGTGACATGTGGACAGTCATGGCTGAATTGCTTGGGGTACAAGCACTAGTCACTTGTCATTGCAAGGCACATTGATTAACCAGTCTCTAAATTGTGATTGTCAGTCTGGGGAATGTATTGATACTTCCATCAATTTAGTTGTGCTGATATCTACAACGAGAAAAATCAGTGGCTGAACAAAACTCAGATGTACATGTTGTCATTGTAAGAGTACATCTGAAAAAAACATGACCCAATAGGTTGGCAGCAAGTTAAAGTGATTGACTAACTGCAGTGTAGTGAGAACTAACTGACATATATATATATGTATATATATTGACTGAATTCATAGGCAAAATACATAGCAATGTACTTGTGTATAAGAGTAATTCAAATGAACAACTTTAGTTTTCATTATTGAGTTTGTTTTTAAGTGTAGCCAAAAAAAGTAGTGCACGTGAACTCGAAATCCAGATATGTTGAGAGTTAGACAAAATGCTGTTTGCATATTTGGATAAGGATTTTGGAGCCAAGATTACTAACCAGTGCTAGAAGTTGCTAGAACTGAAAGTTCATGTGGAATACTAGGTGTGATGCCTAGCTTAGTTTTTGGAAAAAGACCTTTCCTTGGCCTACCATAATTCACTCTCACTCTAACGGACAAACAAGTGTTATATGTCAATGGTGTGAAGACATTAGAAAATTAAACTCAGTGGCAACCACTGGTTCTTTTCGTCTGGAAATTTAGCCACTTCATGTATCCTCAATAAGCTTCTGCTAGGTGACTGCAATTTTCTTTAGTGGGACTCATGATTTTCCTAGAACAGGAGTCCTGGACTACTAGTATTAAACTCCAGTGAGATCTCTGTGCCCGTGATTCATTATACCTTAGAGGATACCTAATACCTGCACTACTAGTTATGGGGCAATTAAAACGTTGGTTTGATATCTGTGTGCCTTGCACTTTTTCTTTCTCTGTAAAGTGACACTGGGATGGATAGTCTTGTATTTCCATAGGCATGGATTCAGAATAATGAAATCCTTTCCATTCAAGCAATATCTAATAAGTTATTCCCTAACCTTTAAGATAGTCAAGTGGTCGAAGGTACTAGCCGTAACGGATCGCTGACATATTTTTTGTCCATGTTAGTTTGAGTCTCAGCTCGATCCATATGGGTATGCGAGAATGCTTGCTAGCAGATTCGCATCAGTCAGAGCTTCTTAGCTGGTTTGCTTTCACTAAATATACTAAAAGCCATGAATATCAAATCACATGCAAAAACATGATGTTAAATCAACAAGAACCCAAACAATACATTATTTTAGAGTCCAGTCCTCTTTTTTACATGTCAGGTTCTGGAGGAGGAGGAAACCTGGAAAATTGTAGAGGCAGTAAACACTTGTGGCCAAAGCCTTCTGGGCTTGAGAGCCATAGGGCTAAGTTCTGGAGAGGCTTTCTGAGGTCCTATCATGTTCAGATCTTCTGTTGCTCCCATGCCTTGCAATGGTTTGGGAGCTGGCAGGAATGTTTCTTCCAAGCTTAGTGGCTGCCATACAGCAGAAGGTGATAGGTGTCCCACTATGTATGCTTTGGCACTGTTTTCACCACTAGTTATTGTGTGCATTCCCTTGCTTCGCTGGTTTATCCTTACCATATACAATTCTGCCTTCTTCAGTTTCTTAATGGAATAATCATTGTCTCTAGTGGTGCTTAAGCACTATTTGGAAGCTGTACCTAAAAAGTCCAGATATGTGCTCTCGATGTCAATGATACATTCAGTGGTTTCTTTGCAGATATGTAGCCTTAGACATCTCCAAGGTCTTTCTGGATCACATCAAAAACCCGTTGAGTGCATGGATGATGCATTGATTGTGTTTAAAGGAGAGTAACTAGTTTTATTTCTGGAAACAATCTCCACTATCACAGATTCCCATTTGTTTTTACCAATGTAAACATGTATGACTTTATATCTGATTTTCCCCAAAAGTATCCGAGTGGTCTACAGCTCTCTCCGTTATAGATCACTGCCATCTCACCTCTGTCTGCGTGGGTTTGAGTCTCGGATTCAGCCAATGTCAGTATGTGAGAAAGCTTGCCAGTAGCTTCTCATGGGTCTGTGGTTTTTTACTGGATTTTCCTAGATTCTTCCTCCACCATTAATACTGGCTGCCATGTATAGCCTATCTTGTGCTGAAAAATGTCATTAAACCAAACAACAACACATCCATTTTCTGAAACAGTAATTAAAGAGTCAGAACACGTTTTGGACAGTTTTCTGCAGGACATGGGTGCCTTATGGAAGTTATGGCACCATGTTGTCATTTTATTCAACATCAAAATCAACAGCATACTGAAATGCATTGATTTATTAACTAAAGCCTATTTTATTGTATTACAATATATGTATGCTATTGAATGACAAAAGCAGGAACATAAACAATAGGGAAAAGAAACCAGTCCACATTTCTGAAGTTAGGAACTAACTGTATTCATTTTGTACCAATTATATCATTTTCATAATCACCCAAACCATCTTGATAGATCTCTTATTTCTGTTGTGGAACAACATATATTTTAGTGGTTATTTTCAACTGTAAGCTATTTTCTTCCATATAGTAAATTCTTAGGGACAAATGCCACAAAGCCCTGGATTTAAAATGGATCATAGTAAATACTGATTGGGGACTAAGACTGCTTGTCTCTTGTCACCTGTCATGCAGGTCATTAGTAAGGTCAAAACTTAGTCATACCATGATTATGTAACAAACAGTTTGCAAATCTTACCTGGAGAGTGCACCTCAGCTGTGGAAATTAGCAGGTTTGAACCCTGGTTGAGTCATGACTCATAAAACTGGTACTACCAGCTGCCTTGCTTAGAGCTCAGCATTAAGAGGTTAATATTAGGAGTCGGACTGGATGGCCTGGTACAGTGTTACAAAATTGGACATCCTGATGCCCGATACTCCACAATTTTAGTTCAAATTGAGGTGCCTGTCAGACTTGTCAAAACAAAATAGTTTGCTTCAGGAAACTTTCATCGAGCTGATGAAATGAGTAAATGTACTTTGATATACATGTCCATGCATGCTGCAGTCTAAATCAGATTACCACTGTCCTATGTGAAATTGAACTCCGATTTTAATAATATGGACGTTGTGCTAAAAATATACGACGTCGTGCTCTCAAACCCCCTCACATGATCATATTTCTGGAAAACACTTTTTGTTCAGTAATCTATAAAAATACACAAAAGCAAAACTACAATAAAAAAAACCCCAACAATAAAAACTGTTGAGACTATGCCCTTTACATGTAATATGTATACACAGCAATTTTAATGATTGGACCTGATATAAAACTGGATGGTTTAAATAGCTGCAATTAAATTAATTAGAGGTCTGATATAAAATCAAAGTAACCCATTAACTGGCTGAGATGTGCTTATGGTTGCAGGAGGTGAACCCGTTGTGCTAATTTGCATATGTATGATTAGGAAGTGGAACAACCCATTATAGTTAAATCAAAGAGTTGATAAATGCATACACAAGAACAAAAGTTATTTCATATTATCGTCTTGAATGAGAATGTTTATATTTTTGACAAGTTTATAAACAGCGACAACATTTCTTTAAAGTAGAATTTTACTGCATATTTAGAAAGCATGATCATTTCAGTTATGGGGATAGTGTTCTAGTGTAAATCATTTTTAATACTGTTTATTTTAAAAGTGTAGTTGTTGCAATGTCATGTGACAATATTAAAAAAGGGTAAATTTCGGGTTTGTGGATACTGGAGTGCAGCATACCTGTCAACTTTTCAAAAGCCAAGTAGGGAGAATAACAAATAAAACAGAGTGATTTGGAAATGAACCAATATTCATAATAGACCTGTACCGATGTCACTTTTTGCCGATTATGCCGATACCGCGTATAGACGATTATCAAAATTGCCGATACCGATTATGAGACCGATTATTTGATTATCATATTATGTACTCGGGTATAAGCCGACAAATTTAGAAAACAATAAAGGCCTGGAATGGAGGGGGGGGGGGCTTATCCGTGGGCCAATGTCAAAACTTTACAGGTTTTAGGTGTTTTTGTTGTCTATTGTAACGGCAGTACATCTTGGGACAAAAATATCCGTGTTCTAAGACATATGCATGTTAAAAAAGTAACTTTCGATGACCCGAACATTATTAAACTTTTATAAAGTACTATTTATTATTGATTTTGTTATTATTTTGCATGTGCATATTTTCTGATTTCCACAACATGAAATTACATAAAGGTAAAATACAACCTTCATAATTCGCGGGTCAGGCGATTTTTTTTTTTGCAAACAGGAAAGTTTCGCGGCACAATAAATATGTTCTAATCACTATGTAAATTGAGGCAATGCTTTTGAGTTTATTGCCGACTTTCTATGAGCAAAGGTCGTCGGCTTGCTTTGACAACAACAAATACTTGTTATTGCTGCGGCAACATCAGATAATTGTAAAACATTAATATAGAATTGTTTTATTTATTTAGTATATGTCGGTGCTTCAAAGGTACAGTAAAATCTGTTATGACTTATGAGAGACCGCCCCTTCTGCCAGATGGTGGCTTGGTGAAACACTAACAAAAGAAATAATTTTTTTTTTTTAAAAATCCGGAAATGATTCTCACTTACTAGTATTAAAGACAATGAGTTCGTTCACCCTCCAGGCATTACGGATTAACTGAAAGACAGACGACATACTCAAACCTACACTGAAGCCCTTTGAAACAATTTCTCACTGAGACATACGGACTATCGGTGTTTTGTGAGTTTTCATAAAGATAAAGAAAAAACACAAACCTCAAAATTGACTGTATATATCCATCATTACTCCCTTTGATATTAATCTTACTGGCTATTCACATGACTTTGGCACTACAATGGCGGTTAGCGACATGTACTTTAGTCTGGTTTACTGCAGTTTACAAATGTTACCGGACGCTGGAGTTGAAAATTTCGCACAACTGGCAGCAAGATAAATTCTTTTTAAATACTTTATTATAGCAATCTCTTTGTTACAAAAGAGTAATTGATGGTTCGATGTGTTTATCTCGATATATGGTTATTCGACTATACAGTAGTGTTAGTTAATGAGCAACTTGTTTGCAAACTGCATATATCCCGAGCTCTAGTGTTACAAAGGATTAAGTTACGGTCAGTCAAAACGCGACTGTATATACAACTTTTATGAGGAAAAATTGGTTATTTAAAAAAAATATTTGCATCGGCACCGATTATTTTTGCCGATACCCGATTATACCGATTGTGCTAATAATCGGCCCGATTACGCGTACTGGCGATTAATCGGTACAGCTCTAATTCATAATATTTATGTCCATGTATAGCAGACCTGTCAACCCTACTGAAAAAATCGGGAGAATCCCGATTTTCGGTCCTATCTCTCGATTTTTTAAGAAAAAATCCCGATTATTCCAGCGAAGAAAAATTCCGTATTTTTTTGTTTTTTTTTTTGTTTTTTAACAAAAAATTTATTTTCCGTTTCCTTGTTTCTGTAGCTGGTTTTTCTGTGTCAGGTATGTATCTTAGTACTTTACCTTATCCGGTTTCATTTCCGGTTTTCATCAGCTAAATGTACGGATTGATGAGCTTCTCCTGGATATTTATTATTACCTGGAACTGAGTGATAAAAGAGTGCGGGATTTTAAGAATTTTCAATTTCTGCATAATGATGAAGTCAGGAAAATATTGAAGTATTACCCAACTAGATGGCTTTTTCTTGGAAAGTGCATTTAATCGTCTTCTAGAGTTGTGGATGCCACTGAGTTTATTGAGAAAATGACGTACCCCTTCATATTGCCAGTATTTTGTATTCAGAACAGTTTTGACAGACCCAACAAAGCACTACAGCACGACAAGCCCTTAATTCGCAAGACCAGAGATATTTTACTATCTATGTACAGAGAATTCCTTTCAATTGCTATTAAACCAAAGTGCATTCTTGACAAAACAGACATCACAGTAATTGATGTAAAAGATGAAAGTTTTTACATTTGTTCTCAGGACTTTTACTTGGGTGAGGCAACTAACAAATGTCTAGAGAAGATGAATTCTGAAGCACAGTTACAGACAAAAATGCACTGTAGGGCATTTCTAATCAAACCAATGTCATACACGAAGGAGGGCCGCACGATTCACCCAAAACCACCCAAAACCTGCCCAAAACCACCCAAAACCTGCCCAAAACCACCCAAAACCTGCCCAAAACCTGCCCAAAACCACCCAAAACCTGCCCAAATCCACCAAAAATATGATGCTAATCATACTCATAATCACAAGAAAACATTGGATACAGTATTAATTTATTGAAACAGGCGACACGATCGACTGCCTTTATTTTATTATTTTTATTGGAAGTTAACATTGAAACAAGGGAGACAAATGTTACTATCTATATTCATCACCAGTCAGAACTGAACTATATGGACAAAATCAAATACAATAAACAAAGTAGCATGTAATGGAATGGAAAAAAAATGTATTTCGTTGCATTTTTTAATTCGCCTATTTTGAATCATTTGAAGTAAATATTTGCCTATCAGTGCCATAACTGTCAAATGCGATTAATACAACATTACAATACAATGAACAACTGAAAGTACCACATTATTTCTTTATAATAAATTTTAGATTTCTATTATACATGGAATGTCTCACTGGCGATAAAAATTGTATAAATATGTACTAAGATTATTTTTCCATGCCTAATCGAACACAGTTTGAAAACATGAAATAAAATGTGTATCAACAATACACTAATGGAGTTAAACTCGATTGTATTTTGCATATTTTAAAGCAAAGCATTAATAAAATCAAAATAATACATTAATGTATGCAACAAATTCAAAAAAGATTATAAACATTGCAAAGACTTTGACATGAAATTAGTTTTAAAAAAGTGTAACAATGGAAATGCGTACCAAATTTTATTGCCATTTCTTTTGCGATGTTCGTTCCGACTTTGCTCGCTTTCTTTGCCCAGGTTTTTTTCCCGCATCTATTTTCGGCCGGATGCATTTAAATTTTCCATTAGATGAATGTATATAATTAGAAGTATTGTAATTTAGTTGCTTTTGTAAAAACTTTGTAAATATTCTTGTCTTTTCTGCTGGTGTTTTTGTGCGCAAAATCGTTTCATCAATAATATATGAGCAAGAAGGACCAAATAATTTATAATTGCCAGAACCATATAGTGCGCGACGCAAATCTATCAACTGACCTTGAATTACACTATATAACCTGTTAATTAATTCGGGAATCTTGTGTTTTTCCAATCAGCAACCTGCTTAAGTTTATTATTGATAGATTCTGAGTTGTTGTTTGTCCAAAGACTCGTGATAGTTTTGTTTTTTAGTGGTTTATAGACAAACATTTTAATTTTTTGACATATGAACTTTTTGAAGTACTGTGCAACATTTGGATATTGTTTTAAATATATTGTCAAATCTTCTTCTCGTTTAGCAAACTCAGCGTCATTTTGACTAAATATTAGACCACTGTCTTCATTGAAGAGCATACGAAATATAGATTTTGTGACAAGATCGTCACATCCATGTTTATACAAAGAGTGCCGAATGTTGTCTTTAATGTGCTTAATACAATATAAATATTCTGCATTACAAAAGTTGGATCTTAGAGCATTTGTCAAAGCTTTCTCATCATCCGTACCAAATATAAACTTATCATCTCCAATTTTTTCACGAATATTTGAAAAGAATTTGTAATATGTGTTTTCATCTGACTCCCAATGAAGACATAGTGGACCAAAGAAAATAGGGTATTGGTTAGTTTTCCTGTTGATAACGCTTCTATTTTTGTATGACGTGGCAGTTACAAAAACCTTACCCAAGTTAAAAGTTCGGTCTATTCCAATCACGCTTTTCTCATGTCCTGAACAATTTTTTATCAAGTCTAAAATTTGTTCGGTAGAATACAGTACAATGACCGGGCTTTCTCTTTTTGTCAGAATCACTTCCTGAACATATTCATTTGTGTGAAGCTCACCTAAAATTTCTAATAAATCATCTGCTTAATTTCTATTTTCTGGTTCATATGTTTTGATTTTCTTTTCTCTATAAATTTTGTCTTGAATTTGTCTAGAAGATTTTGGCGCAGTAAAGCTATCTTCCATATTCATCTGAAAATATCTATCTGTAGCCTTTGTCTCTCGTGTATCATGTACAGTGTCACTTAAAATGCTTCGATTTGTTCGCCTATACGGCTCATTACGCTTGCTGTTTCCATGTGGTTGATTAATTTGTAATGACCTTTCCCCACAGTATTCTACCACAGCAAGTTTTTGGATAAAACTGAATTGACCGGGTGCCTTAATTAAAGTTGTTACACGTTTTTAAATTTTTCATCTCCTTTAAGCTTTGTGTAATATCGGTGGAATGAAAGTACTTCTTCAGGTTGTGGTTCAATTGGAATATATATATATACATACATATATATATATATATATATATATATATATATATATATATATATATATATATATAATATTCTTATTTTGTACTTGTTTCATACATATTAAATTGTTTTTTGTATAAACCAGACGCAGTCTTATTTTCCGATTCAAGCAAAAACGTCTGGTTTACAGTAGTTCCCGCATGCGTGTCCCATACACCACAATCGTCGGGAAATTCATGTTTGCCTTTATGGCTATTACCAGTTATGTCTATTACAAAAAAAAAACAACATTATTTTTAGGCTCTGGGGGTATATCAGTTGGGCAATTGTTAGTGTTAGTGAGAATTGATAAAATGGCTTCGTTGCTTAAAAATTTACCATTTTGTTTCAATTGATTTATGCAACCTTCATTGTTTTTATGATCTGTAGCATTCTTGTTCTCCATAGGAACATTATGGCTAGAAATATCACTGTCTATGGTATCTATGTATTTATCAGCATATTCTTTGACATCATCATCTCCGACACGATCATCTCTATCAGCATCATAACAATAAATAATGTTACCATCCTCGGACCCATTGAACGATAGTTGACGAACTTTTAATGGTAGTTGCTTGCGTGATTGTGTGGCTCCATCATCATAATTGTTGTCATCATCAGCTAGGTCATCTTCATGAAAGCAATCGCTCTCACAGGCAGACGATCCAGAAGACGCTATTTTTGAGTTTTGTACTTTGTTGTCGATTCTAATTTAGCCCACGTTCAGTAACGTCCGTGACTGCCGCAAAGTGGTTGACGTTGTAATACACATTTGGTTCCGGCATATGTTTTAAAATAAAATTTGGAACATTTTATGAACAAGATAAATGTTTTCCGTCACTCCAAACATATAACGTATCTAACGTAGCTTGAATGCACATATATATCTACACACACGCACGCACAAACACATACGTACGTACATACATGCAGATATGCAATAATTTCATGCCATATTTGCATGATCAAAAGGGAAAACTGAGTGAAAGTGATTACATATTTAATGAACAGTCTCTTGTTGTATGTCTCTGATACATACGTTATATGTTTGGATTGACTAAAAAGGCATACACGTTGTAAACGTTCGCGCTAATATTTTGATTCGGAAACTGTTATAATTAGAATGGTATTAATTTGAAAACTTAAAATGTTTGTGGTGTTTTAAATATTCATTATCAAATTAAATAAAATTTAAAATGCAAGAAATTTTGGTAAAGATGCATCTTTCATTGTGCATATTTATCTGTCTTTTTCGTAACATATAACAGTAAAACAAGAATAATGTTCTGAATAAAATTTGTCAAATTATCGCAAAATAACTAATTATGCAGTTTTCAACCATTTTATCTGTATAAATTTATTGTTCACAATTTTATTATAAAACATATTATATAAGAATTGTCAAAATATATGTTACAAATAAATACTTGTCAGTTGTAGTTTAAAACTGGGCCGAATTGTCATTGGTTGGGCCGAATTGTCTTTCGAGTTGGGCCGAATTGTCTTTAAAGTTGGGCCGAATTGTTTTATTTTCGGTCCAAGTTGGGCCGAATTGTCTTTGGTCCGAATTGTCTATAAGCCGTATTTATAGATCTTCACATGTCTCACACTAATGAATTACATGCGAAGAAGACTGCTCTATCATTAGAAAATAATGAATAGGCACTTAGTTTCTCTTCAAGTTAAAAATAAAAAATCAGTACCATTATATGATTTCAAAATTTTATTTTTATTTAAGAAGTCAAGAAGAAACATAATAGACTGCTATAGCCTTTAGCGACAACATAATGTTAATAAAGACAATAATAAATAATGTAAACTTTTACAATATCGTGCATATATAATTATTACTGTTGTCATTCTCATTGATTCACAATGAGGCCGTTTGTATATTTCATTTTATTTACATCATGTTTTTTGTGGATTTGGTCAGGTTTTGGGTGGTTTTGGGTAGTCTCCCTATCATGTTTTTTGTGGATTTGGTCAGGTTTTGGGTGGTTTTGGGTAGTCTCCCTTTTGTAATTTCCATATGATGTAAATAATAAATGCGGCATAATTAGTCGTCGGTTTCAACAAGAAAGTAATATTTCCAATGTTTTCCTGTGGTTTTGAGTATATTTCATTTTATTTACATCATGTTTTTTTGTGGTTTTGGGCAGGTTTTGGGTGGTTTTGGGCAGGTTTTGGGTGGTTTTGGGTAGTTTTGGGTGAATCGTGCGGCCGCATGAAGGAAACATTTCCATTAAAGGATGACTGGCTCATTCCTGCAAGCATTGCAGATGTGGCTAAACAATCTGTTGCCTAATTTAAGGACCTGGCCTTTTACTCCAGTCAAAAGGAAGGAATCAACACTGATAATCTGCATAGAGTTTAGTCTTTACCAAACTACAATTTAGACGCAGAATCAAATATGGAAAGAGTAGATCATCAGTGTGTTGCTCTCGGGTAAAAAAAGGATGCATCTGGCCAATTGTTGTTTCCAACCCTTGGGAGAGTAATGCAATCAATACTTTCAATACCGCACAGCAATAGCATTGCTGAGAGGGTATTCGTAATGGTTATAAAAACAGAACTAGTCAAAGAGCCAACCTGTCTGCATCAACCCCGTAAGCTATCTATTCTTGTTAGCATCTAAGGACAAATAAAATATGAACGTATTCAAGTCTGCAACATACATTGGACTGAAATAACAAAACTAGACATCTTTAGCATGATATATACACCTTATTCTTGTAACTCCTGATTTATAACAGTGATTTTCCTGATTTTGATTTCTTCAATTTTGGCTGGTCTGATTTAGACATCAACCAACATTCATGAAATTTATGTTCATGTATTTAGACATGATTCAACATTCATGAGAAAATGTCCATGTATTTAGAAATCAACCAACATTCATGAAGTTTATGTCCATGTGTACATGTATTTAGACATCAACCAACATTCATGAGATAATGTCCATGTATTTAGAAATCGGCCAACATTCATGAAATTTATGTCCATGTATTTAGACATCAACCAACATTCATGAGATTTCTATCAGGTAATTGCTAATATCAGCTTGACATACAGTTTGTGTTATTTTGCATAGGTTGTATTTTTTCAATACTGCATAAGCCTGCATATAGAAATTGTCAACTAATGAGTAATGTATGGCAGTTGATAGATAACAACTTGGGCCTCTTCTTGTTACAGCTATTATTTTTGTCTTTTGATCATTATCAAAATGTACATACAGTATGAAGAAATCAATTTCTTCAATCATTTCAGTAATTGTCATTGGTTTTTTAATCCTGTCAAGATTAGATGTACAAAAGTATTTGGGGCCCCAAGTGGCTGAGTGGTCTAAAGCGCTCTCCATTATGGATCACTGCCATCTCACTTCTGTCTGTGTGGGTTCAAGTCTCAGATTCTGCCTATGTCAGTATGTGAGAAAGCTTGCCAGTAGATTCTCGTCGATCATTGGTTCTTTCTGGGTTTTTCACAGGTTCTTGCTCCATCATTAATACTGGCTGCCATGCATAGCCTATCTTGTTCTGAAAAATGGCGTTAAACCCTACCACTAAACAACAAAAGTATTTAATGTCTTTCTTTACCATGATTTAGATAGAGTTATTGCTTTATCCGATTATTAGCTGGATGTGGTGTATGACAGAATTCCATGATTTTATAATAACTACTCTCAAATGTTTTAGTGGCTGAATGTAAATGTTTGGACATTTTATCTGAGTATGAAATCTTATGTACCTTAGGGTGTGAAGTGCGATGTCCGAAAATTGGGGTATATTTATATGGACAAATTGCATACTATTCTACTATCTCCTTTTTATTTTTAGAACTTGCCAACAATGGTTGGTGATTATGGAGGGCAGAGTCTCATGCCTGATTTTTCAAGTAGTAGCAATCCTGGTCTAAGAAGCCCTGTCCAGGATGATGTACAGGCTAAAAGGGTAAGTTGGTCTTCACTTTTATATTTGTATCTTAGCAATAATCTATTGATGGGTCACAGTATGCTGTCCATACATAAGAAAGCTTATTCACCTGTCTAGGAATTTTTTTCTTCTTTTCATGCCAGCTTATTTAAATTCTACATTATAATGCCCTTATCTCCAACAACATGCCTTTTCTCTTTTGCAGAATGTCTATTTCCATTTGTCTTGAATAGATTATCTTTCCATAGATGATTATTGCCTCTGTTGTCAGTTTTTTTTCTTTATTCATATGACATGCTAATGTCATTCATCTGAGTTGATGACTGCTTGGTATTGTCAGTTTTCTTGAATCCAAAAGGCATGATAAATATTGTCATTTATTCCAGTACCTTGATATTGCCTGTTTTTTATAATGGCATTTGTTTCTTCTTTAGAGTAGCTGACATCTTGGTATTTTCAGTTTTCTTCATGATAAAGGGCATGCTAATTATTGTCATTCACCCACAAAACTTGAACTAACTCGACATAGCAATGCATTCAATAAGAGCCATTTCGATAAGGGTTGTTACATCCCTTGAATTATTAAGTCCCCTAATTTATCCATGATGCAATGCTCTTCCGGTGAGCAAATGTATATGCTGCGATGGAAGACAACAAAGATGTCAACAAAACAGGTGACCTGGAAAACCTAAGTGTAAAGTGCCTAAAGAAATATTTAAGGGATAGAGGTACCCACCTTTCAGGAAATAAAGCCGAGCTACTGAAAAGGGCTATAGGAGTTTCAGATTATATATATGAAGACATTGAGAGAAATAAATGTACAAGACTGAATGAATGAGGAGTTTCGAACCATTGAAAAACTCAAGACACCATTGGGGAGATATTACTTGATCCGAAGCAGCTTCATGATAATTGGACATGTAATGTTGAAGACATACCATATGTTAGTGAAAATGACTTATATAATTATCTGGTGCTTAACAGTAGGCATACATTTGACTCCGAAAGTACGAAGGCCAAAAGACAGCTGAAGGCTAGTGTCTTTTATGAAGACCGCCATGTACAAAGTATTTAATTTCCATCCCCTATTAGAAGACTGCACAGATATATTTGTAAAGTGCAAAGTTATTCCTTCCCTTTCGACTGACAGAAAACGAGAAACCTAACTATGACTTTTGTATTTGTTTATCCAAGGAAACCTGGAGCGTTTATTCTGATGGTTGTACATGCAGTGCTGGGTAAGAGTATTTCCTTTTTTTTAACCAAAAATAATAAATATTAGTAAAAAAAAAAAAAAACAATTCTTTATTGCGCACACTTTCTGCAGAATCCATTAAAATTAAACCGCTTTTATATTAACATTCATCAAATTTTAAGTCTAATGTTCCCGTACCATTGCAGTTTGTATATATTTAACGCTTATTTTGGGGCTTTGAGTCCATTTTCAAGTGAATGAATGTTAAATTAAAGTGAACCGGCCATGAAGGGTCATTATTCACTGTTTTATCTTTCAAAAGAAAGTTATTTATATTTTCCCGTGGGGTAAGGAATGGTGCCACATCGCCACGAGCGTGTATGCACACATAGTGTGCTATTTAATTTGATCGTCATGTCGCGCCCCTATTGAGGGACTATCGACTTAAATGTAGTACCTGGGTGAGTGGGAATGGATCAAACATGCACTCAACCCTATCAACCAATCTGAAGGGGTGTACTAGAGGTGCAATGTCACCAAATAATGACTGGTGAAGAATGGTTTTCACGTCTCGTCATTTTTAGGGTTTCTAGTCGCGAAAAAGGAGCAAAAGATCCGATAAGGCAGCCCATGTATGTCGACAGCCTTGAAACACCCTAGCCATACTTATTTCAAATCAGGTCCAGTTTCACTAATGGACGGAAAATATACCAATAATGTGTAAGCCATATGTGTAATTCAATCACATTTTGTGTAGTTGAAGATTTTTTTCTAACTCCTAACATACCAATGTTTCTAGTACCCAGTGTACGTATTGTAAGTCCCTAACAATTTTAATTCTAGAATGTCTGTGTGACATATGTAGCTTGGTCACTGTCAGGTTATATGGATTGTGAATTTTGATTGGTGGTGTTCGAAATTGTTCAAGTTAGTTTTCTCAAATGAGCTTGTCAATTAGAGCTTTCGTACCAAATGAGAGCTCTGTATTGGCTAAATGGCAGTAGCCCTTAGAAGGGCTTTTTGATGGAGAGTTACGTAATGGTATCCAGTCTTGCCCCATCTGGTTTGTAGCCGTCAAGTCAAAATAAAAAAAGGCTTAGAGACCAACTTGCTGGTCTATCATTAGAACATAAAAGACATGTCCAACCCTTGAGCAACAAATTTTTTTCGCACTAAATTACGAGTTATGCGTAAACGTATATGGATTACGCTTTTTCGGTATATCCACCTTCCAGAAATCTCGTTTTTATTAACATTCCATTTATCCCACAGACCATATTTTAGAAAAGACCGCTTTACGTAACTACAATATACGAATACATGTAATCTTGTCCGTGGATTTGTACTTTCCTACAGTAACATGTTCTATTTATAGCAAACCTTGTTCTACTTTCCCACGAATTCTATTTATAGCATCTGTATGGCTGAGTGAGGAGAGAATATTTATTTATGTGGCTACTATATATGATGTCCAAATTATATGTACAACAACTTTTGGAAATTTGCTTATTGTCGATATCACGTGACTGTATGACCCAGGTTTGCGAGATTTGTGTAGTCACGTGACTAGAAATGCAAATAACCAGATCCGCGACAAATTTCAGCAATGATGTACTTTCGTCTCGTCTGTCAGCAGATTAAAGGCATAACAAATGCTATGCTCACGATGTTTGAGAAAATAAATCATATTCCTATCGATTTCATGCTGGTATATCTCGATGAAAGATCGTTCAAGTTTGCTGGGCCGGCATGTAAGCTGTTACCCATGCTGACATTAAATGTTGTCGGCAAATTCCAACTTTTTGATAGGAAATGCGCTCTGACCCCAACAAGAATGTCCAAATATCAAAACTGGGGTGGCAAGGGTCAGAAGAAACTCGGACTACTCAGACCAGTGTGCTGCTAATGATATATCATATTTTGATAGTATTGTCGACAAATATTTTGTGAACGGGTACTCGTCATTAATTTTCAATACCCGGGTATTTTGCTACGGTCGGGTACCCGGGTACCCTTTGACAGCCCTAATGGCAGTTTCACTGTTAAAACCTGAAGCTAGGCTGTCGAGGTTGATGGCAGTGTTCCAGTACCAATGAGTAGGGCTTTCCTCTGTATTTTATTTAGTTTGTTTAAGTGACGTTTGGGTGCCGTAGTGTATAATTGGCACCCATAGTCAAGTTTAGATCTTATTAATGCCCTATACAGTGTTAAAATAGTTTCTTGGTTGGCACTCCACTGAGTGCCTTTGAGGCTTCTTAATAGATTTAAGTCCTGGTTGCATCTTTTAACTAGTTCATCTATAGGATGTCCCCATGTTAGGTGTTCATCAAAGTACGTACCCAGAAATTTAGCTACTTTTACGAATGGTATTTCTTTATTTTGTATTGTTAATTTGGGATATTGTTTGAATTTCTTATGTTGGGTGAAAAGTACAGCTACCATTTTTTGGTGCAATAGTTTGAAGCCCCATTTATCAGCCCATTTTCCTATGTTATTTAAGCTGGTTTGATGTTCAGCCAAATGTTGGTGGTTGGAGGGGTTGCCTGCTCTCCATAGTCCACTATCATCAGCAAATTGTGATAATCCAATTTTAGGTGATGCCAAATTTGTGTCAAGGTCGTTTATCATTAGATTAAAGAGGGTGGGGCTGATTACACTCTCTTGTGGAGTTCCATTTTCAAGGGTGTGTTCCTCAGAGTAAGTTGCCCATACCCTAGTTATAATTTTCCGGTCGGTCAGGAAATTTTCTATGAAGTTGAACATACGACCCGTAATGCCGTAATGATTTAATTTGGCTATAAGGCCTTTGGTCCATACAAGGTTGAATGCTTTTTCCAGATCAATAAATACCGCAATTAAGTTTATATCTGCTTTTCTTACAGAGTTAAATGCCAGTTTGATAGCGGTTTCTGATCTTATTAATTGATCCATAGTGGATCTTTTATTTCTAAACCCACATTGATTTTCAGAAATCAAGTTGTTACTTTCAAGGTGGTGTTTAAGTCTATTGGTAATAATTGTTTCCATTATTTTGCATATGTTGTTAGTAAGAGAGATGGGTCTGTACGAATTGATATTGTTTGTATCTTTATTTGGTTTGAGTATGGGTTTTACTATCGCTGTTTTCCATTTTTTAGGTAGCCATCCTGTCTCCCATATTTTGTTTAGCATTTTTATTTTTGAGTTAACCAAGTTAATGGGTAGGTTTTTGTTTATTACATATCATATATGGTCTACCCCAGGTGAAGTTTCTTTTTTGAATTTGACTGCCTGTTCCCATTCATGTAGTGTTATGTCTGTATTTAGATGTGATAGTTTGGGTCCCAGGTCTTTAAATAGTTCCTTAAAATTAATTTCAGTTTTAGCTCTGTGATTTTGAAATTCCTTGGTGTGGTTGTTATTACTGCTCATTTTTTTGAAGTGTTGGGGTAATGAGTCAGCTTGTTTCTTATTGTTACTAGTGTTGTTTATTTTGGGGTGGTATTGGTGTGCTTTGCCTTGATAGTTCTAATTTTATCCCACACCTGTTTGGAGTTAGTTCTAAAATTTAAACTACTGCAGTATTTTTGCCAAGTTTTTTCTTGTAACTGCTTAATTAAGTATTTGAGTTTGTTATCCTGATTTTTATACTCTGAGAAGTGAGTAGTGTTATTAGTTCTTTTAAATTTATTTAAAGCTCTGATTTTTGCCTGTCTGGTTAATTTAATTTCCTCATTCCACTGCGGTACACTTGGCTTTCTTGTTTTGCCGTTAGTTTTGAGTATACTGCTGGTGGCTGCCTGAGTTATAATCTTAATTATATTATCATAGTAGATTCATCTGATTCTATATCTTGCATATTTGTATTAATTATTATTTCTTGAAAATATTCCCAATCAGCTTTAGTATTATTCCACCTGGGGATTTTGTTATTTGATTCAAATTGTAGGGACATTTGCAGCTTATTGATAATGGGAAGGTGGTTACTCCCCATGGGGTCGAATCGATCCACACCCCACTCCACCACCTGTGCCAATCTGGGTGTGCACATGGTGAGGTCAATGGCGGATAGGGTGCCGTGAAACGGATTGAGTCTGGTCTTGGCACCATCATTGAGTATAGTTAGGGTGGATTCAGTGGCCCATGTCTCCACCCACTTACCCCTTCCATCCGACAATTCCCCCCCCCCAGTTCATTGTGGGCGTTGAAATCTCCGCAAATGATCGTAAGTTTGGATTTAATGCATTTGGTTAACTTTTTTAGTGCTAATTGATGGTTGAATTTAGTATTTCTTCCTGGGTCATAAACATTGAAGCGAGAAAATATAATGATTTATATATTTGTTCAGTTGTCATTACAATATATACTTCTATTCATTAACCGCTGGACATCGTCGTTAATGCGAACTACTGATTACGTCAGTCAGTGTAACAAATAAACACGCGTATTTGAAAATGAGTTCAGAAGCCATTTGAGTTTATTTATCTACTGGTAGTAAAAATATCTCAATTAAGGAAGACACGAAGACCACAGACCAGTTGGCAATTAATCTTACCGGTATTGGCTCCATGAAAATAGCATGCTGTGTTTATAATACAAACATTTTATTTTTTAAATACACGTTTTGTTCTCTCTCTCTCTCTCTCTCTCTCTCTCTCTCTCTCTCTCTCTCTCTCATAATAACAACATATTTTTAAAACGTTGAGCAGAATGAGACCGATTTTGTAAATTTGTTTTGTACATTATTTTGTCGAGTGTCTTGATCCCTTTATTTTTCGTACACGGTCATTACTACAAAATGATAATTATTTATTTGACATATAATTTTTCCTACATTGAAAAAAATAATTATTTTTTCATGTACGAAAAATAACATGAAATACGGTATTTAGCTGGAAATTTGCATTTGGATTTGTAATGACCCCAGTGTTGACACTTTGTGCAGAATCTAGGTTTTTTATGTACTGTTCAATCCGGTACCTAGTTCCTGATTTCCCTAGCTTGATTAGTGTTGGTAGGGGGGTCAAGGTTTCCAATATGGTGACATTGGTTACCTTTTTTCCTTTGTTTCCTATTTGATATACATGTATATATATAAGAGATAAATAATGATCTTACCTAATTATGTTTTATTGAAGAGCTGATATCAAATATGAATACAGTGTATCAGTTATTTAGAAAATCACTTCTTCTCAGTGTTTCTGTTTAAGGAACAATACAAATAAACATGATAATATGAAGAAAAAAACAATTGTTTTAGAGCACATTACAGCTACTCCTCTAAATTGAACATGCTTTGATGAAACAGGCTGTGACATTCTATCCAACATAGATGGACGTTGCAAATGACACAGCCATATTTGGTTTCTTTACGTCTCCTTTATTCCATGCTTGGTACAGTATTTGCAGGTGGTTTTTTTACCTTTTAAGTGTCAGCAGTCTGTGTGTCTCAGTATTGTCCTGTATCACTGGGGCTACAGATGTTGGATGCCTGGCATTACATTTTGTATTCCTTCATTGGATAGAAGATTGTCATTTGATCAATAAAAACTATAGTCAGGAATTTTGATTATCCCCATTATGATCAACATGCCAAGAAAGGCAGACATTTCAGGCACACTGGTCTCTGTCCAGTTAACATCAACAATTTCATTTTGCACATTTTGCTCAGCTGCAAATTTGTTTGTTTCACTGTCCAACTGAAAAATATAATAGAAAATAGTCTAGTTCAGGTGCTATTTCCTGCAAATTATGTGATTTTCCTGACCGCTGAGTAAATAGACTTATGTCAATATCTTCCATGTCTGCAAACCAAGTTGGCTGATCATCATCAGTGTCATTACAGTCTGATGCAACGTTCCTTGTAATATCTTCCATGTCTGCAAACCAAGTTGGCTGATCATCATCAGTGTCATTAGAGTCTGATGCAACGTTCCCTCTAAGCTGCATGCGCGCAGCTGCTCAGGCATCCCCATGCAGCTAAATTGTCAATTTTTGCTCATTCCAGCGTTAAATTTTGCTCGTCACCGTAATGCTTGCACAGTGCAGCGCGCACATCTACCATTCGCTTAGAGGGAACGTTGGTCTCATGACATTTTATTGTCGATATCTGATGACAGAATTTCAGATACTTCGTCATTAAACGCATCATTGTTTAATAAATTTTGTATTTCGTCGGAACTGAATCCAGAAAAATTGTTTTCACTTCCAGACAAATCACTGTAATCGACAGACGAGGACGACATTGCCATGATGAAATCAAAGAATTCCTTTCGTAAATAAAAGCAATTCACTTCTGGTATCGTCTGTTATACGATTTGATTGAAACTTCGCATATTAAAATAAATGGAAAAAATGAATAACACAGACAATCTTAATTGTGTTATTTTATAATAAATTACCGCACTTTCATCAGATTTCATGTTTAAACATGTTAATGGTACTATATACATTACCATGTATGGAAGAAGACTTGTCATTTTTGCCGCGCATTTTAAGAATTTGATTTTCTACATAAAAATCATGATAACATACTGAATTTATACTACTAATGTCAAATTCAGCATCATATTTCAATATATTACGATTACACGTTTTGAAAAAGCCATATTATTTACATCAAATTGCGGTAATACAATTGGCTAATGACTCCATTTTAGATGCGACCGTGGAAAACCCCACCACGTATAATTGGTCGGTTAAATTTAGATTTATAAGTTATAAAGCAACGAAAGCAACGACATACATAATTAAAATCAAATGTTAGTAGAGATGAGTTTTGTTTACCAGCGTCGTTTGGTTACCATGCGGCAAATCAACATTTAAATGGAAGATATATCATATTTATTGGTCGATACTGTGTATGATGTAGAAAAGCATAGATGGGGGGGGGGGCAAAGATAAAGGAGTAGAAATGCATAGACAGGGTGCAAAGGTAAAGGCGTAGAAAAGCGTAGATGGGGAGTAAAGGTAAATTACGGCCTGAACAATGAACAAGCACTGACTAGCATTGAAAGGTTAGCCAATGCAGCAATATCAGACTACCTGAATGAAATTCTGTATAAACATATACTTGTATCTGGGTTTGATCCCTGGTATAGTCATATCAAAGAATTATAAAAATGATACTAACAGCTGTCTCGCTTGGCACTCACATTAAAAGGTTAGTCCTAGGACTGGTCAGCCTTTGTGTCAGGATAATGTGACTTGGTGGGACACAATCATACATTCTGTTTCATGATGCCTCAATGCTAGATATCACTATAAACTACCACACTGCATACATCATAGTGATATGACTGAAACATTGTTAAAACTACGTTACAAGATCCAAATCACACACACACACACACACACACACACACTTATATCTGGTTATTACATCTCTTGTTAATCTCTTTATCAGTCATGGTTTTCTTGTTAACATGATAACATGTGACCTAATACCATCACCACATTTTGATCACCTATTAAATGAGTTCAACATTTTGGTAACCAGTGTATGACTACCTCGGGAATTATTTTTGTAATGGTGGTTTCCTTCCATATATAGGACAGTCTCTCCAGCTAAGAATTTCTTCAGCTGCTGTGTTTGCTGAATGTGGCAGCAGACCTCTTAGTTCTGGATCTCCATTTTATGCATCCAATACAAATGATCATGTTGTCCCAGTGGAAGTTGATACTTTGCACCTTGAACCAACTTCTCATAATCTTAACAAGTACAATGTTCCATTTCATCATATGGGCAACCTCACATGGCATATGCTGGGTATATCTTTGCATAGTACAACACAATACATCATGCTCATGGATGTCAGCACAGACACCAATCAATTGTGCCTCTCAAGGTCATCATTTACCTATATACATTCTTGGGATTAAAGTCATTTTGAGTACCTTTCATTGGTTGCTAGATGAATCTAGTAGATGAGATATACTGGAAGTAAGTTCTTTTTCTTTTTCTTCCTGTCAATGCCACAGTGGTGATTTATCTCAATGACAAGGTAGACCCAAGTCTTGTTTGGGATTGTCTAAATTGCAGTCTTCATTGACAAACCCGCATTCAGGTTTGTCATATTCCTGGCTAATCAGCAAGCAGAATAGTCTATTTTGTCTGTAGAGTTTTTGGAATGTCAAACTCATCCAACTTTTGTATCACCAGTCACATAAAGTTCTTAGCCCAGTGGAGGAGTGAATCACTTTAACAAGATGGCCCTCCACTTGAGAAGTGCACGAAGGTGGATAATGTTCACACTGTTGTGCACACAATAACAATTTGCACTACTGCAGGCTTCAATACCTCAAATGCTGCTAACTGCTGTATTATCATTGAGATAGGATAGTGTACAAAACATAGATCTGTCTGCTCATCGAAACTTGACAACAAACATCCAAAGACATCGGCTTAAAGCAAAATATATCATGATTTACTAATCAGGCTGAAGAACATACCAGTTGAATATCTATTAAGAGACTCGTTGATTCACCTCTCAGATAAAGTCTGCATCCCAATAACATTAACTATAGCAGGCACAATCAGCGAAATACAAAAGATATATTGTTTAATTGAATTGCAGTCGGTTTAAGATTTGCCTTTAAAAGGCCCTTTATTGTCAACACATGCAGTTCCAGAAATTGCTATGGCTCTCAGATATTTTAGGTTATTCAAATGTTTATCTATCATGGTATTTGCATGTTTACTATAGGAACTCAATTAGTACAATGAATCATTCTGTTCCATTAGTAACTGATGCATTCACAGATTTGCTGCCGATGGTTATCAAGGGGAAATTACTCTAAATGAATTCTTGGTTGGCAGACAAGTTGTAGCTTTTTATTTAAGGGAGCAGGGGCCAGATTTTGTGTACAAATGTAATACTGCAATCAACGACCTAGCATAAAACAAATCATCAAAAATGAAATACACAAGTATGGTCAAAAAGGTCCAATGTTTTAGATACCTGTATTAAAACAAAGCGTAAGAAGAGTATCCACAATACGAGCGAAGTTGATGGCAATTCATAGCAGAAGACGTCATGTATGAAGGTCATTTATGTCACCATGTGATGCTTACAGTGCAAACATAAGCCCTTTTGCTAGACAACAATTTTGCAAAACAGTGTGTTTTAAACGGGCTGATGCCATTGAAAATACTTGTCAACTAAGCCTTTGTTTTAGATATTATACTTGCTTTAAACCCATCCACAATACGAGAGAAGTTGATGGCAATTCATAGCAGACGATTTATCATGTATGAAGGTCATTTATGTCACCATGTGATGCTTACAGTGCAAACATAAGCCATTTTGCTAGATGACAATTCTGCAAAACAGTGTTTTAAACGGGCTGATGCCATTGAAAATATTTTTCAACCATGACTTTGTTTTAGATATTCTACTTGCTTTAAACCCATGTGTTTACTGCTATGGGAGGCTAGCTCTTCTTCCTAGCCAACTACATGTATTGTTATTTCACTATCAACTTACTGCAGAGTAGCTATGGAAGATGTACATGTATGACATCAATTTCAAGAACAACACAATCCCTAGTTTACAAATATATCCATATCTTTAAATACTAGTAGTTAACAATAGCTGCAAAAGTCACACCATAGCCTTAAGAAATTTGCCAAGGGCCAATTTATGATGGAAAATCTTTTGTGCAAAATACTAAAAATGGTAAGATGCTTTCAGAAAGTGTCTACTTGGCAGCAAAAATCAATGCAATATTTACATTGTGAGTTGTGACTGACTGCATTTTGTGAAAGATTTCAAATTGTTTGCAACCTACAATCCTTTTGAACTATGTTTACCACCATAGCATCATGAATGTCAAGAAGAGGTTTGGAAGTTATACATTTTAGTAGGGAATGACAGAAATGCAATGTTAGTTGTCAGTGACAGAAGTAAAAAGTTTCTATAAATTCTTCTAGCAAACCTAAAGAAATCAAACATTAACGTCAATAATGTGCTTTATAAGTACTATTAGACTTATATAAAATAAGCAGTTCCTCAACTTTTCATTATCATTCTGTTGATACTAATAGTAACTGTAATAGAGACCTAAATATAATAGAAACAATTGACATTGATGTACTTTTAACATTGAGTGAAAACAATAATTTCAGATGCATGAAACTGCCACTTAATTTCAAACCTTTCCACCCTATTCAATTGAACTTAAGAAATTTCAAGATAATAATAATAATAATAATAATAATAATAATAATAATAATGAGGACTTTGTATATCGCCTAATCTTTAAAAGCTCTAAGCGCTTTACACCATCAATAATTATATGACTACACTACAGAACAACAAATGACAAAAACAATGAAATTGGAAAACATAAAAACATGCTGAAAATATATAAGATACAAAACATGATTAGGTCGCTAAGTTTGTCCATGAAGTCGAAACAGGCGAGTCTTGAGAGCACTCTTAAAAGGGACCACTGTGTATTTGTGTCTAATTTCAATGGGCAATTCGTTCCACGTCGCCGGGCCCTGGTATGCAAATGAACGTTGTCCATATATGCATAACATTGAAACATTTCCTATTATCATCCAAGTATGGGATAAGAATCTCTTATGTCAACTTCACAGTGAGGACATGAAGGCAGAAACTATATTAAGGTATATCATGTGGAAAGAATTTTCTCTGATGAAAGATTTTGGATCCTGATGCTTGAAAAACTGAATTCAATTTATTTAAAGGCAATTATACCAGAGCTCTTCTCTGAACGTATCAAGCGTGGCATGTCATTACATAATCAGTATGTATAATGCGCATTAGTCCACTTTTACATCACATGACATTATCAAGGACTGTATAATTCCTTTTTTACTGGTATATACGTGCATCACTCAGCTGTATCTGTCAAATGAACTATGATTATTTACAAAGGTCCATTGAGATGTAGACATTCAAACATTGTGTCCAAAAATATGCCATGTTCAAGTCATTCTGAATACAAACTTTTGGTGTGTGTCAGTTTTGTTAATATAGTTTTATTATACTTCTGTACATAGCTGAGGAGTTGGGGTTAGAATTAATGTTTTGCAGAAAGCACTTGTCAAATACAATTTTTAGGAAATATTGGGCCAAGTTCATGTGTGTGTGTGTGTGTGTGTGTTTGAGAGAGAGAGAGAGAGAGAGCTCTTTAGAAAATTGGTATCTGTGTGAAACACCAACCACATGTGTGCAAGAACATAAATAATTGCGTAACAAGTGCATGTGTGTTTGTCACTGTCACAACAATTTAAATATGTTTATCTTGTGATATGTTAACTCTGAATTTAATTTAACTTCAGTTTTCTATATATAAAAGAAACAATGTTGTTGGATCATATCATGTGCATTCAATAAAAAAGGATAGAAACTTTTTGTGTGTGCTTGTTTTTATTTAATTATTGATTGCTTGGGTATTCATTTATTTCTCTTAATACACAAACACTACACTTTTAAATGACAACATATTGACTTGCTCATGCATTTTACATACAGTATAATGTATAATTTTGCTGGGACCACTGATTGTACAATTACTTCTTATAAGTAGAACATGTAATTTATGTGCATTCTTTAAAGAAAGATTTTATATGGGCCAATGTGGCTGATAGATTCCAAGTCCTTATTTGAAGTAAACATCATGCTAAATAGCATGCAAGAAAAATATAATAAATTTTGACAGTATAGATTTTGATTATTATGGATGTTCAGATTTAATCATGATATATATAAATGTAGGTAAACAAAATCAAAATGGTTACCATGGTGTTATTTACACTCAAATATAAAGAAAATGTGTTCAACCAAAAATCCGATTGTGACCTCTTGCCCACATAGCCAGCACATTGTTGCATAGTTAATCAATCATTTAAATCAATCATTGTGTTCATTATCATGAAGTAGTATTTGCTAGAGATTTGCCAATGCCACACAAATTTTCAAACTGTTGCTAGCCTGCTGTGATAGAGTGATAGGCATGACACCCTGCAGAATGCGAAAGTTCTTGACCTTCTCAATAGTTCTTTCTACATCTACTCTTAAATTTGCTATTCTTTCTGTTTCTCTAACCTGATGTCTATTAAATCTCTGAAACATCAGTGCTGGAATGATCAACTGGATTTCTCTTGGAGTAGTCAGGTCAGATATAAGGAAACCTTTATCAGCCATAATTGCATCTCCTAGTTCACAGTTTCCTATATCCCACTAGCCTAGGTGTGAGCTGTTTATCACTGATACTTCTAGCCCACAAATATGATACAAATGTTATTAGACCAGAAGGTAGTTCATATGTGATTTGTAGTTTGAATACATCAGTGACTTGTTTGCAAGTGATTGAGGTGTTCTGTGTATATTTCTGTACAGTCAATTATTACTCTGCAAGAAGAATACTTCTTGAATTTGTGAGGCATATACTTAATAACAAGTGCACGCGATTGCAAGGAAATCAAAAAGCACAATTTTTCACTCAAATATGATATGCAACTTATTTGTAATGTGACTTCACATAGTCTTTGAAATACGAAATATTCCTGCCAAGTCTTGCAACAAAAGACAAAGCCGTAACCACATCAAAACTAAAATAAATTCATTCATTGGTCTTAAAAGTCTGGGGTGATCATGATTTTTGCCATCTCCTTTTCATTGTGATGTACTCCAGCGTCATTCATTGTATCAACTAAAAGACTTTTTCCTGAATGTCTGTAGATGAATCCACCTGTATACTTACCAAATGTCTCAGTCTGACATGAACAGTAATTATCATCTGTCTGTATACCAACAGTAGTGACTAAAGTCTCTGAAACTGTTTGAACTCCATTTTCATTACAATCTACAGTTAATGGATATATATACATATATATATATATATATATATATATATATATATATATATATATATATTTATATATATATATATATATATATATATATATATATATATATATATATATATATATATATATATATATATATATGGATGTCCTTCTGTTAGAATCTACACATCTTATTCTCCAACTGCTCTATAGTAGTCATTGAAAATCAGTTATACCTGTTCTGCGCAACAAGTTGTCTTCAGTGTTGTTTGGTCTTCACTTTTTTCAAAATCACTCGCAGCATCAGCATTGAGATCCATTGAATTAGGCTGTTATGCAGCTGACTTATCTGAGGAGCCCTGAAAAGATATGTGAAATTTAACAATATTGGTCATATATCATTTGACATTATTTAAGTTTTCAATAACTTAACTTATAATTTCAGGGCAAATCAGTATGTGCTTTAACCTTATACAAATATGAGCTAATATACCTTATTTATTACTTATTTATTAACATGTGACATTAGATTTAACATTCTTAATTCAAGCATGCAGTTGAGATACAAAATGCACAATCTTACTACATATTGAATAAAACTGATAGTTTGCTGGTTTTTTTAAAATATATCATTATCTCTCCATATTAAATGTAAAAGATACCTTTCTTTTTTATAAGCACAATAAAGCTTTCAAATATATAAAAGCAGTTTTCCAATGGAGTTATTCTTTAAAAAAAATCAGATTCAATTCCCTCGGACAATTCAAATATCTTTCTTTTCGACTTCTTGTTGAAATCGATGGAATGTTGTGTTCTTGGGTAAATTTTCTATCTAAGGAATGGGATGAACACAGGCAGTCATGTATGTTGTAAGCAAATTGTGGCATCAAAAATTTAATACGCCTTACCCATGCTTTTCCCGACCTTTTGTCTGCAGGAAACTTGTGAAGAATTATAGTTTTGTTGCCAACATATTTTCCCCGATAATTGGAACACACACTGCAGTAATGTCTCTTCCCTGTCTCTTTTGCATGCTAGTTGATGCATCCTTAACGGGAGTATTGCTCGCTGGAAATTTGAATTGTAAATTCACGAACACAGTTTTCAATGTACCAAAGAGCTCTTCAAAGTGAGCCTTTTTCAGGGGCGATTACAACTCTTATAGAACTGGCCCATTAGCAATTTGATAGTGTTTGATACATTTTGGTAGTAGTAAATTGATAATTTAAGTAGTTATTGGTGGTAATAAAGTGATAATTTAAATAGTTATTAATAGTAGTAAATTCATAATTAAAGTAGTTATTGGTAGTAGTAAATTGATAATTTAAGTAGTTATTGGTAGTAGTAAATTGATAATTTAAGTAATTATTGGTAGTAGTAAATTGATAATTTAAGTACTAATTGGTAGTAGTAAATCGATAATTTAAGCAGTTATTTGTCGTAGTAAAGTGATAATTTAAGTAGTTATTGGTAGTAGTAAATTGATAAATTAAGTTGTTATTGGTAGTAGTACATTAATAATTTAAGTAGTTATTGGTAATATTAAATTGATAATTTAAGTAGTTAATGGTATGGTTGTAGTACATTGATAATTTAAGCAGTTATTTGTCATAGTAAAGTGATAATTTAAGTACTTATTGGTAATAGTAAATTGATAATTTAAGTAGTTATTGGTAGTAGTACATTGACAATTTAAGTAGTTATTGGTAGTAGTAAGTTGATATTGTAAGTAGTTATTGGTAATAGTAAATTGATAATTTAAGTAGTTAATGGTATGGTTGTAGTACATTGATAATTTAAGCAGTTATTTGTCATAGTAAAGTGATAATTTAAGTAGTTATTGGTAATAGTAAATTGATAATTTAAGTAGTTAATGGTATGGTTGTAGTACATTGATAATTTAAGCAGTTATTTGTCATAGTAAAGTGATAATTTAAGTACTTATTGGTAATAGTAAATTGATAATTTAAGTAGTTATTGGTAGTAGTAAATTGATAACTTAGGTAGTTATTGGTAGTAGTAAATTGACAATTTAAGTAGTTATTGGTAGTAGTAAATTGATAATTTAAGTAGTTATTGGTAGTAGTAAATTGATAATTTAAGTAGTTATTGGTAATAGTAAATTGATAATTTAAGTAGTTATTGGTAGTAGTAAGTTGATATTGTAAGTAGTTATTGGTAATAGTAAATTGATAATTTAAGTAGTAATTGGTAGTAGTAAATTGATAATTTAAGTAGTTATTGGTAGTAGTAAATTGAAAATTTAAGTAGTTATTGGTAGTAGTAAATTGATAACTTAGGTAGTTATTGGTAGTAGTAAATTGATAATTTAAGTAGTTATTGGTAGTAGTAGTAAATTGATAATTTAAGTAGTTATTGGTAGTAGTAAATTGATAATTTAAGTAGTTATTGGTAATAGTAAATTGATAATTTAAGTAGTTATTGGTAGTAGTACATTGACAATTTAAGTAGTTATTGGTAGTAGTAAGTTGATATTGTAAGTAGTTATTGGTAATAGTAAATTGATAATTTAAGTAGTAATTGGTAGTAGTAAATTGATAATTTAAGTAGTTATTGGTAGTAGTAAATTGATAATTTAAGTAGTTATTGGTAATAGTAAATTGATAATTTAAGTAGTTATTGGTAGTAGTAAATTGATAATTTAAGTAGTTATTGGTAGTAGCAAATTGATAATTTAAGTAGTTATTGGTAGTAGTAAATTGATAATTTAAGTAATTATTGGTAGTAGTAAATTATTAATTTAAGTAGTTATTGGCAGTAGTAAATTGATAATTTAAGTAGTTATTGGTAGTAGTAAATTGACTATTTAAGTAATTATTGGTAATATTAAATTGATAATTTAAATAGTTATTGGTTGTAGTACATTGATAATTTAAGTAGTTATTGGTAGTAGTACATTGATAATTTAAGCAGTTATTGGTATTATTAAGTTGACAATTTAAGTAGTTATTGGTAGTAGTACATTGATAATTTAAGCAGTTATTGGTATTATTAAGTTGACAATTTAAGTAGTTATTGATAGTAGTAAATTGATAAATTAAGTTGTTATTGGTAGTAGAACATTAATAATTTAAGTAGTTATTGGTAGTAGTACATTGATAATTTAAACAGTTATTGGTATTATTAAGTTGACAATTTAATTAGTTATTGGTAGTAGTACGTTGATAATTTAGGTAGTTATTGGTGGTATTATACTGATAATGTAAGTAGTTATTGGTAGTAGTAAATTGATAATTTAAGTAGTTATTGGTAGTAGTACATTGATAATTTAAGTTGTTATTGGTAGTAGTACATTGATAATTTAAGTTGTTATTGGTAGTAGTAAATTGATAATTTAAGTAGTTATTGGTGGTAGTACAATATTTAATTTACATAATTATCAATTATCAATAATCATGGTGCAAACCACCAACTTGCAAATTAACTCAGGATACAAACATTTGGTTTTAGCTCACAATTCTATTTATTCTATTTTTGTATTGCCTTAGAATCTATAAATGACAATGCTTATTTAAATCTTAAATTTTACTAGAATGTGATTAAAGACCTCCTTTTAGTTTACTTTAATCAATTTCTGTTTTTTTTTTAAATGCTCAAAATATCTGACTGTGTACTTACTTGCAACATCTTAGTCTTACACACAAAAATTATAGTTATTACACAAATACCGTATGCTTTTAATTTCATTTTGTAATATATGAGGAAAAAGAAAACAGTGTTAACATATCATGTTATTTGTATGGAATCCAGATGTCATGATGAATTTTGCTGACCAATACTGTGCTAGTTAAAAGTTGACTTTTATCATCTTGATAATTGTAAAAGGTTATAATAACCAGTAATTTTTGTTATTGTTTTGGGAGTTTAATGATATTTATAAGGATATGTATATATTATGGTCATGATACAAAGATACACAAACATATATTATCTCTTTCTACCATGGTTTTATTATTTAATGTTTTATCTGATTTGTAATTGTATGTGTACAGCAGAATTTTGGGAATGCATGATAACCACTTAGTGACTCATGTTTGTCTTGATGGATGTGAAAGCAGGCACATTATAAAGTCATCTTCAGAATGTTTGGCTGTTGTCCAATTGTTGTATTATCATTATATTCAAAAACAGTGATACACACTTTTGACTATAGAATCTTATGTATCTTATGGTATGAGGGGGGAGGTATATTTTGTTGCATACTGTGGCGTTGCCCGACCCAAAATTAAATTAGAACCATGTGTTATCAAGTAAGTCGGACAAGCCACTGTTTATTGTTACACATGACCGCAGGCTAACACCAACCCTTACGTAAGTTACCATGGCTAGGGAGGAAGCCGACTCAAAACCCGTCAGAAGTGTAATTAGCACCTGGGACTGGAACGATGTTTTGTACATCAAAGAAGCTGCCAAAAGGAGTGGGCTTGCCTTATCTTCTGGATACGCTGACTGACCGCCAGATTGAATAAGTTGAGTGGATAGGGCCCCAGCGCTACCCAATCAGAATCGAGGAAGGGGTGGGACCCTGATTTATTTTAAAATATAATATCTTTAACTTGCCGGCTAGCTTTAGTTCCCGATTACCCGTTAGGGAAGATTGTCGGTGAAGAATTGAAACTCCGTAGCCATACGTTAATTGGCGGGAAAAACCTTAGATACAGAATTCTAAGTGTAGCTTCTAAAAAGGAAGCTTCGAGGGACAGACTAGTGAGTGGTCCCAGTGTCTCCGTTATAGACGGAAGAAAGAGAAGGAAAGAGGGAAATCTGGAGAGGAAGTTTCGGGGAACAGACCAGGGAAAGTGGTCCCAATTGTCGTGATAAAGAAGGGAAGGAAAGTGACGGGAGGAGAAGTCGGGAGAGGTGAAATCCAGGAAGAGCGGAAGGATAGGATAAATAGATGAGTACAACCAAAGGCCAGGTGGAAAATCGAACTCACACTGGAAATCATAAGATGAAATAGGCTATCACTTAGAGGACAAGTGATTGTGTGACATTTAAATTTATAGGTTTCATTAAATTGTTATTGTTGAATTTCATCTTCGTGTTATATATATGACTGGGGGCTCAGAGCCGTATACCTATTTGGTCTTTAATCTAAATTTAAATTCACGAGCCAGGTGGAATTTCTATAATATTTTAATTAATATTTTGGAAGTACACCACCCCAACCTTTGCAGAACGCTACACATACCATTCCACAAGCTTGTTTTTGTGTCCAGAACATTCAATATGGAAGCATGCATAAAAAAGACGAAGTTAAAATTTGAATGAAATTGAGAAATTACTTTAATATGTTATGTGTTAACAATAACTAGTGAATGTTTATTTATCAATAATAATAATAATAATAATGATAATGACATTGAATAGAGCTTAATGTTTAAAAGCTCAAAGTGCTTTACAAGATATATAATGATATGACTACCAAAAAAACCACCATAAAATTAGAAAACATCGAAATATGCTGGCAATATTTAAGTTAGGAAACATTGGGTCTTTACGTTTGTTCTTGCTGTCGGAAAATGTGAGTTTTAACACATTAACCCCAGGCGCCATATTTACGAGGCATGAGGTAGTAGCCTATTGCAAGCTCTGTAGCGTCAAGGTCATGAATGATACACTAAAACAGGTGATATTCTAGAAAGGTAGACAGACGTAGCTCTACGATGATGCCAAATAATCATATTGCTAATTGGTTATATCATCAAGATGGTGGATGAGTTTGAATGACTATTAGTTATATCTTTACATATTATACAAATTTCTATCAGAGATATGGTACAATAGATGAAATCAGCACAACACAAAGTTTGTGAGTTATTTTACGTAGGTTGTGTTCTTACGGTACAACATTGTCACAATTATGGAAATGGTTAAATACTGAGTTATTTGTACCAGGTGAGAGATATCACACATGGATCACTTGTTATTACAGTTTTATGTCTGACATAATTTGTCTCACACTTTATTACGGCTTGCTGTAAAAGTTAGTATATGTTATGGTCATTATCTGAATGAGCATATTTCAAGAAATCATTTTACTCCATTGATACATTTTGGTGTTACTGTTCTTTTCACCATGATATATCTACAAGTCTTGTAGAATTAATGTTTGCAAGGATACTTATTTCATATTGGACATTTTGTTGCTATAATCTTGCAAGTCCAACTTCCCTTACAATTGTTTAGTATAAATGTATGACGATGGGTATACTATCATCATTTGTACTAATCTCCATGTTAGAATGTGTAGTCGAATGCCATAAATATGGGTATATTTTATATGAACAGTTGCTTACCATATCAATAGCTCATTTTTATTTTCAGAAACGGCCGAACATGTCTCGCAGGATTGTTTATTCTGGTGGTAACAACCCTGGTCCAAGTAAACGCCTCAAGTGTGATGTACAGGCTCAACAAGTAAGTTGATGGTTACTTTAATTTTGGATATTAGCCATATTCTGTGGATTGGCCTTGGGACGGTCCCATTGTCCATATATGTAAGCATCAGTGCATGACATCATGTTCAATGTTCAGTACTGTGTCTTGTCTTTTTGTTACCTGTGCTATGTTTAGCAAATGGTTTCTGACAGATTTTGATATGTGTCAATTGGTATTTTAATGACATTCATGTAGTTTGGTGCTGGACTATAAAGCTGAAAATTGAAAAAGAGATCTGTGTCATTTTTAATACAGTGAGACCCACTTATCTAAACCTTGGTTATCTTAAGAACCTGTATATGTAGAGCATTTTGATCTGGTAAAAAAAATCCCTTTGTTATGATATTTGGTCCCTGCTTATTTCTATCCCAGTTAAGTCGATACCCTCAATATGCAGGCAAATATTTCAGTCTAATGTAAGATGTGAACCCGATCAATTCGATGAAGTGCATCTTTCATGTTCATTTCTTAGAAATGTTACAAACCATGATCAGCATTCCCTTTAGTACAGGTAACTTGTACTGGCAAGGATGGAATAAGTTGGTACAAGAACAAATTGTACCAGTGCTCATGATTAAAATTGAAGAGCAAATCTCTGCCATTATAGTAGTACTATTATATTATCGAAAGGGCAAACTTATAGGATACACAAAATACTGTTGACTGGCAACTGCCTTTGTGTTTAAAACACACACAATATAAATAGGAAAACAGTTTCTGCCCTTCAAAACTTCCATCATGCAATGAATTTAAAGGCTGCTTAAAAAGAAGTTGAATTACAAGTTTGAAAGAAATTAGGGAATTTAACATTCACTGTGCTCACGCTAACAACTGATGATTGTTTTTGTGTCATTACACTTAGAGCTTGTATAACAGAGAACAAGATGAAATTTTATCTGGGAAACGTTCTGTCAAGGATTTGACATCTTAAATATCTTTCTGGCAAAGTATTCTATTATATGTTATGCATGATATCAATACAAGTAGGTACGTTAGAGTTGAGGCAACAAGATAAAATGTGGTTAGAGCGTCCATCGTGGGAGCAGGAGGTCATGGGTTCTATCCCTAGCAGTGTCATACCAAAGACTTACAAATATGGTACTAAGAGCTGTCTTGTCTGGCACCGTGCATTTTGGATGTTAGTGTTAGGACTGGTGTCAGGATAATGTGAATGGGTGGGACATAATAATACATGTCTGAGGCATGATGCCCCAGTGCTAGGCATCACTATAAACTGCCTCAATGCTGAAATCATATGATATGACTGAAAAATGGTTAAAGGTACGTTTAAAACTCCTAATCAAACAAACAAAGAAAGAATTGTATTGAAGTCACTGCAATGAAGTTAAACACTTGATTAGATGGAATAGTAACAGTAATGAATACAGTTGCTGATCACTGGCTGAAAACAATATAACATAGGAATCATGTGATAATTAGATGGAATAGTAACAGTCATGAATACAGTTGCTGATCACTGGCTGTAAACAATATAACATAGAAATCATGTGTTAATTAGATGGAATAGTAACAGTAATGAATACAGTTGCTGATCACTGGCTGAAAACAATATAACATAGGAATCATGTGATAATTAGATGGAATAGTAACAGTAATGAATACAGTTGCTGATCACTGGCTGAAAACAATATAACATAGGAATCATGTGATAATTAGATGGAATAGTAATGAATACAGTTACTGATCACTGGCTGAAAACAATATAACATAGAAATCATGTGTTAATTAGATGGAATAGTAACAGTCATGAATACAGTTACTGATCACTGGCTGAAAACAATATAACATAGAAATCATGTGTTAATTAGATGGAATAGTAACAGTCATGAATACAGTTGCTGATCACTGGCTGAAAACAATATAACATAGGAATCATGTGCTAATTAGGAGACACACAGAATATTTCTTTCTTTAACACATTAACCCCTAGCGACGACTTTACGGGGTATGAGGTAGTAGCCTACTTCCATGGTCTGTAGCGTCAAGGTCGTACATGATACACTAAAGTGGGTGGTATCATTGAAAAGTAGACAGATGTAGCTCTACAATGATAGCAAGTAATCTGGACATTTTAATTGCATTACAAAATACAGATGGAAAAACTGAAGTTTTTGGACCCTTTTTTTTTTCATCTAAAAATCTCCCATGGTCGGATTCTGAATTTGTGTCCAGATTTTAGACTTTATGACCTCAGATCTACGGCAGACCAGTCTGAGACGCACACAGACAGGCGAACCTGTGCAAAATGTAGGATAAGGTGGACATTTTGAATAAAGAGTCTTCTACATACGAAAATTATGGGTCCATTAAGCAAAAAAAAAAAAAAAAAACTCCAATTTTTGCCCTTCTGCTCATGCGCCGGCAAACTAACCAATGAAAAACATTTTCTGTATCATTAGTAACCATTTGTCTAACTGATTATTGTTTGGAAATCGATGTATTACGATGTATTCAGAAATAGTCCCCAAAATGTGTTTCCTACTCGCATTTCATGCGAAAACAGCAAAAACCTCCAGGGGTTAATGTGTTAAAAAGTCACTTTTCATGATACCACAAAATTTGAATATTCCTCGCGTATTTAATCACTTGTGCGTCAACACTGAACATGAATTACAAATTTTGCCATTCGGAGACAATTTTCTATTTTTTTTTAAAATTTTTGGTAACACATTAACCCCTAGCGACGACTTTACGGGGTATGAGGTAGTAGTCTACTTCCATGGTCAGTAGCGTCAAGGTCATACATGATACACTAAAATGGGTGGTATCATTGAAAAGTAGACAGATGTAGCTCTACAATGATAGCAAGTAATCTGGACATTTTAATTGCATTACAAAATACTGAGGGAAAAACCGAAGTTTCTGGACCCGTTTTTTTTCACCTAAAAATCGCCCATGGTCGGATTCCGAATTTGTGTCCAGATTTTAGACTTTATGACCTCAGATCTACGGCAGACCGATCTGAGACGCACACAGACAGGCGAACCTGTGCAAAAAGTAGGATAAGGTAGACATTTTGAATAAAGAGTCTTCTACATACGAAAATTATGGGTCCGTTAAGCAAAACAAAAAAAAACCCATCTCCAATTTTTTCCCTTCTGCTCATGCGCCGGCAAACTAACTAATGAAAAACATTTTCTGTATCATTAGTAACCATTTGTCTAACGGATTATTGTTTGGAAATCGATGTATTACGATGTATTCAGAAATAGTCCCCAAAATGTGTTTCCTACTCGCATTTCATGCGAAAACAGCAAAAACCTCCAAGGGTTAATGTGTTAAAAATATTGCCCAATCATAATATCTTAGAAGAATTAATACTACATCACAATTATAGTATTTCCAGGCTGAAACATTTTAACTAAAAGTCTATAAGTTCTTTGTCCACCTAGGAGAAGTTAGAATGACTTCCTCTTGGTTCAGGCCTGGTGCCAAATCCTGTGGATGCTTCAGTCACTACTTAAGCTTTTGCAAAGCCAAACGCTCTTTTAAAACAGAGTTATCTCACATGCCAATAACAGTTGAATAAACATTTATTGGCCATAACAAAAGCTTGTTTATCAATGTGTTTGACACCAAATCACTTGGTGGGTAGTGAGATAGTTACCATCTAGCATATCAGATTTACAAACCAGCTATGTGGTTCCAATATCCCATACCTCATGATCTTGACATTCTCATGCCAACCTTTATCGTCTAATCTCCTCTTTAATGGTCAGGTTGAGGAAATATTAATACAAGCCGCAAAGTAGACCAAGCTCATTGCACCCCCCCCCCCCATCTCATATACAGTGGAGGGAATGTCAGGGAAATTAATACAATTTGACATGGAACTTCAAGACACAAACCTCAAGGAAGCAGCCCTACTGAATCTACAACTCATGAAAAGTTCTTTTGTCCCAAGCAAAAGTAAACAGAAGGCATAAAACTGGTGATCATTTGTGTCAGCAATATATACTCTGTTCTAAATAATGACATTGTTTTCATGCCATCTTTATCACTGATCCAGATACTATGAAGGCTCCATTTCTTCTATGTCAAGTGGTGACATGATTTGTGATAAAGACCTATAGATCCTCATCACACTTCCTCCTTTTGTTTAGCTTTTGCTATGGTACAAAGTCCCAGGATTAAGAATCACCACTCTTCAGCACAAAAAAAGAAAAAATCCAGAACCTTCTCTAGTAAATGGTGGTATAATTTGTCCACAATTTAAATTCACAAGACTTTTATTTGAAGCTGTACCTGGTTCTATGGGCTAATGGCATTCTTCACCTCATCATCAACCTAAGAAAACAGTGTTCTGCACCCCTTAGTTTAGGATGGAAACACAACAACAGGTCCTAAATTAAATCCAGGAGGGAGACTACACAGTGTGAATTACAAGATATATCCTAATTTCAATGTCTTCTAGGACGTTTTTGTAATTCTGCTACAATAACGCTGTTTACCACTTCAAGGAATTCTTTTTTCGACTCGTCATTAGCCCTTTGGTTTACATTGATGAATCAGGTAAAAGTGACTTTCTGTGCCACTTCCAATGCAGCAATATCAGACTACCTGAATAAAATTCTACATAAACATACACTTGTATCTGGGTTCGATCCCTGACATAGTCAGATCAGAGAATTATAAAAATGTTACTAACTGATGCCTCACTTCGCACTCAACATATCAGCACAGATGCCAATCGATTGTGCCTCTCAAGGTCATCATTTACCTATAAACATTCTTGAGATAAAAGCCATTTGGAGTACCTTTCATTGGTTGCTAGACGAGCTATACTGGAAGTAAGTTCTTTTTCTTTTACTTTCTGACAATGCCACAATGGTGATTTCTCTCAATGACAAGGTAGACGCAAGTCTTGTTTGGGATTGTCTAAATTGCAGTCTTCGTTGACAAACCCGCATTCAGGTTTTTCATATTCCTGGCTAATGAGCAAGCAGAATTGTCTATTTTGTCTGTAGAGTTTTTGGAATGTCAAACTCACCCAACTTTTGAATCACCAGTCACATAAAGTTCTTAGCCCAGTGGAGGAGTGAATCACTTTAACAAGATGGCGCTCCACTTGAGAAGTGCACGAAGGCGGACGATATTCACACTGTTGTGCACATAAGAACAATTTGCACTACTGCAGGCTTCAATACCTCTAATGCTGCTAACTGCTGTATTATCATTGAGATAGGATAGTGTACAAAACATATATCTGTCTGCTCATTGAAACTTGACAACAAACATCCAAAGACATCGGCTTAAAGCAAAATATATCATGATTTACTAATCAGTCCGAACAACATACCAGTTGAATAACTGTCAAGAGACTTGTTGATTCACCTGTAAGATAAAGCCTGCATCCCAATAACATTAACTATAGCAGGCACAATCAGCGAAATACAAAAGATATATTGTTTAATTGAATTTCAGTCTGTTTAAGATTTGACTTTAAAAGGCCCTTTACTGTGAACACATGCAGTTCCAGAAATTGCTATGGCTGATGTGGTTGTCTATCTGCAGAATCTGTAATCAAGGATGTGTGTATACTGATATACATTTGATCCATGAGCTCTCAGATATTTTAGGTTATTCAAATGTTTAACTATCATGGTCTTTGCATGTTTACTATAGAAACTCAATTAGTACAATGAATCATTCTGTTCCATTATTAACTGATGCATTCACAGATTTGCTGCCTATGGTTATCAAGGGGAAATCACTCTAAATGAATTCTTGGTTGGCGTACAAGTTGTAGGTTTTTATTCAAGGGAGCAGGGGCCAGATTTTTTGTACAAATGTAATACTGCAATCAACGACCTAGCATAAAATAAATCATCAAAAATGAAATACACAATTATGATCAAAAAGGTCCAAAATATAGCAATCAGTATACCATATGCATCACTATGTTTAAGACCATTTCACTGGTATCATTCAACATTCACAACAGTATGTTTATATATGATTCTTCTACTCCTGTTGAGTTATATTACTTTTAAGAATGCATATTGACATGCTATGCAATTGATTATATGTCTGTACTGACATGTGGATAATATTGACTAAAATAGGGGTGCAAACCTTGACATCTACAAAAAGAACAAGACAATACATTATGGTGACCATTTTTTCTCATATTTAGTAAGTTAACCCCAAAATATGCTACTGTGTCATGATATAAACAGTTCTCACATTTCTCACATTGCGGTAAAAAGTACAGTTACCTCACTCAGTAGCAGGTGGGGGGAGGGGCAAACCCTACAAAAGGTTGTGCAGGTCTTATTTTGTTAAAATAACAGTTTCTAGAATTTTAACGATACAGCTGTTAATTTGTCAAAATAACATTTATTCAGAAATGTGAAATGTCAAGGGGGTGAACCTTGTGTGCATGTTTTATTTTCTTAAAATAACGGTTTAACGATGCAGCTGCTATTTTGTCAATTCCCGAATTAATATTATACGTGTTAATATATGGTAAATATCGAAGAAGCGCAAATTAACCATATATGCGATCTAATCCTATTCGATATTGTGTTACAGGGTCTGATAAATTTATTGTTATAAATCCATGAGGGCTTGCTTGAGCACCACTAAAGAAATTTTTTAATTTGTTATAGTCGTAATCCCCACAGCACCATGTTTGCCAGATATTTCGTAGTGTATGAGTGTCAACCCCATTAAACACCGCAAACACGTTACAGTTATCTCGTATCACTTTTGGAATTTTAGTGCAACGTTGAGTGACATAGATCACGTCGGTGTTCTTATGTGTGCCGCGGGAAAATATCCTTGCAGGATTTTTTTGTTTGTCCAACATGTTATCGTCGTACATGATTGGTAATGTCCCCAGAAATATCCTCCACATAAGGTGCTGCATCGATATCTGTGATAAACTTGATGATATTTTTTCCGGTGACCTCCAAGGCTTTTTCGCTATAATTTTTTTAACACCTGATAGCAATGCAGATCGTCAACGCTTGGTGCCACCAAATATAATTTATCCCAAGCCATCCATTTCATAATCAAATTGAGTAATAGCTGTGTTTTACCGCTTCCTTATGGTCCGATAATTATCATTCTGACGAAGTTAGCTAGCATCGGATGATGTTTGACTCGTTTTTTCTTTAGCGCGGAAAAATCTGTAATATCCATTAGATATAACTAACTAATATTATGAATTTATGTTGAGTGAAATGTAAGGCTAACACTCCAACGATTAACCCAATGCCTATCACAATGAAAAATAACAGCAGCAATCACCGGAAAATGTGAGCGGTGCGGTATAAAAAAATTCAGATTTATTAAAAAAAGAGGCGGTGATATCACCTCCGGGTTAACAAAACTCCCAGGGATGCCATGGCAAAGTATCCAGGAGAAAAACACCTTCCCGGATATAATTATTGTGGACACGGGAAACAATTAGATAATAGATTGGATGATCGGGATAATCCTCGTCCGGGTGAATATCCGGTAAACGCCATCGATGAGGCCTGTCGTGTTCATGATATCATGTATGGAAGTAAAGATCTCGAAATCATCTCGCAGATATAAAATTAATCCACCCATTGAATTATATTCTCGATATAACCTTCAAGGAAAAGTTAGTGTCCTGGATAATAAAAGCTGCCATGAAGGGTAAATTAGTCGCGGGTTTAGGTATTTGATATGGAAGCGATTTATTATTCTCCGACCGGATACTATATGGGAAAATCTGCCATTGATAAACTTGCCAGCGCTGCAAAAGTAAAACGTGAAACAGCAGCTGATTGACAAGCTATATAGCAAATGTATCTACCGCGTCCAAAGAAAATTAAATGCGCGTCATTCAATGTTAATATTCCAAATGAGATTCATCAGTCTGATATTTTATTTCTGCCGCATGATACCATTAAAAAACGTGTTTACAAATACGCGCTAGTGGTCGTTGATGTCTCAAGTAGATACAAAGAGGCCAAGCCGTTATCAACAAAGAATCTTCATAATTTGCCTCCGTGTTTAAAAAGATTTTTCATCGAAGTCCTCTACGATGGCCAAATCTTCTTCAGGTTAATCCTATTAAGGAATTTCAAGGTGAAGTATCGTCAACGATGAAACAACAACACACTAAGATACGACGAGGACATACCGCGATCCATTGTGATCAAGCAATTATTGAGCGGTTTAACAGAACTCTCGGTGATAAATTATTTCATTATCAGTATGCGAAAGAATTCATCGATGATAAACAATCTTGCGAATGGTTAAAACGATTATCGGAAGTTATCACATTGATCAGCAATGAAGTCACTAATACGTTAAATATGAAATCGGCTATTGCAATAACAAAAATGTATATAAATGTATCCCAAAAAAGAATCTTCATCGCAAATCCTGCCAAGCAATGTCACGGTGAGATATTTATACGAACCCGGTGAACTTGAAGGTGGTGCTACAGGATCAACTGATCCGGTATGGATTGTCATCAGGCATACAATATTTTCCACGTAAACATCTTTTAAAAAAAACGCGTTACAAACTCGATCCAACTGCGCCACGACAGAATTTTAATCGTGAACAGTTACAAGTAATCCCGGATGATACTCAATTACCACCGACTAATCTCTGATGATAGCAATTCTCCGAAGTTGATTTATTCTTTGTACTCGTGACACCGCGAGGTATACCAGATTTGACCACTCGATGAAGTCATCAACGATCCACATATAACTGAATGTTCAATAGTTAATCCTTGCGATGAATGAATCATCATCGCGTATCCTAACACCCACGGAGATTTATTAGCTCGGTTAGCGTCTTCAACTATGCTAATATCAATGTGTACAATATCGTTTAATATGAGTTCTTGTCGTTGTGATTTTCCTGGAATATCAACCGCTATATTTTTTTGTCGAGTATCTTTAGACTTGTAACATAACGGAACCGGTTACATCGGAAATTTTTCTTTGTGAGTTTTAAATAATTCTACCTGAAGACAATCTCATATTTGTTTTTCTGCTGGCGACAACTATATCTGCTGGTTTCCACATGTCCCAAAACTCGTCAATGGAGGTTTCAGGAATTATTTTACGCGTTATTTCACATTGTATATAATCCGGTTGTAGTCTTATCGCGAATTTCAACGATGTCAATTCATCATCACGTGAACGATGATCCGTGTTGATCTCTTTTACTAATAATCTACGTTACTTTCTAGCCATTCGTGAGGTGATTCTCCGATAAATGGCGGTGGTTGACCATAATCTCCGCACATGCTCACCGCGGTATTTTTCTTTAGCAACCATGTTAAAAACGTTTTTAGCAACTCTGACGATACAGTATCAGTTTCATCCCAAATAATTATCCGATGAATAAATTTTATTCCCATGCGATCGGGAGTCCAATCAGTTATGTTATATCTAAAGAAGCTATGATATGTACACGCGTTAACTCCTCGGGATTTAATCTCGCTGGCAAGACGATGAGTTGGAGTCAACACGATCATATCAGAGTTCTTTCCAAAATAAATTGATTACCCTGGTTGTCTTTCCACATCCTCCTGGACCGTTCAGATAGACGGTTTTATGTCTGGTTATCGGATCGTACACAGAAGGCGACGACGATATATTATCATTGGTATCCTTGCGATAATTATCTTTGATAGGATCATCAAGTTCATTATTGTAATTGTATCTTTGCTCGCGCTTTATATCCAAGTACCCCAATGTTCCTCAACGTTAGTGTACTCGTGGACGCGTTCTGGATGTTTTACATCGAAATTAAACGAGTCCGTGGTAACTCTAGCCGCGATGTGAGAGACTTTATGTAACATTGAGAACACGTTTATCAAAGCATCTTTTAAAATCTTCTGATGCACCTTGGGTAAACTTCCCGATTATTATCCTTCCAAGATCTTTTGCTTAATCCTCTAAACATTTTTTTATTCTCGGATCATCGACGGTAACCAAATATCTTTCTGTGCCCAGTATGAAATTATCGCCTTGGATATAGTCAACGACATTAATATCTTTTTATCTAATGAAAACCTTAATAGTGGTATCGGGGCCTATTTCACGTGAAGATGCTTCCACATCCAGAGTTAAAATACCGGGTGAAGATCATCCTCGAGTTTAAACGATGTCACCTCGGCGAATCCGGTTAAATCAAATATAGGTAAACTCCCGTTAATCGCTACTCTCATCATTTCATGTGTGGGATGACCAAATAGCGTAAAATATTCGTGACATTCTCCCCGTCCAAGAAAACTCGCCGGGTATCATGATACAATAACCACGCATATAATATTTTGTGACTCGTATTTTGTGTCCCATAATCCACCGTGTGAGGTTTCTACGCAACTAGCTTTAACATCTCGAAAAGATCAGCACGGACCGTGACCATTATGATCGATGATTTCAATGGGAGCAGTTATTTTTATATTTTTATATTTTGCTTCGTGTAAAATGTCTTTGGTGCACATTTTCACGGTATTCGGAAATCGTAAGACGCGCTCCAACATGATAACATGTTTACGGACGCACCTGCAGATTGAACTGATTTCGCCCGCGTAAATATTTTTGATTTTCTCAACTCTATTAAACTGTTTCCTCGTTTCATATTATTAAAGTGTGTTATGACCCATTCCGCAACGCAGTTGATTTTTGAAAGTTTCATCAGATTTTTCTTCAAATCCGTATCGTTTATTGTGTATAATCCGTAAACTAACACCATCAACTAATACACACGATTATAATATCTGTCAGCACGACCGGTTTTCCCGTCGAGGTTAATACGCGATCACGATGATTATGTATCCGCCAGGACTTTCCACCGGGAGTTTTTTTATTGTAAATTTTACTATATTTGACTTGAATCCAATATTTTGTGTTTTCAAAATGTATTTCTTAAAGTATCTCTTTGGCACAAGAATCAGTCATTCTATATTCGATATTAGGAGTTAGAAACATCGAAAATACGTATTTGGCACCGTCAGTTTTAAATTCATACTTGGAACGTTGAATACTATTTCGAATTGCTGATAACTTCGCGGGAAATTTTTATTTTGTCATATAAGTTAAAACGCTTCTTCCGTTGAGTGTTTCTCTTAATCTCGGTAATCATAAACATAGTGTTGCTATTAAGATATATATATATATAAAAACAACTGTAATTAGTTACCTATCGGATCATCTATCAGATGCAGTAAATTGTGTCGAAAAGAGTTCTGCGGGGATCATATGCGAAATATCCGACGAGGAAGCTCTGGCCTGCAACCTTGTATCAACTGCGATAATGGAATACAAGGGAAACCAAAATTATGTGTTCGTTGAGGAAAACATTTTACGGCGCTGAAATGGTACTACAAGCGTCATAATAAACCGTCATTGTTACAGTCTCCGATTGATTATCTTAATAGAAAAATACCTAACAATTTAGATAAATAAAAACTCTTATAAAATAATAATGAATCATAACGAATACATCGCTCATCTGATTTACGTTAATTACGAGACTTCACGAGACAGAATCGTCCGACATCGACAACAAAAGGTTCCACTTGGATATATTAGTAATACCTGGTATAAAAGAATTACCTTGTATGATCAAAATAAAAAAAATAAAAAATTATAATAAACATATTTCTCGTCGAATGTTTCATCGGGGAAAACGGTAACGGTTTCGTCGTTGATCATATTAATCGAGATAAACTCGATGACCGCATAGAAAATTTACGAGTTGTTACTCAGCACGAAAATTGTCTTAACAAAGCAACGGAAATAAAATCTCGACAACGAAGACCCGTAATAGCGTTCATGGATAGCCCCATTAAAAATTTTCCGTCTATATCATCCGCAGCTAAATATTACGATATTCACAGCGAATCCTTAAAATGAGCTGTGGAAGGTACTATTTTGACCGTGTACTCGAAAAGATTCGATAACAGAGTTTCATTTATCTTCGCGAGATTTTTTCAAATTCTAAAAATTGCAATTTAGATCAATAAAAATATTTTCATATATATATATATATATATATATATATATATATAATGAATTATATATTGACGATCAACGAATTTATCGCGTTGTTTTCCCATGACTATAACGACGTCGAAGAATATTGGAGTTGGCTTTACAATAAAATATTATTCCGAACGTTTTCGATGACGAAGAAATTTACAGTTATTACACCGCCGATGACAAATTTGACTCCGATGATGATTATTTCTACGGTAAACAATCCAACGCAACTTTCAAATATTACTTTTATGGGAACAGTGAGAACATTTATGCTCCTGAACATTTTATAAACCTCCAACGCTCTGAAGCAATTAAGTATCAACGACGTAAAAATTTGAATGGAAAATCTTCGATTTTCAACGATGAAATCGCTAGCAATGAAAAATTGAAAGTTCTAAAGAAATTAAAGAAATAAAAAAATATATATGAAAAACGAATCTATCGCCAAATTGAAAAACGAACTCGATAGTATACGACAGTATCATCACAGTAATATATTTACTAGCGATTACGTGAATGCGCAAAATTCAAAGATAATTTCAGTGTGACGACTAAACTTTCCCATGTATATGTCAGAGTATCACGTAGTAAAAATTCTTCTCCGGGGACGAAATTTTCCCGAACAATAATTTATTGGCGTGTCAGCGATGTTAACAAAGATGTTAAAGGCCGTCGGTGAAGTGTTCAACGAGGAGCATCTAATAGAGTCCACCGTGAAAGATTTCGAAAAGAAATATTTGAAATCGCAGATGTCCTCTGAAGGACTTTTTAAAAATTGATATATCTATATCATCCAATTTACCATCACGGAATGCTTTATCTAATTGCGCGCTATCCTACATTTTTTTTTTGTCTTTGCGCAGATATTTTTATTATATTCAGTAATATCATTATAATACTTCATTATCCGTTCATTATTTTCTAGTTGCATTCCAATTTTAACTTAGTAAACATCGCCATTTTTTTTGTTCTGGTAATTAATTCTATTCTGTGTCAAATTTCATTGTTGATATCTTCAATTTCATAACCTTCCTTTGGAAGATGTATTGTTCGCCAATCACGGGTTCCATCTGGTTTATTTTTGTACGCAAATACAAAGCTATTATTAGGTTGTTTATCCCGAAATGTTCAGATATGATATTAGACCAGCTATTTTATACTAGAAGGTGAGTTAAAGAGATTTCTTTTGCCAAGATAGGAGTTGAAAATTCAATTGTAATTTTTCAATTGTAATTTTCGGTTTATTTGACAACATCGATATCAACATTGTTTTCATCGGAGTGGTATTTTCCACTATTAGTTGAAGTAATTCCTTTGTCATTATCTGTTATGTGTTTTTCTAATTTTGACATGGCAGAATCATAGATATTCAATAACGCGGAGAACACACTATCGGATATCGTTGTGTCATTGAGCGATGATGATATCACGGATAATTGCGAGTACGCAGTTGATACCGTATGAAACTTAATGATGTAATCTTGGAGTTTACGCTGACTACACGAATATATATTTTTGTTATTATGGAAATCATTCCTGCGATAGTTGTCGCCACGGCTATACAAATCGGAATAGCGACCGGAGCGATTGTTACCACCGAAGAAAGTATTACCCCGGCCCCGGTAACTACACCTGAAATCGACAATTTCAATTTAGTTATTTACTCAAATCTACTACGAGTTCTACGTACCAGGTTATTGACGTCCGAGCAACTAATGGTTGATTTTCATCAGGGATATGTGTTATCATGAATCGTGTAGATATATCCTTAGCGAAGACCCTTGATATGATATGGACACCGTTTTCTCCTCCCATCCCAGCTCTCGATAAGATATTAAATTTGTATGGAGATATTAATGTTAGCCTATAAATTCCATCGATAGTTACGGTGATATCTAGCGTGTTATTCTCTGGTGTCCAAACAAGCATTCCAATTATCATATATATCAACATTATCTCGCTTGTGAGAATATTTATTTTATCGAGTTTATTATTCACTGTTTAAAAATCACCTTCGATAGCTTCATGAATTATCTTATCAATATTTTGATCTTGTCCCATATAAGTCCATAAACGATGATATACATGACCTATTTGATTGTTATCATAACCAGTAAGAAGATTTTCAGTGGTTTCTTGCTGATTACTTATTCGCAATGATACCTTGCTGATATTTAGTTTATCGAATAATCATTTGACTCCGCTGTTGTTTATTAGCCCCGTCTGTTCTGATTTTACTTTGTAACGCGATAAAAATATTTCTTGGCACTGAGATATTTTTTGTTAACGCGACCTGCCAAGTAAACGTCCCAATAATATTACACGTATGAGTAGCCGTTGTAACATCCAACCATGACAATAATGATTTTCCTATGCAATCCAAAAAAGATAATTAACGAGTTTCTATATGAAGCGATGGAGTCATTATTGGCATCCATAACGCCAATTTGGATAAAACTATTTTACCATCTGGAACACCAACACCGTGTCAGAGCGCATCATCATCATTTGATTTTCTCATAAGAACCAGGGTATGACTAGCACTGAAGATAACTTTTCTAACATCTCTACAAAATTTAAAAATATGAGAAAGAGGAATCGCACATGAAAATCTTCCATCGTTGTTTAACATTAATTTTCGATTCTGAAATCCAAATTAAAATTATTAGTAACACTTTTGATTATATCAAAAGCATCAGCCGGTCTAGCTGGATATCCATCAGGTTGAGGATCAGATGCAGTAACTCGTGGTGTTCTCAGCATATTAAATTGATTATTATCGGGATAATCAGTGAGATCCTTCGTGAACATCATTGAATGATCGGCGGATTTGATAAAATCATCAGAGTATCTCGCGAGTCCTAGTATCATACTTGCGACATCAACGTAACTATCGATAGATTCTATTCTGTTAGAATTAATTAGATACTGAGCACTACCAAAGAATACCATTATACCATTTTTGACAAAACCGATCGGGGTTGTTGAGAGATTAGGATAAGGTGTTCTAACATTATTTTTTTGAACTAATATTCCTTCCACCTAGATAAAGGCTTCACATGATAAAAAGTATTTAGAGGTATCATCAAATCGAAGTTTAAGTCTTGATCTAGCTACAGCATTTATCGCGTTATATGAGAAAAATTGAAAATCACGTATGGAATCATATCACGGTACGGGTGCATCCATGTCAAAAGCTTCATCGGAAATCGATTGGAACATTTTATTATATACGTGCTGATCAAAATCATAATCGTCTGAGACTGGAACCAGCAACCAAATTAGCAACAACATTTTTTTGTAAATTATCATTCAAAGAATTTTCCAACGGAGCCAAGTTTTGAGCTACTATTTCATTTACTTCTTTACTCACCTTAGGTGGCATTAATTCCGTAGATGGTAATATTTTTTGTTTTCCTCGAAATAACGATATAAGTTTATTTTAAACGGTATTAAATGCGCTACCAGCTAGATCACCAACTGCACAGACAACCTTACTACCAATAGCACCAATAGCTTTTGACGCTAGTTCTTTTCCAATGGGAATAATCTTTGGAGCAATTCTAGCGAATAATCCTGAGACGACATTACCTAATCTGCCTCCATGATATACTTTGTATACTGGTAATCTCGAATTCATGACGTAAACTCTAGTTGGTTTGTTACAATACATTTTATTTAGATGTTATCTATCTAATCGCTGTGATAATCATCAATTAATTCATCGATGAAACCGTGATATAATACAATATCCATAAAACCTCATTGAAATAATCGCTGACAGATATCAGCAGCTTCATTAATTATTTCGGGAGAATTATTTCCAGCTCGTTTTCCACCGATGAGAACCTCCAATTGTGATATATCATTGAGGATACTCCGGAAACAAAGATCACCACCGTGAACCTTTGGTTGACAATATACATCACCAGATTTACCCGTTGCACCCTTTGCATCATCATCTTCTACATCAGAAGGATAATATAATTGAGTTGGTTAAGGCGATTGAGGTAGCTGAGGCAGTTGATGTTTTTGTTGTTTTTATGGTGATTTTCGTTTTTGTTCTTTTCGTTGTTGTTCTTGTTTTCTTAACTGTTCCTTTACAGGTTAATGTTTTTCATATAATATCTCCGCTGTATCAATATACGCTATATACTTTGGATCATTTTTGTTAATTTGTTTTATTTGATTTCTAACTTTATAGACCACATTAACCCAATGATGCATATTTTTGATAAAATTTCTATGTTCTGGTTTCAAATATTTATTTTTATTATAATATTCAACAACAGCAAAATTAATAAAATCATTTATATCACTTTTATCGATGTGAGCTAAAGCTTCCTCAGTAAATCTATTTCATAGTTTATCAACTCGCTCCTCGTCTTTTTTTTTGGACCAAATCGAAAAGTTTCCGGTTTAGACTCTGCTACTATTTTTAGAGTGTAGGTATTACACCTTTTTCAGTAACGGTAACAACCTTTTCAAGAGTCGTAGTGATCGGCTTAAATAATTGTTCAGTATCAGTGGTAAAATCAAGTCGCTGTTGTTCTCTCGCTTGGAGATTATCTCTGAAAGAATCTCTCACCGGAAGAAATTTCTTAATAGCAGCTAACTGCTCTCTGGTCAATATAGTAATCTGTGCCTCTCCGATATTTGCCATATATTAACACGCATGATATTAATTCTTGGATTGACAAAATAGCAGCTGCATCGTTAAACCGTTATTTTAATAAAATAAAACCTGCACAACCTTTTATAAGGTTCACCCCCTTGACAGTTCACATTTCTGAATAAATGTTATTTTGACAAATTAACAGCTGTATCGTTAAAATTCTAGAAACTGTTATTTTAACAAAATAAGACCGGCACAACCTTTTGTAGGGTTCGCCCCTCCCTGCCCCCCTCCCCCCGCTTCTCCTTCTCCAAAGAGCATCCCATACAACACTATGTGATGTATGGAAAAGGAGAGAAAATATGTTGAAGCTTAGGCATACAAATTATTTCAAGGAAGCAGAAAGCTGCAAAACAGTGTGTTTTAATTAAAAAGGCTGATGCAGTTGAAAATATTTGTCATCCAAGCCATTTCTGATATATTCTACTTGCCCCAAACCCATGTGTTTACTGCTATGGGAGGCTAGTTCATCCTCCTCGTCCACTATTGGTATTTGACTATCAACATACTGCAGAGTAACTATGGAAGGTGCATCTGCCTGACATCAATTTCAAGAACAACACAATCCTACAACACCTAGTTTACAAATATATCCATATCGTTAAATAGTAAACAGTAATAGCTGAAAAGTCACACCATATCCTTATGAAATTTGCCAGGGGCATATTTATGAAAATGGACCCTGACACCTAGATGATTTGACCCTGGTTGCACGGTTGTAGTAGCTAAGTTTTACAAAAATAGATTTTTAGGAATGAACGGCTACATTCTGAATTGCATTATATAGTGGTACAAATCTTTAACCGGTTACATATCCTTTGGATTCTTAAATATCATATCCTTTATATTGTTCAATCGCCATACATTGAAGAAATGAAATACCTTATGAATATACATTCTGATCAATTGTAATTAAATACAAGTGATTTCTTGAAATTTGTTTATTCCCTTTGGATTGCAGACTGTAAATTATTGAATATTTTATTTTCATATGAAGAAAGTTATTTTCAAATACTTGCTAGAATTTTATTTAAAATTTTGTGTTGAAAGATATTGAAAACTGTCAAACAAACACTCATCTGAGTTGTAGTACCTTTACATTTTTTCAACATTAACAAGAATTGTTAGACTAATGCTGAATTTAACAATAATTATATATTGATTTGACATATTGAATGAATTGACATTGTTTAAATGCTTTGTATGAGCATTTGACTCAGATTGCACATTCACCTAGCATTGGTATTAGCAGCAACAATTAATGGAATTTAGTGATGGGGATTGGATTTAATTTCACAACTGGTCATTTTCGCTTGATCCATGATCAGTTTATATTCTGTTTATACACATTATGTCATTGAGTGTTTTGTTTGTCAAAAAAGAAATCTAATTTTAAGTCTGAAACATATGGAATGATGCAAAATCTGAATTTCACCATGATTAATCTCAGTATTTCTAATAATTTTCAAGTTTAGCAAAATAGACCAATGACAATACATTTATCTGAAAATCGTTTTGGGGGTTTTAACCAAATTTGCTGTTGCTTTATATTGATGAGACCTAAAAATACATTGTTCAAATTCCACCATTTTGTTTGAAAGAGTTATGGTTGATTATATCCAGTTATAATATTAATATTCTGCACGATTTTAAAAAATATACATTTGGCTGTTTACCATGAAGACACTAAACGAGTTTGATTTCTAACAGATTTTAGTTCTGCAAGAAACCTTTACCAAGATTTGTCTAGTGTGAGCTAAATTTAGTATGCATCAGATAAAATCCATATTTCTACATCCTGTTAGAAAGGTATAAGCTCTTAATGTGCAAATTTCCTAATGTTTACTTAGCTCCAGAGAAACTTAATGCAAGTAGTCTTTTGTTTAATTACCTCCAGAGAAAATTATTACAAGCAGTCTTTTGTTTAATTACCTCCAGAAAAAAATATCACAAGCAGAATATTTTGTTTAATTATCTCCAAAGAAAATTATCACAAGCAGAGTAATTTGTTTGTAATGTAATAATCTAATTTACCTTTTACCTATATTTTACCTGTAATCAATTTAATCTATTTTACCTATTTTGCCTTTTTCCCAATTAGATCTCCAATATAACCACCATGTTACTCATCTGATAAATTTTGTTATGGCTGTTTCTGTTGCATTGATAATCATACTGATGTGGCCTTTTTGGAGTAAGACTTTGTATGATATCGTATCAGTCATATATGTATTAATGGCAGCCATCTGATATGTAGTATGGATACCATGGTAGCCACCTTAAAGATTTGTGTATTAGCACTTCTCATTAACAAATGATGATATCAATATAGCATTTCATTGAAAGCCTTAGTATAATGTTTAGTTAGTCCCAAAGTGATAATGGTATCATCATCACGTACAGTATGGACATCCTTGCAGTCAAGTTGAAAAGCTTGCTATGGCAGAGGGCTGCTACTCGCCTGGGGATTAAATTGACATTGGAGTTTTCAGCAGACCTCATTGATCCAATATACATGGTGACTAGTAAACACAAATGTGATGTTTGACCACACTTTGGTATTTATGTTTTTCCAGCTGCTAATTAGCAAACTGACAATGATTTTAAAGGTCTTCAATTCCATGTCAGTTTCATACTGAATGACCAAGAAAATGCATGTATGTATGTATGTATGTATGTATGTATGTATGTATGTACGTACGTACGTATGTATGTATGTATGTATGTATGTATATATGTATGTCAACATAGAATATCATAGTTTTACCAAATTTGGTATGATGGGGTTTTTCTAATGAAAATCAAAGATTGTTTCAATACTCAGCAGTTGAAAGGAAGCTATGAACATAAGAAATGATTCCAGGAAATTGGTTTGTATCCAATTGAACATATTGTAGTATCTATTCAGTATCTCATTAACTCAACATGTAACCAAATTAACATTGCCTAATGCTTTCCTGTTGGTGGGTGCCATGGAGAGAAATCACTATGTGTAAGTCTAGATAGTACATGTATTACAAATTACTGAATCTTCAGCATGGCTTGTGAATATGTCTGTTTTCTTAGCACTCTCATCCTCAACACATTTAGGTGTGATGTTGTACAGTTGTTGTACAGGAAAATGTTTAGACTAAATCAATCTAATTCAGATGAATAATTAAAGAGTGTAAGGACAAAAACAGTTTATTATGGTGATATATTAGTGATTAACATGTTTAAAAAAGGAGTGATTCGGACATTTGTTAGTATCTAAAGCAGACAACCAAATGGTCCGAAAGTAATGATTGGGTTTATCATCAGATAATACTTGCAAAAATTAACAAAATCGCAGTACACCAACAAAACGTTTATCATTGTAAAGCTCATTATATAAATAATGCTACCGTTCATTTTATTAAAGAGATTGGTTGTCCATTACTTTAATTAAATTGTCTTTACTTTTCTAGGATTATCGCCATGAATGTGGGCAGAGGTACCTAAAGGAAATTCGCTCTCACTTAAGCATCAAACCTACTACAGTTCACTTGGTTGATGAGGACTTTGCCATTGACAACACAATTCTCGACAGCAAATTGGAGGAGTTGAAGAAGAAAATTGTAGAGGTGGCTTCACAGCAGTCATACTGGGGAGAGCAGATACCCACTCGGTGGTTTCTCCTGGAACAGCAGCTGATGAGGCTCAGGGATGCTGGTGTGAAGGTATTCATTTAAATCATGATTAACATCAATATGTGCCATTTCTATAAAACCTTTGCTTTACACAGCCCTTCATATTTGAACTATTTTGATTTTGCATTATTGCTCATGACAAGTGAATTTTGATAAATTGTATCCACAAAGTTTGAATGTTGAAAAGTGATAACGTGTGTAGCATTAACTTTACCAGAAATGTTCAACATTGTTGTAACCAACAAGAACAAAACAAATGGCAAGTTTCATTGGACAAGGGACAACAATACTTACCACTTCACATGAATGGAGAAGTGTTTTGAAAAGTCAATGGCCACCCTTGTACACGGATAAATTATAATGTCCAGCAATGGTTTTGGATGGCCATTATCAAGATGAAATCTGAAATTGTTTTAAGATTTAGAGAATTAAAAGTATTTTCCAAGTACCCTTGCCAGAAGTTACTTTTCATAGGTTTCATAATATTAAGAGATCTTTCAGATACCAGATCTCATTATGTTTTAATCCCGTTAATCATTCATTTAATTGAAAGATATTGGGGCATTGTGGCTGTGTAGTCTAACATGTTCATCTTTACTGATCACTCTCATCTCAACTCTGTCCATATGGGTTGAGTCTTGACCAGTGTTGGTACATGTTTGTGTGAAAAGTCTGCCAGAAGTTTCCCATGTATTGGTGGATCATACGTTTTTTTTTCTTCTAGGGTCTTCCTCCACTATTTATGCTGGCCACCATGTATAGCCTATAATTCACTGAGATATAGCATTAACCCATAACGATCAACAAATGAAAGATATGTAACTGGCATAATATCCTTAACTGTAGATCAGAGAGTACACAGATTTCACCTGTTTTGCAGTATATCAGATGTCTTCCATTTCAGGCACTGTATTGAGACGTGTGTGTGTGTGTGTGTGTGTGTGTGTGATTCCTGCCATTGTTTAAATGCATAACTTGATAATATCACTTAGCATTCATTTTATGTTTCCATTTTAATTTCTTCGTTATTATAGATTATATTCTTTCGCCTAACATACAATTAAATTATTTCTACACATTGTAAATGTCCAGATGAACATGACCTTGTTCCAATGTCAATATTAACATATGATTCCATCTCATCTCTGTTTGCATGGGTTTGAGTCTTAGGGCCTCTGTCTGCATGATTTTGAGTCTCACGTTCAGCCAATGTGGGTATGTGGGAAAGGTTGCCAGTTTCTTCTCGTGGGCCGGAATTTCTTTCCAGGGTTTTCCCGGGTTCTTCTTCCACCATTTATACTGCTGCCATGTATAGCCTATCTTGTGCTGAAAAATGGCTTTAAACCCTGAAACAACAACATCATCGTCACCGATTATCTCCCTTAGCATAGTAAGGGAGAAATTGGGTTGGGGATAAACATGTAACTTAATAAATGTGCAAAAGTTGTATTGTGGTACCCTGTTTGCATGCCATGTATTATAGTACCTGATTCGCATGTCAGTCTTTAGTCATGACATTGTCACTTTACTGTATTATTTCAGTGTCACATATTTGTATACTGTCGTTCACGTGTCTCTTTCCTGTTTCTGTCATCAACCTGTGAGTTTTCTGTCTTGTGTCATTACATTTATAAAAATATCTCATTAGTACTAGCATATACATGATATGGCATCCTATAATTTGTATAATTTGTTCATAAATAATAATTATTAGATGTGGACTGTCTTTAAAGTTATTCAGTCATAGCTCAAATGGCATCATTCGATCTTATACGGTCCTTTAATATTCAATTCACTTGTGCTTCATATAATATAGACCAGTATATCATGTTTTACATTTTCATCAGTGTAGTCTGTAGTGTGCAGATGCAGTTATTCATGTATGCAGGCTACAATTACACTGTAATGGGGTGATAAAAAAAAGCCATAAGCTTACATGCATATTTGGAAGGTCGTAATTGTAACACTTAACACACACTTTTGTTGATGGATACCGGACTCTAGTATGTAGCATACACATGGTGTTTCTGACCTATGCCTGACAGTGTAGACGATAGTATACATGTGTTTTTGTTTCTGGATGCCAAACTCTAGTCTGTAGTATACATATGCTGTTTCTGACAATGTAGACTATGACCAATGTGATCTAGACAAGCCACTTGGATATTGGCAGGAAAATTAGTATAAATTACGTCATATATATGCAAATGTTAATGAATGCAGGATTTATGACACATGACTGAAGTGAGCAAACCAAGCCATAAGGTAACTTTAATATTGGCAAGGTCAAATTAAGGTATGTATATCTTCTTGAATGATTTCGTCAAATTAAAATATCTATAACTACTTAAAAATATTGACTGCTCTGGTGGCTTAGTGGTTAGAGTGTCCACCCCAGATGAAGGGATTTGTGGGTTGAAACCCTGGCTGAGTCATACGGTCTCATCCCAAAGACCTTTTTAAAAAAAACTGTACTAACAGCTGCCTCACATTGCACTCAGTATTAAGAAATTACTGTTATTACTTCTTTAGATATCGACTGCTCTTGTGGCTTAGTGGTTAGTGTCCACCCCAAATTTAGGATGTTGTGGGTTCAATACACTGGCTGAGTCATACCAAGGACTTATAAAAAGAACTGTACTTACAGCTGCCTCACTTTGCACACATCATTAAAATACTGGTGTTATTACTGGTCGGTCTGGTGTCAAGATAATTTGAATGGGTGAGACATCATGCTACATGTCTGCTGCATAATGTCCAGTGCTAGACATTACTTTACACTGCAGACTTTATAGCAATATGACTGGAAAATTGTTAAAGCTATGTTAAAAATCTAGATCAGGTGGGCCCCGAGTGGCCGAGTGGTCTAAAGCGCTGTCCGTTACGGACCACTGCCATCTCACCTCTGTCTGCGTGTGTTCGAGTCTATGATTTGGCAAATGTAGTTATGTGAGAAAACTTGCCAGTAGCTTCTCGTGGGTCGGTGGTTCTTTCCGGGGTTTGTCCGGTTTCTTCCTCCACCAGTAATACTGGCCGCCATGTATAGCCTATATTGTGCTGAGAAATGGCTTTAAACCATAAAAAACAAGCAAACTTTTACACTGCAGACATTATAGCATTATGACTGGAAAATTGTTAAAGCTATGTTAAAAATCTAGATCATTCACACACTTAAATATTATCCATGTGAAATATGAACACATATATCTTGCTAAATGGTAATTATAAAATGACAGTTTAAAACATATTTAATTTATAAAGTAATGAGATTAATGTCTTTGTTAACTTGTAATTGCAGGTGGTTTCCCACAGTACTGTGGAAAAGTTAAACAAGGAAGGGACTGTTCGAATAGAAGAAAGTGAAGAACTTGATCTGTTTCTTAGATATCTTCATGAAACTGGAACAGTCATCTACTTCAGGTATTACTATAGGGCAGGGGTAAGAGTCTTGTATGCTATTATCTACTTCTTGTGAGATTCTAAGGCAGATCTGTAGAAGTACTTGGTGGACTTCAGTATCTAGAAGCTATCAGTTGAAAATGAATCATAATGTTATAAAAGTATCATGAAGTTTTGTTTTTCTGATTTGTTTATCAAATGGAACATTTTCTTTGCACAGATTCATTGAATTGCTCAATAATTAAAACAAAATGTATATATATATATATATCTTTATGTGCGTCTGTAAGTTTTCCTTATTGTTTAATTTCTTAAGAACATAAAACAGAAACTAAATTGTAAATAAAATTAGCTCTGTTGACTTTGTGTCGACTTAAACCAAGAATCTTAATTTATATAATACAGGAGACATTAATTACATACAAGGCTTTTTGAAATATTGTTTATTTTCAGCATTGAAGTATTGAGAGATAATATTCTGTTAGACCCAAAGTGGATGATTGACACCCTGAAGCTCCTCATTAATGCTCAGCCTAATCTACCCAATAACCCAGATAACACTGACACTGCCAGTGCTGCTCACAGTGATATCACACAGAAATTGTCTGACTTCAAGGAGAAAGGAATCCTTACTGTAAAACTTGTTGGTCGGTACATTTTTTTTCTGTTACCATTTCATAAAATACATATCATTGTAAAGTAATTGAGAGATACTTAAAGCATTTTGCAAGATTATTAATTGTTGTCATTGTTTTCTTTATTACACCCTGAATATCTCGGACATACACTAAGGATTGGAAACATCTTAAAAAAAGTAACTCAGCCATATTTAAATTTGAGTATTGGTACCTACTTCACATTCATGAATGACATGTATTTTATGATATATTGAACCATATTTCACTAACACAATGCAGGTAGATGTCAACAACATGACAAAAGTGACTAATGTATTTATTTTTGTTTCCCATGCCTTATTGTATTGAACCCCTTATCACCCACATTAAAACTATTTGATATATGGATACATCTCAATGAAAGCAACCCATTCACCCCACATTAAAGCTAATTGATATATGGATACATCTCAATGAAATCAACCCATTCACCCCACAGACCTTGGGTTTTGTGACATAAAAGCAAAGTTGCATGATTTTTGTAATTTAGCTCGATGTTAATTACACCCACATCCACTATTTGATATCGGTAAATGATATCATTTATATAATAAATGGTATGCATTTCATAAATACCTCCCAATAAAAGCAAATTAGATACATAAATATTACATCACTGTGACCCAAATTTTATGATTCAAAATGTATCAGCCATGTTTTTGGACAGAAGTTAAGGATGAATCAAGGAAGGTTTATTAACGCTTACCATACCAGTCAACCTGAATTTGGATCAGATGATGCAGCAATCCATGCTGTAAGACAAAGGACCACATGATGAAAACTGTCCACAGTAGGATTTATTGGTAGTCCTTGGATACCATGATGAAACTGTCCAGAAAACGATTTGGGTCTAGCTGTATCAGCTAGTAATCGTTTGACCCCATTCAGTATGGCTATTGGACCAGGTTTACCCAACTCTAGATGTAAAAGAAAAATCACAGATAGGTAATTTTCTACAGAAAAATAAGCTGGTGAGGTTTTTATGGTAAGCTTTATATCAGCACTGGTTAATGAATAATAAAGACAAAACCCAATATCCAAATGTGAAATAAGTTATGTAATAACACTGTTTTTCTTGACAATGTAGTCATAACATAAAGGAGAAGTAAGACGTAAAAACATCATAGCTGGAATGTATGATGTGTGGGGTAAAGAAATGGAAAGTTGACCTGTTTATATGTACCGGTATGCCTGAAATGTGACTAGTAATATAAAATTATATACTGCTGAAAGCCAGAATATGGGATAATCATTACATTATAGTTTTATTTTGAGAGGTACGTTCACTGCTGGAACAGTAGAGAGGTGTTTTATGACAATAGTGTGCAATGATTTTGTGATAATGGTATCATTCGTTCATACTGTTAAAACTGCTTTTTTCCCATTCATTGACCAGTTACAGGCCAAGAAATAATCATGTTCCAGTTGGTGCAGAACCAGTTGTTATCCTGATGAGAATCTGCAGACAAATATGTATATACACGTCAATTAAGGCAAAAAATTGTGAAAGACTTGCTTTTAAACATTGACAAAATTCAGCAATCATTTACATTTCAAAGGCAGAGATTACTCTGTAGAGGAATAGTTTGACATGCAATAATTACAACTGTTGATCACTTTTTTTGACCTGCAAATAATGCCAACCTCTTCTTTAGCAATGCCAATAAAACTGTTCAAATTAAATACATGGGCAGATGATTAGATTCCCATGTTAATGAAATTAAACTGAGAAAAAACATTGGATCTAACAGTTTTTGTCCAGCAGATTTGAAAAGCAAGATACTGCAAAAACTACTATGAAGTGTTAAGTGCTGTTATATATCATTATTTGGTTTTTGTACTTTTTGTTTTAAGTCAACTACTTAGCTAAAAGTCTTTTATCTTTTTCTAGTGATTTTCAAACTCTGCTTTAAAGCCTCTGACTAGGACCCTTCTTAAAAGGAAGTGTAGTTGGTCTTTCTGTGACAAATATGGGCATTATATCCAATTTCTGGATATTTATATGAGAATGGCATTCTTGTACATGATATTGTTATGATCGTTAGCTAGCTAGCATAGTGAAACAATCTGATTAAGAACTTGACTCAAAAAGGTTTTGCTATCCAATGGCAGTTTGTTCTTTGCTAGGTCTTCTGTGCAATAGAATTGGATGATAAGTACAACACTGGTATTGACTCATCTGATGATTTTTGTCCATGGTTCATGAGCTGCCCGATACTCCCTCACTATGTGGAATACAGCGTTTTTTTCTACTTCAAATATCATTTGTGATTCCATTGAATTAAATAGTGTGTACACGCACTATTAGTACAGGACATATTTCAATCTTCAGTTATTGAAACATATATTGTCACTATATGCAATGTGGTCAAAGATTTACAGCAATAATTTTTTATTTCTATTTCTACAATAACCGCGTTGAATGTCTTTCTAGCATGGATGAATACGATTGTCAAGTAGTGGACATTTTCCTATATTGCTTTATGATTATGCAGTTATTATCAAAGAAACATTTTAAGTCATATTTTCATTTCTATTAGTTACGGATGTAATCAATTTTAAAATTCTAAAACTGGTGGGTTTTAGTCAGTTAAATGGATTGGTAATTACTCTGGACTCAAACAATACTCCTGAATTTTGCTACTGTGATATTAGAGCAACATGTGTAGGACAAAATCATCATACAAGGTATAACTTGTGACATGTTTATATATACAAATCTATTAGACAGGTTTAAAATCTAATCTCAGTAATGAATTACACCGAAGTGACTAGTCTTTTTTTATCAAGACACCATCACTTACTAAATGCAGGTAAGCATCTTTAGTGAAATTAATATTAGTGACTTCATTGATGGTTGATACAATTTAATATCCATCACCTGTCATTAGCAGCAGCTCAAGAAAATGAAAATACAATCCTAACCTATTTTCCTGAAGTCAAATTGAAAATGAAACTTATTTGGAGAGTTTCATTTGTTCAAGTCTGGTAATCTGATTTTATTTGCAGATATTAATGCAATGATTATATTTGACACACACACACACACACACACACACACACACACACACAGAGACATATATATTGGTATTTTATGCATTTTTGGTTTTAATGGTTTGTTGAATATAAATCTATTGCCAATGAAATTAAATAAAATAGATATAACATTTACACTCCCAAATCTATGGGAATAACTCTGGCTCTGATGTTTTGAAGTAAATATTTTAAAATTAATTCAATTATTAAAAATTTCCCATTGAATCTAAAGTACGTTTTTTTTTTATTCACAGATGCTATCTGGACAAAAGAGAATCATCCAGAACTACATGAACACAAAGAACACATCTTGATGATAATGGAACAGCTAAACATTCTTGCCAAACCGCGATCATTTAATGAGATGGGAGAGAAGGTCAGTTAATATGAAGGTTCCATGTTTTATTCTCCTTTTGCATGAGTTGCAGATTTCAAATTTTATCTTTACCTTGTATTATTACATATTACTTTACTTTAATGTCACATCAGCATGGCCCACGTATAAACCGACCCCTAATTTCTAGACTACCTGTACATCACAAAATGCAGAAAGGGAGTTCTGAATACGTTTATTTAGGCAAATCACATTATTAAATAAAATGAAAGTAAGAAAGCTAATTTATATGTTGAAATAAAAACAATTCTAAAGTGTTAAGTCTTGATGGAAATTTAATTAATCCTCATTCTAAAATCATGAATTATAAAAGTTTAATCACTTTTAGAATCCTTTAAAATCGGGCTCTGTATCAGACTCGCCAAACAGTTCACGAAACTCTGCTTCTGTTACGGGCGTGCTTTCATCATATACGTCGTCATTGTCATCATGGTCATCCGATAGTCCGGTTCGTAAAACAAGAGCACCAGTTGATTATCAATTTGTATTTGATAATTTTTTATCATTGTTGTTTATTTGTGTGTTTTTTAAACTACCGGTAGTGTGATTCAATTGATCAAAATATGACTGGTTTCAGCGTGGACATGATTCAAGTATTGTGACAGCTGATAACTTTGAGCAGAAACCATGTCCACTACCATATCTCAGTAAACGATACATCTGAGAGTTGGCATATTTTAGTAACGTCATTGGCATTGTGCAACAAAAAATAAACCCTATTATCCCCGAGGCATTTACCACAGATTAAGCATATGGTAGCTATTGTGTAACACTCTACCATTGAGAAACCACTTTGCTTTACAAACAACCAATCAACAGCAGTATATAAACTGTGGCTGCCTATTACGTCTAAAACACCTATCAAAGAAATCCAACAAATTATATTGTTTTACAATTATTCACGCTGACTCATATATTGCAATATTATTTACCCTTCCTAAGCGTGTGCGCAACAAACCCCTATGGATCCTCTCGCTATTGTTTCTTTAAGACTATCGTACATGTATTTCTACTCTTGATCAAAATGTTTGTCGTTTATACCAGCATTATCGTAATTCTTTTATTTTTTTACGTAGATTCTTTTCATATTTACACTGAAATAGGCTAGCGTGCATTTCTACGAAACCGTAGAGTTTAATTATTACTGATTAGCTGAGGGTTAAATACTTGACTAGAGATTATTAATATGACGGTTCTTTTGGAAAATACACATATTTCCGTAGTTCAAATAACACATATGGCTGTATTTTCTGGTGGATGGACATCTGTCAAATAGACGTCAAGTACTTTAAAACATGTTTTTCATTTATTATCCTACCACTTAATGTTAGAAAAACAAATATTTGTTATACTTCACGACAGGACAAATTTTATCAGCCATGTGGCATCATTAGTCATGTGATCTCATATTCGGCGATCGACGGAAACAATAAATACTGGAAATCGAGGGGAAAAAGTATTATAAATTTCAGATTTGGAACTTGACCCGCAGATAAGCCGACCCCCCCCCCCCCTTCTTCCAGGCTTTATTTTTTTTCCTAAATTTCTTGGCTTATACACGAGTATATATGGTAATACCATTTAAAAGATAAGGTCCTCAACTGCAAATTCAATGATTTATCACAACTTAAGGAGCATAAACCTGTGCAAATAATACTAAATATTTACTTTATGGTATAATGTACTGTGGACTTGGCTGATGTGATATTTAACCCAGTCATACATACATACATACATACATACATACATACATACATACATACATACATACATCTGTTAGAAAGCTTACTAGTAGCTTCTTGTGAGTCGGTATTGGAAAATGAACTACATTAAAACCTGTCTTTAAAGAGTTCTGCTTTGAGTGCACATTTTCAGTGCAAAAATTTTTTGATTATATAGTATGACTTTTTATGAGAGACCACCTGCCTTGAGAGACCATACATATTTTGCAAAAGAGGTTTTTCAAGATGAGTTCTGCTATATTACCAATTCAAAACATGCTACTTTGATGTCCTCCTGTATTTAATTGATTGTTGTATTATTTAGCATGTAGGGATTTCATGCTTCATATCCTTATATATCGTCTCTACTGCCTGTTACAAGGATATATTTGTATTCCTAACACTTTTTGATGGTAAGCACTTCTGGTCTTTTGCGCCGTGAAAGACCAGGAAAGATAAATAAATGGGCATAACTCAAATTCTGATCAGAGTAGTAAGTATTTGGAATGCGCTCATCTATGTTTGTTGTATTCAAGTTTCTTTGTATCACTTCATTATATATAGAATCATTTAAAATGATCAAATGGTTTTCCCTAACTATTTTTTTTCAAAATATGAAGTTTATGAACAAGGAACCTGATTATAACCACCTCACTCTTTTTTTTTTAATTTCTTTGATCCAGTATACAGCGGATATTTTATTTTCTTAGGTTAATGCCAGATAAATTTAATTTGTTATGAGTGGCAATGTAGCAAGTGAACATAGTAACATTTTTTGGTACAAAATTTTCTCCAGAATTGAAGTTTAGAAAAGTAAACCCACTCTTAGGAACATTTCACTAACCCCCACCTCCTTAATGTAAATTTGTCGCACTTTCACAGCCAACGTTTCAAATATACAAGAGTTAAGATAATGGTAGATTGGAACGTCCTCAACCAATGGTCAAAGATTAATTTCCATATCTGTATTTTAGGGCAGTTTCTATTCATTTGTTCTAGTTCATAATATTTTTGGAAATATGTTCCAAAATAGGCGACTTACCAAATAAAGATTGATTCTTAACTTCAATATGACATGAGATCAAAGGGAGAACAATAAATGTATGTGCAGTGCAGTCAATTAGAGCATAAATTAAGCGACAAGAAACAAACTGAATTAAGCCTGCTTACACCGTCCGTTTCCGGAGATTACATTCTTTCCGGAAGGATCAGTTCTTGTCATACTAACAAACCTCTGGAATGATCAACCTATCCCAAAAAAAGTATGACCAATTGATGCGAGCATAACTAGGAAAAAGTAAATAATTTGTATAAAAATTTAATAAATCATTTTATTTTGCTTTATATTATTATTATTATACAAATTAAAACAGAAATAATATCTGAGTGGAAACCGATATATAAAGAGAGAACATGTAAATGCATTTGTAATTCGGTGTATTTCGGGGTTTTTTCAGTGTATTTCGGTGTTTCTAGTAACCCTATCAGGATATATTTTTCACATGTTAAAATATAGCAATAAAATAATACATAAATTATTTTTCCAAGACGTTTTCATATTTCAGTCTTAGAGCCCTAAACACTAAGTAACTTTCGACTTGTAAGGCAGAATGACCTGTGCACTTTGAAAGAACATAACTTTGACACTCTTAAAGATATCTGGCTGTATTTGGTATCAAAACAAAGGGTAGAAGTCCCCTTGTATGAATAATTCAACAAAATGTGGATAGATATTTTAGCTTTTAAAATACAGGTGCAAACAGGTAACACAACAGGTAAAATGCACAAGCAATTATTTATTTTAACCACATTACATTATTGATAATTTCAAACATGTCGTCTCAATCAACGATTTCAAAGTATTACAAAGCTTTTATGGAGCCATCTAACACTTCAGTAGGTCCAACTCCCTCAGAAAACTGAAATAAATCACTTGGGTTCGTCGAGAACAAAACTACGTTGAGTTTACACTTCATCTGGTTCAAAACTTCAAAGTCCTCTTCATCGTCATCACTGTCGCTCACAAGCATATTCAAATGCATCTCCAGATGTTTTCACTCATTTTCAATCAACTGTGTTAGGTCACAACAGCTAAATATTTTGATAATTCATAATTTGATACTTCATTCTCATCTTGCTGCGAACTCTGTCATTTTGAAAAGAAATTCACTATTCGGAAAACAGGCTTAGAATGTGCCTGCTTACCTCGAGATTTCTAGTTGAATTCAAGCTTAACTCGCGAGAAAATCCAAGTATAATATCTACATTACAATAAGAAACTTCTTTGATATAGAGAAATCCCGAAACGTATGTAGTCTGGTAGTATGACTTAAAAAAGCAGACTGCCCCAGATCGGTATACCGGTCCATAAGGTGTACAGAGTTACTTCTGCTAGAACGGAAAACCGGTCTGCATTGATGAAAGGTTTAAGTATGTATTACAATTAAAAGCATTATTTCTAGACAATCTGTGTATTCAATAATTTGATTCTATGTTACATAGCATTGCCTGAATCCTCTTGATAATATGTTCATTCTGAATATACAGTATTACATGAAACATCTAGACAATCTGTGTACTCAATAATTTGTTCTGCATAATATAGCATTACATAAAACCTAGACAGACTTAATCATTTGTTTTGTTTAATATAGCATTACATGAAACCTATAGAAATTTCTGTACTGAATCATTTCATCAATATAGAAATTTCTGTACTGAATCATTTCTTCTCTTTAATATAGCATTACATTAAACATCTAGACAATCTGTGTACTCAATAATTTGTTCTGTTTAATATAGCATTGCATCAAACCTCTATAAATAAATGACTTAAATCAGTAATGTTATAAGAAAAGTGCCAAAATAAGTGACAGACATAACACTCACTTTCATTGAAGTACCAAAATATCCAAGAAATCAGACTTGTGGAAACTTCTTTCCAGGCACGAACTTTAACACAAATCCATCTGTCATGAAATGTTTTCAAATTAAAATATGCTGATATATTGTAAAATGTGGAAACCGTACGAGTTACAATATGTTTTGTTTTTTAAAAGACGTCCTAACAAAAACTAATTTAACTTAATGGTATAATCAGTGTTTTGGTATCATGAGCTTCAAATTTTGTATCAATGATGCCAATACGTCATTAATTTCATTACAATATAGAAGAGCTATTTTCAACAACAATATAAATATTTGGCCTGAATGTATATTGATACATACTAACAATTTAATATGGCTGTCTTGACTTTTATAAAACATGATAGAATTTTAGCAGAAAGAACATGGGATAAAGAACTGTCATGCTACATACAGAAAGAAGCAATTCAGATGTCAAATATAGTTGCCATTCTTAAAAATGTTATACCTTTATACTGCATAAGGTCCAAGAACTTTACTAAATTTGATAAACTGTTCCAAATTTGTCATACACAATGACTACAATTTCTAATGAGAGTAAAATCTTCTGGTAACCTATTCTCAGAATTTCTTAAAAGATGCCAATCTGCTTTCAAATTCTGTCTTTTGATGTCATGGAAAGAAACAAACCCTGTTTCTAAAAGTAAACGAACTTGAACAGCATATTCTAAATCATTACTGAATAGAATTTATTCAAATTTAACAAAACATGGCATAATGGTAATTCAGATATTACAAATGATGCCAAACTGATCCTTGCACGATGATAATTCAGATATTAAAAATGATGCCAACTGATCCTGGCTTGATGATAAAACTGATGCCAAACTGATCATGGCATGATGGTAATTTAGATTTTACAAATGATGCCAAACTGACATTAGCAATGGCCACTTTTGCTAAATATATACAGATATGTGCATTATTTATTACCAAACATAAGTCGACAGCACTTGATCACAATTTAAAAGTAAGAAGGACTTTAGAAATAACATATTGCCTGGACTCAGTTTTAAACAGATATATTGATCGTTTTAAACAGATATATTGATCGCTAGTGTATGTAGAGTATTAATTGGGGCATCATATAAAATTCTTTATATTTCTGATTAATGTTGCTACTAGAGAGAACTGTATCTGATCAGATGATTTATATTGTCTCATATTGGATATAACTTATGTTGTGATCAGATTGGTTAAAGTGGTTATATGTTTGGACCTCCTTATTTTGGATATCTCTGAGTTGTCTTTTTTATTCTCCCTTGGAATTCTGTTTTAGTCTTGCATACATAAATTGTTTACTGTATGCGTTGCATGTGATTAGGTAAATAACATTTTGATTAGTATTAAGATTTTTTAACTTGGAAGAATATTTGAGCATTGTAAATGTGCTTTCAAGTATTTTATTTTTATTCATTATCTTCCAACAGGTGCATTTAACGGTCTTATGATCTAGTAATTTGTTTCCAAGTTATTTAACTGTAGAATCTGGCTGTTTTCTTTAAACCTTGACTCTATTAAACGGTTGCTTGATTTAAAACCATATCTGACAGTCCGATTGACAAACAGCTGGAAAGATCTGATTGCACATCAGGAAAAATAATTATCCTGTCATACGTAAAGAAATGGATTTTCAGTCTGAACAAATATACAAATGAAGCTCATCCACCGTTAAATTTGACTCTATGAACAAAAACAGAAAAATATATAGGATTTATCCAAGGATTCATAGGCTGAAATTAGTTGACCAAACTTTGTACAAATCATCTTGAAACTAAATGTCTTTCTCAATATGCATGTATATTTAATACTTTCAGGTGGAGGACTACTTCCTTACACCTTGCATGCTTCATCAAGAATCTCCTAAAGCAGTTATCTCCCCTGAGAAAGATCCCCGCATAGTGAGGACATCAGACATGCGCTGCATATTTACAGAGAAGTATTTGCCAACTCCCATCTTTCACAGGCTTCTTGCTGCCTGTGTAGCTCGCTGGCCAGTTGCCAAGAAGAAGGAGACATCAGAAAATCTAATTTTTTGTGGATGCGGTGTCTTTGACTTAGACCTTTTTCACAGATTAACAGTCTACATGAAGAACTATGTTGTATTTGCAAGAATAACAAGGATGGTGATTGATGAAGTCAAGACCCCCGATGCAAAGCTGTGTAGCAGAGTTAGAAGGTTCATTACACTCAATCTTTCCAAGATTACCTCCTACCTGGGCCAGAACTTGTGTTATGAGTTGCAGGCAGAATTTCAGACATGGCATGCAGATGAAGTGAGTTGTTTTTATAGGGGGGAAAATATTTATTTTTGCCTTCTCCATGGATATCGTTCTTCAGAACATTGTCTAGTTCAGTTCAGTATATAAGTTACTTGATCAGGATTTAAGGTTCCTATACCTATATATATATATATATATATATATATATATATCATATAATGACATGTGACAATTGTGCACATAGTAATAGTTGGGCATACATACCAGAGTATACAGGGAATGTGTATTGTCCTAAATATATTCCTGTAGTTATTCAGTTTGAATCTGATGATGTATCATGTTATATTCTAAAAGATTATTTAATTACCCTGCTTTAACGATCTATACGCAGTAAAGAAGTTATTAGGTTGGAAAATTGTAAAATGTTTATTTGTGCTTACATACCATTACTATGAGGGAAAAATCTGACAGTATTAAAACCTATTGCTTATACATGTATTTTATAGGAGCAAAGGAAACATAGAATAGTTTTTTTTATAAATTAAATGGAGGAAGGAATACACACACAATATCAAATGATTGTCTATATTATGACTTTCAACATGGCTTGGGGAATGTCATAAAATAATAAGCTAGACAATCATGTCAATTGGAAAACATTTTACCATCAATGTCCTTAAATTATATCAAATACATTCAATACAAATTTGCTTTGTAAAAATACATACTCATATGAGCTTTAATACATGCACTATCACAATTAACAAATGGCAATTGCCTATGCTTCATATATATATATATATATATATATATATATATATATATATATATATATATATATATATATACAGAGAGAGAGATTCCACGAGATATTGTAGTTTGTGTGAATTATGTTTCCATCATAACAGAGGTAAACACATTTTATTTAAAAAGGCGAGCATCATAAGGAGCATTAGCTGTAAACAATCACACAACACAAATTTCAATAAAAATTATGCTATGATTAGGTTAGGAGTACTTATTATTTAATAATGAAACAATGTAATTACCAAATTATTTTTCATAAGGACAAAGTAATAAGGAAGATTTTAAGGGAGTAAATTCATTTCAAGCTGTAGGGGTAACATAAGACTGTAACTGAATATGACGTAACTATTTCTCCTGAGGGACACAAGTCAGAATCTTTGGCAGTTAACAATATCAAACACGACATAACTAACATACAGAAACAAATACAGTTAACAATATCAAACACGACATAACTAACATACAGAAACAAATACAGTTAACAATATCAAACACGACATAACTAACATACAGTTAACAATATCAAACACGACATAACTAACATACAGTTAACAATATCAAACACGACATAACTAACATACAGTTAACAATATCAAACACGACATAACTAACATACAGAAACAAATACAGTTAACAATATCAAACACGACATAACTAACATACAGTTAACAATATCAAACACGACATAACTAACATACAGTTAACAATATCAAACACGACATAACTAAAATACAGAAATTTTCACATTGGGTTGAATGTTATCCCTCCCTTGACAAGAAAACAGAAGTATTGCAGTTATTGTGAACAAGATCTAAAGTGGCACAAGTTAGATATTCAACGAGTGTTTCCCTCAGTGGAACCGACAAATTCAGATTTCATTTTTTGTAAGTGACAAGTGAATTTTCAGAAACATATTGCCCTGGACATGTGGGTGAAAACAAACTGGATAAATTACCAGTATGTCATTTTGACAATATTAATACCAAGTAGGCATCATACTTTTGTCAAACTTTAATTTAATAAACTGTCTTCATAATTTGATTTTTACATGAAATGATCATATAATATGGTAAAACACATTTATTGTAATATGTTTAAATTAAGTTTAATTAACTTATAATTAGTGTAAGTAAAATATAACTTTTCTGAAGAATGTAATAGTATTAAAAGTCTCCAAAATTCTGCATGCTAAAAATGAATTGTGATTTGATGAACAGCAAAGCAGAATCTACATCAAAAACCTTCATTAAACAACTCTTCATATTGAGATGAAGTTGTGAGTAGGCATTTAATCATTAGGTTATTCATTTTAATATATAATGTACCAACACTACAGTCACTATTTGATAGAAATATATTCTGCAGATTTAAACTTTTCAAGGAATATTATGCCAGGTTATACCAGAACTCAGAACTGAGGAAAACTTTGATGGTAAATTTAGCTGTTTTAAGGAGGTACACTGTTTTTGATGCACATGGGAATATTTTGTTCCCCGGTCCCACACCCAAAAGAAATAAATGGTTCAAGTTGTCTGAACAAACTTGAAATGACAATCACTGGGTTAATGAGGGTGACAATCACTGAGTTGATATACTATGGCAATCATTGGGTTGATAGACTATGGCAATCACTGGGATGATGACTATGGCAATCATTGGGTTGATAGACTATGGCAATCACTGGGTTGATAGACTATGGCAATCACTGGGTTGATGACTGGCAATCATTGGGTTGACAGACGGCAATCACTGGGTTGATAGACTATGGCAATCATTGGGTTGACAGACTATGGCAATCACTGGGTTGATAGACTATGGCAATCATTGGGTTGATAGACTACCTGTTTTGGCACAGATCTTTTACTCATTTTACAATAAAATTGTGAGCTGGCATGTGATCATTACGTTATTCATTTTAATCTAACAATCAGTAATGCACAAGTCACTATTTGATAGAAAGATATTCTGCAGATTCAAATAATATTATGCCAGTTTAATCCAGAACTCAGAACTGAGAATCCTACGATGATGAATTTAGTTGTTTTAAGGAGGTACACTGTGTTTGATGCACCTGGGAATATTTTGTTACCCTGCCCCACACCCCAAATAAATAAATGGTTAAAGTAGTCTAAACAAACTTGCAATGACAATGACTGGGTTTATGATTATGGCAATAACTGGGTTGATAGACTATGACAATGACTGGGTTTATGATTATGGCAATAACTGGGTTATGAGTATGGCAATAACTGGGTTCATAGACTATGACAATGACTGGGTTTATGATTATGGCAATAACTGGGTTGATAGATTATGACAATCACTGGGTTTATGAGTATGGCAATCACTGGGTTGATAGACTAGCTGTTTTGGCACAGAGTTTTTATTCATGAGATAGCTAACTCCATTTGCACCTTATATACAGCTCAGCAAGCTGCCTTTGTACTATCTATCTATCTATCTATCTATCTATCTATCTATCTATCTATCTATCTATCTATAAAATGAACATGATTTATATAAGTTCTTAAAGTTTAATAAACCTGAATATTTGTTTTAATAGACCTTTTTTAAGTAAAAGAGACAACAAAAACGGTAATAAGAAATGACAATAATCTTTGATGTACAATATTTATTCAGAGCCAGATTAATAGTGGAGCCTCTCATACGAGGTCATCAGTGTTGAGAGACTGGTTTGGCATGTTTCCAATTGATGGCTATTTAAGAGAGATTTGACTGTATTTAATCAAAACTGGGATCTTTCGAGTTATTTTGAAATTGAGTGTGCAAACAGTAAACAGTTTTATTTAAAACTGATATGACCCCTATAGACTGTCTTTTTATCTTGGATCAAGTTGTCTAATTTAAAGCTCTGAAAAACAGATAATAACTCGTCTAGTATGTTGATTTTGGTTTTGTTCGTGATAGCACAGCATAAAAAGTAGGTTATTTAGTGCCAAGGAAACACCATGCTAGCCGACCTAGGTTGGTCTTATTACCATGTTAGCCTACTTGGATTGGTTTTATTACCATGTTAGCTGACCTAGGTTGGTATTATTACCATGTTAGCCTACTTGGATTGGTTTGATTACATTGTTAGCTGACCTAGATTGGTCTTATTACCATGTTAGCCTACTTGGATTGGTCTGATTACCATATTAGCTGACGTAGGTTGGTCTGATTGAAGGATTTAAAGCAGAAGTCCATTGCAAAATAAGTATTGGCCATTTACACTAAAGTATGTGGTACTGGTCAGATCAAAGATAGAAAAATAGTTAAGATTTTCCAATGAATAAACAAGGACATTTAAAATATACACAAGATTAAAATGCCTAGGTTAGTTTCCTAGTTTATGAATGCTAGGAAGTAATTTATGCTTCCTGCCACGCGACTTCAAATCTTGATTGGTATGGATTATAACGTTCGTACCTGATTGTTTATATTGGTATCATTCTTTTAAATTGATTTAACACAATCTTGTTTGTAAATATCTACTGTAGACTAATGGATCAGAGGCACTTATATAATAAATTCAAAATCATCAACACATAGAATGTGTGATGCATTTCACTTTATTGCTTCATATCACAGGGAGAGAAATTAGATATAATTCATATGCAACGCCTTCCGTGTTATTTGTACTGTATGTTCAATCATTAATTACGTATCAGTATATGTAACACGTACTTCAATCATTAATGATATATCAGTATGTTTAGTCACTGATGACATGGGTCTTGTAATAATATTGACTTTTCTCTTTCTTTAGGGACATGATCCTGATGCACCCATCACACGTGAGCACATGAATCATGCCCGCCTCTGTGTTGTTCTGGTAACGGTTTGTCGAAATGCAATGAAGGAAATCCTCAGTACCCAAGTTCCTTCTCCACACACAGACATCCACCAGGCAATCCTGGCCAATAAAGTCAAGCTGACCAGTAGACAGGGAAGACCCCTTCTAAACTCGGATCAAATACAGCTGGTTTTCCCGGATCCACAGGGGAAGACAACAGGAATGGTGGATCAGTTTGATCTATCCCTACTTTATATTCTGATCAGAAATATCAGCACAGTTCCTGTTCCAGTAACAGGTTGGGGATATGAGCCACAAGATCAACCGAGGGACAACTCGCTAGGAGCTAGTGTGGAGCGAATTCGTTCCTATAGGAACCATATTATTGGTCATTCCATGGATGGAAAGATGAGTCAACAGGACTTTGATGATTATTGGAACAACATTGATGCTGTGCTTGATGACATTGAACTTAAACTTGGTAAACAGGGATACAGGGCACAGTTAGAGAAACAAAAGACACAGGTCATCTCTATCTATGAAGCCTGCTAGCTACAAATGAAGATTATGAAGCATAATTAAGAGACACAAGCACAGTGTATACATAATTTGAGGGAATAGTATTCAATACAACTTATGGCATACACTTTTGAAAGGAAAGAACATGTAGCAACCATCTTTATCAAACTGAAGAAAGCTTATGACACCACATGGAAGTGCACCAGAACGAATGACCTTTTCTGCCAAGGCCAAAAGGACTACCTTCCTATCCTTATTGCCATGTTTTTGAAAGACAGTTTTTTCAGGGTTTCAATAGACAACACCCTTTGTTGAAGCTGTCGTCATGACAGATAGATGCACCTCAAGAAAGCATGTTGTCACAATAAATAGCCTGGATAAATGTCAGTCACCCTATTCAACATCAAAATCCAAGAGCTATCCTTGTATCAGTGACAATTTTAACCTGCTAGAAGGCAAAATCTATAATGTGTAGTGCCATCTATAAATAAACTGGGTCGTGATTGACGAAAGGAAATGGATTCTAATTTTGAAAATCTAACACTGAATGTACTTCTGCTGACTATATTGAATTCAAAATGACACAGATATCTGTATTGATGATTGGTTGCTTTATTCGAGATGTTAGGAAACAAACTTTGTGAGCATAGTTGGGGTCCAGCATCATGTGTAATCCATTGTCAAGAGTGACTACCGTATGAGAGCATATTTTGGGTCCAGCATCGTGAACAATCCATTGCCAGGAGCAACTAATGTATGTGATTGTAGTTTGTCAACCATCATGCATAATCTATTGCCAGGAGGGACTACGGGATGTGATAATAGTTTGGGTCCAACATCATGCTTTGTTGTCAAGAGTGACTACTAGATCTGATCTTGGGTCCAGCATCAGGCATAATCCATTACCAAGAGTGACTACTGGATGTGACCAGAGTTTTGATTCCAGCTTGAGTCCAGCATCAAGCGTAATCTATTGGCAAGAGTGACTACTGGATGTGATCATAGTTCTTGTCCAAGGTCATGAATAATCCATCGAACAAAAGTGACTACTGGAGGTAATCATAGTTTTCGTCGAGCATCATGCATAATCCATTGGCAAGAGCGACTAATGGATCTGATCATTGTTGGGGTCCAGCATCATGTGCAATCCATTGCCAAGAGCGACTACCAGATGTGTCCATATTTTGGGTACAGCATGAGGAGTAATCAATTCCCAAAAGTGACTACTGGATGTGACGAAAGTTTGGGTCCAGCATCGTGTGTAATCCATTGCCAGGAGCGACTACTGGATGTGATCATAGTTTGAGTCAATCATCATGCATAATCTGTTGCCAAGAGTGACTAGAGGATGTGATCACAGTTGGTGTTGAGCATCACGTGTAATCCATTGCTGAGGGTGACTACTGGATGTGAGAATATTTTGGGTCCAGCATCATGACTAATCCATTACCGAGAGTGACTACTGGATGTGAAAATATATTGGGTCCAACATAATGCGCAATCCGTTGTCAAGGGTGACTACTAGATGTGAACATAGTTTGGGTCCAGCATCAGGAATAATCTATTGCCAAGAGCGACTACTTAATGTGATCATGGTTTGGGTTCAGTATCATGCATAATCCATTGCCAAGAACGACTACTAGATGTGGTCATAGTTTGGGTGAGGTATCAGGAATAATCTATTGCCAAGAGCGACTACTGGATGTGATCATAGTTTGGGTCCAGCATCATGTGTAATATGTTGCCAAGAGTGACGACTGGATGCAATAATAGTTTGAGCCCAGCGCATCGTGCACAATCCATGGCCAAGAGGGACTACTAAATGTGATTGCAGTTTGGTTTCAGCATCATGAATAATCCATTGCTTAACTCAGTCATCTGCTTGTAAAGAAGGTTATATTTGAGTTATCTCAGACATTTGCCTGTAAAGGAGGTGATATTTGAGAGTTGTCTCAGTCATCTGCCTGGACAAGAGGTGATATTTGAGTTATCTCCGCCATCTACCTGTAAAGGATGTGATATCTGAGAATCGTCTCAGCCATCTGCATGTAAAGTAGCTGCTTTTGGTAATGCTTCGTAATATGATACCATTATATATATGTTTACTGTGGAGAATGTTTTGTCATGGCGTCATTTTGTTATAGTTTCATAGTATAATGGTTTGAGTTTTAGCCAGTGTTTCTTGTACATGTATATATTATTACATCACTGACTGGTATTTATGAGTTTATGTGGAAATATTTGCTTTTTTTGCAATCGTGGACTTCTGTTATAACTATGTGGAATGATGGTTATTTTACATGATTATAGACATGCATTATATATATATGGAATGATGGCTATTTAATGTCATTGTAGACATGGGTTATACATTATGTGAAATAATGATTACTTTATGTCATTGTAGACATGCATTATATCTATGTGAAATGATGTTTTTTTCATGTCATTGTAGACACGCAAATGGCTACAAAATATGGTAAAATAATAACTTTTAATTTGGTGAAATATTGGTAGTGTAATGACATGTAAGATGCACATTATTCCAAAGTGGTATGATGATTAACTTGTGAACACTACAGCTTATGTTATATATTATTCATGATGGTTTCAATTGGGGACATTATTGCTTACTTATATATCCTGCATTGTTATCGTTGACATGACCTATTTCGAGTGTTGGTTTAAGTTTGGGGCACTACTACTTATTCTATGTATCCTTCTTGCCATGTGTGTTCATTCTGTCAATTGCAGTTTATCCGTCAGATCTTTACCATTTGGTTTGACTGGTGCAGAATCTAAACTTTGATGATGTCTTGCTCATTAGATATCGAAACTATATGAATTAGAAGTCTATTATCTATTAATTCAGATGCTAGGAGGTAGAAATAATGATGTCATTGTGACTAAATTATAAACATTTTGTTTTTGAGTGTAATAAAATGCTTTTCATGATCCATGGTTAACCCTGGAAAACTTGCACTTGAGGTGTGAAAAAAACCAGTTTAGCTGAGTCAAAAAACGAAAAATTGTGAGGTTCATGCAATTGTAAGAAGAAATATATATTTTTTTCTCATTAAGATCAGTTCTAAATCACATACTTTAACAATTTGAGTGGATGGCTTTCAGTTGAGTTAAGATTAAGGGTATCAATGTTGGAATTTAAATATCACTCTGTAAGTAATGTTGATTGATACAAAACACTGTCATCATCATTGTATTAAAATCATTATGGCAGTTTTTAGTCCTTTGTATATTATGATAGAAGATGACATTTTGTTTGGTACATTAATACTGACAATTATGTTTTGTCATCATCATTGTCTCAGTCGTTATGAGATCGGACTGAATTTTTATTATTATTATTATTATTAGTATTATTAGTATTATTTCTGAATATTAGCATAACAAAATTAAAGAAGTTTCATAACGAGATGTTCTGACATTTTCTAATTACAGAAGAGTGTTTGAAAAATTAAAGGTCATAGTTACAATTACACCTGTTCGTTCAGCCCTAGAATTCATCCAATCATTTAAAATGTCTCTTGGTTGAGTATGGATACGTGATGACAAATATGATCAGTTAATTCAGCATGCTTTTACAATATAAAATAAACTAAACCAAAGTAAATTATTCCACAGTTGAGATCGAATATTTGGTTCTGATATTAGCTTGCCATATGTTCAAGTGTATATTAGTACCGCTCCTTTTCCAGTAATTATATTCCATCACCACAACCCCTTTATATTAATACCATTGATAGCAAATATTATAGCTTGTTGAAACAGAGATTGGCGTCTACAAGAATATGATGTTGACGTAATGATAATATTGTAAACTTTTTGACAACTAAGGTATTTTGGAAGTATTGAAAGTGAGCATCTTGTTCTTTCTTGTCCTTTAGTCTTGTAATAATGCCGTACACCTCTATCAGTTTTATGGAACCAATTTTAGTTGCGATATGAATTTAGAGAAGTCATAATTTAAACCATTTTGTTCAATGACTAAAGTGCATATTAGATGGAAATACTATTTTGTGATTATCATGATTCATTCAAAACCATTCTGTATTACATGTATATCATTCTGCTACATCAGGACTATTGGTGATATTGGTAGATCAATATATTCAAGACTCTTTGATATGATATGGAATTACATATTCAAGACATTGTTTATTAGAAACTTAACTTTCATTTATTTTGGATATTTAGGAATATTGGGATTTCATGTACAATATTGTGTGTTCATCTTACAAATCCCACTATAAAACTGAGAATTAAATAACTTGAATAAAAAGGTTGGTTTTGTGTCTTTTTTTCTTGGTTTAAGACCATCCTTCCATCCCTCCATCCATGCATATAATGTCTCCTCTGATACTAGAGGGGCTTTACATCAGTTTTATATTTTAATTTGGGTCCTATCTAAGTGACAAGGAGGATATCTTTGCTGATTAAACATAATGCAATTAGACTTTTATATCAATGTAGCATAACGTCTCCTATGATAATTGATGACCGACGTAAGTTAAAGTGTTTGCTTTTTGTCATGTCGAAAAGTCCATAGTAGTGTTTAATTCCAACGGTATCGTAATGTGTAATATTTCATTTATACGGCCGTTTGCATTTGTATATTGATGGGGAAATTATAATAATAGCTTAAAAAATTAATGCGCATATGACCGTTGGAATAAGACTATGTACCAACAGTGCTGGTTTTAGTAGGTAGGACTGTGGCTTGTTAGCAGAACGTAATTCTACCTTTAAACCCACGGACAGTATTCTATGTTTGCTATAGTTCTGTTCAATAAGGATTGCTATCTCCCCTGATTTATTACCTCCCTTTGCATGCTCTTCACAAATACAAATAAATTGCATACATATAGTGGAATATATAAATAACTATATACACAGATATATATATATATATATATATGTATATATATATATATATATATATGTATATATATATATATATATATATATATATATATATATATATATATATATATATATATATATATATATAAGCAGCAGAGGGAGCGAATCCGACAAACTTTTTAGGCAAATATTTGTTAAGCAAATGCCTCTTACGAAAAAAAAAAAAAATTCTTACCAACATACGTGCAGATTTGTTGTCGTGCCCCCTCTGCGATGCTGCCCATTATTTATCAATAACTATCAACGATATGATATAATCAATCAGTTTCGCTGCATAAGATTCTAAAGTACATTTATCATTTTATGACATTTTCCAATGTGGTTTATAAAAATCCATATAATCAATCAAATTATATTTTTTTTATTATATACCAATTGTATTCAAAATAATCATGGATTACTGAACTTAATAGTTCATTTATGAATTTTTTATTATTATCGGGGTTGGACATATAGTATTTACGAATCCAAGTATCTTTTCGATGATTTTTATCTAATAATAAAAATATATCATTCCATGCTAGTTGGGAAATTGTGTGACATATATATACATGAAAACATAATTTATCGTCATATGGTTTACAATAGATAAATCCCCAACGTACTGCCATTATACATAATTCACTTAATTCAATATAGAATTTTCCCCAGGTAGCGCTAACCGAATATTTGATCAAGTCCGACACGATATGGCGTTCGAGGATCTGATAAATTTATCGTTACAAATCCATATGGAATTGACTGAGCGCGACTAAAGAAATTTCTGAAGAGATTATAATCCATATCACCGCTGCACCAAGTTTGCCAAATATTTCGTAGCGTATGTGTGTCAACTCCGTTGAATACAGCAAGAATATTGCAGTTATCTCTGATCACTTTTGGTATTTAAGTGTATCGTTGAGTGACATTTATCACGTCAGTGTTTTTATGTCTGCCTCTGGAAAATATCCTAGCGGGATTTTTTTATTGTCTAACATGATATCGTCATATACGACTAAATTGTTAATACTTCTATAAATATCATCAATGCTCGGTGCTTCCTCGATATCGGTTATAAACTCAATGATATCCTAACCGCTAACAGTAGTTGATGTTGCGAGTCGATACAAACAAGCAGAGACGTTAAAAACAAAATCATCGACTGAAGGTGCTTCTGCGTTTGAACGGATTTATCGATGGGGTCCTCTGCATTGGTCTATCTATTACAAATTGATCCTGGCAAGGAATTTCAGGGTGCAATGTTATCAACAATGAAGCATCATAATATCACTATCAGACGAAATCATACTGCACTACATCGCGATCAGGCAATTGTTGAACGATTTAAAAGGACACTTGCTGAGCGGTTATTTGGATATCAATACACGAAGGAATTTATTCAGGATAAACGATCCCGCGAATGGGTCAAGAGATTACCAGGCGTAAGTACCGCCCTGAATAATGAGATTACTCGAACAATCAACATGAAACTTAACAACGCGATTGAAAAAAAGTATATACCCGTAAAACCACAACATGATTTTTCAAAACAACCAATACTCGGCAATGTCACTGTTAGGTATTTATACGAACCAGGAGAGCTTGAAGGTGGTACAAAAAGAGCTACTGATCCTATTTGGAGTGTTACTGTACATAAAATATCTACTATAACACGATCCAGTCTATAAATTGGATTCAACTGCTCCTCAGCGCGGATTTACTCGGGAACAACTACAAGTGATACCCGAGAATACTCAATTACCGCACCTCTTTGTCTGTTGCACTCAAGACAAGTCAACATCACATTATCTCTGGTATGTCCAATATTGCTTTTTTTTCTGTCTACGGTAAATTGTCGAGATTCCTTATCCGACCAACACCAACCCATTATACAATTGCAACTCGAGCAGTGATTATTATGTTGTTGTTTCACTGTAATTATTAATTCGGCATCAATATCTAATTCTCTGTTATTTTTTGTATCCTGTTGTTTATAACCAGATAGTTTTTTTTCTGATTATATCATCGCTGACAATATCACTTATTGTAGTGTCGTTATAGTCAAGAGCAACTCTTCAGTTGATTTATTCTTCGTACTCTGGACACTGCAAGATAACTAAATTCGACCACTCGATGTGATTATGTACCATCCAAACAATTGTATCTGATATAGTCAATCCCTGTGAAGAATGTATTGTTGCTGCGTAACCTAGCATCCATGGGGATTTATCAGCGCGCAATGCATCTTTGACGACGCTGATATCAACCAGAACAATATCATTTAAACCAAAACCTGTTTTTCACTTTGTCCAGGAATATCAACTTCGATATTTTGTTTTCGTGTATCCTTGGGTCTATCACACAGCGGTGTAGGAAGTGTTGCAAATTTTTCTTTATGCAATTCAAATAACTTCATCTGAAGTGTGTCTCTGACTATCTTTCTACTTGCTACTATCAAATCGTTTGGTCTCCACGTTTCCCAGAAATTATTTAATGGAGTTTCCGAAATTATTTTACGGGCTATTTCACATTGGAATCTATCCGGTTGTAATCTGATTAGTTTCTTGAACTCGCGTAATTGTTCATCAAGTGCTCTGTGATCAGTATTAATTTCTTCATAATAGTCTACAAAATTCCTTAACCAATCATGCGGGGATAAACCGACAAATGGTGGTGGTTGGCCATGATCGTCGCATATTATCACGCTTGTATTCGCTAGCAATAACTACTCGAGAAATTTTTGTAATACATCTAACGATGCCGTGCATATCTCATCCCAAATAATTATTTCAGGAATATATTTCTTGCCCATTCGATCAGGATTCCATTCGTCACCTTTCCATTGAAAGAAACTGTGATAAGTGCTTGCATTCACCCCTCTCTCTTTCATCTCTCTTGCAAGTCTGTGTGTCGGTGTTAGCACACTCATGTTTGATTTGGAAACGCAAGCATGAAAATCCGTAGGATTTTTCCCACGAAATAATTCAATCGCACAAGTCATTTTTCCTGACCCACCACAGCCGTTTAAATAAACGGTTTTATATCTGCATATTGGATCAGATATCTGCGGTGCATTAGATAGTTCTGATATCTGATTATTTTTCAAGTAATTATCTTCAAGCGTAACATCTGCTGATTTGGAATATTCAAGCAGCATTTCTTTTTTAGTTCTCCATGATCCCCAACTCTCGTAATAATTTGTGAATTCAGCTGCTACTTCGCTATGTTTCGCGTTTATATAAAATGAATCAGTGGCGACTCTAACCGCAGTGTCAGGAAATCTATTTATCATTGAAAATAAATTAATAGAAGCATAAGCCAGCATAGATGCCCTCAAATGTGTATACTGAAGACTGTATCCATCGTTGTAAGTAACAATTGTACCCAATTTGGTTCCATCGGACAAGAAAGCGTCTTTATGATTTACATATATACCCTTAGATGTTACATCCGCGATTATAAAATCGTACTCAACGCTATCTATAATCAACCGTGAAGAATATATTGTATTGTCGTGTTTTCCACCCTGAGTGAATTTACCGATTATTCTTCTACCGAGTTCTTTTGCTTGTTTTTTTTTCAATTTAAAATAGCTGTTTGGACCATTTCATGATATATTCTTCGTCGCGATCAGGGAATTGTTTTTTGTTTTCGCTCATTATACTATCTAGATTAGGTTGTGGTAACCAGACTTCAGTCTGTGCTCTATATGATATAATCGCTTCACTGACAATCAATGATATCAGCATTTTAGAATCAATCATATTGATTGGCATCCAGTGTTTTTCAGAGATGTGTCTACCAATCCAAACATAACAGCACGGATGCAGTCCTGTAGCCAATTCAAATGATACCACACGAGGAATCCGGTTAAATCAAAATAAGGCAGTGGTCCATTAATCGCAACAGGGGCCATCTCGTGTGTGGGATGTCCAAATTGCTTGAAGTACTCAGAGCATTCTCCGTACCAGACAAAACTAACGGGATAACACGCAACCATATCAACCGAAATAATATATTCAGCGGTTTATTTTGTATTCCATAATCCACCATGGTTATATTCGATACAGCTTGATTTGATATCTGGTAGAAATTCTGCTCTTGTTGGTTTCCACATGGTTTTGTTTCTTGCAAAATGAGCTGCAACCGACGGAATTGTAAAACAGTTTGTTAATAATTGTTCGTCGTATTATGTTGAAAAACTACTAGCTAGTTTTTTCATCGCGTCATGGAGGGCTTCAGTACGGTATAACTCGCCGTTTGGTCTTACAAATTGATCGAATTTGCCCTCTTCGTTTTCAAAACTGTGAAGTAATCACACTGACACGGGATCGTTTTCACTTAACTGGTAAATAAAATAAAATAATTTCACCTCAGAGATTTCCGGGGAGAACTCCGGGGATATATATTTTATTGTTCTATCCCGTGGAAATATTGTTACCGCAGGTGTCCATGCGTGTTCTTTATGGTCAATAATTATGATTGGAGCTCCATTTCATTTATATTTTGATTCGTGTAATACTTCTCCTGTTATCGTCATTATGGTTATTGGGTATCTTAATGATGTTTCTATTTTGGTTATATCCTGAATTGTTGCCCCCTGCTCCTTCACTGTTAGCCCCTATTCGTTATTTTTTTGCGTCTTAGATCAGTCAATTTGTTTCCACGCAACGCATTTTGAAATGTTATATTATTCGTTCTGCTACACAATTCATTCTTGACAAATATTTCAGGGGTTTTAGTTTTTCAGTACTCGGTTTATCATTTAGCGGATATATCCCATAAACAACTGCTGTTACAGGATAAGATCTCTCGTAAAACGGTTTGTCAATTCCAGTCAGAATTTCTGGTTTGGAATCTCGACTCACAGTGACAGTTCTTTTATCCTTCAAGATGGGGTCAAATTTATCTCTGATAATCCAATCTCGTGTTTCTGAACGGATAATAAATTTCACTCTAAAAAGATAATTTTTCTTGTCAAGATGCTAAATTATCTCGGCTGCTCTTTCGTCGTTCATGGTAGCATCAACGCTACCATCAATTCGAAATGTTGACCAACAGTGAGATGCTCCATCGCGCTTGAATTCATTAAAACAATCACGAATTTTAATTTTACCCAACATGGTTCTATCATCTATTAGACCCTTTGGCGCTACGGAGACTCTATCGAGATTGAATTTAACATTTTTCCAGGGCTTAATTTTCGATAATCTCTTAAACTCCTTCATATTATAATTAAAACAAGTATTTAAATAAGAAATTTATATATATTGAATCATTGCAAATGGCTCATGATTGGATCAGTAACCTCGTATAACAAATCATGCAGAAAGGAATTATGTGGATATCATATGAAAAGTGTTCGTAACGGAAGTTATGGGCCCTGACATTGCCTACGATGTGGGGTATGGGTTAGAGGAACATCACAGTTGTGTCTCGGTTGTGGTGGTAAGAGATACAGAGATTTGAAGCGTTATTATGATAAACGAATTAAGAACTCCATTAAAAACTCCATTAATGACTCTGACTGTGTCAGCGTTAGTGACAGCGTCAACGACAAAATTATAAGAACTCCTCAAGATTATATTGGGAGATTCTCAAGTTAGAATTCAAGCAAATAATAAATTAGACAAATAGTATTATAGTATATAAATGAACCAAGAATTTCAACCGCATCCCGTAATTAACGATTATGAGCCGCCCCGTGATGGTCTTGTCAGACACTGCAGACTGAAGAACCCAGTTGGTGTTGTGAGTAATCAAGGATATCTGAGGTTTTCTGCTGTAGGGGAAAAAATATCATAATCATCGTTTTGTGTATGAGGTATATAACGGATTGATCAGGGATGGTTTTGTTATTGATCACATAAATGGTATTAAGACTGATAATTTTTTTAATAATTTACGAACTGTTACACAGAGTGAGAATACCAAACGGGGAAAAACTGGCACTTATAAAACAGTTGCAAGGAGACCCATAAGATCATTTAATGCAGAAAATAACGAGGAAATGGTATTTCAATAAATATCTGAAGCCGGTAGATATTTCGATATTTGTAAAGCCTAAGTACGATTTTTTGCAGAACGAGTAAAAAATTCGGCTTTTTCAAAAAAGACCGGACAAAAAATTAAATTCGTTTATGTATAAATTTAATTTGGTACTATGAGTATATAACACCAAGGGAGATAACTCGTACGGGTATGCCGGCCTATGAAAGTATGGTTGCTTCAGTTATGCAGTTGTATTGTCCTGTGCTGTCCTATATAACCCTTCACTAATGTAGTTCTGGATTCGTTTAATGAAGGCTTATCTTTTCGGTAACACGTATTTCTTATTTATAGTGCTGTCTTCAATATCTTCAAAGTCCGAAGTAATTTGATCACAGTTTAAACTATCTAATAATTGAAACCCTTGACTTTTTAAATTTGAAATTTCAGTTATGATCTCATTAATATCTTCAGAATACATATTTTACATAATAAAAATATTTCTAATATATGATATTGATATATTTGATATTGATATATTTTTCAAAAAAATTAAGGTTATAATACCACACCGTTGACATCATTCATTGTCGTATATATGTATACATGTAAATGTGACGTCATTCGCCAAGCATATCTTCTTGGGGGTCTAATCCGCTATTTGGCGAGTTAGACCCCATTTCAGGGGATTATGTTTCGTTATACACTCTGGGCCCGATGAAATGTAAATTACACCTAAAAGGGACCCTACGAGATGCATGATCTTGTTGTCTTGTCGACAGTCAGACAAATAACAATTTAATACATTTCAATAGTCCAGAGATACTGATTTCCCAAATACTCTTCATCCTCTCGACCAAGTGATAGCCATATTTTTATTTATAGTATGAGATAGCTTTCGCAATTGCCATTGTTTTCTACTTATCTGTATACCTCCTATCCCACCAATTAAATCACTCCTAACTCCTTCTCTACCTTGACAGCTTCGTCTCCAATTTCTCATCCTCAGCTCCTTTTTCCGACTAGCCATTGATTCACAATCGATATTTCCACTACTTTTTTCTTATATCTCCCTTCTAGACACTCGGCACTAAACTATACCTGAAGTATGCGCACTAAAGGCTTCCTTTAAGAAGGTTTGTATTTCTTAGAACCTCCTAAGTTTCCCCGCCAAAGTACGAGTGGCTTCCCAGGATTATTAGTTTATAACTTTCCACCACAATGTTTGGACAATTACCAAGTTCCTTTCTCGAAGATACTAAAATAAATTAGGATGGAAATGGTGACCATACTGTAACAGAATTGTTACCGAGAGGAGGGTGGATTAAATGAACAATAGAAACACAATTTGTGAAAGAAAATATAAATTTATGTAATAAATTATAAATGAAAAAAATACAGATGTAACAACACAATAATTCATGCACTCAACCCACAATTACACTCACAACCATTCACAATACATGAACAAATTAAATATTAATACAAAAGGAATCTCAGATGTAAAGGGATCTCTTGGACTATACACAGATCCAAGGATCCTTTACGAAAGTTAAATTAATGCAAGTATAAATTACGAAAAATGAACACAAACGACAAACTATACTATCGCACGATGGATTGCGATAACTAGCACGACCATATACTTGTATTAAATCAAGTTGCTAGCTTTTATTGATATCTATGCGATCACTTGAAATATTATTGTGATCTGACATAAGCATGCAAATACAACAATGTATTAAATTGTATTACAATTTCAATACACATATGTGTCTCGACCCCGTATAACCGCACGATTCAGCAACAGTTGAATCGTCTCCCAGTTTCCCCGAAAACCTAGGGTTGACCAATACTATTATCGGACGTTTCCCTTCACGGATCCACCACAGTTATACGTTCAGACAACATACATCTACCAGAACCAACGGTTCCTCACTACCCTAGATGTCGACCCGGATGTTTTACAACTCAGACAGCTCCGACACTCGGACTTCTAGCTTTCCGGATATTTACACGTTACACAGATGTTGACGAACAGACAGTTCGACACACAAACAGATACTTCAATTCCGTTTGCACAAATTAACGGCACAATCACATTCAGATATTTATACAGAGATGTTCCGGAACAAATAATAGATGTCCCACAACAAATCAGACGATATCAAAGACGTTTATCAAAAGATGGTATCAGATGTGTTAACAGCTACGGTATCAGAAATGGTATCAACTACGTTAGCAGCTCCGGTATCAGAAACATTGACATCTACGGTATCAGATCTACGGTATCAGATCTACGGTATCAGAAACATTGACATCTACGGTATCAGCGATTATCAGATCTATGGTAACAGCGATTGTCAGCTACAGTATCAGAAACACGGTAACAGCCCTTTGGCTGGAGATTGCAAGACGAGCTTATCTATCCTTCGATTAGATATTTTGGTTCCCGTAATTATTATGAGAAATATCTCGCCTTATATACTCTCTATAGGTGAACATAAATCACATCGAGCTTGCTGTGCACCACGTGAAACGAGTATTTCGGATTTCATGTAAATAACAAACTGGCACATGCAAATCGTTACACGCCACTTACCTTGGAGAAAACAACTTAATCACCCCAGGTAATGCGTGTATGACGAAATCAAGAAAATGGTGAGTTTCGTTTGCAATTCAAGAAGAACAAAAATCAGTTCAATTTTCGCCTAATTCTGTGACAATACCTCCCCCCTAAGAATAAAAATGTACACATTTTTAAAACTAACACAGAATAGAAGAAAAATAACTACTGATGATATCTTACAACATTTACACTGGTTATACTACAAACTGGATTTTATTACTGGGCAAATTCATACAAATTTCCCATCATGCCCTACTCAAGTAGTCTGCGCCTATATTTTCAACTCCCCTTATTGCTTCTACACGGAAACGATAAGGTTGTAGTGTTAGCGCCCAACGCATCAACCGAGCGTTAGCGACCTTGGCCTTGTTTAAATACAGTAGGGGTTGGTGATCAGTCTCGAGAACGAAATCTCTCCCAAACAGATATGCGTGATACTTCCCAATTCCCCATACTACGGCCAAACATTCCTTTTCTATAACGGAATAATTTTTCTCCCTGGGTAGCAATTTTCTACTCGAGTAAGCTACGGGTAATTTACTGTCGTCCTGCTCTTGCAGTAAAACTGCCCCCAACCCAGTTTCAGAAGCGTCTGTTCTTAGAATAAAAGGTTTGCTGACATCTGGCAATTTCAATATAGGTGCACTAACCAGTTTCTCTTTCAGAGTACAAAATGCTTTCTCTTGTGGCGGTCCCCATTCAACTTTGTTTGGTTGCCCCTTCTTGGTCAAATCAGATAACGGGCTAGCAAAGGCTGCAAAGTTCGGTATTAACTTTCTTTCGGTAACTGGGTGTATTGGTCCTACAATATCTACTGCCACTCTTTTAAACGGTGTATCTATTAATGGCATCTGTCCCAAGGGCACCCTTGTGACCCTTCCCTTACACACGGTTTTCTGACATACGTCGCACGACCTACAGAACCGTGTGACATCGCCATTAACACCGGGCCAGTAGAATTCAGCGACTACCCTGCTAGTGGTCTTAGCCTTACCTAGGTGTCCTGCCATGCTTGACTCATGCGCCACCCTAAGTACTTGAGATCTATATCTCTGGGGTACGACCACTTGCCAATACTTCTTACCCTCCCGAGCGCTAAACTTCCTATGAATTAATCCGTTCTTGCGTACGAATCTCGAGCTACCCCCACGCTTGCAATGTTTAATCGCGCCGGACGTGATTTTCTCAACACTTGTTCTGATGGATTCATCACGTTCTTGCTCTTGTTTGAAATCATCGCGGGAAATTCCTGAGATCGATTCAGGGACTATTAATTTACGAAACGCGGTTTTCTCTCGCCGTGTTTGCGCTCGCGTTTCGACTGCCTGGGCCAAAGGTATTTTAAAATCGGCCATGGTTGGAAGACGGGAACCTTCAACATTACCGATCGTCAGATCGTAAATAGGATTGTCCATACAAAGGGCATCAACAGTTCCCGTTAAGAAAGGTGTTTTTACTGTGATCCTTGCTACGGGAATGCGACCCATCGTCTGATCAAGTAACATACATGGGGATTCCCACCCGAGCATTTGGTTATCCTGCACGAGACTACGTTTGATCACTACGCCCGTACAACCAGTGTCACGCAATGCCACGACTTCTCGACCGTTGACAAACCCTCTCGCGGTTGGTACACGCGCTTCAGGAAATAAACACGTGCCAAGCGAATGAATACAAGGTTCTACCTGTACGATGTTATCAGATATACCTTTACTTTGTATAGCCACTGCTACCTTATGCATAAGTGCCTTTCTTTTAGGACAGTCTTTTTGAACATGACCCCATGCATTACACAAGAAACATTGCACACGCTGAAAAACTGGATTCCTAACTGACCTTTTTACCTCAGCTGATTTTACAGGCTCCCTAGGCATAGGTCTTACAGACTGGTTTCCAGACTTAAAATCTTTCAAAACCACGTTCTGGGTTCCCCCATGAGCTTCGGCAAATAAATCGGCTTGCTTAGCCATATCTTTTATGTTCGTGAAGACTTTCTCCTTCAGAAATTGATCTAATTCTCGCCCAACTGTATTAAATAATTGATCTCTGAGCAAGAAATCAGTCAACCCTTCAAACGTTTTCACCGCTTTGCCGCATTCAATCCACCGCTCAAAATAGTTCGCAATTCTGACGGTGAACTGACCAAAGGTTTCTCCCTTATCGGGCTTGCTATACCTGAACTTTTTACGAAATCCTCGTTCAGTGAGCTCGTACATTTTGAGAAGTGCTTCCTTTAGGACGTCGTACTTAAACACATCGTCCCTAGGAAGTCGAGAGTATACATCCAGCGCTTTACCTTTTAAAAGCGCACTAAGATGCAATGCCCAGTCATTTTGACTCCACTTCTGGTTTTCGGCATACCGCTCAAACCGATGAAGATAACTATCCATGTTATCTTTTTCATCGTCAAAGGGAGGTAATTTGGGGCCCCTTAATTTGCTAAAGGCAGAATCGTGTTCTCTTCCAGATGTCGCTAATTCTACCTTACGCTCATGATCCCTTTGCTTTGCTTTTTCATCCAACTCTATTCGCTTTTGCTCCGCTTCCATTTCCCATCCTATCCTTTTAGGCCTGCTTCTCTAATTCTATCTTTTCCCTCTCGGCCTGCTTCTCTAATTCTATTTTATCCTTCTCAAAGGCCCATTTCCTTTCTTCGGCTTCCCCTTTTTCCCTTTCGAATTCCCTATCTAATTCCCGTTTCCTTTCTTCGGATTCCCTTTCTAATTCCTTTGACCTTGCCCTTTCTTCCTTTTCTAATTCCCTTGCCCTTGCCCTTTCCCGGGCTTGTTCTTCTTGAATAAATTTCCTTAAGCTTTCACCTTCATATCCAAATTCTTTGCCTAAGGCAACCAAGTCCTTAAGGGATGACATGACAATTGTAATATGAATATAGATATATAACCAAACCAATACTTTAAACACGTTTATACTGGACACACGGACCTGGGTAAACTAAACAAAAATAAACTCCAACTAGAGTATTATCTTAACAGAAGGTCACGCTCAAATATAAACATTAAATGTATACCTTCACAAAAGTGATTGACAGTTCACTTAATCCAACGATCCCACATCTGACACCATTGTAACAGAATTGTTACCGAGAGGAGGGTGGATTAAATGAACAATACAAACACAATTTGTGAAAGAAAATATAAATTTATGTAATAAATTATAAATGAAAAAATACAGATGTAACAACACAATAATTCATGCACTCAACCCACAATTACACTCACAACCATTCACAATACATGAACAAATTAAATATTAATACAAAAGGAATCTCAGATGTAAAGGGATCTCTTGGACTATACACAGATCCAAGGATCCTTTACGAAAGTTAAATTAATGCAAGTACAAATTACGAAAAATGAACACAAACGACAAACTATACTATCGCACGATGGATTGCGATAACTAGCACGAACATATACTTGTATTCAATCAAGTTGCTAGCTTTTATTGATATCTATGCGATCACTTGAAATATTATTGTGATCTGACATAAGCATGCAAATACAACAATGTATTAAATTGTATTACAATTTCAATACACATATGTGTCTCGACCCCGTATAACCGCACGATTCAGCAACAGTTGAATCGTCTCCCAGTTTCCCCGAAAACCTAGGGTTGACCAATACTATTATCGGACGTTTCCCTTCACGGATCCACCACAGTTATACGTTCAGACAACATACAACATCTACCAGAACCAACGGTTCCTCACTACCCTAGATGTCGACCCGGATGTTTTACAACTCAGACAGCTCCGACACTCGGACTTCTAGCTTTCCGGATATTTACACGTTACACAGATGTTGACGAACAGACAGTTCGACACACAGACAGATACTTCAATTCCGTTTGCACAAATTAACGGCACAATCACATTCAGATATTTATACAGAGATGTTCCGGAACAAATAATAGATGTCCCACAACAAATCAGACGATATCAAAGACGTTTATCAAAAGATGGTATCAGATGTGTTAACAGCTACGGTATCAGAAATGGTATCAACTACGTTAGCAGCTACGGTATCAGAAACATTGACATCTACGGCATCAGATCTACGGTATCAGATCTACGGTATCAGAAACATTGACATCTACGGTATCAGCGATTATCAGATCTATGGTAACAGCGATTGTCAGCTACAGTATCAGAAACACGGTAACAGCCCTTTGGCTGGAGATTGCAAGACGAGCTTATCTATCCTTCGATTAGATATTTTGGTTCCCGTAATTATTATGAGAAATATCTCGCCTTATATACTCTCTATAGGTGAACATAAATCACATCGAGCTTGCTGTGCACCACGTGAAACGAGTATTTCGGATTTCATGTAAATAACAAACTGGCACATGCAAATCGTTACACGCCACTTACCTTGGAGAAAACCACTTAATCACCCCAGGTAATGCGTGTACGACGAAATCAAGAAAATGGTGAGTTTCGTTTGCAATTCAAGAAGAACAAAAATCAGTTCAATTTTCGCCTAATTATGTGACACATACACTATTCCGATTGGATGTCTATTCTAATCTATTCTATTCAACCTAGCCTACAATACCCCCGGGCCTTCTGTAAATGTGGCAATATTTCCAATGCCTATAAGATTCTTTGGTACAACGTCCACCTACGAAGCTGGGTTCTCGCACCTTTAAGAAAGGTACCAACTACAGCCGCGGTGTCTAACATATTTACATGGCTTCTAACCTTTTGTTTGTTCCCTTGACTTCCGCAATCACGTGCGTGGCAATGTGACACGCTGAAACGGGAGTTTACGTTCAACTACGATAAGACAACATTTGTGACGTTATTCGTTAATATAGGCAATCAAATGATTGTCAGAAAATTAAATAGAACAAACGTCGGTTATTGCATGGAAGTGTGTTTCGTGTCAAAGTTATGGATCGGTATTATTTACACAATGTTAAAAATAATTTTTAAAAAATAATTTAAATAAAACAGGAATGAAAAACGGGCAAAATTAGTGTCCATACTTGAAAATATGTACAATGGTTTTCTTTTATGTAGTTTTGTTTTGTTTTCATAGTCAATTTAGCAACATTATCCCACTCTAGTACTATGATCACGGAGAGTTCCAGCTGCAAAGAGCTCTTCTAAATAACTGAGAAACTAATATCAAGGAAACAATGTACACCACTTCCAACTACCTTCTCTACAGTAGACCTTCCGGACCCTTGCAAATTTTTTCCGTGACAAAGGACAAACCATTAGAGAGTTGCTTGAAAACACAATTTCAATTGACTCGTCACCATACAGTTATGATACAGAATTTCAGCGACAACAATTAGGAGCACTTAAACCTGTCTCTATTGATTTGGTAAGGACAATCGTGATGAAGAGTGCACCAAAGTCGTCTGAACTTGATCCAATTCCAACATCACTGCTGCTTGAGTGCTTAGACCCAATATTTCCTTCACTAACTGATGTTATTAATATCAGTATCTCATTGGGGGAATTCCCATCATTATTCAAAACTGCCATCGTAAAGCCTCTGCTGATTAAACCATCCTTTGGCCATAACAATTTAAAGAATTACAGCCCAGTTTTTCATCTCCCATTCATATAAAAATTCCTAGCAAAAGTTCTTCTAGCTTGTATCTCATCTGATTTCAGACAGTGTTTTTTTAGCAACGTACAGTCTGCATATCGCCCTTGCCACAGTACTGAAACTGCTCTTCTGAAAGAATTTAATGGCATTCTCTCTGCTTTGGACAGTGGAACGTTTTGATTTGATTTGATTTGTCTCCTGCATTGGACAGAATAGATTATGCTATATTACTTCACCGTCTCCAGCATGTATCTGGCATTCAGAATATAGCCTTACAGTGACTCAAGTCCTACGTATTCTACAGGACTTAAAATTGTATCTGCAAATGGAATACATTCCAGCCCAATTGATCTATAATGTGGTGTTCCACAGGGGTCTATTATTAGACCTGTTCGCTTGATTCTATACATTCAGCCGCTCTCAAGTGTCATAGATCATCACACAGTGTCTCACCAATTGTACACTGATGCCACCCAATTACACAAGTCTACCCACCAAACTGAAGTTGCTGATACCATCCATGGAGTAGGGAGGTGTTTTGCTGATGTGAAATCATGGCTGACATGTATCAAGCTGCAGATGAATGCTAATAAAAGTTAGGCCATTCTGATCATAACACAAACACTTTCTCATTTACATCCTTTACCTCTGACAATAAATATCAGCAACACCAACATTAAATTCACACAGTCAGCACAATGCTGTCACAGAATTAGGCCAAAAAACACTTTTCTTATGCCTGAGAAATGTTTGACTATTTTTCGGTGTGCATGCGTACAACGTTATCTAGGGTGAAGAAGTGTTTATCCCGGTAAGTGACGGAACCAGCATATGTCTCGCTGTAAATTACTTGCGGTGAGGGACATTATAAGCACGATATGCTCGAGTATTTTACCCTGAATATTACTCAATGTCCTATGAATTTAAGCAAGATCAACGTATAACCAACATTCTGATCGCTTTGGATCTTGACGATGAGTGCACGTATCTCCATTGTATTATATCGCCATAGGGGTGAGTGGTAAGTTTATATTTCATTTGATATGCGAGGTTTATTGAGGTTGCATTGTCATATCGTGTAATGATTAATTTATTATAACGCGAATTTGAAACGTTGCGTACTGTGAATCTCAAGTTGCTATTTAGAGTTTAATGCATTAGCGTTTTCCTGAACTCATTATTATTACCATTTTGATTTTATTGTAGCTAACAAGAGTGCACCGAGTCTGATGAGTTTAGCTGAAGAATTTAGCTGACGAGTTTTTCTGACAAGTTTAACTGCTGTCGAATTTAGATGACATTTAGAGCTATCCTCAGCTGTCTATATGTTGATATGTATGTCTGTACAGTGGTGGAGCCACGACTGTAGACCTAGCTAATTAAAAGGTGCCGTATGCTGTCTGTACGTGTGTATACGTATGACTGTACATGTAACGGATCCATAAAGGGTGCGAGCGGCCGATACAAGTCTGGGCCAACCCAAGGGACGTTGTGAAACTGCGGTTTATTAGTGTATGAATCGTGCGACTGTACAAGTGTCAAGAAGCATAGGTTTGTTCCAATTGTTCTTTCGATTGGTACATTTGTATTTACATGAGATTATTTTTAATCTTAGTAGTATTCCAGGAGATTTGTTAATCTCGCTTACAGTGCAGAACATTCGAAACGTATTTGTATACCTTGTCGATTATTTGAATCTCAAAACTAGCCAATACGTGACACTATGTGAAAGTCTTACAGTGCATACTTTTATTTAAAACGAGGCTTCTTTAATCTCTATATCAGAGAAATATAATAGTTTTGGTTACTTTTCACTGTGTGAATGTTTGTATAGAGTGATTGGATCAATTGTATGTTGAGAGCGTGTGAGAATTGTGGTATTTTTACATCATATAATTTTCTTTACTAATTAAATTCATAAATTGCCATCTTTCAAACATTGTGTTTGAGTTATTCATTTAATCCAAAATCACTCGGTTTCAATTCTGCGACAAATATCTAGGTGTTACTCCCGACAGTACTCTCACATTGTACCAACATGTCATGAACATATGCAATGTTGCATACCTTGAACTGAGACGACTCTGTTCCATTCGCACACCTCCACTAATCGGCACCATACGCGATACAGAATCAAACACAAATTGTGTTATTTGCATTGTTTCACTGACAGACTCCAGTCCAACATATCTATCCGGCCTCACCCATGTGTATACACCAGTAAGATACTTGCGCTCCTCTTCTGACAAACTTGTACTCTTTGTTCCCACTATAAAAACGAAGTCATATGGACAACGTTCTTTTCCATAAGAGGTCCTTGCGATGCGAAAGTAATTGCCTATTGAAGACAGACACAAAGACACAGTGGTCCCGTTTAAGAGTGCTCGACTGTAGGAACAAACTTAAGAAACTTAATAATATTTGGTATCTTATATTTTTTCAGCATGTGTTTAAGTTTTCCAATTTCATGATTTTACTATTTGTTTTTCTGTAGTGACGTCACACCATTATAGATGTAAAGCGCTTAGAGTTTTTTTTAAAGATTATGCGCTATACAATGTCGTCATTAGTATTATCATTATTATTATTATTATCATTATTATTATTGTTATTATTAGTAGCAGTATTAGTATATACAATTGATGTTCTAAAAGAACGTTGAATGTAATAGAAACACTGTAAGTGCTTGATATAAGAGTAAATGATTAGCGGTACAAAGTTCGTCACGCTATGAACGGTGTCTAAAATCTGAGCTAAATTTTCTTCTGCATTTTCCTCGAGGGCGTTGGAACTTGTTATTTATACTGATACACATGGATTGTCTCGATAGTGTTTTCTTTCAAGCAATATATTTATCAAGCTGTCCACAAATATTCAGTTAGTGTTCTGTGATGTTAGATGTATATAAGATTTATATAACTTTGGCAATGTGTCCGTCGCACGTCGTACCGAATTAATAATTATTATTTTATCCATCTTTAAAACCCCCAACCTTTTCGTAATAAACTTTGGTACAGTATATATCCTGACACGAAGGGCAAATTTGTGCAAAAATGACGATCGGCGGTCAGAGATGTACATTGTACCAAAAACAGCCAAACCCTTTAAACCTTGTTTTCAAGTTCGGCTCAACTAAATTTGAGTAATTAGTTCATATAAAAAATGCAAATCATCTTAGCAAGTGACCTGTTACAAATTTGGAAAGCCCTTTGTCCTAAACATAAAAGGCACAATCTTTCAAACTGCGTCCAAAATCGCCGAATAGAAGTTTACCAAAACTGAGAGAAAAATATCTGATCGAGATTTTTCAAGTAATAATAAATGACGACGAGATGCCATTAAAAACGACCAACGTTACTCAAATATAGAACCACTTAAAGGCTTTTCCTCAAAACTTTTATCGACGTCGTATGACACATTTGACTGAGAGCAGTAAGACAAAGATGGTTTTAATTTGTCTACAAATTTTGCTGATCAGCCACCACTTGATCACTTACATGTCCCCAACTCTGTAGCAGTTGTGCAATGTATGAACTACTGTTTAATTTGTGAGAATATTACATTTCTTAAATGAAAATGCTTTGGAAGACTTTGTTTCTAAATGAAAACTTGAAATTTGTGTGCCTATCTTAGAATCTTTACTAAAACCACTATTTCAAATATTTTAGGATTTGGAATTTAAATATTTTATTTGATATGCCTGTAAAAAATTTGCTTACATATTTGCTTCTTATCTTGTGTACATTTTAACATGTCTACAGTTTTATATATACCCAGTAGTGTGCTTTCGTATTGTGAACCATATGCATAGGTACATACCTTTACTAAGGTTATAATTGTCCCCCATTACGATAAATTAGTTTGCTTATTATAATTAGTAATTATTTGTCAATCTGAATATTTTCAAAATATAATTGAAAGAAACGTCAGAAGCTTACACAATTCTCTCCTGGTAGCACGGTATTCGGTAATAGATACGCATTCATTTCTGAAGTATATTCAATACAAGTGGCAAGAATGATTAGAGTTAAAAGTATAAACGTTTATTCCCTACAAGTAACACATAGTAAATTGTTAAGGTAACTATGAACGTCGCCCTTATCAACGTCATGACGTCTCGTCCTTATTAGTTTAATCATGCTCATTGTAATGTGATGTTCAGAGTTGATAATATTTATATAACTCGTATTTAGAAAGGCATTTAATACAATTAATGATGTTTTTTTTACAGTAAATGATAATGATATAGAGAAGAAACCTTTCTACTACAGCCACCACCGCCACTACTATAATTATCACTGCTACCAGTGAAATCACCAACAGCTGCAGCACCATGCACATCCTTACATAAACAGGTACAAGCAATTAAGCAATTAGGCAAGAAAATGTTGAATGTTTATGTATCTGTGTGTTATCTTACTTTTAGTATCTGGAATAAAGGGGTTAGTATCGTATGATAATTTATGTAGATACACATCATTTAGCACTGCTCACAACACGAAGAACTCTCGTGAGTAACTACTGCATATCACCAAATGGCTTTACATTAAAATTTTGTTTGTCTCATTACAAAACGTCTTTATATACAAAGGTCTGAATGAAGTATAATCTTTGAAAAAACAGCTTTGAAAATCTCCCTTTGAATCTGATTGATAATAATTTTAACATATGATAAATGAATTTAAGCACAACACAATATAAACATATATCTGTGCTGGCTGCATATGTCACAAGGAAACATATTAGTTATTATTAACTGTTTATTTTATTTTTTTTTGTGGTACGATTGTCCACACTTTTAACTTTATACACATGCCCCCTGTTTAATATTCCTCTGTGTAGATGACTGAAGTGAAATAACCATATTTATTTCTTCAAAACAGTGATCTAGACCTTTGACTGACCCCAAAATCAATAGGCTTTGTCCTTGCACCCTATTTTCAGCCATAACCACCTTGACGTTGACCTTTGACCCCAAGCTTGATAGGCTTTTTCTTTACATTAAGTACCAGCAATTCACAAAGTTTAGCATCTATTGAAGTTTGACTTATTTTACGAAAATTAAATTGTTAACAGATAGACGGAGTGACGGATTTCATAACATAACACATTTCACGCCATAGCGCGTATCACACGATGGAGTGATTGGAGTAGCTGTCAGTGCAAACATTGTAGTTTTATCAGGTTTTTCCTTTGCTTCAGAATACAAAACCATCTCAGGAACATTGACGTGACCAAGAAAATTGACCATTTTTTTGTGGTGAAAATGATTCAAAGCTCCTAAAGTTATCTAGTATAAACTCACTCCGATTCTGTTTCAGTGATAATATATTCATAAAATTATAAACGTATGATGGGTTAATTTGCTGCGTAATTCTTGTTCATAACGACAACTGGGACATTTTCATTGTAAATGTTTAACCATCTGATAAAGCTCAACAACTAGTGAAAATTGTGGGTGGCAAATGATCATTTTAGTATCGTTAGTGTGTGCATTATCTTGTGTAGTATACGGTGTAAGAAAGTAACATAATAAGATTGCAAAACTTGTCGTCTTTAAAGAATATTATTGTTCAAAAGAATATAAACAAGATAGTTAAATAGAAACACAATTTCCGTAGCCAACATAAGCACATGCGTTTATTGTAAATATAAAAATAAAAATGGATAGGATTGTCTTATGACTGTTTTGACTGTGGAAACGATGGAAATGCAAGTGACGGAAGAGGAGGCTAACAATATCGAAGCTAGGTGAGTGGGTTATTGTCAACATTTACGTTCAATATAAATCTATTTATTAGTACCTAAACATATCTAACACTAAACGTTGTTTGGTGTGATGCGCTAGCAAATATTATATTCGCATGTAAACTGACCATACATACTCGTTTGAATTCTTTAAATCGTGATGCTATTACACCAATCGATGTAAAACGCTCCTAGGTACCAGCCTCGTTTCCAGTTCAGGCACAATTCAAACATTCCTGTCCTTACCTCTCTTCCCGGTCATATTTTAATGCCAAGAAATTTTATGTATTGTAAATTTTTACCGTTTAAACAAATGTTTTTTGCATGGACCTAATACTCTAACTGATCATGGATTTAATCACCATTATTAACGTGTAGTTTTGTTGTTACTGGTTGCAAACAACGGCAGCCCCGCACACGTGGTATAGATATTACCCAAGTCAACGGTATAAATTCTCTACCAGGCGCACAATTGTGTTGTGTTCCTCAGGAAGAATACAAGGGTTTATCAGCGTCTGCGCTAGAATACGGTCAGGTTTTCAAGGTGGAATCACATCACAATTATTATTTTCAGTTCAGTTCTACGAATGTAGTTCTAGTCTATTTATTGAACATTTTTTCCTCCTAATTGTGTTGTTGATATCAGAGCTATATTTATGCATTTTGTTGGTAGGGATTTAAAGGTAATTGTTTATTCTTGAGAATATGAGCTCAAATATTGGTTGTCTGTGTGTATTTCGGTGACAATGAACACTGAGTCATAAGGCCTTGGTGATGATCCGGAAGTGAAATATGTGTTCTGTTTACATGCAGCTCTGTTTACAGTGCAGCCTCTCAAAGAAATGCCGGTGAACCTTTGACAAGAAATTGACCGTGAGTCATGTGTGAAGTTTATTTTAGATTCACGCATGATTTGAATTGATTATCAAACAGTTGAAAGGTCAGTACTGAGAAATAATAATAGAGAACATATACTAAATTTAATTGTGATGAATGTCCAAGGTCGTGTTAAGAGTTTTTTTGTGTGTCGACAGTGCGTGCGAATTTTTTTTTACTATTTCCAAATAAATCCATTTGGTCTCTGACACGCATGATCTAAATATTGGCCTGTGTTTCACAACATTCTCCTAATCTAGGCTTATCTTCAACACATATTCTATTAATCCAACGCCTATCTCTGAAACATTGTTGTAATTCACGATCTATCTCTGACATACCTTTGCTTAATGTAGCTTCTAGTGGGTCGGTGGTTCTTTCCGGGGGTTTTCCCGGGTTCTTCCTCCACCAATAACACTGGCTACCACGTATAGCCTATCGTGTGCTTAAAAATGGCGTTAAAACCTAGTACAACAACAACCTTTGCTTAATCTTCTGCGTGTCTCTGAGACACAATCTCTTAATCTACGACCTATCTCTGACATAACCGTTCTTAATCTGCGCATTTCTGAGACACAATGTCTTAATTTACTACCTTTCTCTGATAATAATGTTAATGATACGGACTTTGCATAGCGCCTAATCTTTCTAAGCTCTAAGCGCTATACACCATAAATAATGATATGACTACACTACAGAAAAACAAATGACAAAAACAATGAGACTGGAAAATATAAAATATGCTGAAAACATATAATATACAAAACATGATTAGGTCTCTATAATCTAGAGCTGATCTCTGATATAAAATGTTTTATCAACGGCCTATATCTGATACAGGCCATCTTAATCTATTACCAATCTCTGATACATTTTATTAATCTAGAGCCTATCTCTGATACACAATCTCTTATCTACAGAATATTTCTAACACGCGCTTTCTTAATCTACGGAATCAAACATTTTCTTAAAGGCACAATAGTGCAAAGTGTCTGTAATTTTATGAATTCTAAAGATCATGAAAAAAATTAAATTATTTAAATCAGCCCATTCTGAACCGCATTATCTTAATCTACAATGTGTCTCTGGCATACATTATACTAATCCATTACATATTTCAGATATAAATTATATTAATCTAAGAGTTATCTAAATCACACATTCTTGATCCTCGATATGTCGCTGACACACGCTCCCTGACAAATTAAATATAGGCCTATCTCTTACACATTCTTTGAATATACACGCTATCTCTTACACACAATGATGAAATCTACATCATGTCTCTGACAGCACTCTCTTAATCCACGGGCAATCTTTGACATGTATTCTCTTAAACTACAGCCTATCTCTGACAGATATTTTCTTAAGCTACGGCCTGTCTCTGACAGTAATTCTCTTAATCCACAAATCTACGGCTTATCTGTGACGGGTATTCTTTTAATCATTGTTCCCACTATGAAAACGAAGTCATATGGACAACGTTCTTTTGTATACCAGGGGCCAGGGATGTGGAACGAATTGCCCATTCAAATTATACACAAAGAAACAGTAGTCTCTTTTTAAGAGTGCTCTTAAAACTCATCTTTTTCGAATGCAGGAAGAAACTTAGAGACCTAATAATGTTTTGTATCTTATATGTTTTCAGCATGTATTTTTGTTTTCCAATTTCATTGTTTTGTCATTTTTTTTCTTTAATGTAGTCAAATCATAATGATGGTGTAAAGCGCTTAGAGTTTCTAACTATTAGGCGCTATACAAAGTCCTCATTATTATTATTATTATTATTATTATTATTATTATTATTATTATTATTATTATTAATCCACAACATATCATTAACACAGTCTCTAAATCTAAATCTTACATCAGACATACACTTTATTAATCAATGACCTAGTCACAGATACGTTCTCTTAGGAATATTGGGTTTGTTTTGCTGACGATTCATGGGACGACATATCTGGGTCTATGGTATTTTTGTGTAAGCGCATAAAGGGAAAAATGATAATCGTTCCATTATTACTAAGATATAATGGAATGTCTTATCACATATTTTTAAAAAGATTCAAATATTAAATATTTCAAAAAAGACATGAAATTATTTCATTATGTTGTGATAAATGATATGCATATATACTTTTAGCTAAGGCATGACTGACTTCCATCACAACCCCTATTACAATACGTTAATATGTCCATAAGGTGTTTCGTTCTCAATAGTTTCAGTAGATATTAAAACGAATTTAATAAAATATACCTAATTATCTCATGGCAGACGGGTACAATATTTAGTAACAGAAATGTATACATGTGTGATGTTCAATAAAATCTGCAAAATTCATCAGAGCTTACAATATATGCCTGTTACCTGCTGTTAATGACACATATGAAGTTACAAGGGTAACCAGAGACGTTACCTTTAGTTACATTGTGACGTTTGATATTTGTGAAGTTATTTTTCCAAATCGTAACGTAATTTACGGTGTTACTGTTGACCGCTCTGGTGGCCTAATGGTTAGAGCGTCCGCTTCGGATGCCGCAGGTCGCGGGTTTGAACACCAGCAGAGGCGTGCAAACAACTTATCAAAATGCCTCGCTAGCTGATCGCTCGATGTTGGTGCAATGACTGGTTGACCTGGTGTTAGAATAATGCGACTAGGTTGGTCATCACACTACATGTCTACGCATGATGTGCGAGTGCTTGACATCACTATAAACTGCCACACCGCACATAACGTGGTGATACGACCGCAGACTTGTTTAAGCTACGTTAAAAATCAAAATCACACACATACACATTCACACACAAATAGTCTTACTGTTGTTGCTATAACTCGTACTTGTGAACACATTTGAGATAATTAACCGTTGTATTTTATTCTACATGGTGATGTTTAGAGCGACTATTTTTGTCACTCATGCTTAACACAGTTATATGTGAATTTTATTCTTAATGAAGGACAAAGAACACATACATGCATGCATATATACATGAATACATACATACACACACACGCACGCAAGCACGCACGCACGCACGCACGCACGCACACACACACACACACACACACACACACACACACACACACACATACATACATACATACATACATACATACATACATACATACATACATACATACATACATACATACATACAGATTTTTTATTTATTTATTTATTTGTTTATTTATTTATTTATTTCTGTATCGCAAATCACAATGCCTGAGACAATCCACCTGGTAGTGTAAGCGTCCTGCATCTTCTTTATAGCACATCACCCATTCATAATATTCGCACAAGACCGGCAGCAAATCGATTTGTTTGGGCCTCTAAGGCGACAGTTAATAAAATATCAATCATTGGATTAAATGACCAAGTATAGTTCGCTGTTTATATTCCGGATGCATTTCGTTTTAAAATTTATCGGGGTTGGGTAGAAAACAACCGGAATTGTGTGGAATACTTTTTATATAATACTTGAACAATCGGAGGTTTGTAATATGTGCACGTTAAACTACTGTACGAACATTTGTATATTTATTAATTTTGATCGCACCTTTGTCGTGTTGAATCGTGAATAGTTATCTGATTCGACTACACTTTCATCGTGTAGTATCGTTATCTTGTTTAGTAATCAGATTTGCGTGCACCTTCGTCGTGTAGTATCGTTAACGTGTCTAGGTATCAGATTTGCCAGCAACATCGTCGTGTAGTATCGTTATCGTTATCATGTATAGTTATCAGATTTGCCTGCACCTTCATCGTGTAGTATCGTGCATATTTATTTGATTTCACTGCGCCTTCGTCGTATAGCATGGTGCATCATTAAGCACCTACTATTGTCGACCACAAAATACGCTGTACTTTAGAGTGTCAAACTTTCAGTGCACCTTCACTTATGTATTTCTTGTCTGCATTTTCTGCGTTTCGCTAGCGCACAGTGTATGTCAGTTTTAATACAGATGAGTTCACATTGTATGTCAGTTTTTATACAGATGATCAACTCATATCCCATTCTCTGTAGAAAACACTTTCTATTGGAAGTTATAAGAAATATTGTGTCGTTTACATAGGCCTTAATATATTACGGTTTAAATTTATCCACTTCATAAATTGTTAAATTCTTACTTTGTGATTTTCTTTACTTTTATATTATTATTATTATGATTATGATGAATCAGATATATGCGCATTAGCAAATGAGAGCCGCTATAACCAATTTATACTTATGTTGACGGTTTCTGTTTTCGTTGTCTCTTCTCGTATGACACCTTTAATATACAACAACCCCAGACAGTACTGTCACTTTGTAAATAGCACTTTATGCATTAATCTGGAGCAAATGCATGACATAGTTAGACTTTTATATGCATACTTTGAGCATTCTTTCTAATTGCAAAATGTTGTAAAACAAATCATCCATAAATCAAATAATCAGCAATCATCGAGAACTACGGAAATACGTCAGGGTAGTGAAGATATAAATTTGACATCGGATCTGACAGTTCGAGCATTTGTCTTGAACGGTAGATTTATATACTTGCCTGCATTGGCTGATGTTTAACATAGCATCAACTTTTATATCTGGTCGACTTGTGTAATACTTAGCTTATCATTCTTTCATAGGAGTATGTGTTGCTATTCTGGGTTCAACGCCTTCAACAGCGTAACAGATGGTAATCGTGACGGCCAGTATGTTTGGTAGAGGAAGAATTTTAAGATGATGACGTCTTTAATTAGTACTTGAAATTCTTGCAAATTCGAGTTACTATGATTTATATAAATAAGGGAGACATCCTCTACCACAATTATTTCCAGGAAAAGCAGAGTTGTGTCGCTTGAACATTTTGCGATTACTACTTGAAGTCGATTTGGGTATCTGGGGGAAAAAGGCATGATCACCCGATAAACACACACATGTTCATTAATTTAAGAAAGATTGATATTTGAAGAGAAATATATGTATTAAGTGATGACACATATATTCATAGAATGAACTAGTTGTACTACAAGAAAAGAAATATTCTCACCAAAGGACCACACCATTTATATTATTAAAAACGTGGGAGGTGAAGTGATAATTTACCCTTTCAATGACCACACACAAATAATATTAGTAAAATCGTTATATGTGAAACGAAAACATAGACTCATCTAATGATCACATACACAAGTTAAAAAGAAAGAGGTGGCGAGAAAACGTCACCAATGACGTCACCCAACCCCAGTGGCGTCGCTGAAGGGGTGCGGACCGCACCGGTTGAAACCATCTCATTTTAAGGGATTTTATCGGACTATTTTGAAACGAATGACTTCACAGACGCTTTGAAAATAGGCGAAAGTACTACTTAATAACCGCTCCGGTGGCCTAGTGGTTATATCGTCCGTATTTATTCTTTGTTTAGGTGCTGGTATTGTAAAGATATTTTTAGTTTTGTCCTTCTTCCTGGTTTAGGGTATATTAAAATCCTTTCCGCTGAATTTCTTTTTAATTCTTTTTCTTTATGCCATAATCATTGGGTGTAAAATTCTCAGATAATTAAGTATGAGTGATAGAATAAACACTAATCCTCATTATAATGTAACGGGGGTTAATTAGTAACCACGTATATCAGTCCAGGTTCGTTACTAATAAAAGAGTATTCGGTGATATAATTTAGTTTGGAGAGGAAGAGGGAGAGAGAGAGAAAGATAAAGTTCTAAACGTTGAGCGACAGAGAGAAGAGAAAGAAAGAATAAGATATAGCTCATTTCATTAAAGTAAAATTATTACTTACTGAAAGGAAAAAAAAGCAAAGATGAAATTCCAAAGAAAATAATAAGGTTTATTTAAGATAAATAATTAATTAAATAAGCAGTTATAAATTAAGAATGTTTTAGGTGGATGGAGACTAAAATTTAGGAAGGAAATTAGGAGAATAGAAATAGTTTTATAAATCAGGTAATTAATGGGGCCAAGCTGAACTTCTTACCATTTTCAACACCAAAGCAAACCAGACGATTGTATCGTCTTGCTAATAAGAAATCTATGACCACACTGGTCGAATGCCAAGCAATGGCGACTGTGCTTTCCGCAACAGCAACACGGAGATTATCTCACTCCACTCTGGAAAGACCCTTCGCTGGAAAAGAACCAGACGCTGGACCGGTCCAAAAGGATATATATAAAGAGCTGCATACACGTGCCGCCACCGGACTATCTGACATGCGCAGAGAGTGACACGTGCGCTGACCGGTACAATGGTCCGACGTAAACAGCTCAAGTAAACACTTCATGTAGAAAATAAAGGGGGGGGGGGGTAACTTTAAATTTCAGTGTAAATAAGTCCGAAATTAGCCAAATCGTATATTAAAGAACTACTTCAAGTAAATTACGTACTAAATTTCCATCCACCATCACATTCCCCCCCTCTTAAACCCAATGTGCTCCGCACATTACGTCTAAGAGGGTAATCATAACATTTCAATATACAAATGTCATTTCATTTCTATTAAACTAACATGCATCTAAATTCCAGCATTTGTAACATATTTGGATTTACATTACCAAAAGAAGATTGAGAATGATCACATGCAAAGTAATGTTATACAAATTTAACGAATACAACTCTTGCTGAGAAAGTGACGTACATATTATTATACTTCAAAGAATGTCAAAACACACACACACACACACTTGTTATTATTATTATTATTATTATCATCATCATCATTACTACTATCATCATCACTATTATGATTCTTTAATAAAAACACTTCATCTCAAAATATAACATCCTGACTAGTTTCAATACAGTACTATTTTTATTTTATTTTAAATTTACTAAAATATCAGCACCATCTAGTATTTCAGGTTGATTTGAAATTATTAATGCCTACGTATAACCTTATAGTCAATTGATTCAAACAATATTGATAACGTTTAAAATGCATAGACAGGAGAATCTTGACGATGTATGGGTTTCAGTTTTGGTCTTCAGGTTTCTGGTTTATTCCTCCTGGACAATGGTGTAAGGTTTTGCAGGATACCGTGGTGGTTGGCCTGTAAATGGTAGTGCCCCTGTCTTCAATCTTTTGACAGCGCGAAGGGTTCCGTCTGGTCTTTCTTCGAACTCAACTATTTCATCTCTGGGGACGTATACATTCAGCCGGCTATAGTCATACGAGTCTTTTTGGTATAGCGCAGCTCGCAAGCGTCTGTTGTCCTGCTCCAGCAACCTTCTGGCATCTCTTTCCTTTGCGACTCTGTTTTCCCCCTCTATGGTCGCTAAACGCGCTACAGCTGTTTTTAAAGCATCTGTTAATTTCTCTTGACTTTCCTTGATCCAGCTGATATATTCTTGAAGTTTGTCTGTTGACGATGGTACTGGAGGGATGACAAGGGGTCTGTTATAAGGTTCTTCAGCAGTAATGACACGCCCCTCTGGAGCAGATGGTGTTTGGTTGTAAGAGAAAGCAATGTTTTCTCGAGCGGAGGGTAATGGAGGGACAGAAATATCAAATACAGAAGACAGAGTTGAAGAGAAACAGGAAGTTGCACTTCCTTCACAAGAGGCAAAAATAATAGGATCAGACAAAAGTGTTGTCGAGCAGGTGTTGTTACAGGAAGCAGAGCCTCCTCTAGAGAATGAGGATTGATGTACAAGAATACTTGAAGAGGAAGGTAGAGTTGAAGATACACTGGAAGCAATGCCTCCACTGGGTTTGTCTTTCACTCTTGGTGGAAGGAAAAAGCCTGGATCGATATAACGCTTATTGGCCCGCGTCTCCGTCTTTGATTTTGCGACCAATGTTTCGGTCATATCTTGATCCAGGTTATGTAGCCGTCGCAGATGACGACGAAGATCACTCGGCCTCTTGAATGTCTGTCGGCAGATTGGACATAATCTAAAAGTAAACATGGCACGATGAATCTCTTCCCAGTGTCGTAAGTACTTTCGGACATCCCGGTACATGCAGGGGTGACAACCTTCGATCGGACAAGAAATGCCATCCATTGTTACGGGGATACGGAATCCCCTTTCATCTTCTTGTATCCCTTCTTGTGCCAGGAAATCCGTCAGCTCATCTTCATTGACATGTAAGTCTATCTGGTCAGTCTATACAATAGAAACAACCACAACTAACTGAAAAGTCTCTTAATGACATTTTAAGAATACTTTTACTACAGTCAAAATATTTGACTTCTTGTAGAATAGGTTTCATGAAGAAGCCATCATATCTACACAAAAAAAAAAAAAAAAAAAATTAACTGACTGTACTTGGTAAATTATACAATCATTACAATTTAAAGAGAATGTATGTGTAACATTTTCTTCAATTATTTATATATTAAAAAAAAATCAATAAATAATCTGTATGCCACAACAAGAATTCAATATTCCACTAATATTCCACTAACAAAGAAAGCATTATAATATGTATCAGGGGGAATATCTAGTTGGGGGCTTGATATTTCTCCCTGCTCTGGAGAACATTACTGGAGGAGTTTTTACCTCCGACGGTACATTTTTGTGACAAAAATTCATACCGAAGTAACTATCAATGATGTCAGATTCCACAGACATATTAGGCTCCTCTGTGTAATCTGAGCCATTTTCTTCGATATTATCACTAGATTCTTTGTGAGCATTTAAAGGTAGATTCCAACAATCGGGGATCTTATCACTTTGATATGGCTTCAAATGATCTATATGCACGATGATGGGAGTAGAGTCAGGGGTTCTTTGTATTTTATATGCTACATCTGAAATCTGCTGTACGATTCTATACGGACCAACCCATCCTAGTCCTAATTTTTCTCTGCTCTTAGGTGGATACCACCTCCAAGCCCATTTTCCCACTTCAAAATGACCTAATTCAGTTTTTCTGTCATAGTAAAACTTTTGTCTAGCGAAACTACTATTCAGATTTTCATAAGCGAATTCATATGCATGCCTGAGGGTATTTTGAACCCATTGAACATATTCGACAGCACACATCTCCTCATCTTGTTGTGGAGGTAAACCAACCATAATATCAATTGGAAGGGATATTTCTCGCCCGAACATCAAGAGATTAGGAGTGCAGCCGCTACTTTCGTGAACTGATTTACGATACGCCATCATTACATAGGGTAAGTGTTCATCCCAATCTCGTTGGTGCTCATCAACGAACATTGAAAGCATTTGTTGTAAGGTTCTGTTGAACCTTTCTACCATCCCGTCTGATTGCGGTCGATATGGTGCTGTTCGAGTTTTGCATATTTCTAGTTTCTCACACAAAGAAGTAAATAAATTTGACTCAAATTCTCTTCCTTGGTCAGTGTGAATGTATCGCGGACACCCAAAACGACATATAAATTCAGTGACCAATTTATCGGCGACCGTCTGCGCAGTGTGATCAGGTATAGCGTATGCCTCTTTCCATTTCGTAAAATAGTTGCCAACTACCATGATGTATAAATTACCCACATCAGTTTCTGGTAGTGGACCAAGAATATCTAGAGCAATTCGTTCCAACGGATAACCAGTTTTCTGTCGCTGTAAAGGAGCTCGCCTGCGACATGGTACGGATTTGGCACGTGCACACAGATTACACATCTGACACCATCTTGCCACTTCATCCGTCTGACCAGGCCAATAAAATCTTTGCCTAATTGCACTCAGAGTCTTCGTTCTACCGAGGTGTCCCCCAGTCCTACATTCATGTAGATTCTTTAACAAGTGACACCTTATCTCAGGAGGGGCCACCAGTAGCAACACTTTCTGCTTACTATGAGTGGTCTCGCAACGCTTATATAACAGGCCATCTTGGACCTCCAAACTAGTCCACTGTCTCAGCAGGGACTTCGCTTCCTGTCTCTCCCCAACTAATTGAGATGGAAGAGGTTTCTCAGCACCTTCTTCCTTTAATCTCAACACTAACCCTATACAAGGGTCATTCTGTTGAAACTCCCTTAGTTGTTCCGCACTCCAAGAGCCTAACCAATTCGACTCGCTTTCGGCATTACCGCTGGAGCCATACACTCCACTTGTGGTATTTTGCTCCTTCTCTACAGCAGTCTCGTCTGACTGTTGAGAAACTGTTCCGACAACTGTTTGGTTTATAATAAATTTCTTTGCACTAACACGCAAGCAGTCCCGACACTCGTCGCGTTTACATTTACGCGGAATCCTGCTTAGTCCGTCTGCGTTTCCATGCAAAGAACCTTTACGGTGTTGTATTTCAAAGTCATACGCATCTAATACTGACAACCATCGCGCGACCATGCCTTCTGGTTCTTTGAAATTTTTAAGCCATTTCAGTGAACTATGGTATGTCCTGACAATGAACTTTCTTCCCCACAAATAGTGTTTGAATTCTTTGACAAATGTAACTACAGCTAATAGTTCCCTATAGGTGGTGCAATAGTTTCTCTGTTGTTTATTCAGAGTCTTGCTAGCGTAAGCAATAACTTTTTCCGTATTATCTTGGAGCTGCGACAAAACCGCTCCAATGCCATACGAACTTGCATCTGTGTCTAGAATAAATGTCCCATCCCTGCTAGGATATGTAAGAATAGGTGATGTTGTCAAAAGTGTTTTCAGCTTATCAAAAGCTTCATGGTGTGTTTGTGACCAAGTAAATGGTTTGTTTTTCTGAGTCAACTGACATAAAGGGTATGCTATTGAAGAGAAGTTTTTAATAAACCTCCTATAGTATGAAGCTGTACCAAGGAAACTTCTTACTTCTGACACGTTTTTCGGTGTTGGCCAATTCTTAACGCTCTCTACCTTCTTTGGATCGCATTTAATGCCGTCTTCGGACACAACGTGTCCTAGATAAGAGACATGCTTTTGAAACAAGCAACATTTAGATGGTTTAAATTTTAAGTTGGCCTCACGGAAGCGCTCGAAGACTAATTTCAAATTTTCCAGAGCCGACTCAAAAGTACTACCAATCACAATAATGTCATCTAGATAAGCTAGACACTGCTCGAACGTCATTCCGTGTAGCACGACTTGGACCAAACGCATAAAAGAAGCTGGCGAGTTAGATAGACCAAACGGCAACACCTTAAACTGAAATAGTCCTTTGTAACTAGCGAATGCTGTTTTTTCTCTATCGTTTTCATCTAACGCTACCTGCCAGTATCCACTAGCAAGATCTAACGTGGAAAACCATTTCGCGCCAGAGAGTGCGTCTAGGGAATCGTCCATTCTAGGAAGCGGATACGCGTCTTTGCGAGTTATGGCGTTCAATTTCCTGTAATCTACGCAAAACCTAGGCGTTCCGTCTTTCTTAGTTACCAAAACGATAGGCGCAGCCCAAGGGCTATCACTTGGTTCTATTACATCTTCAGCAAGCATACGGTCAATCTCTTTTTCCACCACTTCCTTCTGAGATAATGGTAATCTACGAGGAGGCAGTTTTATAGGTTTACTGTCGCCAGTGTCTATTACATGTTTTACTTTATCGGTTCTCCCTAACATACCATCAGGTCCTACAAAGACATCGGCGTACTCGGCTATTAGTTTCTGTAACGATTTTTTTTGTTCGACTGAAACCTGTTCAGAAACTCCGTCTACCAAAGGTTTAAGATGAGTTGGTACTGGTTTATCGGAATTAAAAGGTGTCTCTAATTTTGAAACAGTTCCAGAGCAAACACTCTGCACAGGATATATTTGAGCTATCGGTATCCCTTTCTTTAGGGTGATCGGTTCAGAAGTGAAATTAACTACGGGAAAAAAAACTTCCGAATTCTTGGGTTTTACTACAGACTTCGGCAAAATCAAACCAGTTTCTTCGGAAAATTGTTCGAGAGGTTCGACAATGCCTTCTTCAGTTATTTCCCATTCTCCCTGTACGTTTCCTTTAACAAATATATTTGATTTCGGAGGGATAGCAATCGAGTCCGTTACATGTATTCTTGCACAGGAAAAACTATTTTCCCTTTCCAAACTGATTTTCAGTTTTCTAATTTTCAGAATGCCCTTCTTCAAACTTAAGTCTGCATTATTTTTCTCTAGAAAATCTAAACCAATTATTCCAGGTAACCCATTTAGATCAGCAACTATTGTATTGCTTTCAAAAGCTCTTCCACCTATCTTAAATTTGAAGACTGCTTGCCTATAAGTGTTTAATAAACCTCCGTCTGCAGCGGTTAGTTGTGAGCGTGCTGGTTTTAAATCAGGTTTTCCCGACTCAAGTTTTTCAAATACTTGTTTAGAAATAAGTGTTACAGCGGACCCAGTATCTACTAAAAATTTCACAGACGTTTTACACACGTCAACAGAAACAAACCAACAGGTTTTAGCAATTGCAGTTAATCTTAAAGTTGGCCTCTCAGAGTCTGTATTACTCTTCTTATTACGTTCAAAACAGGGGGCCAAACTTTCGGCCTCAAGATCAGCCCGTTCTAGTTTAACTCTACACTATTCTTAGCCGATTGTTCCGGCTTCACCCGAATACCTAACATACTATTTGGTCTGTTCGGGTTCTTTTTCGCGGGGCAGTCCCTACTCATGTGACCCAATCCATGACAAGTATAACACTCTATCGGATTCGCTCTGGTAGTCTGATGTTTCGCTCGATAGGTAGTATTCCTATCCGCCTTTTGCATATTTCCAATTACCAGATTTATTTGTCTTGTATTTTCCGTAGACAGTTTTGCTACAGTGTCCACAGATTCTTGGAGAGATTTAACTGTTCTTGTAAGGTTATCAATATTTGACCGCGTGTCACTGTCTTTACTTTCTTTCTGATTACTTTTCTCGGTATTGGTTTGGGACAGGTCCTGTTCAGACCTAAGAGCTCTAACGGGGATCTCCTTATTTATAGGTTTTTGTAAACTTGACCAAGTCCCTTCAAAGGCCTCATACTCAGTGGCACTAGCCATTGCATCATCTAGAGTTTTAGGATGCCCAAATTGAACATGCTTTCTAATTTCCTGACTTCCTAGCCCACATATATATTGATCTATCAATATATCTTCCCTAGCCGAAACAGGAATCGTCGGAAATGCGCGACAGGCTAGTCGCCTTAACGCGTAACCATAGTCGGCAGCGGATTCCGATTTTTGTCTTCGTCTATTTCTAAACTCGCATCTATAAGCAGTTTCCCTTTCTATTGGACTGAATCTTTGTTCTAAAGCACCTTTAAGATAGGCATAGTCCCCTATTTTAGTTCGATCTAAATCACCTAGTAGCCGTTGTGCTACTCCTCTTAAACTCATTGCAAGTTGTTGAGCCCTTTCACTTTTATTCCAATTATTCCAATAAGCAACTTGCTCAAAATGTACAATATAATCTTGCCATTCCACGTTTTTACCATCAAATTTGTCAGGTTCTTTTTCTTTCCTAAATCGTTCGGTACCTTCGGAGTATTTATTTTGCCCAAATTCATTCACTTTGTTTGATTCCCTGTGATTAAAGTCACCGCCAGAACTATTGTACGCAGTACAAAAAGACTTGTGTATTACCGAGTTTATGCAACGCCCACTTGACCTTGAATGGGGCACACTATTGCACGCGATTCGGGATTCCTCGGCTTCTGACGTCACGTGACCGCTATCTACTGCCCAAGAGCAAGTTGAACGCGCGGACTCGTTTGTACAACAACCATTTGAACAACGGGAAATATTGCACAATATATTGTGGTCCCATTCAGCTTCTCGAGCTACGGAAAGATTCATTGGGTGTGAATTATTTATGTTGGCACGAGTTAAAGGAGACTCAAGTTTTTCTGTTGCTGGAAGAGGAAGCGGCGTTTCCATAGCGGATAAAGAAACATTGTTACCGCGTGATGGATTAGGCACATTCTGCTTTTTAGCGAAACGATCCACAAAATAACCGTGTTTATTGTCCTGGTGTGTGTCCTGATGATACAATTCATCACTTGTATTAGTGTTTTTATGTATGCATTTTTGTGCGACTGATTTTCGGATCGAAGATCCGCTGGTTGGTGTTCCTACAAATGCATTACAGTTGGTGTTTGTAAATGTTTCAAAGGATTCAGGTGGATTACTGGCACGGATGCCATTCGTATCCTCTTTCGGTGAGTACATTTCATCTTTCCTTATCTTTAAATTACTATCGGAAACGTGCAAAGATATTTCATCATCAAGATGTGCTGCATTGTGCTTGTGGGGTAATTCGACCTTGACATTGTATGGCTTAGATTCTATATGCAGTCTCGACCTCGTTACGAATTGTTTGCCAATAGGTGTATCTAAATATTTGGTACGTGCGGGTGTCTGGACACCATCGTCCACAATTTCCATACTTGTATCATAAAATTCCTCATCAGGAGAATAAATCTCCTCTATTTCAGACACAGCTGGTCTTCTTTCAACCATAATTTGTTCTGGTTTGGGTGTAAACACACCAACAATTCTGTTACCCCAATATTCAAGTAATCTCCGAGCAGACGACATGACTAAATTTTATTGCGGTACGACTATACCAACTACAGTAGTTGTAAATTTCACCGAATATCCTACCGGCGACGCCAAAAATATGTAACGGGGGTTAATTAGTAACCACGTATATCAGTCCAGGTTCGTTACTAATAAAAGAGTATTCGGTGATATAATTTAGCTTGGAGAGGAAGAGGGAGAGAGAGAGAAAGATAAAGTTCTAAACGTTGAGCGACAGAGAGAAGAGAAAGAAAGAATAAGATATAGCTCATTTCATTAAAGTAAAATTATTACTTACTGAAAAGAAAAAGCAAAGATGAAATTCCAAAGAAAATAATAAGGTTTATTTAAGATAAGTAATTAATTAAATAAGCAGTTATAAATTAAGAATGTTTTAGGTGGATGGAGACTAAACTTTAGGAAGGAAATTAGGAGAATAGAAATAGTTTTATAAATCAGGTAATTAATGGGGCCAAGCTGAACTTCTTACCATTTTCAACACCAAAGCAAACCAGACGATTGTATCGTCTTGCTAATAAGAAATCTATGACCACACTGGTCGAATGCCAAGCAATGGCGACTGTGCTTTCCGCAACAGCAACACGGAGATTATCTCACTCCACTCTGGAAAGACCCTTCGCTGGAAAAGAACCAGACGCTGGACCGGTCCAAAAGGATATATATAAAGAGCTGCATACACGTGCCGCCACCGGACTATCTGACATGCGCAGAGAGTGACACGTGCGCTGACCGGTACAATGGTCCGACGTAAACAGCTCAAGTAAACACTTCATGTAGAAAATAAAGGGGGGGGGGGTAACTTTAAATTTCAGTGTAAATAAGTCCGAAATTAGCCAAATCGTATATTAAAGAACTACTTCAAGTAAATTACGTACTAAATTTCCATCCACCATCACATTCCCCCCCCCCTCTTAAACCCAATGTGCTCCGCACATTACGTCTAAGAGGGTAATCATAACATTTCAATATACAAATGTCATTTCATTTCTATTAAACTAACATGCATCTAAATTCCAGCATTTGTAACATATTTGGATTTACATTATCAAAAGAAGATTGAGAATGATCACATGCAAAGTAATGTTATACAAATTTAACGAATACAACTCTTGCTGAGAAAGTGACGTACATATTATTATACTTCAAAGAATGTCAAAACACACACACACACACACTTGTTATTATTATTATTATTATTATTATTATTATCATCATCATCATTACTACTATCATCATCACTATTAAGATTCTTTAATAAAAACACTTCATCTCAAAATATAACATCCTGACTAGTTTCAATACAGTACTATTTTTATTTTATTTTAAATTTACTAAAATATCAGCACCATCTAGTATTTCAGGTTGATTTGAAATTATTAATGCCTACGTATAACCTTATAGTCAATTGATTCAAACAATATTGATAACGTTTAAAATGCATAGACAGGAGAATCTTGACGATGTATGGGTTTCAGTTTTGGTCTTCAGGTTTCTGGTTTATTCCTCCTGGACAATGGTGTAAGGTTTTGCAGGATACCGTGGTGGTTGGCCTGTAAATGGTAGTGGCCCTGTCTTCAATCTTTTGACAGCGCGAAGGGTTCCGTCTGGTCTTTCTTCGAACTCAACTATTTCATCTCTGGGGACGTATACATTCAGCCGGCTATAGTCATACGAGTCTTTTTGGTATAGCGCAGCTCGCAAGCGTCTGTTGTCCTGCTCCAGCAACCTTCTGGCATCTCTTTCCTTTGCGACTCTGTTTTCCCCCTCTATGGTCGCTAAACGCGCTACAGCTGTTTTTAAAGCATCTGTTAATTTCTCTTGACTTTCCATGATCCAGCTGATATATTCTTGAAGTTTGTCTGTTGACGATGGTACTGGAGGGATGACAAGGGGTCTGTTATAAGGTTCTTCAGCAGTAATGACACACCCCTCTGGAGCAGATGGTGTTTGGTTGTAAGAGAAAGCAATGTTTTCTCGAGCGGAGGGTAATGGAGGGACAGAAATATCAAATACAGAAGACAGAGTTGAAGAGAAACAGGAAGTTGCACTTCCTTCACAAGAGGCAAAAGGAATAGGATCAGACAAAAGTGTTGTCGAGCAGGTGTTGTTACAGGAAGCAGAGCCTCCTCTAGAGAATGAGGATTGATGTACAAGAATACTTGAAGAGGAAGGTAGAGTTGAAGATACACTGGAAGCAATGCCTCCACTGGGTTTGTCTTTCACTCTTGGTGGAAGGAAAAAGCCTGGATCGATATAACGCTTATTGGCCCGCGTCTCCGTCTTTGATTTTGCGACCAATGTTCGGTCATATCTTGATCCAGGTTATGTAGCCGTCGCAGATGACGACGAAGATCACTCGGCCTCTTGAATGTCTGTCGGCAGATTGGACATACTCTAAAAGTAAAAATGGCACGATGAATCTCTTCCCAGTGTCGTAAGTACTTTCGGACATCCCGGTACATGCAGGGGTGACAACCTTCGATCGGACAAGAAATGCCATCCATTGTTACGGGGATACGGAATCCCCTTTCATCTTCTTGTATCCCTTCTTGTGCCAGGAAATCCGTCAGCTCATCTTCATTGACATGTAAGTCTATCTGGTCAGTCTATACAATAGAAACAACCACAACTAACTGAAAAGTCTCTTAATGACATTTTAAGAATACTTTTACTACAGTCAAAATATTTGACTTCTTGTAGAATAGGTTTCATGAAGAAGCCATCATATCTACACACAACAAAAAAAAAAAATTAACTGACTGTACTTGGTAAATTATACAGTCATTACAATTTAAAGAGAATGTATGTGTAACATTTTCTTCAATTATTTATATATTAAAAAAAATCAATAAATAATCTGTATGCCACAACAAGAATTCAATATTCCACTAATATTCCACTAACAAAGAAAGCATTATAATATGTATCAGGGGGAATATCTAGTTGGGGGCTTGATATTTCTCCCTGCTCTGGAGAACATTACTGGAGGAGTTTTTACCTCCGACGGTACATTTTTGTGACAAAAATTCATACCGAAGTAACTATCAATGATGTCAGATTCCACAGACATATTAGGCTCCTCTGTGTAATCTGAGCCATTTTCTTCGATATTATCACTAGATTCTTTGTGAGCATTTAAAGGTAGATTCCAGCAATCGGGGATCTTATCACTTTGATATGGCTTCAAATGATCTATATGCACGATGATGGGAGTAGAGTCAGGGGTTCTTTGTATTTTATATGCTACATCTGAAATCTGCTGTACGATTCTATACGGACCAACCCATCCTAGTCCTAATTTTTCTCTGCTCTTAGGTGGATACCACCTCCAAGCCCATTTTCCCACTTCAAAATGACCTAATTCAGTTTTTCTGTCATAGTAAAACTTTTGTCTAGCGAAACTACTATTCAGATTTTCATAAGCGAATTCATATGCATGCCTGAGGGTATTTTGAACCCATTGAACATATTCGACAGCACACATCTCCTCATCTTGTTGTGGAGGTAAACCAACCATAATATCAATTGGAAGGGATATTTCTCGCCCGAACATCAAGAGATTAGGAGTGCAGCCGCTACTTTCGTGAACTGATGTACGATACGCCATCATTACATAGGGTAAGTGTTCATCCCAATCTCGTTGGTGCTCATCAACGAACATTGAAAGCATTTGTTGTAAGGTTCTGTTGAACCTTTCTACCATCCCGTCTGATTGCGGTCGATATGGTGCTGTTCGAGTTTTGCATATTTCTAGTTTCTCACACAAAGAAGTAAATAAATTTGACTCAAATTCTCTTCCTTGGTCAGTGTGAATGTATCGCGGACACCCAAAACGACATATAAATTCAGTGACCAATTTATCGGCGACCGTCTGCGCAGTGTGATCAGGTATAGCGTATGCCTCTTTCCATTTCGTAAAATAGTCGCCAACTACCATGATGTATAAATTACCCACATCAGTTTCTGGTAGTGGACCAAGAATATCTAGAGCAATTCGTTCCAACGGATAACCAGTTTTCTGTCGCTGTAAAGGAGCTCGCCTGCGACATGGTACGGATTTGGCACGTGCACACAGATTACACATCTGACACCATCTTGCCACTTCATCCGTCTGACCAGGCCAATAAAATCTTTGCCTAATTGCACTCAGAGTCTTCGTTCTACCGAGGTGTCCCCCAGTCCTACATTCATGTAGATTCTTTAACAAGTGACACCTTATCTCAGGAGGGGCCACCAGTAGCAACACTTTCTGCTTACTATGAGTGGTCTCGCAACGCTTATATAACAGGCCATCTTGGACCTCCAAACTAGTCCACTGTCTCAGCAGGGACTTCGCTTCCTGTCTCTCCCCAACTAATTGAGATGGAAGAGGTTTCTCAGCACCTTCTTCCTTTAATCTCAACACTAACCCTATACAAGGGTCATTCTGTTGAAACTCCCTTAGTTGTTCCGCACTCCAAGAGCCTAACCAATTCGACTCGCTTTCGGCATTACCGCTGGAGCCATACACTCCACTTGTGGTATTTTGCTCCTTCTCTACAGCAGTCTCGTCTGACTGTTGAGAAACTGTTCCGACAACTGTTTGGTTTATAATAAATTTCTTTGCACTAACACGCAAGCAGTCCCGACACTCGTCGCGTTTACATTTACGCGGAATCCTGCTTAGTCCGTCTGCGTTTCCATGCAAAGAACCTTTACGGTGTTGTATTTCAAAGTCATACGCATCTAATACTGACAACCATCGCGCGACCATGCCTTCTGGTTCTTTGAAATTTTTAAGCCATTTCAGTGAACTATGGTCTGTCCTGACAATGAACTTTCTTCCCCACAAATAGTGTTTGAATTCTTTGACAAATGTAACTACAGCTAATAGTTCCCTATAGGTGGTGCAATAGTTTCTCTGTTGTTTATTCAGAGTCTTACTAGCGTAAGCAATAACTTTTTCCGTATTATCTTGGAGCTGCGACAAAACCGCTCCAATGCCATACGAACTTGCATCTGTGTCTAGAATAAATGTCCCATCCCTGCTAGGATATGTAAGAATAGGTGATGTTGTCAAAAGTGTTTTCAGCTTATCAAAAGCTTCATGGTGTGTTTGTGACCAAGTAAATGGTTTGTTTTTCTGAGTCAACTGAGATAAAGGGTATGCTATTGAAGAGAAGTTTTTAATAAACCTCCTATAGTATGAAGCTGTACCAAGGAAACTTCTTACTTCTGACACGTTTTTCGGTGTTGGCCAATTCTTAACGCTCTTTACCTTCTTTGGATCGCATTTAATGCCGTCTTCGGACACAACGTGTCCTAGATAAGAGACATGCTTTTGAAACAAGCAACATTTAGATGGTTTAAATTTTAAGTTGGCCTCACGGAAGCGCTCGAAGACTAATTTCAAATTTTCCAGAGCCGACTAAAAAGTACTACCAATCACAATAATGTCATCTAGATAAGCTAGACACTGCTCGAACGTCATTCCGTGTAGCACGACTTGGACCAAACGCATAAAAGAAGCTGGCGAGTTAGATAGACCAAACGGCAACACCTTAAACTGAAATAGTCCTTTGTAACTAGCGAATGCTGTTTTTTCTCTATCGTTTTCATCTAACGCTACCTGCCAGTATCCACTAGCAAGATCTAACGTGGAAAACCATTTCGCGCCAGAGAGTGCGTCTAGGGAATCGTCCATTCTAGGAAGCGGATACGCGTCTTTGCGAGTTATGGCGTTCAATTTCCTGTAATCTACGCAAAACCTAGGCGTTCCGTCTTTCTTAGTTACCAAAACGATAGGCGCAGCCCAAGGGCTATCACTTGGTTCTATTACATCTTCAGCAAGCATACGGTCAATCTCTTTTTCCACCACTTCCTTCTGAGATAATGGTAATCTACGAGGAGGCAGATTTATAGGTTTACTGTCGCCAGTGTCTATTACATGTTTTACTTTATCGGTTCTCCCTAACATACCATCAGGTCCTACAAAGACATCGGCGTACTCGGCTATTAGTTTCTGTAACGATTTTTTTTGTTCGACTGAAACCTGTTCAGAAACTCCGTCTACCAAAGGTTTAAGATGAGTTGGTACTGGTTTATCGGAATTAAAAGGTGTCTCTAATTTTGAAACAGTTCCAGAGCAAACACTCTGCACAGGATATATTTGAGCTATCGGTATCCCTTTCTTTAGGGTGATCGGTTCAGAAGTGAAATTAACTACGGGAAAAAAAACTTCCGAATTCTTGGGTTTTACTACAGACTTCGGCAAAATCAAATCAGTTTCTTCGGAAAATTGTTCGAGAGGTTCGACAATGCCTTCTTCAGTTATTTCCCATTCTCCCTGTACGTTTCCTTTAACAAATATATTTGATTTCGGAGGGATAGCAATCGAGTCCGTTACATGTATTCTTGCACAGGAAAAACTATTTTCCCTTTCCAAACTGATTTTCAGTTTTCTAATTTTCAGAATGCCCTTCTTCAAACTTAAGTCTGCATTATTTTTCTCTAGAAAATCTAAACCAATTATTCCAGGTAACCCATTTAGATCAGCAACTATTGTATTGCTTTCAAAAGCTCTTCCACCTATCTTAAATTTGAAGACTGCTTGCCCATAAGTGTTTAATAAACCTCCGTCTGCAGCGGTTAGTTGTGAGCGTGCTGGTTTTAAATCAGGTTTTCCCGACTCAAGTTTTTCAAATACTTGTTTAGAAATAAGTGTTACAGCGGACCCAGTATCTACTAAAAATTTCACAGACGTTTTACACACGTCAACAGAAACAAACCAACAGGTTTTAGCAATTGCAGTTAATCTTAAAGTTGGCCTCTCAGAGTCTGTATTACTCTTCTTATTACGTTCAAAACAGGGGGCCAAACTTTCGGCCTCAAGATCAGCCCGTTCTAGTTTAACTCTACACTATTCTTAGCCGATTGTTCCGGCTTCACCCGAATACCTAACATACTATTTGGTCTGTTCGGGTTCTTTTTCGCGGGGCAGTCCCTACTCATGTGACCCAATCCATGACAAGTATAACACTCTATCGGATTCGCTCTGGTAGTCTGATGTTTCGCTCGATAGGTAGTATTCCTATCCGTCTTTTGCATATTTCCAATTACCAGATTTATTTGTCTTGTATTTTCCGTAGACAGTTTTGCTACAGTGTCCACAGATTCTTGGAGAGATTTAACTGTTCTTGTAAGGTTATCAATATTTGACCGCGTGTCACTGTCTTTACTTTCTTTCTGATTACTTTTCTCGGTATTGGTTTGGGACAGGTCCTGTTCAGACCTAAGAGCTCTAACGGGGATCTCCTTATTTATAGGTTTTTGTAAACTTGACCAAGTCCCTTCAAAGGCCTCATACTCAGTGGCACTAGCCATTGCATCATCTAGAGTTTTAGGATGCCCAAATTGAACATGCTTTCTAATTTCCTGACTTCCTAGCCCACATATATATTGATCTATCAATATATCTTCCCTAGCCGAAACAGGAATCGTCGGAAATGCGCGACAGGCTAGTCGCCTTAACGCGTAACCATAGTCGGCAGCGGATTCCGATTTTTGTCTTCGTCTATTTCTAAACTCGCATCTATAAGCAGTTTCCCTTTCTATTGGACTGAATCTTTGTTCTAAAGCACCTTTAAGATAGGCATAGTCCCCTATTTTAGTTCGATCTAAATCACCTAGTAGCCGTTGTGCTACTCCTCTTAAACTCATTGCAAGTTGTTGAGCCCTTTCACTTTTATTCCAATTATTCCAATAAGCAACTTGCTCAAAATGTACAATATAATCTTGCCATTCCACGTTTTTACCATCAAATTTGTCAGGTTCTTTTTCTTTCCTAAATCGTTCGGTACCTTCGGAGTATTTATTTTGCCCAAATTCATTCACTTTGTTTGATTCCCTGTGATTAAAGTCACCGCCAGAACTATTGTACGCAGTACAATTAGACTTGTGTATTACCGAGTTTATGCAACGCCCACTTGACCTTGAATGGGGCACACTATTGCACGCGATTCGGGATTCCTCGGCTTCTGACGTCACGTGACCGCTATCTACTGCCCAAGAGCAAGTTGAACGCGCGGACTCGTTTGTACAACAACCATTTGAACAACGGGAAATATTGCATAATATATTGTGGTCCCATTCAGCTTCTCGAGCTACGGAAAGATTCATTGGGTGTGAATTATTTATGTTGGCACGAGTTAAAGGAGACTCAAGTTTTTCTGTTGCTGGAAGAGGAAGCGGCGTTTCCATAGCGGATAAAGAAACATTGTTACCGCGTGATGGATTAGGCACATTCTGCTTTTTAGCGAAACGATCCACAAAATAACCGTGTTTATTGTCCTGGTGTGTGTCCTGATGATACAATTCATCACTTGTATTAGTGTTTTTATGTATGCATTTCTGTGCGACTGATTTTCGGATCGAAGATCCGCTGGTTGGTGTTCCTACAAATGCATTACAGTTGGTGTTTGTAAATGTTTCAAAGGATTCAGGTGGATTACTGGCACGGATGCCATTCGTATCCTCTTTCGGTGAGTACATTTCATCTTTCCTTATCTTTAAATTACTATCGGAAACGTGCAAAGATATTTCATCATCAAGATGTGCTGCATTGTGCTTGTGGGGTAATTCGACCTTGACATTGTATGGCTTAGATTCTATATGCAGTCTCGACCTCGTTACGAATTGTTTGCCAATAGGTGTATCTAAATATTTGGTACGTGCGGGTGTCTGGACACCATCGTCCACAATTTCCATACTTGTATCATAAAATTCCTCATCAGGAGAATAAATCTCCTCTATTTCAGACACAGCTGGTCTTCTTTCAACCATAATTTGTTCTGGTTTGGGTGTAAACACACCAACAATTCTGTTACCCCAATATTCAAGTAATCTCCGAGCAGACGACATGACTAAATTTTATTGCGGTACGACTATACCAACTACAGTAGTTGTAAATTTCACCGAATATCCTACCGGCGACGCCAAAAATATGTAACGGGGGTTAATTAGTAACCACGTATATCAGTCCAGGTTCGTTACTAATAAAAGAGTATTCGGTGATATAATTTAGCTTGGAGAGGAAGAGGGAGAGAGAGAGAAAGATAAAGTTCTAAACGTTGAGCGACAGAGAGAAGAGAAAGAAAGAATAAGATATAGCTCATTTCATTAAAGTAAAATTATTACTTACTGAAAGGAAAAAGCAAAGATGAAATTCCAAAGAAAATAATAAGGTTTATTTAAGATAAATAATTAATTAAATAAGCAGTTATAAATTAAGAATGTTTTAGGTGGATGGAGACTAAAATTTAGGAAGGAAATTAGGAGAATAGAAATAGTTTTATAAATCAGGTTATTAATGGGGCCAAGCTGAACTTCTTACCATTTTCAACACCAAAGCAAACCAGACGATTGTATCGTCTTGCTAATAAGAAATCTATGACCACACTGGTCGAACGCCAAGCAATGGCGACTGTGCTTTCCGCAACAGCAACACGGAGATTATCTCACTCCACTCTGGAAAGACCCTTCGCTGGAAAAGAACCAGACGCTGGACCGGTCCAAAAGGATATATATAAAGAGCTGCATACATGTGCCGCCACCGGACTATCTGACATGCGCAGAGAGTGACACGTGCGCTGACCGGTACAATGGTCCGACGTAAACAGCTCAAGTAAACACTTCATGTAGAAAATAAAGGGGGGGGGTAACTTTAAATTTCAGTGTAAATAAGTCCGAAATTAGCCAAATCGTATATTAAAGAACTACTTCAAGTAAATTACGTACTAAATTTCCATCCACCATCACATTCCCCCCCCCCTCTTAAACCCAATGTGCTCCGCACATTACGTCTAAGAGGGTAATCATAACATTTCAATATACAAATGTCATTTCATTTCTATTAAACTAACATGCATCTAAATTCCAGCATTTGTAACATATTTGGATTTACATTACCAAAAGAAGATTGAGAATGATCACATGCAAAGTAATGTTATACAAATTTAACGAATACAACTCTTGCTGAGAAAGTGACGTACATATTATTATACTTCAAAGAATGTCAAAACACACACACACACACACTTGTTATTATTATTATTATTATTATCATCATCATCATTACTACTATCATCATCACTATTATGATTCTTTAATAAAAACACTTCATCTCAAAATATAACATCCTGACTAGTTTCAATACAGTACTATTTTTATTTTATTTTAAATTTACTAAAATATCAGCACCATCTAGTATTTCAGGTTGATTTGAAATTATTAATGCCTACGTATAACCTTATAGTCAATTGATTCAAACAATATTGATAACGTTTAAAATGCATAGACAGGAGAATCTTGACGATGTATGGGTTTCAGTTTTGGTCTTCAGGTTTCTGGTTTATTCCTCCTGGACAATGGTGTAAGGTTTTGCAGGATACCGTGGTGGTTGGCCTGTAAATGGTAGTGGCCCTGTCTTCAATCTTTTGACAGCGCGAAGGGTTCCGTCTGGTCTTTCTTCGAACTCAACTATTTCATCTCTGGGGACGTATACATTCAGCCGGCTATAGTCATACGAGTCTTTTTGGTATAGCGCAGCTCGCAAGCGTCTGTTGTCCTGCTCCAGCAACCTTCTGGCATCTCTTTCCTTTGCGACTCTGTTTTCCCCCTCTATGGTCGCTAAACGCGCTACAGCTGTTTTTAAAGCATCTGTTAATTTCTCTTGACTTTCCTTGATCCAGCTGATATATTCTTGAAGTTTGTCTGTTGACGATGGTACTGGAGGGATGACAAGGGGTCTGTTATAAGGTTCTTCAGCAGTAATGACACGCCCCTCTGGAGCAGATGGTGTTTGGTTGTAAGAGAAAGCAATGTTTTCTCGAGCGGAGGGTAATGGAGGGACAGAAATATCAAATACAGAAGACAGAGTTGAAGAGAAACAGGAAGTTGCACTTCCTTCACAAGAGGCAAAAGGAATAGGATCAGACAAAAGTGTTGTCGAGCAGGTGTTGTTACAGGAAGCAGAGCCTCCTCTAGAGAATGAGGATTGATGTACAAGAATACTTGAAGAGGAAGGTAGAGTTGAAGATACACTGGAAGCAATGCCTCCACTGGGTTTGTCTTTCACTCTTGGTGGAAGGAAAAAGCCTGGATCGATATAACGCTTATTGGCCCGCGTCTCCGTCTTTGATTTTGCGACCAATGTTCGGTCATATCTTGATCCAGGTTATGTAGCCGTCGCAGATGACGACGAAGATCACTCGGCCTCTTGAATGTCTGTCGGCAGATTGGACATAATCTAAAAGTAAAAATGGCACGATGAATCTCTTCCCAGTGTCGTAAGTACTTTCGGACATCCCGGTACATGCAGGGGTGACAACCTTCGATCGGACAAGAAATGCCATCCATTGTTACGGGGATACGGAATCCCCTTTCATCTTCTTGTATCCCTTCTTGTGCCAGAAAATCCGTCAGCTCATCTTCATTGACATGTAAGTCTATCTGGTCAGTCTATACAATAGAAACAACCACAACTAACTGAAAAGTCTCTTAATGACATTTTAAGAATACTTTTACTACAGTCAAAATATTTGACTTCTTGTAGAATAGGTTTCATGAAGAAGCCATCATATCTACTCACAACAAAAAAAAAAATTAACTGACTGTACTTGGTAAATTATACAGTCATTACAATTTAAAGAGAATGTATGTGTAACATTTTCTTCAATTATTTATATATTTAAAAAAAATCAATAAATAATCTGTATGCCACAACAAGAATTCAATATTCCACTAATATTCCACTAACAAAGAAAGCATTATAATATGTATCAGGGGGAATATCTAGTTGGGGGCTTGATATTTCTCCCTGCTCTGGAGAACATTACTGGAGGAGTTTTTACCTCCGACGGTACATTTTTGTGACAAAAATTCATACCGAAGTAACTATCAATGATGTCAGATTCCACAGACATATTAGGCTCCTCTGTGTAATCTGAGCCATTTTCTTCGATATTATCACTAGATTCTTTGTGAGCATTTAAAGGTAGATTCCAACAATCGGGGATCTTATCACTTTGATATGGCTTCAAATGATCTATATGCACGATGATGGGAGTAGAGTCAGGGGTTCTTTGTATTTTATATGCTACATCTGAAATCTGCTGTACGATTCTATACGGACCAACCCATCCTAGTCCTAATTTTTCTCTGCTCTTAGGTGGATACCACCTCCAAGCCCATTTTCCCACTTCAAAATGACCTAATTCAGTTTTTCTGTCATAGTAAAACTTTTGTCTAGCGAAACTACTATTCAGATTTTCATAAGCGAATTCATATGCATGCCTGAGGGTATTTTGAACCCATTGAACATATTCGACAGCACACATCTCCTCATCTTGTTGTGGAGGTAAACCAACCATAATATCAATTGGAAGGGATATTTCTCGCCCGAACATCAAGAGATTAGGAGTGCAGCCGCTACTTTCGTGAACTGATGTACGATACGCCATCATTACATAGGGTAAGTGTTCATCCCAATCTCGTTGGTGCTCATCAACGAACATTGAAAGCATTTGTTGTAAGGTTCTGTTGAACCTTTCTACCATCCCGTCTGATTGCGGTCGATATGGTGCTGTTCGAGTTTTGCATATTTCTAGTTTCTCACACAAAGAAGTAAATAAATTTGACTCAAATTCTCTTCCTTGGTCAGTGTGAATGTATCGCGGACACCCAAAACGACATATAAATTCAGTGACCAATTTATCGGCGACCGTCTGCGCAGTGTGATCAGGTATAGCGTATGCCTCTTTCCATTTCGTAAAATAGTCGCCAACTACCATGATGTATAAATTACCCACATCAGTTTCTGGTAGTGGACCAAGAATATCTAGAGCAATTCGTTCCAACGGATAACCAGTTTTCTGTCGCTGTAAAGGAGCTCGCCTGCGACATGGTACGGATTTGGCACGTGCACACAGATTACACATCTGACACCATCTTGCCACTTCATCCGTCTGACCAGGCCAATAAAATCTTTGCCTAATTGCACTCAGAGTCTTCGTTCTACCGAGGTGTCCCCCAGTCCTACATTCATGTAGATTCTTTAACAAGTGACACCTTATCTCAGGAGGGGCCACCAGTAGCAACACTTTCTGCTTACTATGAGTGGTCTCGCAACGCTTATATAACAGGCCATCTTGGACCTCCAAACTAGTCCACTGTCTCAGCAGGGACTTCGCTTCCTGTCTCTCCCCAACTAATTGAGATGGAAGAGGTTTCTCAGCACCTTCTTCCTTTAATCTCAACACTAACCCTATACAAGGGTCATTCTGTTGAAACTCCCTTAGTTGTTCCGCACTCCAAGAGCCTAACCAATTCGACTCGCTTTCGGCATTACCGCTGGAGCCATACACTCCACTTGTGGTATTTTGCTCCTTCTCTACAGCAGTCTCGTCTGACTGTTGAGAAACTGATCCGACAACTGTTTGGTTTATAATAAATTTCTTTGCACTAACACGCAAGCAGTCCCGACACTCGTCGCGTTTACATTTACGCGGAATCCTGCTTAGTCCGTCTGCGTTTCCATGCAAAGAACCTTTACGGTGTTGTATTTCAAAGTCATACGCATCTAATACTGACAACCATCGCGCGACCATGCCTTCTGGTTCTTTGAAATTTTTAAGCCATTTCAGTGAACTATGGTCTGTCCTGACAATGAACTTTCTTCCCCACAAATAGTGTTTGAATTCTTTGACAAATGTAACTACAGCTAATAGTTCCCTATAGGTGGTGCAATAGTTTCTCTGTTGTTTATTCAGAGTCTTACTAGCGTAAGCAATAACTTTTTCCGTATTATCTTGGAGCTGCGACAAAACCGCTCCAATGCCATACGAACTTGCATCTGTGTCTAGAATAAATGTCCCATCCCTGCTAGGATATGTAAGAATAGGTGATGTTGTCAAAAGTGTTTTCAGCTTATCAAAAGCTTCATGGTGTGTTTGTGACCAAGTAAATGGTTTGTTTTTCTGAGTCAACTGAGATAAAGGGTATGCTATTGAAGAGAAGTTTTTTAATAAACCTCCTATAGTATGAAGCTGTACCAAGGAAACTTCTTACTTCTGACACGTTTTTCGGTGTTGGCCAATTCTTAACGCTCTCTACCTTCTTTGGATCGCATTTAATGCCGTCTTCGGACACAACGTGTCCTAGATAAGAGACATGCTTTTGAAACAAGCAACATTTAGATGGTTTAAATTTTAAGTTGGCCTCACGGAAGCGCTCGAAGACTAATTTCAAATTTTCCAGAGCCGACTAAAAAGTACTACCAATCACAATAATGTCATCTAGATAAGCTAGACACTGCTCGAACGTCATTCCGTGTAGCACGACTTGGACCAAACGCATAAAAGAAGCTGGCGAGTTAGATAGACCAAACGGCAACACCTTAAACTGAAATAGTCCTTTGTAACTAGCGAATGCTGTTTTTTCTCTATCGTTTTCATCTAACGCTACCTGCCAGTATCCACTAGCAAGATCTAACGTGGAAAACCATTTCGCGCCAGAGAGTGCGTCTAGGGAATCGTCCATTCTAGGAAGCGGATACGCGTCTTTGCGAGTTATGGCGTTCAATTTCCTGTAATCTACGCAAAACCTAGGCGTTCCGTCTTTCTTAGTTACCAAAACGATAGGCGCAGCCCAAGGGCTATCACTTGGTTCTATTACATCTTCAGCAAGCATACGGTCAATCTCTTTTTCCACCACTTCCTTCTGAGATAATGGTAATCTACGAGGAGGCAGATTTATAGGTTTACTGTCGCCAGTGTCTATTACATGTTTTACTTTATCGGTTCTCCCTAACATACCATCAGGTCCTACAAAGACATCGGCGTACTCGGCTATTAGTTTCTGTAACGATTTTTTTTGTTCGACTGAAACCTGTTCAGAAACTCCGTCTGCCAAAGGTTTAAGATGAGTTGGTACTGGTTTATCGGAATTAAAAGGTGTCTCTAATTTTGAAACAGTTCCAGAGCAAACACTCTGCACAGGATATATTTGAGCTATCGGTATCCCTTTCTTTAGGGTGATCGGTTCAGAAGTGAAATTAACTACGGGAAAAAAAACTTCCGAATTCTTGGGTTTTACTACAGACTTCGGCAAAATCAAACCAGTTTCTTCGGAAAATTGTTCGAGAGGTTCGACAATGCCTTCTTCAGTTATTTCCCATTCTCCCTGTACGTTTCCTTTAACAAATATATTTGATTTCGGAGGGATAGCAATCGAGTCCGTTACATGTATTCTTGCACAGGAAAAACTATTTTCCCTTTCCAAACTGATTTTCAGTTTTCTAATTTTCAGAATGCCCTTCTTCAAACTTAAGTCTGCATTATTTTTCTCTAGAAAATCTAAACCAATTATTCCAGGTAACCCATTTAGATCAGCAACTATTGTATTGCTTTCAAAAGCTCTTCCACCTATCTTAAATTTGAAGACTGCTTGCCCATAAGTGTTTAATAAACCTCCGTCTGCAGCGGTTAGTTGTGAGCGTGCTGGTTTTAAATCAGGTTTTCCCGACTCAAGTTTTTCAAATACTTGTTTAGAAATAAGTGTTACAGCGGACCCAGTATCTACTAAAAATTTCACAGACGTTTTACACACGTCAACAGAAACAAGCCAACAGGTTTTAGCAATTGCAGTTAATCTTAAAGTTGGCCTCTCAGAGTCTGTATTACTCTTCTTATTACGTTCAAAACAGGGGGCCAAACTTTCGGCCTCAAGATCAGCCCGTTCTAGTTTAACTCTACACTATTCTTAGCCGATTGTTCCGGCTTCACCCGAATACCTAACATACTATTTGGTCTGTTCGGGTTCTTTTTCGCGGGGCAGTCCCTACTCATGTGACCCAATCCATGACAAGTATAACACTCTATCGGATTCGCTCTGGTAGTCTGATGTTTCGCTCGATAGGTAGTATTCCTATCCGTCTTTTGCATATTTCCAATTACCAGATTTATTTGTCTTGTATTTTCCGTAGACAGTTTTGCTACAGTGTCCACAGATTCTTGGAGAGATTTAACTGTTCTTGTAAGGTTATCAATATTTGACCGCGTGTCACTGTCTTTACTTTCTTTCTGATTACTTTTCTCGGTATTGGTTTGGGACAGGTCCTGTTCAGACCTAAGAGCTCTAACGGGGATCTCCTTATTTATAGGTTTTTGTAAACTTGACCAAGTCCCTTCAAAGGCCTCATACTCAGTGGCACTAGCCATTGCATCATCTAGAGTTTTAGGATGCCCAAATTGAACATGCTTTCTAATTTCCTGACTTCCTAGCCCACATATATATTGATCTATCAATATATCTTCCCTAGCCGAAACAGGAATCGTCGGAAATGCGCGACAGGCTAGTCGCCTTAACGCGTAACCATAGTCGGCAGCGGATTCCGATTTTTGTCTTCGTCTATTTCTTAACTCGCATCTATAAGCAGTTTCCCTTTCTATTGGACTGAATCTTTGTTCTAAAGCACCTTTAAGATAGGCATAGTCCCCTATTTTAGTTCGATCTAAATCACCTAGTAGCCGTTCTGCTACTCCTCTTAAACTCATTGCAAGTTGTTGAGCCCTTTCACTTTTATTCCAATTATTCCAATAAGCAACTTGCTCAAAATGTACAATATAATCTTGCCATTCCACGTTTTTACCATCAAATTTGTCAGGTTCTTTTTCTTTCCTAAATCGTTCGGTACCTTCGGAGTATTTATTTTGCCCAAATTCATTCACTTTGTTTGATTCTCTGTGATTAAAGTCACCGCCAGAACTATTGTACGCAGTACAATTAGACTTGTGTATTACCGAGTTTATGCAACGCCCACTTGACCTTGAATGGGGCACACTATTGCACGCGATTCGGGATTCCTCGGCTTCTGACGTCACGTGACCGCTATCTACTGCCCAAGAGCAAGTTGAACGCGCGGACTCGTTTGTACAACAACCATTTGAACAACGGGAAATATTGCACAATATATTGTGGTCCCATTCATCTTCTCGAGCTACGGAAAGATTCATTGGGTGTGAATTATTTATGTTGGCACGAGTTAAAGGAGACTCAAGTTTTTCTGTTGCTGGAAGAGGAAGCGGCGTTTCCATAGCGGATAAAGAAACATTGTTACCGCGTGATGGATTAGGCACATTCTGCTTTTTAGCGAAACGATCCACAAAATAACCGTGTTTATTGTCCTGGTGTGTGTCCTGATGATACAATTCATCACTTGTATTAGTGTTTTTATGTATGCATTTTTGTGCGACTGATTTTCGGATCGAAGATCCGCTGGTTGGTGTTCCTACAAATGCATTACAGTTGGTGTTTGTAAATGTTTCAAAGGATTCAGGTGGATTACTGGCACGGATGCCATTCGTATCCTCTTTCGGTGAGTACATTTCATCTTTCCTTATCTTTAAATTACTATCGGAAACGTGCAAAGATATTTCATCATCAAGATGTGCTGCATTGTGCTTGTGGGGTAATTCGACCTTGACATTGTATGGCTTAGATTCTATATGCAGCCTCGACCTCGTTACGAATTGTTTGCCAATAGGTGTATCTAAATATTTGGTACGTGCGGGTGTCTGGACACCATCGTCCACAATTTCCATACTTGTATCATAAAATTCCTCATCAGGAGAATAAATCTCCTCTATTTCAGACACAGCTGGTCTTCTTTCAACCATAATTTGTTCTGGTTTGGGTGTAAACACACCAACAATTCTGTTACCCCAATATTCAAGTAATCTCCGAGCAGACGACATGACTAAATTTTATTGCGGTACGACTATACCAACTACAGTAGTTGTAAATTTCACCGAATATCCTACCGGCGACGCCAAAAATATGTAACGGGGGTTAATTAGTAACCACGTATATCAGTCCAGGTTCGTTACTAATAAAAGAGTATTCGGTGATATAATTTAGCTTGGAGAGGAAGAGGGAGAGAGAGAGAAAGATAAAGTTCTAAACGTTGAGCGACAGAGAGAAGAGAAAGAAAGAATAAGATATAGCTCATTTCATTAAAGTAAAATTATTACTTACTGAAAGGAAAAAAAAGCAAAGATGAAATTCCAAAGAAAATAATAAGGTTTATTTAAGATAAATAATTAATTAAATAAGCAGTTATAAATTAAGAATGTTTTAGGTGGATGGAGACTAAAATTTAGGAAGGAAATTAGGAGAATAGAAATAGTTTTATAAATCAGGTAATTAATGGGGCCAAGCTGAACTTCTTACCATTTTCAACACCAAAGCAAACCAGACGATTGTATCGTCTTGCTAATAAGAAATCTATGACCACACTGGTCGAACGCCAAGCAATGGCGACTGTGCTTTCCGCAACAGCAACACGGAGATTATCTCACTCCACTCTGGAAAGACCCTTCGCTGGAAAAGAACCAGACGCTGGACCGGTCCAAAAGGATATATATAAAGAGCTGCATACACGTGCCGCCACCGGACTATCTGACATGCGCAGAGAGTGACACGTGCGCTGACCGGTACAATGGTCCGACGTAAACAGCTCAAGTAAACACTTCATGTAGAAAATAAAGGGGGGGGGGGTAACTTTAAATTTCAGTGTAAATAAGTCCGAAATTAGCCAAATCGTATATTAAAGAACTACTTCAAGTAAATTACGTACTAAATTTCAATCCACCATCACAATAAGAAAATTAAACCAAAAAAAAAAGAGAAAAATGTGAGGAATGTCTTTCCTGGAACGAGCGAGAGAGAGAGAGAGAGAGAGAGAGAGAGAGAGAGAGAGAGAGAGAGAGAGAGAGAGTGAGAGAGAGAGAGAGAGAGAATAACTATAAACATTACGTTACGATGCGCAAGATGAACGTTATAAACATTTAACGTCATAAACATGTAACGTAAAAGGAAACAACCCTAGTTACGGCTGTCAATTCATGTGTCATTCACAGCGAACAGACGTTTATTGTTAACGCAGGCAATAATTGCCCATCTGATGAAACAGACTTGATAAATGGATTCAATTCCGGTTCCAAATATTGCACCAGTCTGCTAGTATAGAATCGTGTAAGCTTTGGAAAATTCGTTTCAATCTCTAAACAAGATATTACTAAAGACCATGCCATAGATGTGCTAACGCAATGTAACAATAGGAGTGTGGGAAAATGACGACATAACGTTGGTAAAGGTATGTATCTATGGATATAATAATATGACATATCAGTACAATACAGGTTATTTAGTGCCAAATAAATGTTAAGATATGCAAAACCAACGTCAAAATCCCCAATGTTAACGGGGTTAAACTGTTATGGTGAGCACTGGTCTATGGCGTAGTGTTTCAGGGATATTAAACATGTTCAAAATTTATTTATTTTATTCATCGAATTTATTATTTCTAACTCGATTGTCTCCATACAGTTCCTTATATTGTCATCTTATACGCGTGTTAGACCAAAATTTAAAATATTAACCAGCAGCGTGCTCACTGTCATGTTTCGAATACTCAAAGAAAATATTTTCATTAAAGGTTTCGATGCTAGAAAATAAACAAGATAGCTTCTGCATCCAGTGAACGCAATATCTGTTTCAACTAATTCCAGATAAATGGTAGAGTTAATGAAAATTATCGAATTGCATGGAGCGTGCACAACAGTACAATATGAACTACATTACTCTTGTTGTGTGAAGGATAGATTATGGCCTCCACAAATACATACATGATATTTGAGTCGTAATATTTCATGCAATGCAGAAAATAGGTTTGTGTTTGTTGTAAGTTTCGTCTTTCTATTGCAATGGATATTTTGGAAGTTACATTCGAAATATTGGAATCCTGCATAAATGCTTCATCAATTTTGACATTATTAAAATTATTAACATTTAGTATTTTCTTACAACTCTTGTAACTCTTGTCACGTTAAAAAAACACCTCCCTTTACTCTAAATTATGGATTGGCTTTGATTCTATCCATATCTATTGTCTAAAGATTGGATTTCAACATCAATTATTTGACACTTTTGTTTTGTACGTTTATTTTTTTATACTTATTTTAACTGTATGAATGGATTAAACTTTAATAAATGAATCATTTGTATATATTAGACTTGAAAAAAATGAACAACATCGAGCTATGACCCTCTATTTATTTAAATTTTGTTCATGCTGATTTCAAATCAAACCAATCTCTTACAAATTAATGATTTTATAACATACAAATTGTTATAACATTACAATTGTAAGATAAAAAGGGTCATACTAATTGGCAAAGAAGGGTAAAAGTTGATGCACGTGTGTCCCCTGTCAGCATGCATGTAGTGGCGTATTTATAAGTGTCATTATTGTTTCATTCTTCGTTAAGAGATTATTGATAATGATCATTTCACATGGATGCGATACAATTTCAATTAACTGAGTTATCAAATATATAGCGAAAGTTTAATTTTAATTTATTATTATAATATTGAAGATATGCTATAAATTCTGATCAACAATAAGTAGAACTATGAACCGTAAAATAGTGGATTTTTCTTGCTGTAATGGTCACGATAAAATTTAGGGTCAAATGAATATTGATCTCCAACATATAATCATGCAGCTCTGTTTCTTACTTTTTTGTATAGATATTTTGAAATGTAGTATTCTGTGAGACGGCCTTTGTACGTGTTTTTATTGGATATCACGGTACTCTTCCAACACCGTTTAAGTTGGATGCGCCGTACGTCTGAATACGGTACAAGATGAATATGCAGACTGGTCCTGGAATTTGTATTCACTTCCAATCGACGATAGTAGATAGCGGTGATTCAGTTGAAGTAAAGCAGTCGAAAATCATGGGCACATGGACATACACCACAATTAAATTTACTATGTGTTCTTTACATATATTTCTCAGTACTGACCTTTCAACTGTGTGACAATCAATACAAATCATATGATAATATAAAATACATCCAAAGATGACTTCACGGTAAAGTTCTTGTCGGGGTTCACCGGCATTTTTTTGAGCGGCTGCACTGCAAACAGAATAGCATGTACACAGAACACAGATTGAACGTCCGGATCATCACCAAGGCCTTATTACTCAATGTGCACTGTCGCAAAATTACACACTGACAACCACTCTCTCAGCTCATATTCTCATGAATGAACAATTACCTTTAAATCCCTACCATAAATCCATCAATATAACTCTTCTATCACCACCAAAATGAGAGAGGGAAAATATGTTCTAAAAATAGAGTAGAACTACATTCGTACTGAACTGGAAATAATAAAATAATAATTGTGATGTGATTCCACGTGCTTGACTGGTTTCTGGGATACATACATACATACATACATACATACATGCATACATGCATGCATACATGCATACATGCATACATATATATATATATATATATATATATATATATATATATATATATATATATATATATATATATATATATATGTCTTGACTTTCTTTAAAAAAACAATTATTGAATTAATCCTTCTGTGGTAATAATGCAGATTTATATTTAAGAATGCACATGCAATTCAATTATATAAAATGTGAAGAAAAAACATGATTTGATTATTTTGAAATCTTGCTTATTTCAGTTTAATTTTGAGCCACACAATAAAGCAAATGCGATATAGGCAACATATGCAATTAATTACACTGATTAGGGATGAAACGATATTATTAGCCTCGTACACATTATGAAATGATTCAACCATCGTTTACAATTAATACAAATTGGAAGATAGGGGAAGATAAATGGACAAGAAAGAATAAATAATAGCGATCAAAATTAAAACAACAGTTTGACCATCCTCGATTGAGATTACAATAATAATAATAATAATAATAATAATAATAATAATAATAATAATAATAATAATATGTGTTTAATAATAATAATATGTGTTAGAACGTACGCATCCTAAGGGCGAGGTAGTGGGTTCAAACCCAGGCCGAGTCATACAACAGAATTACAAAAATGGCACTAAAAGCTGCCTCGTTTGGCGCTCAGCATTAGTGCTAGGACTGGTATGCCTGGTGTAAGTATAATATGACTGGGTGGGACATCATGCTATATATCTGTGTCTTAACCAGCTAAACTGCAGACACTGTATCGATGTGACTGAAATTTTGAAGAAAAAAAACTACGTTACAAAGCCTGATCACACAATAATAATAATAATAATAATAATAATAATAATAATAATAATAATAATATAAATAATAATAATAATAATAACAATAATAATGATAATATAAATTAAGTATAAAAATGACCTTCTGCATCATAATCACCTTCATAGTATCATATTCTAGATATTCATACTGTTTACATCAATGTACATGTAGTTTGTTTCAATATACTTATAGATTGTTTCAATATACATATAGTTTGTTTAAATATACATATAGTTTGTTTCAATATACATGTAGATTGTTTCAATATACATTCAGTTTGTTTCAATATACATATAGTTTGTTTCAATATACATATAGTTTGTTTCAATATACATATAGTTTGTTTCAATATACATATAGTTTGTTTGAAAATACATGCAGTTTTTTCAATATACATATAGTTTGTTTAAATATACATTAGGTTTGTTTCAATATACATGTGGCTTTTTTCAATATACATACAGTTTGTTTCAATATAGATGTAGTTCGTTTCAATATACATGTAGTTTGCTCCAATACACATGTAGCTTGTTTCAGTATACATGCAGTTTGTTTCAATATAGATGTAGTTTGTTTCAGTATACATCTATGTTTCAAAATAGATGTAGTTTGTTTCAGTATACATCTAGTTTGTTTCGATATACATAACGTTTGTTTCAATATACATGTAGATTGTTTCAATATACATCTAGTTTGTTTCAATATACATATAATTTGTTACAATATACATCTAGTTTGTTTTAGTTTTTTTCAATATGCATTAAGTTTGTTTCAATATACATATATTTTGTTTCAATATACATAGCTTGTTCAATAAACATTTAGTTCGTTTCAAAATACATGCAGATTGTTTCTATATGCATGTAGTTTGTTTCAACAGACATGTTGTTTGTTTCAATATACATGTAGATTGTTAAATATACATATAGTTTGTTTCAATATACATATAGTTTGTTTCAATATACATATAGTTTGTTTTAATTTACATGTAGTTTGTTTCAACAGAGTATTGAATTATCTGGAACATTATATTATTTTGAATAAACTACTTTCTTATATTTGTACTGACCTACTTTCAAGAACTTTTGATTGTCACTATTAACTATGATGTGCTTTTCTTGCTCGCACGGACAAAACGGACAGACCTAATACAACGACATTGCCACTGACCGACGCGTCTCAGTAAGCCCGATCTTTTGGTGTATGACACTTGACAATAGGTCCAGCCGCCTGGGAGGAAAAAAACAACTATTAATGCACATTTTCGGTTTATCATTGGAGGGGGGTAAAAATTTATTTTTTTAAGATTACATACGAACGGACATGACCATTGACCTAAAAAAACTAATATTACACACGCCTTTTTAAACCCAATCTACTGCAATCTTGCAATTGCTGATCGAGGAAGGAGTTTGAACAGAGGGGGAAAGTTCGCCTTTTTCCCTCGCTTCCAGCGAAATGCCCTGTTAACGGACCTAGTTGTTAGAGCGTCCGCCTTATTTGAGGTAGGTCATGGGTTCGATCCTTGGCTAACTCATACCAGAGACTTACAAAAATGGTTCTAACAGCTGCCTCGCTTATTGCTCTGCATTAAGAGGTTAGTGTTAGGACTGATCGGCCTGGTGTCAGGATAATGTGAACTGGTGGGATATCATGCTACATGTCTGCGGCATGATGCGTCAGTGCTAGAAATCACTATAAACTGTCACACTGCAGACATCGCAGCGATTTGACTGAACAATTGTTAAAGCTAGATTAAAAATCCATATCACACACACACACACACACACTTATGTTTTTGTGTCTTAATGAATTAGTAATTTAAGATATAGATCTATACTCTGAGTGTGGATATCATATAGCAGTAAAAGTACTAATTGACTTAGCAGAGAGGATGCGTCAGAATTCAGTAAACAAATATTTCTTACATCAATAGATAAATCCTTTATTACCTGATGTGAAAGACAATGTCTTGAACACTTGTATGAATGGAGAACCCCGTAGTATATACAATGTTTAATACAATCTCTTACCTGCCCAGTTTAGGTTTGACCAGCACTGTATTACTCCTGTATGAATGCAAGGAAGAATTCAATTGTTGTTCACTGAAGCATGATTAGCTTATCATAGGTAAAGATGGAAATATGTTCCCTATTCATAGGTCACATTCCTCGCCCATTAAGGTAAGTAGATGATCTTTAATTGGGTAAGAAGTACAAGTGGTGATAAATAATAATACAGTCTTTTAATAGCTTCAAAAAAGTATGCATTTGGATAGATTGAAGTCTGTATCAAGTTTACACAATACTTGCCATAGTTCATATGTACCCCATTTGATGCCTCTGTTCAAGTTAAAAAAGCACATATTTTCCTGTACACTCGATCAGTGAGGAGATTGTCTTTGCTATAAATAAAAGCGTGACCAAAAGCAGTTGTATTTTCTCACAATGGAATGTACAATGAATACCTAATTTTATCTAGTTGTATCACTTTTTCGTGGCAGACTGTAAGCAATAACTTACCCATATTCTATCTGCACAGTATTCGTCCATGTTCAAATCATGAGAAAGAGATATGACAAATCAACATTAAGGAGCATAAAAGGTATAGAATAATGAGCGTGTTATCACGTGCAACAAAACTAACAAAGTTTTAGAAAGTAAACCACAGGAATAACAGGACAGTATTTTCTTTTCAAAAATGAGTTTTTCAACATGGACAGAGATTTGCATCTGAACTGGTCTATACCATTCAAGACAATGAAGGACGAAATATGCATGTAATATCTACTACATCCAACTTTACTGTACTTTTAACATAGTTTAGGCCATAACATAACGATAAAAAGGGAGCTACGTGACTTCCCGAAGGACATGCCAAAGGAGCCGATCCATACTGATAGGGACGTATATCAAACGAATAGCCCTATCGCATGGTCATCACAATCATAATTTATTCTAGGAACTGTGTTTTTATGCGTCGAAAACCGATACAGTTTTCACCTGTCGTCATGTTTGAGCATTTGGATAAGAAGTGATTAAGCATTTTTGCATCTTTAAATTGCAACAATGTTAATTGAGATATTCTAGAACTTCTTAAAAAATCCACTGTATGCGTTAACGTATTAATAATTATTGATTTGTGTCATTGATTACTAATGACAATTTCGCATATATACATTGTAAACCTAAAGCATAAAAGCCTAATTTCGGAATTCGTAATTAAGATATTAATATTCTGAGAATGAAATATCTTAAGGCAACTACTTTTGGCAAACTGTCTCATTCAAACAATAAATGGTAATGAAGAATGCATTGGAGTTTAATCATAATTTTATTGACTTTCATAAAAACATAGTCAACAATTTAATCTAAGAGATTAAACACATGCATTGATTTATGTTAAAATAGTTGTATATCACAGAAGACTATGCTCCACATTTGGAATACCAGTACAGTGCAAAATGTCATCACATCCATAAACTGGAACAAATATGGATGGTTTCCAGGAGTTTCCATAATTAGAGCTACAATCTGTAAATGAGATGAAGAGAGGGAACATTAAACCCTTAACGGATATGCGAGATTTCGGGTTTTAAAGTCTCTGGACTATCGTGATATATATATAACAAAACTCAAAATATTTACCATTGTAAGCCAGTAAGCAAAAGTATATATATATATATATATATATATATATATATATATATATATATATATATATATATATATATATATATATATATATATATATATATATAATATCAGTCAAGATAGTTGTTTTTCTTATACATTTCTTTCATCTTAAAATAGTGAATATTTCTCTAAAATTAACTAGATTATCTTTATATAACTTTTTTTGTTGCATATATGCTAATCTTAGAGCTGACTAAGCAGGCATAAACCCATTAGTCTAGATATGTAATAACTATAGTTACAAAATCCCCCTTCTAAAGCCAACTTGTGTTATTCTTATAATACTGTCAATATTTGATCCAAAATGTTCAGCAACCATTTTCTTTTTTTACATGAAACTAGTACAGTTCATAAATGCTGCCCACATGTATGCGTTTTTTGTTTTTTGATACAATGTGAGGCTCTTAGTTCCTATAGGTATCACAGTACTCATCTAATGATCACATACACAAATTACAAACAAAGAGGTGGCGTAAAAAACGTCACCAATGACGTCATCCAACCCAAAATAAGCTGAAACAGTTTTGTCTTCTATTATTTAGTAGCAATGTTTTCATTTCAAAATTGTAACAGCTGTCTATCTTAAGTTGTTTCGGCATCTTTTGTGTAAACTCCGAAGATTCATTCATTAATATTTTTTTGTCCGATTTGTCTATTCTGATGGTGCTGATTTTGAGAAGAATTTATTCGATGTGGTTTTAAATTAAAACTTTTAATTAGTGTAACGTATTTGACGGCATATCGGCAATTTGCACAATTTAGAAATAGTGTCAGTGTGCTCTGGTCATTAGATTTAGTAAAGGTAAGCGATTAACTTAGGAAGAAAAGCATCCAAAATTTAGCGATTTGAAATAGCGCACTCCTACACCTGGAATAAAATGCAGTCGTGTTCCAGCAAAGATTAGTAGAGAAACCTTTCTGAACATGACATCATTTTTGCAACCCTTCATTTATTCTTATGTCAAACGCTTTATTATCCTATTCTATTAATTGCAGCTTACTTCTTGATATTAGTTCTAAATAAATTATTACAATATTTGCTTACTTTACAGTCTTGAGATGTTTTTATTTACATATTGAGTTTTATTATTTATTTATTTTACTTATCTAAATTATACTGTCTAAAGCAAACCAGTCTATAACTTACCATGAAACACACCTCCATGCAACAACTAATGTTCATTCAAAGGGATTTTATCAGACTATTTTGAAACGAATGATTTCACAGACGTTTTGACAATTGGTGAAAGACTTAAAATCATGAATAAATTAAATATTTATAGCGCATGGAACTCCTATAATATATATTTGTTATGTTCGCTTCTGTTCTCACAGACAGAATGAGGCTAAGAACCTATACAAGATGAAGTCGTATGTACGATCTAAAGTAATAAGATTAATTCGAGATGTTGATTATATTTTAATGTATTGGTCAAGGGTACATAAGGTTACTCACTAACCAAATACTTGTGCGAATCTCTAATCTAGTGGTAGGTCTGACTGCAAAGCAGAATTTCCAGTGTAATAATTGACACGGGGTGAGATTTAGAACTGTGCCTTATGTATTACAGAAGAGTATTGCTTGATATATTAACATGGGGGGAGACTTTGGATTACAGATTATGTAAGGGAGAAGAGTATATCTCGAGATAATAATATGGGGTGAGATTTAGGGCTACATATTATATAAGGGATACGATAATCTCGCGAGATATTTACATGGGGTGAGATTTAGGACTACATCTTATGTAAAGGATAAGATTATTTCTCGAGATACTAACATGGAGTGAGATTTTGGACTACTCGTATGTAAGGGAGAAGATTATCTTTCAAGATATTAACATGGGTTTAGATTTAGAACTAGAGTTTATCTAACGGAGAAAAGTGTCTCTGGATATATTATGATACCATTACACACCTCACTAACATGTCCGGATAATGGAAGTGTGACTGGATTCTTCAAATAAGTACATAATTAGATAGTTGACCAATACATAGACGCTACATCATAATTAAGCAAATGCAATAAAATCAGATTTGCCAGTCAAATAAGTTTTATTTCATTAAAGTCAGATGGATACTGAAAAAGCTTATAGTTCGGCGGTCATTGATGAGAAAAAGGGATAACCTTTCCTGGTCTTAATCTTTGATCTCCAAATAACATAAATAACGCTGAAGCTGTGCCTTGCTAGTTCGATTCCGTTATATTTCATGACGAGAGTTCTCCTTTACTACATGTAAGATACTACTAAGTCTGTATTAGTAGGAGTTTCTGAAATATATAATTGCCAGCTTGTTAATGTTTACGGTTGATGTATTTTGGGAAGTATTCAATTCTAACTCGACGTATTTGAAACATTTCGTATTATGTATTAAAAATTTAAATTACGTTAAGAATTTATATTTATCTCTCATCCTTATATTGATTTCTTATAATGACAAATTGGGGGTGAAAGTCATTTATTACAAGTTTTGATAAAAAAAAAATCATAACAACAGCTGAATCTGTCTCATTATGCAATGTTATTGTAGAGACTGAATCAACATTCAGGTCAAACAAAGCAACAAATGGTCATCATTACATTATTTCCATCATCATCGTCTTCATCCTAATCATTATTGCACTAACAAACTACTATCATTAATACTACTAGTACTACTCAATAACCGCTTCGGTGGACTAGTGGTTAGAACGTCCTCCGCGGTAGCGGGAGGTAGTGGATTCGATTCCCGGCAGAGTCATACCAAATGTGACTGGGTGGGACATCACGCTACATGTCCGCGGCATGATGCCTCAGTGCTAGACATCACTATACACTGCCTCATTGCAGATTTCGTAGGGATATGACTGCAAAAGTGTTAAAGCTACGTTAAACATCCTGATCAGATAATGTACTACTCATGGATTTGTTATTCGATCAAATTGTTCTCGTGTTACAACCTATTTTTTTTCTAAAATGGTTTCAAGATATTTATTTTGCGTTTCATCGCTAGGATGTCATCTCAAGTACATACCCTATTTTAAACAAAACACCTTATTTATTTAATATCTAATTTGAAACATGTATTTGCGGCAAACATCCTCTATAAATTTAAAGGGAAGAAAAAAGTGTTTTTGTCATCAAAATTGCGACATACGATTTGCATCAGCCTGACACAATTGATAGAGTCGAAGGTAAACAGTATACAGTAGCCAGTTCCTTCATGCATGAGCTATAAATAGTGTTCAGAGCCAGCTGTATTACCGCATGAATAAGACAACGTGAAATCCTCTCCACCCACATCTAACCATCAACGTAGCAGGAACAAAACAGAATAGTGTCCCTTTATTAAGTCCATATAATGTAGTGATAATAGAGCCATAAAATTGGATTAAATAGTTTACCGTCACAAAGCGATAATGTATTGTTCAAGCAAGAAGAAGGCAAGGCTTCTAATATATATTATGACCAGGGTATCTCTGTCACTCTGAATAACACTATGCCATTAGGTCGACTCCAGTTCTTTTAAAATGCAGGTTTCATGATTGACATTGATATATTATTCTCTCTCAATAGTTCTCCGGTATGTGCCGTCCAACATGATCATGATATCGAAAAACCCTCTTACTTTAAAATTGCCAATAAAGTACATGTATAAAACAAACAACTCTTGATTGCATGTTTATAATTTCATGCACAGCAATATAACCACTACGAACACGATAATCGCCTCATATCAGCACCACGATACTGTCCGTTTTCAGTCCTCAACACTATCATTGTTACAAAAACAAGGGCACACTGAACATTAATAGTTGTGGCTACCTTTTGATAATGCCACAAAAGGAGAATTAAATTTTATAATAGAAACAACGACAATAGTACAGTTGGGGATTGTTTGGTCGGAACAGAAAAACGGGCAAAATGAGGATTTGATCTCGTATTTGTTGTAATTGCTTGATTGTCAAGTAGAGAGAAATAAATAGCGGTGCAAGAACTTGGGTTCATGAAGGCAGATAATTAAGTTAAAAACGATGGATGCAATCATATGTGTTTTGCATAACTAAAGTCAAATAAATAAACTTAAATATATTTATAAACACATGGAAGTTTTGGGATACTAAAGTCAAACAATCAATCTGAAGAACAACTTTGCAAACACGGGTATTTTAATTATTAAATAAATCAGTAAACTTACAGATATAAGTGCAAAATTATAGTCTTGTAATGACATTTGGATCTTTGTTCAATTTCATCTCTAATTCTAAATAATGGGCATTACCTCCCTTTCTTTGCTTGAACAAACCATACGGGGTGCATACATTACAACATTTGATACTCATGAAAGGCCTTGACGTTTGTATCAATGAGAAACATAAGGTAAGGTATTTTGGTAATGTAGATTGTACGTTACCTGGCAGGTTCGCATACGCTTCTGAAATACTTTACACGGATTGGCTTGTTTGTTTATAGCAATGAAATTTGCTTGGGGAGGACAGGACACACCAGACGGCAGAATGATTTAATCCAGTGAAAGTATACGGTGTGTAATTCAGGAAGGTTGTATTCTGAGGAATATTTTGCAAATTATGCAAGTATCAGTCTTTATAAACTTATACAACACGCAAGTTACATATTTACATTATCTGTGTTCACAATGGGGGTAGGGGATTACAGTCTGATCAATATATTAAGCATATATAGGTCAAGCTAAAGAGATACGTATTTATTTCGCCTGTGTTCACGATGTGGAAGTATTATCAGGTTAACATTCTAACAAAAGAAATAATCATTTAAAAAAGCAAATTTTCATTGGAAGATGGGGCTATTTTCTAATTATTTATTGTTCCATTATCAATCCAATTAGACGAAAACATAAATATATTCCCGATGTCAACGTATTGTCCAGGTATCGATCTACCTAAACTCGTGTACGTGTTTGGAATTACCGAAATTCCTATCTAGTCACTGTATAAAGTGATATTGGAATAACAGTACTGTCGAAGCAATTTGTTTTATGATAATGACAAAGCATTTCTGAATTCAGAATAAACATGAGTATAGGACGGTGTTTGATAAGCAATCTGGTGCATTCATTTATTGAGATGAAAACAGTATTTGTATGGCATTTAATTTGCTTGGGAATGGGGAATGATGAGACACTGGGTAAGGGACTCCTCCATAATTACAAGTATGATAATAAAGCGTCTGGGTGTTCGTAATTCAACCACGTACACGGAAGTATGCTCTTTTCATCGTCCATAATCATCTACATCCTGATCTCAATGGATTAAATTATGCATCAAGATTCATCGGGTCGTATTCATAAATGAATCCTATAGATTTATTGACAACACGCAAGAAGGACGACGGCCATACGGCCATACCAGGACCTTAGTTAACGTCTACTAGATAAACTAAGACAAATGACAAATGTGTGAATACTCTTTCCCACTTTGTTTGCAAAGCAATTGTATACAGTGTCTATAAGTGTAAGTGCACCATGCATATATTCTAGACTTATTTTGGATGATGTCAATTTGAAGTTCATTGTCACTATATAGAACAAGATAGGTTATACATGGCGGCATGTAGAAAGATTGGAGGGAAAAGCTTGGTAAAATCTTTCGATCCACGGAAAGTTACTGGCAGTTTTCTCACATATTAACCAGCCCGACACCTACGCGATAGTTGTGAGCTATTGGCTAATGGCTACTCGTCAGCTCAAGACCCCCTACTATATTGGTATTATATAATAGTAAATATTAATTTATGCCTAAGTCGTTAGTCTTTTATACACAAGCTGATATCTCTTCGATAATTCTTTTAAGTTAACAGTAGCTATTCCTTGATTTCCACTGGACGTGTGCTGTCTATATTTTGCAGACCGGCCTAACTAACATCATCACTGCATTTGGTTAACAACTCACGTGACCTAAAGTCAATACGTCTATATCGACATTCCATTGAAACAACACATTGACCACTGTAAGATCGCTAGATGTTATTTGCAGAATAGTCAAAGATGGGATTCTGGAACTTGAAACGAAAGGTATGTAATAGATAAGTCATAAATTAAAATGCTTGATGATAATTAATAAGACATCAACGAGTATACATGGTGTTCCGAAATATACTAAACACAGTAGGTGCAAATTAAATCAGCGTTTAAATAAGCCTAAATTTAGATAACATAGTTCAATCAGATTTGTTACTTAATGTTGAATATAGACACCGAAATATTTCAGCAAATTACCATATACGTTGCGTGTGAGTATAATTTCTGTTGACAACAGTGGTCCGATGGATGTACAGTGATAATGTTATTCAGCATAATGACAGTTACTATCTGATTAATGTTTAAACTGTTTTATATATTCTTCTTAAATTGTGTCAATCGCCGTTTTATACAACTTGATACTGAGAAGGAAAAAAAGCTGTCTTTTCCTCTACTAAGTCGGTGTGTCATCATCAATATTAGTTTCATGTCTTGCTTCTAATGATTATAAAATTACGGTTTTAGTATATCTTTTTAATATAATGCATTAGTTGCAAAAATAAGATATATTTTAAATGATGATATTTTAAGAAAGGAGAAATTATGAGAATGTCTACGTTGTCGATCAAGTCAAATGCATATTTTCATTTGAACAAATACAATCTGCAGGAAAACGACTACATTTGTTTCCAAATGTTTCGTTCATTTGTTTACCATCACCATAAATGCAAAACTATACCAGACAGGTATTCATCCTATTCAGCTCTCAAAAGCAGAATACAGGGTCGTAGTCCCACATTGTCATTTTTCCATGCAATCATGCAACGCGCAAATGGTTTTCTTTTGGTGTGACGTGATATGCAATAGATTTATTGGCTGCTGTAACAGGTTTTCATGATGACTGATCAACCCTAATGGTTAGATATAGATAACATGATCCATAATAATGGTTAGACATAGGTAACATGATCCACCCTAATTGTTAGACATATATAACATAATCCCCTCCTGGTTAGACACGGATATCCATGATAATAGTCGGATTTATATAACATTGTCTACTCTAATGGTTAGCCTCTATGACGTATCTTTTAGATGCAACCTTTTATTTCACCACTAGATCCTGTAAATCATCATAAATTGAAATTGAATTGTTTGTACAAAAGAACGTAAAACGCGAATGTGTTTGCAAAATAATATAAACAAATACACTCACATGTGTCTTCCAAATCCTACAAGATATGCTACATGAGGGACAAAAATACTTTTTAAAATTAGGTACAATTATCAAATTAGATAGGAAAGAATAGCAAGTCAGGCACATATTGATACTTATATTTTAACTATATACTATAATAAAATGATTATAGAAAACAACAACCCATGTATACTTTTGTTCATGAAGTACATAAGTACATGACACACTCGTCTCTTAGCTTCATGTACACAAAGTTTTGAAAAGATTTATTCAATGATATGTTTAATATTTCACAATATGAAGTAATAAATAGAAACGTATCATTTGGTTCCTGTTTAAATGCACTGGCGGCTTCTAACTAATTGACTCGCATTGTTGCTTTAGGTGACTTTCCCACTCTATCCTGACTACGGCTTCCCAAATACTGAAAGCACTAATATTAGGTTCAAAATGTCCATCTCAACGAAGCCCAGTATTCATCCAACCCAAAATCTGTTCATGTTATCCGTATCCACATGGAATTCGCGTTAAAAAGACTGATATATGATGTTTCTAATACTAAATGAAGACTAAAATGTGCCGTGTCAGCATGGCTTTGTCTGATATTTTAAAAACCAGTGATAATTATGGTGTGCCCTGTTTAAAATAATGTGTTACCTAGAGGCGTACAAAGGGTAAATGGTGCCCAGGCGACGACTATGACCCAAAAAACTTGTGTTGCGCCAAGAGGTATGATGCCAAGGGCCACCGTCCTACCCTACCATTGCCGTTAGTACTTTATTATTATTATTTCTTGTGTCCAAAATTTAGAAACATTAAAGTGCCATGCTCTTAAGGACAGCTTTGTGTTATATTTATAAATGCGTTATTTTAAACAAAAATGAGACTTACAGTGCGCTTTGTAATTTATGTAATGCTCTCAAAATATGATAATGCATTATCTCTACAGATTTGTTAACATAAGCTGATGGTAAAATACTAACTTATGTAAAAGGTGAATTTCAGAAGCTCTCGCTCAACCGATTAAGAGTCTGACTACCCTATTTAGGTTCTGCAATTACACTTCCAAAAAGTGCATTGTTATGCATACGGTGTCCGGGAAATGTACTTTAAGACTGTGCGAAAGGCGACCGCCCTTCCCCAACCCCGTCGTTAATATTTTTTTTGGTGTTTGCAAAAATTAGTAAACATTGTGATTAAAGTGTCTTGCTCAAAAATACTGTGTTGCCTGATATTTCTAAATGTGTTATTTTAAACAGAACTGAGACTTACAGTGCGCGCTGTTTTAAGTACTATGTTATCTGATCGGTTCCAAAAGAAGTAAAACTTAGTGTATGCCCTGCTCCATAGACCGTGTTTTCTGGTGTTTCCAAATATGAGAAAATTGTGTTGTTCCCTATTTAATAGATTGTGTTGTCTAATGTTCAAACGACGACGAGTGCAGCCAACAGTGTTGTATAAAATATCTTCTTTGAATATGTCTTGTAAGACATTGATACATGTGTGCACCAACAGCTTTCGTTATAATAATTTGAAAACAACGGTTATTAATTCCAACCAACATCTCCCGTATCCGTACTAAGACTAAAATCACAAAGGTACTCATCCGTGAATTGCTTTTTGCCGATGATGCAGCCTTGACATCCCACACGGAAATTGGACTGAAGCAGCTGGTATGCATCCTCATCCAACGCTTGCAAGGAATTTGGACTGACCATCAGCTTGAAGAAAACAAACGTCATGACGCAAGATGCAGACTTCCCTTCCTCTGTCCCCATCGATGGATACAACTTGGAAGTTGTCGAGAACTTCACATACCTCGGGTCCAACATCTCCAGCTCGCTCTCAATTGATTATGAGGTGAATGATAGGATTGCCAAGGCAGCTGCAGTGATGGCCAGACTTAACCAGAGGGTATGGGACAACCCCAGCCTCACCGAGAACACCAAACTGTGTGTCTACCAAGCCTGCGTGCTCAGCTCACTCCTCTACAGCAGCGAAACATGGACGACCAATGCAAGTCACGAGATAAAACTCAACAGCTTCCACCTGAGATGTCTGCGGCGCATTATGCACATCAAGTGGCAGGACAAAGTACTGAACACAGAGGTTCTAGAACGCGCCAACATCAATAGCATATTTGCCATTCTCAGTGAGAGGCGCCTTTGCTGGCTCGGCCATGTCAAGAGAATGGACCCGGGCCGCATCCCTACGGACATATTTATATTGGGAACTAGCAGAAGGTACAAGACCAACTGGATGTCCAAGCCTGGGCTACAAAGACGTTGCAAGAGGGACATAAAGATGGCCAACATCGATGTCAAAAAATGGGAGAGCATTGCTAATGACCGTCCCATCTGTCGCCTAGCTGTCAAGCAGGGAGTTAGCAAAGCTGAGGATGACAGAAATAGGAAGCATGCTCAAAAGAGAGCCAGAAAGAAGGAACAGCTGACTCTGGAGCTACGCCATCGTCTCACGGTGACGGACGGATGACAAGGGCCATAATCACCACCCACCCACTATCAGCATAGGAAGAATATAGTACATGGTTATTTTGTTGACTTTTGATGCAATAGCATACATTGTATCATTCAAATGAGATGCAATAGCATGACAAACCGTAACAATCAGCTGAGATGCAATAACATTGTACTCTGTAGCATTCAACTAAGAACCGATAGCATGGCATACTGTAGCATTTATAACTGATGCGATAGAATGGTACACGTGAACAATAGCAAGACTTTACAAATTAAAGATTACAACCATTAACCTTCAATATTCCTTTTCACATATCCCACTCCACCCCTACATGGGACAGCATATGAGAATGTGCGTTTCGATATATTAAATATTTACCTCGCTGAATATTGTTACAGTATTAAATAACATTGCAAGTTTAAACCAAAATATAGAGCCAAATGTAACGGACTGCACGAGTTAGTTGTTTGTTTAAAAGTGTGACGCATTTTTAAATCAGGAATTCCTGCGGTTTACATTGTTCACCTGTACTTCCTATGTAAAAATAACATTACCTTTGAAAATACATTTATCTTCCATGCATATATTACTAGGTACATATCACTGCTATAACTTCTTACATGAAGTTTGACAATAAAGTCTCATCTTACTTGCAGAAACATCTATCTGACTTTCATTGCTTTCTATCTGCTTCAAAATCTGGCAAACCTGCTGTGGTATCTGACATTAAATTTGTTTATCAGCATCTTTTGAGATGGAGTTAGAATCAATGTCCTATTTATAAATGTTACATCCGTTACTTTTCATTTCACATTTTACCATACAAGGACCTTAATGATATTGTATTAGCGTCATCACGTGTTTTCATGTGTGCCATTTTGCTGTGTTACTAAGATGTCATGTATTACCATACTTGAACATTCATTACATTGTAATAACCATATCACGTGATTTCATGTGCACCATTTTTCCGTTTCACTGTCATTGCTTTTTATGTATGTGCTATCATTTGTTAATGTTGTTGAGTTTATCTTCTAGTTTCGTTCTAGCTTTGTGATCAATACAAATGTATTGATGTACGTCTTTCACATTGCTTTGTATTACATCTTTAATCTTTAGAAAAGAGAGATCCTACAAAATACAGGTCCTTATAACTGCTACCCATATATTTTATTGTCGCGATTTATTTTAAAGGAGTGTTTTCTTTTCTCAGTGATGAGTCGGTTCTAACTCAATCTTCTAAAATTGATCATATCCTACTCAGTTACATTATCTTGTCACCAGGCCGTCCAGTCCTAACACTAACCTCTTAATGTTGAATGCAAAGCAAGCTAGCTTCTAGTTCACATCAAATCAATCTTGATGTTTACGTGCACTAGGATCCGGGATTATAGATGCAGTTAAGTACATTGAGTTTTTGAAGGAATCCCAGTTCGACATTCTCGAAGTGTCTATAAATTGTATGCTGTTGGCTGAATAGTTCTTTCATTTTGGTGTTATTTAGCTATCTGTACACTTTTCTGTTACCTGTGTACGACATAATATTCAGTTTGGAGAAGATGAGTCTTTGGACAATCCAGCATTCTGCACTTTTCATAACCGTCGTCACTGACATCTCCTGATGGTGATGTAGTCAATAAGGCATATTTACCTTTAGCGTTGATACATCCAGGACGTCTTGTTGAGATTTGGCAGCTGTAATGACACCTGGCCATCTCTGGTGATCTGTGCCAACTCTCGCACTGAAGATACCAAGGGGTATGAGCACTTTTGCCCTTGGCACTTCTTCAATAAGAGACCATGTCTTCATACAATTTTTCTCATCTAGACTGGTCATGTGCGGATATATAGGTCATGGTACTGTCATATTCATGCGCAACACTCTTGACATTTGACGTTTTCTATAGTATAAAAAAGCATTTTTCCTCCAGTGTGACTCTAAATATTGATCAAAACCTTAGACAAATAGAGAATAAGCACATAAAAAGACGCATATTTAAAGTTATGAAGTTGTGGAAAATATGCGCGCCTCCGCTAATGTAATAGAGAAATGCGAAACGTTGCGCGATTTTGAATTATTATAAACCTTTCAAAATCAAGAATCCGAGCAGAAATACATAAACTCTTGTACAAAGATGATTCCGCTTTGGGTGATGATTAGACATACACTATTTAGATCTGAATTACTGAATAATAATTGCACTGTGTATCATCAGTTAGTATGAAAAATATTGTAGCGATAAAGGTATTGTTCGACCCTTAGTAGCAGAAAACCTTACTAGTTAAGGCTTTGTATACAGTTGCTCAGGAAAATTGGAGAAAAGCATATCAGTCAGAGAGATGGCAACGACATTATCCTTTCTTTCACATTCAGCTCACGTGTATATAGTGAATTTACAACACCAAATTTAATTTGATATAGATAGGGGTATCTCAAACAGCAAATACAGTTTGAAACGTTCACCGTTCATTTGGCTAGCTACTGACATTTTACAGTTGCATAAAGGTATATCGGTCTATAATTTCTGCTTTTGCATGAAAGGGACATATAACTAAATTTACGGCACGACGCAATACGATATATTTTTGGGACCCAGCTGTATTGTTCCATGCCTAATTAACATGAAATCCACCCCACTCTTATCTAACTCAAAACGTAGAAAGAACACAGAATTGTGACACTTTATTAACTCCACAGAATGAAGTAACAATAGATTCAATAACTAGTGTATCGTCACAAAGCGATAATGTATTGTGCAATCAAGAAGAAGGTTTATAATATATACTATTATCAAAGTATGTATACCACTATGAATGACACATGAGATTAACGTAGACACCAGTTCTTTAAAATGCAGGTTTCAAGGTTGACATTGATATATTGTTCTCTCTCAATAGTTCACCGGTTTGTGTCGTCCAACATTGTCCTGATATCGATTAAGGCAGAGACAAAGGAGAGGACAGTTTTATTGTGGTAATTCATATGTTTAAATGGTTCATGCGGCTCATTTTGAGCAATAGTATGGCTTGTTCTAAAACTTCAATTGATTGCAATCAATGAGCCACGTCCTTATCATTCATTGTATATTTTTAACTTAACCTTGTTTAAAGACAAAATATCGAATCCTACTAGATAACTTATCTAAGAAGTCCTCATATTGATCATCTGCCTTAAATATTACATTTGGAACACTTTGCATCTAGATGTAGACTGGTATTCAGTTAAAAACGCATGATGACAATCATCTGATATGTATTATGGATGGAAGCGCACACAATAACTCATACAGACGATTATTTGATAAAGGGATAAAATGAATGACTACTTTGCAGCGAACAAACCATCTTACATGGATATTATAATTTCATGCACGATAATTTGATTAATGGATACTTTAAATGACTACTTTTAATGACTACTTTTAATGACTACTTTAATGACAACTTTGCAGTAAACATTGATATTATAATTGCATGCACAGCCATTATAACCACCACCACCAACAACATTATAATCGTCACATATGAGCACCACGATACTGTCCGTAAAAGAATCAGTCGCCAACGCTATAATTGCCACGTAAACAAAGGCACACTGCCCATTACAAGTTGTAATAACTCTTTTATACTATGCCAAAGGTAACTTGAATTTAATAATAGAAACAGCGGTGGTGGATTGTATGGTCCGAACATGAGACAAAACAAGCAGAATGAGGAATTGGGATCGTATTTTTTGAATGTGCTGCATTATCAAAAGAGAAAAAAAATATCTGTGCAAGAGCATGGATTTCTGAAGGCAAATAAATAAACTAAAAACGATAGGTGCAAAACTTGAGAGTTTCGCATTACTAAAGTCAAACAAATAAACTTAAAGATATTTATGCAAACATAGGAGTTTAGGAATACTAACGTCAAATAAATAAACGGAAGAACACTATTTTAAACACACGTGTTTTTAATTATAGAAATCAATAAAGTGAACAAACAGACATAAGTGAAAAATTGGAGTTTTGTAACGATATTTAGACTCTTGTTCATTTTTCACGCTAATTCTGATAATGCTCATTAACCACCGGCACCTGCTCCAACAAAACATATAAACGGGATTCATACATTGCATACTCATAAAAAGTCTTGAAATAATAGTTCGTATCAAGGAGACATGTAAGGTAACGTATTTGTGACTTATCTCAAATCAGACAGGCAATGAAACCTGTACGTAACATTGCACGTTCTTATACGCTTCTGAAATACCTTACACGGATTGGTTCGTTTATTTATAGCAATGAGATTTGCCGGGTTGGACACGACACACCAGGTAGCAACCTGATTTTGCACAATGAAGCCAAGACGTATTAGTATATAGTGTGTAATTCAGTAAGGTTGTGTTCTGAGGAAGTTTTGTAAATTATGCAAGTATCAGTCTTTATATACTTATACAAATATGCAATTTAAATATTTACATTAGCTGTGTTCACATTGGGGCTAGGAGATTACAGCCTGCTCAATATAACGTGCATCAGATAACCACTACATTATTTGTCATCTCGACGTATCAGTCTCTAACCCTCCACTTTTATTTGCTACTAAGAGAAATATGATAAATATGATAAATAGAACCAAATTAATGCATGACATCGAAGAAAATCTAACAACTTACATTCTACAACAGAGCAACTGCCTGCGATCATTGTTTGAAAAGCATGCCCAATCCTTCAAATCAAAAGTATCAATAAAAAACTGTTCTCCATGGTATAGGGACAAGCATTGAACTGCTAAAAGACCGCCGAAAAGCAGAGAGGCTTTAGCTTTCCACCAGACTCACTATTCATAAACAAATATATGAAGCCGCTAAGAAGAACGTCACAAACATAGTCCATTGAGCAAACTTATCTCTCTCTCTCTCTCTCTCTCTCTCTCTCTCTCTCTCTCTCTCTCTCTCTCTCTCTACAGTACTAAGATCACGGAGAGTTCCAGCTGCAAAGAGCTCTTCGAGATAACTAACAAACTAATCTAAAGGAACAAATGTACACCACTTTCAAATACCTTCTCTCCAGTACACCTTCCGGACCTATTTGAAAATTTCATCCATGACAACGTAAAAAGGATTTGGGATTCGCTTCACACCACAATTTCAATTGACTCGTCACCATACAGTTATGATACAGAATTTCAGCGACAACCATTATAATAATTTGAACCTATCTCTATTGATTTAGTACTGACAATCGTGATGAAGAGTGCACCAACGTATTGTGAACTTATTCCAATTCCAGGATCACTGCTGCTTGAGTGCTTAGACCCAACATTGTCTTCACTAACAGATGTTATTAATGTTCCTCTCTCATCGGGAGAATTCCCATCATGCTTCAAAACTGCCATAGTAAAGCCTCTGCTGAAGACACCAACACTTGGTCATAACGATTCGAAGAAATACTGCCCGTTTATAATCTCTAATTCATACAAAAATTCTTAGACAAAGTTGTTCTAACCCAACTTGTGTTTCATTTGAATTTAAACAGTATTTCTAGCAATGCGCAGTCTGCATAATGCCCTTGCGACAGTAATGAAAGTATTTATTGACATTCTGTCTGTGTTTTGGATAGTGAAAAGAGTACAGTTTTCACCTTCCTTGATTTGTCTGCATCATTTGACACAATAGACTATGATATATTACTTCACCGTCTCCAGCATGTATTAAACATTCAGAATATAGCCTTACAGTGGTTCAAGTCCTACTTAGTCAACAGGACAAAGCTGCAAATGGAATACAATCCAGCCCACTTTATATATGTTGTGGTGTCCCACAGGGGTCTGTTCTTGGACATGTTGTCTTCTTTCTATACACCCAGCCGCTCTCAAGTGTCATAGATCATCACCCAGTGTCTCACGAATTGTACACTGATGACACCCAAATATATAAGTGAGCCACCCAACTAAGGTTCATGTTACCATCCATGGAGTAGATAGCTGCATTTCTGATGTGAAATCATGAATGACATGTAACAAGCTGCAGCTGAATGACGATAAAACTGAGGCCATTCTGATCACACAAGAAAGACTTTCTCATTCAAATCTTTTACCTCAGACAATAAATATCAGCAACACCAACATTAAATTCACACAGTCAGTACGAAACCTAGGCGTTACTCAAGACAGTATTATCACATTGCACCAATACGTCATGATTGAATGAATGGTTGGTATTATAGTGAAACCGGCCATAAAGGTCATTTGTTCACTGGTTTAAACCATCAAATTTTTATGATGATTGGTTTCCCGTGGGTAAGGAATGGTGCCACATCCCCACGGGCATTTAATGCACAAAGTGCGTTTGTTAATTTTGGCCGTCATGTCATACCACTAAAAAGTGGCTAATGACATGAATGTAAGGCCCTGGGTGAGTGGGAATGGACCCAACACACACTCTACCCAATCAACCAATCAGAAGTAATGCACTAGGGGTGCAATGGCACCAAATGGTGACGAGAGAAAAATAGTGTTCTGATATTGTCATTTTCGTTGGAGTCCGGTCGTTGAAAAGGAGTAAAAGATCCCGGACATCCAGCCTTTGTCGTATATGCATGTCGTTTACGCCCCGGAACGCCCTAGCCGTACTTATTTCAAATTCAGTCCAGTTATACAAATGGACAACCTAATACCAATATTTTGTAGGCCACCTGTGCAATTGTATCAAACAAATGAGTCATAGAATTTTTCTTTAACATCCTAACTATACCAGTTTTCTAGTACAATAGTGTACGTATCATAAGTCCCTAACAAATTTGTTAGTTAATATGTCTATGCGACATAGAAAAGTGTAGTCACTGTTTGGTAAATAGATTGTAAATTTTGAGCGGTGTTCAAAATTGATCAAGTCAGGTTTTGTAATAGAGATTGTTCAAAGAGGGTTTCTAGTAACCAATTGAGAACCCTATTATTCAGGCAAATGAATGGCAATGTGAAAGCTATTCACATCTGCACCGCAGGCAGACTCTCTCGGAGTGCTGTAGGTTAGCGGTAGTAGTATCTCATGTTACAGCCAGTTTTCCTTTTAGTTCCCCAGGTTTCAAAAAAATTTTCAGGTGTCGGTAATTTTAATCTACTGTTCCTCTCCATTTCTATCACAGCCACTTGTAAAAGATTTTTACCGAGTGGATGGTGGATTAAATGAACAACACAAACACAATATGTGAAAGATAATGTAAATTTATGAAATAAATTATTAATGAAAAATAATGATGTATCAACACAATAACTCATGCATTCAACCCTCAATCACATTTCACAACCATTCACAATTTGAAAATAAATTAAATATTAATACAAAATATACACAGATCAAAGGAATCTCCTGGACTAAACACAGATCCAAGGAACTTCCTGGACTACACAAATGTTTCAAATAAAATGGAGACTTTACAAAAGTTGTATTAACGCAAGTATAAATTGCGATAACAAATACAATTATCAGACTATACTATCGCACGAATGGATTGCGACAACAAGTACAAACATCTACATGTATTTTATCAAGTTGCTAACTGTTATTGAGATTCATATAATCCCTTGAAATACTACTGTGATTCAAAGTAACTATGTGTAAATATAACAATGTATTCAGTTGTAACTACAATTGCAACACACACATGTGTCTCGACCCTGTACAACCGTACGATTCACCAACTGTTGAATCTCCACCCAGCTTCTCCGAATACCTAGGGTTGACCAATACTTTTATCGGCCGTTTGCCCTTCACGGATCCACCACAGTTATACGTACAGACAGCATACAGCATCTACTAGAACCACCGGTCCCAAACACCCTGATGCTACCCCGGACGTTTACACCTCTAGACAGCTCCGACACTCGGACATTTAGACTTATAGATTTCCGGATATTTACACATCTCGACAGACATAGACGGACAGACAATCTGACAGACAGACAGTCAGATACCTCAATTTAATCTCACAATCAAATGGCAAATTAAACAGCACAATCACGGCACAATCAATCACATTCAGCTACAATTCAGAGACATTCAGAGACGTTCAGCTACAATTCAGCTACAATAAAGAAACCAAACTAATAATAGTTGTTTCTAAAACAATCTAAAATTTAGATTACGCTATTGCATTTAAAGTCTAATAGTGACTAGTAATTCCAAATATTTAACGGTTTAAATCTGCATTGTAATAAAGGCATCATTACATGAAATGATAAACTGAATAAAATTCACAATAAAACGAAATATAAATTTAACACTCACCCCTTTGGCTGGAGAAAGAATGACGAGCTATCTCTCCTTTGATAAGATACTTTTGGACTCGTAATCTTATCAGAATTATTCTGCCTTATATATCCTCAAATAGGTGAGCAGAATTCACGTCAAAATTCCCGTGCACCCCGTGATTCTCATGTTCCTGACTTCAAGTGATTTGTAGTAAGGCACATGCAAATCGCTACACGTCACTTACCTTGAAAAACACTTATTCACCCCAGGTAACGCATGTACGACGAAACAAAAAGAATGGTGAAATTAGTTTGTATTTAAGAAGAAATAAATTCAATTTTCGCCTAATTCTGTGACACCACTAGTGAAGTCCATATTTTTGATGAACCTCATGCTGGAACGTCCATTTAGATTTCCATGTGGCCGCCGCCATTTTCCTTTGTTCTTGATTCCATGAAGAATAATTCTTCTAACGACGAGTTGTTTAGTGGCGTAGCTCAGTAGTGGTTTTCCGTACACTACTCTGGTTATCATGATGCTCGTATGGTTGCAGTTAATTATCTACAATCCTAGTCGGCACCATTTATCTACTTTCCGCTCTTGCACACCGTAGCCCGCTGAAGATCGGTCCTGCCTCCTCGGAGTCCACTGCCTGAATGTGAATTAATGAATGAATGAATGACGTCATGATTAAATGCAAAGCTGCATATTTTGAGCTGAGACGCATCAGTTCCATTCACAAATATCTTTCAGTTGATGGCACTAAAATATTTGTGTAATCATTAGTACTTTCAAGACTGTACTATTGTAACTCAATTATGTCAAGTCCGTCGCAAAATCTACTCCAGAAATTTCAAAAAATTCAAAACAAAGCTGCTCGGATCATTTTTGGAGTACCATGATCAGAGCACACATCACCACTGCTCTGTACCATACACTGGCTATCAATTTGATACAGAATCAAACACAAAATGTGTTTGCTGTGCTATGTTTCACTGACAGACGCCAGTCCAACAGACCAATCCGTCCGCACCCATGTCTATACAGCAGCTAGACACTTACGCTCCTCTTCTGACAATCATATACTCATTGTTCCCACTACGAAAACGAAATCACATCAACAAAGTTATTTCGAATACCAGTGCCCGATGATGTAGAATTAATTGCCATTTGAAGTTTAGACACAAAGACTCAGTAGTCCCTTTTAAGAGTGCTTTTAATGTCACCTTTCTCGACTGCGTGATCAAAACTTAGAGACCTAATTATGTTTTGCATCTTATATGTTTTCAGCATGTTTTATGGTTTCCAATTTTATGTCTTTTTATTTTGTTTTTCTGTAGTTTAGTCATATCATTATAAATCGTGTGAAACGCTTCGAGCTTCTAAAATTAGGCTCTATACAAACGCATTGTTATTATTATTATTATTATTATTATTATTATTATTATTATTATCATTATATTAAGCATGTATCAGTCTAGCAAAAGAGATACGTATTCATATTGCTGTGTGCACAATGTGGAATAATTATCCGGTGGATTTATTTAACTCATAACATTCTAACTATAGAAATAAGCATTCATATTGTCAATGTTCATGGGAAGAGGGGGACTAATTTCTAGTTAGAAAATAGTTCAATTATTAGTCCAATTAGATGAATACATAACCATATTCCCCTTGTTAAAAAGCAGGAATTTATAGCTAATTAACATATAAACTGCTACTAAAATGACATTAGTTTGGAAGGTATTTATTATCCGATATTGACACAAATTAATCTCGGTTATTTTCGAATACAAGTTGAATATGTGTAATAACTGAAGTGGCGTCTACTCACATACAAAGGAAGATTTGCTTTAACCACTTTTGCAACAATGCTTAAACTTTCAACTGATGTCATATTTTGTCTCAATACATACAAATGATGTAAAACGCCGTACGTTTTTATGTCAGTGCAATGAGTAGACCTGTATATGCCAAAACGTATTTTCGGAGAATTATCCAAAGATAATCACTGTCACCATATGCCTGAAATCAAATACAATGATATATAACAGTTTGAAATATGTAGGAAATGTCAATTTATATGATCTTGGTGGTTATATTTATACTTCGATATGTGCAATGAACGAATATATAGCATTAGGTACGAAATGACCATATCATTGGTTACGAAAAGACCATACATTAGGTACGAAACTCCCGTAGCACTAGATTCGAAACGACTCAATTGGGTATTAAACGACTCGAGCACTGAACGACTTGAGTATTGAATTATCTGATTCGTTCGAGTCTGTTGGTATGTGAGAAAACTTGCTAGGAGGCTTCCCTCAAGGAGTTGGTTATACTGGTCGCCATGTATAGCCTATCTAGCCTGATCAATAGTGTCAAACCCGAGACCATTACCTTTGATGTTGTTCTATCGGGGTAGGGGTTTATTGCTAGAAAAATATATATGAAGAATGTAGATGCCGATGATGGAATCATTAAAACCTAATACGTCCCAGATTGTTTTCTTCAAAAACATTAAGATAAATAAATTAAAAATATACGTCCATTCAGTTATACCGTTTCCATGAATTAAAAAGAAAAGCATGGTTCTGATGGACTAGATAAAACGGTAGTAATTTGATACGAGCTCGATGTCTGTATACGAGGGTTAGTGACGTCAAATCTGAAAGTGTAAACTCTTTGGATTTCAGTATTCAAAAGAAAACCGTTCCTAATTAAGCTTGCACTTTTATCGTATGAATTGGTTTTATTTTATGCTGATGAATTGATCATATTCCTAAGGAATTTTTTACTCTGTTTTACATTAAGTCTCTCACTATAATAGCTGTTATCATCATGGAGATGGATTACTTCCTATGCTGACACCTTAATTATCTGCTTAACATTTTATATTAGTATGTTTGTGTATATTCTTTTTTTCCATTATACCTTGTTTTATGATGCACGTCTTTATATTGTGTCTTTACATCTGCCAGTATTATACCTAGGTTTGTCAATTATCTTATTACAATACTGCAATGTCATGTCCTCCATGTCCGTATGAGTCGTCTTATGGGTTGTGTTTAAATTACCCATGCTGTCAATCCTAGTTGTGTCTAGCTCTAACTTTTCTCTTAGCAAATGACATAGCTCATTATATAACATATTGGTAAAAACGCACAGATACTAATATATAAAATATTATGAAATGACCGTTGCAAGCTGGCTGTTAACCCGACGCGAGATGCAATAGATGACGGCCCTTTGGTGGCAATAGAGGGCGTCGTGGTATGCGTGGCAACAAAAGGTGTCGTTATATACGAGGATCAGTTATAGTATGCATCATATAACCACTTGAACTGAACTACCGATCCAGCAACTTAGTATCTACTGGTGAAGGCTTGTGATAACGTCATCATCACGTTGAAAATTAGGTATCACGTAAATTGAAAAATAAAAACAACAAACATTATGTAAATATTCAACACAAGTCCCAAGTCTTCAAGTGATACATGTACGAGCTATTAGAACCTCTCTCTCTCTCTCTCTCTCTCTCTCTCTCTCTCTCTCTCTCTCTCTCTCTCTCTCTCTCTCTCTCTCTCTCTCCGGTCTCTGTAACGTTTTTATATGTATACATATTTTAAGAAGATATACCATTGGTACATCATATGGTCCGCATGATGACGGTACTAATCAATGATATCCCAGGCATTGTTTGGTCAGCATGTCAACATTCATGATTAAAGAAATCAGCGACATTGGTTGGTCCCAATCGTACTATTTTATTTTCAATACACCTTTGCAAGGCATGCAAGACAGTCATAAAACTTGAGGTACTCACACTAACTCTATGCTATATCCAGATTTTTCGAAGAGGACATCCGTCATGTCACGCTGACAGCTTATTTTGCGAGCTACTTATAATACCGTTACATTGAGTTAGGTATAATAATATCAAATTCATGTGTGGTGCGTGAATCGGTACATGTAATTTCCGCCATGTCGGCCTGTTATGCGCGTCTTAACATTCTGCGCTTTGTCAATTCTTTAAACATTGGATAACATATGGGGTAGTGGAGGCAGAAGATCCAGTTTGTGTCTTGAACAAACGATCATACATTACTTAATGAAACTGATATTCATAAAGTGTAAGAAACAATCCCATATTTGTAAACGAGAAATGAGATATGAGACATATCACCTATGTCTGTGTGAGTTCGAGTCTCATGTTCGGACAGCACGAGTGTGTGGAAATGCTTGAAAGTTGTTTCCCGTGGACTGTGTGATTCTTTATGGGATGTTCACGAGCAGCAGAGGGGGTTAACCCTACAACTTTTTCCGACAAAAATGATTGAGCCCTCAAAACGGAAAATAGAGCCTTCCTGCGAATCTCATATTGTAACAAAAAAAAAAGTCTCCATTTAGCAAACGGAGACTTTTCAATTTTTTAATCAATTTTGGTCGCAACGATGTTGTCATCGCCCCCTCTGCTGCTACAGGTTAACAAAAATAATAAATGATTTTAACCAAATATTTGATCAAGTCCTTAGGATCTCACAAACAGACTAATCGCTAACACCTCGTCTTGTAGATCAATTAAATTATTTGACTGGTCAGTGTGTCGGAAATTAATTCTCGTTAGCGAATTATTATGGCATCGCATATAGACAGGATTAGTCGGATCCTCAATAATTAGGAATCCTGGAGGAGCTGTTGGTGCAAACGAATAAAGAATATATCCTTGATGAGCTTGATTTGATTGCTCTATATTAATTTGATAGCTTCCTTCAATTGCATCACATACTAAATTGAGCGCAATCACTGCTGAAATATTTACATTATGCCGGGCAATATGCCTACCGCCGCCATCTGGGTCATTATTATATTTGAGGATAATTGAATCTTGTACTAGTAATACCTTGATAACATTTCTAACAGATTCTTTTAGTTCCTCAGCGTTATATCCCGGAAACTTGAAATTATGTAGATCGGCTTCTGTGATATTGTAACCGGTTAGGAATCGTTGTTTATTGTCGCTGTTGTCATTAATTATTGTTTGAATAATTCGTTCGTTGATATATTCCATATCAGATACAAGCTGATTTAATATTACAACGTGTTTTCGCGATTTTGTTTGCCGTAGTTGTTCTAGTTGTGTTTCATGTAATTGATTAATTTCATTAAAATAACCAGTGATGTCAGTTAGCGTAAATGAAATAGTAACAGTTGACTCATCTGTTCTTTTAATAATAAAATCCCACTGCAACGTGTTTTTGTTGGTAAATATGAATCTATTGGCGATTTTTACTTTTCTTATATCAGATAAATTATCTCGATACATGGGATTTATTTCATGATATGATTGTACGCCCTTGGTTAAGTCGGCGGTTCCGGGTGGTTTTTCAGGCCATCCTAACACTGTTCTTAACGAGCTGTTATAGATATCTACGGCATACTCAGGGGAGTTTATTTCGATCGACGACGAGAGCGTCGGTTCATGAAGATTAATAGCAATGCTTGATTCTTTTCCAGTGATTGATTTTATTCTACGCTGAATTACAGCATCGATTTGCTCAATTTGGTACGACCCAGTTGGTAACGAAATAATGTTCCAGTCTGGGGTGCCATCGGGTTTATTCTTATACGAGAACACCAGTGCGTTATTCGGTTGCTGACCGCCAAATGCAAGTGATCTGATATTAGGCCAGCTATGATATACTCGTAATTTTGCCAGCGCGATCTCGCGTACTGGAATCGGAGAAGGGAAATTTACACTAAATTGTGGGTTTGTTTATGTTATTGATATCATGCTTGTTCGTATCGGAGTGGTATTCTCCGCGATTCGTTGAAGCAGTTCGAGTGACATTATTATTAACGCTGTCTTCAATTTCCAATTTCAACATCGCTGAGTTATACAACTGGGTCATCGCGGAAAATTCAACATCGGATATGAGCGAATTATCTATCGACAGCGAGATCAACTCGGATAATTTCGAGTATGCGTCAAATACCACCCGGTACCGAGTTGTAGCGTCGCTGAGTTTTTTCTGAGAACACGATGATAACTTTTTAGTTATCGCGGTGGCGACTGCCGCGATTGTTATTGCCGCGGAGATAGCGATTGGAACTGCAATCGGAGCCATCATGGTTACCGTCGACAAAATAACCCCGGCGCTGGCCATCACACCGGACACCGAGTACACGGTGATGTCGATGATTGTTACGCTGCGTCGGTATTTTTTCATTTTTTCACGATAACGCTCAGAAAGTGATTTCAAGTTCGCGGAAAATTCTTTCACGGTATCATATCGATATCGATGCGATTGTGATACCTCTGGGACTATTATCGGTTCAATTGATTTCATCGATGTCATTGTTATTTTAAACCCGCTGGTGTTTTCAATTATTTGCTATCGTTAATGGGTTGGGATGTCGTAGGTATGGTAGCTTCAGCCGGAAAAATCATCTACAAATTCTAAACACCAGGTTATTTTTGATCTAATGGTGGAGCTATCAACCGCGACGACATTAAAGGCTTGTCCGCGACCATTAAAAATAAACGTCGCGGTGCCACCAGAGTAGGTTTTACCGTCCGCGATCATATTAAATTGATCTACAGAGATCCACGTTAGCCTGTAGATACCATCGAACCACATTATCCCGAGGATATCATCGAAACTCTCTCCGCCACTCAAGGGACCGATGGATAATGTAGTATAAACGTCTCTTGTCCAATCCATGGTTCCATGCTCGACCGTATACACGATATTTTTAACGCCTTTGTCTGGATGCGGAATCTTTATCTTTTCAAAATTTTCTTTTAATTTAAGAAGATCGTTGTAAATCTCGAGATAATTCGCCCTGATTCTGGTAGGATCTATTGTTTTCCCCCTCGCCTCCTTGTTAGAAAAGAATGAAATCAGAAGGTCGTTGATTCTAAGCTGTGCTTGGGTTTTAATATGATGGTCGATGTTAGAAAAATTCGTCGTGATATCTTGGGTTTTACTGCCCTCAAAGAACTTAACAATTTGGTTGGTGAGCTTTTGTTCGTCAATAGCTTTTTTAACTTCAGCGAGGGTCGGGCCTGTCAGAGATGTGCTTTCAGACACGGGTGTTTTCCCCAAAAATTTATCCACGATGGTATTAAGTGTTGTTTGTCTCACCATAAACATATTAATATCTTTGAGAGTCATTGTAGGTGTTGCCGGGACATCAACGAAATTATTAGCGACGTAGGTATTTTGAATATGTTTTCTAATAAACTCAATAATTTCAGCGAGTCATACCTGCCAGCGGCGGGGTTCCAAAAAACTTACCAACAATTTCGTTGATGGGTTTTTGTACCTTTTCAAAATCTTCTTTTAGTTTAGAAATATCGAGATAATTTGCCTTGATGTCAGAAAATTTCATCGTGATATCTTGGGGTTTACTGCCCTCAAAGAACTTATTAACAATTTTGTTAGTGGGTTTTTGTACCTTTTCAAAATTTTCTATTAGTTTAGAAATATCCGTGTAAATATCGAGATAATTTGCCTTGATTTCGGCGGCCGTCATTATCCTCCCCTTCTCCGTGTTAAAAAAGAATAAATTCAGAAGGTCTTTGATTTCAGCGAGAGTCATGCCAACCAGAAGCGGGGTTCCAAAGAATTTATGTACGACATTTTTGCGAAAAGTATTATAACCTCGTATATAATCATCCAGATCACGGCCGTGGGTGGCAATCGCGTCGGTGATCGTAGACACAAGTGCGCCTGGTTTAAGTTGTCCGTCGCTGGAATACAGCGCAATAGAGTTTTCAGCGACATCGCGCTGCCGTATCAAAATGTCATCCGCGGATATATTACTGGATTTCAATTTACCCTGGCGATCTTGAAATACAACTATTTCGTTCGGGTCAACACTTGCTAAATTCAGCGATTTCATCTTCAATTATTTTTTTTACATCCTCGATAGAACCCACAGATGTTTTCGGGGTGGGTTTCGACATTGACAGAGATCGTCCCCAAATATCAATCATTATTGTTAGCTTAACTTGTGTTTTCAATTTATTGGTTCTCTAAAATTACCTTGTAATTTTCCACTCGTGTATTCATTTACAACCAGATAAGGTGGTTTCTGTGACGATGAAATCTTCGCGAGGACATTTAATATTTCACGGCCGCATATCGGTGGATCATTTAATTGTTGTGTTGGCAGCGTGGAATAAAAAATCGGAATTGATTGATTCTTTGAATTTATATACCGCATAAACTCGCTTGGCGGAGCTAGCCCATATGAATCGAAATAAACAATCCCACGTGGATCAATCACGTATGCAACCCAGTGAGTTCCCGATCCGTTACTGTTATCAAGATTGATGATACCGGTTTCAATTCGTTTAGGTTTTCTCGGCAACTGATCTCTCATAAAAACCCCTCTGGAGTTTTTTATCGCTAGTTTTTTAGCAGCATTAATTAAATCAAAATTGGACATAGGAAGAATTGGGCTTTCAACTAATAAACCGTTCCTGGTAGTCTCAGACCCTTTCCGCTGTACCATGAATACGGGGTTCCTGGTAGTCTTAGACCCTTTCCCTTTTTTATATCCTTTCCCAGTTGCCTTTTTCAACGCCATCCCTGCCGCGGTACCAACGGCTCCCAACGCCGCCGCTTTCGCCACCGCTGGGGCAGCCGCTGCAATCAATGCTGGTATTGCGGCTAACAATGGAAATATACCGCCTGATTTTATCATGTTGGCGATTGCAGCCTTTGAAAATTCAATTTGAACCCCTCTCTGTTTCTTTAGCGCATCATTGAAATGTTTTATTTGACGATCCGTCAATGATATTTTATGTGTACCGCCGGACATCTGCGCTGATTTCAACGTTATTGTTGTTCCACATTCTTTAGCGGATTTTGATCGCAATTTCTTGACCTGATCATCAGTCAGCTTGACACTAACAACACTATATGGCATTTTATTGTAAACACATTTATGCTTTCAATTGATCTAATTGTGAATCGTTTACATATTTTCCACTGGAGCATCAACGATTCTCATTCGTCCACCAGCCCCTTCTAACAACATTGATTTGTCGCTGAGAATGACAGCAACAGCTCTATAATTAACACCACCAGGGGGTTCTATACGAGCTCGAAAATGTATGTCAACGACGGATTGCCTTGTTAAATCAAGATGTTCCAGCAAAAAGTAATAAATCGGATACAATTTCTTAAAATCAAGTTGCGATATTTGCAAACCGGTATCGACATTTTGATCACGACCCATATATGACAGCATCCGATGATACACACGTGCTATATAGTTGTTTTTGTAATCAAGCTGTATATCCTCGGTTGGTACTTGTTGTCCGTTTATTCTCAGCGAAACCTCCCTAACTCCTAATTGATCAAATATCATATGACTGCGTTCTTGGGAGCCTAATCGATTCCGATTCTGCAGCGCTATAAATATATGATGTGGAGCTGAAACGCCTTGTTTTGATGCCAAGTGCCATGTAAATGTACCATTAACATCATCCTGTTTGACATCAGTCGTTGTTGTTAGCCAACTTAGCAATGATTTGCCGCCTGTTTCCATAAATGAGAGTAGCCGCTCTTCCGTGGTAATTGATGGGGTCATTACTGGCATCCACAATACTATTTTACTCAAAACAACTTTACCATCAGCGGCACCAGTACGCCAGATTGCTTCATCGTCATAGCCTTTTCGCACTAACGCGATTGTGTGTTTGGCTCCATCGATGACTTTTCTGACGTTTCTGCAGAATCCAAATATGTGATGGAGTGGAATTGCACATAAAAATATCGTTGTTGTCCTTGTAACATCATTACTCGTGTTGCAAACCCTAGATTGAAATTGCGATTAATATCTACGACATCAAAGGTACCAGCCGGTCTAGTATATCCTGCTGGTGCTGGATCAACTGCGGTATCTCGTGTTGCTTTTACCCTAGTATGATTAATGTGATCAGCGTGATCATTAATATCCCTTGCAAACATCATAGACGGACCAGCCGATCTTGTATAATCATCAGAATATCTTGCTAGTCCGATTATTGTTGTTGCAACATCAACCTCGCGTTCTATTGATTCAATTTCTTTTCCATCAATGAGATATCGTGCGCTTTCAAATAACGCCATTATGCCATTATTAACAAAACCAACTCGAACATTTGGGTCATCTGCATATGGGGTATCAGCTGCAACATTTGTTACGAGTTTTCCCTCGATTTCAATAAATGCTTCACACGGCAAAAAGTATTTACTGGTATCTTGAACTTGAAGTTCAATTCGCGATCGTAGGTCGGGTTGTATTGCATGATAGGAATAGTATTGATAATCGCGGACGGAATCGTCTTTGCGCATTGGGGCTTCCATATCAAGCGCGGGATCGGCTGTTCGTTTAAACATTGTTATTAACATACTAGTGTTTTCAATTGTGAAACTCTTTGTAATCATCGTCGTTTTTGTTTTCGTTTCAAACCACTTCCTGCTATCGCGTTCATGATAGCGTTATCTGTTACAGGCGAAGCTGTCAATGGCGACGGAGTCACCGAAGCAGCCAACGACGCTAGTTTTTCTTCCACTGCGCTATTTATTGCTTTGCTGATTTTTGCAGGCATCACTGTAGTTGATGGCAGCACTGTTGGTTTCTTTCGCACCAATGATGTTATTTTATCTTCCGCGGCAGAAAATGCCTTTCCGGCAAGATTTCCAACGAAATCTCCGATTTTGCTGGTTCCCTTATCACGAATAATATCAATGGCTTTCATTGATAATTGTTTAGCTAGCGGCGCCACTTTTGGGGCCATTCTTGTAAATAACCCCGCAATGGTATTGCCGAAACCATCTCCGTACCACGCGCGGTAAACAAGCAATCGTGAGTTCACCACGTAGACGCTTACGGGTTTATCATGGTTGTAGTGTATAATCATCTTGTTATAAAACTAGTAGTTTTTCAATTAGTGATCAATCGCTAAAATGCATAGGATTTTCATCATAACCATGGGCTTCTCTGTGATTTTCAACTAATTCAGCAATGAGTTCTCGATATACATCAATGCCCATGATACCGCCGGCAAATAATCGTCTACAGATATCAGCTGCTTCATTAATTATCTCGACAGAGTTGTTTCCGGCTCGTTTTCCCCCGATAAGTACTTCCAACCGTGATATATCACTGAGGATGTTACCAGGACATGTCACGGTTGCGTTGAAATCCAAAGGATTTTTAATTGAATATCCTTTTCCGCTTGTTTTCTTAGAACTAGCTTCTGCTCTTATGTCTATTTCCTCCGGGATTGGATCCTTCGTATAACGTGGTGGTTGTGGACCGCCTTTAACCGCAGCTAGAAAGTTATTATAACCAGGGTGCTGAAACGCTGAGATTCTATCTCCGCCTTGTTTCACTAAATATATTTTTGATGCCCAAGTGTCTTTGCTTTTTATAAAACTTTTAAACTCATCGTTTAATAATTTCTCTCTTTTACCCTTTGGAAAATTTTCTCTAGCAAAATCAGCTAATTCGGAATCCGTATGGCGTCCCCTAATTTCATTTAATGCTGAGACTGTAAATATATTTTCAGGTGAATAGTCTCTTCCTGCAGCTGCATCTTGTTGTTCTTCTTCGCGTTCTTCAATTTCGCGTTGGGTTTTTATATCACTGGATAACTGTTCTATCCCTGCGCGTGTTTGTTCAGTCTCTGCTGCTATCTTTTCAAGCGTATCAAGAAGCGGCGCCTTCTTTGCTCGTTCTTTTTCAGGAATATCTCCGTATATCGCTGCTTCAGTTAACTTTTTCACATCTTTGGTCGCACTTGGTATCGGAGTAAACAGTTGTTCACTTGACACAGAAAAAGTCAGTCTGCGCTTGTTGTCGTTGTTGAAGTTTCTCGCGAAGTCTGTCTCGAACCGATATAAACTTTTTAATTGCTGCTAGCCGCTCTCGGGCTAATCTAGTTGTAAGCGATTCACCTACCATATATTGTTTGTTTATCACAATTAAAAGCTGAGTTATTAAATAATGTACCACCAAGCTAACATATCCATCTCCGACAAGGTTAAACTCTACAACGCTATCCGCGAGTGTTTCAGAAATAACATCGCTGGGGGTTTCAAAATTGTAATATCTGAGAACGGCGATGAACGATTTTTGTTAACGACGCGGCAACAACAACAACTACGTGAAAATGGAGGCGTCGCGGTGATTACTTGCTACCACAACCAGATCATCCAGTACGCACATAACTGCATGAGCAAACCCAAACTGCTGAGTATTCTTTCAGGAGAAAATCCTATGTAGTTACAAAAAACGCTAAAAAAAATAAACTTTATTAAAAAATTTACTGAAAGCCTATTTTTTATTGTACTCACGTGGTTAAAATACTGGTTTTTACTCGTTTAATATTTTTCTAAGATCACGAACTTTAGAACTAATTTCAGCTCGTTTTTGATACTCTTGGCCGAGCTTTTGACGTATTGCTTCAACGGTGCTAAATAGCGTTATAAATACATTAATGTCGTTGTCGTACAAACAAGCATTGATGGACTTTTGAATTCCCTTCACGAGCCTGTACATCTTAGGTAAAACATAACGACCCTTACTAGACTGATACTCAATGTCTTCATATTCTGAGGTAATCCTGTCGCAGTCGAGACCTTCAGATACTACTATCCCTCTATTTTTAAATTTGAGATTTCAGCAATTATGGCATTTACATCTTGGATATCCATTATTTATATAATATATTTTATCTTTAATTTAAAAAAAAATGCAAAATAAATGGTATAAATTATGAGCGGTTATTCATTCATGACCGCTCATAATTTATACCGCTTATTCAGGCCTTTGTGTCTTTGTTAGGGTTTTGTCCATTCTGTGCTACCCTCTGGGGTTCCTCATGTGAATGTAGAGCTTTTTTTTACACTCATTTACTTTGACAAACACATAATCTCCGGCGAGGGGTCTAACTCAGCAAACACTGAATTAGATCTCTCAGAAGGTATATGTTTGAATGGGTGTGACGTGGGCGTGGTCAAATCAAACCAACATTGCAACCCATGAAATCAAATTCATGGTTGCATGAGTTGGAAAAAACACCAACCCACGCTACCGAGAATATGATAGCATGAGTTGCAATGTTGGTTTGATTGAGGGGGTTCGCCCTCCCCCCCCCAATTAATAGAAAAACATCTTTCGTTTCGCCATCAAATAATGTATTTGCTATGGGGACCGAACACGTAGTTGATAGACCTGTGTTTACAAGACAAACACGCTACCATTTACACTACGGACCTGTCATACAGAATAGAGATTTTTTAATATTTATATCTTCTGATTATACTTAACAATAAGAGATTTTTAAAATAGACAATTTTACTTTATCCACAGAAATTTCATAGTATTTAGGAAAAAAAATACCGAGTACACAAAGAAATATAATATAACTGTTGTATACCATGTCAATAGTATTCTGGTTTTTTTCAGTCACATGCCTGAGTCATAAAACAGAAGTACGTTTGTACTGAAAGTCACGCATGCCTGCGTCAGTGTACCGATCAATATACTGCACATCGTAGCGATATGACTGAAAATTTGTTAAAGCTACGTTAAACTTAACATGTGTATACTTAACAATAAGAAAGTTTTTACTGTATTTAAATGTAAATATAAAAATGCATACAGGAAAAAGGAAAATAAAACACTAATCAAAAGAATACAGTTGTTAGATAACAGCGTGTGTTCTGCCTGTTGTAATCCTCTAGACAAATGCGTTATCGATTAGGCGACAAATAGCTGTATACAGAGGAATTATAACCACGCCCACTTACTTCAATGAATGGGAAACACTAATGTTTCATGCTCGTTCCGGCTGAGCGAACATAGGTAACGCGTTAAATTATAAAGAACATTAATGTAGATAGTCTAAGGGTTTAAATAAATACAACTGTTTAAATGATGCACAGTTTTAGCCAAGCGACGACAATAGATACTTGACTAAAGAGACATACAGAATATCAAATTGTATTGTCTGTCTAAAAAGTGTTAAAATTTGTATTTATCAACTCTACCGAAACTCATGTATTACAGTCACGTGTGCGCGCCGCGTCAAATACCTCTCTTTCTACAGGTGAGAAAGCAGACGACACAAATACAAGGGAACTAGTGAGTAGAGTGTTATGAGCGGTGGCGGACTTATACATAAAGGATTTATCTCCCTTGAATCGTTTCAGGTGTATACGAATTTTATCCTGTGACCTGTCTTTTTTGACAGAGCAGTTTGATAAATTCCTTCTGGTACTCTTTGTACTGAAGGCCCACAAATGTCAAAATATTTTCCAGCTGCATTCATTGATTGAAATATTGATTCTTTGTTATTTTCTAAATCAAATGATTTTACGGGTCTCTTTCCAACTGACTTACATGTCCCAGTCCTGCCTAATTTTGTATTCAGACGCTGAGTAACGACTCGTAGATTATCCAATTTATTATTTTGAGGGAACCCATCAATGTGATCGATAACAAAACCATCTTTGATCAATCCGTTGTGACATTCGTATGCGAATCGATGACAATAATATTTCTTCTTCCCAGCTGCAAACATCAAGTATCCCATATTATTCAGAGATCCAACCGGTTTCTTTAGTCTGCAATTTCTAACAACACCATCACTGGAGGCTTCATAATTAACAAGCACTGGATGGGGTCTGAAATCTTGGCTCATTTGTATAATAATACTACTTATCTAATTTATTATCTGCTTTAATTATAAACCTCTGGATATAATCTTGAGGGGTTTTGATGACTTTGTCATCGTTAGGGTCAATGACTGTATTTTTTATTCGTTTGTCATAATAAAGTTTTAGTTCTCTGTATGTTTTGCCGCCACAACTGATACATAATTGTGATTTTCCCCTAACGCCCACCCCACATCGGAGGCATGGGAGAGGGCCAAGGGAACCGTTGCGAACGCTCTGTAAATGATACCCACAGAATTCGCTTCTGCATGATTTGTTACACGGGTCACTGATCCAATCATAAGCCATTTACAGTGATTCAGTATATATAAAATCTCTATTTAAATACTTGTTTTAATTATATGACTGAGGAATTCGAGAGATTATCAGCAATTAAGCCCTACAAAAATATTAAATTTAATCTCGATAGAACCCTCAACGATGTGCCAAAACGGGCAATAAATGATAATAGCTTAATAAAAAAAATTCGTGACTGTGCTGTTGAATTCAAGCACGACGGTGCATATCATAGCTGGTCAACATTTCGAATTGATGGTGATTTTGATGCCACCATGAACGACAGTAACGCAGCGTTGATGTTATCACAACTTGGCAACAAAAAGCATTTTTTTCAGAGTGAAATTCATTATCCGTGTAGAATCAGGAGGTTGGATTATACGAGACAAATTTGAACCGATTCTCAAAGACAAGAAAACAGTCGTTGTTAGCCGTGATTCTAAGCCGGGTCTGTTAACTCGAATTGACAAACCAAACTATGAACGAGCATACCCTGAAACAGCAGTTGTGTATGGGATATATCCGTTAAATGAAAAACCCGATATAGGAAAACTAGCGCCGATGAAATACGAATAATAGAACACTTCACAAATGCGTTGCGTGGAAATAAATTGACCGATCTAAGACGCAAAAAAATAAATGACTGGGAATTAACAGTTAGGAAGAACGGGGCAACTATTAGCGACATAGCTAAATTAGAAAAGTCGCTGAGATTTCCAATAACCGTTACAACGATAACCGGAGAAGTTTTATACGAACCGAAATATAACAAAAGTGGAGCCCCAATTAAAATTATTGATCATAACGAACACGCATGGACGTCCGCGGTCACAATATTTCCACGAGACAGAACAATAAAGTATATACCCGACGAATTCGTGGGAGAAGATTTCTCCAGGGAAGGTTTTCTCGTTGAAAAGAAACTATTCGATGCTATTGCGCATTTGAGTAAAAACGACCCCGTGTCGGTGTGGTTACTTCGCAGCACTGAAAACGACACGGATACGTTTGATCAGTTTGTAAGACCAAACGGTGAATTATACCGCACTGAAGCATTTCACAATAAAATGAAAAAAATAGCTAGTGGGTTTTTAACATGTGGCGAAGCCATAAATAATGAAATTATCAACGATGAACAATTATTGACTAACTGTTTTACAATCCCGTCGGTTGCAGCTCATTTTGCGAGAATCAAAAACGCATGGAAACCAACACGCGTATAATTCTTGCCAGACATTGAGGCTAGTTGTTTAGAATTCAATCATGGCGGTTTATGGAATAACAAATACGACAGTGATAATATCATTTCAGTTGATATGGTTGCTTGCTATCCAGCGAGTTTTCTTGGTTATGGAGAGTGTACTGAGTATTTTAAACGATTTGGACACCCCCTACATGAAATGACTCGTGTTGCAATTAATGGGCCGCTGCCTGATTTTGATTTAACTGGATTCGCTCGTGTAGTATCATTTGAGTTCGCAGCAGGACTTCATCGCGCTTGTTATATTTGGATTGGTACACACATGTCTGAAAAGAAGTGGCTGCCAATAGCGCTATTACGATTCATGATTGATACAAAAATGTTAATTTCGCTGACGGTCAGTGAAGCAATTATATCATATCGGAAACAAACCAATGTCTGGTTACCAACACCGGAAAGTCTTGATAGTATAATTGACGAATCCAGAAAACATATTAATGCCGACGAAGAATATATCATTGAGTGGTCCAAACGAATATTTAATCAACGTAACATCGAAGCAAAAGATCTCGGCAGAAGAATAATTGGAAAATTCACTCAGGGAGGGAAAAAATGTGACTACAAAAGATATTCTTCACGGTTGATTATAGATAGCACTGATTATGACTTTGTAATCGCGGATGCAGTATCTAAAAACATATATGTAAATCGTAAGGATGCTTTCTTGTCCGATGGAACAAAATTGGGTACAATTGTTACTTACAACGATGGACACAGTTATCCGTATACACATTTGAGGTCGTCTATGCTGGGTTATGCTTGTATTAATTTATTTTCAATGATAAATAGATTTCCTGACACTGCGGTTAGAGTTGCCGTTTATTCATTTTACATTAACAGCAAGTACAGTTGCGCAGTTGCTGAATTCACTAATTCGGATGAAAGTTGGGGATCATGGAGAATTAAAAAAGAAATGTTGCGTGATTATTCTGAATCAGCAGATGTTACAATTAAAAGTAATTACTTACACGGTGATAATTTATCAGAACGTTCTAAATGCACCGCCGATATCCGATCCAATTTGTAGATATAAAACAGTTTATTTAAACGGCTGTGGCGGGTCAGGAAAAACGACTCGGGCGATTGAATTATATCGTGGGAAAAACATGATTGTGCTTACACCAACCCACAGACTAGCGAGAGAGATAAAACAACGAAATGTTGAAGCTTGTACTTATCACAGCTTTTTTCGATGGAAGGGTGATGAATGGACCCCTGAAAGAATGGGTGAAAAATTCATCCCTGCGATTATTATTTGGGATGAGATATGTACGGTTTCGTTAGATGTATTAAAAATGTTTCTTGATTGGTTGCTGCAAAAGAATACAGCAGTAATAATGTGCGGAGATCATGGCCAACCACCACCATTTGTCGGCGCGGGTCCACATGATTGGTTAAAAGGGTTTGTTGACTATTATGAAGAAATTGATAGCGAATACAGGTCGCTCGATAAACAATTAAGTGAGGTCAAAACATTAATCAGATTACAACCTGATAAAATACAATGTAAAATAATTCGGGAAGTGATTTCTGAAACTCCCATGGAGGAATTTTGGGAAGCATGGAGACCAAACGATTTTGTTGTGGCAAGTAGAAAGATAGTCAGAGATACACTTCAGAGAAAGTTGTTTGAATTACACAAAGAAAAATTCCCAACGCGCCCAGTGCCGCTGTGTTATAGACCCTGTGATACACGAAAGCAGATTATTGAAGTTGAAATTTCAGGACGTGTGACTTCATCAGGACCCGAAAGACAAACACTAGTGTTAAATGATATTGTGCTGGTTGATATCAGTGTTGTCGAAAATGTATTGCGTGCTGATAAATCGCTATGGATACTGGGTTATGTAACGACGATACATTCCTCGCAGAGATTAACCATTACGGATACAATTGTTTGGATAGTTGATAATCGCATTGAGTGGTCAAATTTAGTCTATATTGCAGTATCCAGAGTACGGCGAATAAATCAACTTCGAAGAATTGTCCTGACAGAGTCAGGCGATGATGACACCACAATGGATGATATTGATGTTAGCATCATTAATAAAAAACTCTCCGGTTACAAACAGCAAGACAAAAAAGAAAACAACGAGAATTTGACATTGATGCTAAATTAATAATTACGCTGAAACAACAACAGAATAATCACTGCGCGAGTTGCAATTGTATAATGCGTTGGCGTTATTCGGATAAAGATCCTCGCCAATTTACCGTAGACAGAAAAAATAACAGTCTCGGTCATGTCAGAAACAATGTGATGTTGACATGTCTTGAGTGCAACAGACGCAACGGTACTAGTTAAGACCATGCGGAGGCAATTGAGTATCGTCAGGAATCACTTGTAATTGTTCGCGTGTAAAACCCCGCTGAGGGGCAGTTGAATCCAATTTATAGATTGGAGGTCTACCAGTTGATCGTGTTATAGTAGATATGCTATGCGTAGTGACACTCCAAATAGGATCAGTAGCCCTTTTTTTACCACCTTCAAGTTCTCCTGGTTCATATAAATATCTCCCGGTGACATTGATGAGAATTGGCTGAGAAACGCTATCCCGCTGTGGTTGTGGTATATACTTTTTTATTGCATTGTTAGGTTTCATATTGATTGCTCTGGTAATCTCGTTATTTAGCGCTGCAACTACCCCTGGTAACCTTTTGACCCATTCACGGGATCGCTTTTCTTGGATGAATTCTTTTGCGTATTGATATCCAAATAACCGCTCAGCAAGAGTCCGATTAAATCGTTCAACAATTGCCTGATCGCGATGTAGTGCAGTATGCCCCCGTCTGATGGTGACATTGTGATGTTTCATTGTAGATGCAACCACACCCTGAAATTCCTTGCCAGGATCAACTTGTAACAGATTTGGCCAGCGTAGTGGGCCTCGTCGATAAATCTTTTCAAATGCAGAAGCAACTTCAGGTAATGATTTTTTTTAGCGGTTCTGCTTGTTTGTATCGACTCGCAACATCAACTACGGTTAGCGCGTATTTGTAACCGTTGTCATGTGGTAAAAACAATAAATCAGCTTGATGAACTTCATTGGGTCCGGTAACATCAAAATGCGAGAAATTGATTTGTTTAGGACGCGGTAGATAAATTTGCCATATAGCTTGTTTAAATAACCAATTAGCCGCAGTAGCCTTTTTCACTTTTGCGGCGCTGGCGAGTTTATTGATTGCAGCGCTACCCCTCCAGTATCCCCTCGGAGAATAATAAATAGATTCCATATTATTAATTACCAGCACCTAACATCAATTTGCTTTTCATAGCTGATTTTACCAACCACGAAGCCAACTTTTCCTTGAAGGATTTATCAGGAATAGCATTTAACGCATGAATTAATTTCACATCCGCGAGATGCCTGTGTTGCAGATTGCTGCTTTTATATGCAACATCATGAGCATGACACGCCTTATCAATGGCGTTTATTGGTTCTTCACCACGTCGAGGTTGATTTTGATCATCAAGTCTGATATCTAATCGTGTTCCTGGGCCACAGTAGCTATATCCTGGAAGATGCTTTTCTCCTGGATACTTTGCCCACGGCGTTCCAGGGAGCTTTGCCGATTTGGCTGCAATATCACCTCCTCGTTTTTTTTAAAAACATCTCCGGATTTCATAGAAAAAATCTAAACTTTTTTATACCACATGTTGCACATCTACCAGTAAGTGCAGATCTGTTATTGCTAGTTGTTATCGTCTTCACATCATTTGTGCTGGTACGCGTTTTACACTTCACACAATATAGATCCATAATTATGTATAGAGATATGAATATAATTGATTTTTCAGCGACTAAAACAAGAGAACCAGTTAAGCATCATGTAGCGCTACCAAACTCTATCCACGCAATTATAATCGGGCCATCTGGATCCGGCAAAACGCAATTGTTGCTCAATTTAAAAATGAGATGGATGAAGTGGGATAAGTTGTATTTAGTTGCCCCTAGCGTAGATGATCAACGATGCTATGAAGTGTTAAAGGATTTTAACGAGAATGCATCAGAGATTAAAGGTGAGAACGTCGTTGATTTTATAACTGATATTGACGAGGCACCATCCGTGGATGACCTTGATGGGAGCATTAACAATTTAGTCGTATACGACGATGTGATGTTAGACAATCAAAAAAACCCAGCTAGAATATTTTCCCGAGGCAGGCATAAAAACACCGACGTGATATATGTCACTCAACGCTACACTCAGATTCCAAAAGTGATCAGAGATAACTGTAATATTCTTGCTGTATTCAACGGCGTTGATACACATACGCTACGAAATATTTGGCAGACATGGTGCTCTGATATGGACTTCAATCAATTTAAAAATTTCTTTAGTAATGCTCAGTCAACCCCACACGGATTTATAACAATAAATTTACATGATATCCGAACACGATATCGTATCGGACTTGATCAAATATTTGGTTAAAATCATTTATTAATTTTGTTAACCTGTAGCAGCAGAGGGGGCGATGACAACATCGTTGCGACCAAAATTGATTAAAAAATCGAAAAGTCTCCGTTTGCTAAATGGAGACTTATTTTTTTTTTTGTTAAAATATGAGATTCGCAGGAAGGCTCTATTTTCCGTTTTGAGGGCTCAATCAGTTTTGTCGGAAAAAGTTGTAGGGTTAACCCCCTCTGCTGCTTCACGAGATACTCCACCAGATATACTGGCAAGTCATTTATAGCCTATTATGTGCTGAAAATTAGCGTTAAAAGCTATACAACAACACATGTTTCAACTGCATGGTTAGAAAGGTTACCGCGACTCAGTGTAAATAATATTAATAATATAGACTTTGTCAAAATATTACTTTTAATCGATTCCTTACAGTTGAGCCGCGTCCTAATCAATAGCTGTATTTGATTATTCTGGACTTTTGCAAAGGTAAACTATTCATTACTTCTAAAGGGCGTAACTAAGACGTCTACACATTTTTTCATGGGCAGATGGAGAAAGAAAAGATATATACAATTACTGGGGATAGTGAGGTAAAAATATAACTGAAAGACTTATATTATGTGGTGCTAACTCAGCACTTATTCATTATTCCCTTTATCCTCTTTTCAGTACATTATCTGCCTGAATTCGCTTGAACAAACCACATGAAAGAGGTACACATATTGCAAGAGAAACATAATTTGTCTGGTCATATATCCTATTCAAAACCTAGCGCGTTGCTGTATGTTTATAATATTCTCTGTCGTGTTTGGTTTGCTTATAGCTACGTGTGAAGTTGCCAATGCAGTATAGAATAAATACATGGTTTAAATTAAGAAAGCTTGGATTTTGAGGGATTGATATAAACGTTTTAAGTCCCAGTCTTTTTTATATAAGTATTAAATTGATCAAATACACCTTTGGATTGTATTTATATATATATATATATATATATATATATATATATATATATATATATATATATATATATATATATATTATCTAGTCAACGTATTGTGAAGGTATCGATCTAACTAAACTCAAACGTGTTTACAATTACTTGATTCTATCTAGTCACTGTATAAAGTGTTATTGGAATTAAAGTACTGTCGAAGTAATTTGTTTTACGTTAATGACACACATGCACAGTTATTTTGAGTTCAGAGAAACTTAAGTGTAGGACAGTGTCTCATAAGCCTCTGGTGCATTCATTTGTTGAGATAAAACTAATATTTTTGCGGAATTCAATTTGTTTTGGGAAAGGTGTGAACAAGATTTGTTATGCACGAAAATTGATGGGGTAAATTAACCCTCTATATTTATTGACAAACCACACTAATGACGACGGACGACAGAGGTACGGCCATACCATAAACTGTCGTTGTTGATGTAGGGTTTAATACCATTGTTCAGCACACGATTGACTATATATGATTTAACCCAGTGAAAATATGTGGTGTGTACTTCAGGAAGGTTGTATTCTGAGGAATTTTTGCTAATTATGCAAGTATCAGTCTTTATATAATAATAATGAGAACTTTGTATAGAGCCTAATCTTTCGAATCTCTAAGCGCTTTTCGCCATCAATAATGATATGACTACACTACAGAACAACAAATGACAAATAGAATGAAATTGGAAAACATAAAAACATGCTGAAAACATATAAGATACAAATAATGATTAGGTCTCTAAGTTTGTCCCTGCAGTCATAAAGATCACTGTGCCTTCGTGTCTAATTTTAATGGGGAATTCGTTCCACGTCGCCGGGCCCTGGAATGCAAAAGAACGTTGTCCATATGACTTTGTTGTCACAGTGGGAACAATGAGTATAAGATTGGCAGAAGAGAACCGTAAGTATCTAGCTGGTGTATACACATGAGTGAGGATGGATGGGTATGTTGGACTGGAGTCTCTCATTGAAACATAGCACAGAGAACAAAATTTGTGTTTGATTCTGTATTAGCCAATGTAGGGTACAGAGCAGTGGTGAGGTGTGCTCTGATCAAGGTACTCTAAAGATGATCCGTGCAGCTGTGTTTTGAACTTTTTGAAGTTTCTGGAGTAAATATTGTGATTAACCAGATATAATTGAGTTACAATAGTCCAATCTTGAAAGTAGTAATGAACACACAAGTGTTTTAGTGGCATCAACTGAAAGATATTTGTGAATGGAACTGATGCGGTTCAGTTCAAGTGGTGTTAAACAAACACGCAAGTTACATATCTCCATACCTGAATTCATATTGGCGGTTGGTTATTACATTCTGTTCAATATCTTAAGCATTATAGGTCTTGCTAAAGAGGTACGTGTTCATATTGACTGTGTTCACGATTTGGAAGTATTATCAGGTCGATCTGTTTTGCAGATAATATTCTCACAAAATAAATAATAATTTATACTGTCAATGTTCATGGGTAGATGGGAGTAATTTCTAATTATTTTATTGTTTCATTATCAATCCAATTAGATGAATACATAATGATATTATCGATGTCAACGTATTGCGCAGGTATCAACTGAGCTAAACTCGTATACGTGTTTACAATTACGGGAATTCCTATCTAGTCACTGTATAAAGTGATATTAACAGTACTGTCGAAGTAATTTGTTTTACGGTAATGATACGCATGCAAAGCATATCTGAGTTAACAAAAACTTGAGTGTTGGACGGAGTCTAATAAGTACTCTGGTGCATTCATTTATTGACATGAAAACAATAGTTTTTACGGAATTTAATTTGTTTGGTAAGGGGGAATAATGAGACACTGGGTAAGGTACTCCTCTATAAATACCAGTCTGATAATAAAGCCTTTACGTGTCCGTTCATTCAGCCACGTTCACAGAAGTTTGCTCTTTTCATCGTCCATAATCAACTACGTCCTAATCTCAAAGAAAAAAGTTATGCGCCAAGATTGATCTGGTCTTGTTCATAAATGAACCCTCTAGATTTATTGTCAAACCGCAAGAAGGACGACGTACGGCCATACCAGGACCTTAGTTGACTTCTATTAGATAAACTAAGTTAAATATTTGAATACTCTTTCCCACTTTGTTTGCAAAGAAATAATATAGTGTTCATGAGTGTACATGCACCATGCATATATTTTGTTGATTTATTTTGGATACTGTCGATTTGAAGTTCATTGTTAATATGTAGACCAAGATAGGTTATGCATGGCGGCCTGTGGACAGGAGGGTGCAGGAAAAGCTTGGGAAAATCTTTCGATCCAGTGAAAGTTACTGGCAGTTTACTCACATATCCATATTATCCAGCTCGACACCTACGCAGACAGATGTGAGATATTGGCTAATGGCTACTTGTGAACTTGAGACCAACTGAAAGTTTGATATTCTGTAATATTAAATAGTATTGTTGCCTAAGACGTTAGTCTTTGATACACAAGAATATATCTCTTCGATAATTTTATAATTTGAGAGTAGCTATTCCTGGATTTCGACTGGACGTTTGCTGTCTATATTTTGCAGACTGGGCCTAACTAACATCGTCGCTGTATTTGTTTAACAACTCACTTCACCTAGAGTCAGTACTCCTGTATTGACATTCCATTGAAAAGACACGATGGCCACTGTAAGATCGCAGGATGTTTTTTGCAGAATAGTCGAAGATAGGATTCTGGAACTAGAAACGAAAGGTATGTAATAGATAAGTCATATATAAAAACCTGGATGATAATTACTAAGACATCAATGAGTATACATGGTGTTCCAAAATATACTAAACACAGTAGGTGCAAATTACATAAAAACGATGATGATGATGGTGATGATGATGACGATCATTTGGTGGCAATGACCATATATTGAGCCGCGTATTACAATTTTGTTGATGAATTACTTGATGATGATGATTCCACATATTTAAAAGGATCCCAACATTATTTCGATACCCACACATAAGTCTAAAATTCCAATTATTTGTTCTTATTAAAACGTTCAGTCCATCCTACGAATAAACAGTGAATGTATATTTCACCTGACAACCCCATGACCATGACCATGGCGTGTACTGAAAATAAATCACAGTAAAGCAGTAAGATGCTACTAGACGAAAAATACACCTTTGATAAATACAGCACACTCTGTTTAGAACTTTAGTTCACATTGGGTGCATACCATGGTATCTTTGGAAATAAATGGAAGAGTTGACAAAGTGGGTTAGTTGATTAAGCCACGAATTTTTTTCTTGGAATACAGACCTTTATATGTTATAAGGTCGACCGCATACTAGTCAGAATATACCGATGACGTCATAATGAAGCCAAAACATACAATGGACCCCTATCGTATATATATATATATTATGTTTTGAACGCAACGAAATCGTAACCTTTCCTATTTCATAACGGTCACGGATACTGTAACTAATGTAAACAAAATTGTCGATGTGCCAAATGCTATCTAATTTTGTATGTACTGATTTATATCAAATAATTTTTATTGCAAATATATTAAGAGAGACTTTAAATGTACTATTGCAAAGTTCGATATTTTAACTGTTTCAGTAAGCGAATGTGTTTAAAAAGGCATGCAGTTCTGCAACACTTGATACAAGCAATGGCGTTAGGGATGGAAATAAAATGAGTATGTGATAATTATCTAATGACAATACCTCGAATAACACAACATCGCTTACTTAAAAATCATTTTGCTGTATGCTACCACCCACCTCCAAATCTGCATGCAATAAGCATATATAATGACTGATACTAACAAACACGTATACTTCTCAAAAATAACTTGAAGCCATAACATTGCTGAACAAAGAATGGAGGCTTTATACGTTGTGTTGCTGTTGTGTAGATAATATTCCAACGTTGCCGTCACAGTACTTTTACAAAATGATATTTAAGTGTAACAGTCCATATCGCCTTTGCTAGATTTAGCTTTCTTTAATAGACTGATAATAATTTGCATGAATTATTGTGATATGGATTTCAAGATGAACTTTAAATCATTTTATTTCTTAAATAATTTGCAAAAGTTGACTTACCAATAAATTTACTTTACTTTAAATAATGACAAATTAGGAAAAGTAGCTCCTAGTGTTTAACTTGTTTTTATTGATCGTAAGCAGACATTGTATCACCTTAATGACATATAACTAGCACCATAATGATAGACAAGCATGGCACATGAAATGTTGACCCTAGTGATGGTGCAGTTATGTTACCCGTGATGGGGAAAGGATACTACAGTGTAAAAGTGCTCACTTTAAACATAGTTTTATTCCTGTGAAGGGGGTTGTGGTTACATCCTACAGTGTAACAGTGCTTATTCAGTCACATTTATATTACCTGTTAAAATTGGGGTGGTGTTGCAAACTCAAGTGCAACAGTACCCTATTCAAACAGTCACATTTATATTACCTGTGAAAAAGGGGTGGGGTGGAGTGCTTACTAAACTGTAACAAGACTCTATTCAAACAGCAGTTATATTCCCTGTGAAAGGGAAAACATATTACAGTGCAACAGAACTCTATTCAAACAGTCACAGAGGTATGAGAAGTCATCCTATGTTTGATTTTAGGAAATGTAGAAATAGGTACAGTTGTATTTCGGAGAGGGAGAGCCGAGTGGTCTAATGCTATCTGTTATGGATCACTGCCATATCACCTCTGTCTGTTTGGGTTCGAGTCTAAGATTCGGCTAATGTAGTATGCGAGAAAGCTTGCGATAAGCTTCTCTTGGGTCTTTGGATATTTCGGAGGTTTTTCCGGGTTCATCCTCCACCAATAATACTTGCCGCCATGTATAACCTATTATGTGCTGAAAAATGGTGTTAAACCCTACAACAACAACATATTTCATGGGAAGGTGGAGCATATTACAATAAATCATCACTCTATACAAACATTGGAAAATCACATGGGAATTAAAAATCAATACAAGGTTAAATTAATATAAACTGTTTTGGGGTAAAAAATTACGTTATGAAGTTTTGTTTCGAAAAATCGGAGACATATATAATGGAATGAATTCCAATCTGATCCTCTATGTATTATACACATGTCTACAATGTTTTGATTGTCTACTTCAAGTGATCTTAGCGTACTCTTCTTTACATGTTTTGTGTCATATGATTCCAGATCCCAAATGTTTACATATGTGTAACGAATATAAACCTACCAAAATGAGCATGAAAGTCTAATCAGGTTATTTCAATATATTAATAATATGCCTATAAATACAAGGTCCTCAATGTCTAGGTATTAAATTGGAACACAAGTTCTCAATTATAATTACTTTTAATGAGCATTTTACATATTTCCTGAAATCGGAAGGTGATGATTGTAATTATACTATGTTAAGCAAATTTTTATTTGTTGATAGGGTTGGGAAAAACCTTTTATTGAACAGTCTAAGAATAAAATTAAAACAATTAATGTAGACAAGTAGCATGCTCCTATATGTATATTAAAGCTGGCAATGCAAATGTATTTAGCGTATGCTATCTGAAACTGTACTATACTCTTAGAACAGTATGGATTGGGATGAGGTCTTTAGAATGTGCTATTCTGTGCTAAAATATGTGGAAATTAATCCCATACAGTAGACACATCATTAAATTTCCTTCAATGTGATGATGTTATAGTGAATTTCATGTCAGAAAAATGAAACATTTTTAAGTGCTTTCATTCTAGCAAGACTGTAAGCTAATATGGAATACAGTCTAACAAATTCACAGTACAATATTGGCAAGGGTTTATGAAGGCACTATTTAACACAGGAGCTCATACAATTATCAGAGAATTGAACATGGCATGAACATATTGTCACAGTTGTGCTCAGCATAGACACTAAATTGTTAAAGGCATTTAAAACATGCAAAAATGTCCAATGGTTATTTAAATCACAACCCATCTTTGCAGTAAACAAATCCAAAATTACAGACAATGAAACAATATTAGAACATAAGCTGTTGTCCACTTCAAAATGTTCATCTGATAAAAGCATTATATGCTAAGTTTGTATCGAAAGTATTGTCAACCTCTTCTGAAACTATATCTACCAAAAATAGAGTCTATAGTTTACTTCTACAAAATTTATATCTACCATAAATAGAAAGTATGGCTTATTTCAACTAAATCTGTATCTATCACAAATAGAGAGTATGGCTTACTTCTACTAATCTTTATCTACCATAAATAGAAAGTATGGTTTACTTCCACTATATCTACTACTGTAAATATAAAAGTATGGTTTTCTTAAATGCATAGTATTTTGCCATTTTTGACTATTTCAATATGAAGAAATATATGAGCCAAAAATAATCTTTTCTCTAGATGGTAGTTTCGAGATTCAAGAGTCATAGTTTTGGTCAAAGAACCCATGATTTGATTTCTTAAGATACAACTAAGCTGTCAAACAGTCAGTTGCTTATTTTTAAAATGACCAAAACTAAATTTGTAGGCACTCAAGGCCTTTTACCTAAATGAGGGCCATGCTCAATGCTATTCCTTGTCCTTAAAATATGCAAATATCACTATGATTGGTTTTAGTCCTTGTATCTAGCAGAGTAGTCTATCAGCCAAGTACAAATCACATATTGAAAATATGTGCTTTGTACTTGGCTGATAGACTACGTATTTATATTCTAGATAGATTGATTCTACAAACAAAGATAGAATAACGTTGTAAATAAATATATTCTCTTAAGCGATGACGAGGTCCTTCTTACAACAAAATATTCACCCTTTTCCTTTGCTTCTTAATTTCAGTAGCTTTCTTAAAGGTTTCCTATTTTGTCTGAGGCTTTCATTTCTTCCACGTGATCTATGATTTGCTCTCCATGTACCTCTAAAACATATATCTACTTTCTCTTGAGCTCTCTTTTGGATTCACACTAAAACTGCATGCTCTACCTCGATAATTCAATTTTATCCAATCATCACTATTGGAAGTTACTGTGTCAAACTGTAGTTCAACTTTTATATCATCAAACAGATTCGGGAATTCTCGGTCTCTCTCTCTCTCTCTCTCTCTCTCTCTCTCTCTCTCTCTCTCTCTCTCTCTCTCATGACTTTGTCCAAAATTGAGTTATTATACCCCATTGGTGCCCTCCGAAGTCTCGCTATCGGTTCACTCACTTGCCATGCAAGGATATTTAGTATTATGACCACATTTACTAACTATCCATGCCCAAGTCGTACACAAATGGCTATTATTGAACTATCTCTGCTTTACATTTCTAAAGTTTATATTCGCATGTATTATTTTGTACACCCACACGATCTCCTTCGATCAGTTGATGAGCATAGGGCGAAACATCCATACGATTTTCACTAGCCAACAGCAAAATGTATAATAGTATAACCCGTATCTATAATTATCTTGCAAATCTGCTAGATTTAGCGTGTCTGTAATCTTCTCGACTGCATTTATCGTCACGTTCAAAACAAAGACACTGGATGTCAACTAAAATTTGGTTACCCCAACTGGGCACCTTCAAACAAACAGGAAGTCATTAGTTTGGTTCTTGGTTATTGATTTTGTAGATCAAAATGTCTCGAGGTTACAACTGAACGCTGATTTGTATTAATACGCCAAGACTCTGTATTGTATTCCGAATGAGTGTTAGAAACTTGTAAACATCGCGTCATCGGCGATCGATGTTCGATTCAGTAGCAGACGACATAAACTGGAGAGTGCAGAAATGCAGAAATGGAGAGTGCAGAAGTTTACATGAGAAAGGATTTTCATTGAAATAATCAGGGTAGTGCATACATGCAATTTTGAATAGCAGATGCAAACTATTGGGCGATGATATATATGTATTGTTTATACTTTTAAAAAAAGATATGTATAAGGTACAGTAAGCATGCTTGTTTCCGTTAGTAAAATGAAAAACTCTGCAACATTCACTCCCATTCTAATTTATAAACAGTATAAATTGTGTATAGATTTTAGAAGGAGAGGGATGTTTTCAGTAACTGTCTTTTTACTGAGAGAAATGAGTGCTCGTACCGAATACTGATTGTGTAGACTTTATTGGCAATCTCTGTCTCCCGAGTCCATCCCCGTTTTTGCTGCCCCGTGCAATGTAACTTGTTAAATCATTTATATTTTCAAAAGGAAAATTTTATTTGTAGAATTAGAAAAACAAATTTACATTTAAAATCTTACCATGTGCGTCATCTGATTTTATTATTTCTACTTTAATTATGTGTCAAATTATTGTTTATTGAAATTATGTGTCTGATTATTTTTACCTTATTGTGTCTGATTATTTTTTATACATAAAATTCAAGTAAAATCAATATTCAGACACAATAAGGTAAAAAATAATCAGACACATAATTCAAGTAAAAATAGTCAGACACATAAGTTGAATTATTGTGACCTAGCAAGTATGACAGAAGTAGGTAGTTAGTTAAAGGGAGCGAAAATCGATCGCTTTCAATGAATGACTCACGAGCTTGATTCAAGGGATAAAACAAACCCCAGGGCCTATATTGTTTGCATATATTAATGTCTTTTCATGAACTGTAATCGTATATATGGTTATATGGCTGGGATCTCAATAATTTCATGTTATTAGGTATGGTCCAAAAATTTCATTGGAGTTGGGGTGGTTTCTCTCTTGATAATAAGTTGCATACATCAATTAATTTGTCTTTTCGTGCTAGCAATTGTTTACATGAGTATAAATTGATAATCTCAAAAGTTTCAAAATTGCTGTTTAGGGGTAGGGATGGAATGCTTTCTAAGTGCCAGTTATATGTGTAAATTTTTCTTTGCATGTCGAGTTGGTCTGTGTTATGGATGTTAGTTGGTGATCTCGATAATTTTTAAGATGTGACCTGGGGGATACGTTTTTTGGAGGGTGGAGATAGACGTCAGGCTATCACCTCACGGATTTGTATAAATATTTGGTGCACAGATCACATATGGCGTGAGTTACTTTAACTTATGTAGAATCCCCGCTACTCCATTAGCCCAAGTTTATTCTGAGCAATTTAGTTTTATTGTTTTTTAAACGCATTACTAGTAGCTAGCAGTAACAGTAATAGTTGCAAAAAAGATACAAGTATTTTTTAAATTATTTTTATTAGTTGTAGTTACAATCACATATGTAAATTAATAGGAGTTACTTGAAACATACGTAAAATCGCATCTACCCATTTATTCCTACTTTAAGCTGAATAATGTTTATCGTTTTTTACTATAACTTGTTTTTTATAATTCGTTCTAACTTTACATATTATAGCTACATTTTCCTATCATTAACTCTGTAAATATTCAGGTCATCGTCATTCAATATAGCCAAGAAAATGTAAATGGTTTTAAAAGCTTCGTGTGACACGAGCAGCAGAGGGGGCGAATCAGACAAGAGATTTTGCGTCAACGAGGCTTCCTGCTCGTAAATATTTTATAGAAGCATCTATTTGAAAAACTGAGACTTCGAAAATGCTTGATAGAAGGGTCTATTTGACAAACTGAGGCTTCCATGTAAATCGAAAAAAAAAATGTCGATTTGGTAAACTGAGGCTTCCTCGAAAATGCTTAATAGAAGTGTCGATTTGACAAATTGAGGTTTCTATTTGGTAAGAAAAAAGACGCCAATTTTCTTGACATTTTCTTCGCCTCCCTCTGCTGTTATGAGTTAACCAAATATTTTACGATGAAAATTCTATCAGACAAAAGATTTGGCGTCAACGAGGATTCCTGCTCGTAAATATTTTATAGAAGCGTCTATTTGACAAACTGAGACTTCGAAAATGCTTGATAGAAGGGTCGATTTGACAAACTGAGGCTTCCACGTAAATCGAAAAGAAAAAAATGTCGATTCGGTAAACTGAGGTTTCCTCGAAAAAGGGTCAATTTGACAAACTGAGGTTTCTATTTGGCAAAAACAAAGATGCCAATTTTCTTGTCGCCGCCCCCTCTGCTGCTATGGGTTAACAATTCATTTACGATGAAAATCACTACGACTTTACAAACAGACTAATTTGTAAGACTTCGCCTTGTAAATCAATTAGATTATTGGACTGATCAGTGAGTCTGAAATTGATTCTCGTTAACGAATCATTATGACATCGCATATAGACATTATTAGTTGGATCCTGAATAATTAGAAATCCTGGAGGAGCTGTTGGTGCAAATGAATATAGAATATATCCCTGCTGAGCTTGATTTGATCGCTCGAGATTTATTTGATAGCTTCCTTCGATAACATCACATACTAATTTAATGCTATCACCGAGGATATATTGACGTTTTGAGGAGCAATATGCCTACCACCTCCATCTGGGTCATTATTATATCTCAGGATGGTTGTTTGTTGTTCTGTTAATTTTTTCCATGCATCGTGGATTTTTTTGAAACCTTCATCGATGGCATCATTGAGAGATTTTTGTAGTTCTGAGATGTTATATCCGTGTAGTTTGAACTCGGGAATATCCTCTACGCGTGTATTATATACTGTCGCAAACTCCGTTCTCGTTTTAGGATTACTATCACCTAATACCTCTTGAATAATTTGTGAATGGAATGTTTCCATGTCATTGATGATTTTGTTACATGTTTCTACGACGCTAATAATTTCATCTCGGGTGAGAGTGCCGGATTTAAGAGATATTAACAACAGCGAAATATCGTTATTGAACGCTGTGAAATTTTCAGTGATTTTATCTCGTCGAGTTGTGAAGTATCTTTGGTTGCGGTCGTCTATCATTCCAGTGAAAAAATTCAACCTATTGTAACCGCTATAGCTTTTTATTGGATTTTCAGATTTTATTCTGTCGGTGGTATAATCAAATTTTTCAGGTTCGGGTATTTGATAAGCTGTCCGAGGTGGGATTTCAGGCCATCCTAGTACGGTTCTTATAGAACTCTGATAGATATCTACAACATAACTAGGTGAGTTTATCTCAATGGCAGATGATAGTGTCGGCTCGTGGACCGTTATAGCGATTTTCGATTCTGTTCCAGTAATGGATTTTATTCTACGCTGAAATTCAGCATTGATTTGTTCAATTTGGTACGACCCAGATGACAGCGAAACAACGTTTCAGTCTGGTGTTCCTTCTTCTTTATTCTTATTCGCGAACACTAAAGAATTATTCGGTTGTTGACCGCCAAATGCTACCTACCTAATATTAGACCAACTGTGATACACTCGTAGTTTCGCCAACGCGATTTCCTTCACGGGAATTGGAATAGGGAAATTCACACTGAATTCAGGATTCGTTGATGTTATTGAGATCATGCTGGTTTTCACCGGTTCGGTATTTTCTACTATTCGTTGAAGTAGTTCCTGCGGTGTTGTCATTGTTATTATATTCATGTTGTATTTCTAATTTTGATATCGCGGAATCATAAATATTTACCATCGCTGAGAATTCACTATCGGATATAAATGTATCATCGAGTGACGACGATATGAACGAGGTCAATTGCGAGTACGCGGTTGATACAACATTAAATTTAATTAAGTAATCCTGCAGTTTACTCTGGCTGCATGATGATATTTTTTTTGTTATTATCGAAATTATTCTAGCGATTGTTGTCGCAGCGGATATACAAATTGGAACAGCTATCGGAGCAATCATTGTCACCGAGGATAGTATTATACCAGCCCCAGTGATTACACCACTCACAGAGTACACGGTAACATCAACTGCTGTGATTCTTCGTCGGTATTTTTTCATTTTTGTTTGATACTCCTCGGTGAGAGTTTTGAGTTTAGTTTGAAACTCTCTGGCCTGATCATAGCGATATTGAGATACTGAAGGTATCGTCGGTGATGTCATTTTATTTTTAAATCAGTTTACGATTTCAGTTTAGTTGTTTACTTAAATCCGCTACGAATTCCACATACCATGATACTGAAATCCTAATCAAATATTTATCATTCGTTGTTATCGTGAACTGTTCGGTTGTATCCTTTTCGATGATTGTTGATATCGTATTGTTGACCCCATATGAACTCGACGATGATATATTAAATTGAGTCGGTGTTACTAGTGTTAATCGATAAATACCTTTGACGGTCGCGGTGATACTTAGTATATTGTCTGTAGGAGTCCACGCAAATGATCCGTGCTGGATCGTGTATACTACGTTATTGGTTTTCTCATGCGGAATTTTTGTTTTTTAATTGATTGTTATCATCCTCGAAAAATTATTTTTGGTTGCCTCGATGAAGATTTTCGTCTCATCGATGGATTTTTTAATATCAGAGAGTTTTATTTCAATTTTATCCAACGCGGTTCCAATAAATTTCTCAATGATATTTTTACGAAAAATTGAAAACTGTTTTCCGTTATCTTCAATTTTAGATTGAAGTGATGCTAATTCCAACATAGAAGATTTTATTTCTGCGAGCTTCGGTGATGTTACCGCTGGTTCGCCGAAGAAAGCTATAATCGATTTTAATTTAATTTTGATATTGTCCATAGAGATTTTTATTAATGATAAATTCTGAGATGTTGTCGCTGGATCACCAAAAAAACTTAGTATGAATTTTTACTCATCGTTGAGAGTTTTTAATCTATCTGTGATTGTTGACATAAGTACGCCGGGTTTGAGTTTACCCTGATCGGAAAATAACGCAACGGTGTTCTCGGTTGAGTCTCGTTGTTTAACTACAATATCATCCAAGGAAATATTACTAGTTTTCAATTTACCCTGACGATCTTGAAATACAACTATTTCCCCGGGGTCAACACTTGCTAAGTTCAACGTCTCAGCTATTTCATCTTTGATTTTTTTTTATATCACCGGTTGCAACGCCATCAGCGGAGGGTTTCTTCAGCGCTGATAACTCTCTCCCCCAAATATCAATCATGTTATTCTATATAATCTCTCTCTAAAATCGTTTCGATTTCCAGCGATTACTAGTGTATTCATATACGACAACATGCGGTGGTTTTCCAGATGATGAAATAGCATCAAGGACATTTAATACTTCGTTGCCGCATATTGGTGGATCATTCATGTGTTGTGTTGGTAGCGTGGAATATCAAGTCTTCATTTCATGAAAAGTTTTTATGCGGTTTATATAACGCATAAATTCCTTCGGCGGCGCTAATCCATATGAATCGAAATAAACAATTGCACGCGGATCAATCGAGTATGCAACCCAGTGGGTTCCGGGTCCGGTGCTGTTATCGAGATTAATAATACCGGTTTCAACGCTGGTTGGTTGTGCCGGTAACTGATCTTTCATAAAGACACCTCTGAAGTTTTTAATCGCAAGCTTTTTAGCAGCATCGAGTAAATCAAAATTGGACATTGGAACCATAGGTTCCTCAGTCAAAGACTCTCCAACTAGTAAACCGTTCCTGGGATTCTCAGACCTTTTCCGCTGTACCATGAATACGGAGTTCCTGGTAGTCTTAGACCCTTTCCCTTCTTTTTTTTTATACCCGCTCCCAGTTGCCTTCTTTAGTGCCATTCCTGCCGCGGTACCAATGGTTCCTAGCGCCGCCGCTTTAGCCACCGCTGGGGCCGCTGCCGCAATCAACGCTGGTAAGGCAGCTAAAAACGGGAATATACCACCTGATTTTTTCATGTCGCTGATCGCAGCTGCAGAGAGAGTGATCTGAACGCCTTTTTTATCCTTGAACGCATCATTGAAGTGTTTTAAGTGACGACTCGTCAGCGACAACTTATTCTGACCACCAGTCATCTGATTGTGTTTCAGCGTGATAGTGGTTCCGCATTTTTTAGCTGATTCCGATTGCAATTTCTTGAGTTGACCGGGAGTTAACGAACATTAAGATGACTGTATTTCATTTTACAATAACAGATTGATCTAATTGTTACATGGTTTCCACTGGTGCATCAATTACTCTCATTCTTCCGCCAACGCCTTCAAGTAGCATTGATTTATCGCTGAGAATGACAGCAACCGCTCTATAACCAACACCGCCAGGGGCTACACGAGCTCTAAAGTGTATATCAACGACGGATTGTCTTGTTAAGTCAAGATGTTCCAGCGAAAAGTAATAGATCGGATACAGATTCCTAAAATCCAACTGTGATATATGCAGACCAGTATCAACATTTTGATTGCGTGCCATATATGTCAACAACCGATGATACACGCGTGCTATTTGGTTGGCATCGTAATTCAGTTGTATATCCTCGGATGGTTCCTGTTGTCCGTTTCTTCTCAGCGAGACATCACTGACACCTAATCGATCAAATATCATATGACTGTGTTCTTGAGAGTTTAATCGATTTCTATTCTGTAGCGCAACAAATATATGACGCGGAGCTGAAACGCCCTGTTTTGATGCTAGGTTCCACGTAAATGTACCATTAACATCAGAATCCTTGGTATCTGTACTCGTTGTTAGCCAACGCAGCAACGATTTTCCCCCTTGATCCATAAATGATAGTAATCGTTCTTCTGTTATGATTGACGGAGTCAGTACTGGCATCCACAATGATAGGTTTGTTAAAATAACTTTACCGGCAGCAACACCAGCACCGCGCCAGATTTCACCATTGTCGGTACCCTTTCTCACGAGTACAACTGTATGCTTCGCTCCATAAATAACTTTTCGGACGTTTCTACAGAATCCAAATATATGATGTAGTGGAATCGCGCATGAAAACTGTCGACGCGGTATCTTCAACATTAATACACGTGTTGCAAATCCTAGGTTGTAATTATCATTAACGCTTTTTATAACATCAAAAGCAGCAGCTGGTCTTGCTTGGTGTTCAGGAGAAGCAGCATGTGGTTGTGGATCAGCTGCAGTATCCTGCGGTGTCCGTAATTTAAAATACTGAATGTGATCAGCGTGATCATTAATATCCTTTGAGAACATCATAGATGGACCAGCTGATCTTGTATAATCATCGGAATATCTCGCTTACCCGATAATTGTTGTGGCAACATCAACTTCACGTTCAATAGATTCAATTTCTCTTCCATCAATGAGATATCTTGCACTTTCAAATAGCGTCATGATACCATTATTGACAAAACCAACTCTGACATTTGGGTCATCTGCGTATGCTGTATTAGCGTCAACATTTGTTACAAGTTCTCCTTCTACTTCGATAAATGCTTCACAAGGCAAAAAGTATTTACTGGTATCATGAACTTGAAGTTCGATTCTTGATCGACTATTTGAATCTATTGCATGATAGGCATAAAATTGATAATCGCGTACGGAATCATCCTTGAGCACTGGGGCGTCCATATCAAACGCTGTATCAGGTGACCGTTTGAACATTTTATTCTATATTCATTGATCTAAATCATCGTCGACGTCGTCGTGGTTTTTTTAAGCCAATTCCCGCTATCATATTTGCTGTTATGTTATCCTGGTCACTTGCTGTCAACGACGGAGTCATCAGCGACGCTAGTTTTTGTTCTACTGCGTTATTTATAATTTTACTAACACTCGCAGGCATATCCGCTGTAGATGGCAGTGGTCCCAGTTTCCTTCGCAGCCGAACTAGCGCTATTAGTTTATCCTTCGCGGTTGAAAATGCTTTTCCGGCAAGATCTCCAACAGCACTAATACCCTTATCACGAATAACATCAATGGCTTTCATTGATAATTGTTTTGCTAGCGGCGTCACTTTTGGAGCCATTCTTGCAAATAACCCTGCAAATGTATCACCGAGACCATCACCATAGTACGCTTTATAAACTGGAAATTGTGAATTTACTACATAGATGCTGGTTGGTTTGTCATGGTTGTAGTGTATGATCATCTTATTTAAATGATATTTATCTAATGTGATGACCTCGTCATCGGATGAAAAATCCAAGGGATTTTCAGTCGCTGTGATAATCCGTAGGATTTTCCACTAATTCGTCAATGAAATATCGATATAGACCAATATCCATGGTACCGCCTTGAAATAACCGCCTGCAGATATCAGCTGCTTCATTAATTACCTCCGGTGAGTTATTTCCAGCTCGTTTTCCTCCGATGAGAACTTCTAATCGTGATATATCGCTGAGAATATTACCAGGACATTGAATTAAACCGCTACCTGAAATTTCACTCCCAGAAAATCCCTTCCCGGTTGATTCTTTAGTTGTATCAGTTGAATCAGCTTCTGCCATTATTCGTATTTCATCCGGATTTGGGTCGTCTGCTGTATAATCCGGTGGTGGTTGTGTGATACCTTTTACTGCGGGTAGAAAAGTATCAAAATCAGTTTGTAATTCTTTTTTGCTGGTTTAGTTTTACTGCGATTTGCTAAAAACACTTTATTCGCACAGGTGTCCCTGTCTCTTATAAATTTTCTAGACTTGTCGTCTTTTAAATAGTTATCTCTTATATTCTTCTTAAAACTATCTTTAGTAAATTTAACTAATTCAGAGTTTGATTTGATATCTCTAATTTCAGTTAACGCATCAGTCTTAAATATCTTTTCAGGTGAATATTCTTCTATTGCAACAGCGCCTTGTTGTTCTTGAAGTGGTTCAGGTGACGCGCTAACTTCTTGTTCAAGTCGTTCAGGCGGTGGAGATCTAATATCAATATCACCTAATCGTTCTATTTCTTCCTGAAGTTGTCGTTCTTGTTGTTCTTGTTTTCTTGCAGTAGTTATTATATCACCAGGAAGTGGTCTTAACGATTTTTTTGTTTGTTTGGTTCTTCTTGCTATTTTTTCAGTTTCTGTTGCTATTTTTTCAAGTTCACCAATCAGAGGTTTTTTCTTTTTTCCCCTGTCTCGGGAACATCCCCCCATATAGCACGCTCTACCTCTTTCGTTGCTGTGGTTATTGGTTTAAATAACTCTTCAGATCCCGCAGCAAAATCGGTCTGGAGACTCTGTCTGGCTTGTAGTTTATTCCTAACAGAGTCACGGATTGGTATAAATCTCTTAATTGCATCTAGTCGCTTACGAGCCAATCTAGTCGTTAATGATTCATTAACCATTATTTTCAATTGTTAAACAATTTTCCAATTTGAATCTAAAAAAAAATTACTACACTAAAACCGACCATCCGAAGGGGGATTTTCGTTTTGTTCAATTAACAATCTTATATTTCTGATTTTTGAATTAATCGTCCTTTTTATTTCGTATTCCTTCCCTAATTACTTTCTTATTTTTTCCACGATAGTAAATAACGGAACAAACTTACTGACGTCGTCACAGCATAGAAGGGAATCGCGAATTGAATTTTGAATTTGTTTAATCAGCGCATATTTTTTGGGTAGTACATACTTGTTATTGTTAGCACCGTATTCATTATCCTGGAAGTCGGACATAATTTGATCGTAGTTTAAACCATCAGATGTGTAAATCCCCTGAGATTTCAAATTTAAAATTTCGGATATGACCTCATTGATATTTTGAGAATTCATATTATTGATAATTATACACCTCTAATATGAAAAATATATTTCTCAGAGATGGACGTCATGCATAAACGAATTTAATTTTTTGTCCGGTCTTTTTTGAAATCGCAGATCGATAAATCCCCTCTGCAACGTTTAATATTGAGGGTCTACAAATATCGAAATATCTACCGGCGCTAGCTATTTATTGAAATACTATTTCTTCGTTATTTGTTGTATTAAAAGATCTTACAGGTCTCGATTTTTTCTCGTATTGTCCAGTCTTTCCTCGTTTCAAATTTTCACTTTGTGTAACAGCCTGCAGATTTGATAAAGAATTGTTCTTAGGATTGAAATCAATATGATCGATAACAAAACCATCCTTGACCAATCCATGGAAACATTCATACACGAAAAGATGGCAGTAATATTGCTCCTTCCCAGCGCCAAACATAAAATACCCTTGATTATTCACAGTACCAACTGGCTTCTTCAATCTGCAGTTTCTGACAATACCATTACTGGATGCCTCATAGTTTGCAATCACGGGATGCGGTCTGAATTCTTGGTTCATTTGTATACTAATACTATTTGTCTAATTAATTGTTTGGTTGAATGATAAGAATCTTCCGATGTAGTCTTGAGGAGTTCTTATAATTTTGTCATTGACACTATCACAGTCATTGATGGAGTTTTTGATTTTCTTATCATAATAACGCTTCAACTCTCTGAATCGCTTACCACCGCAACTGAGACACAACTGCGATTTTCCTCTAACCCCAACCCCACATCATATGCAGGGTAACGGGCCAAGGCTTCCACGTCGAAAACTTTGCATATGATACCCACAGAACTCCTTTCTACATGATTTGTTACACGGGGTCACTGATCCTGTCATAAGCCATTTGCAATGATTCATTATATCAAATCTTTCTATTTAAATACTTGTTTTAATTATAGCATGAATGAATGCGAGAGATTATCAAAAATTACGCCTTTGAAAAATGCTAAATTCAATCTCGATAGAATTTTTGATACACCAAAGAGTAAAATTCGTGATAGAACCATGTTGGGTAAAATCAGCGACTGTTTTAATGAATTTAAGCGTGATGGAGCATCTCACTATTGGTCAACATTTCGAATCGATGGTGAAGTTGATGCTACCATGAACGATAAAAACGCAGCAGTGATAATCTCACATCTTGGGCGAAAAAGGTATTTTTTTAGAGTGAAATTTATTATCCGTTCAGACACTGGAGATTGGATTATTCGTGATAAATTTGAACCCATCTTGAAGGATAAAAGAACCGTCGTTGTGAGTCAAGATTCCAAACCAGGAATTCTGACTGGGATTGATAAACCGTACTACGAGAGATCTTATCCTGTAACAGCAGTTGTTTATGGGATATATCCGTTAAATGATAAACCGAGTATTGAAAAACTAGCACCTATGAAACTGTCGTCGTTGAAATGTGTAGCAGAACGAATAATAGAACACTTCACAAATGCATCCCGGGGGAACAAACTGACTGATCTAAGACGTAAAAAATAACCGAATGGGAATTAACAGTTAGGAAGAAAGGAGCAACGATCCAGGATATAGCTAAATTAGAAAAATCATTAAGATTCCCTTATAACCGTATCGACGATAACAAGAGAAGTATTATACGAATCGAAATATAAATCACAAGGAACTCCAATAAAAATTATTGATCATAACGAACACGCGTGGACACCTGCGGTAACAGTATTTCCACGAGATAGAACCATAAAATATATACCCGTGGAATTCTCGGGAGAAGAATTCTCTGAAGAGAAACTATTCGATGCTATTCATCAGCTGAGTAAAAACGATCCTGTGTCAGTGTGGTTACTTAACTCCGAGGGCAGATTCGATCAATTTATACGACCCAACGGAGAATTATACCGCACTGAAGCCCTCCATGAGGCAATGAAGATACTAGCTAGTAGTTTCTCGGAGAGTTTCGACGACGAACAATTACTAACAATCTGTTTTACAATTCCTTAGGTTGCAGCTCATTTTGCGAGAAAGAAAAACACGTGGAAACCAACACGAGCTGAATTTCTATCAGATGTCAGATCAAGCTGCATCGAATACAACCACGGCGGATTATGGAATACAAAATACGACCGTGAAAATATTATTTCAGTTGCTATAGTCGCATGTTATCCGGCGAGTTTTCTCGGGTACGGAGAATGCGCTGAATACTTCAAGCGATTTGGACATCCCACACACGACATGGCCCGTGTTGCGATTAATGGACCACTGGCTGATTTTGATTTAACCGGATTCGCTCCCGTAGTATCATTTGAATTGGCTAAAGGACTTCATCCGTGCTGTTATGTTTGGATTGGTAGACATATGTCTGTGAAACACTGGATGCCAATAGTGTTACTACGGTATATGATTGATTGTAGAATGCTAATATCGTTAATTGTCAGTGAAGTGATTATATCATATCGAGCTCAGACTGAAGTCTGGTTACCACAACCCAATCTAGATAGTATAATCAGCGAACAACGAAAACAACTTCCCGATCTTGACGAAGAAAATATCGTGAAATGGTCCAGACAGTTATTTGAAATCAGAAACAAAGAAGACCTTCGGATACACGAAAACAGAATATTGAAGTTGATATTCCAGGACAGCGTGAAAAGCAGAATTTAGTGTTAAATGATATTGTGCTGGTTGATATCAGCGGTGTCATATGCATTGCGTGCTGATAAATCCCCGTGGACGCTAGGTTACACAGCGACGATACATTCTTCACAGGGATTGACTATATCAGATACGATTGTTTGGATGGTGGATAATCACATCGAGTGGTCAGATTTAGTTTATCTCGCAGTGCCCAGAGTACGAAGAATAAATCAGCTTCGAAGAGTTGTCCTGACAGAGTCAGAAGATGATAATGACACTACAATAAGTGATATTGTCAACATTGACTCTGTCAAGGACATAATCAGAAAAAAACTATCTGGTTATAAACAGCAGGATAAAAAAAATAACAGAGAATTTGATATTGATGCTGAATTAATAATTACGCTGAAGCAACAACAGAATAATCAATGCGCGAGTTGCAATTGTATAATGCTTTGGTGTTGGTCTGATAAGGATACTCGACAATTTACCGTGGATAGAAAGAATAGCAGCATTGGTCATACTAGAGATAATGTGATGTCAGCATTGTCTTGAGTGCAACAGACGAAGAGGTGCTAGTTAAGACCACGCGGTGGTAATTGAGTATCCTCCGGTATCACTTGTAGTTGTTGTCGAGTAAAACCTCGCTGAGGAGCGGTCAAATCCAATCTATAGATTGCTGGTCTACCCGTAGATCGTGTTATGCCGGATATTTTATGCGCAGTAACACTCCAAATAGGATCAGTAGCTCTTTTTGTGCCACCTTCGAGTTCTCCTGGTTCATATAAATATCTCACAGTGACATTACCGAGTATTGGTTCTTTGAAATCTTTTTGTGGGGTTTTAGGTATATACTTCTTTTTAATGGCGTTGTTAGGTTTCATGTTGATTGTTCGAGTAATCTCGTTATTCAGCGCGGTAATCACAGCTGGTAATCTCTTGACACATTCACGGGATCGTTTGTCCTGAATAAATTCCTTCGCGTATTGATATTCAAATAACCGCTCAGCAAGTGTCCGATTAAATCTTTCAACAATTGCCTGATCACGATGTAGTGCAAGTATGTCCTCATCTGATGGCAACATTATGATCCTTCATTGTTGATAATACTACACCCTGAAATTCCTTGCCAGGATCAACTTGTAATAGATTTGGCCAGCGCAGAGGACCTCTTCGATAAATCCTTTGAAACGCAGAAGCCACTTCAGTTGATGATTTTGTCTTTAGCGGTTCTGCTTGTTTGTATCGACGCGCAACATCAAATACAGTTAACGCGTATTTGTAACCACCATCATGTGGCAAAAATAATAAATCAGCTTGATGAACTTCATTAGGAACGGTCACATCAAAATGCGAGTAGTTAACTTGTTTAGGCGGTGGTAGATAAATTTGCCATATCGAATGTTTGGATAACCAATCCGCTGCAGTGGTATATTTCACCTTCGCAGCGCTAGCAAGTTAACCGATTGCTGCTTTGCCCCTCCAGTATCCTTTTGGAGAATAATAAATAGATTCCATGTTGTTATTATTAATTACCGGCACCTAACATCAATTTACCTTTCATCGCTGTATTGACTAACCATGAAGCCAATTTTTCTTTGAAGAATTTATCAGTGATAGAATTTAACGCGTGAATCAATTTTACATCTGCGAGATGTCTATGTTGCAGATTACTGCTTTTGTAAGCAACATCATGAGCATGACACGCCTTATCAATGGCGTTTATTGGTTCTTCGCCACGTCGAGGTTGGTTTTGATCATCGAGTCTGATATCGAGTCTAGTGCCGGGTCCACAATAACTATATCCTGGAAGGTGTTTTTCTCCTGGATGCTTCGCCCATGGTGTTCCCGGGAGTTTAGCTAGTTTGGCTGCGATATCACCTCCTCGTTTTTTTTTTAAATCCTTAGCAATAAATCTAAATTTTTTTGTACTACATTGTACACACTTACCGGAAAGTGCTGATTGGTTATTGCTAGTTGTAATCGTCGTCAAGTCATCTGTGCCAGTACGTTTTTTACACTTCACACAATATAGATCCATAATTTATTTATAATAACATGAATGTAATTGATTATTCAGCTACCCGACGACGGGAACCTATTAAACACCATGCGATGTTGCCGAATTTAATTAGAATGATTATAATCGGACCATCCGGATGTGGCAAAACACAATTGTTACGTAATTTGATAACGAGATGGATGAAATGGGATAAATTGTATTTAGTAGCTCCGAGTGTAGACGATCAGAGATGTTATGAAGTGTTAAAGGATTACAACGAAAGAGCAATAGCAATCAATGGCGATGGTATTATTGAGTTTATAACCGATATCGAAGAAGCACCGAGTATTGATGATATCGATGGCAGTATTAACAATTTGGTCGTATACGACGATGTGATGTTAGATAATCAAAAGAATCCTGCTAGGATATTTTCCCGAGTCAGGCATAAAAACACTGACGTGATATATGTCACTCAACGGTACACTCAAATTCCGAAGGTGATCAGAGATAACTGCAATTTATTGTGTGTGTTTAACGGAGTTGATACTCATACACTACGAAATATTTGGCAAACTTGGTGCTGCGGTGATATGGATCATAATCGATTTAGAAATATCTTTAGTCACGCTCAGTCAATCCAACATGGATTTGTGACAATAAATTTAGCAGATCCTCGGACGCGATATCGTGCCGGACTTGATAAAATATTTGGTTAAATCGTTTACTGGATCTCGTAAAATATTTAGTTAACCCATAGCAGCAGAGGGGGCGGCGACAAGAAAATTGGCGTCTTTGTTGTCGCCAAATAGAAACCTCAGTTTGTCAAATTGACCCTTTTTCGAGGAAACCTCAGTTTACCGAATCGACATTTTTTTTTCTTTTCGATTTACGTGGAAGCCTCAGTTTGTCAAATCGACCCTTCTATCAAGCATTTTCGAAGTCTCAGTTTGTCAAATAGACGCTTCTATAAAATATTTACGAGCAGGAATCCTCGTTGACGCCAAATCTTTTGTCTGATAGAATTTTCATCGTAAAATATTTGGTTAAATCATAACAGCAGAGGGAGGCGAAGAAAATGTCAAGAAAATTGGCGTCTTTTTTCTTACCAAATAGAAACCTCAATTTGTCAAATCGACACTTCTATTAAGCATTTTCGAGGAAGCCTCAGTTTACCAAATCGACATTTTTTTTTTCGATTTACATGGAAGCCTCAGTTTGTCAAATAGACCCTTCTATCAAGCATTTTCGAAGTCTCAGTTTGTCAAATAGATGCTTCTATAAAATATTTAAGAGCAGGAAGCCTCGTTGACGCAAAATCTCTTGTCTAATTCGCCCCCTCTGCTGCTACACGAATTAGGGATTTTTTTTATAACGAACTATACTAGCAATACTAATTAAATAAAATAAAACTATTACGTTAATGGTGGTGGTCTGTAAATATACGACTGTATAATATTGTTTTTAAGTTAGAAATAGATAAATAGATGTATTTACGTTTGGTTGGCATTGTTTACTAAAAGCATATATGTCTATATTTTATGACACTATGTCATTATTTTAGGTCAGAAATAGATTTGAATATGTGTATAAGTTTATTTTGCATTGTTTACTTAAAGTATATATGTCTGTATTTTGTGTATTCCGTATCCTGATGTAAGTTATTTTTTATCCACAGCCGGCCATAAACCCGACTATTATGGCATTGTGAAGACGGAAGGTATGTTGGTCGTCGTAGACATGGATGCGTGGAATCTTCATATTTACAATGGTCATGACGGTAAACTGATTACATCACACAGACTGGATCACCCTCCCATTGATGTCTGTCTTATTAGCAAGAATGAAGTAGCTGTGTGTCTGGGTGACGGTCCGGTTGTAATCCTGTCATTGAAATCGATAGATGACATAAAACGCGTCAAAAATTTAGAGACAGGATTTAGTTTTTGTTTTTCATTGGCAAAATGGAATTCAGACAAATTCATTGTCAGCGGTCAGAAAGACGGCATGTTGTGTTGGGGAATTATATCGATTAGAGATGGACGTATGGACTCAACTCACGACATCTGTGAAGGGGGTGGGACTCGCATTGCCGTCAAAGATAACACCGTGTACATCTCGTGTCAGACTTATGACTACATTGCTAAAGGAGTTTATGTTTATGATATCTTGAATCCAAAAACAAAAAAGTTTCTGTATCAACACCAGGAATTAAAATCACCATGGTCAATAATGGCTGACAGGGATTATGTGTACGTGTGTGGCATGGACTCGAACAGAATTCATCAGCTGACAGACAGTGGTCAGCTAGTGACAATACACAGAGTGTCATCAAGACTGTTTGGAATATTCTATGATGACCATCACGGATTGCTTTACACCACAAGCAAGAAAAGTAACGTGATAACTGTTTACAAAATGGAATCTTTACATCAACCAGGTAATTCTTTTTATTTTACATTTTCCACAACGAAAACTTCATTTATTTACATTTCCTAATTCACATTTTTGCCCCAAAATATGATTTATGAATATTATGGTCATAACTTTATTGTAAGACAAACATGTATAACAGATTTAAAATAAAATAAAAATGGAATACATATTATTTTATTATTTTGGAAATTTCAAAATATTCATTTCGTCGTGCATGGTCATATGTATCGATTTATAAGATAAATAAAATATGTTTGTTATTTTAAATATTATTACAAATTATATTATAATCATTTCTATTCATTAACGATTATTCCGTCGTCTGCTCGTTGGTTGTGACTACATAGTTTTCATATAAAAATATTAAATCTGTATGGACTATCAAAATGGCTGCTTATCTGCAAACTCGCATCATCACCAGTTCGGGGCAATGCATATTTTTCCCAGAAGGTGGCGCTTTCATTGATAAATCTTTGCACACGACCTGTCATTGCACGCGAGACATGCACGCGACCGGATCTCGTTCAGCGTCTAAAATTCCCACGTATTTTGTGTTGAGATCATTCATGTTGATGGAGCGGTTCTGTGATGATTTTTCAAGGTGGATTGATCAATGAAAAAACTCAAATCGAATAACAAGTTACCTGGACAGTTAAGTTTTAAAAAAAATTATAAATACCATTTTGGATATTCTATGGTATGTTATATAATGCGCGCTATATTTACCACGATCTGTTCACGTTTTCGTTGAAGGATGCAATGATATTGCAAACCGAAACAGACGAGGTTGAAAATGGAGGTAGGGCATTGATGAATGAATATGGCGAAAGATTACAGAAATAATATTGTCAAGTAATATTGTAAAATATCGGCCGACATTTTTATTAAAATTTAAAAGTTGGATGTGGAAGTAATCACAGGTGCTCGACGCGAGCTTGATGTGAAGAAAAACATAATGATCCAAAGAAAAAAAAAATTAGAGTGGGAGTGACAAAGCAGGGGTACTGCCACAACTTGTGGCACAAGGATTTATATTGCTTACAATTTGCCCATAAATTCTACATGCACTGTATCATATTATGACCTAAGTTAATAGTAATATATACTATGTGATTCATATGTAAACTATAAGCAACAATTAAGTCCTTGTGGGTATCTGGATAGAACTAATTTCAATAATTTTAAACAAATCAAACTGTACATCAGTTTGGAACAGAGTTCAGAAAGGTTGGAGACCAGACATAACTTAGTAGCTTTATATAACAATTGACTTATATAAGGTATATTTTTTTCTAGCACATTATATACCCAGACCTAGCTTAACAGTCTTGATATCTCCATACTTTATCTGGGATATTCCAGTTGCAGTCAGTGGTCAGTATATCTGTCCATCCTTCTATGACAAATCTAGTCATAATTAATTATTCACAATACTTGAAGAATTTAAATGAATCTTTTTACATTTGAAGGTTAGATAAATGGTTGATTTCAGGAAAGGTTTAACCCTGAAACTGACTACTGGATAATTTAATTTGATGGGCAATGCCTAGAAAATACCCACCCCCACCCCCTGAAACACTCCGAATGTGATTTTGTTTTACCTTTTGGTAGGAAATGTATTGAAAATTCATTGAAGAAAAAAATTGTATGAATTTTTTTTAATTGAACTGCAGAGGACTTTCTTTGATTTCAGTGTTCCAAATGTGAGATGGTGTGATAATGATAATGTAAATTTGTTTGCCAGGAAAGCATGCAACTTTTATTGCTTCCCACCACACACACCCCTTTTAGATAGGGATGTATACCATGTGTTCCAATGTGTCCATCTATTCACAGAGCACATACAAGAAATGGATATCTATTTTATAAGTATACTACTAGCCATTGTTGGAAATTATTCCCTGGAAGTGGCAGTTTATACTTTTCTTATTGTTAACACTGGAGAGCATGTTATTTTCAGTAATTTCAATAAGCAATTATTGAACTGGGCCATAAAATGCATTCCTTATTCTGACAATTTACAATAAACAAATAGAAGAGTCCTGTATAACCTCAAATTTGGCAGACCAGGAACATTTTATTGGTGCCTGTCCACTGTGTCCAGTCATTAGATGACTAAAATCACATCAAACCAGGAATTCCAAACTTGGACAGAAAGAGGAACCTTTAGGTTTGGCTTCTTCACTTTTGTAATTTCTACAAGGTTTGATTTTTAAAGATAATATAATCCTAGCTATTATTAAAAGAAAACAATATATTATATAATTAAATAAGTAATGCTAAACGTTAAAGTGATTAAACTTAAAATTATTTTAAGAAATTTTAATTCTCTCATTTTGGCATGGGTCATAGATGTAATTTGTGATGTAAAAGATACAGCTTGGCTTGCTTGCTCGTTTTATCATTTTTACTTCCTAGACATAAAAAAGCATATACTATATAGACATCTTTGACAAGATTCAGTATATTTTTTTGATCAACTATTGCCTTAGATGGTACCGGATTTTCATAATTACCAGATGTAAATTAATTGTAGTACAGGAAAGTAGTACATGTATTAAGGTATGCCAACATATCTCAGTATTGCACATGTTGCAATAAAACCTTCCCATCTTTCAGAAACATAGTAAGTGTAGGGCATAATCTTATTAGTACTTGTTGAGTCTGCTATATAACAGTAGATCTATGTTTTAATCGTATTTGATATTTAAAAGTTATGGTTTAATTTTCATTGGCGCAATTGGACACCAATAAATTGTGTATGATGAGTTTTATTGGCAAAATATTTGTTTATGTTGCAGACATGGATAACAATGATATAGCTTGAACACTCTGGTTTAGCTCTCATAAGTTTTAGGTCCATATTTTGCTTGTAAAATCTGCATCATTGTTGATAATATACATGTATATCTACATAACTAATCCATTATATGAACAGGTGTTCCAATAGAAATTTTGAAAATGGATGATCCATCCATCTTTTTGTGGTCCATATTTTTCTTGCAAAATCTGTATCATTGTTGATAATATACATGTATATCTAAATAACTAATCAATTATATGAACAGGTGTTCCAATAGAAATTTTGAAAATGGATGACAGATCCATCCAACTTTTTGAAGAGGCTCTAAAAGATGGAATGGAAACTGTGCACCGTATACGTATTATGGTTGTTGGACACATGGGTGTAGGCAAGACGACCCTAGTCAAGCGTCTTCTTGGAGAGGAGGTAAACATTTCCGAGAGACATAGTACAGAGGGCATTGATGTATATGTCCATTGCTGCGATGTTTCGTTGTCAACCCATGAATGGACAAGGCGAACAAAAGGTATGTGGGCATACATACTCATTAATGATCTACCTCTCCGAATTTATGCAAATTAAACAAGGTGAAATGTGTCACATTAAACTGTTTTGTGTTCATCCATCTTTATTTCACTTCTTTACAATAGCAATGTTTTCCACTATCTAATGTTACCAAATTTTGTAAGTAGTTTGCATTCTGGGCAAGGAACAGACCTAATTTGTCACAGGGCTAACATAATGGCACTTTACACACAGAAATGAAATAAATAACTGTTCCTCATCATTCACTACTTTCACATATACACAGCAAGGTGGAGATTTTAAGTCTTGATATTTAACTTTTACTACAAGTATTTGGTATGTTAGCACATTGCGTATGTTGTTGTATTTAATTATTGTACTTTTAATATTTGCTTTTTCCTTCTTCATGCACCACAAATCAATATACTGTGTGCATCCTGTATGCACCTTTTGGCTTTTAGTCACCCTTTGTTGTATGCTAACTTGCTTTGTAACATAACTCCATGGTGAGTGGTATTGGTATTAACACCATATAAGCCATTAACCAGGCAGCCTTGGTAGAATTGCCTGGGGGTTCAGGTTAGAAGGATTGTATGTGCTCATTTTTGTGTCCATAAACGTATTCATATTTCGGTTATCATTCTCAACCATGGCTATACAAAATCAGTTTAATAGTCGATTAGCCCACGGCTGGTAAATTTTCTATTAGTTTTCATAATTTAACTAGTGTAATGGCTGGTTAATCTTGTTATGTGTTAAATTGCTTTGTGGCAAGGGTTCAGTAAGAATGAACAGGACAAGAAAATTTATGTATATATTAGTAATTCTGTCAGCAACGAAATTTGTTAAATCCTCAGCCTGTGGCTAACCTAAAGACCAAATAATATTTTAAGATTATATTGGTATTATTATTAGTAGTAGTATTAAAATAGAGCTCAGAGATTATATCTGCCATCAAATCTAGAACATCCTTCCTCAACCCGGTTTCTGTGTCCACAACATTTATAGTACTGTACACCAATAAATTAAATATGGACATCTCATTTGAAGAAAGCAAAAAAATGGATGAGGGCATTCGCTTGAATACGAAAATACACCAAGTAAAGAAATATGTTTAGTATGGGTGTGCTCTTTCTCTAACTAGCAAAGCAATTAAGTAATCAGCTGGCATACAAAAGTTTGACAACACAAATTTCTTGGAGATGGAACGACTGTTTAAGGAAATATTGGATTCACGGTCTTGTCATACCTTATCCAAAAGGTCTAAATCCAAAAGTTTTTTGGGGGGGTTAGGGGGCATCATGTCGTGATGTATGCATCATCTATCAACCACGTCTTTACCAGGAAACCATGTTGAAAAAGATTACTTTTTTCATTGTTTTGATCTTTTGTTTATAAATGAAGTTGCCTGATTCCATTTTTTATGGGATATCCTGGGTGGGCATCCACTCTATCCTTTGTAACTTTGATGTGAAATTTCTTTTCAAAGTGCCCAAGTGTGGTTTGTAGTGGGATTTCCAAGGGTAAATCTGATATATGTAGTTCTTCTGTTTTCTTCTTGACTTTTCTCATGATGGTTGCTGGTTCATTAACTATAGCTATTTCTCCTCCTATTGATATATTTCCCTTGTTGTATTAAAGTTTCATTTTTTACAGGTTTCAATATACATGTATATTCTCTGACTTCTTTCCTATTTAACCCTTCTGCTAATTTGGTGAAGGTTCTGTTTCTTACATCTAATGCAACCATTGCCGATGACATTGTAGGTCATATTTCTACTAACATTGCAAACAGTTCACTATGTAACAATTTATAACAACATTGTAAAACTTGTCCTCACTTATCTCTATTCTTTTAGTGTAGTAGTACTTTTTCAGCTCTGACAATTGCCAATTTCGCACCATTATCCTTCTGTACGTGCAGCACGTTTATCACAATTTGCTCTTTGTCCAAAGCGGTATTTCAGTATTATATATGTATTATCTTTCTGTTCTGTCTTTGCATATTTGCACAGATTTCTTTACTGCTTTCAAACTTTGTAGTCCTGTACATGTATGACTTTGAAGAGGAAAAATATGCAAAACTGAAATTCGCTCAAACTTTTTATATAATTTGCTATATGTATATGTCTCATTTACTGAAAATTTGAACCTTTCATTTTTAATCGTTACAAAAATATATATTTTTAAAAAACCAATCGTTTCTCTCTATCCGTCTTAAATAAAACAACATACTCCTGCCCTTAGATATTGCAGTTGCAACGTCATTTGAGACGTACACACTGGCATTGTGTTGATAATGAATTATTGAGAACTCGCATAGGGAGAAGCATTCTAAGTACTAATTCTGAGATGTCGCCACATGGTTGTTAAGGCTTTATTTATTGTTATCTTTCTTCAACTTAATAACTTATTAAATGTGTAAAATTTGTAACTTTTCGACTTTTCCATTTGATCAAGTCGATTTCTCAATTTAACGAAATAGAAGTGGTATCGGTCCCTTTTGCTCTGCTCTTCAAATCATTAGATACATTTCAATTGGAAAAAATAGAGCAGGTGTAAGCATGATGTGATGTCTGCAGTGTTATATATGAAAAGGTTCCAACCTAATAATGAGTGATACTTGAACTCGATAAAAAGCATAATTGACGCATACTCAGGAAATGCGGTCACTACTGAGTTCAACATTGTTTATTATATTTCTTTTTATTTGTTAGTGTTTTTAATTTTATTATTTCTCAATTAAACAAACTACTTAAAGTTGAACAAGAAGTTTTAAAAATATTTAACTTCTAATTGTGAATACAAAATAATCAGGTTTACGTTATTTTATAATATATAACAACAAGTGAGATAACGTTACCTTAAATACATATTTTAACTGCTAGACGTACTTGGGACAAATGAGAAAGTCAGTTTCAGCAACATATTTAAAGGTCACGTTTAAATCCTAGAGAAAACTGAAATAATATTTCACATGGTCCTAATCAGCAAGTTTAAAGGATCAGCCAGATATCTGGGCCGAATCAGTCAGCAATTTATATCGTGTTTGAGAGTAATTACCACATTAATGAATAATGTTAGTATAATATTTGTATCAATCAAGAAAGTAAACAGCAACATTTGTTTAAATTTTTATATCAAAGTGTTCCGGTATGAGTTTTAAGAAATGTAACAAGATTATATGAACACAGACTTTCAGTTATAAGTGAGTTACTTTTTTATCGACATTACCCAAACAAGATGAATGCAGCATATCTAAAAAAATTATTCAACAATGCACAAACACTTACTTCTTCGTTTTTAAACATATCTCACAAGTGAAATATTCTAGTTGTTTTTCTTTTGTTTTTCTTTTGTTTTTCCTGTCTGACTTTGTTTCAGTTTCCCTTTCGAAACGTTTTCGAGTTGGATAGGTATGGCGTTTGCTTCCTTGTACAGGAGAGCCAATATCTGATAATTAGATACATCATTTGTGTATTCAAATAATGCGGTAACCACCACGTGGCAACATCTTTGTTATAACAGTGAATTTCTATCTTATAAATAATTTATTTAATTCATAGATAAACATTAAATAGGTTTTCTGGGTGACAAGTTTTGGGATGACTTTTGCAACTATTTGGGGCGACGTATCCAGATACGTTCTGACTAGTTCTCCCAGGGTGAGTTTTCAAAGGGGCGAGTTTTTTTTGAACACTCATTAAAATATAAATTCTAAATGTACATTTTCTTATCTTGTTTTTTATTTGTTTGGTCCCTCATAGCGAGTACCCCCATAGTAAAATGTATGTTGTTTCTGTTTTGTAAAAATTCAAAAATAATTTTGAAATGGGGTTTAGTAGTATAGTACACTTACGTATTCAAGTGTAACATTAGCTCTACAACCCGGAGCTGACCTATTATATGAATAGTCTAAGCCTTGCCAGGTGTTTGCTTTGTTAAATTGCATGCTATCCATGTATTTCTGTTTGGACTGGTTAGACAGTCAAATCATAATACGGAATAACCTATCTAAAGAAACATTACTAGTGTCTACTAGGGAGGTCAAGGCTAGCTTGTGGTGATGGCATGTGGCTCCTCTGTCCAACCACTTCCACCACAATGCCATTCTATCTTTCCCATACTGGTTTTCCTTATCTAATTATGCTATAGTGCTTGCAATAAGTGTAAAAGAAAACTGAAAATAAAACACGAAACAAGTAGAAATAAAAAACTAAGGAGCATTTTGTTGCAGGTGTGTATGTACTGCATAATTTACTAGCTCATATATTTAGTAATATGTGATTGTACTCCCATGTTCATGTTTTAAACATGTTCTTTTTAAAGTGGCCTTCCCTTTGGGGAGATATGTTTGCCTTGTAGCATAGGTATCACCATTATTCGCTCCTTACTCGGTAGTCACACACAAGCACACACACACAATTGTTCATACACAGATGTACTAGCAGCACCTTGAAATCTTCAAAGAAATTTATCTAATTTCTATCCGATGATAATCTCCACCTCTGCCAATTGGTAACTTCTTTAAATCAATTGAACTACATCTTCCAGCTCTCTGTTACAATAAATGTTGGTAATTTGGGGTTTGCAGCTTTGATAACTTGCACTAGATCATAAGATGTGTAGACCAATTCACTATCTGATGACAAACTTCCCATCTGAATGTTTCTTTGGACAGGTCCGGACATTTTAGTCCTTGTCTATGAGGATTGACTTGTCTCTCTCGATTCAGAGAGAATATTGTCATCACCTTTTCCAATATCCTCAACAGTTCTATGATTTAATTTTTTACAAGCTGATTTGCAGCTTATCTGCAATGCCCATAGGTGTTTTCAAATTTGGATAGTACCTTCTTTTCCATTGCTTTCATATTTTTAGCTAAGTCCACATCCAGTGTAGGTTGTTTTAATATACTATTAGGAATGGCCTTAGCGAATTTGTGGCTCGATTTGGATCATTTGGCACATCATTCTGGATTTGTGCACCGTTTCCCCTGTGGTCACTGCATTTGGAAATAAACATTTCAATAAGTTAAGTTAACATTTTCTCTCATCATTAATTATTAATGCACAGGGTCCTAGTGAGCATTTCTTTATCTCTAGCCCAAGTATAACACTAGTGTCATTAATACAGGCAGATAATGTTTCCCTCAGATTTGATGAACAACTCTGATAACCCAATACATCTGCTGTAGCAGGCATCATAGTGATCCATTGTAGCTGTAGGGAAGTAAGACTGTTACTAATGTCAACTAAATACTAAGCAAAATGGTTGTCTATTAAATGATATTGCATCCACCATCATTGTACTCATTTACAATTAACATTTTTTAACAAAACCAAAATCTAATATAAAACAATTTTATTAGATATTTATGATTTTATTGTTGTGTTTTTTTTGTGTGTGATGTTTTAGGGTTTAGAAATTTACATGCATATATTCATTGTATTGAAAAATGTTTACCTTTTGGTGAGATATTTTAATGGGCAAAGAATTCTATCCTGTTATTATCAAAATAATGAGAATGCGGTATATTTTATTTAACTCTGTTATTTTGAATTTGAGAAAATTTTGTGAGTTTATGTCAGCGAGTCTCTGAAATATTCTGAAAATTCCTGAGTTTCATAAGTGAAGAGTCTAGGACTCCTTATCCTACACTTTTGTTGAGAGGAATTCATTTTTGGTTTATATTGTGTTATATTTTCTGCTCAGATCATTGAGGCCTGCCAGGGTTAAAGTTTACTTGAATCAAGATTTACTTTAATAAGTAAGTGTGACAGACACTGGCTATAGTTCAATTTGTAATGACCTTTGCAATTCATAATCAATGTTTAGCAGTGTTTTTTAAGGTAAAGTGTTGCATTTTATTTTACGGAAAGTTATTGTTAAAACTTGTGATATCATATTTGGTTACTTAAGTCACCATGACTTACATTTCAAGCTTTTAAATCATGATTTTATTGTTATTTTCATCATTATGTTTAATGTTATTTTCATCATTGTGTTTAATATTATGTTCATTATTATTCATGTTATTTCCATCATGATATCTAATGTCATTTTCATCATTATATTTCATGTTATACCCATCACTATATTTCATATACATATATTAGGTCAGAGGGTGAGGTGATTTAGAATGAAAGGGGTTGCAAATGCCTTTATATATTTCTTGTTTAAGAAATTCAAAAACATACCATGGTCACATGCACTTGACTTATGCTGTGGATAAATAAAGCACCTACCTACCCTAATTTTAAAACCAGTGCTATAGAAAACACATTTTTTGCACCTTAATTTAGACTGCCAGTAAATTGCAGCAATCGGTTACTTTAGTTTGAAGCTACAGTGGCTGACGGGGGTATGGTGGTATGATCTTTATGAAGAGAGTGCCATTGAACTGCTGTACAATATGGCAACCACAGTAAATATATTGAAATGGTTCTAAGATAGCACTGTTCTGTTTTGTAATTAATATTGGGTTGGAATTTTAGTGAAGAACATATCCACGGTTTTCCTCATTGGTTTTATTGGCTTGTATACAACTTGGCCATACTTCAGATGTGCACCATTGTCTAAGACTTAGATCCATCTAGTCATTTGCACTTCCTGGACTCCACTGGTAAATTGTAAGAATAGATCAGATAACTGCTAATAGTGTACTTTAGATTAATTCAGGCCGATTTTTTTTTTCAAAGGGAGCAGTAATTTTAGTAAGAAAGAGTAGACTAACAAATTGTTCCCCATCTTTTCTTTAATTTTTGATTCGCGGCAGTCATAAAAAAGGTGGAAAACAATTTGTTGGTCAACTAATAGACATGAATATAAAACATCTTGAGAAGATTTCAGCACAGGATGTTTTTCGTTTCTTCTAAATAGCACAGGTTTGTGGATTTCACTATATACACACTGACAGACTCTAGTCCAACATACATACCTGGCCTCACCCATGTGTACACACAAGCAAGATACGTATGCTCCTATTCTTACAATCTTTTATTCATTATTACCACTATGAAAACAAAGTCATATGCACAGCGTTCTGTTACCAGTGCCCAATTCACTAGGGCCTAACCGGAAATCGCCTCGGACATTCGCTTCGGCTGAATATCCAGGTTTTTGGTACTATTCAGAAGTATTCGCCTCCGCCGATAATACGCTCACGAATGGTTACAAGTAAAATAATTCAGTAAATATCGAACTTTAATTTTTTTTTTCTTAATACATAATAATTTTAGTTAATAGCAAAAATGTTCATCTTATAGGCGATATATACGGTATACGGTACACGAAACGTTTAAGCTTCGCATATAATAGTGACACAAACCACACAAACGGTACTCTCCGGAGTCGCACCAACTACTCGGTTTGTGCCCGGATCCGGCAAATAGTACATGCAAATACTCTGATTCGGTACTCTGCGAAAATTGTCTTCTCGGTTAGGCCCTACAATTCACCTTTTTTAAATGCAAGAACAAATGTAACGACTTAATAATGTTTCCTACTTTAAATATGTTAAGCATTTTTTTTTTTAGAAATTGTGAATACTGGACTTCATTTTATATTTTCATATCAGACCAACTATTTTTTGTGTCCTCGCCCCAATTTACTCCAGATTGGAAACTTATCCTGCCTTTTTGCAAAGGTTTAAGTGATACAAGTGATGTGCTAATGGGTTAAATGAATCTTCGAAAGGTGGTCAAAATCTTTGTCAATGATCATTGATTCAAATACATTAGGCATTTGTATGTGTGTAGTGGGCAGAAGACTGGAAGTTACCAATACCTAATAAATGTATACATATTTCATGAATTGATAGTACATGTATAAATTAATTGCCAAATATAACAAATCTTGCATTATAATTATATTAAGTAAATATTGATGCATTTAATTGATGCCTCTGCCATGGAGGTATTGTCAAGACATTTGGTGGTGAGTAGCCTGGTATTTACTCCTGAACTGCAGCACTTGATCTTGTAGTTGTACCATAACATTTAGTGGGGAAACAAAATATTGTATGTATTGTATTATGCTTTCTAATTTCATTATAACTTGATACCCTGATGTAAAGTATAATTTAGCTGTATTCAGTGTTCCTAACGTTTTCAGATTCAGAACAGGATTATAAACTGCAGCGCCTTGTCAAGGTTCTAAGTGAGAATTACCAAACAAGGGGAAGGGAAGTTGATTCGGAACTTGATGCAAGCTCTAATCAAAGGGAGACAACTGATGGCAATCCTTTGAGCCATGTTGCTGACGATAACAAGAATACAGAAGTACCATATCGCCGTTCTCAACAGCAGAACATTGGCAAAAATCTTTCATCTACAGCTAGTCTACAAAATGAATCGTCTTCCACTGTAGTTCAGGGAAGTCTCACTCAGTCTGAAACAAACGCAATACCTGGATCAGAGCTTGGAAAAAATGTTGCCACTGAAAATTACAAGATGGATCCATTAAGGGAAATGTTAAAATTGTTGCAGAAAAGTCCCAATAAAGCAAAACAAGATATAAGCAAACATGCGCATTTAACTGTATTGGACTTTGCAGGGCAGTATGCCTTTTACACGACACACCAAATGTTTCTCACAAGACGGGCCATATACCTTTTGGTTTCGGATGCCAGTCAAGAGGTCAATGATCTTGTAGAAGACGATTTCTACTTTGACACGGAGGGCAGATTGAAATGCAAAGTTCATGGTGAGTTCTGTGCTGTTTCTACCTAAGTACACCAAAACGAGTATCAATTTTGTTCTAGATTTGCTGCTTCTTTAACATTGGTATTATGCGTCTATGAGTAACAGGTTTTCTCTCAAACTAATCATTCTTAAAAATAATTTTATCATAATTTTTTAAGGTAAAATTACACCCAACAACAGTATTTTATTATACTTAACTGTTTTAAAAATTTAATTAACAGCAAGTTGACTTACTACTAAAGAAATATGTAACACCTGATGAAAATGCATTTCGAGTGAAGCTGGTGGAGGAAGTTGTTTTTGGTCAATTCTACAATTAAGAAATTGAAGGATAAGAATAAAAGTTGTTGCAAGGACCGTTTGGTCTGATTTGGAATTGAGGCTTCACATATTTTATTTTTAATTAGGTAAAAAAATCATTATGTCAGGGACTGATAGTGGTTATTTGGTTATGAAAATAGCTTGCCAATAATCACGTGTACTTCATTCTGTCAATGTTTACATAATCAATGATGTTTTGTATTTTGACTTTTTCAGACGTAGTTCAGGTCTGGATGAATTCCATACATTCCTGTGCACTACCTGACAAGGATAACTTGAATTCTGCAAATTCCCATACGTCGTCTTATAAAGTCCTCCCACCACCAGTGATTTTAGTGGGGACACACATTGATAAAATTCCACAGGTATGTCGATAACATCTGGAAATTGTAATATTTTACAGATTATTACCTTATTCTGTCAATATTAGGATTCTCCTTGAATGCATGAAGTTGCTGTATTATGAGTGTCAGGAACAGTACAGTTATTTCTTTGCCTTGACTCCTGATTTACACAAGCCTTACTTGATTTGAACTATGCAAGTTTTTCAAGTTGCCTAGTAGTGGAATAAATATTCATCCATTTTTAATAGCACCAGTATCATAAATATTGTTAGGTACGCCCTCCAAAGTTGTTTTCTTGAAATATACATTATAGCATGCTTACAGTCCCTAACACATTAAGCCCTGAATGATTTTGCTGTTTTCGCATGAAGTGCGAGTAGGAAATACAATTTGGGGTCTTTTTCTGAATATATCCTAATACATTGATTTCCATGCAAGTTTCCATTAGCCTAATAGATAGTCATGTTAAAAGCATTGTTTTCTATTGAATATTTTGCTCACGCACGAGTAGAAGGGAAAAAGTTGGATTTTTAATTATTTTTTTTTCGTATGGAGACCACTCTTTATTAAAAATGCCCACCTATAGCCTGACCTGCCTTAGATCTGAGGCAGATTTTAAATCAGATCTTGAGATAGATGCTCTGAATATAAAAGTTCCCAGATTTCTGATATCGTTGACTGTGCCGACAGTTTGATGTTTCAGTAAAATTGTACAGACGTGGCCAAACCCAAACATACCAATCAATGGATTTAATTTAAGCAGAATTCATAAGGGATATTCTCTGATTACATTATACAAAGGACACAATGATAAAGTGATATTTATCTTTGAGTACATCACACAAAGGGCACAGTCTGTGTCTTAAAGGAGTAGGATAAGATCTATTCCATCTATGAGGCTTTAGTCTAGAATGCATGATTGTGAGCAAAACAGACTCAATGTGTAAAAATTCCTCATCATATTTACAAGTTGTACCTATTGTTTTCTTTCTCATTCAAGTCACTCCACATGCTAAGATTATTCTCCCCTTTTTCAGAGTGAGGGTAATATTTCCTGTTTTCAGTTTTTATGATAGACCCAGCATTTGGGGATTTTTTTCTTCATGGTCAGTGAAAGGGCCGCGATGTTAAATTATATGTTAATCTTACCTTTCCACACTGTTATTTTAGAGTCATTGGACACGAATGGTTGAAACTTTGTGTCACTGTTTTCATTTTACTATAAACAAAATGTGCAAGTGTGAAATTGGTTGTTAGGCATGATGCAATTCATTGATAAATTTTGTTGCTACTCTAATTTTGGTGTACCAGTTCACATTATAAAGTTAAAAGCCAGTATCAGTAATACATTATCAGCTGTTTAGTATATTTCTGGAATGCAAAGTCTGTCATCCCAGCTTATATTTTCTCCTCCAACTAGAAATTGATTGAAAATTTAAAAAAATAAAACAAAATAGGATTCCATTCTGATTTGTTAGTCATATCTAGCATATGGAATATTATTTTTCCATGGCCTTTCGAACTACTTGTGTGTTTATGATTCATGAGAGACTATCACCTCATTTGTTGTTGATGAGCATTTTAATGGCTAGTCAACATATATATATATATATATATATATATATATATATACTGACTGAGGGGAAAAGACAATATAGAAAATATTGTCTTTTCCTCTCAGTCTTTGCATTATTTGAATTGTTTTTATTTCATGTGTTTTTCTTCCGATTTTCAAGCATTTGGTTCATGCCTTGAAAGGCTGTTTTTTTGTTCTTACCCTCCTTATTATTGACATTAGAGTACATATCATTATTAACAGGCCTTGAATTTAACACAAATTTCCTGGTAGCCAGACGGACTAGTGTACTGAGATATTTACTAGCCCTGCCAAACATTTACTAGCCCTGTCCCAAAAACAATGTCACACACTCGTATTGAGATTAACAACAATTTTATTTCATACATAGCATTATCATATAAAATGTAGAAGTACAGAAGTATAAATTCTACTTTAAATCATCAATACATTCACATTTCTGGTTTATCAAGATAATCTGGATCCAATTCCAGAAAGGGATCCAGGTGTCCTTTCTCGTCCTCCACCTGCACTCTGGGTCTATATGGGGTTTGTTCTGGTCTCCTTACCGGTCTCCCTGAAACATTCCACAAATGTATTGCTGATGATGGATCATATGTTGGAATGTTATTTGTATGAAACATGATGAAGAGTAGGTCGGACAGAACCCAAGGTCGCAAACAAGATCTGCAGTCACTCTTCACCATTTTCATCTCTGAGAAACCCCTTTCGGCATCAGCAGAGTGGGCTGGGATTGTCAGGATGAGGTCAATCAATGCCAGAATATTCTTGCAGTCTGCAGCATATGATTGTACAACTGTGGGCCTAGTCAAAGCATAGATATCTTTGTAACTGCAAGATAACAGAATGAATTTTGCTTTTTTTCCGGAGGCTGAACACCTTCTATAAAATGCCACATTTTGCCTGTCTTATAAGGCGGGAATTGTGCCTCGTTTTGAAATATGAGATGTTACAGTATAACTGACGCGAATTATTTGAAGTCAGAAAAGGAATGACACAGTGTCCTTTATATAAAAAGAGTCCGAGCAAGAAACCCGTTTAGAAACACGTGCCTTTGCCACCCCCACCCCTTCTATCAAATGGCTTCTTCCTAATAAAGACTTTACTTCAGCGGATGTTCTGCACAATCAAAGCAGTGGCTAAAGTAAACACTGTTATAAAATATTAACATCAAAAGATAATGTTAGTTTCAACTTGGAGAATGTGTGCTCCCATCAAACGAAGCCAGCTGACTCGGCGAGTTGTATTTAACTCCGACGCGAGCTTGATGTGAATGAAAAAGAAAACAATAATCAAAAGGAACAAAATCATACATAGCGACAAAAATACCAAAAACATTCCTGAGATATTTTTCTAAGGTATTTTTGTCACTGTATGATTTGTTTCTTTAGATTTTTTCCTCCTTCACATCAAAAGCGCATCGAAGACTTAACAGCTCCAATAACGGTCTCATCATTAACAACATATGTTTGGTAATTGGTCCTTATTAATTGAACCTCAGTGTATTGTTAAAATTAATAATAAGCGTGAATATTTTCAATCTTAGATGCCCATGTGAGATTTTAATTCCCATCAAATGCTTGGATATCTCCACGTGTATTCAATTATTTGTTCAATCGTTTTTTGGGGAAAAATATAAAAGCTATTCTTATTATCATTGAAAAGTAGTTGCTTGGAAAATGCTGTGTCAGTAATGTTATCATAATAAATTGATCTAATTCTTCTAATTATTTCGATGCAAACGTAAAATATGAGTTACCCGTTTGTGACTCGGAGCAAGCAAAAAAAAAATACCTTCAAGAACTTCAAGAAACAAACATGTAAACTAATTTCTTTAAATAGTTGATGCTATGTTCTTTTGTGTGGTGTAACGTTTCGTAATTTGTTACTGTGGTCGCGTGAATAAAGCGTGATACCATTTAATTCGCTATCAGAATAATACGGATCAATTTCCAAACTTCTTTTGTTAATCACGGGACCTAAATTGGCGCTGTTAAGTGAAACGCACATAATCAGATGGCTTCTTGTAATAGAAACACATTTCCGAGCCAGAAATTGACTTCATCTTCACATGCTAATATTTTATGACTGTGTTTACAACGGCCACTGCGTTGATTCTAAAGAATATCGGCCTAAGTCAAGTCTTTATTAGGGTATTGAGTAAACAAACTCTGACTGTTGATAACCAAAAACTTACTAGCCCGTCGGACTATTAACATTATGAAAGTTACTAGCCCGACGGGAAATCTACTAGCCTCGGGCTAGCGGACTACCGCTAATTTCGAGTCCTGTCATTAACCCTTTTCAGTGCTCAGTGGATTTCTTTTGTATTTTCTTATTCACTGATGAACTATTTCACCTAGTGTGGGTTAGTGTGGTGAGATAAGTAATATCATATGACACTCACCTCTCCTGTTTATCATGTATTGCAATTCACACATGGACAGATTTCGGATCTGTTACCTTTAATCAAGTGACCTGTGGAACTTTGTAGAAAGTCTTGACACTTGGATCTCTTTCTCATTAATAATGCAGGATGATCACTTGTTTCCTAAAAGGGGTCTGGATCAAATCATTTTTATTAGAGAAGTTGATTCCCTCAATCAATGAGAGCCAGGACTGGTTTATATGGCTTGTAAATTGTTAAATTACCCATGATTCCTGATGCCTGATCCAATGCTACAAGTTGCACTGAAGGATAGATATCTTTCCCTTTCATAAGCCTGGGGTACATATAGTGCCAGTGACCAAAGCAATACATTCCTTCCTTACTACAGGGACAAGCAGCAAGCAGCAATCTTGTTAGGATAAATTAGATTGATTAACCTGTCAGATCTTCTTCTCTAAACTGGTTGTTGACTGGTGACATGTGGACAGTCATGGCTGAATTGCTTGGGGTACAAGCACTAGTCACTTGTCATTGCAAGGCACATTGATTAACCAGTCTCTAAATTGTGATCATCAGTCTGGGGAATGTATTGATACTTCCATCAATTTAGTTTTCTGATATGTACAATGAGAAAAGTCAGTGGCTGAAAAAAACATGTTGTCATTGTAAGAGTACATCTGAAAAACATGACCCAATAGGTTGGCAGCAAGTTAAAGTGATTGACTAACTGCAGTGTAGTGAGAACTAACTGATATATATATATATATATATATATATATATATATATATATATATATATATATATATATATATATATATATTGACTGCTATGTACTTGTGTAAAAGAGTACATCAAATGAACAACTTTAGCTTTATTTATTGTGTTTGTTTTGAAGTGTAGCCAAAAAAGTAGTGCATATGAACTCGAAATCCAGACATGTTGAGAGTTAGACAAAATGCTGTTTGCATATTTGGATAAGGATTTTGGAGCCATGATTATTAACCAGTGCTAGAAGTTGCTAGAACTAATAGTTCATGTGGAACACTACTTGTGATGCCTAGCTTAGTCCTTGGAAAAAGATCTTTAATTGGCCTACCATAATTCACTCTCACTCTAACGGACAAACAAGAGTTATATGTCAATGGTGTGAAGACCTTAGAAAATTAAACTCAGTGGCAGCCACTGGTTCTTTTCGTCTGGAAATTTAGCCACTTCATGTATCCTCAATAAGTTTCTGCTAGGTGACTGCAATGTTCTTTAGTGGGACTCGTGAGTTTCCTAAAACAGGAGTCCTTGACTACTAGTATTAAAATAAAGTGAGACCTATGTGACCGTGATTCATTATACCTTAGATGATAACTAATAGGTTTCGCATAACCTGCACCACTAGTTATGGGGCAATTAAAACGTCGGTTTGATACCTGCGTGCCTTGTTCTTTTTCGTTCTCTGTATAGTGACACTGGGATGGATAGTCTTGTATTTCCATAGGCATGGATTCAGAATAATGAAATCTTTTCCATTCAAGCAAGATCTAATAAGTTATTCCCTAACCTTTAAGGTAGTCAAGTGGTCGAAGGTACTAGCCTTAACGGATCGCTGACATTATTTGTCCATGTTAGTTCGAGTCTCAGCTCGATCAACATGGGTATGCAAAAATGCTTGCTAGAAGATTAGCATCAGAGCTTCTTAGCTGGTTTGCTTTCACTAAATATACTAAAAGCCATGAATAGCAAATCACATGCATAAACATGATGTGAAATCAACAAGAACCCAAACAATACATTCCTTTAGTGTCCAGTCCTCTTTTTTACATGTCAGGTTCTGGAGGAGGAGGAAACCTGGAAAATTGTAGAGGCAGTAAACACTTTGTGGCCAAAGCCTTCTGGGCTTGAGAGCAATAGGGCTAATGTCTGGAGAGGCTTATTGATGTAATATCATGTTCAGATCTTATGCTGCTTCCATGCCTTGCAATGGTTTGGGAGCTGGCAGGAATGGTTCTTCCAAGCTTAGTGGCTTCCATGCAGCAGAAGGTGTTTGGTGTCCCCCTATGTATGCTTTGGCACTGTTTTCACCTCTAGTTATTGTGTGCATTCCCTTGCTTCGCTGGTTTATCCTTACCATGTACAATTCTGCCTTCTTCAGTTTCTTAATGGAATAATCATTGTCTCTAGTGGTGCTTAAGCACTCTCTGGAAGCTGTACCTAAAAAAGTCCAGATATGTGCTCTTTATATCAGTAATACATTCAGTGGATCTTTGCAGATATGTAGCCTTAGACATGTCCAAGGTCTTCCTGGATCACATCAAGAACCCGTTGAGTGCATGGATGATGCATTGGTTGTGTTTAAAGGAGAGTAACTAGTTTTATTTCTGGAAACAATCTCCACTATCACAGATTCCCATTTGTTTTTACCAATGTAAACATGTATGACTTTATATCTGATTTTCCCCCAAGAGTATCCGAGTGGTCTTAAGTGCTCTCCGTTATGGATCAATGCCATCTCACCTTTGTCTGCGTGGGTTCGAGTCTCAGATTCGGACAATGTTGGTATGTGAGAAAGCTTGCCAGTAGCTTCTCATGGGTCTGTGGTTTTTTCCTGGATTTTCCTAGATTCTTCCTCCACCATTAATACTGGCTACCATGTATAGCCTATCTTGTGCTGAAAAATGGCATTAAACCAAACAACAACAGATCCATTTTCTGAAACAATAATTAAATAGACAGAACACATTTTGGACAGTTTTCTGCAGGACATGGGTGTACCTTATGGCAACATCAAAATCAATATCATACTGAAATGCATTGATTTATTAATTGAATCCTATTGTATGATGATTTTGTTTAGATTCTGTAGATTAAAGTATATGCATGCTATTGAATGACAAAAGCAGGAACATAAACAATAGGGAGAAGAAAACCAGTCCACATTTCTGAAGCTAGGAACTACCTGCATTCATTTTGTACCAATTATATCATTTTCATAATGACCCAAAGCATCTTGATAGATCTCTTATTTCTGTTGTGGAACAACATATATTTTAGTGGTTATTTTCAACTGTAAGCTATTTTCTTCCATATAGTAAATTCTTAGGGACAAATGCCATAAAGCCCTGGATTTAAAATGGATCATGGTATATACCGATTGGGGACTAAGACTGCTTGTCTCTTGTCACCTGTAGAGCGCAGCTGAGCTGTGGAAATTAGCAGGTTTGAACCCTGGCCGAGTCATATCAGTGACTCATAAAACTGGTACTACCAGCTGCCTTGCTTGGAGCTCAGGATTAAGAGATTAGTATTAGGACTGGATGGCCTGGTACAGTGTTACAAAATCAGACATCCTGATACCCGGGACCCCACAATTTTAGTTAAAATTGAGATGCCCGTCAGACTTGTCAAAACAAAATAGTTTGCTTCAGGAAACTTTGATCGAGCTGATGAAATGAGTAAATGTACATGCCCATGCACGCTGCAGTCTAAATCAGATTACTACTGTCCTATGTGAAATTCAAATCCGATTTTAATAATATGGACGCTGTGCTAAAAATATACGTCGTGTTCTCAAACCCCCTCACATGATCATGTTTCTGGGAAACACTTTTTGTTCAGTAATCTTTTTAAAAAAAACACAGAAGCAAAAACTACAATAAAAATAACCCCAACAACAATAAAAACTGTTGAGACTATGCCCTTTACATGTAATATGTATACACAGCAATTTTAATGATTGGACCTGATATCAAACTGGATGGTTTAAATAACGACAGTTAAAGGAATAAGAGGTCTGATATAAAATCAAAGTAACCCATTAACTGGCTCAGATGTTCTTATGGTTGCATGAGGTGAACCCATTTAACTAATTTGCATAGCTATGATTAGGAAGTGAAACAACTCATTATAGTTAAATCAAAGAGATGATAAATGAGTGCACAAGAACAAAAGTTATTTCATATTATCGTCTTGAATGAAAATGTTTATATTTTTGACAGGTTTATAAACAGCGGCAACATTTCTTTAAAGTAGAATCTTATAGCATATTTAGAAAGCATGATCATTTCAGTTATGGGGATAGTGTTCTTGTGTAAATCATTTTTAATACTGTTTATATTAAAATTGTAGTTGTTGCAACGTCATGTGACAATATTAAAAAGGGGTAAATGTCGGGTTTGTGGATACTGGAGTGCAGCATACCTGTCAACTTTTCAAAAGCCAAGTAGGGAGAATAACAAATAAAACAGAGTGATTTGGAAATGGACCAATATTCATAATATTTATGTCCATGTATAGCAGACCTGTCAACCCTACTGAAAAAATCGGGAGAATCCCAATTTTCGGTCCTATCTCCCGATTTTTAAGAAAAAATCCCGATTTTTCCAGCTAAGAAAAATTCCATATTTTTTTGTTTTTTTAACAAAAATTTTATTTTCCGTTTCCTTGTTTCTGTAGCTGGTTTTTCTGTGTCAGATATGTATCTTAGTACTTTACCTTATCCGGTTTCATTTCCGGTTTTCATCAGCTTATGTACGGATTGATGAGCTTCTCCTGGATATTTATTATTACTTGGAATTGAGTGATAAAGGAGTGCGGGATTTCAAGAATTTTCAATTTCTGCATAATGATGAAGTCAGGAAAATCTTGAATTATTACCCAACTAGATGGCTTTTTCTTGGAAAGTGCATTTAATCGTCTTCTAGAGTTGTGGATGCCACTAAGTGAGTTTATTGAGAAAATGACGTACCCCTTCATATTGCCAGTTTTTTTTATTATTAGACGCAGAATCAAATATGGAAAGAGTAGATCATCAGTGGGTTGCTCTCAGGTAAATAAAGGATGCATCTGGCCAATTGTTGTTTCCAACCCTTGGGAGAGTAATGCTATCAATATTTTCAATACCGCTCAGCAACAGCATTGCTGAGAGAGTATTCGTAATGGTTAAAAGAAACAGAACTAGTCAAAGAGCCAACCCCGTAAGCTATCTATGCTTGTTAGCAGCTAAGGACAAATAAATTATGAACGTATTCAAGTCTGTAACATACAATAGACTGAAATAACAAAGCTAGACATCTTTAGCATGATAAAATATACACCTTATTCTTATAACTCCTGATTTATAACAGTGATTTTCCTGATTTTGATTTCTTCAACTTTGTCTGATTTAGACATCAACCAACATTCATGAAAGTTATGTTCATATATTTAGACTGCATTCAACATTCATGAGATAAAATCCATGTATTTAGAAATCGGCCAACAATTATGAAATTTATATCAATGTACTTAGACATCAACCAGAATCATGAAATTTATGTTCATGTATTTAGACGTCAACCAACATTCATGAGATAATGTCCATATATTTACAAATCAACAAACATTCATGAGATTTCTATCAGGTAATTGCTAATATCAGCTGGACATACAGTTTGTGTTGTTTTGCATAGGTTGTAATTTTTCAATACAGCATAAGCCTGCATATAGAAATTGTCAACTAATGAGTAATGTATGGCAGTTGAGAGATAACAACTTGGGCCTCTTCCAGTTACAGCTATTATTTGTCTTTTGATCATTATCAGAATGTACATACAGTATGAAGAAATCACTTTCTTCAATCATTTCAGTAATTGTCATTGGTTTATGAATCCTGTCAAGATTAGATGTACAAAAGTATTTGGGGCCCCAAGTGGCCGAGTGGTCTAAAGCTCTCTCCATTATGGATCACTGCCATCTCACTTCTGTCTCTGTGGGTTCAAGTCTCAGATTCTGCCTATGTCAGTATGTGAGAAAGCTTGCCAATAGCTTCTCGTCGATCATTGGTTCTTTCTGGGGTTTTCACAGGTTCTTGCTCCATCATTAACACTGGTTGCCATGCATAGCCTATCTTGTTCTGAAAAATGGCGTTAAACCCTACCACTAAACAACAAAAGTATTTAATGTCTTTCTTTACCATGATTTAGATAGAATTATTGCTTTTATCCGATTATTAGCTGGATGTAGTGTATGACAGAATTCCATGATTTTATAATGACTACTCTCAAATGTTTTAGTGGCTAGATGTAAATGTTTGGACACTTTATCTGAGTATGAAATCTTATGTACCTTCAGGTGTGAAGTGGGATGTCAGAAAATTGGGGTATATTTATATGGACAAATTGCATACTATTCTACTATCTCCTTTTTATTTTCAGAACTTGGCAACAATGGTTGGTAATTATGGAGGTGAGATTGTCATGCCTGGTTTTTCAGGTGATAGCAACCCTGGTCCAAGAAGCCCTGTCCAGGATGATATACAGGCTCAAATGGTAAGTTGGTCTTCACTTTTATATTTGTATCTTAGCAATAATCTATTGATGGGTCACAGTATGCTGTCCATATATAAGAAAGCTTATTCACCTGTCTAGGAATGTTTTTCTTCTTTTCATGCCAGCTTACTTAAATTCTATATTATAATGCCATTATCTCCAACAACATGCCTTTTCTCTTTTGCAGAATGTCTATTTCCATTTGTCTTGAATAGATTATCTTTCCATAGATGATTATTGCCTCTGTTGTCAGTTTTTTCTTTATTCATATGGCATGCTAATGTCATTCATCTGTGTTGATGACTGCTTGGTATTGTCAGTTTTCTTCAACCCAAAAGGCATGATAAATATTGTCATTTATTCCAGTTTCTGACACCTTGATATTGCCTGTTTTTTTAATGGCATTTGTTTCTTCTTTAGAGTAGCTGACATCTTGGTATTTTCAGTTTTCTTCATGATAAAAGGCATGCTAATTATTGTCATTCACCCACAAAACTTGAACTAATTCGACATAGCAATGCATTCAATAAGAGCCATTTCGATAAGGGTTGTTACGTCCCTTGAATTATTAAGTCCCCTAAATTACCCATGATGCAATGCTCTTCCGGTGAGCAAATGTATATGCTGCGATGGAAGCCAACAAAGATGTCAACAAAACCGGTGACCTGGAAAACCTTAGTGTAAAGTGCCTAAAGAAATATTTACGGGATAGAGGTACCCACCTTTCAGGAAATAAAGCCGAGCTACTGAAAAGGCTAAAGGAGTTTCAGATTATAGATATGAAGACATTGATAGAAATAAATGTACAAGACTGAATGAATGAGGAGTTTCAAACCATTGCAAAATTCAAGACACCATTTGGGGAGATATTACTTGATCCGAACCAGGCCAAAAGACAGCTGAAGGCTTGTGTCTTTTATGCAGACCGCCATGTACAAAGTATTTACTTTCCATCCCCTACTAGAAGACTGCACATATATATTTGTTGAGTTCAAAGTTATTCCTTCCCTACTGACTCTGACAGAAAACAAGAAACCTAACTATGATGTTTGGATTTGTTTATCCAAGGAAACCTGGAGCGTTTATTCTGATGGTTGTACATGCAGTGCTGGGTAAGAGTATTTCCTTTCTTTTAAAACAAAAATAATAAATATTAGTATGAAGAAAACTATTCTTTATTATTAAAATTAAACCGCTTTTATATTAACATTCATTTACTCCATCGAATTTTAAGTCTAATGTTCCCATACCGTTGCAGTTTGTATATATTTAACGCTTATTTTGGGGCTTTGAGTCCATTTTCAAGTGAATGAATGTTAAATTAAAGTGAACCGGCCATAAAGGGTCATTATTCACTGTTTTATATTTCAAAAGAAAGTTATTTATATTTTCCCGTGGGGTAAGGAATGGTGCCACATCGCCACGAGCGTGTATGCACACATAGTGTGCTATTTAATTTGATCGTCATGTCGCGCCCCTATTGAGGGACTATCGACTTGAATGTAGCACCTGGGTGAGTGGGAATGGATCAAACACGCACTCAACCCTATCAACCAATATGAAGGGGTGTACTAGAGGCGCAATGGCACCAAATAATGACTGGTGAAAAATGGTTTTCACGTCTCATCATTTTGAGGGTTTCTAGTCGCGAAAAAGGAGGAAAAGATCCGATAAGGCAGCCCATGTATGTCGACAGCCTTGAAACACCCTAGCCATACTTATTTCAAATCAGGTCCAGTTTCACTAATGGACGGAAAACATACCAATAATGTGTAAGCCATCAGTGTAATTCAATCAAATTTTGTGTAGTTGAAGATTTTTTCTAACTCCTAATATACCAATGTTTCTAGTACCCAGTGTACGTATTGTAAGTCCCTAACAATTTTAATTCTAGAATGTCTGTGCGACATATGTAGGTTGGTCACTGTTAAGTTATATTGATTGTGAATTTTGATTGGCGGTGTTCGAAATTGATCAAGTTAGGTTTCTCAAAAGAGCTTGTCAAATAGAGCTTTCGTACCAAATGAGAGCTCTGTATTGGCTAAATGGCTAAATGGTTTGTTTTCTCCGGTGTCCTCCTGTCCTCTCTTCTAGGTATCTAGATCTAAAATTGTCCTTATCAAATTATACTACCTTGTATTTCTGATTTATAGTTTTTAGGAGAATACTGACTAATTGGTATTTGGATGCAGCATTGTGCCTCTGGGTCTGATGGTCTTGGTGTTTTATGTATATGGAAAAAAGTCAGAAATAAGGAGAGGAGTGTTAATTCCTAGATGATGGTATCCATAGTCCACCCTTTTGTTTTTGGACCTGATGTTATTTTCGTAAATGCTTCAATGTTTATTTCTATATCTTTTGTTATCCCTGAGGCTTCATCTAATTCTATTTTGTTGTTTTAATATGTAGCCCGTCAACTGATTGGTCAATGTACCCATGTGACCTCATTGTGGGGCTACAATTTACTTCTTAGGGTTGTTATAAATTTCAGAATTAGTATGTTATTTATCTGTTTTGGTACCCCGTCAAATGATTGGTGAATGAACCCATGTGACCTCATTGTGGGGGCTACCATTTACTTCTTAAGGTTGTTATAAATTTCAGAATTAGTTTGTTAGTTTGGTGTTTTACTAGCCCGTTGAATGATTGGTCAATGAACCCATGTGACCTCATTGTGGGGGCTACATATTGCTCCTTAAGCAACATGTTAGAATTTACGATTTATTTAGGTGAATAGGCTATGTTTCTATATTTTTTCAATTAGCTTTAAGCAGTTCAATTATATTTTTGAATGTTCGTTGAGGGTTGGTGTTAATTAATTGGATTATTTCTGGGTATGTACTTGGTGCGGCTATGTTTAGTTTTTTGGATCTAAATTTGTCCCTTTCCTTTTTGTTTTTTGTACAATTGATGAAGATATGGAGTAAATCTTATGGGGTGTTACAATTGTGGCAATTAATGTTATGTGGGAAGGGTCCTATGTATTTTCCAAAGCTGTTTGCCAGTTTGGTTTTTCCTATTATTATTCTATTTATTTTAGATTGTTCATAACCTGTGCACCTGGGTGGTTTTATTACTCTACTAACTTCTTTAATGATGTTGTGTAATATTCTCCCTTGTTTATGTATGTCCCGATTGGTTTGCCATTTTTGAATAATCATTGTGTTAAACTATATAGTTCGGTTTGGCTATATTTAAGTGGCATGTAATTAGGTTCGTCGAGTTTGTTTTTAGCAAGTTGTGCTGCTAACTCATTACCTTTGATGTCAATGTGGGATGGAATCCACATAAATTCTACTACTAGTTTATTTGAATTTAGGGTTTTGAGTATTAGGTTCATTTGTTTTACGAATTTTCTCTAGATTTTATGGTGTTATTTTAGATTCAGGTTAGAACGCTTAGCGAGTAGCTAATAATCACAGTCTTATTCGGTTTATTTTCCTCAATCTACTGTAATGCTCGAAATTGGCCCAAACTACAGCTGTATAAATGGAGCAGTGGTCAGGTAAACGCCTGCCCATTTGAATATTATATTCTGGTATGACCATTGCAGCAGATGTTTTGAAAGGCTTTGTTATTTGTTTTAGCCATCCGTGAAAATATTTCTAAAAATTTGATATTGATTATTTATTATTTCTAATGCTAATGTTTCAAAATAGTTTTGTTGGATTTCCTTGTCTCCTTTATCTGATACGAAGATATTTACTTTCGTTCGTACATTGCTCCAAGGTTCCTTGTCGTACGTTATGTTGTTTTCTACTTGGAATATGTATATTAGAAGTTTAGTTTTTAATTCATGAACTAATGTTCCCATTGAAGTGTTGTTTTTGAGAGTTTTTCTAAAGGAGGTATTGTATTTGTTGATAGCCAGGTATGTGGGGAGCGTTTTTTCATGGGTCGACATTCTGGCTGCATATTTTAAGATGAGTTCCTGCCTTCTAAGATGTAATGGCAGTTCCACTGTTAAAACCTGTAGCTCGGCTGTCGAGGTTGATGGCAGCGTCCCGGTACCAATGAGTAGGGCTTTTTTCTGTATTTTATTTAGTTTTTTTAAGTGATGTTTGGGTGCCGTGGTGTATAATTGGCACCCATAGTCAAGTTTAGATCTTATTAATACCCTATACAGTGTTAAAATAGTTTCTTGGTTGGCACCACACTGAGTGCCTTTGAGGCTTCTTAATAGATTTAAGTCCTGGTTGAGTCTTTTAACTAGTTCATCTATAGGATGTGCCCATGTTAGGTGATCATCAAAGTACGTACCCAGAAATTTAGCTTCTTTTACGAATGGTATTTCTTTATTTTGTATTGTTAATTTGGGATATTGTTTGAATTTCTTACGTTGGGTGAAAAGTACAGCTACCGTTCTTTGGTGCAATAGTTTGAAGCCCCATTTATCAGCCCATTTTCCTATGTTATTTAAGCTGGTTTGAAGTTCAGCCAAATGTTGGTGGTTGGAAGGGTTGCCTTCTCTCCATAGTCCACTATCATCAGCAAATTGTGATAATCCAAATTTAGGTGATGCCAAATTTGTGTCAAGGTAGTTTATCATTAGATTAAAGAGGGTGGGGCTGATTACACTACCTTGTGGAGTTCCATTTTCAAGGGTGTGTTCCTCAGATTAAGTTGCCCATACCCTAGTTACAATTGTGCGGTCGGTCAGGAAATTTTCTATGAAGTTGAACATACGACCCATAATGCCTTAATGATTTAATTTGGCTATAAGGCCTTTGGTCCATACAAGGTCGAATGCTTTTTCCAGATCAATAAATACCGCAATTAAGTTTCTATCTGCTTTTCTTACAGAGTTAAATGCCAGTTTGATAGCGGTTTCTAATCTTATTAATTGATCCATAGTGGATCTTTTATTTATAAACCCACATTGATTTTCAGAAATCAAGTTGTTACTTTCAAGGTGGTGGTTAAGTCTATTGGTAATAATTGTTTCCATTATTTTGCATATGTTGTTAGTAAGAGAGATGGGTCTGTACGAATTGATATCGTTTGTATCTTTATTTGGTTTGAGTATGGGTTTTACTATTGCTGTTTTCCATATTTTAGGTAGCCTTCCTGTCTCCCATATTTTGTTTAGCATTTTTATTTTTGAATTAACCAAGTTAATGGGTAGGTTTTTATATATTACATATCATATTTGGTCATCCCCAGGTGAAGTTTCTTTTTTGGTTTTAAGTGCCTGTTCCCATTCATGTAGTGTTATGTCTGTATTTAGATGTGATAGTTTGGGTCCCAGGTCTTTAAATAGTTCCTTAAAATTAATTTCAGTTTTAGCCCTGTGATTTTGAAATTCCTTGGTGTGGTTGTTATTACTTTTCATGTTTTTGAAGTGTTGGGCTAATGAGTCAGCTTGTTCCTTATTGTTACTAGTGTTGTTTTTTTTGGGGTGCTATTGGTGTGCTTTTCCTTGATAGTTCTAATTTTATCCCACGCCTGTTTGGAGTTAGTTCTAAAATTTAGTTTTTTCTTTTGACTTCTTAATTAAGTATTTGAGTTTGTTATCCTGGTTTTTATACTCTAAGAAGTGAGTAGTGTTATTAGTTCTTTTAAATTTATTTAAAGCTCTGATTTTTGCCTGTCTGGTTAATTTAATTTCCTCATTCCACCACGGTACACTTGGCTTTCTTGTTTTGCCGCTAGTTTTGGGTATACTGCTGGTGGCTGCCTGGGTTATAACCTTAATTAGTTTATCATAGTAGATATCTATGTCATCTGATTCTATATCTTGCATATTTGTATTAATTATTATTTCTTGAAAATATTCCCAATCAGCTTAAGTATAATTGCACCTGGGGATTTTATTATTTGATTCAAATTGCAGGAACATTTGCAGTGTATTGATAATGGGAAGGTGGTTACTCTCTATGGGGTCGGATTGATCCACACCCCACTCCACCACCTGTGCCAATCTGGGTGTGCACAGGGTGAGGTCAATGGCGGATAGGGTGCCATGAACCGGATTGAGTCTGGTCTTGGCACCATCATTCAGTATAGTTAGGGTGGATTCAGCGTCCCATGTCTCCATCCACTTATCCCTTCCATCCGACAATTCCCCGCCCCCCTTCCCCAAGCTCATTGTGGGCGTTGAAATCTCCGCAAATGATCGTAAGTTTGGATTTAATGCATTTTGGTTAACTTTTTTAGTGCTAATTGGTGAGGCGGCCATTATTTGGAAATTGGTAGTGTGAGAATTTATTATGCTGGATTCACCATGTATTAGAGTGGCGTCCTGTGTTTCCTCTACCATACTCTGGTCAGGTAGATTGAACTCAATGGGAGATAGCGGGTTGAGTTGTTCCGCTGCTTTCCTAATTAAATTAAAATCTGGGGTTGCATGCACATTGAGCTTTGTCTGCTGTACCCCCTTTGTTGTTTGAGAATTGTTTGTAATTATTTGTCCTATTTGAGTTTTTCAGCCTGTTTCCTATTTTGATTGCCATTCCAAGTCAGCTGGCTTCTAGCATGGAAAGCTGATATATGAGAGATTGATTCATCTATATTTGCATAAATAATACTGAATCACCTACGATCAGCATTTAAAAATACTAATTTGAAAAACAAATTTCATAAGAGGAGAGTCATGCAATTATGTAGCAGCACTATTGCATGCCTTGGTTGACATATCTTCCAGAAAGAAAGCAACGTCATCAACAAAAAAGTATATTATCGCATTCATGGCATAGCCTTAAAATAACCTAATCATTTCCACCGCAAGTTAATATTTGTTATAAATGCCAGATTACCGTAAGGTATTAGTTTTTATCATTTCTTGGTAATAAAAAAACTACTAGTACCGTTATACAAATTGCTTTGTTATTGTTTTAATCTCATCAACTTGTGCTTCGAAACTTTAAACATCAATATGTCAATGCCAGTATGTATTTAACTAGCATATTTGATGACATTATGTTTGAAAATATTTAACTGAAACTTTTCATAGTGGTGTTCATATTACATCTTACGTAATATCAGATAAAAGTCACAAGCCAACCTGACAAAAGCAGAAAAGTAATAATGATGGACATCGCGGTATCTAGTCAGTGCTAGTTCATTAGACCGGCTGTAATTTTAATTCATTTGGCACATAAATGAAGGAATATTTGAAATCAATAAAAAACATGATATAAACATTATGTGATTAAATATTTAGCTATTAAAAAAAATAATGTCCTGAATATATTACACAATGCGACATTGGATAACTCAATGTGGTTTATGGGGTCACCGTCATGGTTGTTTTCTTATATGACTTATTTTATTATGATAATAACAATTCATAGCCAAGAAACTGAGATCGAACAAAAAAGAAAATAATAGTACCATTACATACTAATTACTGCAACCCATAATTATCAATAATTTCTTTTAAACTTAGTCTAAACGTGTATGGTCATTTTATGAAAATCCCTGTTTCTAAAAATAGATGCACCCACATGTCATGCGTGGCGCCATTTTACTCTTGGCCATAGTGTGATTCACAGGGTTCCCACGCTACCGGGAAATCGGGAAAAAGTCGGGAGAAATGGCAAAAAAAATCCCGACCGTGAAAAGCCCGGGAATTTTGCAAATATTGACGAAAGTCGGGAAATAACCGGGAATTTTTATGTAACCATTTCATTACAGAAAAAATCACATAATCAAGTGGAAATTGTAATTGAACAGCTGGTGAAATTATATTTTTTCGAGTTATTACGGTACCGGAAATTTCGAAGGTTGCGGTATGGATCAATTAGTTGCTTGCCTGACACATTTGTTCAGTCAATCCAAGCACTCGGTCGATTAGATTGATCTATTAGACTGGTTTTTCGATGTACCACTACAGATTGGTATATTTTTATATTACGTAGAAGACTTGAAGACCAGTCTATCATCTCAACAAGCCAGCATCATGACTGCGGTACGTGATCTCTGTAAGTTTTTGAAATAAAAGAAACAGCTCTGCAGTGTTTGTTCTGATTTATAATGTTACTGAAAATGTCCTGGTAAAGCTTTTAATTTGGTGCTTTTGCATGCGAAATTAGCCATTATTGTCAGTGGTAATCTTGGACACCTTTGCGGTGAATTTTACTTGGCCCTGTCAACTGTATCAACCGATAGCTTCATTTTGGTGGACCAATTAGAGAGCAGCATTCCATTCAGTGTATTAAAGTTGCATATTAAGTGGATGCATTTGTAGAGTAGTTTAGCGGGAATGTAGTTCATCAAATTCTTGACGTAAGTATCCAATGTTGAGTGTCCGAGCTAAACATTTGCGCTAAATTGTTATTCCGTTTGAGGTGTAGCTTGAAATATCTGCATTAATTCTTTAATTATAGTTTGCAGTCAATGTTAGTAATCAGAAGAGGTTTGGTGACTGCTTTATCAGATTATAAGCAGACACGAGTGGATTTTCAGGCAATTCAATCTAGTAGGATGGTCATGATATATACTTTCTGAAGGGCTTTTTGTCAGTCTTAATCAACTCTATTATCATTAACTTATTTTCTTTTTCAAGAGATGGATTTTAAACTAATCCACTAAAGGTGCTTAGAATGTTTGAAAAATCTTCTTTTTTACAGAGGTTTTTTTTTATTGGCACAGATTAATGCAGGATTAATCTTGATTTTGTATGAAGATAAATTTTCTAAAGAAGATAAAATTATTAAAAATAATAATTTGGTAGTTTCTTTCTGTTTTGGGGGAATCAGATGTATCTAAATATCTCTGCTGCAAATGGTACATGTGAAGGAATTCATTTGTTTTCAAATAATGCCTGGATGTAAATTTCAGGACCAGTGGCTGACTGAGGCTGGTTTCAAGTCCTGGATTAGAAAAGATAAAAGTAACTTACACACAGCATTGTGCAAACTGTGTAACAAGTCCATTGATTTAACATCAATGGGCAAGACTGCTATAACTTCTCATTCAAAAGGAAAGAAACATAAGGAGAAGGAAGTTGGGTTACATTCAGGAAGCATCCAAGTCTTCATGCATTCACACAAGATTCACTCCACTACGCCAGCCACCACATCTGCAGTGACAACCATGCCTTCAGATACTACAATGTCATCATCACAGTCTGCAGTATCACTTTCATCATATATCACTAAATCTGAGACTCTTAATGCAGAAGTGTGGTGGTGTTTAAAAACTGTAGCTTCTAATTATTCATTTTCATCAAATAAAGAAACATCATACACATTTCAACAGATGTTTCCAGACTCTGTCATTGCCAAGAGTATGAGTTGTGGAGAGACAAAATCTATGTATGTCACATGTTTTGGAATTGCACCATACTTAAGTACTCTGCTGGAAACGAAAGTAAAAGATGAACCATTTGTGATGCTTTTCGATGAGTCCTTGAACAGAGAATTACAGAAAAAGCAATTGGATATTTTACTTAGATTCTGGGAGAGGGATCATGTGCAAAGCAGGTTCTACACAACAGAATTTCTGGGTCATGCAGCAGCTGTTGATCTTGTGCAGAGTTTTGAGAAAAGTGTGGAGAATAAAATTGGATTTAAGAATCTAATCCAATTGTCAATGGATGGACCTAATGTTAACTGGGCTGCATTCAATAAATTGCAAAAAGAAATTGGAGTTGGAATACTGCAGTAAACTGCTTAACATAGGCTCATGTGGCCTTCATACAATACACAATGCATTCAGAGCTGGAATCTCTAAGACTGGATGGGATATATCCCATAAGCTGTCAGCACTGTACATGCTCTGGGATGATGTGCCTGCTAGAAGAGATGACTATGAATCTGTCACCAAGCAGAATTTATACCCATTGCCTTTTTGTGCACACCGTTGGGTAGAGAATGTGAAAGTTTGTGAGCGTGCAATGGAAATCTACCCATATGTTAAGCAGTATGTAGAGAGTGTTGAGAAGAAAGAAATCAATGATCCTGGAACTATATCTTTTAGTACAGTAAAGGAATGGAGCAAAGATAAGTTTGCAAGAGCAAAACTAGCATTCATTGTGTCTGTAGCAAAACCTGTAGAAACCTTTTTGAAAGTGTATCAAACTGACAAACCTATGATACCTTTTCCTGCAAAAGACTTGGAGGGTTTAATGAGAACAACATTGGAGAGATTTGTCAAACAGAGTGTAATGGAGACAGCTTCCTCACCAAACAAACTCTGTAATGTTGATGTTACAGACAAAAACAACCACAAAGGGTATCAGCATATTGATATAGGATTTGTTGCAGATATGGAAGTTAGGAAGTTACTAGCAGAAAAAGAAGCATGTGAGAAGGCCATTCTTTCTTTTAGGACACAGTGTAACGAATTGCTTTGTACACTTGTACATAAACTGAAAGAAACGTCCCCCCTAGCCTACACCTTGGTTAGAAGTTTGTCATGTATAGATCCTAATCTTATATGCAAAGGCCAGGACCATTGTATTGACAAATTCAGAAGAGTACTGAACATTCTTCACTCATGTCAAAGAGTTGATATAATGAGTGTGATCAAATAAAAGAGGAGTATAAAAAATTTGTACAAGAGGCACAGCATCTGCCAGAGTTCAAGAAATTTAGAAAAACTGAAGACAGGGTAGACGAGCTGTTTTATAACAGTATGGCAGGCAAGGAGATGTATAGTAGGGTTTGGAATGTAGTCCGTGTGCTTCTACTTTTGTCACATGGCCAGGCTAGTGTGAACGTGGATTTTCTGTGAACAAAGAAGTTAGTACACAAAATCTTTCAGAAAATAGATTGATTGCACGCAGAGTAATAAAGGACCATATAAAGAGTGTTGGAGGATTGAAGGGATTAGTGGTGTCAAAGGAACTCCTACAGTCAGCACAGAGTGCCAGGCAAAAGTACCACACTCATTTAGAAACTCAAAAGACAGAGAAGGAAAGGGAAAAGAAATGTATGAAGAGAAAACGCATGGAAGAAGAAGTTGGAACATTAGGAAAAAAGATAAAAATGCTGGAATCGGACATTAAGTTCTTGTTTACAGATGCAAACAAAGCTTCAGATAAAGCTGAAGAATTACGTAGCTTTGCTCACATAACAAAAGCCAATACTCCGCGTAGAAGAGCAATGGACAAAGTGGAGGAACTGGAAGTTGCAAAGAAAGAATTCAGTGAAAAAGTGCATCTGCTTAATAACATTTAAGACTATTTGGCTATAATCCCCAGCAGAGTTCTAGCTTGAACATGAACTTGAGGGAATTACTTTCTCATATAAAAGATGCATGCATGTTATAAAACATCTTGTCTGTCAACATTTTACAGTCAATCTCAATCAGCCAGTATATAACTACTGATATTTAATTTTCCATTTGTTGTAATATCATGCACATAGACTTAAAGTGTTTACTAATTTCTTTAGAATTAAAAGTTTGAAACGAAAACAAAACTAGTTGCTGTTGTTCATTCTGTTAGATTTCCCATACCAACATAATGCAGTGCAGTTTCAGTCTGTACATTGTAAACAGTTACATTAGACTTGTGATTTTCAGAAGTAATATCTGTTTCTTGTGAAACATTTTGTGGTTTGGTACATGGTTATTTGCCTCATTTAAATGATATAGAAGAGAATTGGAATAGAAACAGCATTTAATTTGAATTTTAAAAAAATTCTAAGCTAAAATGTTCTTTAATTTCATTTTGTATTGATCATAAATGAACCTTGAAAAACTGAATTTTATCCTGGAAAAAACCTGGAAAAGACCTGGAAATTTTTCTTTAAAAAAGTGTGGGAACCATGGATTCAGTTGGATATATGACTTTATTTCATGAAAGGATGGACTTTAATAATTCATTTTATCGTCGATGAAAAACTCAAGTACTGTTTTGTCAACAACAATGAAATTAATCATAAAAGTTTTGATGTTATTAGAACTTCGTAGCTTGAAATTATTTATACAAATTATGCGTCATTAATCTTGATTTTTCAATCAGAATTAAATGGCCTTAAAAAAATATATTGTACAGTCATTAATTTACTTGGCCTGCTTTCCAAACATGGGCTTATTAAATGTTATTAAAAATATTTCATAGCAAGTTCTCGTTATTTGTCATTAGAGTTTTTGTTAATAATATGTAAATCTAGTAGGCCTATGGCTATGCATGTATTTATATATGTAAGAGAAAAATAATGATCTTACCTAATTATGTTTAATTTCATTGAAGAGCTGATATCGAATATAAATACAGTGTATCAATTATTTAGAAAATCACTTCTCAGAGTTTCTGGTTAAGGAACAATACAAACAAACATAACAATATGAAGAAAAAAAATCAATTGTTTTAGAACACATTAGAGCTACTCCTCTACATTGAACATGCTTTGATGAAACAGGCTGTGACATTCTATTCAGCGTAGATGGACGTTGCAAATGACACAGCCATATTTGGTTTCTTTACGTCTCCTTTACTCCATGCTTGGTACAATATTTGCAAGTGGATTTTTTTCCTTTTAAGTGTCAGCAATCTGTGTGTCTCAATATTGTCCTGTGTCACTGGGGCTACAGATGTTTGATGCCTGGCAACCTTCCTTCTCTTGAAACTTCCTATGAGCTGCTTTGCCAGATTAATTCAAACATCTAACTATCTGAATCGTTTTCTTCTTTCCTGACTCTCAGGATGACTTTCCACCATTGTTATAAAACCATTTATTATGCAAATATTTATAATATAATGAAACATATATCGCCACCATTACCAAAATATACATGATAAAATTCTCCTCTCAAAGGCATAGTAAGCTTTTGCACAACTCTATAGCCAAGACCCTTCATGCTCTCATTCACTTTATCTGTATCTTCCTTCCCTTGGTAAAAATCAAACTGGTGACAGAAACGAGACAAACAGCGCATCCATACTTTTAGGCCCCGCTTGATTGGGTTTGAAGGCAGATACTGCTTGGCCTTATGACATCCCTGAAATGCAATTATACATGTAAAGTGCATTATCTTATTGATAAATCATTTAATCATAAATCAGTGTGCCAAGAAAGGCAGACTTTTCAGGCACACTGTTCTCTGTCCAGTTAACATCAACAATTTCATGATCCACATTTTGTTCAGCTGCAAATTTGTTTGTTTCACTGTCCAACTGAAAAATATAATTGAAAATAGTCTAGTTCAGGTGCTATTTCCTGCAAATTATGTGATTGTCCTGACCGCTGAGTAAATAGACTTATGTCAATATCTTGCATGTCTGCAAACCAAGTTGGCTGATCATCATCAGTGTCATTAGAGTCTGATGCAACGTTCCTTCTAAGCTGCGTGAGCGCAGCTGCTCAGGCATCCCCGCACAGCTAAATTGTCAATATTTGCTCATTCCAGCATTAAATTTTGCTCGACACCGTAATGCTTGCGCAGTGCAGCGAGCACTGTGCGCACATTTACCATTCGCTTAGAGGGAACGTTGGTCTGATGACATTTTATTGTCGATATCTGATGACAGAATTTCAGATACTTCGTCATTAAACGCATCATTGTTTAACAAATTTTGTATTTCGTCGGAACTGAATCCAGAAAAATTATTTTCACTTCCAGACAAATCAATGTAATCGACAGACGAGGACGACATTGCCATGATGAAATCAAAGAATTCCCTTCATAAATAAAAGCAATTCACTTCTTGTATCGTCTGTTATACGATTTGATTTAAACTTCGCATATTAAAATAAATGGAAGAAATGAATAACACAGACATTCTTAATTGTGTTATTTTATTTTAAATTCCCGCACTTTCATCAGATTTCATGTTTAAACATGTTAATGGTACTATATACATTACAATGTATGGAAGAAGACTTGTCGTATTTGCCGCACATTTTAAGAATTTGATTTTCTACATAAAAATCATGATGACATACTGAATTTATACTACTAATGTCAAATTCAGCATCATATTTCAATATATTACGATTATGAGTAACTTACACGTTTTGAAAAGACCATAATATTTACATCAAATTCAGGTAATACAATCGGTTAACGACTCCATTTTGGATGCGACCGTGGAAAACCACACTACGTATAATTGGTCGGTTAAATTTAGATTTATAAGTTATAAAGCAACGAAATACATCATTAAAATCAAATGTTATTAGTGATGAGTTTTGTTTACCAGCGTCGTTTGGTTACCGCGCGGCGAATCAACATTTAAATGGAAGATATATCATATTTATTGGTCGATAGAGTGTAAAGCATAGAAAATCCTAGATGGGGGCAAAGGTAAAGGCGTAGAAATGCGTAGACGGGGTGCAAAGGTAATGGCGTAGAAAGCGTAGATGGGGAGTAAAGGTAAATTACGGCCTGTCTAATGAACAAGTACTGACTATATATAATAGTAAAAGAAACAAAACAAACATTAGTTGATACAGTGTACTTAAAATCTCAATTACACCAGTTCAAATAAATTTAATGATGGAATTAACATGACAAATCTGACCACTATGTCTATATATGGGCAATTCTACTTCACTTCAACCTGAGCTATTTGAAAATTATAATCAGTGCACATATGGAAAGTTTTATCTAGTTTTGGAACAAGTATGCATGGTGAACTCCAATAACTTTTACTGGGCTCGATAAAGTCATTCTCCAGCAAATATTGAATTTCTTTTTTTAAGTATTCCTGTTTGAGTGGATTCATCCTGCATGGATGTTGTTTGACAGGTTTGGAATTTACAATTTCAGCGTCATGAAAAATTGTGTTTGTCCTTGTACGAACATATGGAAATAAGTGCTCATATTCAAATAATAACTGTTTCGGTTCATTTCTTTCTTGCACTTGCAAATGTGAAAGTTTCTGGTATAGATCTTTCATAATTTCTGAATTACAAAGAACCGTCATTTCAATATCAATATAATCTGATGATATTCCTTCACTGAGTGGGACAGGTACAACTAAATTAATTACATGTTTAACATGGCTCTCTTTCAATATACTCTTTTAGCATATTTATATGGCAGAGTTGTTTTTGTTTGCGCCACCCAGGAGTATTTATGATGTAATTTAAGTCATTAATTTTCCTGTCAACTGTGTATGAACCATAATATTTGGCCTGAAGAGGATTTTGTGGCATTGGAAAGAGAGCAAGGACTCTATCACCAGGCTGAAAACTCCTTTCCTTCGATTTTTTATCATATCTTGATTTCATTTTAGATTGAGCAGAGTGCAGATTTGCTCTTGTGACCTCACAAGCCTTTGACAACTTGTATCTAAAATCGGAAACATAATCAAGAAGATTGATCTCAGTATTTTCATTAGAGAGAAGTTTCTCTTTCAATAACTTCAATGGTCCACGCATAGTGTGTCCAAAAACCAGTTGAAAGGGACTGAAGCCTAAAGATTCTTGAACTGATTCTCTAAAAGGCAAACAATAGTAAATGAATGCCTTCATCCCAATCTTTATTCGTATCAAAACAATATGATCGGATCATATTTTTCAAAGTCTGATGGAATCTTTCTAATGCCCCTTGGCTCTCAGGGTGATAGGCAGAAGATTTGAGTTGCTGAATGCCCAATTCATACATAACTTGTTGGAAAATTCCAGACATGAAGTTTGAACCTTGATCAGACTGAACAGATTTGGGAAGGCCATACTGAGTAAAAAACTTTATCAAAGCTTTTACTATTGTTTTAGATTTTATATTCCTCAACGGAATTGCCTGTGGAAACTTTGTTGACGCACACATAATGGTCAACAGGTATTGGTTACCTGACTTGGTCTTGGGTAAGGGACCTACACAATCTACCATAATTCTACTAAATGCTTCATCAAAGGCAGGAATAGGTTGTAGGTGAGCCTCAGGTATCTTCTGATTGGGTTTTCTTGTGATCAGTTTTATTAATCCCGAAATGACCAGCCAAAGGAGTTTCATGGGCCAGATTAAGTATTTCCTGTCTGTATGGTTTTGGAACTACTATTTGATAGTTCACCGACCACTCATCACCAGCAGGTACCTCGGTAGGTCTACATTTTCTCATAAGAATTCCATTTTTAATGAAATATCAGACAGGAACTTCAGTGGATTCAGTCTCACTTATGGCCCTTTGAAACAAACAGGAGATCTCAGGATCTTTTTCCTGTTCGACGACAAGTGACTGTCGTTTATCACCCTGATTAGAACAAAGAGAATCAGTTTGTTAAAAGAGTATCACTATCATCAATACCTTCTGATTGATCCAAACAAGGAGTAAAAGTGACCTCATCAAAAGCCTGACCTATACACGTGTCAGCTAAAGGAATACTGACGTCATCAACATCATTCTCAAGAGCTTTCTTTGCCATAGCTCTGGTAACTGCACAAGCGTGAAATATATCAGAGAATTCTCTTTCAATTGGATGAACTTTCTGATCCAAATCAGGCTTGTCAGTTACAAGTGGATTAACCACAACCTTGTCTCCAGCTAAGTTGTTGCCTAGCAATAAATGAATGCCCTCAACAGGTAAAACCGAGACTGTTCCGACTCTCACAGGTCCTGACACTAAGTTTAATGACAAATTTACACAATGGAGAGGAACATTAACAAAGCCGCACTCTACCCCCGAATAAGAACACTTTCATTAGAAGAAGACTTCTCAGAAAAAGGCAAAGTACCTAACAATAAAAGACTCTGAGAAGCTCCTGTGTCCCTTAAAATTTTAATAGGGGTGGGATTGGCTGAATCACATAAGAGTGATATGTAACTCTTTGATATGAATGGTTCATAATTCTCCATAATAAAATCAGACTGGGATTTTTTAGACCCAACAAATGTATTGCTTTCAATACATGACCGTGACCTTGACCTCTTAGAATCAAGAGCATTTGGAACAGGTCTGTCTTGATTCTGATGCCTATTTTTCAATTTGTAGCAATCAGAAATAACATGTCTTTTTTTCTTGCAATAGGTACACGTCGGAAGAGACAAGGATCTAGAATCAAGCTTCTCTGAAGTTTGATTTTTGAAAGTTGTGCTAGTTTGAGTTTTAATATGGCTGGTATTAGGCTGAAATACTTTTCTGCCAGAACGCTGTTGAGTAGAAGTCTTGTTAACAAAAGGAACTTTATGTGTCAAAGAATATTCGTCAGCAGCTCGAGCAGCATTCTCCAAGGTTTCAATCCTATACTCATCAAGATAAGACTTAACGTCACTATGGACACAGCTTTTGAACTCTTCAATTAATATCATTTGCTTGAGATTTTGATAATCTTGCTCGACTTTCTTGGCTAAGTACCATCTATCAAACAACTGCTCTTTTTGTCTAGCAAATTCGACATGAGTTTGTCCAGCTTCTTTTCTGTAATTTCTGAATTTTTACCGATAAGCTTCAGGGACTAACTTATAACTCCTTCGAATGCAATCTTTAACCACATTATAGTCACCACTTTGGTGAACAGACAGTGAAGTGTAAATCTCACTAGCCTTACCAGTGAGTGCACATTGCAATAACTGAGTCCAATTCTCGCTTGGCCACTTTAAATTTTCTGCAACTTTTTCAAAACGAATGAAGCATTTCTCTACTTTTTCTCTGAAAGGGGGCACTAATCTAATATTCCTTGCTAAATCAAAACTTAAATTTGGATTGAAGTATGAAGGTGTTTTTCACTTGCCATCTCTATTTCTTTCATTCTACATTGATATTCCCTTTCTTCCCTCTCTTTGTCATATTGTAATTGTCTTTCTTTCTCCCTTTCCTGTCTCTCTCTCTATCTCTCCTCTTTGTCATATTGTAATTGTCTTTCTTTCTCCCTTTCTTGAAATTCCAGCTTCTTCAACTCTAATTCCATCTTGAATTTTAATTCTAATTTCTTCATTTTTATGTCAGAGTCTGATGCAGACTTACTGACCGAAATCAAAGCACTTTCTTCCAAAACATTCTTTTCTACCAAATATTGGACCAAAATCTTTTTGATATCTTGTTTCATTAAAGAAGGCTTGACTTCAGAAAGATCATATTTTCTGGCAAGTTGAATCAACTCATCTTTTTTGAAAAGATCTAATTGCTCCTGAGTAGGATTAGAAAGAAATATTTCTACTTTTGATGTCATTTTAATACAAGCCTGTCAATCTCACTAAAGATTTTTAAAAAAATACAAAAACTAGGGGAATTTAAATTTAAAACAAAAGTTTTCTGAAAATATTTCTAGCCAAATTCCAGTCGATCCCAATTTCGGACGAGCTCCCAATTTCTATGTTATGTACTTTGGCTTGAATAGACGGTAACATAGAAAGAGTGAAAATAACAAGCTTGTGAAAAAGCTTAATAAACAATTTATTAAGCACAAATATTTTCCTGAAAAGAAAAATAAACTTACGGTTTTAAGAATCAATTCCAAAATTAATCCAAAAATAATTCAAAATATTATCCACTAGAGAAATTACAAAAGTCCTGGTAATAAAATGGCCAAATAATTCCAAGTTCGAATCCCAGCGAAGTATCCAAGATGGAAGACGATGTCACTTGATGAAGTCAGTTCTTGGTAATAAAATTCTATGAGCACAATTCATTTCCAGATAAATAACAAAATATTTCCTCTTGATCCAAACTAATTGAATTAACTTCCAATACAAGGTAATTTAAAATAACTCAAAAAGACACAACTTAATATTCTAAAAGCCCAATTTCTACTCTAATAGTTCGCTCCAAAACATAATTTATATACCTGTTTTTTACGTAAACAAGAAAGGGGTCACGTGATCTTCTAGATTCTTTTAGATCAAATTTACGTTCAAAAACTCGCGTACCCACTGTATTCCCCAACTAAAATAGAAAGATGTTTATACAAAGCTCCATAATGTCCTTGGAACCAACCAATCATTTTAAAAGCTTGTTTACAACTCTGAAGCCAGGTCAGAAATGACGTCAACACCTGGTTTTTATTTTGTAAAGTACAGGTCACCCCCCCCCCCCAATGAACGAATCTTAAACTTAAAATGCCAAATTTGAATCTAACAAACAAACACTAAAAATAAATATAAATGACTTATATCAAATATACGTAACAGTAGTTATTGGTAGTAGTAAATTGATAATTTAAGTAGTTAGTGCTGGTAGTACATTGATAATTAAAGTAGTTATTGGTAGACTTAAAATAGTGTATATTTATTCATTTTGTATTGCCTTAGAATGGATAAATGACAATACTTATTTAATATTAAATTTTACTAGAATGTCATTAAAGGCGTCCTCCTCTTATTTAACTTTAATCAATTTCTGAATACTGAAATGATCTGACATTGTGTACTTACTTGCAACATCTTAGTCTTGCACAGAAAAATTATAGTTATTACACAATATGCTTTTAATTACATTTTGTAATCTGAGACAAAAGGAAACAATGTTAAAATGTCATGATTTTTTTTTGTATGACAATTGACATCCAGTTGTCATGCTGATTGGAGCTGTACAGTACTGTGCTAGTTGATAGATGGCTTTTGTCATGTTGATAATTATGAGTGGTTATAATAACCAGAGTGTTTTCTTGCTGTTTTGGGAGTTTAATGATATTTCTCAGTGCGGGATAGGTATATTTTATGGTCATGATATAAACAAAGATGTATTATCTCTTTCGTCCTTGATTTTGGTAGTTAATGTTTTATCGGATTTGTAACTGTATATAGTATACAGCAGAATTTTGGGAATTCATGATAACCACTCATTGACTCATGTTTGTCTGGATGGATGTGAAAGCTGGCACATTATAAAGTCATCTTCAGAATACAAGCCTGTTGTCCAATTGTTGTATTATCATTATATTCAGAAAAAGTGACACACACTATGGAATCTTATGTATTTTAGGGTATGATTGGGGTGGTATATTGTATTGCATACCATTCCACTAGCTTGTTTTTGTGTCCAGAACTTGCAATATGCTTGCATGCAGAATTTAATTTCATATTTGATGCTTGTAAGCAGCAAGATATCTGAGTTGCACCTTCTTTGAAGCATGAAAGAGGAACTTTTGTTTGTTGGTACTGACTGCTTTCAGCAGTGTATGAACATGACATACAACTATATTTAATCAGAGTCTGATACAAATATAGTACGCTGTAGCTCAGGTCCAAGAAATCCTATTGAGTTTGATGTGCAAGCAAATGAGGTACCTTGGTTGTCACATTTATTTCCATAATTTAATTACATGATGGTTGTATTAGCAGCAATATGGAGTTACATCATCATGAAAGGAATACATTTGTTTTATTGGAACTGAAATAATTTGTCTCACAGTATATAAGGGCTTGCTGAGAAATTTTGCATATTTTATGGTCATTCTCTGAATGTGCATATTTCAAGAAATCACTTTGCTCCATTGATATATTTTGGTGTTTCTGTTCTTTTCACCATGCTATATATACAAGTCTCATAGATTTAATGGTTTGCAAGGAAACTTGGAGATTGTCATATCGGATGTTGTGTTGGTATTATCGTTCGAGTCCAAGTTCTCTTACAATTGTTTTGTATAAAGGTATGAAGATGGGTATACCATCATCATTTGTACTAATGTCCATGTTAGAATGTTTAGTGGAATGCCAGAAAGATGGGTATATTTTATATGAACAGTTGCTTACCATATCAATAGCTCTTTTTATATTTTCAGAAACGGCTGAGCTTGTTTGACAAGTTTGTACGTTTTATTCGCAGGGATGTTTCTTCTGGTGGTAACAACCCTGATCCAAGAAAACCCCTCACGTATGATGTACAGGCTCAACAAGTAAGTTGATGGTTACTTTAATTTTGTATATTAGCCATATTATGTGGATTGGCCTTGAGATGGTCCCTTTGTCCATACATAAGGAAGTATCAGTACATGACATCATGTTCAATGTTCAATGCTATGTCTTGACTTTTGTTAGGTGTGCTATGTTTAGCAAATGGTTTCTGACAGATTTTGATATGTGTTAATTGGTATTTTAATGACATTCATGTAGTTTAGTGCTGGGCTATAAAGCTGAAAATTTAAAAGGAGATCCGTGTTATTTTTAGTACAGTGAGACCCACTTATTTAAACCTTGGTTATCTTAAGAACCAGTATATGTAAAGCATTTTGATCTGGTAAAAAAATCCTTTGTTATGATATTTGGTCCCTGCTTATTTCTATCCCAGATAAGTCGATACCCTCAATATGCAGGCAAGTAATTGAGTCAGATGTAAGAAGTGAACCCGATCAGTGCGATGATGAGCAACTTTTTATGTTCATTTCTTGGAAATTATACAAGAAATGACCAGAATTTCCTGTACTACTGGTACCTTGTATCGGCAAGGATGGAAACAGTTGGTACAAGAACAAATTGTACCAGTGCTCATGATCAAAATTGAAGGGCAAATCTCTGCCATTTTAGTAATACTATTACATTATCAAAGGGCAAACTTATAGGATACACAAAATACTGTTGACTTCCAGACTATGGTAACTGGTCTTGACTGATGTCGTCGGCAGGGTCACCTCAGCTCATATCAACACTCATTGATTGATTATACAAGCAACATGGCATGTATCGTATTTTCAACTTTACATTGTAATACTGTTTCTTGCATCTACTTAAATTAGTTGAATAACCAAAGTCTAATTTTTGGATCCTCAGTTTATTTTAGAAATAATTTAGCCATTCTCAACAATAACAGTTGTAAATATGTGACTAAATAATATTGTTATAAAACTAAAATAGTGTTGGCTATCATCTCTTTTGATTATACTGGCACACTGTTTAAGATCACAGTAAAAGAAACAAAACAAACATTAGTTGATACTTAAAATCTCAATTACACCAGTTTAAATAAATTGAATGGTGAAATAAAAATGACAAATTCTGATCACTAAACCTCTATATGGGCAAGTCTACTTCATTTCAAAACTGAGCTATTTGAAAATTATAAGCAGCATGTTGATAAATGTAAGAAAATAATTTATATGCAATGATTTTATATTTTAAATTACATAGTCAGTAATTTTATGATGAGATTTAACTCTTTGCAAAAAACAACTGCCTCCTTTATTTGAAATTTGTTATGATTTTATTTACTAAAAGTTGAAATAATGATGAATTTTAATGCCATCTTTGCCAATTATGTCAAGCTTCTGGTTTCTGTACTGTATTAAATCACATAATAATAATAATAATAATAATAATAATAATAATAATAATAATGAGGACATTGTATAGCACCTAATCTTATGAAGCTCTAAGCGCTTTACACCATCAATAATGATATGACTGCACTACAGAACAACAAATGACAAAAATAATGAAATTGGAAAACATAAAAACATGCTGAAAACATACAAGATACAAAACATGATTAGGTCGCTAAGTTTGTCCCTGCAGTAGAAACAAACGAGTCTTAAGAGCACTCTTAAAACGGACCACTGTGTCTTTGTGTCTGATTTCAATGGGCAATTCGTTCCACGTCGCCGGGCCCTGGTGTGCAAACGAACGTTGTCCATATGACTTTGTTTTCACCTTGGGAACAACGAGTATATGATTATCAGAAGAAGAGCGTAAGGATCTAGCTGGTGTATACACATGGGTGAGGCTGGATAGGTATGTTGGACTGGAGTCTGTCATTGAAACATAGCACAGAAAACAAATTTTGTGTTTGATTCTGTATCGAATTGATAGCCAATGTAGGGTACAGAGCAGTGGTGAGGTGTGCTCTGATCGAGGTACTCTAAAGATCAGAGTAAGGCGAATGGAGTTCTGTGGAGTTCGTATAGAATTCTGTTGAAAATCATTCAAGAAAATAGCTATATTCAATGAAGAACTACCTTATTTTGTACCCTAACTTAACATATGTTCATGAAAAAATACCTGCCTCACGCAGAACACAATTTCAGAGGTGAGACATTAATAGAACAAAATTTTCTAAACGCTTCTAAAACATGGTTGCAGAAATTGAAACTACAGATGACCTGTAAGTGACTTATATTGATCCACTCTGGTGGTCTAGTGGTTAGAGCGTCCTTTGCAGGAGCAGGAGGTCATGGGTTCGATCACTGGCAGAGTCATACCAAAGACTTACAAATATGGTACTAACAGCTGTCTTGCTTGGCGCTCTGCATATGGAGGTTAGTGTTAGGACTAGTCGGTCTGGTGTCAGGGTAATGTGAATTGGTAGGACATCATGTTACAAGTCTGAGGCATGATGCCCCAGTGCTAGACATCACTATAAACTGCCTAAATGCAGAAATCATAATGATGTGACTAAAAAATTGTTAAAGCTGCGTTGAAACTCCAAATCAAACAAAGAAAGAAAGAATTATATTGAAGTCACTGCAATAAAGTCAAACACTGGATTAGATGGAATAGTAACAGTAATGAATACAGTTGCTGATCACTGGCTGAAAACAATATAACATAGCAGTGATTAATCTACCCCTGCGTCCCGCGTCTACCACACACAAAAAATGGCTGAGACTCATTAGTTGTTCATATGTGCATTCCTTTGGACGCAAGAAATTTTAAAGGACCAACATCGTGCTTACTGTGAATTTTGTTTAACAGGACTTTCTTTTCACAAGGCAAATAATATCTCTGCACCGGTCATGTGGTACTCACTACTTAACAGTATACTATTATGGGATGTCATCAGTTCCTCTCATGTTTCCGGTTAAAAGAAGATGATGAAAATTGACCCTAAGCAAAGGACATTGGATTTTTTGTTTAATGATTCAAATTCCACTGATCAGCAGCATTTGGTTTCGTCATCTGATGTTCAGGATGCAAACGTGTGCTAAGCCACCAGCGTAATACATAAATTACCAAACATTCAACAGTTTCAGCCGAAGTGGTTAAAAACGGCTTATAGACAATTCGACCCAACTTGGACCGAAAATAAGACAGTTCGGCCCAACCAAAGACAATTCGGCCCAATTTTAAAATACAACTGACATGTATTTATTTGTAACATATATTTTGACAATTCTTATATAATATGTTTTATAATAAAATTTTGAACATTTTGTGAATGAATGTATTCCGAAGTTATAATGGTTAGGAAAAACCGGAGAAAGAAAGGAGTATAGTAGAGCTGTACGTTTGGTCTCAAAACCTTAATTCTCAAGCAAAACAAGAGATATTCTCATATTGAATGTATTTGTTACAAATAAATTTATACAGATAAAATGGTAGAAAATTGCATAATTAGTTATTTTGCGATAATTTGACATAAATTTAATTCAGAACATGTTTCTATTTTGCTGTTATATGTTACGAATTAGATAGACAAATGTGCACAATGAAAGATGCATCTTTACCAAAATTCCTTGTATTTTAAATTTCATTTAATTTGATAATGAATATTCAAAACACCACAAACATTTTAAGTTGTCAAATTAATACCATTCTAATCATAACAGTTTCCGATTCAAAATATTAGCGCAAAAGTTTACAACATGTATGCTTTTTTTGTAAATCCAAACATATAACGTATGTATCAGAGACATACGACAAGAGACTGCTCATTAAATATGTAATCGTTTTCACTCAGTATTCCCTTTTGATATGTTTATTAATGTATCTCAATGTGTTTGCAGAATCATTGTACTCATTACATTTGAGCGGGACTCATTATTTGAATATATGCGAGTCCTGTGACTCACTGGGATGAAATTGTAGATTAATCACTGACATAGGATCAACGTGCTAATTAGGAGACACAGAATATTTATTTCTTTAAAATTATTGCCCAGTCATAATATCTTAGAAGAACTAATACTATATCACAAATATAGTATTTCCAGGCTGAAACATTTTAACTAAAAGTCTATAAGTTATCTGCCCATTTTAACTCTATAAGTTATCTGCCAGCCAAGTAAGTTCTTTTTCTTTTTTTCTGACAATGCCACAGTGGTGATTTATCTCATTGACAAGGTAGACCCAAGTCTTGTTTGGGATTGTCTAATTTGAAGTCTTCATATGACAAGCCATATTCAGGTTTGTCATATTCCTGGCTAATCAGCTAGCAGAATGGTCTATTTTGTCTGTAGAGTTTTTGGAATGTCAAACTCACCCAACTTTTGTATCACCAGTCACATAAAGTTCTTAGCCCAGAGGAGGAGTGAATCACTTTAACAAGATGGCCCTCCACTTGATAAGTGCACGAAGGCGGATGATATTCACACTGTTGTGCACATAAGAATAATTTGCACTACTGCAGGCTTCAATACCTCAAATGCTGCTAACTGCTGTATTATCATTGAGATAGGATAGTGTACAAAACATAGATCTGTCTTCTCATCGAAACTTGACAACAAACATCCAAAGACATCGGCTTAAAGCAAAATATATCATGATTTACTAATCAGCCTCAGGCCGAACAACATACCAGTTGAATAACTGTCAAGAGACTCGTTGGTTCACCTCTTAGATAAAGCCTGCATCCCAATAACATTAACTATAGCAGGCGCAATCAGCAAAATACAAAAGATATATTGCTTAATTGAATTTCAGTCTGTTTAAGATTTGACTTTAAAAGGCCCTTTACTGTGAACACGTGCAGTTCCAGAAATTGCTATGGCTGATGTGGTGGTCTATCTGCAGAATCTGTAATCAAGGATATGTGTATACTGATATATGTTTGATCCATGAACACTCAGATATTTTAGGTTATTCAAATGTTTATCTATCATTTTATTTGCATGTTTACTATAGGAACTCAATTAGTACAATGAATCATTCTGTTCCATTAGTAACTGATGCATTCACAGATTTGCTGCTGATGGTTATCAATGGGAAATCACTCTAAATGAATTCTTGGTTGGCAGACAAGTTGTAGCTTTTTATTCAAGGGAGCAGGGGCCAGATTGTGTGTACAAATGTAATACTGCAATCAACGACCTAGCATAAAACAAATCATAAAAAGTGAAATACACAAGTGAGGTCAAAAAGGTCCAATGTTTTAGATGCCTGTATTAAAACAAAGCGTAAGAAGAGTATCCACAATACGAGAGAACTCGATGGCAATTCATAGCCGAAGACGTTTTATCATGTATGAAGGTCATTTATGTGACCATGTGATGCTTACAGTGCAAACATAAGCCTTTTTGCTAGACGACAATTCTGCAAAACAGTGTGTTTTAAACGGGCTGATGCCATTGAAAATATTTGTCAACCAAACCTTTGTTTTAGATATTCTACTTGCTTTAAACCCATGTGTTTACTGCTATGGGAGGCTAGCTCTTCTTCCTAGCCAACTATTGGTATTTCACTATCAACATACTGCAGAGTAACTATGGTAGATGTACATGCATGACATCAATTTCAAGAACAACACAATCCCTGTTTACAAATATATACATATCTTTAAATACTAGTAGTTAACAATAGCTGCAAAAGTCACACCATAGCCTTAAGAAATTTGCCAAGGGCCAATTTATGAAACTGTATCCTGCCATCTTAAGAATTCGCCTGAGCCTTAAGAAATTTGCCAAGGGCCAATTTATGAAACTGTACCCTGCCACCTTAAGAATTCAAGTGAAAATTAAGTATGTCAAAAGTTGTATACATGTCACATATTTAGACATTATCTAATAAAATGGTATAATGGAAAATCTTTTGTGCAAAATGCTAAAAATGGTATTATGCTTTCAGAAAGTGTCTACTTGGCAGCAAAAAGCAATGCATTGTTTACATTGTGAGTTATGACTGACTGCATTTTTTGAAAGATTTCAAATTGTTTGCAACCTACAATCCTTTTAAACTATGTTTACCACCATAGCATCATGAATGTCAAGAAGAGGTTTGGAACATATACATTTTAGTAGGGAATGACAGAAATGCTATGTTAGTTGTCAGTGACAGAAGTAAAAAAGTTTCTATAAACTTTTCTAGCAAACTTAAAGAAATCAAACATTAACGTCAATAATGTGCTTTATAAGTACTATTAGACTTATATAAAATAAGCAGTTCCTCAACTTTTCATTATCATTATGTTGATGCTAATAGTAGTATAGACCTAATTACAATAGAAACAACTGATATTGATGTACTTTTAACATTGAGTGAAAACAAAAATTTCAGATGCATGAAACTGCCACTTAATTTCAAACTTTTCCACCCTATTCAATTCAACTTAGAAATTTCAAGATATATGCATAACATTGAAACATTTCCTATTATCATCCAAGTATGGTATAATAATCTCTTATGTCAACTTCACAGTGATGTCATGAAGGTAGAAACTATGTCAGTGTGCTTTAATGTTCATTCTTCTCAGTATACCATATGCATCACTATGTCTAAGACCATTCCACTGGTATCATTCAACATTCACAACAGTATGTTAATATAGGATTCTTCTAACGGCCATCTACTCTTGTCGAGTTATATTACTTTAAAGAATGCATGTTGACATGCTATGCAATTGATTATGTGTCTGTATTGAAATGTGGATAATATTCATAAAAATAGGGGTGTAATCATTGACAGCTACAAAATGAACAAGACAATACATTATGGTCACCATTTTTGCCCAATATTTAGTAAGATAACCCCAAAATATGCTACTTTGTCATGATATAAACAGTTCTCACTTTGATTTAAAAAGTACAGTTACTTCCCTCTCCAAAAAGCATCCCATACAACACTACGTGATGTATAGAAAGGAAGGAAATATTTTGAAGCTAATGCATACAAATTATTTAAATATACACAAAGAAGCAGAAAGGTATAATAGATGTGGCTGACTGCACTATAATTTTTTTTTTTATTTTCCTTCAGAGGGCAGGGGCCAGTTTTTATGTGCAAATTTAATGCTGCAATCAGCGATCTAGTACAAAAAGATGATAAAACTTAATACACATGCGAGGTCAAAACGTTCCATATTTTTAGATACCTATATTAAAATGAAGCATAAGAATATTATCCACTTGAACGTAAACTTCAATGGCAGTTCATAGCAGAATTCGTTTATGCACCCGAATCCCAAATTTATACTACAAACTTTCATGTCTGAAGGTCATTATTGACACCATGTGATGCTGACAGTGCAAACACAAGCTCTTTTCCTTGATGACAATTCTGCAAAACAGTGCGTTTTAATTAAAAAGGCTGATCCAGTTGAAAATATTTGTCATCCAAACCATTTCTGATATATTCTAGTTGCCCCAAACCCATGTGTTTACTGCTATGGGAGGCAATCTCATCCTCCTCGTCCACTGCTGGTATTTGACTATCAACATACTGCATAGTAACTATGGAAGGTCTATGTGCCTGACATCAATTTCAAGAACAAGTCAATCCTAAAACACCTAGTTCACAAATATATCCATACTTGTTTTTAAATGGTAAACTTTGTATTCTTAAATATCATATCCTTTATATTGCTCAATCGCCATACATTGAAGAAATGAAATACCTTATAAATATACATGCTGATCAATTCTAATTAAATACAAGCAATTTCTTGAAATTTGTCTTTTCCTGTTGGATAGCAGACCGTAAATTATTATTGAATATTTTCTTTTTCATATGAAGAAAGTTATTTTTTTCAAATACTTGCTAGAATTTTTTTTAAAATGTTGTGTTGAAAGGAATTGAAAACTGGCAAACAAACACTCATCTAAGTTGTAGTACCTTTTCAGTTTTTCAGTATTAACAAGAATTGTTAGACTAATGCTGAATTAAACATTGATTATTATATTGATTTGACATATTGAATGAATTGACATTGTTTAATGCTTTGTATGAGGTGTTGACTCAGACTGCACATTCACCTAGTATTGGTATTAGCAGCAACGATTAATGGATTGTAGTGATGGTGATTGGATTTAATTTCACAACTGGTCATGTTACTCATCTGATAAATCTTGTTATGGCTGTTTCTGTTGCATTGATAATCATACTGATGTGGCCTTTTTACAGTAAGATTTTGTATGATATCGTATATCAGTGATATATGTGTTAATGGCAGCAATCTGACATCAAGTTTGGTTACCATGGTAGCCTCCTTAAAGATTTGTGTATTAGCACTCCTCGTTAACAAATGGTGATATCAATAAAGCATTTCATTGAAAGCCTTAGTATCACGTTTAGTTAGTCCCAAGTGAAAATGGTATCATCATCATGTCCAGTATGGACATCCTGGCAGTCAAGTTGAAAATCTTGCTATGGCAGAGGGCTGCTACTCAACTGGGCTTTATATTAACATTGGAGTTTTCAGCAGACCTCATTGATGCAATATACTCTTTTACTAGTAGACACAAAAGTGACGTTTGACCACACTTTAGTATTTAGGTTTTTCCAGCTGCAAATTAGCAAACTGACAATGATTTTAAAGGTCTTCAACTTCAGCACATTATACACCTATGTATGTATGTATGTATGTATGTATGTATGTATGTATGTATGTATGTATGTATGTATGTATGTATGTATGTATGTATGTATGTATGTATGAATGTATGTATGTATGTATGTATGTATGTATGTATGTATGTATGTATGTATGTATGCATGTATGTATGTTGACATAGAATAACATAATTTTACCAAATTTTTTATGATGGAGTTTTTCTAATGAAAAACAAAGATTGTTTCAATACTCAGCAGTTGAAAGGAAGCTATGAACATAAGAAATGATTCCAAGAAATTGGATTGTATCCAATTGAACATATTGTAGGATCTATTGAGTATCTCATTAACTCAACATGTAACATGTAACCAAAATTAACATTGCCTAATGCTTTCCTGTTGGTGGGTGCCATGGAGGGAAATCAGTATGTGTATGTCGAGACATGTATTATTAATTACTTAAATTTCAGCATGGCTTGTGAATCTGTCTGTTTTCCTAGCACTCTCATCCTCAACACATTTAGGTGTGATACAACTGTACAGAAAAATGTTGAGACTAAATCAATCTAATTCAGATGAATAATTAAAGAGTGTAAGTGTAAAAGCAGTTTAATATGGTGATATATTAGTGTTTAACATGTTTAAAAAATGAGTGATTCAGACATATGTGTTAGCATCTAAAGCAGACAACCAAATGGTCCGAAAGTAATGATTGGGTTTATCATCAGATAATACTTGCAAAAATTAACAAAATCGCAGTACACCAACTAAAAATTTATCATTGTAAAGCTCAAATAATGCTACCCTTCATTTTTATCTAAGAGATTGGTTGTCCATTACTTAATTTAAATTGTCTTTACTTTTCTAGGATTATCGCCGTGAACGTGGGCAGAGATACCTAAAGGAAATCCGCTCCCACTTAAGCGACAAACCTACTAAAGTTCACTTGGTTGATGAGGACTTTGCCATTGACAACACAATTCTTGACAGCAAATTGGAGGAGTTGAAGAGGACAATTGTAGAGGTGGCTTCACAGCAGTCATACTGGGGAGAGCAGATACCCACTCGGTGGTTTCTCCTGGAACAGCAGCTGATGAGGCTCAGGGATGCTGGTGTGAAGGTATTCATTTAAATCATGATTAACATCAATATGTGCCATTTCTATAAAACCTTTGCATTACACAGTCCTTCAGATTTGACCTATTTTGATTTTGCATTATTGCTCATGACAAGTGAATTTTGATAAATTGTATACAATGAATTTTATGTTGCAAGATGCTTTAAAGGTTTAGCTCTCTGTCAATTTATTAAATTTAATTAAAAAAAAGGTTTGAATGTTGAAAAGTGAATTTTGTTAGAGATAACGTGTGTAGCATCAACTGTACCAGAACTGTTCAACATTGTTGTAACCAACAAGAACAAAACAAATGGCAAGTTTCATTGGACAAGGGACAACAATACTTACCACTTCACATGAATGGAGAAGTGTTTTGAAACGTCAATGGCCACGCTTGTACACAGATAAATTATAATGTCCAGCAATGGTTTTGGATGGACATTATCAAGATGAAATCTGCAATTGTTTTAAGATTTAGAGATTTAAAAGTATTTTCCATGTACCCTTGCCAGAAGTTACTTTTCATAGGTTTCTTAATACTAAGAGATCTTTCAGATACCAGATCTCATTATCCAGTTAATCATTCATTTAATTGAAAAATATTGGAGCTTTCTGGCTGTGTAGTCTAACATGTTCACCTTTACTGATCACTCTCATCTCACCTCTGTCCATATGGATTGAGTCTTGACCAATGTTGGTACATGTTTGTGTGAAAAGTCTGCCAGAAGTTTCCCATGTGTTGGTGGATCATACAGTTTTCTTTCTAGGGTCTTCCTCCACCATTTATGCTGGCCACCATGTATAGCCTATAATTCACTGAGATATAGCATTAACCCATAACAACAACAAATGAAAGCTATGTAACTGGCATAACATCCTTAACTGTAGATCAGAGAGTACACAAATTTCAACTGTTTTGCAGTATATCAGATGTCTTCCGTATCAGTCACTGTATTGAGACGTGTGTGTGTGTGTGTGTGTGTGTGTGTGTTCGATTCGTGCCATTTTTCAAATGCATAACTTGATCATATCACTTAGCATTCATTTTATGTTTCCATTTTAATTTCTTGGTTATTATTGAATATCTCCAGTTGCCTAACATAGAATTAAATTATTTCTACACATTGTAAATGTCCAGATGAACATGACCTTGTTCCAATGTCAATATTAACATATGATTCCATCTCATCTCTGTTTGCATGGGTTTGAGTCTCAGGGCCTCTGTCTGCATGATTTCGAGTCTCACGTTCAGCCAATGTGGGTATGTGGGAAAGGTTGCCAGTAGCTTCTCGAGGGTCGGAATTTCTTTCTAGGGTTTTCCCGGGTTCTTCTTCCACCATTTAACTGCTACCATGTATTGCCTATCTTGTGCTGAAAAATGGCTTTAAACCCTAAAACAACAACATCATCGTCATCGATTATCTCCCTTAGTATAGTAAGATCAGGTATTGCACATGTTGTGTATGGAAGAAATTGGGTTGGGGATAAACATGTAACTTAATAAATGTGCAAACGTTATATTCTTTTACCCTGTTTGCATTTCATGTATTATAGTACCTGATTTGCATGTCAGTCTTCAGTCATGACATTGTCACTTTACTGTATTATTTCAGCGTCACATTTATATACTGTCGTTCATGTGTCTCTTTCCTGTTTCTGTGATCAACCTGTGAGTTTTCTGTCATGTGTCATTTACATTTAGAAAAATATCTCATTAGTATGAGCATATATATGATAGGTTTGAGGCATCCTATAATTTGTAACTGTTCATAAATAATAATTATTAGATGTGGACTGTCTTTAAAGTTAGTCAGTCATAGCTCAAATGGCATCATTCGATCTTATGTGGTCCTTTAATATTCTATTCACTTGTGCTTCTTATAATATATATCATGTTGTACATTTTCATCAGTGTAGTCTGTAGTGTGCAGAAGCAGTTGTTCATGTATGCAGGCTACAATTACACTGTAATGGGGTGATAAAATAAAGCCATAAGCTCACATGCATATTGGGAAGGTCGTCATAGTAACACTTAACACACGCTTTTGTTGATAGATACCGGACTCTAATATGTAGCATACACATGCTGTTTCTGACCTATGCCTGACAGTGTAGACGATAGTATACACATGCTGTTTCTGATCTATGCCTAACAGTGTAAACAGTAGCATACACATGCTGTTTCTGATCTATGCCTGACAATGTAGACTATGACCAATGTGATCTAGACAAGCCACTTGGATTTTGGCAGGAAAATTAGTATGAGTTACGTCATATATATGCAAATGTTAATGAATGCAGGATTTATGACACATGATTGAAGTGACCAAACCAAGCCATAAGGTAACTTTAATATTGGCAAAGTCAAATTAAGGTATTTATATCTTCTTGAATGATTTCGTCAAGTTAAAATATCTATACCTACTCAAAATATTGACTGCTCTGGTGGCTTAGTGGTTAGAGCGTCCACCCCAGATGAAGGATGTTGTGGGTTGAAACCCTTTCTGAGTCATACGGTCTCATGCCAAAGACCTTTTTTAAAAAAAACTGTACTAACAGCTGCCTCACTTTGCACTCAGCATTAAGAAATTAGTGCTATTACTTCTTTAGATATCGACTGCTCTTGTGGCTTAGTGGTTAGTGTCCACCCCAAATGTAGGATGTTGTGGGTTCAAACACTGGCTGGGTCATGCCAAGGACTTGTACAAAAAACTGTACTAACAGCTGCCTCACTTTGCACTCAGCATTAAGAAATTAGTGCTATTACTTCTTTAGATATCGACTGCTCTTGTGGCTTAGTGGTTAGTGTCCACCCCAAATGTGGGATGTTATGGGTTCCAACACTGGCTGGGTCATACCAAGGACTTGTACAAAAAACTGTGCTTACAGCTGCCTCACTTTGCACACATCATTAAGATATTGGTGTTATTAATGATCGATCTGGTGTCAAGATAATTTGAATGAGTGAGACATCATGCTACATGTCTGCTGCATGATGTCCAGTGCTAGACATCACTTTACACTGCAAACATTATATCAATATGACTGGAAAATTGTTAAAGCTATGTTAAAAATCTAGGTCATTCACACACTTAAATATTATCCATGTGAAATTTGAACACATATATCTTGCTTTATGGTGATTATACAATGACAGTTTAAAACATTTTTTATTTATAAAGTAATGAGATTAATGTCTTTGTTAACTTGTAATTACAGATAGTTTCCCACAGTACTGTGGAAAATTTAAACAAGGAAGGAACTGTTCGAATAGAAAAAAGTGAAGAACTTGATGTGTTTCTTAGATATCTTCATGAGACCGGAACAGTCATCTACTTCAGGTAATACTATAGGGCAGGGGTAAGAGTATTGTGTGCTATTATCTACTTCTTGTGAGATTGTAAGGCTGATCTGCTGTAGTACTTGGTGGAATTTAGAATCTAGAAGCTATCAGTTGAAAATGAAGCATAATTATATAAAACTACATGAAGATTTTCTTTTTTCTGATTTGTTTATGAAATGGAACATTTTCTTTGCAGAGATTCATTTAATTGCTCAATAATTAAAGCAAAATAAAACGGTTGGCAATAATGATGGTTCTTATAATATATATATATATATATATATATATATATATATATATATATATATATATATATATATATATATATATATATATATATATATATATATATATAAAATAAACAACACCAACAAGTATTAATGTTGTGACCGGTTTCGCTTTAATGCTTTATCAAACTGAATTCAAACTGAATTTGTTATGATTGATTACGTCATTAAATATATCATGTTTCTGACTAAACAATATGACGTCATAGCTTACGTTTGCACATTTGTAACCTACTTTTCGTATTCTTTAATAAATAACATGGACATGGATATATAAAAGTATCTTTGACATATGAAGGTACAACTTTTGATTTCATTACCAAATTGAAATCGTTACCAAAACTAACTGAAAATTCATTACTAGTTACACTTGATGTGGTTTCACTCTACACGAATATACCACACAATGATGGTATCGAAGCATGTAAATATTATCTTGGAGAAAACGAATATACATGTAAACTATCAAAAGAACATGTTTGTAATTTGATAAAACTTGTGCTCGAAAATAACTTTTTTCAATTTGGTAATGCAAACTATCTTCAAAAAATGGGAACAGCAATGGGTAGTCCAATGGCACCTTCTTATGCATCTTTATTTATGGGAAAATTGGAAAATGATTTTGTAAATAAATGTTTCTTAAAACCAGATGTTTGGTTAAGATTTTTAGACGATATATTCATGATTTGGAGTTATCCATTAGAAGACCTTCATTATTTTATAGACACTTTAAACAAATTACATCCAACAATAAAGTTTACATTCAATGTGTCTAAAACTAAAATATCATTTTTGGACGTAGACGTCATAAAAAATGAAAATAATGACATCACTACCATGGTTCATGTTAAAAATACAAATATTCATCAATATATTGAATATTCATCATGCCATCCTAAATCATGTAAAAGCGGGATACCATATAGTCAAGCTAAAAGATATAGAAGAATTATTTCGGATGACACTGTTTTTAAATCATCTTAGATAGAGTTAGGTCAGCATTTTCTAAATAGAAATTACCCTATTGATATCATTATTGCTGCTTTCCAAAAAGTATCTTCTCTTACACAACTGAATCTTTACAATGTAAAATCAAAAATACAAATAAGGATATCATTCCATCTATTATTGAATATAACCCAAGTTTACCTAATATAGGTAAGATTATTAATAAATATTGGGATTTGTTAAAATTATCAGGTAAAGAAAATGTTAAATTGTTACATGAAAGCAAGCCCATGCTTGCTTATAAAAGGACAAAAAATCTTAAAGATAACCTAATTAATTCTAAATTAGAAAAAACATCGTACAGAAAAGGATCAGCAACTAAATGTAATAGATCTAGATGTTCGCACTGTTCTCATATTAATGAAAGTACTTCTTTCAGTAGTAGTAATACAAAAGAAACGTTTAATATGCATTGTGATACTAATTGTGCAACATCAAACGTTATTTATTTGATAACATGCAAAAAATGTGACATCCAATATATTGGACAAACTAGTCAACAAATATCTAAACGTATGAACCAACATAGATCAGATATAAAAAATTATAGCGATAAATCTTTTTCATCTCATGTTGCCGTACACTTTCACAATAGTTCTCATACTTTGCAAGATTTTTCCTTTCAACCTATTGTTATAGCTGAATCTGAAATGGAACGTTTGCTAAAAGAAACCTACTGGATTCACCGTCTTAATACAGTATATCCAAAAGGTCTAAATTCCAAAGCACTTTACGACCTTCATTAATGTAATATATATAATTTTTTTTTTTTTTAATATATATATTTATATACATTAATTAATTTGCATCATACATATTAAAAGTAGAAATAAAACTGTTTATCTCTATTTATTCATAAATTATATATATATATATATATATATATATATATATATATATATATATATATATATATATATATATATATATATATATATATATATATATATATATATATATAACTGTGTGTGCGTTTGTAAGTTTTCCTTATTGTTTAATTTCTTAAGAAAATAAAACAGAAACCCAAATTGAAAATAAAATTAGCTCTATTGACTTTGCGTCGACTTAAACCAAGAATCTTAATTTAAATAAAACAGGAGTCATCATTTACATACAAGGCTTTTTGAAATATTGTTTTTTTCAGCATTGAAGTATTGAGAGATAATATTCTGTTAGACCCAAAGTGGATGATTGATGCCTTAAAGCTCCTCATCAATGCTCAGCCTGATCTACCCAATAAACAAGTTGACAATGACAGTGACTTAAATAACGCTGCTGCCAATGCTGCTCACAGTGATATCATACAGAAATTGTCTGACTTCAAGGAGAAAGGAGTCCTTACTGTAGAACTTGTTGGTTTGTACATTTTTTTTTCTCTTATCATTTTGTAAAATACATATTATTGTGAAGTAATTTGGAAATACTTTAAGCGTTTTGCAAGTTTGTCAATTGTTTTTATATATGTTTTTTTATTACACCCTGAATATATCCGACATACACTTAGGAAAATTGAAAACATCTTAACAAAAGTATTTAAATGTGAGTATTTTGACATGTATTTTATGATATATTGAACCATATTTCACGAACACAATGCAGGTAGATGTCAGCAACATTGGGACAACATGACAAAAGTGATTAATGTATTTACTTTTGTTTCCTATGCCTTACTATATTGAACCCGTCATCAATCACATTAAAACCATTTGATATATGGATACATCTGAATAAAAGCAAAAACTCATTCACCACAGACCGTGGGTTTTGTTTGAAATAAAAGCAATGTTGGATGATTTTTGTAATTTAGCTCGATGTTAATTACACCCACATCCACTTTTTGATATCAGTAAATGAACTGGGTATATGTATGCATTTTATAAATACCTCCCAATAAAAGGCAAATTAGATACATAAATATCACATCAATATGACCCAAATTTTATGATTGAGTACATGCTTTTTTGTCTTCATCTTATTGTTATTATTTTGTTCTATATCCTGGACATAATTGTACCAACATATTTTATGGGAGTGTATTTCATGAAACGTAACTTGGTCATACCAAAAATAGAACAGTGTTCCATAAGTTTCATGCATGCACCACCTTTGTTTTTTCAGCTATTTGTATATTTGATCTGGTTTCACCTAAGCTCTTAAAAACTGGAATATGATTGCATGTCAAAAGTAAATCATTGTAATCTAATTTGTATGGATGTTGTAGCTGATACTAACCATAAATAAAAATCCAGCAATCATTGCTCTTTCTATGTAATTTAGTCTCCCCTTAAATTCACAAGCTTAGCATCATGACAATAGAATGGTGTTGATCAGATTGTATAAAAATGAACCAAAAAATCAGACATTTCCAATTGGCATTGGTATCTCTATATAATAAATCGAAAGTATTATCTGAACTCCATTATTTATTGTGAAAAAATATCAGCCATGTTTTCGGTCTAGCAGTATCAGATAGTAATCGTTTAATCCCATTCAATATGGCTATTGGACCAGGTTTACCCAACTCTTGACGTAAAAGAAAAATCACAGATAGGTAATTTTCTACAGAAAAATATGTTGGTGAGCTTTTTATGGCAAGCTATATATCAGCACAGATTAATGCATAATAAAGGACTATACCCAGTATCCGTATATGCGATACGGAAGGTAATTTTCTACAGAAAAATATGTTTGTGAGTTTTTTTTATGGTAAGCTGGTAATACCCAATATCCAAATGTGCAATACGTTAGGTAGTAACATTATTTTTCTTGACAATGTAGTTATAACATAAAGGAGCAGTAAGACATAAAAGCATCATAGCTGGAATGTATGATGTATGGGGTAAAGAAATGGAAAGGAAAAGGGAAACTTTTTCTCTTGTATCAGTGATATGAAGTTGACCTGTTTATATGTATGCCTGAAATGTGACTAGTAATATAAAATTATATACTGCTGAAAGCCAGAATATGGGATAATCATTACATTATAATTTTATTTTGAGAGGTACGTTCACTGCTGGAACATTATAGGTGTTTTATGGCAATAGTGTGCATTGATTTTGTGATAAATGGTATCATTCATTCCTACTGCTAAAACTGCTTTTTTCCCCATTCATTGACCAATGACAAGCCCAAGAAATACTCGTGTTCCAGTTGGTGCAGAACCAGTTGTTCTCCTGCTGATAATCTGCAGACAAATATGTATATACACATGTTAATTGAGACAATGAATTGTGAAAGACTTACTTTTAAACAGTGAAAAAATTCAGCAATCATTTACATTTCAAAAGGCAGAGATAACTCTGTAGAGGAGTAGTTTAACATCCAATAATTACAACTGTTAATCACCTTTTTTGACCTGCAAATAATACCAACCTCTTCATTAGCAATACCAGTATAACTGTACAAATTAAATACATGGGCAAATGATTAGATTCCCATGTTAATGAAATTAAACTGAGAAAAATATTGGATCGAACAATTTTTTTGCAGCGGATTTGAAAGGCAAGATTCTTCAAAATCTGCAAAAATTATTATGAAGTGTTAAGTTCTGTTATATATCTTCATTTGGGCTTTGTACATTTTGTATTAAGTCAACTACTTAGCTAAAAGTCTTTTATCTTTTTCTAGTGACTTTCAAAACATCTGACTGGGACCTTTCTTAAAAGGAAGTGTGGTTGGTCTTTCTGTGACAAATATTAGCGTGACATACAATTTCTGGATATTGATATGAGTGGCATTCTTGTACATTATATTGTTATGCTTGTTAGCCAGCTGGGATAGTGAAACAATCTGATTAAAAGCTTGAATCAAAAATATTTTGCTATCCAATGCCAGTTTGTTCTTTGCTAGGTCTTCTGTGCAATAGAACTGGATTATAATTGCCACACTGTTATTGACTCATCTGATGATTTTTGTCCATGCTTCATGAGCTGCCAGATACTCCCCCACTACGTGGAAAACAGCGTTTCTTTCTACTTCAAATATCATTAACTTTTGTGATTCCATTGAATTAAATAGTGTGCACATGCATATTTCATTCTTCTGTTATTGAAACATATATTGTCACTATGCGCAATGTGGTCCAAGATTTGCAGCAATAATTTTGTATTTCTATTTCTACAACAACCGCGTTGAATGTCTTTCTAGCATGGATGAATAGGATTGTCAAGTAGTGGACATTTTCCTATATTGCTTTTTGATTATGCAAATATTATCAAAGAAACATTTTTAGTCATATTTTCATTTCTATTTGTTACGGATGTAATCAATTTTAAAATTCTAAAAATGGTGGGTTTTAGTCATTTGAATGGATTGGTAATTACTCTGGACTCAAACAATACTTCTGAATTTTGCTACGGTCATACTAGAGCGACATGTGTAGCATAAAAATCATCATACAAGTTATAACTTGTGGCATGTTTATATATACATATCTATTGGACAGGCTTAAAATATAATCTCAGTAATGAATTACACCAAAATCACCAGTCTTTTTTATCAAGACACGATCACTTACTAAATGCAGGTAAGCATCTTTAGTGACATTGATATTAGTAACTTCATTGATGGCCGATACAATTTAATATCCATAACAGCACAAGAAAATGAAAAAAACAATCATAACCTATTTTCCTGAAGTCAAATTGGAAATGAAGCTTAATTGGAGAGTTTCATCTGTTAAAGTCTTGTTATCTGATTTTGTTTGCAGATTTTAATCCAATGATTATATTTCACACACACACACACACACACATGTATAATTGTATATTATACATTGCTGATTTTAATGGTTTGTTGAATATATATATATATATATATATATATATATATATATATATATATATATATATATATATATATATATATATATTGTCAATGAAATTAAATATTTAGATATAAAATTTACACTTCTAAATCTTTGCGAATAACTCTGGCTCTGATGTTTTGATGTAAATATTTTAAAAAGTATTACATTATTAAAAATGTTCCATTGAATCTAAAGTCTGTCTTTTTATATTCACAGATGCTATCTGGACAAAGGAGAATCATCCAGAACTACATAAACACAAAGAACACATCTTGATGATAATGGAACAGCTAAACATTCTTGCCAAACCGCTATCATTTAATGAGATGGGAGAGAAGCCAAAGGTAAGATAATATGAAAGTTCCATGTTTTATTCTCCTTTGGCATGAGTTGCAAATTTCAGATTTTATCTTTACCTTGTACTACTACATACTTCTTTACTTTAATCTCACATCATCAAAATAATACACTACATAATGCCATTTAAAAGATAATGTTTTTAACTGCAATTTTAATAATTTCTGAGAAGTTAAGGAACAAAAACCTGTGCAAATAATACTCAATGTTTACTTTTATGATATTATTTAGTGTGGATTTTGCTGATGTGATATTTAACCCAGTCATACATACATACATACATACATACATACATACATACATACATACATACATACATACATACATACATACATACATACATACATAAGAACGCTTGCCAGTAGCTTCTTGTGAGTGGGTATTGGAAAATGAACTATAGCAAAACCTGTCTTCAACGAGCACTGTCTTGATAGGCCACTTTTTCAGTGTACAAATTTATTGATTATATAGCAGTGTGACTTGTTTTGAGAGACCACCTGCGTTCAGAGACCATACATTTTTGGCACAAAAGGTGATTTTTCAAGATGAGTTCTGCTATATTACCAATTCAAAACATGCTACTTTGATGTCTTCCTGTATTTCATTGATCGTTGTATTATTTAGCATGTAGGCATTTCATGCTTCATATCCTTTTATATCGTCTCTACTGCCTGGTATAAGGATATATTTATATTCCTAACACTTTTTGATGGTAAGCACTTCTAGTATTTTGCGCCCTGAAAGGCCAGGAAAGATAAATAAAGGGATATAACTCAAATTCCGACCAGAGTAGTAAGTAATTGGAGTGCCTTCATGTTTTGTTTTGTTGTCTTCAAGTTTATATGTATCAGTTCATTATAAATAGAATCAATTAAAATGAAAATGCTGATCAACTGATTTTTTCCTATTTTTTTCAAAACATGAAGTATTATGTTTATGAATAAAGGAACCAGATTATAACCACCTCACCCTTTATTTTCATTTTTTTGATCCAGTATATAGCGGATATTTTATTTACTTAGGTTAATTCCGGATGACAGTTGATAGTAAGGGTGTTAAAAAAGTATATTTTTGGAAACATGTTCCGACTTAAGCGACTTACCAAATAAATATTGTTTCTTAACTTGAATACAAAATGAGATTAAAAGGAGAACAATAAATGTATATGCAGTGCAGTGAATCAGAACATGAATTAAGCGACATGAAACAAAATGAATTAAGCCTGCTTACACCGTCCGTTCTGGAGATTACATTCGTTCCGGAACTATCAGTCATCGTACTATCAACCTCCGAAATGATCAACCTATCTAATAAAGTACGACCAATTGACGCGTGCATAACTAAGAAAAAGTAAATAATTTGTATCAAAATATAATAAATCATATTTTATTTTGCTTATTATTATACAACTTAAAACAAAAATAATGTGTAAGCGAATACCGATATATAAGGAGAGAACATGTACATGTATGTATATTTCGGTGTATTTCGTTTTTCTTTTCTTCTGTGTATTTCGGTGTTTCTAGTAACTCTGTCAAGATATATGTTTCACATGTAAAAATATAGGAATGAAGAAAATACGCAAATTATTTTTCCAATAAGTATATATACTTAAGGCTTAGAGACCTAAACACTAAGTAACTTGGACTTGTAAAGCAGAATGACTTGTGCACTTTGAAAGAGCATAACTATTCCAATTTTAAAGATATCTGGTGAGAAGGTGAGAAGTAAACTTGTATGAATCATTCAACAAAATGTGCATATATATCATAACTTTTAAAATTCAGCTGCAAACAGGTAGCACAGCACAAGCAATTATTTAATTACCACATTACAAGAACGATAATTTCAAACATTTCATCTAAGTCAACGATTTCAATGTATTCCAAAGCTTTTATGGAGCCATCAAACACTTCAGTGAGTCCAACTCTCTCAGAAAACTGAAATAAATCACTTTGGCTCGTCGAGAACAAAAACGTGCAGAGTTCACACTTCGTCTGGTACAAAACCTTTAAAGTCCTCTTCATCGTCATCAGTGTCGCCCAAAATAACATTTAAATGCATCTCCAGATATTTTCTCTCATTTTCAATCCATTGTGTTAGGTCATAACAGCTTAGTATTTTGATAATTCATAAGCTGACACTTCATTCTCATCTTGCTTCGAACACTGCCATTTTGAATAGACATTCACCATTCGGAAAACACGCTTAGAATGTGCCTGCTTGCCTCGAACTTTCTAGTTGAATTCAAGCTTAACTCGCGAGAAAATCCAAGTATAATATCTATATTACAATAAGAAACTTCTTAGAGATATCCCGAAATGTATGTAGTCTGGTAGTATGACTTTAAAAAAGCACACCGCCCCAGATCGGTATACCGGTCCATAAGGTGTACAGAGTTACTTCTGCTAGAACGGAAAACGGGTCTGCATTGATGAAAGGTTTAAGTATGTTTTACAATATGGAGCATTATTTCTAGACAATCTGTGTATTCAATAATTTGATTATATTACCTAGCATTACCTGAACCCTCTTGATAATATGTGCACTCTATATGTTCATTCTGAATATACAGTATTACATAAAACCTAGACATTCTGTGTAATGAGTAATTAATTTTGTATAATATAGCATTGCATGAAACATCTAGACAATCTGTGTACTGAATAATTTGCTCTGTATAATATAGCATTACATGAAACCTATAGAAATTTCTGTACTTAATCATTTGTTCTTTGTAATATAGCATTACATGAAACCTCTAGAAACTTCTGTAAATAATTTGTTCTGTTTAATATAGCATTACAAGAAACATCTAGACAATCTGTGTACTCAATAATTTGTTCTGTATAATATAGCATTACATACTGTAACGTCCCGAGCTTTATTTAATCACAATGTCAGTTTTGACCAGATGTCAACATGGGCTTTTAATCACGAGACAGAAAGCTATTTAAGTTTAAATGATTTAATCAACGCTAGTAAGGATAAATATATGCATATAATATATGCAATATGCACAAACGGATCAACAATAAGATAGTAATGTTTCAGTCAAAACACTGAAATAGTTCTAAATAGTTCTAAAATGAGTTGATATTTGAAATTCCTTCATCACATAAATATGTGGCTCATTGTAATGTTAAGAAAGTACATAAACATACAGTCACTGAAAACAGTTAAACTTAATGTATTTCTCAGTGGTATAATACAACCCCAAACAAATGGGATAATAAATAACACATATTAAAGACGATACCACTCGAATGTGTTTCCCAGTGAATTTAGTATTGCTATGGTCCAGAATGCACTAGTATTTCGGAATTTATATTTAGAACTGTTTTTCCTTCTTTATAGCCAACTATATAACACATTAGTGTAATATAGAAATAATGAATACTCCGTGTAGGAATATTATAATTAATGCTCCCTTCTATACATGTTTAGTTATTTACCGTAGCAACGGTACCGATATTTTCATATATTTATATGATTGAATCTCCACATATAATTCCTAGGGGAGCATCAGTCTTTAATACTGAATAATATATTGTAGTTTTATTTCATTTCATTTGGAAGATTATATCATCCGTAATGATTTATATTGTTACAATGCGATCTATATAGTAAACGTACATTGGTTGTATAAGCTCTCCGTTCTCTTCTTGTATACAGTCTCTGCCGGTCAGAATGCGTCTGCAAAACACTGCACACGACTGGTATTTATACCCTTGAGACCCATTGGTCTTGCGCGGAGACTGATGGGAAGAATATAGGTCGTAAGTGCGTGAGGGAAACACACGAGTGGTTCGAATGATACTTAACAACACGTTAGAAACGCTCAAAAGTATGATGGCGGGTGAATTGTGAATCGCACTTACACAAATAGTTCGGTAGTGGAATTTCTCAGTATTTGGACACTTGATGTGAAGATATTCAAGTCAGAATTAAACTCTTTATCTCAGAAAATGAATATATAACGCAAAATAGTGTTAGACGATTTAATAGGGAACAAATCATAACGACCAAAAAGACCAATTTGGACCAACATTGACAACGGAATACAAACCCGTACGAACTAAGTGCCAATCACAATCACCCAAATTATTAATATATTAATACTCTAAAATATCACGAACGTGATATTTAAACATTCATATACATATTTATTGTGCCTAGCATTGATGCAACCCTACAAGTCCTTTATGTCTTCATGTATGTACTGAAATATATCTTACTTTGTTGACCTTTGGTATAGACATGAACCACTAAAAGTTAATATTTAATGCTGAGAAGTGTGAAAATTATGTTTAAACGAGCCACAAATCACTTATATTTTATAACACCATAATTTATCACACATACAACATGTACTGAATCATTTGTTCTGTTTATATAGCATTACATGAAACCTCTATAAATTTTTGTACTGAATAATTTGTTTTGTATAATATAGACAACTGTGTGCTCAATAATTTGATATTATGTATATATATCTTTGACTGAACTATCTATACAGTCTGTGTGTACTACTCAGTAATTTGATTTGTTAAAGTAATTAAGCTCAGCAAGAATTTCATTCATAATGTGAAATGCATATTCATGGATTTATTTAATTATCATGTTCACATATTTTAGTAAAGAAATGAATACATCAAAATGACTTAAATCAGTAATGGGATAAGAAAAGTGCCAAAATAAATCACATACAGTAACACTTTCATTGAAGTACCAAAATATCCAAGAAATCAGATTTGCGGAAACTTCTTTCCAGGCACCATATTTAACACAAATCCATCTGTCATGGAATGTTTTCGAATTAAAATATGCTGATATATTGTAAAATGTTATACGAGTTTTGTTTTTTAAAAGACGTCTTAACAAAAACTAATTTAACCTAAGGGCATAATCAGTGTTTTGGTATTATGAGCTTCAAATTATGTAGCAATGATACCAATCCGTCATTAATTTCATTACAATGTAGAAGAACTATTTTCAACAATGATAGAAATATTTGAACCGAACTTATCAGACAGAAAGGGCTTTCAAACTTGTGCTATTAATGCATACTAACAATTTAATATGGCTGTCTTGAATTTTATAAAACATGATAGAAGTTTAGCAGAAAGAACATGGCATAAAGGACTTTCATGTATGTATAGAAAGAAGCAATTCAGATATCAAATATAGTTCTCATTCTTAAAAATATCCATAACTTTATACAGCATCAGGTCCACAAACTTTACTAAATTTGATAAACTGTTCCAAATTTGTCATACACAATCACTACAATTTCTAATGAGAGTAAAATTCTTCTGGTAACCTGTTCTCAGAGTTTCTTAAAAGATGCCATTCTGCTTTCAAATTCTGTCTTTTGATGTCATGGAAAGAAACAAACCCTGTTTCTAAAAGTAAACGAACTTGAACAGCGTATTCTAAATCATTACTGAATATACTTTATTCAAAATTAACAAAACATGGCATAATGATGATAATTCATATTTTACAAATGATACCAAACTGATCCTGGCTTGATGATAATTCAGATATTAAAAATGATGCCAAACTGATCATTGCTTGATGATAACTCAGATTGTACAAATGATGCCAAACTGATCCTGGCATGATGATATTTCAGATGTTACAAATGACCTCCTTATTTTGGATATCTCTGAGTTGTTTTATATTCTCCCTTGGAATTCTGTTTTAGTCTTGCATACATAAGTTGTTTACTGTATGCGTTGCATGTGATTAGGTAAATAACATTTTGTTTAGTACAAAATTTTGTTAACTTAGAAGAATATTTGAGGATTGTTAATGTGCTTCGAAGTATTTTAATTTTATCCATTATCTACCAATAGGTGCATTTAACAGTCTTATGATCTAATACCTTGTTCTCAAGTTATTTAACTGCAAAATCTGGCTGTTTTCTTGAAATCTTTACTCTATTAAACGATTGCTTGATTTAAAACCATATCTGACAGACAGATTGACAAACAGCTGGAAAGATCGGATTGCACATCAGAAAATATAATTATCCTGTCATATGAAAAGAAATGGATTTTAAGTCTGAACAGATATACAAATTAAGCTCATCCACCATTAAATTTGATTTTCATGAACAAACTAGAAAAAATATATAGGATTTATCCGAGGATTCCTTGGCTGAAAATAGCTGACCAAACTTTGTACAAATCACCCTGAAACTAAAGGTCTTTCTCAATATGTATGTATGTATATTTTATACTTTCAGGTGGAGGACTACTTCCTTACACCTTGCATGCTTCGTCAAGAATCTCCAAAAGCAATTATCTCCCCTGAAGAAGATCCCCACATGGTTAGAACACCAGACATGCACTGCATATTTACAGGGAAGTATTTGCCACCTCCCATCTTTCACAGGCTTCTTGCTGCCTGTGTAGCTCGCTGGCCAGTTGCCAAGAAGAAGGAGACATCAGAAAATCTAATTTTTTGTGGATGCGGTGTCTTTGACTTAGACCTTTTCCACAGATTAACAGTCTACATTAAAAACCATGTTGTATTTGCAAGAATAACAAGGATGGTGATTGATGAAGTCAAGACCCCCGATACAAAGCTGTGCAGCAGAGTTAGAAGGTTCATTACACTGAATCTCTCCAAGATTACCTCCTACCTAGGCCCGAACTTGCAGTATGAGTTGTTAGCAGCATATCATTCATGGCTTGCAGATGAAGTGAGTTGCTTATGGAGAGGAAAATAATTTATTTTTGCCTTCTCCATGGATATTGTTCTTCGTGACATTGTCAAGTTTGGTATATATGATACTTGATCAGGAGATAAGGTCCCTATATCCCATCAGATAACGTTGTAGAAGAATGGTTTCGAAGTGAAATGGTAAAACTAGATATATATATATATATATATATATATATATATATATATATATATATATATATATATATATATATATATATATATATATATATATATATATTAATATATATATATATATATATATATATATATATATATATATATATGTATTAGATCATATAATGTAATGTGACAAGTGACCAGTGTGCACGTAGTAATAGCATACAGAGTATACGGGGAATGTGTACTGTCTAAAATATATTCCTGTAGTTATTCAGTTTGAATCTTATGATGTATCATGTTATATCCTAAACGATTCTTTAATTACCGTGCTTTGACGATCTGTACACACTTAAGCAGTTAACAGGTTGGAAAACTGTAAAAATGTTTATTTGTGTTTACATACCATTACTATGAGGGAAAAATCTGTCAGTACTTAAACCTATTGCTTATATTTTATAGGAGCGAAGGAAACAGAATATTTTTTTTATTAAAAATTTAGATGGAAGGAAGGAATACACACACAATATAAAATGACTGTCTATATTATGACTTTCAACATGGCTTGGGGAATGTCATAAAATAATAAGCTAGGCAATCAAGGTCAATTTGAAGACGTTTTACCATCAATGTCCTTAAATTATATCAAATACATTCAATACAAATTTGCTTTGTAAAAATACATACTCATATGGGCTTTAATATCTGCACTATCACAATTAACAAATGGCAATTGCCTATGCTTGGAGTAAATGTCAGTACAGTTGATAATTAGAATTGCCAGAAAGGTGTCAGATTTAGGCCTATAGCAAGCGAAACAAACTATATAAGATCACCTAACTGGTTTTCCAATCTGGAGATTTTTTCTTCAGACTTTTTGCTATCTGCGCAAATATTGTGCTCATTGTATCAGCATCTTCATCAGTTCTTTGTAAGGCGTTATTATTGACCAGAGCTTTCGGACTTTGTGATATACAATCACTGCGAATGGAGTTTAAACACTGGGATGATCTTGTTTCATAATTATGTTTTAATGCCCATTTAGATATGCATGCTTTCATGTCATTGTAATTATTTTCTCCTTCAATGAAATGGAATATAATATAAATATCTCCTGATAACTTATCCTCCACAGGAGCACTATTTGTTCGAGGTAAACGTTCTACTAATCGACCATCAGGACAATCATATCTCTTCCTTTTTGCTAGATCAAAGAGAGCTTGCCTAGAATCCCTGAGACCTGTGACATCAAGTGTTGATTTCAATCTTTTTTTGAAGGCACTTCTATTAAGAGTTCCAAATTTGGTTTTGATTTGCATGTATATGCCTTCATTAATTTATTCTACATCTGAATCATGTTCTGCTTGCGAAACAAATAGAGCATCATCATTGGTATCATCTTTTGTATCAGCATCAGTGACACTTTCAATGTTTCTCAACATTTACCTTTGGTTTCCCCATATCATTCATATCTGATAAGTTTAATTCCGGCCTTGAATTGGTGTTGTCCTCATTTTCATTATTTAACATGTCTTGAGCAACATCAAACCTATTTTGTGAATTTCTCTCCATGTCCACATCATCAATAATATCCTGCTGAGAAAGCATTTTTGTTCTTTTCTAATGAAAATCTGCTAAAACATTAAAGTATTTATAAATGTATTTATTTTGTTTTTATTTATTGTAGGTAGTATATTTTAATTTCAGCCATATTGTCAATGTTTATTTAGCTTTCTCATGCAATATAGATTCTTAAAGAGCTCACACTCTTTAGATGAAGATCAGTTAGCAGTTATCAAGAGAGCCTATACTAAATCATGTGCTTACCCCAGATTAGCTCTGACTTGCACTCACTAAACCCATTGAGGCTTAATCAAACGAAACAACATATATAACTGAATTATAAGTGAGCAATAAGTGAGTTATAAGTGTCCGTACTCCTGGTACAAATAGGTTAAATGAATATATGACTAAGAAATATTTAAAAACACAAAATTAATACTTGAAAGAAAACTTCCAAAATAGTAATTACACCACACCAGATCACTTCATGAATATATCTACAGCATGTATCAATGAGTACAATCACATTTTACCATCCAATTTGATGAAAAACTGGGAGTTACAGAAACACATGACTGACCCTACCACCATGCCTATGCTTCATTTGTCAAATTTGGAGTAAATGCTAGTACAGTTGATAATTAGAATTACCAGAAAGGTGCCAAATTTAGACCTATAGCTAGCGAAATAAACTATATATCTTTATCTATCTATCTATCTATCTATCTATCTATCTATCTATCTATCTATCTATCTATCTATCTATCTATCTATCTATCTATCTATCTATCTATCTATCTATCTATCTATATATATATATATATATATATATATATATATATATATATATATATATATATATATATGTAGAGAGAGAGACAGACAGAGAAAGATTCCACAAAATATTGTAGTTTGCATGAATTCTGTTTCCGTCATAACAGAGATAAACAAATTTTATTTAAAAAGTCTAAGTTGTACCACATAATAAAAAGCATTAGCTGTAAACAATGACATAACACATGCAAACATTAAACGGAATGTTTCATTTAATACTGACATGACCTTTATAGACTGTCTTTTTATCTTGGATCAAGTTGTCTAATTTAAAGCTCTGAAAAATAAATAATAACTCGTCTAGTATGGTAATTATGGCTTTGTTCGTTATAGCACAGCAGAAAAAGTAGGTTATTTAGTGCCAAGGAAACACCATGTTAGCGGACCTAGGTTGGTCTGATTGAAGGATTTAAAGCAACAGTCCAATGCAAAATAAGTATTGACCATTTACACTAAAGTATATGGTACTGGCCAATTCAAAGATAGAAAAATAGTTATGTGGTGTGAAAGGATAAATAAGAGTCTCTAATGTATAAGCAAGGACATTTAAAGTATACACAGGATTAAATGATGTAATGCACTGACTAGGTTAATTTCCTAGTCCATGATTGCTAGAAAGAAATTTATGCTTCCTGTCATTCAACTTCAAATCTTGATTGGCATGGATTATAACGTTCTTACCTGATTGTTTTTATTGGTATCATTCTTTTAAATTGATTTCACACAATCTTGTTTCTAAATATCTACTGTAGCCTAATGGATCAGAGGCACTTATATAATAAATTCAAAAACATCAACACATAGAATGTGTGATGCATTTCACTTTATTGCTTCATCAGACAGAGAGAGATATTAGATATAATTCATATGCAACGCCTTCTTTGTTACTTTTACTAAATGTTCAATCATTAATTACGTATCAGTATATTTAGTCATAGATGGCATAGTATCAGTATGTTTAGTCACCGATGACATAGCTCTTGTAATAATATTGACCTTTCTCTTTCTTTAGGGACATGATCCTGATGCACCCATCACACGTGAGCACATGAATCATGCCCGCCTCTGTGTTGTTCTGGTAACGGTTTGTGGAAATGCAATGAGGGACATCCTCAGTACCCAAGTTCCTTCTCCACACACAGACATCCACCAGGCAATCCTGGCCAATAAAGTCAAGCTGACCAGTAGAAAGGGAAGACCCCTTCTAAACTCAGATCAAATACAGCTGGTTTTCCCGGATCCACAGGGAAAGACAACAGGAAAGGTGGATCAGTTTGATCTATCCCTACTTTATATTCTGATCAGAAATATCAGCGCAGTTCCTGTTCCAGTAACAGGTTGGGGATATGAGCCACAAGATCAACCGAGGGACAACTCGCTAGGAGCTAGTGTGGAGCGAATTCGTTCCTATAGGAACCATATTATTGGTCATTCCATGGATGGAAAGATGAGCCAACAGGACTTTGATGATTACTGGAACAAAATTGATGCTGTGCTTGATGACATTGAACTTAAACTTGGTACACAGGGATACAGGGCACAGTTAGGGAAACAAAAGACACAGGTCATCTCTATCTATGAAGCCTGCTAGCTACAAATGAAGATTATGAAGCATAATTAAGAGACACAAGTAAGCACAGTGTATACATTATTCGAGGGAACAATATAAATACAGCTCATGGCATACACTTTTATAAGGAAAGAACATGTGACTACCATCTTTATCAACCTGGAGAAAAAGCTTATGACACCACATGGAAGTGCACCAGAACGAATGACCTTTTCTGCCAAGGTCAAAAAAACTACCTTTCTAACCTTATTGCCATGTTTTTGAAAGACAGTTTTTTTCAGGGTTTAAATAGACAACACCCTTTGTTAAAGCTGTCCTCATGACTGATGCACCTCAAGAAAGCATGTTGTCACAATAAATAGCCTGGATAAATGTCAGTCACCCTATTCAACATCAAAATCCAAGAGCTATCCTTGTATCAGTGACCATTTTAACCTGCTAGAAGGCAAAATCTATAATGTGTAGTGCCATCTATAAATAAACTGGGTCGTGATTGACGAAAGGAAATGGATTCTAATTTTGAAAATCTAACACTGAATGTACTTCTGCTGACTATATTGAATTCAAAATGACACAGATATCTGTATTGATGATTGGTTGCTTTATTCGAGATGTTGGGAAACAAACTTTGTGAGCATAGTTGGGGTCCAGCATCATGTGTAATCCATTGTCAAGAGTGACTATCGTATGAGAGCATATTTTGGGTCCAGCATCGTGAACAATCCATTGCCAGGAGCAACTAATGGATGTGATCGTAGTTTGTCAACCATCATGCGTAATCCATTGCCAGGAGGGACTACTGGATGTGTTAATAGTTTCGGTCCATCATCATGCTTTGTTGTCAAGAGTGACTACTAGATCTGATCTTGGGTCCAGCATCAGGCATAATCCATTACCAAGAGTGACTACTGGATGCGACCAGATTTTTGATTCCAGCTTGAGTCCAGCATCAAGCGTAATCTATTGTCAAGAGTGACTACTGGATGTGATCATAGTTCTTGTCAAAGGTCATGAATAATCCATCAAACAAAAGTGACTACTGGAGGTAATCATAGTTTTGGCCAGCATCATGCATAATCCATTGGCAAGAGCGACTAATGGATCTGATCATTGTTGGGGTCCAGCATCATGTGCAATCCATTGCCAAGAGCGACTACCAGATGTGTCCATATTTTGGGTACAGCATGAGGAGTAATCAATTCCCAAAAGTGACTACTGGATGTGACGAACGTTTGGGTCCAGCATCATGTGTAATCCATTGCCAGGAGCGACTACTGGATGTGATCATAGTTTGAGTCAATCATCATGCATAATCTGTTGCCAAGAGTGACTAGAGGATGTGATCACAGTTGGTGTTGAGCATCACGTGTAATCCATTGCCGAGGGTGACTACTGGATGTGAGAATATTTTGGGTCCAGCATCATGACTAATCCATTACCGAGAGTGACTACTGGATGTGAAAATATATTGGGTCCAACATAATGCGCAATCCATTGTCAAGGGTGACTACTAGATGTGAACATAGTTTGGGTCCAGCATCAGGAATAATCTATTGCCAAGAGCGACTACTTAATGTCATCATGGTTTGGGTTCAGTATCATGCATAATCCATTGCCAAGAACGACTACTAGATGTGGTCATAGTTTGGGTGAGGTATCAGGAATAATCTATTGCCAGGAGCGACTACTGGATGTGATCATAGTTTGAGTCAATCATCATGCATAATCTGTTGCCAAGAGTGACTAGAGGATGTGATCACAGTTGGTGTTGAGCATCACGTGTAATCCATTGCCGAGGGTGACTACTGGATGTGAGAATATTTTGGGTCCAGCATCATGACTAATCCATTACCGAGAGTGACTACTGGATGTGAAAATATATTGGGTCCAACATAATGCGCAATCCATTGTCAAGGGTGGCTACTAGATGTGAACATAGTTTGGGTCCAGCATCAGGAATAATCTATTGCCAAGAGCGACTACTTAATGTGATCATGGTTTGGGTTCAGTATCATGCATAATCCATTGCCAAGAACGACTACTAGATGTGGTCATAGTTTGGGTCCATCATCATGTGTAATATGTTGCCAAGAGTGACGACTGGATGCGATAATAGTTTGAGCCCAGCATCGTGCACAATCCATGGCCAAGAGGGACTACTAGATGTGATTGTAGTTTGGTTTCAGCATCATGAATAATACATTGCTTAGAGTGACTGTTGGATGTGATCATAGTTAGGGATTAGCATCATGCACAATCCAAGGCTAGAAGTGACTACTGGATGTAATCATAGTTTGGGTTCAGAATCAATAATAATCCATTGCCTAGAGCTGATATTGAATGTGAAGATCATATTTTGGATCCATCATCATGCACAATCCATTGTCAGGAGTGACTACTTGATGTAATTATAGTTTGGGTGCAGAATCATGAACAATCGATGACCAAAAATGACTGCTCGATGTGATCATAGTTTGGGTCTAGCATTATGAATAATCCATTGCCACATTGCCAAGAATGACTACTGGATGTGATCATAGTTTGGGTGCAGTATCATGCGTAATATATTGCCAAGGGTGGCTACTGGATGTGTTCATAGTTTGGGTCTAGCATCATGCATTATCCGAAGCGAAGAGACACTACTGTGTGTGGACTTAACTTGGTCCCAGCATCATGCATACGTCAAAGATGACTGATGCGATTATTAGAACCAGCGTAATACATACTCCCATTTTGAAAGTTGCTAACGTATTTGATCATATTTAGCAGTTTAGACCATAATTATAACACACCATTGTGCATAATACAATAATACCAAGTGACACAACTGTGTGACCGTTGTTAGATGCATTGAGCATAATTCCATACATGTATATATATTACTGTCTGTTGCCATAATTAGGATCGAACATTGAGCAAAATCCCATAACAAGAGACACTATTTGTATTAACTATAGTTATCATCTAGAATTGCAATGTGTGAGCCTAATTGGAATAATTGAATAATACATTACATGGTTATATGACTGGTCATTTTTATAGTAATCACTTATAGTTTTACATGGTACGCAGGCATGTATGACGTTTACAATGCAGATAGAACAATGATTGTTTTCAGGTATCTTTCAGCTAGAATGGAGATTTATCATCATCCTGAACATCATCAAAAGAAAACAATTTGAATTAGTTTGATCCATTACAGTTGCTTATTTTGTACAGAATTACAGACCTACATCTAATTAAACACATACTATATTAGGTTTCAATGTGTGTGCAGAGCAGTCAATTAGAACATCAATTAAATGACTTGAAGCAATTCATTCATTATCATAACACCACCATTCCAGAACGATCAATCTGTCAAATCAAATACTTTTGCGACAATATGACACGTGCTATAACTAGGAAAAAGTAACAAATTTGTATCAAATCATGTCATTTTTGTGTGTGGAAACCGATAAATACAGAGAGAACATGTAAATACATGTGTATTTTGGGTTTTTGTATGTATTTCTGTGTTTCTAGTAACCCTAATTTCCCCTCTTAGATTGGTCAGTATATGATTGAGCAACTATTTTCTACTTAGTGATGGATGTACCCAAGAACACTCAATCAGTGTTGAAACTTCTTAAACAGCTGCAGTTGCTAAGTTTTCAGCCATGTCGTGAGAAGATCTATGTCACATGAGACTCTTGTACAGCAGGCTTTGTACAGAAGAAACCTAAGTGTTCGGCCGCGGAAAGGTTTTATTCAATTAGACCCAGTTACCCTCCACTTTTAAAGTAATGATGGCGAAATGTCATGAGTTTATGACTACCTAGAGACCAATAATGTCACCCCACTCTTAAGCTCCATTTCACATCTGTTGACATCTTATCTCTTCAAAGGTTGAAACTAGTAATTATAATTATAAAGAATATTGCTTCATGCTTTCTGACATGTGCCAACACCATGGGCATCATCACTTTAGTCATAACAAACAGATCACAGACTTTGCTAACCAATTGTATTATTAACAGACCTCACTTATTGTCCTATTCCCAAAATGGAACCGATCATGGGTTATGACATGGTTCCGCTATGTTGTAACCTTCGTTCATTGTCTTACTGTAGCAACAATGTTACATGATGCACTTCCTACTAGCCTCGGCTTTGGCATCTAGAGTAAGCAAATTTTATGCCTAATCCATATTTCCAAACTAATACAGTTGTGTTCTTGCAGTTCTGTAGTTTTATGGGCTCTATCTGTTTGAATCTACCAGCAACTATACAATAATTTTAAAACACATATCATAGATCAGTTCTTCGAGATAGGCAATGATATTGGATCCGGAACATGCTGACATAATGTATCTGGAGCAAACGAAGTCCACGGAATCCAGATATCATAGAGGTTTCCTACCAATACAAGCGGGGAAACCGGAACAATCCCAGAGCCTTATCATCCTGGTCAAGAGGAGTTATCCAGTCAGCATACTCTGATCTCTCACAGGAAAATGTATCTTTGCTGATGTGTTCATCTTATGAAGTAAAATGTATTTGTTCGAGTTTTGCCTTGAAATGCAATATAACATTAAATATGTGATGGAATGGGTGAGTTGTCATATCAAGTTCACTTTATCCTCATTTTATTTTAGGGACATAGTTGAATCTAGTTGGTAATGTGGTTGATGCCCAGACATCAGACCATGCAATCCTGATGCAATTGCTCTCTGAAGCAGACCTTTTAGTTAATATTTTGCTGCATTCATGCAATAAAAGCTTTGTTTGTTAATAATTTATCACGTGCAAGAATCCAATTTCATTGCACATAAATATTCTTATATTCAGTTGTCTCAGCCATTTTCCTGTAAAGTAGGTGATATTTGAAAGTTGTCTCAGTCATCTAGTTGTAAAGGAGGTTATATTAGAGTTAACTCAGTCATCTGCTTGTAAAGGAGGTTATATTTGAGTTATCTCAGACATTTGCCTGTAAAGGAGGTGATATTTGAGAGTTGTCTCAGCCATCTGCCTGGACAAGAGGTGATATTTGAGTTATCTCCGCCATCTACCTGTAAAGGATGTGATATCTGAGAATCGTCTCAGCCATCTGCATGTAAAGTAGCTGCTTTTGGTAATGCTTCGTAATATGATACCAATATATATATGTTTACTGTGGAGAATGTTTCGTGTCATGGCGTCATTTTGTTATAGTTTCATAGTATAATGGTTTGAGTTTTAGCCAGTGTTTCTTGTACATGTATATATTATTACATCACTGACTGGTATTTATGAGTTTATGTGGAAATATTTGCTTTTTTTGCAATCGTGGACTTCTGTTATAACTATGTGGAATGATGGCTATTTTACATGATTGTAGACATGCATTATATATATGTGGAATGATGGCTATTTAATGTCATTGTAGACATGGGTTATACATTATGTGAAATAATGATTACTTTATGTCATTGTAGAGATGCATTATATCTATGTGAAATGATGTTTTTTTCATGTCATTGTAGACACGCAAAGGGCTACAAAATATGGTAAAATAATAACTTTTAATTTGGTGAAATATTGGTAGTGTAATGACATGTAAGATGCACATTATTCCAAAGTGGTATGATGATTAACTTGTGAACACTACAGCTTATGTTATATATTATTCATGATGGTTTCAATTGGGGACATTATTGCTTACTTATATATCCTGCATTGTTATCGTTGACATGACCTATTTCGAGTGTTGGTTTAAGTTTGGGGCACTACTACTTATTCTATGTATCCTTCTTGCCATGTGTGTTCATTCTGTCAATTGCAGTTTATCCGTCAGATCTTTACCATTTGGTTTGACTGGTGCAGAATCTAAACTTTGATGATGTCTTGCTCATTAGATATCGAAACTATATGAATTAGAAGACCATTATCTATTAATTCAGATGCTAGGAGGTAGAAATAATGATGTCATTGTGACTAAATTATAAACATTTTGTTTTTGAGTGTAATAAAATGCTTTTCATGATCCATGGTTAACCCTGGAAAACTTGCACTTGAGGTGTGAAAAAAACCAGTTTAGCTGAGTCAAAAAACGAAAAATTGTGAGGTTCATGCAATTGTAAGAAGAAATATATTTTTTTTTCTCATTAAGATCAGTTCTAAATCACATACTTTAACAATTTGAATAGATGGCTTTCAGTTGAGTTAAGATTAAGGGTATCAATGTTGGAATTTAAATATCACTCTATAAGTAATGTTGATTGATACAAAACACTGTCATCATCATTGTATTAAAATCATTATGGCAGTTTTTAGTCCTTTGTATATTATGATAGAAGATGACATTTTGTTTGGTACATTAATACTGACAATTATGTTTTGTCATCATTGTCTCGGTCGTTATGAGATCGGACTGAATTTTTATTATTATTATTAGCATTAGTATTATTAGTATTATTTCTGAATATTAGCATAACAAAATTAAAGAAGTTTCATAACGAGATGTTCTGACATTTTCTAATTACAGAAGAGTGTTTGAAAAATTAAAGGTCATAGTTACAGTTACACCAGTTCGTTCAGCCCTAGAATTCATCCAATCATTTAAAATGTCTCTTGGTTGATTATGGATACGTGATGACAAATATGATCAGTTAATCCAGCATGCTTTTACAATATAAAATAAACTAAACCAAAGTAAATTATTCCACAGTTGAGATCGAATATTTGGTTCTGATATTAGCTTGCCATATGTTCAAGTGTATATTAGTACCGCTCCTTTTCCAGTAATTATATTCCATCACCACAAACCCTTTATATTAATACCATTGATAGCAAATATTATAGCTTGTTGAAACAGAGATTGATGTTACAAGAATATGATGTTGACGTAATGATAATATTGTAAACTTGTTGACAACTAAGGTATTTTGGAAGTATTGAAAGTGAGCATCGTGTTCTTTCTTGTCCTTTAGTCTTGTAATAATGCCGTACACCTCTATCAGTTTTATGGAACCAATTTTAGTTGCGATATGAATTTAGAGAAGTCATAATTTAAACCATTTTGTTCAATGACTAAAGTGCATATTAGATGGAAATACTATTTTGTGATTATCATGATTCATTCAAAACCATTCTGTATTACATGTATATCATTCTGCTACATCAGGACTATTGGTGATATTGGTAGATCAATATATTCAAGACTCTTTGATATGATATGGAATTACATATTCAAGACATTGTTTATTAGAAACTTAACTTTCATTTATTTTGGATATTTAGGAATATTGGGATTTCATGTACAATATTGTGTGTTCATCTTACAAATCCCACTATAAAACTGAGAATTAAATAACTTGAATAAAAAGGTTGGTTTTGTGTCTTTTTTTCTTGGTTTAAGACCATCCTTCCATCCATCCATCCATGCATATAATGTCTCCTCTGATACTAGAGGGGCTTTACATCAGTTTTATATTTTAATTTGGGTCCTATCTAAGTGACAAGGAGGATATCTTTGCTGATTAAACATAACGCAATTAGACTTTTATATCAATGTAGCATAACGTCTCCTATGATAATTGATGACCGACGTAAGTTAAAGTGTTTGCTTTTTGTCATGTCGAAAAGTCCATAGTAGTGTTTAATTCCAACTGTATCGTAATGTGTAATATTTCATTTAGACGGCCGTTTGCATTTGTATATTGATGGGGAAATTATAATAATAGCTTAAAAAATTAATGCGCATATGACCGTTGGAATAAGACTATGTATCAACAGTGCTGGTTTTAGTAGGTAGGACGGTGGCTTGTTAGCAGAACGTAAGTTTACCTTTAAACTCACGGACAGTATTCTATGTTTGCTATAGTTCTGTTCAATAAGGATTGCTATCTCCCCTGATTTATTACCTCCCTTTGCATGCTCTTCACAAATACAAATAAATTGCATACATATAGTGGAATATATAAATAACTATATACACAGATATATATATATATATATATATATATATATATATATATATATATATATATATATATATATATATATATATATATATATATATATATATATATATATATATAAGCAGCAGAGGGAGCGAATCCGACAAACTTTTTAGGCAAATATTTGTTAAGCAAATGCCTCTTACGAAAACAAAAAAAATTCTTAACAACATACGTGCAGATTTGTTGTCGCGCCCCCTCTGCGATGCTGCCCATTATTAATCAATAACTATAAACGATATGATATAATCAATCAGTTTCGCTGCATAAGATTCTAAAGTACATTTATCATTTTATGACATTTTCCAATGTGGTTTATAAAAATCCATGTAATCAATCAAATTATATTTTTTATTATATACCAATCGTATTCAAAATAATCATGGATTACTGAACTTAATAGTTCATTTATGATTTTTTTATTATTATCGGGGTTGGACATATAGTATTTACGAATCCAAGTATCTTTTCGATGATTTTTATCTAATAATAAAAATATATCATTCCATGCTAGTTGGGAAATTGTGTGACATATATATACATGAAAACATAATTTATCGTCATATGGTTTACAATAGATAAATCCCCAACGTACCGCAATTATACATAATTCACTTAATTCAATATAGAATTTTCCCCAGGTAGCGCTAACCGAATATTTGATCAAGTCCGACACGATATGGCGTTCGAGGATCTGATAAATTTATCGGTACAAATCCATATGGAATTGACTGAGCGCGACTAAAGAAATTTCTGAAGAGATTATAATCCATATCACCGCCGCACCAAGTTTGCCAAATATTTCGTAGCGTATGTGTGTCAACTCCGTTGAATACAGCAAGAATATTGCAGTTATCTCTGATCACTTTTGGTATTTAAGTGTATCGTTGAGTGACATATATCACTTCAGTGTTTTTATGTCTGCCTCTGGAAAATATCCTAGCGGGATTTTTTTATTGTCTAACATGATATCGTCATATACGACTAAATTGTTAATACTTCTATCAATATCATCAATGCTCGGTGCTTCCTCGATATCGGTTATAAACTAATGATATTCTAACCGCTAACAGTAGTTGATGTTGCAAGTCGATACAAACAAGCAGAGACGTTAAAAACAAAATCATCGACTGAAGGTGCTTCTGCGTTTGAACGGATTTATCGATGGGGTCCTCTGCATTGGTCTATCTATTACAAATTGATCCTAGCAAGGAATTTCATGGTGCAGTGTTATCAACAATGAAGCATCATAATATCACCATCAGACGAGGACATTCTGCATTACATCGCGATCAGGCAATTGTTGAACGATTTAAAAGGATACTTGCTGAGCGGTTATTTGGATATCAATACACGAAGGAATTTATTCAGGATAAACGATCCCGCGAATGGGTCAAGAGATTACCAGGCGTAAGTACCGCCCTGAATAATGAGATTACTTGAACAATCAACATGAAACTTAACAACGCGATTGAAAAAAAAGTATATACCCGTAAAACCACAACATGATTTTTCAAAACAACCAATACTCGGCAATGTCACTGTTAGGTATTTATACGAACCAGGAGAGCTTGAAGGTGGTACAAAAAGAGCTACTGATCCTATTTGGAATGTTACTGTACATAAAATATCTACTATAACACGATCCAGTCTATAAATTGGATTCAACTGCTCCTCAGCGAGGATTTACTCGGGAACAACTACAAGTGATACCCGAGAATACTCAATTACCGCCACGTGATCTTAACTAGCACCTGTTTGTCTGTTGCACTCAAGACAAGTCAACATCACATTATCTCTGGTATGTCCAATATTGCTATTTTTTCTGTCTACGGTAAATTGTCGAGATTCCTTATCCGACCAACACCAACCCATTATACAATTGCAACTCGAGCAGTGATTATTATGTTATTGTTTCACTGTAATTATTAATTCGGCATCAATATCTAATTCTCTGTTATTTTTTGTATCCTGTTGTTTATAACCAGATAGTTTTTTTTCTGATTATATCATCGCTGACAATATCACTTATTGTAGTGTCGTTATAGTCAAGAGCAACTCTTCAGTTGATTTATTCTTCGTACACTGGACACTGCAAGATAAACTAAATTCGACCACTCGATGTGATTATGTACCATCCAAACAATTGTATCTGATATAGTCAATCCCTGTGAAGAATGTATTGTTGCTGCGTAACCTAGCATCCATGGGGATTTATCAGCGCGCAATGCATCTTTGACGACGCTGATATCAACCAGGACAATATCATTTAAACCAAAACCTGTTTTTCACTTTGTCCAGGAATATCAACTTCGATATTTTGTTTTCGTGTATCCTTGGGTCTATCACACAGCGGTGTAGGAAGTGTTGCAAATTTTTCTTTATGCAATTCAAATAACTTCATCTGAAGTGTGTCTCTGACTATCTTTCTACTTGCTACTATCAAATCGTTTGGTCTCCACGTTTCCCAGAAATTATTTAATGGAGTTTCCGAAATTATTTTACGGGCTATTTCACATTGGAATCTATCCGGTTGTAATCTGATTAGTTTCTTGAACTCGCGTAATTGTTCATCAAGTGCTCTGTGATCAGTATTAATTTCTTCATAATAGTCTACAAAATTCCTTAACCAATCATGCGGGGATAAACCGACAAATGGTGGTGGTTGGCCATGATCGTCGCACATTATCAAACTTGTATTCGCTAGCAATAACTATTCGAGAAATTGTTGCAATACATCTAACGATGCCGTGCATATCTCATCCCAAATAATTATTTCAGGAATATATTTCTCGCCCATTCGATCAGGATTCCATTCGTCACCTTTCCATTGAAAGAAACTGTGATAAGTGCTTGTATTCATCCCTCTCTCTTTCATCTCTCTTGCAAGTCTGTGTGTCGGTGTTAGCACAATCATGTTTGATTTGGAAACGCTAGCGTGAAAATCCGTAGGATTTTTTCCACGAAATAATTCAATCGCACAAGTCATCTTTCCTGACCCACCACAGCCGTTTAAATAAACGGTTTTATATCTGCATATTGGATCAGATATCTGCGGTGCATTAGATAGTTCTGATATCTGATTATTTTTCAAGTAATTATCTTCAAGCGTAACATCTGCTGATTTGGAATATTCAAGCAGCATTTCTTTTTTAGTTCTCCATGATCCCCAACTCTCGTAATAATTTGTGAATTCAGCTGCTACTTCGCTATGTTTCGCGTTTATATAAAATGAATCAGTGGCGACTCTAACCGCAGTGTCAGGAAATCTATTTATCATTGAAAATAAATTAATAGAAGCATAAGCCAGCATAGATGCCCTCAAATGTGTATACTGAAGACTGTATCCATCGTTGTAAGTAACAATTGTACCCAATTTGGTTCCATCGGACAAGAAAGCGTCTTTATGATTTACATATATACCCTTAGATGTTACATCCGCGATTATAAAATCGTACTCAACGCTATCTATAATCAACCGTGAAGAATATATTGTATTGTCGTGTTTTCCACCCTGAGTGAATTTACCGATTATTCTTCTTCTTTTGCTTGTTTTTTTTTCAATTTCAAATAGCTGTTTGGACCATTTCATGATATATTCTTCGTCGCGATCAGGGAATTGTTTTTTGTTTTCGCTCATTATACTATCTAGATTAGGTTGTGGTAACCAGACTTCAGTCTGTGCTCTATATGATATAATCGCTTCACTGACAATCAATGATATCAGCATTTTAGAATCAATCATATTGATTTGCATCCAGTGTTTTTCAGAGCTGTGTCTACCAATCCAAACATAACAGCACGGATGCAGTCCTGTAGCCAATTCAAATGATACCACACGAGGAATCCGGTTAAATCAAAATCAGGCAGTGGTCCATTAATCGCAACAGGGGCCATCTCGTGTGTGGGATGTCCAAATTGCTTGAAGTACTCAAAGCATTCTCCGTACCAGACAAAACTAACGGGATAACACGCAACCATATCAACCGAAATAATATATTCAGCGGTGTATTTTGTATTCCATAATCCACCATGGTTATATTCGATACAGCTTGATTTGATATCTGGTAGAAATTCTGCCCTTGTTGATTTCCACATGGTTTTGTTTCTTGCAAAATGAGCTGCAACCGACGGAATTGTAAAACAGTTTGTTAATAATTGTTCGTCGTATTATGTTGAAAAACTACTAGCTAGTTTTTTCATCGCGTCATGGAGGGCTTCAGTACGGTATAACTCGCCGTTTGGTCTTACAAATTGATCGAATTTGCCCTCTTCGTTTTCAAAACTGTGATGTAATCACACTGACACGGGATCGTTTTCACTTAACTGGTAAATAAAATAAAATGATTTCACCTCAGAGATTTCCGGGGAGAACTCCGGGGATATATATTTTATTGTTCTATCCCGTGGAAATATTGTTACCGCAGGTGTCCATGCGTGTTCTTTATGGTCAATAATTATGATTGGAGCTCCATTTCATTTATATTTTGATTCGTGTAATACTTCTCCTGTTATCGTCATTATGGTTATTGGGTATCTTAATGATGTTTCTATTTTGGTTATATCCTGAATTGTTGCCCCCTGCTCCTTCACTGTTAGCCCCTATTCGTTATTTTTTTGCGTCTTAGATCAGTCAATTTGTTTCCACGCAACGCATTTTGAAATGTTATATTATTCGTTCTGCTACACAATTCATTCTTGACAAATATTTCATGGGTTTTAGTTTTTCAATACTCGGTTTATCATTTAGCGGATATATCCCATAAACAACTGCTGTTACAGGATAAGATTTCTCGTAAAACGGTTTGTCAATTCCAGTCAGAATTCCTGGTTTGGAATCTCGACTCACAGTGACAGTTCTTTTATCCTTCAAGATGGGGTCAAATTTATCTCTGATAATCCAATCTCGTGTTTCTGAACGGATAATAAATTTCACTCTAAAAAGATAATTTTTCTTGTCAAGATGCTAAATTATCTCGGCTGCTCTTTCGTCGTTCATGGTAGCATCAACGCTACCATCAATTCGAAATGTTGACCAACAGTGAGATGCTCCATTGCGCTTGAATTCATTAAAACAATCACGAATTTTAATTTTACCCAACATGGTTCTATCATCTATTAGACCCTTTGGTGCTACGGAGACTCTATCGAGATTGAATTTAACATTTTTCCAGGGCTTAATTTTCAATAATCTCTTAAACTCCTTCATATTATAATTAAAACAAGGATTTAAATAAGAAATTTATATATAATGAATCATTGCAAATTGCTCATGATTGGATCAGTAACCTCGTATAACAAATCATGCAGAAAGGAATTATGTGGATATCATATGAAAAGTGTTCGTAACGGAAGTTATGGGCCCTGACATTGCCTACGATGTTGGGTATGGGTTAGAGGAACATCACTGTTGTGTCTCGGTTGTGGTGGTAAGAGATACAGAGAGTTGAAGCGTTATTATGATAAACGAATTAAGAACTCCATTAAAAACTCCATTAATGACTCTGACTGTGTCAGCGTTAGTGACAGCGTCAACGACAAAATTATAAGAACTCCTCAAGATTATATTGGGAGATTCTCAAGTTAGAATTCAAGCAAATAATAAATTAGACAAATAGTATTATAGTATATAAATGAACCAAGAATTTCAACCGCATCCCGTAATTAACGATTATGAGCCGCCCCGTGATGGTATTGTCAGACACTGCAGACTGAAGAACCCAGTTGGTGTTGTGAGTAATCAAGGATAACTGAGGTTTTCTGCTGTAGGGGAAAAAATATCATAATCATCGTTTTGTGTATGAGGTATATAACGGATTGATCAGTGATGGTTTTGTTATTGATCACATAAATGGTATTAAGACTGATAATTCTTTGAATAATTTACGAACTGTTACACAGAGTGAGAATACCAAACGGGGAAAAACTGGCACTTATAAAACAGTTGCAAGGAGACCCATAAGATCATTTAATGCAGAAAATAACGAGGAAATGGTATTTCAATAAATAGCTGAAGCCGGTAGATATTTCGATATTTGTAAAGCCTAAGTACGATTTTTTGCAGAACGAGTAAAAAATTCGGCTTTTTCAAAAAAGACCGGACAAAAAATTAAATTCGTTTATGTATAAATTTAATTTGGTACTATGAGTATATAACACCAAGGGAGATAACTCGTACGGGTATGCCGGCCTATGAAAGTATGGTTGCTTCAGTTACGCAGTTGTATTGTCCTGTGCTGTCCTATATAACCCTTCACTAATGGAGTTCTGGATTCGTTTAATGAAGGCTTATCTTTTCGGTAACACGTATTTCTTATTTATAGTGCTGTCTTCAATATCTTCAAAGTCCGAAGTAATTTGATCACAGTTTAAACCATCTGATAATTGAAACCCTTGACTTTTTAAATTTGAAATTTCAGTTATGATCTCATTAATATCTTCAGAATACATATTTTACATAATAAAAATATTTCTAATATATGATATTGATATATTTGATATTGATATATTTTTCAAAAAAATTAAGGTTATAATACCACACCGTTGACATCATTCATTGTCGTATATACGTATACATGTAAATGTGACGTCATTCGCCAAGCATATCTTCTTGGGGGTCTAATCCGCTATTTGGCGAGTTAGACCCCATTTCAGTTTATTATGTTTCGTTATAACTCTGGGCCCGATGAAATGTAAATTACACCTAAATGGGACCCTACGAGATGTATGATCTTATAGTCCTGTCGACAGTCAGACAAATAACAATTTAATACATTTCAATAGTCCAGAGATACTGATTTCCCAATTACTCTTCATCCTCTCGACCAAGTGATAGCCATATTTTTATTTATAGTATGAGATAGCTTTCGCAATTGCCATTGTTTTCTACTTATCTGTATACCTCCTATCCCACCAATTAAATCACTCCTAACTCCTTCTCTACCTTGACTGCTTCGTCTCCAATTTCTCATCCTCAGCTCCTTTTTCCGACTAGCCATTGATTCACAATCGATATCTCCACTACTTTTTTTATTATGTCTCCCTTCTAGACACTCGGCACTAAACTATACCTGAAGTATGCGCACTAAAGGCTTCCTTTAAGAACGTTTGTATTTCTTAGAACCTCCTAAGTTTCCCGCCAAAGTACGAGTGGCTTCCCAGGATTATTAGCTTATAACTTTCCATCACGATGTTTGGACAATTACCAAGTTCCTTTCTCAAAGATACTAAAAAAAATTAGGATGGAAATGGTGACCATTTACTATTCCGATTGGATGTCTATTCTACTCTATTCTATTCAACCTAGCCTACAATACCCCCGGGCCTTCTGTAAATGTGGCAATATTTCGAATGACTATAAGATTCTTTGGTACAACGTCCACCTACGAAGCTGGGTTCTCGCACATTTAAGAAAGGTACCAACTACAGCCGCGGTGTCTAACATATTTACATGGCTTCTAACCTTTTGTTTGTTCCCTTGACTTTCGCAATCACGTGCGTGGCAATGTGACACTCTGAAACGGGAGTTTACGTTCAACTACGATAAGACAACATTTGTGACGTTATTCGTTAATATAGGCAATCAAATGATTGTCAGAAAATTAAATAGAACAAACGTCGGTTATTGCATGGAAGTGTGTTTCGTGTCAAAGTTATGGATCGGTATTATTTACACAATGTTTGAAATAATTTTTAAAAAATAATTTAAATAAAACAGGAATGAAAAACGGGCAAAATTAGTGTCCATACTTGAAAATATGTACAATGGTTTTCTTTTATATAGTTTTGTTTTGTTTTCATAGTCAATTTAGCAACATTATCCCACTCTAGTACTATGATCACGGAGAGTTCCAGCTGCAAAGAGCTCTTCTAAATAACTGAGAAACTAATATCAAGGAAACAATGTACACCACTTCCAACTACCTTCTCTACAGTAGACCTTTCGGACCCTTGCAAATTTTTTCCGTGACAAAGGACAAACCATTAGAGAGTTGCTTGAAAACACAATTTCAATTGACTCGTCACCATACAGTTATGATACAGAATTTCAGCGACAACCATTAGGAGCACTTAAACCTGTCTCTATTGATTTGGTAAGGACAATCGTGATGAAGAGTGCACCAAAGTCGTCTGAACTTGATCCAATTCCAACATCACTGCTGTTTGAGTGCTTAGACCCAATATTTCCTTCACTAACTGATGTTATTAATATCAGTATCTCATTGGGGGAATTCCCATCATTATTCAAAACTGCCATCGTAAAGCCTCTGCTGATTAAATCATCCTTTGGCCATAACAATTTAAAGAATTACAGCCCAGTTTTTCATCTCCCATTCATATAAAAATTCCTAGCAAAAGTTCTTCTAGCTTGTATCTCATCTGATTTCAGACAGTGTTTTTTAGCAACGTACAGTCTGCATATCGCCCTTGCCACAGTACTGAAACTGCTCTTCTGAAAGAATTTAATGGCATTCTCTCTGCTTTGGACAGTGGAACTATTTTATTTGATTTGATTTGTCTCCTGCATTGGACAGAATAGATTATGCTATATTACTTCACCGTCTCCAGCATGTATCTGGCATTCAGAATATAGCCTTACAGTGACTCAAGTCCTACGTATTCTACAGGACTTAAAATTGTATCTGCAAATGGAATACATTCCAGCCCAATTGATCTATAATGTGGTGTTCCACAGGGGTCTATTATTAGACCTGTTCGCTTGATTCTATACATTCAGCCGCTCTCAAGTGTCATAGATCATCACACAGTGTCTCACCAATTGTACACTGATGCCACCCAATTACACAAGTCTACCCACCAAACTGAAGTTGCTGATACCATCCATGGAGTAGGGAGGTGTTTTGCTGATTTGAAATCATGGCTGACATGTATCAAGCTGCAAATGAATGCTAATAAAAGTGAGGCCATTCTGATCATAACACAAACACTTTCTCATTCACATCCTTTACCTCTGACAATAAATATCAGCAACACCAACATTAAATTCACACAGTCAGCACAATACTGTCACAGAATTAGGCCAAAAAACACTTTTCTTATGCCTGAGAAATGTTTGACTATTTTTCGGTGTGCATGCGTACAACGTTATCTAGGGTGAAGAAGTGTTTATCCCGGTAAGTGACGGAACCAGCATATGTCTCGCTGGAAATTACTTGCGGTGAGGGACATTATAAGCACGATATGCTCGAGTATTTTACCCTGAATATTACTCAATGTCCTATGAATTTAAGCAAGATCAACGTATAACCAACATTCTGATCGCTTTGGATCTTGACGATGAGTGCACGTATCTCCATTGTATTATATCGCCATAGGGGTGAGTGGTAAGTTTATATTTCATTTGATATGCGAGGTTTATTGAGGTTGCATGTTCATATCGTGTAATGATTAATTTATTATAACGCGAATTTGAAACGTTGCGTACTGTGAATCTCAAGTTGCTATTTAGAGTTTAATGCATTAGCATTATCCTGAACTCTTATTATTACCATTTTGGTTTTATTGTAGCTAACAAGAGTGCACCGAGTCTGATGAGTTTAGCTGAAGAGTTTAGCTGACGAGTTTTTCTGACAAGTTTAACTGCTGTCGAATTTAGATGACATTTAGAGCTATCCTCAGCTGTCTATATGTTGATATGTATGTCTGTACAGTGGTGGAGCCACGACTGTAGACCTAGCTAATTAAAAGGTGCCGTATGCTGTCTGTACGTGTGTATACGTATGACTGTACATGTAACGGATCCATAAAGGGTGCGAGCGGCCGATACAAGTCTGGGCCAACCCAAGGGACGTTGTGAAACTGCGGTTTATTAGTGTATGAATCGTGCGACTGTACAAGTGTCAAGAAGCATAGGTTTGTTCCAATTGTTCTTTCGATTGGTACATTTGTATTTACATGAGATTATTTTTAATCTTAGTAGTATTCCAGGAGATTTGTTAATCTCGCTTACAGTGCAGAACATTCGAAACGTATTTGTATACCTTGTCGATTATTTGAATCTCAAAACTAGCCAATACGTGACACTATGTGAAAGTCTTACAGTGCATACTTTTATTTAAAACGAGGCTTCTTTAATCTATATATCAGAGAAATATAATAGTTTTGGTTACTTTTCACTGTGTGAATGTTTGTATAGAGTGATTGGATCAATTGTATGTTGAGAGCGTGTGAGAATTGTGGTATTTTTATATCATATAATGTTCTTTACTAATTAAATTCATAAATTGCCATCTTTCAAACATTGTGTTTGAGTTATTCATTTAATCCAAAATCACTCGGTTTCAATTCTGCGACAAATATCTAGGTGTTACTCCCGACAGTACTCTCACATTGTACCAACATGTCATGAACATATGCAATGTTGCATACCTTGAACTGAGACGACTCTGTTCCATTCGCACACCTCCACTAATCGGCACCATACACAATACAGAATCAAACACAAATTGTGTTATTTGCATTGTTTCACTGGCAGACTCCAGTCCAACATATCTATCCGGCCTCACCCATGTGTATACACCAGTAAGATACTTGCGCTCCTCTTCTGACAAACTTGTACTCTTTGTTTCCACTATAAAAACGAAGTCATATGGACAACGGTCTTTTCCATAAGAGGTCCTTGCGATGTGAAAGTAATTGCCTATTGAAGACAGACAGAAAGACACAGTGGTCCCGTTTAAGAGTGCTCGACTGTAGGAACAAACTTAAGAAACTTAATAATATTTGGTATCTTATATTTTTTCAGCATGTGTTTTAAGTTTTCCAGTTTCATGATTTTACTATTTGTTTTTCTGTAGTGACGTCACATCATTATAGATGTTGTAAAGCGCTTAGAGTTTTTTAAAGATTATGCGCTATACAATGTCGTCATTAGTATTATCATTATTATTATTATTATTATCATTATTATTATTAGTAGTAGTAGTAGTATTAGTATATACAATTGATGTTCTAAAAGAACGTTGAATGTAATAGAAACACTGTAAGTGCTTGATATAAGAGTAAATGATTAGCGGTACAAAGTTCGTCACGCTATGAACGGTGTCTAAAATCTGAGCTAAATTTTCTTCTGCATTTTCCTCGAGGGCGTTGGAACTTGTTATTTATACTGATACACATGGATTGTCTCGATAGTGTTTTCTTTCAAGCAATATATTTATCAAGTTGTCCACAAATATTCAGTTAGTGTTCTGTGATGTTAGATGTATATAAGATTTACATAACTTTGGCAATGTGTCCGTCGTACGTCGTACCGAATTAATAATTATTATTTTATCCATCTTTAAAACCCCCAACCTTTTCGTAATAAACTTTGGTACAGTATATATCCTGACACGAAGGGCAAATTTGTGCAAAAGTGACGATCGGCGGTCAGAGATGTACATTGTACCAAAAACAGCCAAACCCTTTAAACCTTGTTTTCAAATTCGGCTCAACTAAATTTGAGTAATTAGTTCATATAAAAAATGCAAATCACCTTAGCAAGTGACCTGTTACAAATTTGGAAAGCCCTTTGTCCTAAACATAAAAGGCACAATCTTTCAAACTGCGTCCAAAATCGCCTAATAGAAGTTTACCAAAACTGAGAGAAAAATATCTGATAGAGATTTTTCAAGTAATAATAAATGACGACGAGATGCCATTAAAAACGACCAACGTTACTCAAATATAGAACCACTTAAAGGCTTTTCCTCAAAACTTTATCGACGTAGTATGACACATTTGACTGAGAGCAGTAAGACAAAGATGGTTTTAATTTGTCTACAAATTTTGCTGATCAGCCACCACTTGATCACTTACATGTACCCAACTCTGTAGCAGTTGTGCAATGTATGACCTACTGTTTAATTTGTGAGATTATTATTTTTCTTAAATGAAAATGCTTTGGAAGACTTTGTTTGAAAATGAAAACTTGAAATTTGTGTGCCTATCTTAGAATCTTTACTAAAACCACTATTTTAAATATTTTAGGATTTGGAATTTAAATATTTTATTTGATATGCCTTTAAAGAATTTGATTACATATTTGCTTCTTATCTTGTGTACATTTTAACATGTATACAGTTTTATATATACCCAGTAGTGTTTTCGTATTGTGAACCATATGCATAGATACATACCCTTACCATGGTTATAATTGTCCAACATTACGATAAATTAGTTTGCTTATTATAATTAGTAATTATTTGTGAATCTGAATATTTTCAAAATATAATTGAAAGAAACGTCAGAAACTTACACAATTCGGTAATAGATACGCATTCATTTCTGAAGTATATTCAATACAAGTGGCAAGAATTATTAGAGTTAAAAGTATAAACGTTTATTCCCTACAAATAACACATAGGAAATTGTTAAGGTAACTATGAACATCGCCCTCATCAACGTCATGACGTCTCGTCCTTATTAGTTTAATAACGCTCATTGTAATGTGATGTTCGGAGTTGCTAATATTTATATAACTCGTATTTAGAAAGACATTTAATACAATTAATGTTTTTCTTTTACAGTTAATGATAATGATATAGAGAAGAAACCTTTCTACCACCACCACCACCACCACTACTATTATCACTGCTACCAGTAAAATCAGTAACAACAGCTATCTGTATATCTATCCCTTAGTCTTGTCGACCATTGGGGCACCACTTATGACCTGACAACCATCTTCCTCCATTCCAATCTGTTCTCTGATACTCTCACTGTGTCACTCAGCTTCAGTCCTGTCCACTCTGAGATGTTATCCTCCTATCTTTACCTCTGTCTTCCTCTCCTTCGCACTCTCTGCACAGTAACTTGCATGATTGTCTTAGCAAGCCCTGTTGATTGTGTGACATGTCCATACAATTTCATTTTGCGCTTTTTCACAATGGTCGATAGCTCTTCATATGGCCCAATGGCTTGCTTAATTATGTTTCCCACTTCTTCATTCGTGACATGATCTCTATATGTAATGCCAAGCAACCTTCGAAAGCATCTCATTTCAATAGATTGTATCCTCCTTTCGAGATCCGCTGTGAGGGTCCATGACTCGCAGGCATATAAAAATACAGATGCAACCAAGGAGCGCATCAGTCTGATTTTTGAGCTGACTGAGGTGTTTGTCTTTCCAAACTGTCTTCAGCCTTGCCATTGCTGTTATTGTCAGCGCAATCCTGGACAATATTTCTGGTTTTGATCCCTCGTCTGCCACGATGGCTCCTAAGTACTTGAATCTATTAACTGTTTCAAGTTTTTGGCCTCTAAGCATGATGTCAGTGCTGATGCCACTGGTGTTGTTTGTCATCAATTTGGTCTTCTCCGCAGTGATTTCCATACCAAAAGCAGTAGTTGTCCAGTCCAGTTTTTCCACCAACTGAGCTAGCTCCTCCTCATTTCATGCAAAGCCATCGATGTCATCAGCAAAGCGCATATTCGTTATTATTCTGCCTTTAATACTGATAGTTCCTTCATGGTCATCCAGTGCATCTGTCATGATTATTTCAAGGAAGATGTTGACGAGAGTAGGTGAAAGCAAGCAGCCCTGTCTGACTCCCACTGTTGTCCTAAACAAATCTCCTATTTGACCGTTGAAGCACACTGCGCTGGTGGCCTTGCTGTAAAGGCTTTCTATGACTTTGATCAGGTTAGCGTTGATTTTGTACATCTTCATGGTGGACCAAAGGGCTGCATGCCATACTCTGTCAAACGCCTTCTTAAAATCTATAAAGACATGATAAAGGTCTCTTTGGTGCTGGAGGTATTTCTCACATAGTATTCTCAGGTTGAAAATCTGTTCATTTGTGCTTCGCCCTGGTCTGAAGCCTGCATGTTCTTCAGCTATGATTTCCTCTGCCCGCGGCTTCAGTCTGTTTAATATGATTTTTAGCATGACTTTTCATGGGTGGCATAAAAGACTGATTGTACGATAGTTCTGACATTGCTGCAAATTGCCTTTTTTCGGAAGAGTTACTTTGAGTGACTGCGTCCATGGTGTTGGCAATTCCCCTATCTGCCAGATCTTGTTGCAGATTGTTAGTAGGGCGCTTATCATGGCTTCAACCCCTTCTTGGACTAGTTCTGCAGGAATGTTGTCTATTTCTGCTGCCTTCCCTTTTTTCAATGCTTTCACTGCAGCCTCTACGTCTTCTCGGTGGATGGGGTAGTTGTCAGTGTTGGTCACTGATGGGGTGTTGAGTATGTCTGGATCCCCTGTAGGTCTATGGTTGTACAGGTCTGAGCAGTATTCTGTCCATCTCTTAAGAATTTATTGTTCTTCTGTAAGTCAGTTCCCTCCCTTATCTTGAATGATGGAGGAGCGTCCTTGTTTTACACTGATTAGGTCTTTCACCAGTTGGTATGCTTTTTTGCTATAATGTTTCTTTAGATTCTTTTCTATATCTTTACACTGGTCTTCAATCCATGTCTCCCTTGCATTTCTGATGCTTTTCTTGATAACCTGGTTGATTTCCTTGTATTGGTTTGCTCCTTCTACATCTGACGTCTTCTTTTTAAGTTTTCGACGCTTGTCACACAGATCAAGTATGTCAGTTGTAACCCAAGGTTCTTTGGTCGTCGATGTTCGCCAAGGATCTCACTGGCTGTTTGGGTCACTGCTATGTTAAATGTGTCAATCATTGTGTCTATAACTGTGTTCTCTGCACCAAGAAGTAACAGCGGTGCAAATTCCCCTCCTATCCTTGCCTGTAAGGCTTCCAAGACCTCTGGATCTTTTAGACTGTCAACGTTGAACTTGATTCTTGTGGGGCCCTCTTTGTCGACTTTTTTTAGACGTAGTCGGAAGGTCATCATGACTAAGTCATGGACACTTCCAATATCTGCTCCTGGGAAACTTCTTGTCTTGGCAATGTTTACGCTGGTGTGGAAACATCTCTTCACCATGATATAATCAATCTGGTTATGGTGTTCTCCATTCGGGTTATGCCAGGTCCACCTTCTTGATGCTTTGTGTGGACCAAACGTGTTCATCAGCTTCAGATCATTGAAGCTGGCACATTCCAGGAGCTTTAAGCCTCTGTCGTTGGTCTCTGCATTGCAGTAGCGTCCACATGTGCCTTTCCAGTTATCAACGGCATCCTCTCCTATTGTGGCATTCCAGTCTCCTTGCACCACAAGACTGTCTTTCTTTGGGGTCTGGTCCAGGACTTCTTGCAGTTGGTCGTATAAATCGTCTTATTCTTCATCATCATGGTCTGTAGTTGGAGCGTATGGTTGCACAATGGTGATATTGAGTGGTGTTGCTCTCAAGCGTATAATGATAAGACTGCTGGAAACTGGCCGACAACTCATGACAGTGTTCACAGTGTCTTTGTGGACGAGAAATCCGACACCATGTTCATGTTTATCTTCTCTGCCAGAGTAGTATAGTTTATGGCCATCCTGTGTTGATGTTTCACCAAGGTTCTTCCATCGTACTTCGCACAGTCCCAGGATGGTCCAATGGTATCTGTTCATTTCGTGTATTAGTTCCTCTACCTTTCCAGGCGTTCTTAATGTCCTGATGTTCCATGTACCGATGCTGATGTTTCTGATTCGGAGTTTTGGTGGTGATCGTGCACCAGTAGCACACTTAACACCTCTGCCCTGGTGCAAGACAAAAGGCGCGGTCCTTGTTCCGGGCGACGACCGATCCGGTATGGATGGAGGTAAAGTTGTCTTTGCATGTGGTGTGTCTTGGGCAATGAACCTGGCAGAGTCCATCCCTCTCGAGGCTGTTGACCACAGCCGAACTCCACATAACTAGTGGCTCGCCTTGGTCCTGGACACATGGCCGTTGAGTCCTTCTTATGACTCCTCCGCCCTGGTTATCCAAAACCTAACCTGCAAGACAGTAGGGGACTCGTGAAGGGCGGGGTCGTCTATATCCCGTGCAAATGTGAACATCTGCCCACTGCCCAAATCATTATCATTATCATGCACAGCCTTTCATAGGCAGATACAAGCAATTAGGCAAGAAAATGTTAAATGTATATGTATTTGTGTGTTATCTTACTCTTAGTATATCGAATAATGGGGTTAGTATCGTATGATAATTTGTGTAGATACACATCATTTAGAACTGGTCAAAACATTAAGAACTCTCTTTAGTAACTATTGCATATCACCAAATGGGCTTACATCATAAAAGTATTTGTCTCATTACAAAAAGTAACTAACTTATATACAAATATCTGAATGAACTAGAATCATTGAAAAACAGCATTAAAAATAACCTTTTTAATCTGATTGAGAATAATTTTAACACATGATAAATGAATTTAACCACAACAAATATTAGCATATATCATTGCTGTCCCCATATGTTACAAGGCAACATAACTTAAAATCAAAACTATCGGACAAGAGAAAACTATTTTGATAAGATTGCATTAAACTGTACATTATACACATGCCCGTTGTTTAATATCCCTCTATGTAGATGACTGAACTGAAATAACCTTATTTGTTTCTTCAAAACACAGTGACCTAGACCTTTGACTGGCCCTAAAGTAAATAAGCTTTGACCTTATCCCCAAGTCTAAGCCAATGATAAAGTTTGGTCTAGGTTTATGATGTGAAAACTAATGCTATCGTTCAGAAACCAGTTGTATGCTGTCAGCCATAGCCACCTTGATGTTGACCTTTGACCCCAAGTTTGACAGGTTTTCTTTCTTTCCATTAAAGTACCAGCAATTCACAAAGTTTAGCATAGACTTTTGAGTTATTGTGCGAAAAACAGACTGTTGACAGACAGGGGGAGTGACGGATATCATATTATAATTCACTTCACGCCATATCGCGTATCACAAGATGGAGTGGTTGGAGTAGCTGTCAATGCAAATTGTAGCGTTATTAGAGTTTTCCTTTGCTTCAGAATACAAAACGGTCTTAGGAACATTTACGTGACCAAGAAAATAAGGTATTTTGTGTGGTTAAAATGATTCAAAGTTATCTATTATAAACTCACTACGATTGTGTTTCAGTGATAATACATTCATTAACATGATGAGTTAATTTACTGCTTAATTCTTGTTCATAACGACAACTGTAACATTTTCAGTGTAAATGTTTTTCCAGGAGATAAAGCTCAGCAGCTAGTAAACTTGTAGGTGACTGTAAAGTGCCAAATTTTTCGTCAGTAAAATCTATTAATTAATTCTTAGTCTAGCCAACAATTAACTGTTATCTTGTGGCAGATTTTACACGGAGTAATGTTTTTCTAAACTCGGTCACCATTATTAGTATGTTTATAGTAAAAACGAACTAGTTGTATGACAGGCTAGAAAGGGCGATTCGAGAGAGCCGACAGGGTGTTATTACAACCCCAGGTGGCATTTTTGGCACATTGTTAAGCAGTTTTCCAAATGTCTGTAGGAATAGCATTTATTCCGATTGGTCACATGTGGAATGAGGGGTGGGTCGATCCCTGAATTTTGGGGGAATATACACTCCGAACTAATGAATTTTAATCAGTCTTGGAAGACCTCTGCAAGAGAGGAAGTAAGAATACCTAGTAGAGACTCCGGGCGGTACTTTAGGGAAAGACGTCCGTTAAATCGTGGTTCCAGGGAAAATTGAATCTAGGAACGATTGTAAGACGCCAAAAACACAAGGTATTTAACTCAAATTCATATTTATCATCATGTAATTTATATGATGTTTCTTCGTTACAGATGCATGATGTGTTGATATTTTGTAGGAATCGTTCACATTTATCATAATGTACTTCGATATCACATTTCGTCGTTACAGATGCATGATGTATTGATACTTTGTACGAATAGTTCGGTTATTACATTAATTTAGTAATGTACTTTTGAATTCTGAATTAGAATTTTCACCTTATATACGTAGGTAGGTTAATGGGTGTTGTAGAAAACCCGCTGTGTACATTTAGGATTGGAAAGTGCTACATTAATTTTGAATTTATCATATTAGAGAATATTGATTGTGTGCTATGATATACTGCCTCACTTTACTTAATGATTTACGGGAATATATGTGACTTCCCCAAATTCTGATGTCGATAATTAGCGGTATAGCTGTATTGATCTGAAGACTTGTGTAGTTTTTGCTAGCCGTATAAAGTTTATCACTGATAGTAAGATCTGATTGTTCGAAACAGAAAGACGGACGGACAATCTCAACTCTTAAAGCATGACGAGATACTTAGAGTGTTTTACCCTTTTCTTTTCAAAGGAAAATAGTTTGTTTGAAGAGATAGAAATAGCGAGGAGGTTGAGATCCAAAGGAGGAAAAAGAATTTAGAAGTAAGAATTGTGAGAATCCCACGTTCATCCAGAGGGCAAGTTAAAGTCGAGAGGCAAGCAGAAAAGAAACCAGTCGAACAAGGTCATGTGAATTTACCAAGCGGTCCAATGTTAATGAACACTCGATTTCTTGATGAAATTTGCTATCAGCCATTAACGGCTAACTTTGTCTATTTTATTAGTGTTTGAAATTTAATTAATGTATCAATTATTTTAAAACTTCGGTTTTAGAGTGCTTCTGAACTAAAAGTATTCAGAAGGAAAGAAAATTGTAATTTACTGTGTCTTTTCTTCTCTTGATTCGTTTGATTAAATTCTGTATTTATCTTTACGGGGGCTCGTGTGTTGTCTTTGTTCAAGATATTGACTCAGATTACCATATTCATTCTATAACCGGGCAAATCACACCGTAGAGGTCATCCTTTAGATACCGAGTATTAGCGGGAGACTGTTTTCGAGTGTTGTTTTTTTCCAAATTGCGCAATACCTCTGACCAGTGGGCTTGTGCAATATTGTACCAATAACGCTTGATACCGACTACCCCGTTACAGTGACAAATATTAATTTTAGTTAATGTGTGCATTAAATTGTTTATTATGGAATGTATGACAGGAACATAATAAGCTTGTGGCACTTTTCGTCTTAAAAACGAATAACGATTGTTTTAAAAGAATATAAACAAGATAGTTACATAAAAATACAATTCCGGTAGCCAACATGAGCGCATTCGTGTATTTGACAACAAAAAACAGATAGTTTTGTCTTATGACTTTAACAGTGGAAACAATGGTAATGCGAGTCACGGAAGAGGTTATTGGGTTATTGTCTATATTTACTTTCAATATGAACCTATTTATTAGTACAAACAAATATTCAATACGATGTTTGGTCTGATGCGCTAGTAAATATTATATTTGCATGTAAAGTGACCATACATACTCGTTTGAACTCGTTAAATCGTGATGCTATTACACGAATCGATGTATACATACTCGTTTGAAATCGTTAAATCGTGATGCTATTACACGAATCGATGTATACTCTCCTAGGTATCAGCATCGTTTCTATTTCAGGCACATTTGTAAAATTCATGTCATTACATGGTCACATTTTAAAGCTAAGCAATTTTGTTTAATATAAATTTTAACAAATATTCGTTTTATGGACCCTTAGCTAATACTCTAACTAATCATCGATTTAATCACAATTATTAAAGGGTAGTTATGTTTATGTCTATGTATCTGTGTGTTATCTTACTCTTAGTATCTGGAATAATGGGGTTAGTATCGTATGATAATTTGTGTAGATACACATCATTTAGCACCGCTCACAACATGAAGAACTCTCGTGAATAACTACTGCAAATCACCAAATGGATTTACATTACAATTTTGTTTGTCTCATTACAAAAAGTCTTTATATACAAAGGTCTGAATGAAGTATAATCTTTTGAAAAACAGTTTTGAAAATCTCCCTTTGAATCTGATTGATAATAATTTTAACATATGATACATGAATTTAAGCACAACAAAATATGAACATGTCACAAGGGAACATATTAGTTATTATTAACTCTTTATTTTTTTGTGGTACGATTGTCCACACTTTTAACATTATACACATACCCCGTGTTTAATATCCTTCTATGTAGATGACTGAAGTGAAATAACCATATTTGTTTATTCAAAACACAGTGATCTAAACCTTTGACTGACCCTAAAATCATTAGGCTTTGTCCTTTTTCCCAAGTCTCAGCCAAACACAAAGTTTGGTCTAGGTCTATGATATGATAACCAATGCTATCATCCAGAAACCAGGTGTCTCCTTTTAGCCATAGCCACCTTGACGTTGAACTTATACCCCAAGCTTGATATCCTTTTTTCTTTACATTAAGTACCAGCAATTCACAAAGTATAGCATCTATATAAGTTGGACTTATTTTCGGAAAAATAAATTGTTAACAGACAGACGGAGTGACGGATTTCATAACATAACACATTTCACGACATAGCGCGTATGACACGATGGAGTGATTGGAGTAGCTGTCAGTGCAAATTGTAGCTTTATCAGAGTTTTCCTTTGCTTCAGAATACAAAACGATCTCAGGAACATTTACGTGACCAAGAAAATTGACCATTTTTTGTGGTGAAAATGATTCAAACCTCCTGAAGTTATCATTTATAAACTCACTCCGATTCTTTTTCAGTGATAATATATTCATTAAAATAATAAACCTATGATGGGTTAATTTGCTGCGTAAATCTTGTTCATAACGACAACTGGGACATTTGCAGTGTAAATATTTAACCATCTAATAAAGCTCAACAGCTGGTGAAACTTGTGGGTGACAAATAATCATTTTAATATTGATAGTGTGTGCATTAAATTGTTTATTATATAGTGAAAGAAAGGAACATAATAAGATTGCATAACGTTTCGTCTTAAAAGAATAACTATTGTTAAAAAGAATATAAACAAGATAGTTACATAACACAATTCCCGTAGCCAACATAAGAGCATGCGTTTATTGTAAATATACAACAAACAAAAACTGGATATGATTGTCTTATGACTGTTTTGACAGTGGAAACAATGGGAATGCAAATGACGGAAGAGGAGGCTAACACTATTGAAGCTAAGCGAGTGGGTTATTGTCAACATTTACGTTCAATATAAATATATTTATTAGTACCTATAAATATCCAATACTAAACGTTGTTTGGTGTGATGCGCTAGTAAATATTATATTCGCATGTAAACTGACCATACATACTCGTTTGAACTCTTTAAATCGTGATGCTATTATACCAAGCGATGTAAAACGCTGCTAGGTACCAGCCTCGTTTCCAGTTCAGGCACAATTCGAACATTCCTGTCCTTACCTCTCTTCCTGGTCACATTTTAATGCCAAGCAATTTTGTGTATTGTAAATTTTGACCGTTTAAACAAATGTTTTTTGCATGGACCTAATACTCTAACTGATCATGAATTTAATCACCATTATTAACGTGTAGTTTTGTTTTTACTGGTTGCAAATAACGGCAGCTCCGCACACGTGCTATAGATGTTACCCCAGTCAACGGTAGAAATTCTCTACCAGGCGCACAATTGTGTTGTGTTCCTCAGGGAGAATAAAAGGGTTTATCAGCGTCTGTGCTAGAAAACGACCAGGTTTTCAAGGTGGAATCACATCACAATTATTATTTTCAATTCAGTTCTACGACTGTAGTTCTAATCTATTTATCGAACATTTTTTCCTCCTACTTTTGGTGTTTATATCAGAGCTATATTTGTGCATTTTGGTAGGGATTTGAAAAGGTAATTGTTATTCTTGAGAAATGAGCTCAGATATTGGTTGTCTGTGTGTATTTCGGTAACAATGCACAGTGAGAAATAAGGCCTTGGTGATGATCCCGAAGTGAAATACCTACTATTGTCGACCACAAAATATGCGGTACTTTAGAGTGTCAAACTTTCAGTGCACCTTCACTGATGTTTTTCTTGGCTACATTTTCTGCGCCACGGTATTAGCCAGCGTTTCGCTAGTGCACATTGTATGTCAGTGTTTATGCAGATGATGAACTCATATCCCATTCTCTGTAGAAAAAACTTTCTATTGGAAGTTATAAGAAATATTGTGTCGTTTACATAGGCCTTAATATATTACGGTTTAAATTTATCCACTTCATAAATTGTTAAATTCTTACTTTGTGATTTTCTTTGCATTTATATTAGTATTATGAATTCTGATTAGTTATATTTAGTCCTTAAATTGAATCATATATGCGCATTAACAACTGAGAGCCGCTATAACCAATTTATACTTATGCTGATGTTTTTGATTTCGCTGTCTATTCTCGTATGGCACATTTAAAATACAACAACCCCAGTCATTACTGTCACTTTGTAAAAAGTACCTTATGCAATAATCTGGAGCAAATGCATGACATAGTTAGACTTTTATATGCATACTTTGAGCATTCCTTCCAATTGCAAAATGTTGTAAAACAAATCATCCATAAATCAAATAATCAGCAATCATCGAGAACTACGGAAATACGTCAGAGTAGTGAAGATATAAATTTGACATCGGATCTGACAGTTCGAGTATTTGTCTTGTACGGTCGATTTATATACTTGCCTGCAGTGGCTGATGTTTAACATAGCATCAACGTTTATATCTGGTCGACTTGTGTAATGCTTAGTTTATCATTCTTTCATACGAGTATGTGTTGCTGTTCTGGGTTCAACGCCTTCAACAGCGTAAGAGATGCTAATCGTGACGGCCAGTATGTTTGGTAGAAGAAGAATCTTAAGATAATGTCGTCTTTAGTACTTGAAATTCTTGCAAATTCGAGTTACTATGATTTATATAAATAAGGGAGACATTCTGTACCACAATTATTTCCAGGAAAAGCAGAGTTGTGTTGCTTGAACATTTTGCTATTACTACTTGAAGTCGATTTGGGTATCTGGGGGAAAAAGGCATGATCACCCGATAAACACACAAATGTTCATTAATTTAAGAATTGATATTTGAAGAGAAATATATGTATTAAGTGATGACACATATATTCATAAAATGAAATAGTTGTACTACAAGAAAAGAAATATTCTTATCCAAGGACCACACCATTTATATTATTAGAAACGTGGGAGGTGAAGTGATAATTTACCCTTTCAATGACCACACACAAATAATATTAGTAAAATCGTTATATGTGAAACGAAAACATAGACTCATCTAATGATCACATACACAAATTAAAAAGAAAGAGGTGGCGAGAAAACGTCACCAATGACGTCACCCAACCACAGTGGCGTCGCTGAAGGGGTGCGGGGGGTGCGGACCTCACCGGGTGACACCATCTCAGAGAGGTGACACCAAAATGAAAAATTGCAAATTTTTCAAAGCATACACTGCTCGGTAAAGTATATTGAATGTAAAAACAACTTTATCTTCTTAACGTTGTTACAGTTCTTAATACTTTTACCTTCTGACCTTCAATTAATTTGTTGTTGTTATTGTCATTTTAATACTGTGGATTTATTTTAAGAAGATATCCATGGTGCAAGTCTGTAGGGGTGACACCTTCCCTAGCGACCCCTCTCTGCCAAACCCAAAAGAAGCTGAAACAGATTTTTCTTCTATTTTTAATAGCAATGGTTTTTCAAATGTCTAACAGCGGCCTAACTTAAGGTGTTTCGGCATCTTTTGTGTAACCTCCGCAGATTCATTCTATGATATTTTATGTCCGATTTGTCTATTCTGATGGAGCTGATTTTGAGAAGAATTTATTTGATGTGGTTTAAATTAGCGTAACTTATTTGACGGCATATCGGCAATTTGCATAATTTAGAAATAGTGTCAGTGTGCTCTGGTCATTAATTTAGTAAAGGTAAGCGATTAACTTAGGAGGAAAAGCATCCAAAATTTAGCGATTTGAAATAGCGCAATCTTACACCGGGAATAAAATGCAGTAGAGTTTCAGCAAAGATTAGTAGCGAAACCTTTCTTAACATGACGTCATTTGTGCAACCCTTCATTTATTCTTATGTCAACCGCTAATGAAGTCAATTAATTTCAGCTTACTTCTTGATAATAGTTCTAAATGAAAGACTACAATATTTGCTTACTTTACAGTCTTAAAAAGATTTTGTTCTTTCATTTTACTCCGGTTTTTATTTTAATCTTGAGTTTTATTATTTATTTATTTTACTTATCCCAATCATACAGTCTCAAATAAACCAGTCTATAACTTACCATGAAATACACCTCCATACAACAACTAATGTTCATTCTAAGGGATTTTATCGGATTATTTTGAAACAAATGACTTCACAGACGTTTTCGAAAATAGGTGAAAGTACTACTCAGTAACCGCTCTGGTGGCCTAGTGGTTATAGCGTCCGCAGCGGAAGCGGTAAATCATGGATTTGATCCCCGGCCGAGTCAAACCAAGTGTGACTGGGTGGGACATCACGCTACATGTCTGCGGTATGAAGCCCCAGTGCTAGACATCACTATAAACTGCCTCGCTGCAGATATCGTAGCGATATGATTGAACATTTTTTTTTAAAGTTACGTTAAACATCCTAATCAAACAAACAAACAATGTACTACTCAGGAACTGGCTAGTCGATCAAATAGTCCTCGTGTTCCAACCTATTTTCTCTAAAATGTTTTCAAGGTATACATTTCGCATTTCATTGCTAGGATGTCATCTCAAGCACAAACCCTTTTTTAAGAAAAACACCTTATTTATTTAACATCTAATTTGGAACATGTCTTTGCGACTAACATCGTCTATAAATTTAAAGTGAAGACATAAGTGGGTTTTTTTGTCCACAAAAGTCCGACACACGTTTGAATCAGCCAGATACAATAATACAAATTACGAGGACAGTGACATGTTTCTCATTTCTTCTCTTAAGGTTCTAATTGGATACAAATTTGAAAGTATGAATTGAATAACCAGATGTTTCGTTGAGTGATATGTCACGCTTGCTTGGCATTTAGAAAACATTCTCCAACTCAACATGGTCTGTACAACGAGAAAAGCGGTTAATTACAATTTTTTTTGAAAGTGCTATACTAAATGTGAATACACATATGAAATTGCATGACCATAAATCTAACAGTGAACAAGAACCTACGCTGTATGTTGCGAAATCAAAACAATATCTGGATATATCGAACGAGAGAGAGAGAGAGAGAGAGAGAGAATTTTACAAATGCTCTAGTTCAGCTGTGTGTATTGTTCCATGACGAATGTTCATGAAAGGAACACCCCTTTCTCGCTTTGCAATTACTGTGAAAAAAGGTAGTCTTCGTTATATCGAAATATAAATAATAATAATAATAATACTAATAATATTTATTATTAAGATTATTATTATTATTATTATTATTATTGTGTAGTTGTGGTGTTACTGCAGCTGCCAATGAAGATAATGTATTTTGCAGTAGTAGTAACAATATCATTAGTGTTAATTAGTGGTTGTATTTATTTTTTGTTTAGGTGCTGGTATTGTTAAGATATTTTTAGTTGTGTCCTTCTTCCTAGTTTAGGGTATATTAAAATCCTTTCCGCTGAATTTCTTTTTGTTTCTTTTTCTTTATGCCATAATCATTGGGAGTAAAATTCTCAGATAATTAAGTACGAGTGATAGAAAAACACTAATCCTCATTATAAGGAAATTAAAACAAGAAAGAAAACAAAATGTGAAAAATGTCTTTCCTGGAACGAGAGAGAGAGAGAGAGAGAGAGAGAGAGAGAGAGAGAGAGAGAGAGAGAGAGAGAGAGAGGGACAGAGAGAGAGAGAAGAATAACTATAAACATTATGTTACGATGCGCAAGATTAACGTCATCAACATCTAACGTCATAAACATGTAACGTAAAAGATATTACTAAAGACCATACCATAGATATGCTAAGGAAGGAGGAGTGTGGGAAAGTGACGACATAACGTTGGTAAAGGTATGTATCTATGGATATAATAATATGACATGTCAGTACAATACAGGTTATTTAGTGCCAAATAAATGTTAAGATATGCAAAACCAACGTCAAAATCCCCAATGTGAACGAGATTAAAATTTTATGGTCAGCACTGGTCTACAGAGTAGTGTTTCAGGGATATTAAACATGTTCAAAATTTATTGTTTTTATTCATCGAATTTATTCTTTCTAACTCGATTGTCTCCATACAGTTCCTTTATATTGTCATCTTATACGCGTGTTAGACCAAAATTTAAATTGTTAACCAGCAGCGTTCTGACTGTCATGTTTCGAATACTCAAAGAAAATATTTTCATTTAAGGGTTCGATGCTAGAAGATAAACAAGATATCTTCTGCATCCAATGAACGCAATATCTGCTTCAACTAATGCCAGAAAAATGGTAGAGGAGGGGGAAAATATGCCCTTACTTTTTAAAGTTAATGAAAATTATCTAATTGCATGGAGCGTGGACAACAGTACAATATGAACAACATTACTCTTGTTGTGTGAAGGATAGATTATCGCCTCCACAAATACGGATGCTGTGTTGATTTTCCGAAACCAAACACCTATATATAAAGCAATACATTATTTATAATCATATTTCACGCACAAACACACTGAATTGTTTCGAAATGATGATATTGTTTGTTGTGTGTGTGAAAATGTTGAATAGAATATTATACGAATAATATGCTTATATGCTTATGTTCGTATTTTTCTATTGTATTTGAGTCGTAATATTGCAAGCATACAGAAAATATGTGTGTGCCTGTTGTAAGTTTTGTCTTTTTATTACAATGGATATTTTGGAAGTTAAAGTTGGAATATCGGAATCCTGCATCATGCTTCATCAATGTTTACATTAGTTAAATTATTCAAATTTAGTATTTCCTTCTAACTGTTGTCAGGTTGACAAAACACCGCTCTTTACTTTAAATTATGTTTTGGCTTTGATTCTATCCATATCTATAGTCTAAATATTGGATTTTGGCATCAATTATTTTAACTTTTTGTTTTGTACGTTTATCTTTCTTTTTTACTTTGTATCGCTTTATGAATGGATTAAACTTAAAAAAAATGATTATTAGACTTTAAAATATAAACAACAACGAGCTATGATCCTCTGTTTATTTAAATTTTGTTCATGCTGACTTCAAATCAAACCGATCTCTTACAAATAACTGATTTTATAACATATACAAATTGTTATGACATCCAAAATGTTTGTTTCAATATACATGTAGATTGTTTCAAAATATATTTAGTTTGTTTCAATATACATATAGTGTATTTCAATAACATATAGTTTATTTCAATATACATGTAGTTTGTTTCAATATACATGTAGTTTTATTAATATGCACATAGTTTATTTCAATATGGATATAGTTTGTTTCAAAATATATTTAGTTTGTTTCAATATACATATAGTGTATTTCAATAACATATAGTTTGTTTCAATATACATGTAGTTTGTTTCAATATACATGTAGTTTTATTAATATGCACATAGTTTATTTCAATATCGATATAGTTTGTTTCAATATACATTTTGCTTGTTTCAATATACATAGAGAATGTTTCAATATACATGTAGATTGTTTCAATATACATTTAGTTCGTTTCAATATACATGTAGTTTGTTTCAACAGAGTATTGAATTACAATATCTGAACATTATATTATTTTGAATATACTACTTTCTTATATTTGTACTGACCTACTTTCAAGAACTTTTGCTTATCGTTTAATGCCCTACGTTTTCAATATGCATCTTTATTATAATTGTCATGATCTGCTTTCAGTATACTTTGTATATGCTACTTCCGTAAACTTTCAACGACATAATTTCAATACAGTTCGTACGAAATATAATAATAAAATAGTGCAATAAACATGGATTTCACAATTCTTTATTTTAAAAGTCCTATTCTTAAGTTTGTTGCCGAGCATGATTTGTTAAATAAATATAATATATTATTTGACAATAGGCTGTAATAACTGAGCTATATCATGCAAAATGCTTGTCTTGCTAGTGAATAGTAAATTATTTTATGCTTCCTTCGTATGTGGATATAAAGGGTTTTTTATTGTAAAGTACATGTCTCGCACATGCATAGTGAATTATTTAAAGTAAAGCATTTTTTTGTCTCGTCTGTGAATAATGAGATATTTCATGCAATGTTACGGAAACCTTAAATGTAACTTATTTACTTTAAAAATGTTTCCTTAAGACCTAGATAGATTATGATAATCTCTGGTTCAATTAATATGAATCCATGACAATTAATTATTAGATTTTGTATCCATAACCAGTTTTAAGACCTCAGTAATTAAACTGTTTTCAAGGTTTTGCTGAAAGGTTACTTTTTGTTGTTTTGTGAAGGGCATGATGGATGTGTTATTAAAAAGCGCAAAATAATTCATCATACGATGCACTAGCTTGCCCCTTTGACTTTCAGGTAAATTTTAATTGTTAAATGTGAAAACGTAACTAATCAGAGAAAGTGTTGTATGTGACAATCGAGTTGTCTCCCATATAACTGCTGGCAGATTAAGAATTAGGTAATTGAGTGGTCATAGTCGATAGTCTTCATACATCTCTCACACCTCTCATCTCTGTCCATATGTCTTGCTCACATCCGTTCAGGTTTCCAAAATCTGAAACACTCATAATAGCTCTTGATATCAAGTACAATATGTACAAGGGAAATACATCTAAAGGGGCACAACCCTATCATATTGTTGTCTTTCGGTGGAGTTGTTTAGCTTCAAGGTGTTATATAGTTTAGCGTGAACTAAGTTATGTTTGTGAGGAAAATCATGTTGCGTGTTTTTACGCGTGTGACATTTGTGTGTTTAAGTACCTTTAACAGTTTTACCCATACGGTGTCTGCGGTGTGACGATTTATAGTGATGTGTAGTTATTGGGAATCATACCAGATATATGTAAGTAACATCATGTCCCACCCTGTCAAACCATCCTAACTCCAGGACTTAACACTGATCTCTTAATGCTGAGCGCCATGCAAAGCCGCTGCTAGTACCATGTTTTATAAATCAGTGATATGACTTGGCCGAGGTTCGAATCCGCTATTGCTCCCATCCGAAGTGGACGCTCTAACCCGTATTTCTACGAAAACGCTTATTTTAGTGAGCACGTTAGTTCATGAATTGTAGTAATCATCTAGTTGTTTCCAAAACAATGATCGGGTTTCGTTGTTTCCAAAACATGTGTTATTTATGTATGTTATGACATTCACAGAAACTGCTTCGTTTGAGTATTGAGTAGCTACATTTTCTACACAGATGCCATATTCTTCTTCGTCGTCTTCTTCTTCTTCTTCTTCTTCTTCTTCTTCTTCTTCTTCTTCTTAGCAGCAGTAGTAGTAGTAGTAGTAGTAGTAGTAGTAGTAGTAGTAGTTATATTATACATATAACGCTCATTTAACCGTAAATACAGAACTATAAAGAAGACGTGATGTGAATTTCTGAGCGGTCTCACATTAAAACCAATGGTCTTTCTTCTTTTTCTTCTTCTTCTTCTTCTTCTTCTTCTTCTTCTTCTTCTTCTTCTTCTTCTTCTTCTTCTTCTTCTTTTTATTATTATTATTATTAGTAGTAGTAGTAGTAGTGGTTATGCTATACATATAACGCTCAGTTAATCGAAATACGTAACTATGTGATGTGAACTTGAGATCGGCCTCATATTAAAACCAACGGTCTCTGGGCGTGTACAAAAAAATAGAACATGTTCATGTATTAATAAACTGAAACAGCTAATAATTTTTCCAACGTTACCCACAGGATCGAACACTCGAAAATAGAAATGTATCTAATTCTTCATATTTAACATATACGGTATTGACACAATTACTACCGAATTTGACTTCAATGTATAGTCTGCATGATCAAAGCAGCCGCTACTGTAAACATTAGATGATGATGTTAATGTCAGCTTGGAACACGTGCGTGAGGCTAAAAAATGGCGGGGAAAATACAAGTGCATAAAAGTCACTCGAGCTTCATTTGTTTCGGCATGGTTGAAGTCAGGACGTTTCCTAAAATGAGTTTTTGTGCCTTGTACTTAAGAGAATATTTACAAAAACGAGTGTTTGACTTTGCAATAATTCAATTAAATCTTTAAAATATAAATAAAGCGAAATGGCAATTTTAATGGCCATCATGAACTTTCATGTTTAGTGGCGTCACATGTCGTTCGGATCGGATAACAGAATGTATATACTGGCTAACTGTCTCAAATATTTTATACAATAATTACATACAATGTTATGGGAGACTTCAGCCATTCCAAATTAACATTGAAAACGTTGCCCAGTACACGCTACGAGGAAGCCGTCTCCCATTGTGAATCACCTAAGTTTTAAAATTTAATTTTGGTCCTATCTAAATAAAAGGCATAATGTCTCCACTGATAATAGAGGGCCTAGGAAAGTTTTAAATTTTAATTTTGGTCCTATCTAAGTAACAAAGAGTATATCGTTGCTGATTAAGCATAACGCAATTAGACTTTTATATGATATCAATATCAATGTAGCATAATGTCACGTACGGTAATTGATGGCCAATGTAAGTTGTAGTTTTTGCTTTTGGCCAAATCGAAAACTCCATAGCAGTGCTTGATTCCAACGGTATCGTACTGGGTAATATACAATTGAGTCGGGCGTTTGCACTTGTAAATTACTGGGGACAATTAGAATAATAGCTTAACAAATTATAGCGCATATATGATCGTTGGAATAAGACTATGTATCAACATTGCTGGGTTTTAGTAGGTAGGAGTTTGGCCTGTTAGCAGGCAATAATTCGACCTGTAAAACTCACGAACAGTATTATAGGATTGTCATAGCCGCGCTTTGTTACCAACATAACGCTTTAAATATCATATTATATTGATACTATTATAGGCAGATTGAACTTGTATGTTGTATATCTGTCTGGGAAAAATTATAATAATAAGTTAAATAATTAATACAAATATGATCGTTGGATGTAAACTTTTATCATCAGTGCGGGTTTTAGTAGGTAGCATTATGGCCTGTTATACATATGTATGTATGTATGTATGTATGTATGTATGTATGTATGTATGTATGTATGTATGTATGTATGTATGTATGTATGTATGTATGTATGTATGTATGTAGGTAGGTAGGTAGGTAGGTAGGTAGGTAGGTAGGTAGGTAGGTAGGCAGGTAGGTAGGTAGGTAGGTAGGTATGCATGTATGTATATAGGAAAGTATGTATATATGTATATAGGTAGGTAGGTAGGTATATATGATATTATGTATGCCATATTTTGTGTTTGCTAGTAAAAAAAGTCAATAAGTACAAAGTACAAATTATTAACATTTTTATTTGACAATTTTTGCAAATACATATATCCGTCCATCCGTCTATCAAGATACATACATACATACATACATACATACATACATACATACATACATACATACATACATACATACATACATACATACATACATACATACATACATACATACATTGGCTATCCACACATTCCTTGCAGTTTTCTATAAACAATGTATGTCTGCACCGGTGTAATATATTTTTTATATGGTTTTCGGTAGCGTCTGCCTCAAAGAGACCGGTACCCATGCGTTAACACGCGACTTTTCAGGCCCTTTCTACTGCTATCTGCACTCTCTGTTCGCACCTCTCTGTTTCCCACTGCTGGTTTTCGTCCTTGACAAATGAACGGACAGAGCTATGTCCATGAATATTTCGCTGCTTCTTGTGTATGGTCCAGACCGGTTAGAACCTAGGTCGCCCTTGAAGATAGCCGTTTTGTATGTTATATTGTGTGGCTGCTATATTGTGTGTATGTAGGTACTATGCTATATTGACTCTACCCGACTACACTGAGTTTTGGTAGGATCTGTCACGATTTTGTGCCAATATTAACCTAAAACCTAGTTTTGGAAGGGTTTTGTAACGATGTTGTGCCAATTTGACCGTAAACCCAGTGCCAATATTAACTATGCTGTGCCAAAGTTGACACAATGTAATGTTTTGGAGAAATAATTATTTTAAATGATACTGAAATAGGCAAATGGCACGTTTTGTTTGTGTGTTTTCAATGGGATATATTGTTTTTATTTAATTTTTTTAATGAAGCGAAACTCTTTAAATATGAAGACAATGTTATAAAAATTGTGTATATGTTACTTTGGGACATAGAATGTCATTGAAATGGATGTACATTTGTACATACATACATAGATAATTATTCCAAGTGTGCTGCACTTCACGGCCACTTTTTACGCCGTGATTTCAGTAAAGCTATAAATTACTTTAATAAATCTTGTTACTGAACATGGTTGCAATTCCAACATGGCAATGGCTGTGCTTATAATTTTAGTGTGCATTTGTGACAAACTGGAATGGCCTTTACGTTGTTTGTTTTCAGCGTTAACACTCTGGTTTTTCTTGACCGTACAGACTAACGGTAAGGGTGATGTTTATGCGATTTTCACTGCCATATGCGTATATTTGTGACCGATCTGCTGATGTATGGCATGTAACCATAGGCTTAGGAACTTATGAGGAAACTCAAGTCAATACCTTGTTGCTCACTATCGACATCGACGTAAGCTTGTATTCTTTTCATCGCACAGACAAAATGACTGGTATTTGTATGGGCTTTTCACTGCCACATTTGTCTTCTTGAGGCCTATCTGCCGATGTATAGCATGTCACCATAAAGTCAAGGGTTTGTGAGAAAACTCAAATAAATCCCTTGTTGCGCACTTCCGACATGGACATTAACATATTCATTATCTTCATCGCACTGACGAACGAACACGGCGTATGGGCTTGTCGAGACCTAGCTGACGGTTGAGAAAAATGTATTTAAACAATTTTCACATTTGTATGACCCAGCGCAATCAATAGTGATTTTATTGCGCACACGGACAAAAAGACATACCTAATAAAACAATATTGACACTGACCAATCCGTCTCAATAAGCCCGACACTTGACCATAGGTCCAGCCGTCCAGGAGACAAACAAGAATTAATGCACATTTTCGGTTTATCATTGGAGGGGATTAAAACTTGGTTTTACTAAGATAACAGACGAACGGACATGACCAGCGACCTAAACAATAATATTACACGCGCCTCTTCAAGCTCAATCAACTGATATCTTGATCTAGCAAGATTTCTTAACAGCGAAATGCCCTTTTAACATACCTAGTTATTAGAGTGTCCACCTTATCTGCGATAGGTCGTGGGTTCGATCCCTGGCAGACTCATACCAGAAACTTAATAAAAGGATTCTACCAACTGCCTCGCTAGTGCTCTGCATTAAGAGGTTAGTGTTAGAACTGGTCGGCCTGGTGTCAGGATAATGTGAATTGGTGGGATATCATGATGGGCTAGTGCTAGATATCACTATAAACTGTCTCACTGCAGACATCTCAGCAATTTGACTGAAAAACTGTTAAAGCTACATTAAACATCCATATCACAAACACACACACACACACACACACACACACGTGTATTCAGATACTTGTGAGGACCTTGACATATTACTACATTTCGAGGACCATGAGAAGGAATGGAATTATATGTTAGAAATTTGAAAGTAAGCTTAACTGTAAGATAGGCAATATCTGTATCACTTCATTTTTGCCATATACTTCTTTATGCATTATGAGGACTACTCTTACTTTGCCATCATTGTGAGGACGTCATTGTGAGGACAAATTTACACACAATCAAAGACTACCATCAACCTGAGGACCTGAATATTTTTTATTCTTTTTATTGCACCTGTCTTGTAAAAACATAAGAAGATATTTAAAAGTTTAAGAACAAATTTATCTGCAACTAAAACTACAGACAGACAAATAGATACACGAGCTTAAAAGTTCAAATCTCATTAAAATATTAGTTTTAAGTTCATTTTTAATTTCATCTATTAATATAAAAAAATATGATTTCTAAAAAGTAGGTTGAAACCAAAGCAACTAAAATGCCATACGGCAGTTGCCTAATGCAAATTCACTGGAATTGAAGTTGCCTTTGGGAAATCTGCACTTGACTCATTATATGACAATATATCACTACACAAGTTTAAATATTCTGCAGAATAAAACGGGAAGTAAAGGAAATTGTGTTCCATTCAATTTAGTTATTTTTCTTCTTCTTCATGTTTTTATTTGATTATGCCTTAAAATCATATGTCCATAATTATCAGTTATCAAAAAGTGTAAATAACAAATGAAGATAAAATATGTATGTGGGAAGGAAAGGAAGGGTTAGAATGCATATATATGCATGTGTATATGCATGCATAAATATACTATGGTTTTTAAATATTTAGAACTGAGAGAGTATAGATGGGGGAGGGAATACATTGAATTGAAACATTAAATATTTTGTAACAGGTTCATTTGACTTGCTTTTGGAACCGTTATTAAATTCAGTTTTATACGCCATGATATGCTAACAGATCAATATGTGCAGTAATGAAAGCTAGACTTTAATAATAATATTTTGTTCTAAAATCTAAATGTTTTCAGAACACTGCCTTATTCATTTGCTTAAAAAAAATAATCTAGTCACCGTGATGTCTGCGATATGCATTTAAAATCTCTCTGACGAGTTGAAGTTGGAGGAGTTAAGTACACTTATTTCAATTTGTTTACTTCTTTTTCAAACAATAAAGAGTTATCAGCATTCTGTAATTTGCAGGTAAACAATCATATAATAGATTATACACATCGATTAGGTTGCATGTGTTTAGGTTGATTTATTAGGCATTTAAAGAAAAAGAAATAGAACTTTCGTATTGCATGTCTAAATAACATCAGTTTTTGAGGACTGAATCTGGGTTGCATTTTACTTAACACATTAACCTCTGGAGGTTTTTTTCTGTTTTCGCATGCAATGCGAGTTGCAAACACATTTTGGGGATATTTCTGAATACATCCTAATACATCGACTTCCAAACAATATTTTTTTTTAGAAAATGGCTAGTTGCGCTAAAGAAAATGTTTTTTCATTGGTTAGTTTGCTGGCGTATGAGCAGAAGGTGAAAAACAGGACTTTTTTTGCTTAACGGACCCATAATTTTCGTATGGAGAAGACTCTTTATTCAAAATGTAAACCTTATCCTACTTTTTAGCACAGGTTCACCTGTCTGTTCGCGCTTCAGATTTGTCTGCCGTAGATCTGAGGCCATAAAGTCTAAAATATGGACACAAATTTGGAATCCACCATGGGCGAATTTTGGGAGAAAAAAAAAACGGGTCCAAAAACTTAGGGTTTTTCCCCCTGTATTTTGTAATGCAATTAAAATGTCCGGATTGTTTGCTATCATTGTAGAACAACATGTCTACTTTTCTATAATACCACCCACTTTAGTGCATCATGCATGACCTTGACGCTACAGACATTGGAGGGGCCCCGAGTGGCCGAATGGTCTAAAGCGCTCTCCGTTACAGAACACTGCCGTCTCACCTCTGTCTGCGTGGGTTCGAAACTAAGATTTGGATAATGTAGTTATGTGAGAAAGCTCGCCAGTAGCTTCTCGTGGATCGGTGGTTCTTTCCGGTATCTTCCTCCACCAATAATACTGGCCGCCACGTATAGCCTATCGTGTGCTGAAAAATGGCGTTAAACCCTAAAAAAAAATACACAAAAAAGAAGACACTGGAAGTAGGCTACTACCTCATGCCCCGCAAAGTCGTCGGTAGGGGTTAATGTGTTAACAATCATTTTGAAGAGAAAAATTTTCACGCTATGGCTACATTTGTAATTCATGTGCAGTGTTGATGCACAAGTGATTAAATACGCATAGAATATTCAGATTTTGTGGTATCATGTAAAGTGACTGTCTAACACATTAAGCCCTGGATGGTGTTGCTGTTTTCGCACGAAATACGGTTCGGAAACACATTTTGGGGACTATTTCTGAATACATCCAAATACATCGACTTACAAGCAATATTCCATTAGACAAATGGCTAGTTGTGCTATAAAAAATGTTTTTCATTAGTTTGCTGGCGTATGAGCAGAAAGCGAAAAAAAAAAAAAAATTTATAATTATTTTTTCTTAAGGGACCCATACTGTTCGTATGGAGAAGACTCTTTATTCAAAATGTCCACCTTATAATACTTTTTGCACAGGTGCACCTGTCTATGCGCGCTTCAGACCGGTCTGCCGTTGATCTGACGCCATAAAGGCTAAAATCTGGACACAAATTCGGAATCCGACCATGGGCAAATTTTGGGTGAAAAAAATGGGTCCAAAAACGTAGGTTTTATTTCCTCTGTATCTTGTAGTGCAAAGCAAAATGTCCAGATTATTTGTTATCATTGTAGAGCAACGTCTGTCTACCTTTCTAAAATACCACCCATTAGGTGTATCATGCATGACCTTGACGCTACAGACCGTGGAAGTAGGCTACTAACTCATGCCCCGTTAAGTTGTCGCTAGGGGTTAATGTGTTAATATTTAAGAAGATTCATTTCTTTAAATTATGAACTGGAATCTCAAGGTTCATATTCTTACATATTAAAGGACCCCGAGTGATCTAAATCGCTCTCCGTTACGGATCACTGCCAAATCACCTCTGTCTGCGTGGGTTCAAGTATAAGATTCGGCTAATGTAGTCATGTGAGAAAGCTTGCCAGCAGCTTTTCGTGGGTCGGTGGTTCTTTCATGTGGTATCCCCCTGAGACAAGAAGAATGTTGGCACATTAGCACATTCTAAGCTATTTACATATCTAGTTTTGTATTGGAATTGGCTTGCATCACTACTGGATATCATTTGAAGAGAAAGTCAACTGCAATTTTAGAAAAGAGAGCGAGAAGATATGCAAATTGAGTTATGTGCATGTGTACGATCTGGATATTTATCATAGCTTTAAAAAATAAAATCAGTCATATCACTATAATGTTTGCAGCATGGCAGTATATAGTGTTGTCTAGCACTTGGGTATCATGCTGCTGTCCTACCAAGACACTTTATCCTAACACCAGGATAACAAGTGCCAACATTAAACTCTTACCGCTGAGTATCTATCGCATGTCTGTGGTATATGACGACCTGGGTTAGAACCAGCACCCCCACCCACCCCAATCTAGGACTAACGCTCTTGCCACTAAGCCACTGGAGTGGTCTATAGGTAAATGGAAATAATATATTTAAAAAAAAGAGATAAACAACAGAAAGAAAAGAAAAATGGAGAAATGCAATTTAGATTTAAAATTTTGAACTGGAAAGTGAAAAGCAACCCTTCCTTTACATATATGCTTGTGTTTTGATGCTATCATAAATAATAGGTTAGTATAAATTGCCAGAGAAGAGGAAGTAGATCAATATGGCCAAGGCAGCATTGAACTATATTTGTACAAAGTGTACTTATTGGCAAAACTAATAAAATCCACACTTCATCCTCATTGTAACAGTGGTAATTATGATGTGGTTAAGGTACATATCTTGAGGCGTGACGAGTTGGTACCTGATGTTTATGAACAAGTTAGAAAATTTCAAAATGGAAATGGGATAAATCTATATTGCAATGAGAAAGTACATGCTATTTCTGACTGCAAAAAGATTGAAATATAAGCACCATAATAGAGACAGACTATCCGAAGGCTCCTATATTAGGAGGCCAATGTCACAGTCCTGTACTGAAAGCAATAAAGTTGTTGGATCAAACAAATCAGTCTGATTTTATGATTGAGAATTATAAGCCATTTATGTTGAAATGTTCTATATCAACTGTGAGCAATTCTACCAAACCTATCACAATTAAAATATTAATGGACACGTGAGTTTTTCAGTCTTTTATTATCAGGTACATTGCCTGTCTCTGAGCACTACTCTGGTCAGTGTTCTTATTTAGGATGTTAAAGTCAGGCTTTGCTTTTTTTTTCTCCAGTGTACTGAACTCATGACCATTGAATTACAAAATGCAGTGATCCACCTACTGAGCTGCTATGGCCACCTACCTAATACTGTTTGAAACCAACAAATTAAAAATAAAAAACAGTAGAAAGTTGAGAAGAAAAAGAAAAAAAAAGACATTAAATGGTTAGACTGCATTATAATTTAATTGAGCCAGAGATTCATGTATGAATATGATACATATTTCATTGCATAAAGTAAATGTTCATCTCCAAAAAAATATTTAATATAAAAGATGCAACCCAAATAAAGTCATATCAGTCATTATGTATGTCATTATTGAATAAATACGAGAAGCTGGCCACAGCCTGCATATTAAGTCCACTTGTGAACATTCAAAATTTTGGTTACAATGGTATTAAAGACAAATAAATTAAAACAACTGTACCATTGAGGGTAATGAAAGGATGTTGATGAATAACAGGACATCAACTTCCATCTAAGGTGGAAGAGTATTGACAAAAATGGCATCACAGGAAGACATGCAATACTGCTGCATTGTTATATGAAAACATCATCTTATTTATCATTAATATCTGCATGGGCAATCTCAATTATAAAAAGATAAGGTAATTCCTTGTTCTAGCCTTGATGAAACATCACACTGTCAATTTCTTTTTGGAAGGAACATAAAGAAGCAAGACAATTTCATTCGCAAAGTGTAAATGCATTTTAGTAATTCAAATAATTTCATCTTTACTTATACAATGAAAGAAGCAAACACAATTTAAGTTAGCTGTACCATAATTCCAGTTAGATTTCCCCCTCGAGTCCAAACAGTGCAGAATACTAATAATAAATGAGAAATGATAGCAGACCTTTGAACACATTCAAAACAGGAGCTAAAATGCAAGTAAAAAATGTAGACGTGGCATAATCTCATTGATAGACCTTTTAAACATATGACAAATACAACTGTTACATAAACCAGTTCATCTGAAAGATGTTATTAAGTTTTGCATTCACAAATATCAGACAAACTTAATTTGGAGAAAAGACACTGTACTGTACTTGCATTTACAGGATGCTATACCCCATTTCAAAACTGCATTATATTTCTTACCAAAGTAAACATGTATGTACTATGAGTAAAGAAATTAAAATTCAAATTTCTTTAAAACTAATATGAAAATTATATACAGGAACAACATAATTGTAATTTTAAAAAAAATCTTTTTTAAACATCATGTTAAGAAACCACAATGACTAATTATCATACTGAAGTAATCATGATGTCAGAGACAACACTATTTTCTGGGGCAATATTCAAATATATATTTTTAAAACATGGCAATATATTTCAATGTTTCTTAATGAGTGACAAATATCAAAAGGACTTCACTGCCTGGAAAATATATTTGCTTAAGTAAAATATATTTAAAAAAAGCAAATAACAAAACTGTACATCTGAACACAAATTTAAACTTTCATGGCCTACAGACATGATTTTAACCTTTCAAAATTAGGTTAGTATAAATTGCCAGAGAAGAGGAAGTAGATCAATATGGCCAAGGCAGCATTGAACTATATTTGTACAAAGTGTACTTATTGGCAAAGTGTACTTTGGTGGTACTCCCCCAACGGGGTCTCAAGGGGCAACGCCACTTATCAGGGGGTTCCGGGGGTCGAAGACCCCCGACTAAAAATGCATTTTACACGCATAAAAATCTGCCCCTGGTGCAACTTGTGACCATAATATGTAACAAAATAATCATTTGAAAAACTAAAAAAGTTACAAAATATCTGAATAATTTTTCAATATTTATTGTCACATGAATTTGTTCTCCAATACTATCATTACTTAAGTTATTTCATGTGCATGTCAGTGGTCACATCGTAATCAAGTCAATAAATAGTTATCTTTTGCTGCCAACATATACTGTTCTCTTTTCATAACAGATATGTAAAATAAACACCCAAATACATCATCTATATATACAAATAATCTCATATATTCACTTGTCTTTCTATCCACTGAACACAACCTCTTGATATGCCAGTTGAGCTCTTTTTGCGGGTTTAAGATAAATTTCTTAAAAGTCTTACTTTTCATCACCAATGATTCTGCTGACTCAATGTGCATTCGTTTCTTTTCCTTCTCAACGAGAGCCTTTCTCATTTCCAGCTCTAGCTTGTATTGGCGTCATGCAGTGCACATATTCTGACAGAGGGCTTCATTTTTTTTTCCCATATGCAACTTCAACCACGACTTCTGTAATGTATATATTGCAGTAGGCACAAAATGCCAGTCCTCGAGCATTCAGTTTTCTTATAAACTGACCAACTAAATTTCCGTCGACGATTCGCTCCAGCTATTTCCTTCCGTTTTCTTAAAACCTTTATTAAACATTTCGTATCATCGTCTCTCTCAACAACTAAGGACGCCATTTTTGTTTGCGAGCACGCTTCATCTTTCTATTACCATCAGTTTCCTTTACACGAAGATTCATTGGATGAATTTAAACTTTTGACCAATCAAAATACTCTTTACAAGAGTTGCGGGCTAACCAATATATGGAGCGAATACATTACAAAGGTTGTTGTGGAATGGGACTGAAAAGAACGGTTAAAAACCGGGAGAAAAAAAAAACAGATCGGACATTATTTTTAAAAAACGGACGATATAAAAAAATCGGATTCAAGTCAGGAGAAAAGCGGAATTCCATTTTAAAGCAGAGAAAAATCATGTCTGGGCCTGGATGCAAATTAATTAAATGACCAAACTGAAATCTAAGAATACATCATAAACACAACTGGAGAATCTACCCTATTTGTTGGCCTATACGTCACTATGGAGCTTACGTCAACTTAGCCAGTTTCTGTCCTTCATTCATAAACAAGTAGATGCCAAGTATAAGACGAGGCTAAAGCAATACCTAAACTTTGTTTTTTGTCAGTTTGACACACGCATCATGAATTTTATCCAAGCTTTAACTCCACAAATTTACAGGTCAGCACAATTAAATGTAGCTAAACGTACTTAATTTGCTTGACAACAAATATCTAAAACAATAGTGATACTATTAGCCACAAATGACCTGACAATTTACTGAGTTACAGATAGGATAAAATTTGTGATGCTGCATGAAATGTACTACAGCAACTTCTGTTTTCAGGAAATTTACACTGTATGCATAGCTGCCAACCCTCCAGGCTCGCAAATCGTTAAAATGGTGATAACTGGTACCATATTCACAATATCCTATGGGTAGCTTCCAATTTGATCTGGTCTGCCGAACACTAAGCTCACACAGGTTTCAACTAGAATGACCTGACCCAAGCATGAGTATATTTGATTAGCATGTAATTAACACTACAAAGCAATTTTGTTTTGAGACAATGGATACCACAATTTAGACAAAAAGGAATTGTTGACACAGTGATATCAAGTGGTGCATTGCCTTTATACAGGAGTATGATCACTATTGTCATCTAACTTTTAATACAGATTAAAATTCTCTGGAAACCTCTCATATCAGAAAATATTATATCACAAGGTACAATAGAAATGGATTGAATACCCGTCTTTGTCATGGATATTCATTTTCTAACTTATCTATTATATGTAATCAAATTACTAGTACATGCTGCTTTTGCACAATTACATAAGATGCATCAGAGTTTAATACTTAAACACATGTATATATTTTGAAATCCTTCTAATATTGGCTTCTAACTTTTTGAATAAAAGATAAATTGAATGGCAAATTCCATACACAACTTGATTAAGAGTGTAAGACAAAGACCAGACTTTATGATCCAACATTATGGACTTATAGGCCAGCAAATATGTATTATCTCTGTGAAATTCTTAGTTCTTTACGTTTAACATCGAAGGTTTACAATTAGAATATTTTATAAAAAATTTGATTTGGATCCATGGACGCCTTGCTAGAACAGGCTCCTTTCTCTTGACCTCCTCACATGCTGCTTTTCCTGGCAGTGAAGCCGTTCTAATGAACTGTCCCAGTTGTCTTTCGACAGCTGCCTTCTTCTCCAGGGACCATGGTACCCTTGCCGTTTTCTTCTTCTCTGCTTTGAGAATTGATTTGCAGCTTTTATCTACAAAAAAATATTCCCTCTTAATTTTGGATGTTATATTCACCAGACATTGATACTATTTTAACTAGGAATAATTCAAATGTTTACCATATAAGCAATGTAAAGAAACCAGTACTGCCAATTTTAAACATTAAATTTAGAATCTCGATTTCACACTAACAAATATATTAGTGTAACATACTATTTAGTTTGCTTTCACAGCAACAGCTACAAGTGAATATCATCTACAAACCCAGTAAACATTAGGTATTTAACCTCAGCATTACGGCCATATAGTATCTGAACTCTAGTCAGTGAAAGAAAGAAACAAGTTTAATTGTTAACATTCTCTAGATACACATAAAATCACAAAAGGATTACGTTGCCATTAACAAAATATTAATTACATATACTGAAACAATAAGTTTTGACATAAAAAAAAGTTAATGTTTTGGGATCACTGATTTTATTAAACAATCTTTATAGTACAGATGTTAGCATTAACAGTAATTTATTTTATTTTTATGTGAAAATCTTGTGGTTTTGTAAAAATATATTTCTATCGGTGCAAATACACTACGTCACTAATTATGTTTCATGTGGAGAAATGTATTACATATCTTGTTTATTGTTGAAAATGTTTGCTAGGTTTTTTCTAACATATCTACGAGATACGTTCATGCTTTGTTTATTATCGTTAATTTAAGGAGTCTACAGGTTATTCATCATATATATTAAACAGCATTTCAATGAAATTCTCTAAACTAAGCTGAACACAAGACGAGAATGATGCTGCACAGGTTAGACATGAATTTGATATATCTTTCTCTTTTGTGCAAACACCAGCATACAATGGATCACAAGCAAATAAATATGTACAGAACATGTTAAAATCTTTTGAATACATGAGCTATAAAGAAATTATGGCAACATTTTAATGTCAAATTAGGCAATTTCACTGTTCAAGTTTACAGACATTTTATAGTCAATTAGATTAATGTCATTAAAGATAGGCCATCAGTGAAACCAGAAACAAAAAAAAAAGAATTTAAAGTCAAATGCATGTGCAGGCATTCTGGATAATATTACAGTGACACTCCTGTTCATCTGGCAGCCATATTGGAGGTCAGAATTGTGAAATTAACATATAAATACTACATTCTGCTTCTAACATACTTGCAGCAGCAAAAAAAATTTTAAAAATAATTAGCAATCCATTTCAGTTCATATTTCCAAATGTTTTGGAACAATCTACACAAACTGGGCAACTGACCAAACTTTTGTGTGCCTAGCTTTAAAATTACATACCTATGTATTGACTATATCAAAACATAAGTGTTGGAATAAACAGCAGACATTACAAGTTGGAAATTACAAGTCAATTACATCTGCACAGCAGTTGAAAACAAGGACTACACAAACAACTGACACTGACAGATTCATGAGTAGTTTATGTTATGTGTCATTGGTTTTCGCCCTTAAACATACCTGATTGCGTGTCCCTAGCCTGTTCAAACTAACAATAATGGAACATGGGATGAAGAAGAAGAAATGTAAATTGTGCAGACCCCCACCCCACTCCTAAGTATTTCTTGCAAGTAAATAAAAGTGTAGCAAGATAAATAAACATGTTATTTTTACAAAAATTCCTAATGAAAGTGTCAATAGTCCAGCTCTTTTAAATTAATTACTACTTGTCCCTACTACGGCAAATTACCCTCAATGTATTCATTAATTATACTCAGTTTGATACTACCGACACCACATCCTAACATAACAAATATATTAAATGCAGAAAATTACGATACCAAAGATATCTCAAAGCAGCTTTCGATTTAAATGCAAAATATATTAATCTGAGTTAAATATTGTATATTTGTTGTACTGGAGATCTATGAAAATGAATTACATCAGATTACAAGAAACACAACACAACTAAAGAATCTGAAAAAGTGAATTGCATTACATAATACATATTGGTAAAGTTTAAGCAATGTTATAAATGAAACTCAGATTACAATCAAAATGTTCACTCTGTAACAATGTCATTTCAATGCAACAAAACTGTAAAAATTACCTTTCTCCATGGCAGTCCTGGGACATCATAACTAATTTCTTCCCCTGGGGAAATATCTCTCACTGCAAACATGCAAAGATGCGGACACCCATCCAAAGGTAAAATGCCGATCCTTGCATTTGCCATGGCTCCAACTCCCTTCTTTACCATTCTTTCAATGGAGAATTTTTCATTTGTTGCATCAACACTGTAGAAATAGGATAAAAATGTAAAAATATCCTTTAGTAGCATCTGTAGTAAATGCACAGAAAAAAATTAATAGTATAAACAGGTCAAACACAAGAAAATTATTAAGAAAAGTGTCAAGAATTGGAATTACATTAGAAAGTTTCAAAATGCAAAAGTTATGTCATGGATAAACAGCAAATTAGCCTTTAATGATAATAATTACTATTGCTTATAAAAGATCACTGACAGTTTGCTTTGATATTTTTTAAGGTCAAAAGCACATCAGATCAATTAGGTTAATCATTACATAAATAGATTTAATGGGTCTATAAATTTAAAACAGCGTAAATTAGAACATGATATAACATGCAGTTTGTGATACGCTTGACAAATTACAATTCACTTTTGTTTGAAATAATCATTTATTTTTTGGGTGATTAACTCTTTGATTTCTTTGCGCCAAGCAAAATCCCTCAGAGTTCTCAACTGCATGATCTTTATGTAGTCAACATTTTGGGTATCTTTAATTTTATTGCAAAATAACACTTTTGATCAAAACAAAGCCAGCAGGTAATTATGGTCACTAACAAAGTCAAATCTGTCACATGAAATGCTTAATAATTATTTTAAATAACTGTACAATCCATTATGATGCAGTGAATAACACTAAACATAATGCAGAGATAGAACAAAAAACAAGTCATTTGGCAGTACAATTGGTGTCCAGCACACTATAAAAAATGTGGATGTGCCCAAGACTTATTAATATGATTTATCATCTGAAGAAAATGATACAAATTGAAGGCCAGGTATATAGTGATGTTCCATGTTCACCCAATGACTTGCCTGAGACTTGTGTAGATTATTACTGAAGCTGAAGACAGTTGTATGTAATGTACTATAAAAAAAATCATTTGCATTTTTTAATTATTCTCTAACTTACCTCAACTAAATGCCAAAGTCAATTTCTACTACGGTATAAACTTCACATTCATTTGTTTTCAATTTACATGGCAACCAAAGTACTGGGCTTATCAATGTAAACTTTGAAATGGCAACTAAAACCTTCAAATAAGTTGTCCTATGGATATAAATGTTTCTGAGGTACTTAGAATGCACAACATTTTTTCATCTTCTGATCTCCGAATTACGCAGGCTATTGGCAAACTTTTATGTATAGCAGAACAAAAATAGGATATAAATTTTTGAGGTTGTTTTGAGTTTCCAGTCAGTTTTGTATATTAGTCCCAGATAAACTCGTTACTTTATCTTTCAATTATAAAATACAGATACAAATTACTGTACAAATACAGGGGGACTAGATGAAAGAAAAAGATAAACTAATTACTAAATATAGTATTACATGCAGTTTCAAAATGAGACATACAAAGATGGAACTCAATAAATAAAATCTTAGTATTCAGTTTAGAGATGACCTGTTTACTTTTGGGATATCATTTTCCATTAACTAAGATATGATATCTCCATACACATTCTTGTGATCAACACGAATAGTAAATGAATTCAGAACCATTTTGTAGGTGGGTTGTAAGCACAAATAAAACAATTAAAAAAAAGTCTAAAATGAAGTAAACTTTTAAACAAGACAAAGAGTTTGGAAATCAGAAATAATGTTTAGTAATGGCTTGATGGCCTTAAACTAACAGAAATGATCAAAACAACCTTTGTAAAACTCAGCAAACCTATGAAATCATGAAGTCAATTTAAAAATAAATTAATTCTGAGAGAGACTAAAAAGTTTTATCGCAAGTCCTAAATAATAAAGTTCTAATTGAATTCCTGTTGTCTCTAACTGACTGATGTGCCAGTAATACAAAAATCCAAGTTGTTCTTGTCTGAATTCACTAAAAGTACCAATCAATGTTTTAGTCCAAGATAACTGAACACTTTGTAATGCCAGTAAATCATTTCAAAAGTTACAAGCACCAAAACTAAAAACAGAACATGACAATAAGACTGATTCCACCATAGATAGTAAAATAGGAACGAGTAATTTTTCAAATAACCTACATTGATATGTAAAGCTAAGACACAATATTAGAGCCAGAATGTAGGTCAGTTCCTTTTTGGAAACATTAATGTTGCAAAGAAGTCTAAGAGTTTCCAAATTAAAACCCAATGTACTAGACTAATTTTTTTTAATTATAAAAGTAACTTCATTGATATTAATCCTAAGATTTAATCCATATTCACTGAACTATATGAACTATGTATAATGCAGTTCACAAAATCAATCACAAAATACAATCATCAAGAAAGTTAACAAATAACGCAAATTAACAAATAACAAACCTCAAAAAGATGTTTGAGTTGTAATATCATAAAAATGTTTTAAACAACTGTACCTACTAAACATAACAAAACCATCTATTTAATGTTGTAGAATTATATTAATTACATACCTATATAGTCATCTATATATTTCACCACAAATCCAGCTGGGTCTATGCCGACCTTGCATGATTCCAATGCTTTATCTATTTCGGTCTATGCCGACCTTGCATGATTCCAATGCTTTATCTATTTCACTATGCAGAAGTGTTTTGTGTCCCCTGAAAACAAAACATAGGAATTCATGAAATGATTATTGCAAAGATTTTTACCTAGGTTCACCAGAAATGTGTATACAAGAAGAGCAAAGATATCATCAGCAATATTATATTGTCAGGTGGTTTGTTTTGTCTACTTTTTTTATCTAACAGGTAACACCATGAAATATTAATAGCTTTTTAAAGTATATATAATGTCACTGCCAGCTTGAGAATAACTTGGATTTATTCCAGGTAAATCTAGCTCAAATTATCATGGTACAGTCAATAATACAGAAGTTTTACTGACTGAAAATTGAATGACTGATGGATGAGGACCATCCAAGGAAAGACCAAAACATAGCGGTAAAAGAAAAATGTCTCACCTATTATGTTTAGATAAGGTTTATAGACTTATTTTATTTGCAATTTGTATACTTTTAGTTTTTATTCAAAGAAAATCTAAACCACCTTACACAGTCTAAGGTGTAGACAACTGAATACCAGTTGAATGCCATTAACTTTTTAAAAAAAAAAAGCCCATTCTGAATTTTCAAATCCCATAATGACTTACATCACGAGGCTGAACATGCATACTTATTCAATAGTAACTATGTGTACCGCACAGGACTGGCCATTCAATGAGGCAAGATTGTTTCTTCTGACCCGCATATTTTGTCTTTGTTATTAAATTCCTCACAAGATAAATTTATTTAAAATAAGAAAAATAATGACATGTTTCATTTTTATAATACAAATCTCAAGTTTAAATCACACTTCAATAATACTATGATAGGATATCAAAAGAAATGGTACAAGATATTACAGAGACCTCATCAGGACATTTACCAATATTCCCCTCAGCCGAAAAACCCCAAAGTAAATGTACAGTTACTTGTCACTTGAAATTTGGCTAGTTATATTCTTGCTCATGTTTATTGGGTAATAGGCACTTTAGGTAAAGAGTCACATAAGTTGAGACCCTTTTGTAATTTTGGAAAACCCCTCCCCAACACTTCATCTGATCCTGCTGTGGTCGTGCATGGGGTAGCTATCAAAACTTGTGCAGTATTGTTTTGCATCAAATACGAATGCGGTTTGTTGTAAACTGTTTGGTGTCTATTGTTTTGTAATCGTTATTTTCACTACTGATCTTCACATGATAATTAAAGTACATGTATATTGTATAAACTGCAGGTAACGAATGTCTGTACATTCTGATAACATAGTATTGAAAGATTTTAAAAAACACATTAAGCTTCATTAGACCAAATGTACACAAAATAATTCAAAATTTGTTATATTTAATATAAGTTATACAAATTATAATAAATTGTACTTTCTTTTTTGCAATTGATGCAACATGAAACTAAAAAGAAGCTGGAAACCGCATTTCGGTGACAGTTCAAACAGTACCATAATCTAATATTAACAGCGTGTATTGCAATTTACATAAGAGTTTATTGCTTCAGTTATTAATAATAAAAACATATTACTATTGATTTAATATTGATTTCTAAAATGGATTATTATGTTGTGGTTATTAATTATTACATTTTTCTTATTATGCTAAGTTTCGTGATGTGTGAGATTTGTGCAACTCAGTATGCAAAACAGCAATAAACATGTAGTTTTTGATTGTAATTATCATGAATTATGCGCAATAATGGCCTAAATGTAAAGATTCTGCAGATCTTTGCGTATGTAGTATATGGATGACCCCTAATGTGAGATCTATGAATAATACACATTTATCAAACAATACATTTTCTCTGTGCAAAACAAAAAAACATTTTTGACAGGTGTAATGGTTTAGACACCAATTATGTAAGTTGAAACAATATGGCAGTGTTCATATACAAGTACGTAATCAAAGGTATTTATTTTCAATATCTTCTTTATATGACATGTGACTACGTTTCAGTGCGAACAGTAATTTTAAAGATACATAAATTATCCATGTAGAAGTTCATCAAAATATCAGATAACGGTAAATAAGAATAGTTCATGACAAGCTACGTGAACTTTATACGATAGTATAAACGATGATAGATAAAACGTTACGAGTGACGAGAACACTTATTAATACAATCATTACTAATATGCTTTTGTTTGCAATAGATTAAGCATTAAAACTATGTAACAACTGTATTAGGCACTATTAATAGTAAATGTTATTTTCTTTCAAAAATGTCGCAAATTTAACAAATTTCAGCAATGGTATACTACTGTACATGTTATTGCTTTCCGGTGTTTGTATGCACCGTTGCGAAATGTGTTCATCAGCTTTTCGTAAATGAAAAAAGTACAGTAGTAAATAGTTGTTTTCGAGAAATTATCTAAGTATTATCTGCAATTTGATCTGGCATATCTATTAAATGGTCTGCTTTAGAACTAGGAAATGTGTATGATCATCAAGATAACTGATAAGCTCATTGGCGGAAATGGGGATAAAACCAAGTTGTCGCAAATAATAACGAATATAAAATCTAGGAGCTGTTTTAGACGAATACAGTTAACAACTTGAAAAAGAATTGTTTTGTTACTTACCAGTTTGATCCAGCATGTCTTGCCATTTTCCAAGAATTTAGTGTATTAGGCTAACTCTTGCAGGAATGGAATCAATGTACGCGGTTAAACAACGCGCCGAAATACCGCACAAACGGATGCCCCGGGCTTAAAATATCGCACTTTATTCTGGCATCGCCAGTTTGCCACTATTACAAAATTATTTTTTTTAAACCAATATTTATTTTTAAAAGTCGCATTTATCTGTATATTAAATTAACAGGGACACGGCAAAGCAGCGATATTCTGATTGGATGACAGTCTGAAATCACACGCATTCTGATTGGCTAATAGTTTGCACACTAGTCAAGCGCCAAAGGAAGGCTGCAAATTGTGTGACTGTTACACACGGAGTGTGACTGTATGTCAAACATTACCGACTTTGTGAGGACTTTTACAAAAACACGTGGTTGGTATCATATGATCATTCTCAACCATTTTCCGACAAAACATTTCGAGGACTCGTGTGTAAGTCCTCGAAATGTAGTACAGTCCTCGAGATGTTGGTGTGCAACCCAACTCAAGTCCTCGCAAGTATAGCAAAACACACCCACCCACCCACACACACACACACACACACACACACGTATGATTTTGTGTCTTAATGAATTAGTAATTTAAGATATAGATCTGAGCGTGGATATCATATAGCAGTAAAAGTACTAATTGACTTAGCAGAGAGGATGCGTCAGAATTCAGTAAACAAATATTTCTTACATAAATAGATACCTCCTTTATTACCTGATGTGAAAGACAATGTCTTGAACTCTTGTATGAATGGAGAACCCCGTAGTTTATCTAACGTTTAATACAATCTAGTACCTGCCAGTTTTAGGTTTAACCAGCGCTGTATTACTTCTGTATGAATGTAAGGATGAATTCAGTTGTTATTCACTGAAGCATGATCAGCTTACTAAAGGTAAAAATGGCAATATGTTCCCTATTCATAGGTCACATTCCTCGCCTATTAACGTAAGTAGATGATCTTCAATTGGGTAAGAAGTCAACGTGGTGATAAATATTAATGACAATACAGTCTTTCAATAGCTTCAAAAAAGTATGCATTTGGATAGATTGAAGTCTGTCTCAAGTTAACACAATACTTGCCATAGTTGAGATTACTTTTGGCAAACTGTCTCATGCAAACTATCAACGTTAATATCATTTTAAGTCAGTAAGCAATTATATATATATATATATATATATATATATATATATATATATATATATATATATATATATATATATATATATATATATATATATATATATATATATATATATAATCAGTCGATAGTTGTTGATCTTGTATATTATTTTCTATGTTAAAATAGTCATTATTTCGCTAAATTTAACGATATTATATTTACATAACTTATTTTGTTTCATTTATGCTAATCTTGGAGCTGACTACGCAGGCATAAAGCCATCAGTCTACATATGTAATAGCTATAGTTACAAAAGACCACTTCCAAAGCCAACTTGTGTTATTCTTAAAATACTATCAATATTTGATTCAAAATGTTCAGCACCCATTTGCTTTTCCTACATCAAACTAGTACAGTTCATCAATGCTGCCCACATGTATTCGTTTCTATGGATACAATGTAAGGCTATTTGTTCCTATAGGTATTACGGTACAAATTGTTTTACCATAGGCTTCAATGCTAATGTTTTCTGAAATAAATATACTTTCTATCCTTCTTCGGTACGCTTGTCACACTTTCACAGATAACAATCTCAGATCGTCAATTTGACAAGGAGAAAACCAGGTACTCCATTGCATTTAAGAGAGATAACTCTGCTGGAACTAGAAAGGGCTAAAAGTTATCTAGCCACAACAAACCCAGTTACACCCAGGTGTCCCACATTTTAAAAATAGATCATAAAAAATATCAAATATTATTTAGACATGAATTAACTTAATCTAACTGCTTAACTGTTTTTAAAGCCTAACAGAACGTAGAACTCTTACATAATGCATTAATCACAGCTAGTGTTGTTTATTTCTGAATGCAAGGTTGCCGGTAACAGCAGAAATTACAACTTAAAATTGACGACACTGACGATGACGTATTATCGCATTTGAAGTGGATGAAATTGAAAAAGGAAATAAAAATATAGGAACTGAGCCCAAGTTATCTTTTTGTACTTTGGATCAGACGAACGAACGAGAACCACAGATGTTGAATCAAGTGAGTCACCTTGTCATATCACTGCCATCGTTGGGTCAAAAGAAAGTTAATCATTTGGCTATAAATAGGCATTTTCATTGCAAAACAGCAATTTTCTCTAACATTCACCAAAAGGAATTACATCATTCATTTTCAACATGATTTCGCTTATGTATTTTGTTATCTTTTCTTTCTATCTTTCTTTGTAAATTTTCAGCAAATTTATAGTATGGGATATTTCTTCGTGTTTGACAGGTAAAACATTTTCTTTGGATTACATAGATGTTATATGGTTCATTTATTCATCTAGAATATGTTGTTGCGTGAGAACATTATAAGCGATTTTATCAACCGCTGTCTGTGTCGAGAGGTGTATGACCATTATCTAAATAATAATAGTGTCATATAAGACTTTTCTTAAAACATACGATAGTCTTCATAATTTACCATAGCAATTTGTATAATTCTTTTCAGTATATTCGGCTTTTCAAGTGCCTTGAGAGATTCTTTGTTGAAACGTATATACTTGGGTTTATAACATCGCTCTAATGTATAATTTGCCAGTCACGATGATCTGCTGATAGTAAATAGCTCAGTGGGAGACAAGGTAGAGCCTAGTATTTACTGTTAATTTTGATATTCTGTTTTAGTTCCATATTTGTTATGTTTGAATTGAAATACATGTGCGTCAGAATGTGGTTTGGCGATATTTTTTTCATACGATAAAACACAGTATGAACAATATTCTACATTTAAGAATTCGGGTGATTAAAGTCAATGCTCTTCGCCTTATTGAGCCTAGAAAATGGGGTTCAGTGTTGATATTTGAATAAGTTTTGTTTCTTCGGTGGAGTTAGAAAATAAAATGGAAATGTTAAAGGTTTCAGAGATCATAGATATCTCAATACATATTGTATAGATGAATCATTTTTTTTGTTATAAATTTTAGGGCAAGCTTCTAGGTGTGTGAACGCCATACCTTAATTATTTTTTATTGATTGTTACTTCATTTGTATATCATATGCGACGATCGTTTCACTACATGATTAACATTACACCAATTATGAAGACTATCTTTTTGACTATTCATGAGCAAACTTGATCTACGAGGGGTAGTATTAACACTTAAACAATATCACTGACAGTAATATTCGTACTCAATCCAGGTCATTATCTTTGCTATAGCAAGACCCAGTTCACGACCTCATCATCACGTGTCAGAAGGATGCTTACTACTTCAACGGAATCAAGTTGGTTACTTATTTCTTATTCCGAATGCAGAAAAGAATAAATATCCAATTACTTATCCCTGATTAAAATATTTCCACATATATTTATATATTTATTCAGAACATAATTTGTTACAAATTAGTTAATGCAGATGAAATCTTTAAAATTCGAGTGTTACATAAAGCTGAATATAGTCAGAGCACGAACTAGATATACAAATGGTTTAGGATATTAATAGGAATACATGTTTAATAATTTGATATAAGATTAATTAGCTGTGTTAGGCATTTAGGTCGTGTCTTGTGATTTATGGCCTTAAGAATTAGTTTTCAGGTTCGAAAAGCTTATTAATGACTCTGGTAAACGTTAAACCACAAAAAGACCATACAAGTGTGAAATGGGAGATTTCTCGTGTGTGGCTGTCAGGTCCTTAGAGGAGAATTATGTGAAGTATTTACGAGAAGATAGAAGTGACTGCATGAAATACGTGGGTATCTCACTTCTCAGCATCGTGTTTCAAGTCTTTGAACGCGTCATCCTGAACAGACTGCAGAGGCTTGCTGGATTCCTCCACCCACGTTGCATTAGACAACTGGGCCATGTACGTCGCATGGATGACGGACAGATCCACAAAGACCTTCTTTATTCGGAACTCGCCTCTTGATAAAGGTCGATAGGAAGGCCACTTCCACATTTCAACGATGTCTGCAAGCGCGACATGAAAGCCCTTTGACCTCGATATCAACACCTGGAAACAACATGCTCTAGACAGGTCAAAGTGCAGAAAGTTTAACAAGGACTGCCACTCTCTTGATGGGCTACATACGCTGAATAACCAACAACCGGGACATCTCTCATGTGCGTATTTCCATCATCTCTAGAGAATAACGGATGTCAGCGTTTGATGAGATTAAGGAGCCTTTTAAAAACTTAGCACACTTGTAACCGATCTGGCAGACATTGGGATTTCAGAAAGAGGAGAGGAGGGCGGGTAAAGCTCATGTATCAAGAAGATCATATGTTGCTTATACATGTTTGGGTGCTACGTAGCACCCTTAAAGAGATTTGACAAGGATGCTTCTTAACATGTTATCTCTAGAGGATAGTGTAGTCACGAAAGAAGTCCTGAGTAAATCAGCTAGATGACGAAGGTCTCGTATGACACTTACCGCAAGAAGATTATAACATAGACCCATCTTTGACATATATCTGGGAGGATAGAGGTCACTAAATGAAAAATGTCCTGGCGAATTTGGGAAAAAAGGAACAATCCAGCGACTCAGTTGACGACATGAATCCAGAAGATATCTGTCGCATTCCGGAGCACTAGCCCTTTGAGATATTCAGCGGGGTATGACTCCAAATCCAAAGACCTATACTAAAGACCCCGAGATCTCGAGATAACTAGAATCGATGTAGTGCAGCTGATTGAGGTTCCACTGTATACATTTTACCAAATTACAAACAGACTGAAGGAATTTTTTCAACGACCCTTTGGCGTTTTCAATGTAGGTATGTGTTCGGACAGAAGGCAATGTTTGGAGAACATTCTTTTAGAGGAGTTCGAGAAATTGGCGGCTATATACATGGATTCGGGTAAAACAAGAAACAGTTTCATTACGTATACAGTTGGGAAAGTACTAACCACTTTCGAGGGCTTTGACATGGATCCTTCATTGCAATTATATCATTCGGAGATAAAGTCCACCTACGAAGGAAGTCCTGACGAACAAATCGAATTGTGTGTTTAGTTCTACTTACTGCACAATATTTAAACTCTCTATCATCTATATATATATATATATATATATATATATATATATATATATATATATATATATATATATATATATATATATATATATATATATAAAACTTTGTTGAATAATAGCGAGTATGTGTGGAATAATAGATTGCAGGTCGCAAGATGACAACAACAAAGTTGCCATGACTGAACAATGAAACCTGGTTTGCTTTGCAAGGCATTAATAATGATAATGCTGGTAAGCTCCTGATGCTTAATAAATGCACAAATTTGGTTTTCAGTGAGTATATTTGAATTAGATCTGATAGTTTTCTCAAAGGATAAATACGTTTATATTGCGATCTAGATATACTTATCTGGTACATGAAGATACACTTTTACATTGAGGTATTTTTTTTGTAGCTACGCGACTGTCATAGCCTCAACAGAGTCAATTCATATTTAAGTATTTCTTATGTCATTGTACTTGTTGGAGCGTGCACGGAAATTATTCAGATTTCCTTACTCACAACGTTAATGTGTTATCAATTTTTTCAAAGAAAAGGAAATAAAAATGCATCTGTAAATTGTTATTATGCCATAGTAGTGATTTATAGCATTAGTTATGACATTGGTGTTATATAAATCTCCGGTCACAGTAGTTAAATGTCCGACACTACTCTTCGCATTACTTGAGACCTGATATTGTTGAATAATAAACAAATAAATCTATAGGAAAATGACAGGTCCAAATTATATACTGCATTATTCCCAAAATGAACGTACGTACCGTTGTTTGACATTATTCGATGTCCCACATGGACTCATTTTAATTCATTTTGAGATTGTATGTGGACTAATTATCAAGCGGGATAAGACCAGGTAGTCCTTATATGACACATGCATGTTACGTGACTCATAATTTTCAACTATGTATATTGATTTAATCTATATGAGACTAGAAAATACATGATAATCGAACAATATTCTTGCTTGTAACGGTGCCTTTGGGGGTCATGGTTTCCGTAAACTTTTTAATAGATTAGCTCCAATCATAGGAATGTATGCATTTAATTTGCTTATCAGATTTCACACCTGTATGGTTCCAATTATCGTTAATGTTTCTGATTCTGCAAACCATATACCTGACAACTTTTGCTATTACGGCAGACACAATGATAATGCATATGTCTGTCTGTCTGTCTGACTCTCTCTCTCTCTCTCTCTCTCTCTCTCTCTCTTAATTAATGGGAATTTCTATATCTGCGCAAAAAATAACTTACAAAAGTTAACTCATGCTATTCATTAAGGATTTTCATTCCAGGTTTAAGTCAAACGTTCCTAACATTTCGAGTCTATTTCTGTAATTAAATATATCATCGCTTTCAAACTGCCTTGAGGAATAGCATAAAACTATGCAATCGGATACGGCACATACAAATGAGAAAACACAGCTGTAAGAAAGTAAATGCCATCTTTTAGAAAGGACTTCACTTTTCAGATTTATTCATTTTTCAAATTTATTAAATAATGTTTCATATATTTATTTATTTATTTATTTATTTATTTATTTATTTATTTATTTATTTATTTATTGGTTAATTTTTCTAAAATTTAATCGTAATTATTATTTTGAAATTCTTGTTTATCATACGCTCATAATAAAGATTGTAAAATTAAGTTGAATATTGATGTTATAAAGGAGGGCTTAAAATGAAACAGGTAAGCTATATGCAATGGCTATTTAAAGGTGGGATATTTTGTTTGAACATTATATCCATGGATGTCAGAAAGTTAACAATTTTAAAATTATATTTCGGGATTTCAAAATAAACTTGTTGGTCAGGTTAACCACAGATGTTTTCTGTTTGCAACGTATCTCCTAGATATCCCATAAGATTCTGACTTCAAATGTTGTAATACTTATTTGTCATTCAGGCTTTCTTTATTACTGATTATTGAAGGTATAGTATTATTTTCATTAAGATCAGCATTTCTATTGTTTGCTTCAGGTGATCCTATTCTGAGATATTTTCCCACCAATTTGTATAGATGAAAAATTGTTGTAAAAATTTCTACTGGTTTGATTTTGCGCGGAGTTCGAACACTGTTCTGAAAGAAAATGATTAAGTCATGATTTATTACAATCAACGGAATTCTTTTGTATTCCTAGTTTAAGCTATTTATTCAAAACTAGTGAATTTTGTATTCAATTCTTTTCACGTTTCGAGACTTATGAAAGAAGCCCAAAAAAAATGTTGTACAGTTGGGATTTACTTTAAACGGCGATTAATAGGTCTAGACAGTTATTATTATTATTATTATTATTATTATTATTATTATTTCTATTTGTATATTGTTGCATGTCTATTAAAAATCATCTAATAGTCCGGAGTTCACCAAATAAAAGATCTTTAACCTGTACAATAGCCTCATCGATTTCAAGTTGTTGTGAGGATTGTGACATGTTAATGGAATAGTTATAACATAAAAATATGTCAAGTAGAAAGAAATAAAAGCTAAGTGGAAATGAGAATCAAACTGGACCATTAGTGACAAATATAAGTATAAAGATCACTATTCCTATTCTAAAATATTTTCCCACCAATTTGTATAGATGAAAAACTGATTGTAACAATTTATTTTGAATTAATTTTGTGCGGATATCGAACACTGTTCTAAAAGAAAATGATTAAATCATGATTTATTACAACCGGAACAATTTTTCAGTGTTCTCAGTATAAGCTATTTTTTTAAAACTAGTGAATGGCTTATTCAATTCTTTTCACGTTTCGAGACTTATGAAAGAAGCCGAAACGAAAATTATGTAAAGTAAAGTACACGCACGAAGACATAAGCAATCATCAAACGTCTGACAATCAAAGACCACATGAAAGGCTTGGTAGACTCGCATGGCACCGCCCCGGCATGTGTCGCGTCAGTGCCAAGACAGACTTTGGCTAAAATTAAAAGGTGTTCAGCAGAAGAGGTACAGAAAATCGTCGAAAGATTGTGCATGTTTGACATTTCCCAATGTCCACCCGAATCAAAACTTACAACTAGGTCTGCTCCATGAACTTTAAGTTGATGGTGTCGGAGTCAGGTGGTGAAATGAAACAATAATATTTCAGGAAATGCAATACTTTTCTGCTTATTGGTATTGGATTTTCCGACGTTTAAATAAAAGATTGGGTTTTAATGTTGCAGTGTATGATGATAAATTGTAGATATTCCATTGAACTATTAACGACGATGCTGTGATATCTACGTACATGTGATAGAGACACATGTAAGTGTTCCATTATTTGTATTACTTGAATGAAAATGTAATTTTTCCAATATCCACCCATCCCGTCCTGTCCAAGCAAAGAGTTTTGTTCCTGATCAGTAATTTTTTTGACTCAACGCGTTCTTCGATTCCACTAACGCAGGGGAGTCCGTGTTTCCATGGATATATTTCTTGCTTTTGCTTGTGACGCCATTACGGTGCATTGATCATCGAACCTTAAAGTAGAAATAATTAGCTTCGAATAGCATATACTGGTAGCTACGTAAAATGTTTTCTGCTTTAATGGGGTAATCAGAGAATATGAAATACTTGCATTGATAATTGCAAACCTGGAAGTTCAATGAAATTTATTGTCGTTCAAGCAGTGCATATGATTTAGAGTGTATATACACATTAGGGCAATATAAAATCGTGGTCAGGGTTGAAAGATGCACCATATTTCGTTTTCTTGAAAGATTGATGCTAGAAAAACATATACATATATATATATATATATATATATATATATATATATATATATATATCTATATATCTATCTATCTATCTATCTATCTATCTATATATATATATATATGTATATATATATATATATATATATATATATATATATATATATATATATATATATATATATATATATATATATATGTTTAATTTCTTTTCTTTCTCCTTCTGTCAAACAATTAGTGTGATGTCTACGTTTCTCTTCGTCTCACATCAAGTCAGCGTAATATATATATATATATATATATATATATATATATATATATATATATATATATATATATATATATATATATATATATATATATATATAAAGTTTCGTAAAATCAGTTTTAAGTTTTAATGACTTATTTGCAGTATATTATATTGGCGATAAAACTAATGAATACACGATTATTTTTTCCGCTGCTAATTATTATTTTCAATGTGAAAAACTATTTATCGGTATCAATGCACAACGTTGCCTGGTTTGGTATGTATGCAGATAGGTAGGTAGTATGTATGTATGTATGTATGTATGTATGTATGTATGTATGTAGGTAGGTAGGTAGGTAGGTAGGTAGGTAGGTAGGTAGGTAGGTAGGTAGCTACGTATGTAGGTGCAACGTTGTGCATCGTTTTAACATTATTTAAGATTATAACTGTGTACATTATATACAACATATCTCAATACATCCTCGAATGCGTGCAGGCGAAGGAATAGGGCAATCCATACCAGATGGGAGTGGAGGAGAAGCGATAATGACATATCTGGATTGTTAGAAGTTTAGTGAGCGTTGTGGATTTATATCGAGGAAAATGTTTTTGGTATCAAACAAATATCTAAACGTGAAGAAATTTTAAATCTGTTTTGCATCATTACCTGACATTGTCTAACATAACATGACAGAAGGCCATAAAAGTGTCACAGAAAACAAAAAGGCAAGGAACAAAGCCGTAGAGAGAGAGAGATCAGGGGCCCTGGGGAAAGAATCACCCGGGCCTCTCATAGTTCGTGTTCAACAAAGTTGTTTCTTTTAAAAATTAAAAAAAGTGTTCTTGGGATGTTTCCCCCACTCCTCTTTAGCCCTGGCACGGAAACCAGCCGAAAAGTGTACTACCTGAATGTAGGGAGTACAAGCCAGTAAACAAATAATACTTCTGTATCGGAGGCAGAACAAAAGGGAACCCAAAAATGGCGACCCGAATAGCTGTGGCTCTTTAAAAATCAAACAAGAACCGTAATCCAAGAAATCTATAATGTCGTTTTCTTAACAATTGTTATTTTTTTTTTTTTAAAAAAAAACAATATCCACACAATATTTAACAAAGAATACAGATACAGAATCCTTTCTAAAAAAATTCGCGGCCAAACAGGGCATCTCAAAGATCAGTAGCTTAGCTATTGAACGGATAGGTGTTCACACGAATAACGGTAAAACTGCCCTAACTGTGATACCTATTAACTTACCTACGTTATAACATGATGTTAATCGATTTATCTAGCTAAAAGGTGAGGTCATATGAAGGTGAGATTAGTCTTTGTTAACTGTAACGGTGTGTAGGCTCGCATAGAATCTTCAGCTTATTAATTCAATAATTAATGCAATAGTCAATTATTTTTTTCCGTCGCTACTCTCAAAGCCGATCGTGCAGGAAACGGGTAGCGTTTTGTTTAACTACACTAATATGTAAGTGTACATGTGTTTTTTTCACCAGTTTGCTCAGGCTTGAACTTGTAAACTTGTAAACTTGTTTTGTATATGTATTATTAAAATGTATATCTTCATGCAGAAGAAACACAAATCGGTGCTGTGCTTTGACAATATGCTTAATGACTGTACTCATAACTATATTGTTTTTTTATATTCCATGTTATATCTTGTTTTTTGAATACACTATATATAATACTGTACACTATACTATACTTTACTGTTGTATTGAATATTACATGTTGTGTTATATTAAATATTCTATGAGAAGTTAGGTACAAATGTTTGTTTCTTGTATCTTAGAAACATTAATAACTATTGAAGAAAAAAGTAGTCCAGATAATCAACAATTTCTTTTGCTCATTCAGTGTAGACGTCTTTACTCCTTTTTAGCGCGGTCTCTTTCACAAGGTCTTTGGTCCAACATCAGCAGTCTCAAAATAAGCAGCCAGCTATGAGTCTGGAATTCTGGGATGCTTCTTCTGCGTATTGTTTACATCGTACAGGGCACACGTATTGGCCGACAAATACGTGTACCCTTCACAGACCTACGTTGTTTGGAGCTAAAAGCGCGTTATAAGCCGGTGGAGATGTTAAACACAACTAAATCATAATTAATGTTATTACCATACTTAGATGCAGAGTTTAATGCGCACGAAATAAACAGTTGTAACTCGTTTAATTAAAGGATATTACGCAAGGTGCAACTCCTGAAGGCAATATATTCAATTTTAATCAAGTTTGATTTTCCTTCAACTAATTCAGCTGACGTTTTGCAAATTTTCGTGTGAAGTATAGCTGAGCATTTACTATAACTGTAGTACGTCCATCTGCCGTCTATCAAATGCTATTTTAAACTTTAAACATAAAAAACAAAACAAACACACACACACACTTAAGCAACAAAGGAACAAATTTCAGCCAGGTCTGGAAAAGTCGATTGTGGCATACAAGTCTTTAATTTTTAAATTTTACCAATGATTCCATTCCAAAATCAACTATGACCGTATTTACCAAAATTATTAAATTGCAGTGGTAGTTTAAAACGATCATTTAAAATAGAAATAGTTTTTCAGAATTCAATATATGATAATTTCTGCCTTTAAGGCATTTCAAGCTTATATTAATAACACAATAATGAAATGTATTCAAGTTATTCTATAACACTTCTTTATGTTATGAAGCATTTTGTTATAAAAGATTTTGTTATGAAAAGTTTTTGTTATATAAGTTTGTGGTGAGCTTATCATCACCTTCTTCTCATTGCTTCCTACGAGAAGGAATTACCCATACGTTAAGGAATGTCGATGTCCATGGAGAGAGAGAGAGAGAGAGAGAGAGAGAGAGAGAGAGAGTTCAGGCTCTCTTATAAGAAGTGTCGCCAGGATGATGAGACACAGCTACATCTGTAATGAGAGAGAAAGAGTCTGTTTCTGGCTCAGAGTGAAAAGCACTGATTGGGCGCGCGTCACATGTTTTAATACACGATTCGGACGCAACCACGTGACCATTTATGGTAGTGCAACACATATCGATGTTCAATTTACTCGGCCAGAATCAAAGACCTTCATCCCTACAACAGGGCTTTCATGTCTGTTTGCGTCATTCAACTGAAAGTTAGATGCGTCAACAGCTCATTCGCTGAATTAAAATCACTCTCCAAAATTGGAAGTCTATGAGTGTCTGAAAAATATGGCGTAACAGTAACCCACACTGATCAATCTCCAAATTGAGATTCTAGAAGAGGATCTAATAATATCGATAACTTCCTAATTTCAAATTTACATCTCAATCTCTTTGCATAACGATACATTCATAAATTCATATTTACATTGCAGTTTCGTCACATTAACGATAAAATCATGACATACTTGCCTTTGCTTTCGTAACTCGTTATATGAACGATATAACCAAAATTGTACAGGCATTTACATCTGTCTCGTTATACGAGCTATATATATATTTGTAAATTCATACGTGTACTTGTATTTTTTGATCTGGTGATCTGACGTATTTCACGTCAGTTTCAAATACCTTTCATTAAAATCATCCTTTGGGTTTTTTGTCATTGAGTTACTTGTTATTGATAGTTCCATGTTAGGAACATTATAATTGTCCTTATCTTTTGTTTATAATGGTGTCAGAATTGATTATAATTAAATTGCGTTTATAAATACACATCTTATTAACGCAGTTGCTTTCGGTGTTTTCACTAATCCAGTCCCAACCCGGCTTCATTCTGCGACACTCGCAAGTAGAATGAGACAATAGAACCTCAGATGAAATCTTTTTGCTGGTTTTACACGATACTGTATTCAATGAACAGGTTGAATCAACCTCTGTTTTACTCTACTGATGCGGTATGGCAATCGTGTTAGACGACAATTAGCTACCAGAACGTTCTTACCTCTTTTCAATTCACGAGTTTAGTCTGTTGTCATAATTTCATATTTCACCAGCTATGTGTTGTCCGACGTCGTCATGTTTCTATTCGGGTAGAGGCTTTTGGTAGGCCCATGTCAGATCTTTGATTTATTGTTAATCTCAAAGTATACAGCGATGCTGTATTTTTTTCAAGAAAGGACACTAGTGTCAGATTGGTCTGGGGCGCTCGCTTTTACATATCAGCATGTCACCTGTATGAGTTCGAGTCTCAGGTTCGGACAGCATGAGTATGTGCGAATGCTTGCCAGTAGTTTCCTGTGGGCTGTGTGGTTCTTTCTGGGATTTTCACGTGTTCCTCCACCACATATATTGACCGTCATGTATAGCCTTTTATGTGCTGACAATTGGCGTTAAACGCTATGAAACAACACATTTTTCGACTACATGATAGAAAATGTTACTGTGACTCTGTGTAAATATTATTAATAATATAGACTTTGACAAAATATTACTTTTAATAGATTCCTTTTACTTGAGCCCAGTCCTAATCAATAGCTATGTTTGATTATACTGGCCTTGTGCAAGGACAAACTATTCATTACTTCTAAAGGGAGGTAACTAAGACGTCCATATACTATTACATTTGCGCTAAGTAATTCTTCTCACACCTTACATCAAACTGTAAAATGTTGTTCTGTTTGTAAAAGCACATAGTGCCAGACATCTATTGTATATTTTGGAACAATTCAGAAGAAATGATTTAATCGGAAAGACGATGCAAATGCATGAAGAGCAATGTTAAATTTGCTACGGACAAAATCCCACATCTATGGGTATTGGTGATGCTTACTGTTGAATACAGTATATAGGGGTCAAGTCTTGAGTGTTTCATGCAGATTTCAAAATATTGTCTGGTATTAGTTTGTATGACCTGTATATACAACCTTGTAGAAACAACTGAGTAGTAATAACTTTATTGATATAATTCTTGTTGTAATCGTCAACATTTGAGGTGATTTCATTATAGGGGTAGCATCATCAGGAATACTATCAGTAAGAGTTGTTGTTGTTGTTGTTGTTGTTAATGTTGCTATGACTGTGGAGGTTTTGAGAGGAGAAGGAAGGAAGAAAACTGATTTCGACCCATACTACTTGTATCGGATGGACAAATGGAGAGAAGGAAAAATATACACGAGTACTGGGGTTACAGAGGTCAAATAAATAACTGAAATACATGCATTTTAACCTTGGAGTTATGTGGTGCTAACTGAGCGCTTATTCATTATTAACCTTATCCTATTTTCTATACATTATCTGCCTGGATTTGCTTGAACAAACCACATGAAAGAGGTATAAATATTGCAAGAGAAACATAATTTGGTCGGGTCATATAATCTACTCACGACCTAGCACGTTCCGGTATGCTTATAGTATTATCTGCTGTGTTTGGGTTGTTTGTTGATAGCAACGTGTGAATTTGCAAAGGCAGCCTAAAAGAAATACATGGTGTAAATTAAGAAAGGTTGTATTTTGAGGGATTTATATAAACTTTTCAAGTATCAATCTTCTTGATTTAAGTATTGTATTTGTTTATATATATTATCTAGTCAACGTATTGTGCAGGTATCGATCTAACTAAACTCGTATACGTGTTTACAATTACAGGATTTCCTATCTAGTTACTGAATAAAGTGATATTGGAATTACAGTACTGTCAAAGTAATTTATTTTACGGTAATGACACACATGCATAGCATTTTAGAGTTCAGAAAAACTTGAGTGTAGGACGGTGACTGATAAGCACTCCGGTGCATGCCTTGGTTGAGATAATGTCATTAACTACCTGCAATGGCTTCAACAAACACCGCATACATTCCAACATTAACTACCTGCAATGGCTTCAACAAACACCGCATACATTCCAACATTAACTACCTGTAATGGCTTCAACAAACACCGCATACATTCCAACATTAACTACCTGCAATGGCTTCAACAAACGCCGCATACATTCCAACATTAACTACCTGCAATGGCTTCAACAAACACCGCATACATTCCAACATTAACTACCTGCAATGGCTTCAACAAATCACATAAACGGGTTGCATACATTCCAACATTTGATACTCATAAAAGGCCATGAAGTTTGCATCAAGGAGACACATAAGGTAACTTAGGTAAGGTATTTGTGACCCGGTCTCCCTAAACACAGTTTCTGTTTTTATTTAAGAGACTCCATTTAAGTGTTCGTTTTTGCAAAAAACAATAGTGAACTGATTTATATTGTAGGATTAATGGCTGAAAACATTTCAACTGCATAAACACATAAAACTAGTATAGTGTGCATTCATTCAATGCTGCTTTCACATTTGTTACACGTGTCTTTGATGTCTTTGATGTCCACTTTAGCTGCACATTTAATCTAGTAAGTTGAGCAGGCAGTGTCTTGTAAAGTCTAACATAATTATCGTTCAACGACATACTGTGAGATGTAATGGTTGAATTGATATATAAACAATAGTGCTTGTTACCAACTTTCACTAATATTTAAACAGTGATTTGTAATGTAAATAATTGGCATCAAGAAAGTTCCATTTATTCCTTATATAAGAAGGTTGCAGTCAAACCAAAAATCAGTTTTCTATTCACCGTATTACAATTTTAAATTTTGTTGACATTTGTGAGATCTTGGATATTACCAGAATGGTAAAATGAAAGAACAATAAACAGTTTCCTTGCGGTGATTGTTAGAAAGCTTGTGAGTCGGGCTGTCTTTTATGTGAGGTATGTCATCTTTTCAATTACTTATATATTGTTTAGTTTCCATTTAACGATCTTTAATTTATATCATGATTATTATATTATTCCAGCAAATTTTTTGAGTGTCTGTAAAAGCATTTAAACCTCCTGTTATCTGTGTTTAACATTAAACAGGTATCTACATAAAAATATTTGCAAATAAAATGTATCAGCTGTTGCCAGTTATTATGAACACAGTGCTTCAATAATATGCTTTCAAATGTGAAAAGGAAAGATAAAAGAAGCGATTAGAATTATACATAATGTTCCCAAGTGTTTATATGTTCTGTTAACAACATTACATATAAAACAAAATTAATAACAGTACATTTCTTAAATTCAGTTAAATTTGGTAAAGTAGATGTTTTCAATATTAATTGCATTTTATCATTAGCTTTATTATCGGATTCCTTGTTGTATGTCACTGATTGCAAAATGATGATTTTTGTCTTTAATTAGCATTCTATATTTCCGTCATATAATTGAGTCTTTGATAAGAAAATTTGACCAATTCGATGTTATTTGTTGCCGATTGTATACCGGTATGTATCTTGAAAATGGTTAATGTAATGTAGTAAAATCAATCTGAAAGAAGAAAATGTATTGAATGTCATAAAAATATTTTCGATGATAAATTCCATAACCTCGATAATACATGCTCTCTCTCTCTCTCTCTCTCTCTCTCTCTCTCTCTCTCTCTCTCTCTCTCTCTCTCTCTCTCTCTCTCGTAATGGTATTCTTATATCTCAGCAACTTTATTGTCAGATGATATATGATACGCATATTAGGTATTTTAACTGTAGCAATGTATTGTGCTGTTTCTGTATTTGTTTGCAGATCATCCATGTTGTAATGAATCAAGCCTTTTTTAAATGATGTCAGCAATATGCACCCTATAATTATTGTTGTATCGTTGTTTTCAATCAGGCCGTTAAATATATCATGTTTTATATTTCTCATAGAGTATTATGTTTAATGTTCCCAGAATTATTAAAAGAAATATTATCCGTTTTCTCATTTATTCTTTCTGTATATCTATATTATGTATATTATTTTCAACATACTCGATTCTTTTTAAGGCCCACATCATAAATTACTTTTCTTTATGTTTATGTCAAATCTTAAACCATCTGATATATCTAAATTAGATACACCCACCACCTTCCTAGAACTAATTTATTAGGATCATAAAATAACGTTATTATTATTATTAATATTATTATTATTATTATTTTTATTATTATTATTATTATTATTATTTTACGTACCTATAACGTTATTAGTTTACCCATGTCAATTTTTGACTGCCGACAGTTTGTATTTATACATTTTGATTCAGGTATGTGATTCTTGGTTCCCCTCTACGTGCGAAGTGATAACCAGCAAAGACTTTAAGACCTGGTCTTCCATTGATGAGGGATACATCTGTCGTCAGTGTCGTTCGATAGGAGGTAAATGTGATTACTTGATGGGTATCACAAGACTTCATAAAGTAATTAATTTTTTTTAAATGATTTATTTGTATATTTTTCTAGGCTATTTGATAAGTTTATCCCAAACATTATAAATCACATTATTAGACTTGTAATTATATAACCTCAATTTCTTGCAATTTTTCAGGAGACCAACTATATTTTTGATTGTAATGATCTGTAATTTTAGGAATCTGTAAAGTTACTGACACTTACTGAAATTTGATTTTTAGTCTATATGTTTATTTAATTAAATATAGTTATATGTGCACATGTCTTGTATTTGTTACATGTTGAGTACATGTTGGATTGTTTTGTTTTAATCAATACATCTGCTGTTTATAAATGATAAAATTACTAGTAAAATAGATATCTGGTTGACATGAACTATTTTGACTTTTATTGGTACATTTATTAAATTTCATTTTGATCTTTAAATAAATATCATCTCAGGAAATCGTGGTAGAAAACCTATGTTTGAAATAGACATTCTACAAAGTTATAAACGTTTATAATATTATATTTGTATTTTTTTCAATACAACAGGCTGCTAAGATTATACTTGAAAAGCTCAAAGCTTCAGTTGAGCGGGAGGATTTGTTGAGTGATGAAAGGTACTGTTCTTGCAAATACGCTGAAAACCCCAGTCTACCAGTTGATGCAATTGCTGCTGACATCTTGTTCCGGTGCCATGCCGAGAAAGGAATACCATTAATAACAACTGGGGACGGAGACTGTCTTTTCAACGCCGTCTCAGTCATTTTGTGCGGTAATGAATCCAAGTCCAATGAACTGCGCGAGGAGTCGGCGATTTTAGGGCATCCAAATAATCAAGTATTTATTTATTATCGCCGATTATTCGGATGCAGCATTAAATTGCGCTCAGATTGGGAGATTTTCCTCGGCGTGGACTATAATTGCCCTTGCCATGGTTACAAAGCGTCCGTTAGGTAGTGTTTATCCAGCTGTAAAATGGGCCATACATGCAACCGTTAACCATGCAGCAGAAGGATCGACGATTTCAATGATGTGGAGCAATGTAACCAAACCAACTAACTTTGTTTTAGTAAAAAAAGCAAGAAAAACATGGACCCCTAACCATTTCGTGGCATTGGATAAAACTAACGTCAATGACACATCCATCAATAACCAGACCATCAGTGAACCATCAATCAGTAACCCGAAAATCAGTCCCAGGACCGTCAGTGAATCTCCAACCGTCAGTGAAGCACTAAGCAACAACATGACCATCAATACTGAAATTGTCATTGAACCATTAACCGTCAGAGAGCCAACAATTATTAAACCGACCTTCAATTAACATCCAGTCTGTAACCCAACCGTCCCTCAAAGTAAATTCACAGCCTCAACTAGTATCCTAGCCATCAATAACTATCCCAGCAAATACACACCTGAACGTGACGTTAGCATGGAAACATCCACATCTAAGTCAATCAGATGACGGTGACTGGCAGACTCCGAAACGTCGTCGTTGCTCCTCGTGGTCATTCAAGAATAATGATTCCACATACGTAAATTGTTCGAACATATATACCAGCCTAGTTGACAAAGATGACACTTGTGACCTCGCACTGGAATCATTAAAGCCAAACAAGGTCTGTATAGAAAATGTTTCTGTAACAAACAATGAATCAGCATCAATAGCTGGGAATTCTGGTAAGGTTTGTTTTGCTGGGCCTCACAGTGGGATTTTGAAGAATGAGACGTTTATGGACATAACAGAAACATTGAGAATTTTGAACCTAAATGAGTATCATATTCACTACAACGTGTCCCGGAGGCATACACAGATGGCATTAAAAACCTGTTCTTCATAGTTGACAATACACTAAATGAGGAAATAACGAAAATGGGTAAGAGGTGAGAGTTTTGAGACGACTGTGGTACGTGGGTGGAAGGTACTTCTCCCATAAATTACTTTGTTACAGTAAACGAGAATCTCGTCAGCGTTATAAAAAGAGCGGACAATATTGCACTGAAAAACAATTAACAATTGAACCACAACCAGATGCTTCTGACATGTTGGTTGCGCATGGGGCATATAGCAAGCACAAGAACTCACTAAAATACAAGCAACGCATAAATTCGATAGGAAATGTGCCACACTCTATGACACTATCTAAATTTGTCTCGTTTATGGAGTATTTCCCGGGAGGACTATTCATGAAAATACATTAAGACTAATAACACTAATAATACATAAGAACTACACAACGCGTAAAAGTTGTGGCTGTAAGTATGGTAAAACATGACTCCGCAAACATGTGTACGACAAAATTAACCAAGGAGAAGATGTTTATGACATTCCAGAAATATCAAGGTTGTCCAAAACATTAACAGACAAAAAAGACAAAGACGTTTACAACATAAATCTGGCCGACCACATTCTTAATATAGAAAGTAAAGTTTATTATGAGCACCATTTCATTGGAGTTGTCCGACACGTTGATTCTGGCGACTCCATCATACTGTACACTGACAAACAGATACAGGATATTAAACGATTCTGTTGTACGATGGATGGAGATGGATTTAATCTTGGAGAAATGTACTTAACATTAACAGTTTTAAAAAAACCGAGGACTTTTACGAACCGATACCGGAGAGTCTCCTATTTTTTTCGGCCCCTCTTTTCAACATGGTAAATATGACTTTGCAACTTGCAATGCTTTCTTCTTACAAATTGCCAGTCATTTCACAGATGAAGAAATAGAGAACATGGTTGTCGGCTCAGATGACGAAACTGCGATTCGTAAAGGTTTAAAGCGGTCATTCCCTGGAGCGACACAGATTGTTTCTACATTTCACACAAATAAAAATGTTACTGGTTATTTAAAAATATGGTCGCCGTCAACGTGCATGATAGAAAATCAATTTTATACATCCTTTTCGGTGACAAAGGAATTGCACAAGCCGATAATTCAGTAGTATCAGAAGACAAAATAAAACAAGCAACAGATGTCATTTCGGAAAAAGTGTCGGGTTTCCAGCCATACTTCGGGAAACGAATGCTACCAATTCTGAAAGACCATGTTAACTATCCTGCGAGGGTAAAATATGTTGACGCCACTGGACAAATAATAATGCAGAGTCTGCGAATAATATCATGAAGATTGGAACCAACTGGAAGCAAAAAAATATATCCGATCTGATAGACGTACTACAGTCGATTGTCAGTCCCAGTATAAAGACGCCGAAAGATCATTGATTGGAAGAGGCAATTTCTAGCTGGCATCCAATTATATGTATCACATAGTTTTTCTATTGAGGTTTGGTGTCAAAAAACATAAACTGAACGACCAGAAATATTTAGAACGTTTATCAAAGACAAGGGTATAAATAAGTTAACAGTAAGGTCGACAAATGGTAAAATTACTATACGAAAGACATGTTCAGGAGGGAAAAAATCCTCACCAGAGAAAAAGGATGAGAGCTGAGCTGAGTCAGACCAGAACAAAACAAAAATGGTGGACAGTCTTAGCAAAGAATATATATATATACATACACAGAGAGAGAGAGAGAAAGAGAGAGAGAGAGAGAGAGAGAGAGAGAGAAGTTTTGGCATTATTTTAATTAAAGCGTATTATGTGCACTAATAAAACAATATCACAACAACATTTGTTATTTATTATTTATGTATTGAAGTCTCTACAATAAAAATTATAATATTTAATGTAAATTACTATAATTTCTTTCGCAATGTTCTATTTTTGTCCCCATTACTGTCCATTACAGCCCATTTCTGTCCATTACTGTGTTTAGGTAGACCTTTGTGACCTAGCTCGAATCAAACAGGTAATGTAAATTGTTCGTAACCTAGCAGGTTGGTATACGCTTCTGAAATACTTTACCCGTATTGGCTTGTTTGTTTATAGCAACGAGATTTGCCGGGGAAGGACAGGATACACCAGGCAGCAACATGATTTAATACAGTGAAAGTAGATGGTGTGTAATTCAGGAAGGTTGTATTCTGAGGAATGTTTGCAAATTATGCAAGTGTCAGTCTTTATATACTTATACAAACACGCACGTTACATATTTACATTACCTGTGTTCACATTGGGGGTAGGGGATTACAGTCTGATCAATATATTAATCATGCATAGGTCTAGCTAAAGAGATACGTATTCATATTGCCTGTATTCATGATAAGGAAGTATTATCAGGTAAATCTATTTTGCAGATAACATTCTAACAAAAGAAATAATCATACATAATGTCAATGTTCATGGGTAGATGGGACTAATTTCTAATTATTTTATTTCGTTTTTCAATCCAATTAGATGAATACATAATGATATTCCCGACATCAAAGTATTCTGCAGGTATCGATTTACTTAAACTCGTATAAGTGTTTACAATTACGGGAATTACTATCTAGTCACTGTATAAAGTGTTATTGGAATTACAGTACTGTCGAAGTAATTATTGTTACGGTAATGACACACATCACGCATACAAAGCGTATTTGAGTGCAGAAAAACTTAAGTGTAGGAAAGTGTCTGATAAGCACTCTGGTGCATACATTTGTTGAGAAGAAAACAATATTTTTTATGGAATTTAATTCGTGTGGGAAGGGGTAATAATGAGACACATGTTAAGGGACTCCTCTATAAATACCAGTCTGATAATAAAGCCTTTAGGTGTTAGTTCATTCAGCCACGTACACGGAAGTATGCTCTTTTCATCGTCCATAATCAACTATGTCCTAATCTCAATGGAATATGTTATTCACCAAGATTAATCAGGTCTTGTTCGTAAATGAACCCTCTAGATTTATTGTCAAACCGGAAGAAGGACGACGGACGACAGACGTACGGCCATACCTGGACCTTAGTTGACTTCTATTAGATAAACTAAGGCCAATGTGTGAATACTCTGTCCCACTTTGTTTGCAAAGCAATATTTATTATACAGTGTTTATAAGTGTACATGCACCATGCATATATTCTAGACTTATTTTGGATGCTGTTGATTTGAAGTTCATTGTTACTATATGGAACAAGACATGTTATACATGGCGGCTTGTTTACAGGGTGGAGGAAAAAGCTTGGTAAAATCTTTCTGGCAGTTTTCCCACATATCCATATTAGCCAGCCTGACAAATATGCAGACAGATGTGAGATATAGGCTAATGGCTACTAGTGAACTCGAGACCCACTATAAGTTTGGTATTCTGTAATAGTAAATATTATTTTTGGGCAAAGACGTTAGTCTTTTATACACAGGCTGATATCTCGTCTATCATTTTTAAATTTAATAGCAGCAATTCGTTGATTTCGACTGGACGTTTGCTGTCAATATTTTGCAGACCGGACATAACTAGCATCGTCACTGTCTTTGGTAAACAACTCACTTCACCTAGAGTCAATACATCTGAATGGACATTCCATTGAAAAGACACAATGGCAACTGCAAGATCGCAAGATGCTATTTGCAGAATACTCAAAGATGGGATTCTGGAACTAGAAACGAAAGGTATGTAATAGATAAGTCATATATAAAAACCTAGATAATAATTACTAACACATCGATAAATATATATGGTGTTCCAAATTATACTAAACACAGTAGGTGCAAAATATATAGAGACGATGATGATGACGATGATGATCATTCGGTGGCAATGGTCATATTTTGATCCGCGTGTTAAGATTTTGTTGAAGAATAACTTGATGATGAAAATTCCACTTATTTAATACGATCCCAACCATTATTTCGATACCCACACGTAAATCTAAAATTCCAATTATTTGTTCTTATCAAAATGTTCAGTCAAACCTATGAATAAACAGTCAATGTATATTTCACCTGACAACCCCATGACCATGGCCTTGGCGTGTACTGAAAATAAATCACAGTAAAGCAGTAACATGCTACTAGACGAAAATCACACATTTGATACATGCAGCACCCTCAGTTTAAAACTTTAGATCACGTTTGGTGCATACCGTGGGGTCTTTGGAAATAAATGGAAGATTTGTCAAAATGCTTTAGTTGAATAAGCCACGATTTTTTTTTTCTTGCAGCAATGGAACACAGGCCTTTATATGTTATAAGGTCAAACGCGTACTAGTCAGAACATATTGAAGCCAAAACATACAATGGTCCCCTATCGTACATATACATTATTTTTCGAACGCAACGAAATCGTAACCTTTCCTAATTCAAAACGGTCATGGATATTGTAACTAATGTAAAGAAAATGTCCTATGTGCCAAATGCTATCTAATTATGTATGTACTGATTTAAATCAACCATTATATTTTATTGGAAAAACATAATAAGAGAGATTTAAAATTTACAGTTCAATGTTTTAACTGTTTACTAAGGGAATGTATTTCAAAAGGCATGCAGCTCTGCAACACTTGATACAAACAATGGCGTTTTGGATGGAAAGAAAATGGTTATGTGATAATTATCTAATGACAATAGCTTGCCAGCACATTGAAAGTGCCATGTGTATACTATTATGCTTCTAAGGACACAACATCGCTTGCCTAATAATCCTTTTGCTGTATGCTACCAACTACCTGCAAATCTGCAAGCAATAAGCATATGCAATGACTTGTACTACAAGACACACATAATTCTAAAAAATAACTTGAAGCCATAAAGTCGCGGGATAAGAAACAATGGAGGCAATATAAGTTGTGTTGCTGTGATGTAGGTAATATTCCAAAGTTACCATGAAAGTACGTTTACAAAATGATATTTAAGTGTATTGTTCATTTTGCCATTGCTAGACTTAGCTTTACAAGCAGACTGATGATAATTTGCATGAATTATTGTGATATGGACTTCAAGATGAAGGTTTACTCATTTTATTTCTTAAATAGTTTGCAAAATTTTACTTACAAATGGAAAATTTAAATAATGACAAATTAGGAAAAATATCAGTGTTTAAATTCTTTTTATTGATTGTAAGCAGACATTTGACCACCTTAATGAGATACAGGTAGCAAGAAAAGATAAATAAGCATGGCACATGAAATGTAGACCCTAGTGTTGGTGAAGTTATATTATCCGTGATGGGGGGGGGGAGAAGGATGTTACTGCTACAGTGTAACAGTGCTATATTTTAAACATAGTTCTATTCCTTTGAAGGGGTTGTGGTTGCATCCTACTGTGTAACAGTGCTCTATTCAAACAGTCACATTTATATTACCTGTGAAAAGTGGTAGCAGGGTTGCATACTAAAGTGTAACAATGCTATATTTAAGCATAGTTTTATTCCTGTGAAGGGGCGGTGGTGCATTCTAAAGTGTAACAGTGCTATATTCAAACAGTCACATTTATATTACCTGTTAAAAGTGGGGTGGTGGTGCATACTAAAGTGTAACAGTGCTATATTCAAATAGTCACATTTATATTACCTGTTAAAAGTGGGGTGGTGGTGCATACTAAAGTGTAACATTGTTATATTCAAACAGTCACATTTATATTACCTGTTAAAAGTGGGTTGGTGGTGCATACTGAAGTGTAACAGTGCTATATTCAAATAGTCACATTTATATTGCCTGTTAAAAGTGGGGTGGTGGTGCATACTAAAGTGTAACAGTGCTATATTCAAACAGTCACATTTATAATACGTATTAAAAGTTTTATTCCTGTGAAGGGGTTGTGGTTGCATACTAAAGTGTAACAGTGCTATATTCAAACAGTCACATTTATATTACCTGTGAAAAAGGGGTGGTGATGGGGTGCTTACTAAAGTGTAGCAAGACTATTCAAACAGTCAGTTATATTCCCTGTTAAGGGAAAACATATTACAGTTTAACAGAACTCTGTTCAAACAGTCACAGAGGTATGAGAAGTCATCCAGTGTTTGATTTTAGGAAATGTAGACATATGTACAGTCGTATTTCGGGGGCGGGGGGCGGAGGGAGCCGAGTGGTCTAAAGCCCTCTGTTATGGATCACTGCCATCTCACCTCTGTCTATTTAGGTTCGAGTCTATGATTCGGCTAATGTAGTATGCGAGAAAACTTGCGATTAGCTTCTCGTGGTTCTTTGGTTCTTTCGGAGGTTTTCCGGGGTTCTTCTTCCACCAATAATACTGGCCGCCATCTATAGCCTATTGTGTGCTGAAAAATGGTGTTAAACCCTACAACAACAACATATTTCATGGGAGGTTGGAGCACATTACAATAATTGATGACTCTACACAAATCTTGGAAAATCACATGGGAATTAAAAGTCAATACAAGGTTAAATTAATTTAAAAAGTTTTGGGGTAAACAAATTTTGTTATGAAGTTTTGTTTCGAGAAATGGGACACATATATAATGGCATGAATTCCAATCTGATCCTGTATGTATTATATACATGTCTACTATGTTTTGATTGTCTACTTCAAGTTATTTTAGCGTACTCTTCTTTCCAAGTTTTGTGTCAAATGATTCCAGATCCCAAATATTTACAAATGTGTAGAAAATATAAACTTCCCAAAATGAGCATGGGAGTCTAGTCAGGTTATTTCACTATATGAATACTATGCCTATAAATACAAGGTCCTCAATGTCTATGTATTAAATTGGAACACAAGTTCTCAATTATAATTACTTTTAACAAGCATGTTAGATATTTCCTGAAATCGGAAAGTGATGATTGTAATTATAGTATGTTAGGCAAATTTCTTTGTTTTGGGGTTGGGAAAAACCTTTTATTGAATAGTCTAAGAATAAAATTAAAAAATTAATGTAGAAATGTAGCATGCTCCTATATGTATATTAAAGATGGCAATGCAATTGTATTTAGCGTATGTTATCTAGAACTGTACGATACTTCTAGAACAGTATGGATTGGGAGGAGGTCTTTAGAATGTGCTATTCCGTGCTAAAATATGTGAAAATTGAATCCAATACAGTAGACACATATTTTTAAATTTCCTTCAATGTGATGTTGTTGTGGTGAATTTAATGTCAGAAAAATGAAAATTCTTTAAGTGCTTTAATTCATGCAAGACTGGAAAGCTCCTATGGAATACAATCTAACAAACTCACAGTACAATATTGGCAATGGTTGTAAAAAGGCACTATTTAACAGAGGTGCTCATACAATTATCAGAGAATTGCACATGGCATGAACATATTGCCACAGTTGTGCTCAGCCTAGTCACTAAATTGTTAGGGGCATTTAGAACATGCAAAAATGTCCAATGGTTATTGAAATCAAAACCCATCTTTGCAGTAAACAAATCCAAAATAAATGACAAATGAAACAATGTTAGGACATAAGCTGTTGCCCACTTCAAAATGTTCATCTGATAAAAGCATTCTATGCTAAATTTGTATCGAAAGTATTGTCAACCTCTTCTAAAACTATATCTACCAAAACATAGAGTATATGGTTTATTTCTACTAAATTTATATCTACCATAAATAGAAAGTATGGTTTAATTCAACTAAATCTTTATCTACCATAAATAGAGAGTAGGGTTTACTTCTACTAAATTTTTATCTACCATAAATAGAAAGCATGGTTTACTGCCACTAAATCTATTTCTACTGTAAATATAAAAGTATCGCTTACTTATATGCATAGTATTTTGCCATTTTTGACTATTTCAATATGAAGAAATACAGGAGCCAAAAATAATCTTTTCTCTAGATGGTAGTTTCGAGATTCAAGAGTCATAATTTTGGTCAAAGAACCCATTATTTGATTTCTCAAGATACAACTAAGCTGTCAAACAGTCAGTAGCTTATTTTTAAAATGACCAAAACTAAATTTGTAGGCACTCAAGGCAATACTATTGCAATACTATTCCCTGTCCTTAAAATATGCAAATATCACTATGATTGGTTTTAGTCCTTGTATCTAGCAGAGTAGTCCATCAGCCAAGTACAAAGCATATATCTTCAACATATTCATATTCTAGATAGACTGATTCCACAAAGCAAGATCGAATAACTTTGTAAATAAATATTTTACCTGAAGCGCTGAGGGGGTCCTTCTTACAACACAATATTCCCCCATTTGCTTTTCTTCTTTTAATTTCAGTAGCCGTTCTTAAAGTTTTTCTATTTTGTCTGAGGCTTTCATTTCTTCCACGTGATCTATGATTTGCTCTCCATGTACCTCTAAAAGATATATCTACTTTCTCTTTAGCTCTCTTATGGATTCATACTAAAACTGCATGCTCTACCTCGATAATTCAATTGTATCCAATCATCACTATTGGAAGTTACTTTGTCAAACTCTAGTTCAACTTTTATATCAGCAAACAGATTCGGGAATTCTCGGTCTATCCTATGATATTTTAAAATTTTGATTTCTTAATCTCAACAAGCACATCTCTCTCTCTCTCTCTCTCTCTCTCTCTCTCTCTCTCTCTCTCTCTCTCTCTCTCTCTCTCTCTCTCTCTCTCTCTCTCTCTCTCTCTCTCTCTCTCTGTAGTTCTATATATCCAGATATTGTTTTGATTTCTCAAGATACAGCGTAGTTTCTTGTTTACAGTTAGATTTATCGTCATGCAATTTCATATGTGTATTTACATTTATTATACCACCTGCAAAAATGTAATTTTCTCGTTGTACTGACCATGACTTTGTCCAAAATTGATTTCTTATTCCCGGAGACCTCCGAAGTCTCGCTATTGGTTGACTCACTTGCCATGCAAGGATATTTAGTATTATGACCATATTTACTAACTATCCATGCCCAAGTCGTACACAACTGGCTATTATTGTACTATCTCTGCTTGACATTGCTAAAGTTTATATTAGCATGTATCATTTTGTACACCCACACAATCTCCTTCGATCAACTGATGAGTATAGGGCGAAACATCCATACGATTTTCACTAATCAGCAATAAAATGTATAATAGTATAACCCGTATCAATAATTACCTTGCAAATCTGCTAGATTTAGCGTGTCTGTACTCATCTCGACTGCATTTATCATCACGTTCAAAACAAAGACACTGGATGTCAACTAAAATTTGGTTACCCTAACTGGGCACCTTCGAACAAACAGGAAGTCATTAGTTTGGTTCTTAATTATTGATTTTGTAGATCAAAAGGTCTCGAGGTTACAACTGAACGCTGAATTGTATTAATACGCCAAGACTCTGTATTGTATTCCGAATGAGTGTTAGAAACTTGTAAACATCGCCTCATCGGCGTTCGATGTTCGATTCAGTAGCAGACGACATAAAGTGGAGAGTGCAGCAGTGCAGAAGTGGAGAGTGCAGAAGTTTACATGGTGAAAGGATTTTTTTTGAAATAATCAGGGTAGTGCATACATGCAATTTTTAATAGCAGATGCAAACTATTGGACGATGATATATCTGTATTATTTATACTTCAAAAATAAAGATATGTATAAGGTACAGTAAGCATGCTTGTTTCCGTTAGTAATATGAAAACCACTGCAACAGTCACTCCGCTTCTGATTTATACATAGTAGAAACTGTGTATAGATTTTAGAAGGAGAGGGATGTTTTCAGTAACTGTCTTTTTACTGAGAGAATTGAGTGTTCGTACCGAATACTGATTGTGTAGAATTTATTGGCAATCTCTGTCTCCTGAGTCCATCCCCGTTTTTGCTTCCCCTGCAATGTAACTTTTGAAATCATTTATGTTTTCAAAAGGAAATTTTTATTCGTAGAATTAGAAAAACAAATTTACATTTAAAATCTTACCATGTGCGTCATCTGATTTTATTATTTCTACTTGAATTATGTGTCTAATTATTGTTTACTTAAATTATGTGTCTGACTATTTTTACTTGAATTATGTGTCTGATTATTTTTACCGTATTGTGTCTGATAATTTTTTTTACGTAAAATTCAATTAAAAAATATTCAGAGACAATAAGGTAAAAATAATCAGACACATAATTCAAATAAAATAGTTAGACACATAAGTTGAATTATTTTCACCTAGCAAGTATGTCAGAAGTAGGTAGTTAGTTCTATGGAGCGAAAATCGATTGCTTTCAATGAATGACTCACGAGCGTTATCCAAGGGCATAAAATAAACCCCGGGATCTATATTGTTTGCATATATTAATGTCTTTTCATGAACTGTAATCGTATATATGGTTATATGGCTGGGATCTCAATAATTTCAAGTGATTAGGTATGGTCCAAAAATTTCATTGGAGTTCGGGTGGTTCCTGTCTTGATAATAAGTTGCATACATTAATTAATTTGACTTTTCGTGCTAGCAATTGTTTACATGGGTATACATTGATAATCTCAAAAGTTTTAAAATTGCTGTTTAGGGGTAGGGATGGAATGCCTTGTAAGTGCCAGTTATATGTGTAAATTTTTCTTTGCATGTCGAGTTGGTCTGTGTTATGGTTGTTAGTTGGTGATCTCAATATTTTTTTATGACGTGACCCAGGGGATACGTATTTTGTAGGGTGGGGATAGACATTAGGCTATCACCTCACGTATTTGTAATATTTGGTCCACAGATCACATATGGCGTGAGTTACTTTAAACGTATGCAGAATCACCGCTACTCCATTAGCCCAAGTTTATTCTGAGCAAATTAGTTTTATTATTTTTTAAACGTATAACTAGTAGCTTGCATTAACAGTGATAGTTGCAAAAAAGTTACAAATTGGCATCTATACTATACAAGAAATAAATGTTATTTTAAAAGAATTTTTTAAATTATTTTTATTGTAGTTACAATCACATATGGTAATTAATAGGAGTTACTTGAAACATACGTAAAATCGCATCTACCCCTTTAGTCCTACTTTAAGCTGAATAATATTTATCGTTTTTGACTCGAACGTATTTTTTATAGTTCGTTCTACATATCATAGCTAAATTTTCCTATCTTTAACTCGGTAAATATTCAGGTCATCGTCATTCAATGTAGCCAAGAAAATGTTACTGGTTTTAAAAGCTTCGTGTGACACGAATTATGTATTTTTTATATCGAACTATAATAGCAATAATAATAAAATAAAACAAAACTATTACGACAATGATGGTGGTCTATAAATTTACGACTGTAGAATATTGTTTTTAAGTTAGATATAGATACATAGATGTATTTACGTTTGTTTCGCATTGTTTACTAAAAGGATATATGTCCATATTTTATGACACTATGTCATGGTTTTAGGTCAGAAATATATTTATAGATGTGTACAAGTTTATTTTGAATTGTTTACTAAAAGTATATATGTCTGTATTTTGTGTATTGTGATGTATGTCATTTTTTATCCACAGCCGGCCATACACCCAACTACTATGGCATTGTGAGGATGGAAGATATGTTGGTAGCCGTAGACTGGAATGAGAGTAATCTCCAGGTTTACAATGATCATGACGGTAAACTGATTACATCACACGAACTGGAGTCCCATCCCACTGATGTCTGTCTTATTAGTAACAATGAAGTCGCTGTGTGTCTGTTAGACAGTAGGGTTGTAATCCTGTCATTGAAATCGATAGATGACGTAAAACTCGTCAAAACTTTACAGACGGGATTTTATCAATGTTATTCACTGGCAAAATGGAATTCAGACAAACTCATTGTCAGCGGTTGGAAAGACGGCATGTTGTGTTGGGGAATTTTATCGATTAGAGATGGACGTATGGACTCAACTCACTACATCTGTAAAGGGTATTGGACTCACATGGCCATCAATGATAACACCGTGTACATCTCGTGTCAGACTTTAGACTCTACTACTAATGGAGTTCATGTTTATGATATCTTGAATCTACAAACAAAACAGTTTCCGTATCAACACCAGGAATTAAAAATACCGTATTCAATAATGGCTGACAGGGATTATGTGTACCTGTGTGACTCTAACAGAATTCATCAGCTGACAGACAGCGGTCAACTAGTGACCATACACATAGTGTCATCAAGTCTGGAAAGAATATTCTATGATGACCAGCAAGGATTACTTTACACCACAAGCAAGGAAAGTAATGTGATAACTGTTTACAAAATGGTGTCTTTACATCAACCAGGTAATTCTATTTTATTTTACATTTTCCGCAACGAAAACTTCATTTATTTACATTTACTAATTCACATTTTTGTCTCAAAATATGATTTATGAATATTATAGTCATAACTTTATTGTAAGACAAACATGTATTACAGATTTAAAATAAAATAAAAGTGGAATTAATACTATTTTACTATTTTGGAAGTTTGAAAATGTCCATTTCGTCGTGCATGGTCATATTTATCGATTTATAATATAAATAAAATATTTTTGTTATTTAAAATTTATTACAAATTGTATTATAGTCATTTCTATCATTAATGATTGGTCAGTCGTCTGCTCGTTGGTTGTGACTACATAATTTTCATATAAAAATGTTAAATCTGTATGGACTATCAAAATGGCTGCTTATCTGCAAAACTCGCATCGACACCATTTCGGGGCAATGCATATTTTTTCCCAGAAGGTGGCGCTTTCATTGATAAATCTTTGCACTCGACCTGTCATTGCACGCGACATGCACGTGACCGAAACGGTTCTGTGATGATTTTTCAAGGTGGATTTATCAATGAAAAACTCAAATATAACTGGACAGTTAAGTTTTTGAAATAATTATAAATACTATTTTGGATATTCTATGGTATGTTATATAATGCGCGCTATATTTACTACGATCTGTTCACGTTTTAGTTGAAGGAGCAATGATATTACAAACCGAAACAGACGAGGTTAAAAATGGAGGTAGGGCTTAGATGAATAATATTGTCAAGTAATATTGTAAAATAACGGCCGACATTTTTATTAAAATTAAACAGTTGGATGTGGAAGTAATCACAGGTGCTCGACGCAAGCTTGATGTGAAGAAAAACATAATAATCTAAAAAAAAAATATACAGAGTATATAGTAATATATTATATAGAGTCATATGTCTGAATGGGTCATGGGGGTACTCTAAGGTATTTTTCTCACTCTGTATGATTTTTCCTTTAGATTATTATATTTTTCTTCACATCAAGCTCGCGTCGAGCACCTGTTGAAGTAATTATTTATATTGTTTGTAAGACGCGCGTTATGTTTAAAAAAACAATGATCTGATAGGAAAAACATCATAGTGACAAAAATGTTTTAGATTACCCCCATGACCCGTTATGTCATATGAACCAAACTGGTATTGAAAATTCATTGAAGAAAAAATTGTATGAATTTTTTTTTAATTGACCTGCAGAGGACATTCTTTGGTTTCAGTGTTCCAAATGTGAGATGGTGTGATAATGATAATGTAAATTTGTTTGCCAGGAAAGCATGCAACTTGTATTGCTTCCCACCACACACACCCCTTTTAGATAGGGATGTATACCATGTGTTCCAATGTGTCCATCTATTCACAGAGCACATACAATAAATGGATATCTATTTTATAAGTATACTAGCCATTGTTGGAAATTATTCCCTGGAAGTGGCAGTTTATACTTTTCTTATTGTTAACACTGGAGAGCATGTTAATTTAACTAATTTCAATATGCACTTATTGAACTGGGCCATAAAATGCATTCCTTATTCTGACAATTTACAATAAACACATAAAAGTGGCCTGTATAACCTCAAATTTGGCAGACCAGGAACATTTTATTGGTGGCTGTCCACTGTGTCCAGTCATTAGATGACTTAAACCACACCAAACCAGGAATTCCAAACTTGGACAGAAAGAGGAACCTTTAGGTTAGGCTTCTTCTTTTGTAATTTCTACAAGGTTTGATTTTTAAAGATAATATAATCCTAGCTATTATTAAAAGAAAACAATGTATTATGGGAATTAAATAATTAATGCTAAACGTTGAAGTGATTAAACTTAAAATTATTTTAAGACATTTTAATTCTCTCATTTTGGCATGGGTCATAGATGTAATTTGTGATGTAAAAGATACAGCTTGACTTGCTTGCTCGTTTTATCATTTTCACTTCCTAGACATAAAAAAGTATATACTATATAGCCATCTCTGACAAGATTCGGTATATTTTTTTTTATCAACTATTGCCTTAGATGGTACCGGATTTTCATAATTACCATATGTAAATTAATGGTTGTACAGAAAAGTAGTACATGTATTAAGGTATGCCAACATATTTGATATTTAAAAGTAGCGGTTTAATTTTCATTTGCGCAATTGGACACCAATAAATTGTGTATGATGAGTTGTATTGGCAAAATATTTGTTTATGTTGCAGACATGGATAACAATGATATCTTGTAAAATCTGCATCATTGTTGATAATATACATGTATATCTGCATAACTAATCCATTATATGAACAGGTGTTCCAATAGAAATTTTGAAAATGGATGACAGATCCATCCAACTTTTTGAAGAGGCTCTAAAAGATGGAATGGAAACTGTGCACCGTATACGTATTATGGTTGTCGGACACATGGGTGTAGGCAAGACGACCCTAGTCAAGCGTCTTCTTGGAGAGGAGGTAAACATTTCCGTGAGACAAAGTACAGAGGGCATTGATGTATATGTCAATTGCTGCGATGTTTCTTTGTCAACCCATGAATGGACAAGGCGAACAAAAGGTATGTAGGCATACATACTCATTAATGATCTACCTCTCCGAATGTATGCAAATTCCACAAGGTGAAATGTGTCACATTAAAATTTTTTGTGTTCATCCATCTTTATTTCACTTCTTTACAATAGCAATGTTTTCCACTATATAATGTTACCAATTTTTGTAAGTAGTTTGCATTATAGGCAAGGAACAGACCTAATTTGTCACAGGGCTAACAGAATGACACTTTACACACAGCAATGAAATAAATAACTGTTCCTCATCATTCACTACTTTCACATATACACAGCAAGGTGGAGTTTTTAAGTCTTTGGTATGTTAGCACATTGCGTATGTTGTTGTATTTAATTATTGTACTTTTAATATTTGCTTTTTCCTTCTTCATGTAGTTGCACCATAAATCTATATACTGTTTGCATCCTGTATGCACCTTTTGGCTTTTAGTCACCCTTTGTTGTATGCTAACTTACTTTGTAAGATAGCTCCTTGGTGAGTGGTATTGGTACTAAAACCATATAAGCCATTAACCAGGCAGCCTTGGTAGAGTTGCCCGGGGGTTCAGGTTAGAAGGATTGTATGTGCTCGTTTCTGTGTCCATATACGTGTTCATATTTTGGTTATCATTCTTAACCATGGCTATACAAAATCAGTTATTGGTCGACTAGCCCAAGGCTAGTAAATTTTCTATTAGTTTTCATAATTTAACTAGTCTAATGGCTGGTTAATCTTGTTATGTGTTAAATTGCTTTGTGGCAAGGATTCAGTAATAATGAACAGGACGAGAAAATTTATGTATCTATTAGTAATTCTGTCTGCAAAGAAATGTGTTAAATCCTCAGCCTTTGGCTAACCTAAAGACCAGATAATATTGTAAAAGACTCTAGATTAACCAGCTGTGCACCATAATGGGGTTGGGGTGGTTCTTTAATACTGCATGTTTCTTTTAAGATATTAGCGTTACATGTTTAGCTTTTTGGACCTGGGGCAGTGCAAGAACATATAGTTGTGGCAAATAAGTTGTTTTGTGATTACATGTATTTTAACGTCTTATTGCTTCTCCCTATTTATAATAATGCGCCATTTCATATGTATGTTCTCGGACTCCCTGTGGTCCATGGAGTCAAACTATACTGAATTACTAGTTAGCTAATAGCATATTTAGTATGCCTATATGAAATCTCTGTAAATAAGCTTTATCTATTATCATGATGATCATTATATTACACTGGGCTTGTCAAGATTTGACATTTTATATTCAGCACTGTTTCTGGCACAAATTACGTGCCTCTGTTACCTCCATTATTACCAGACGTGTTTCTCCATCATGTGGTTGCTCGATGGAAACATCAGGAAACGCGTATTAACATGAAGCTTGAGATCGTTCTTGTTTTGCGGTGAATTAACTTTTCATCGATCGAGTCAATTTCTTATGGACGCCATTTTTGTTCGTTTGTGACCCATGATATCGGTGGTTAGATATTACAGGTATGTGAATTATATACATTTACGTTCAGATGAAGTCACAGTGAATATATTGCCAAAAGTATTATCTGAACTATGCTGACTTTATGTATAAACCTTTAGAAATATTGAGTAATCCAATGTATTGTGTGCATAGTTGCAACCTCCCTAGCAACCGCAATTCTTTCAGTACCATTTTACCCTGTCATTGGTTTGCCACAGTTTATCAATTCTAGAACTGTTGTTCTGCTACTGAAAACTATATAAACAATTAGGATATAGAGTTTTTATCTCACAGCTTTGTACAGAGTAAGATATAAGATGTAAGAATGTTTTATATACTGAAATATATTGAACCTTATTCATATCTGATTTATATCGCAAGATTTACGGTAGACTGAGGTTTGCCAGTTTGCCACATCTGATTCCTTGACGGATTTGGTCTGCCAATTCTGATTGGTTCAGTACTATCACGTTGTATAAAAGCGAAGGTTATATAGAGGAGTGGAGGACAGTACTTGTCAGATAACTGCAGAGTGCGGTCAAATACAAATCCAGAAGTAACATCTGTGCAAATACAAAACCGATTTAGGTAATGGCTTTTATAAATTGCTAAATAATAATAATAATAATAATAATAATATTGAACTGAGAAAGAAATAAAATACTTTAACTTATTTGGACATTGTTTCTGTAAAAAGATAGTAAGATAAACAATACTTTGAACATTAAACTTTCGTGTTTTTAACAATATGCAGAGGCAAGCGTTCTGGAAAATTACATAGGAAATGTTATAGTAAGTAAATTAATCTTCCAAATTGTCGTGCAGTTATGTCCCACCACAAAGGTAACCTGGGTTAAACGAATACAACGCAAAACTTCAACTCTCTTTTGTTAGGGTCACTGTATGATTTCCAGACATTATTTAATCTAGTCAACATTGAAACAGACTATTATGTGCTGAAACATTTAATTGAAATGATACTAGAAAAAGACAACAGTATATAATTGTTACAATACAAGAGTGAGAGCAACGAGTATTTCCTTACAAGAGTATGTTCTATTCCGATGAATATTATGTGCTGGTGACAGCTTTCCAGTTTTCTTAGTTGTGTTACCCTTATTAAACATATTTGTTGACTTTACTGTTGAGTGGAACTTCTTCAATGAACCCTCCCTAGCAGAAAGAAAGTAGAGGTTGCTTACAATATTTTAAGATCATATTGTTATTATTATTATTTTTATTATTAGTATTAAAATAGAGTTTAGAGATTATATCTGCCATCAAATCTAGAACATCCTTCCTCAACCAGGTTTCTGTGTCCACAACGTTTATAGTACTGTACACCAATAAATTAACAATGGACATCTCATTTGAGGAAAGCAAGAAAATGGATGAGGGCATTCGTTTGAATACGAAAATACACCAAGTAAAGAAATATGTTTAGTAGGGGTGTGCTCTTTCTCTAAGTAGCAAAGCAATTAAGTATTCAGATGGCATACAAGAGTTTGACAACACAAATTTCTTGGAGATGGAACGACTGTTTAAGGAAATATTGGATTCACGGTCTTGTCATACCATACCCAAAAGGCCTAAATCCAAAAGTTTATTTTTTGGGGGGGCCGGGGGGGGGTAGGGGGTATCATGTCGTGATGTATGCATCACCTATATACCACGTCTTTACCAGGAAACGATGTAAAAAAAGATTATTTTTTTCATTGTTTTGATCTTTTGGGTTTAAATGAAGTTGCCTGATTCCATTTTTTATGGGGTATCCTGGGTGGGCATCCACACTATCTTTGTAACTTTGATGTGAAATTTCTTTTCAAAGTGCCCAACTGTGGTTTCTAGTGGGATTTCCAAGGATAAATCTGATATATGTAGTTCTTCTGTTTTCTTCTTGATTTTTATCATGATGGTTGCTGGTTCTTTAACTATAGCTCTTTCTCCTCCTGTTGATATATTTCCCATGTTGTATTATAGTTTCATTTTTTACAGGTTTCAATATACATGTGTATTCTCTGTCTCCTTTCCTATTTAACCGTTCTGCTAATTTGGTGAAGGTTATGTTTCTTACATCTAATGCAACCATTGCCGATGACATTGTAGGTCATATTTCTATTAACATTGCAAACAGTTCAATATGTCCCTTTTTATAACAACATTGTAAAACTGGTCTTCACTTATCTCTATTCTTTTAGTGTCGTAGTACTTTTTCAGCTCTGACAATTACCAATTTCGCACCATTATCCTTCTGTACGTGCAGCACGTTTATCACAATTTGCTCTTTGTCCAAAGCGGAATTTCAGTATTATATATGTATTATCTTTCTTTTCTGTCTTTGCATATTTGCACAGATTTCTTTACTGCTTTCAAACTTTATAGTCATGTATATGTATGATCTTGAAGAGGACAAATATGCAAAACTGAAATTCGCTCAAACTGTTTATATAATTTGCTATATGTATATGACTCATTTTCTGAAAATTTGTACCTTTCATTTTTAATCGTTACAAAAATATTTATTTTTAAAAAACCGATCATTTCTCTCTATCCGTCTCAAATAAAACAACATACTCCTGCCCTTACAAATAGCAGTTGCAACGACATTTGAAACATACACACTGGCATTGTGTTGATAATGAATTATTGAGAACTCACATAGGGAGAAGCATTCTAAGTACTAATTCTGAGATGTCGCCACATGGTTGTTAAGGCTTTATTTATTGTTATTTTTCACCAACTTATTAACTTAATAAATATATAAAAATTTTAACTTTTCGATTTGATCAAGTCGATTTCTCAATTTAACGAAAAGAAGTGGTATCTGTCCCTTTTGCTCAGCTCCTCAAATCATTAGACATATTTTAGTTTAAAAAAAAAAAAGCAGGTGTAAGCATGATGTGATGTCTGCAGTTTTATATATGAAAAGGCTCCAACGTAATAATGAATGACGCATACTCAGGAAATGCGGTCACTACTGAGTTTACCATTGTTTATTTTATTTCTTCTTAGTTGTTAGTGTTTGTAATTTTGTTATTTCTCAATAAAACAAACTATTTAAAGTTGAACGAGAAGTTTGATAAATATTTAACTTCTAAATTGTGAATGCAAAATAATCAGGTGTAAGTTATTTTATAATATATAACAACAAGCGAGAAAATGTTACCTTAATTACATATTTTAACTGCTAGAAGTACTTGGGACAAAGTGAGAAAGTCAGTTTCAGCAACATATGTAAAGGTCACATTTCAGTCATAGAGAAAACTGAATAATATTTCACATGGTCCGAATCAGAAAGTTTAAAGAATCAGCCAGATATCTGGGCCGAATCAGCAAGCAATTTGTATTGAATCAGCCTGGTCTGAGTTTGAGAGTAATTATCACATTAATGAATAATGTTAGTATAATATTTGTATCAATCAAGAAAGTAAACAGCAACATTTGTTTAAATTTTTATATCCTAGTGTTCCGGAATGCGTTTTAAGAAATGTAACGAGATTATATGAACACAGACTTTCAGTTATAAGTGAGTTACTTTTTTATCATCGACTTTACACAAACAAGATGAACACAGCATATAATCTAAAAAATGTATTCAACAATGCAAACACACTTAGTTCTTCGTTTTTGAACATATCTCACAAGTGAAATATTCTAGTTGTTTTTCTTTTGTTTTTCCTGTCTGACTTTTGTTTCATTTTCCCTTCCGAAACGTCTTGCAGTTGGACAGGTATGGCTTCTTTGTATAGGAGAGCCAATATCTGATAATTAGATACATCATTTGTGTATTCAAATAATGCGGTAACCACAACGTGACAACAGCTTTGTTATAACAGTATAGTTCTAAGGCACACATTTCTATCTTATACATAATTTATTTAATTCAAAGATAAACATTAAATAGGTTTTCTGGGTGACAAGTTTTGGGATGACTTTTGCAACTATTTGGGGCGACGTCTCCAGATACGTTCTGACTAGTTCTCCCAGGGTGAGTTTTCAAAGGGGCGAGTTTTTTTTTGAACATTCATTAAAATATAAATTTTAAATGTTTTTTTATTTGTTTGGTTCCTCATAGCGAGTACTCCCATAGTAAATGTATGTTGTTTCTGTTTTGTACAATTTCAAAAATAATTTTGAAATGGGGTTTAGTAGTATAGTAAACTTACGTATTCTAGTGTAACATTAGCTCTGCAACCCAAGCTGAGCTATTATATGAATAGTCTAAGCCTTGCCATGTGTTTGCTATGTTAAATTGCATGCTATCCATGTATTTCTGTTTGGACTGGTTAGACAGTCAAATCATAATACGGAATAACCTACAAGGGATGTCAAGGCTAGCTTGTGGTGATGGCATGTGGCTCCTCTGTCCAGCCACTTCCACCACAATGCCATTCTATCTTTCCCATGCTGTTTTCCTTATCTAATTATCCTACAGTGCTTGCAATAAGTGTAAAAGAAAACTGAAAATAAAACACCAAACAAGTATAAATAAAATAAGCTAAGGAGCGTTTTGTTGCAGGTGTGTATGTACTGCTTAATTTACTAGCTCATATATTTAGTAATATGTGATTGTACTCCGAAGTTCATGTTTTAAAAATGTTCTTTTTAAAGTGGCCTTACCTTTGGGGAGATACGTTTGCCTTGTAGCATAGGTATCACCATTATTCGCTCCTTACTCGGTAGTCACACACAAGCACACGCACACAATTGTTCATACACAAATGTACTAGCAGCACCTTGAAACCTTGAAAGAAATTCATCTAATTTATATCCGATGATAATCTCCACCTCTGCCAATTGGTAACTTCTTTAAATCAATTGAAGTACATCTTACAGCTCTCTGTTACAATAAAGGTTGGTAATTTGGGGCTTGCTGCTTTCATAACTCGCACTAGATCATGAGATGTGTAGACCAATTCACTATCTGATGACAAACTTCCCATCTGAATATTTAATCGGACAGGTCCGGACATTTTAGTCCTTGTCTGTGAGGATTGACTTGTCTCTCTCGATTCAGAGAGATTATTGTCATCACCTTTTCCAATATTCTCAACAGTTCTATGGTTTAATTTTCTACAAGCTCCTTTGCAGCTTATCTGCAATGCCCATATGTGTTTTCAAATTTGGATAGTACATTCTTTTCCATTGCTTTCGTACTTTTAGCTAAGTCCACATCCAGTGTAGTCTGTTCCAATATACTATTAGGAATGGCCTTAGCAAATTTGTGGCCCGATTTGGATCATTTGGCACATCATTCTGCACCATGTCCCCTGTGGTCACTGCATTTGGAAATAAACTTTTCAATAAGTTAAGTTAACATTTTCTTCCATCGTTAATTATTGATGCACAGGGTCCTACTGAGTATCTCTTTATCTCTAGCCCAAGTATAACACTAGTATCATTAATACAGACAGATAATGGTGCACTCAGATTAGGTCAACCACTGATACCTCACAACATCTGCTGTAGCAGGCATCATAGTGATCCATTGTAGCTGTAGCTTGGGAAGTAAGACTGTTACCAATGTCAACTGAACATTGAGCAAAATGGTTGTCTATTAAATGATCCTGCATCCGCCATCATTGTACTTATTTACAGTTATCAAATTTTTAAACAAAACCAAAATCTAATGTAAAACAATTTTATTAGTTATTTATGATTTTATTGTTGTGCTTTTTGTGCATATATTCATTGTATTGAAAAATGTTTACCTTTTAGTGAGATATTTTAATGGGCTAAGAATTCTATCCTGTTATTATCAAAATAATGAGAATGTGGTATATTTATTTAACTTGTGAGTTTATGTCAGCGAGTCTCTGAAATATTCTGGAAATTCCAGAGTTTCATAAGTGAAGAGTCCAGGACTCCTTATCCTAAACTTTTGTTGAGAGGATTTAATTTTTGGGTTATATTGTGTTAAATTTTCTGCTCAGATCATTGAGGCCTGCTAGGGTTAAAGTTTACTTGACTCAAGATTTACTTTAATACGTAAGTGTGACAGACACTGGCTATGGTTCAATTTTTAATGACCTTTGCAATTCATAATCAATGTTTAGTAGTGTTATTTAAGGTAAAGTGTTGCATTTTATTTTACGGAAAGTTATTGTTAAAACTTGTGATATCATATTTGGTTACTTACGTAACCATGACTTACATTTCAAGTTTTTAAATCATGATATGTAATGTCATTTTCATCATTATATTTCATGTTATACCCATCACTATATTTCATATACATATATTAGGTCAGAGGGTGAGGTGATTTAGAATGAAAGGGGTTGCAAATGCCTTTATATATTTCTTGTTTAAAAAATTCAAAAACATATCATGGTCACATGCACTTGACTTGTGCTGTGGATAAATAAATCACCTACCTACCCTAATTTTAAAACCAGTGCTATAGAAAACACACATATATTTTGCACCTTAATTTAGACTGCCAAGAAATTGCAGCAATCGGTTACTTTAGTTTGAAGCTACAGTGGCTGATGGGGTTTGGTGGTATGATCTCTATGAAGAGAGTGCCATTGATCTGTTGTACAATATGGCAACCACAGTAAATATCTTGAAATGGTTCTAAGGTGGCACTGTTCTGCTTTGTAATTAATATTGTGTTGGAATTTTAATGAAGAAAATTTCCACAGTTTTCCTCATTCGTTGTATTGGCTTGTATACAACTTGGCCATACTTCAGATGTGCACCATTGTCTAAGACTTTGCTCCATCTGGTCATTTTCATTTACTGGACTCCACTGGTAAATTGTAAGAATAGAGCAGAAAACTGCTGATAGTGTACTTTAGATTAATTCAGGCCGATTTTTTTAGTCATAGGGAGCAGTAATTTTAGTAAAAAATACTAGACCAACAAATTGTTCTCCACCTTTTCTTTTATTTTTGACTGGTGGCAGTCATAAAAAAGGTGGAGATCAATTTGTTGGTCTACTAATAGACATGAATATAAAACATCTTTAGAAGATTTCAGCACAGGATATGTTTTTCGTTTCTTCTAAATAGCACATGTTTGTGGATTTCACTATATACACACTGACTTAATCTAGTCCAACATACATACCTGGCCTCACCCATGTGTGCACACAAGCAAGATACGTATGCTCCTATTCTTACAATCGTATACTCATTATTACCACCATGAAAACAAAGTCATATGGACAGCGTTCTTTTACATACCTATGCCCAATTCACTAGGACCTAACTAGAAATCGCGTCGGACATTCGCTTCGGTTGAATATCCGGTTTTTTTGGTACTATTTGGAAGTATTCGCCTCCTCAAATAATACGCACATGAATGGTTACAAGTAAAATAATTCAGTAAATATCGAACTTTAAAAAACAAAATTCTTAATACATAATAATTTTAGTTAATAATAAAAAATTTCATCTTATAGGCGATATATACGCTATAAGGTACACGAAACGTTTAACCTTCGCTTATAATAGTGACACAAGCGGTACTGTCCGCAGTCGCACGAACTACTCGGTTTGTGCCCAGATCCGGCAAATAGTACATCCAAATACTCTGATTCGGTACTCTGCGAATATTGTCTACTCGGTTAGGCCCTACAATTCACCTTTTTTAAATGCAAGAACAAATGTAAAGACTTAATAATGTTTCCTACTTTAAATATTTTAAGCATTTTTTGTTCAGAAATTGTGAATACTGGACTTCATTTTTATATTTTCATATCAGACCAACTATTTTATTGTGTCTTCGCCCCAATTTCCTCCAGATTGGAAACTTATCCTGATATTTTGCAAAGGTTTAAGTGATAAAATTGACGTGTTAGTGAGTTAAATGAATCTTCGAAAGGTGGTCAAAATCTTTGTCAATGATCATTGATTCAAATACATTAGGCATTTGTATGTGTGTAATGAGCAGAAGACTGGAAGTAACCAATGCCTTATCAATGTATAAATATTTCATGAATTGAAGGTACATGTACAAATTAATTGCCAAATATAACAAATCTTACATTATAATTGTATTAAGTAAATTTTGATGCATTTGATTGATGCCTCTGCCATGGAGGTATTGACAAGACTTTTGGTTGTGAGTAGCATGGTATTTACTCCTCAACTGCAGCACTTGATCTTGTAGTGACTCTGGAGGAGCATAGTTGCACCATAACATTTAGTGGGGAAACAAAAAATTATATGTATTGTATTATACTTTCTAATTACGTTATAACTTGATACCCTGATGTAAAACATAATTTAGCTATATTCAGTGTTCTTTATGTTTTCAGATTCAGAACAGGATTATAAACTGCAGCGACTTGTCAAGGTTCTAAGTGAGAATTACCAAACAGGGGGAAGGGAAGTTCATTCGGAACTTGATGCAAGCTCTAATCAAAGGGAGACAACTGATGGCAATCCTTTGAGCCATGTTGCTGACGATAACAAGAATAAAGAAGAACCATATCGCCTTTCTCAACAGCAGAACATTGGCAAAAATCTTTCATCTACAGCTAGTCTACAAAATGAATCGTCTTCCACTGTAGTTCACGGAAGTCTCACTCAGTCTGAAACAAACACAATACCTGGATCAGAGGTTGGAGGAAATGTTGCCACTGAAAATTACAAGATGGATCCATTAAGGGAAATGTTAAAATTGTTGCAACAAAATCCCAATAAAGCAAAACAAGATGTAAGCAGACATGCGCATTTAACAATATTGGACTTTGCAGGGCAGTATGCCTTTTACACGACACACCAAATGTTTCTAACAAGACGGGCCATATACCTCTTGGTTTCGGATGCCAGTCAAGAGGTCGATGATCTTGTAGAAGACGATTTCTACTTTGACATGGAGGGCAGATTGAAATGCAAAGTTCATGGTGAGTTCTGTGCTGTTTCTACCTAAGTACACCAAAACGAGTATCAATTTTGTTATAGATTTGCTGCTTCTTTAACATTGGTATTATGCGACTATGAGTAACAGGTTTTCTCTCAAACTAATCATTCTTAAAAATAATTTTATCATAATTTTTTAAGGTAAAATTACACCGAACAATAGTATTTTATTATACTCAACTGTTTTAAAAATTTAATTTACATTAGGCTGACTTACTACTAAAGAAATATGTAACATCTGATGAAAATGCATTTCGAGTGAAGCTGATGGAGGAAGTTGTTTTTGGTCAATTCTACAATTAAGAAATTGAAGGATAATAATAAAAGTTGTTGCAAAGACCGTTTGGTCTTATTTGGAATTGAGGCTTCACATATGTTATTTTTAATTAGGTAAAGAAACATTATGTCAAGGACTGAAAGTGGGTATTTGGTTATGAAAATAACTTGCCAATAATCATGTGCACTTCATTCTGACATTGTTTATATAATCAATGATGTTTTGTATTTTGACTTTTTCAGATATAGTTCAGGTCTGGATGAATTCCATACATTCCTGTGCTCTACCTGACAAGGATAACTTGAATTCTGCAAATTCCCATACGTCGTCTTATAAATTCCTTGCACCACCAGTGATTTTAGTGGGGACACACATTGATAAAATTCCACAGGTATGTCGATAGCATCTGGAAGTTGTAATATTTTACACATTATTACCTTATTATGTCAATAGTAGGATTCTCTTTGAATACATGAAATTGCAGTATTATGAGTGTCAGGAACAGTACAGCTATTTGTTTGCCTTGACTCCTGATTTACACAAGCCTTACTTGATTTGATCTATGCAAGTTTTTCAAGTTGACTAATAGTAGAATAAATATTCATCCATTTTTAATAGCATCAGTATCATAAATATTGTCAGGTATGCACTCCAAAGTTGTTTTCTTGAAATATAAATTATAGCATGCTTACAGACCCTAACACATTAAGCCCTGAATGACTTTGCTGTTTTCGCATGAAGTGCGAGTAGGAAATACAATTTGGGGTCTATTTCTGAATATATCCTAATACATTGACTTCCATGCAAGTTTCCATTAGCCTAATAGATAGTGATGTTAAAAAACATTGTTTTCTATTGAATATTTTGCTCACGCATGAGCAGAAGGGAAAAAGTTGTATTTTTAATTTTTTGTTTTCGTATGGAGACCACTCTTTATTAAAATTGCCCACCTATAACATGACCTGCCTTAGATCTGAGGAAGATTTTAAATCAGATGTTAAGATAGATGCTCTGAATATAAAAGTTTCCAGATTTCTGATATCATTGACTATGACTGATATATATATATATATATATATATATATATATATATATATATATATATATATATATATATATATATATATATATATATATATTGACTGAATTCAGAGGCTAAGTACATAGCAATGTACTGGTGATAAGAGTACATCAAATGAATAACTTTAGCTTTCATTATTGTGTTTGTTTTGAAGTGTAGCCAAAAAAGTAGTGCACGTGAACTCGAAATCCAGACATGTTGAGAGTTAGACAAAATGCTGTTTGCATATTTGGATAAGGATTTTGGAGCCACGATTATTAACCAGTGCTAGAAGTTGCTAGAACTGATAGTTCATGTGGAACATTAAGTGTGATGCCTCGCTTAGTTCTTGTAAAAAGACCTTTCCTTGGCCTACTATAATTCACTCTCACTCTAACGGACAAACAAGAGTTATATGTCAATGGTGTGAAGACATTAGAAAATTAAACTCAGTGGCAACCACTGGTTCTTTTCGTCTGGAAATTTAGCCACTTCATGTATCCTCAATAAGCTTCTGCTAGGTGACTGCAGTGTTCTTTAGTGGGACTCAGGATTTTCCTAAAACAGGAGTCCTTGACTACTATTATGAAAATAAAGTGAGACCTATGTGACCGTGATTAATTATACCTTAGATGATTACTAATAGGTTCCGTATTACCTGCACCAACCACTAGTTATGGGGCAATTCAAACGTTGGTTTGATATATGTGTGCCTTGTTTTTTTTCCGTTCTCTGTAAAGTGACACTGGGATGGATAGTCTTGTATTTCCATAGTCATGGATTCAGAATAATGAAATCTTTTCCATTCAAGCAAGATCTAATAAGTTATTCCCTAACCTTTAAGGTAGTCAGGTGGTCGAAGGTACTAGCCTTAAAGGATCGCTGACATATTTTTTTGTCCATGTATGTTCGAGTCTCAGCTCGATCAACATGGGTATGCCAGAATGCTTGCTAGCAGATTCGCATCAGTGAGAGCTTCTTAGCTGGTTTGCTTTCACTAAATATACTAAAAGCCATGAATATCAAATCACATGCAAAAACATGATGTGAAATCAACAAGAACCCAAACAATACATTACTTTAGAGTCCAGTCCTCCTGTTTACATGTCAGGTTCCGGAGGAGGAGAAAACCTGGAAAATTGTAGAGGCAGTAAACAACACTTGTGGCCAAAGCCTTCTGGGCTTGAGAGCAATAGGGCTAATGTCTGGAGAGGCTTATTGAGGTCATATCATATTCAGATTTTATGTTGCTTCCATACCTTGCTATGGTTTGGGAGCTGGCAGGAATGGTTCTTCCAAGCTTAGTGGCTGCCATGCAGGCAGAAGGTAATAGGTGTCCCACTATGTATGCTTTGGGAGTGTTTTCACCTCTAGTTATTGTGTGCATTCCCTTGCTTTGCTGGTTTATCCTTACCATGTTCAATTCTGCCTTCTTCAGTTTCTTAATGGAATAATCATTTTCTCTAGTGGTACTTAAGCACTATCAGAAAGCTGTACCTAAAAAGTCCAGATATGTGCTCTCGCTGTCAATAATACAGTCAGTGGATCTTTGCAGATATGTAGCCTTAGACATGTCTAAGGTCTTGCTGGACCACATCAAGAACCCGCTGAGTGCATGGATGATGCATTGGTTGTGTTTAAAGTAGAGTAACTAGTTTTATTTCCGGAAACAATCTCTACTATCACAGATTCCCATTTGTTTTTACCAATGTAAACATGTATAACTTTATATCTGATTCTCCCCAAGAGTATCTGAGTGATCTAAAGCACTCTCCGTTATGGATCACTGCCATCTCACCTCTGTCTGCGTGGGTTTGAGTCTCGGATTCGGCCAATGTCGGTATGTGAGAAAGCTTGCCAGTAGCTTCTCATGGGTCTGTGGTTTTTTCCTGGATTTTCCTAGATTCTTCCTCCACCATTAATACTAGCTGCCATGTATAGCCTATCTGGTGCTGAAAAATGACATTAAACCAAACAACAAAACATCAGTAATTAAAGAGTCAGATAGAACACGTTTGGACAGTGTTCTGCAGGACATGGGTGTCTATTATGGCACCATGTTGTCATTTTATTCAATATCAAAATCAACAGCATACTAAAATGCATTGATTTATTAACTGAAGCCTATTGTATGATGATTTTGTTTAGCTGTTGTAGATTAAAGTATATGCATGCTATTGAATGACAAAAGCAGGAACATAAACAATAGGGAGAAGAAAACCAGTACACATTCTGAAGTTAGGAACTAACTGCATTCATTTTGTACCAATTATATCATTGTCAGAATCACCCAAGCCATCTTGATAGGTCTCTGATATATGTTGTGGAATAACATATATTTTAGTGGTTATTTTCAACTGTAAGCTATTTTCTTCCATATAGTAAATTCTCAGGGACAAATGCCACAAAGCCCTGGATTTGAAATGGATCATGGTAAATACTGATTGGGAACTAAGACTGCTTGTCTCTTGTCACCTGTCATACAGGTCATTAGCAAGGTCAAAACTAGGTCATACCATGATTATGTATCAAACAGTTTGCAAATCTTACTTCGAGAATGCACCTCAGCTGCGGAAATTAGCAGGTTTGAACCCTGGCCGAATCATATCAATGACTCATAAAACTGGTACTACCAGCTGCCTTGTTTGGAGCTCAGCATTAAGAGATTAGTATTAGGACTGGATGGCCTGTTACACTGTTACAAAATCGGACATCCTGATGCCCGGGACCCCACAAGTTTAGTTCAAATTTAGGTGCCCGTCAGACTTGTCAAAACAAAATAGTTTGCTTCAGGAAACTTTGATCGAGCTGATGAAATGAGTAAATGTACATGCCCATGCACGCTGCTGTCTAAATCAGATTACCACTTTCCTATGTGAATTTGAAATCCGATTTTAATAATATGGATGCTGTGCTAAAAATATACGACGTTGTGCTCTCAAACCCCCTCACATGATCATGTTTCTGGAAAACACTTTTTGTGCAGTAATCTTCAAGAAAGGCACAGAAGCAAAACTACAATAAAAATAACCCCAACAAGAATAAAAACTGTTGCGACTATGCCCTTTACATGTAATATGTATACACAGCCATTTGTAATGATTTGACCTGATATAAAACTGGATGGTTTAAATAGCTGCATTTAGAGGAATAAGAAATCTGAAATAAAATCAAAGTAACCCATTAACTGGTTGAGATGTATTTATGGTTGCAGGAGGTGAACCCGTTTAACTAATTTGCATAGGTATTATTAGGAAGTAGAACAACTCATTATAGTTAAATCAAAGACATGATAAATGCGTGCACAAGAACAAACGTTATTTCATATTATCGTCTTGAATGAGAATGTTTATATTTTTGACAAGTTTATAAACATCGGCAACATTTCTTTAAAGTAGAATCTTACAGCATATTTAGAAAGCATGATCATTTCCGTTATGAGGATATGTTCTAGTGTAAATCATATTTAATAGTTTATATTAAAATTGTAGTTGTTGCAACGTCATGTGACAATATTAAAAAAGGGTAAATTTCGGGTTTGTGGATACTGTAGTGCAGAATACCTGTCAACTTTTCAAAAGCCAAGTAGGTAGAATAACAAATAAAACAGAGTGATTTGGAAATGAACCAATATTCATAATATTTATGTCCATGTATAGCAGACCTGTCAACCCTACTGAAAAAATCGGGAGAATCCCGATTTTCGGTCCTATCTCCCTTTTTTTAAGAAAAAATCCCGATTTTTCCAGGTAAGAAAAATTCCGTACCTTTTTTTAAATTTTATTTTTCGTTTGCTTATTTCTGTAACTGGTTTATCTGTGTCAGGTATGTATCTTAGTACTTTACTTTATCCGGTTTCATTTCCGGTTTTCATCAGCTTCATGTACGGATTGATGAGCTTCTCCTGGATATTTATTATTACATGGAACTGAGTGATAAAAGAGTGCGGGATTTCAATAATTTTCAATTTCTGCATAATGATGAAGTCAGGAAAATACTGAAGTATTACCCAACTAGATGGCTTTTTCTTGGAAAGTGCATTTAATCGTCTTCTAGAGTTGTGGATGCCACTAAGTGAGTTTATTGAGAAAATGACGTACCCCTTCATAATGCCTGTTTTTTTTATTCAAAACAGTTTTGACAGACCCAAGAAAGCACAAAAGCACGACAAGCCCTTAGTTCGCAAGACCAGATATATTTTACTATCTATGTACATAGAATTCATTTCAATTGCTATTAAACCAAAGTGCATTTTTGACAAAACAGACATCACAGTAATTGATGGAAAAGATGAAAGATTTCACATTTGTTCTCAGGACTTTTACTTCGGTGAGGCAACTAACAAACGTCTAGAGAAGATGAATTCTGAAGCACAGTTACAGACAAAAATGCACTCTAGGGCATTTCTAATCAAACCAATCTCATACATAAAGGAAACATTTTCATTAAAGGATGACTGGCTTATTCATGCAAGCATTGCAGATGTGGCTAAACAATATGTAGCCTAATTTAAGGACCTTGCCTTTTAGGGGGCGCTCACCAGTTAGTATGTACTTTTCAGATAGTGACGTATGTGAGGTGAAGTTGTTTGTATTTGTAACATGCACAATGGAGATAGTGTTGGCATATCTCAATGCTACTTTGATGTAATGTGGCTGATATTTCTTTGGATACAGCACTTGTGGAAATTGTTCATGATTTAAGCACATGGTATAAGAAAATAGATGCTCCCTTGTGCTTGAAAAATTAGCCAGAATTAATCCAAAGTACACTAACTTTAGCAGTTATTAAACTATGGAAAACGAATTTTCCTGAAGTTGGCAATAGCAGCTCCTGAAAGTGCAATGAACAAATTACAAAACATCTAAAAAAGTAAAAAAAAAGTTATAGGATCATTTTTCTACAATTTACCTCTGAAGTCCAGGAAGTGAAAATGACCATGCAGGGCTAGCAGTTTTTTATTCGAGCACATCTTAAGTTAGCCCAAGCTGTATACTCTAGAACCTAAAGTACACCCATCAATCATACATCAAAATAAAGGAAATTAAACGTTCTTCTCCCAACACCTAAGATATACAAAGTCTGTATTATATTGACAGTATAACTAGTGAAGAAATCCCAGAAAATTATTTTTCTTTAAAATTGTAACCCTTTACAAAGTACGAAACTGTAGAGCGCCACCTTAGTCCAGTCAAAGGGAAAGAATCAACACTGATAATCTGCATAGAGTTTAGTCTTTAAGAAACTACAATTTAGACGCAGAATCAAATATGGAAAGAGTAGATCATTGGTGGGTTGCTCTCAGGTGAAAAAAGGATGCATCTGGCCAATTGTTTTTTCCATCCCTTTGGAGAGTAATGATATCAATACTTTCAATACCGCACTGCAACAGCATTGTTGAGAGATTATTCGTAATGGTTAAAAAAAACAGAACTAGTCAAGGAGCCAACCTGTCTGCATCAACCCCGTAAGCTATCTATTCTTGTTAGCAGCTAAGGACAAATAAATTATGAAGGTATTCAAGTCTGCAACATACAGTGAACTGAAATAACAAAATTAGACATCTTTAGCATGATATATACACCTTATTCTTGTAACTCCTTATTTTAAACAGTGATTTTCCTGATTTTGATTTCTTCAATTTAGGCTGGTCTGATTTAGACATCAATCAACATTCATGAAATTTATGTTCATGTATTTAGACATAATTCAACATTCATGAGATAATGTCCATGTATTTAGAAATCAGCCAACAATCACGAAATTTATGTCCATGTATTTTGACATCAACCTCCATCATGACATTTGTGTTCATGTATTTAGACATCAACCAACATTCATGAGATAATGTCCATGTATTTACAAATCAACCAACAGTCATGAGTTTTATGTCCATATATTTAGACATCAACCAACATTCATGAGATTTCTATCGGGTAATTGCTAATATCAGCTGGAAATATTGTGTTATTTTGCATAGGTTGTTTTTTGTCAATACTGCATAAGCCTGCATATAGAAATTGTCAACTAATGAGTAATGTATGGCAGTTGCGAGATAACAACTTGGGCCTCTTCTTGTTACAGCTATTATTTGTCTTTTGATCATTATCGGAATGTACATACAGTATGAAGAAATCACTTTCTACAATCATTTCAGTAATTGTCATTGATGTTTAAATCCTGTCAAGATTAGATGTACAAACGTATTTGGGGCCCAATGTGGCCGAGTGGTCTAAAACGCTCTCCATTATGGATCACTGCCATCTCACGTCTGTCTGTGTGGTTTCAAGTCTCAGATTCTGCCTATGTCAGTATGTGAGAAAGCTTGCCAGTAGCTTCTCGTCAATCATTGGTTCTTTCTTGGGTTTTCACAGGTTCTTGCTCCATCATTAATACTGGCTGCCATGCATAGCCTATCTTGTTCTAAAAAATGCCTTTAAACCCTACCACTAAACAACAAAAGTATTTAATGTTTTTCTTTACCATGATTTATATATAATTATTGTTTTATCCGATTATTAGCTGGATGTAGTGTATGACAGAATTACATGATTTTATAATAACCACTCTCAAATGTTTTAGTGGCTAGATGTAAATGTTTGGACACTTTATCTGTGTATGAAATCTTATGTCCCTTAGGGTGTGAGTGGGATGTTAGAAAATTGGGGTATATTTATATTGACAGATTGCATACTGTTCTTCTATCTCCTTTTTATTTTCAGAACTTGCCAACAATTGTTGGTAATTATGGAGGTGAGATTGTCATGCCTGGTTTTTCAGATATGAGCAACCCTGGTCCAAGAAGCCCTGTCCAGGATGATGTACAAGCTAAAAGGGTAAGTTGGTCTTCACTTTTACATTTGTATCTTAGCAATAATCTATTGATGGGCGACGGTATGCTCTCATTACAAAAAGCTTATTCACCTGTCTAGGAAATTTTTTTCTTCTTTTCATGCCAGATCATTTAAATTTTACATTATAATGCCCTTATCTCCAACAACATGCCTTTTCTCTTTTGAAGAATGTCTATTTCCATTTTTCCATAGATGATTATTGCCTCTGTTGTCAGTTTTTTTCTTTATTCATATGACATGCTAATGTCATTCATGTGAGTTGATGACTGCTTGGTAATATCGGTTTTCTTGAATCCAAAAGGCATGCTAAATATTGTCATTTATTCCAGTTTCTGACACCTTGATATTGTCTGTTTTTTAATGGCATTTGTTTCTTCTTTCCATAAGGGTTATTATGTCCCTTGAATTAAGTTCCCTAAATTTACCCATGATGCAATGCTCTTCCGGTGAGCAAATGTATATGCTGCGATGGAAGCCAACAAAGATGTCAACAAAACCGGTGACCTGGAAAACCTTAGTGCAAAGTGCCTAAAGAAATATTTACGGTATAGAGGTACCAACCTTTCAGGAAATAAAGCAGAGCTACTGGAAAGGGTTAAAGGAGTTTCAGATCATAGATATGAAGACGTTGAGAGAAATATATGTACAAGACTGAATGAACCATTGAAAAATTCAAGACACCGTTTGGCTACAATTTACTTCTTAAGTTTGTTATAAATTTCAGAATTAGTTTGTTATTTAGGTGTTTAAGTAACCTGTCAAATGATTGGTGAATGAACCCATGTGACCTCATTGTGGGGCTACCATTTACTTCTTAACGTTATTATAACTTTCAGAATTAGTTTGTTATTTAGGTGTTTTAGTAGCAAATCAAATGATTGGTCAATGAACCCATGTGACCTCATTGTGGGGTTACATATTGCTCCTTAAGGTTGTTATACATGTTAGAATTTTCGATTTTTTTAGGTGTTTAGGCAATGTTTCTATATTGTTTCATTTAGCCCTGTTGTTTTAAGGAGTTCAATTATATTTTTGAATGTTCCTTGAGGGTTGGTGTTAGTTAATTCGATTACTTCTGGGTATGTACTTGGTGCGGCTATGTTTAGTTGTTTGGATCTAAAATTGTCCCTTTTCTTTTTGGTTTTTGCACAATTGTTGAAGATATGGTGTAAATCTTCTGGGGTGTTACAATTGTGGCAATTAATGTTATGTGGGAAGGGTCCTATGTATTTTCCAAAGTTGTTTGCCAGTTTGGTTTTTCCTATTATTATTCTATTTGTTTTAGATTGTTCATAACCTGTGCACCTGGGTGGTTTTATTACTCTACTAACTTCCTTAATGATGCTGTGTAATATTCTCCTTTGTTTATTTATGTCCCAATCTGTTTGAAATGTTTGATTAATCATTGTGTTAATTAAACTATATAGTTCAGTTTGGCTCTATTTAAGTGGCATGTAATTAGGTTCGTCGAGTTTCTTTTTAGCAAGTTGGTCTGCCAACTCATTACCTTTGATGTCATGTGGGATGGAATCCACATAAATTCTACTACTAGTTTATTTGAAATTTGGGTTTTTGAATATTAGGTTAATTTGTTTTAAGAAATTTTCTCTTATTTTGTGGTCTTATTTTGGATTGAGGTTAGAACGCTTAGCGAGTAGCTAATGATCACAGTCTTATTCAGTTTATTTTCCTCAATCCACTTTAATGCTTCTAGGATGGCCCAAAATTCGGCCGTATAAATGTAGCAGTGGTCGGGTAAACGTCTCCCCATTTGAATATTATATTCTGGTATGACCATTGCAGCAGCTGTTTTGAAAGGCTTTGTTATTTTTTAGCCAGCCGTGTAAATATTTGTAAAATTTTTATATTGATTTTTTATTATTTCTAATGCTAATCTTTTTAAATAGTTTTGTTGGTTTTCTTTGTTTCCTTTATCTGATAGGGAGATATTTACTTTCGTTCGTACATTGCTCCAAGGTTCCTTGTCGTACGTTATGTTGTTTTCTACTTGGAATATGTCTATTAGAAGTTTAGTTTTTAATTCATGAACTAATGTTCCCATTGAAGTGGTGTTTTTGAGAGTTTTTCTAACGGCAGTGTTCTGGTACCAATGAGTAGGGATTTCTCTGTATTTTATTTAGTTTGTTTAAGTGACGTTTGGGTGCCGTGGTGTATAATTTAGATCTTATTATTATACAGTGTTAAAATAGTTTCTTGACTGGCACCCCACTGAGTGCCTTTGAGGTTTATTAATAGATTTAAGTCCTGGTTGCATCTTTTAACTAGTTCATCTATATGGTGCGCCCATTTTAGGTGTTCATCAAAGTAGGTACCCATAAATTTAGCTACTTTTATGAATGGTATTTCTTTATTTTGTATTGTTAATTTGGGATATTGTTTGAATTTCTTACGTTGGGTGAAAAGTACAGCTACTGTTTTTTGGTGCAATAGTTTGAAGCCCCATTTATCAGCCCATTTTCCCATGTTATTTAAGACGGTTTGAATTTCAGCCAAAAGCTGGTGGTTGGAGGGGTTGCTTGCTCTCCTTAGTCCACTATCATAAGCAAATTGTGATAATCCAATTTTGGGTGATGCCAAATTTGTGTCAAGGCTGTTATCATTAGATTAAAGAGGGTGGGGCTGATTGCACTCCCTTGTGGAGTTACATTTTCAAGGGTGTGTTCCTCAGAGTATGTTGCCCATACCCTAGTTATAATTTTGCGGTCGGTCAAGACATTTTCTATAAAGTTGAAAATACGACCCGTAATGCCGTAATGATTTAATTTAGTTATAAGGCCTTTGGTCCATACAAGGTTGAATGCTTTTCCCAGATCAATAAATACCGCACTTAAGTTTCTATCTGCTTTTCTTACAGACTTAAATGCCAGTTTGATAGCGGTTTCTAATCTTATTAATTGATTGGTAGTTAATCATTTATTTCTAAACCCACGTTGATTTTCAAAAATCAAGTTGTTACTTTCAAGGTGGTGTTTAAGTCTTTTGGTAATGATTGTTTCCATTATTTTGCATATGTTGTTAGTAAGAGAGATGGGTCTGTACGAACTGATATCGTTTCTATCTATATTTGGTCTGAGTATGACTATTACTATCGCTGTTTCCCATTTTTTAGGTAGCCTTCCTGTGTCCCATATTTTATTTAGCATTTTTATTTTTTAGTTAACCAAGTTAATGGTTAGGTTTTTGTATATTACATATCCTATTTGGTCTTCCCAGGTGAAGTTTTTTTTTGCTTGTTCCCATTCATATAGTGTTATGTCTGTATTTAGATGTGATAGTTTGGATCCCAGGTCTTTAAATAGTTCCTTTAAATTAATTTCAGTTTTAGCACTGTGATTTTGAAATTCTTTGGTGTGGTTGTTATTACTGCTCATGTTTTTGAAGTGTTGGGCTAATGAGTCAGCTTGTTCCTTATTGTTACTAGTGTTGTTTATTTTTGGGTGCTATTGGTGTACTTTCCCTTGATAGTTCTAATTTGATCCCACACCTGTTTGGAGTTAGTTCTAAAATGTAAACTACTGCAGTGGGGGCCCGGAGTGGCCGAGTGGTCTAGAGCTCTGTCCGTTACGGATCACTGCAATTTCACCTCTGTCTGCGTGGGTTCGAGTCTAAGATTCGGCTAATGTAGTTATGTGAGAAAGCTTGCCAGTAGCTTCTCGTGGGTCGCTGGTTCTTTCTGGGAGAGGGTGTTCCGGTTTCTTCCTCCACCATAAATACTGGCCGCCATGTATAGCCTATATTGTGCCGAAAAATGGCGTTAAACCATAAAAAACAAAAATCAACTACTACAGTATTTTTGCCGAGTTTTTTCTTCTGATTGCTTAATTAAGTATTTGAGTTTGTTATCCTGATTTTTATATTCTAAGAAGTAAGGAGTGTTATTTAAATTTTAAATTTATTTAAAGCTCTAATTTTTGCCTGTCTGGTTAATTTAATTTCCTCATTCCACCACGGTACACATGGCCTTCTTGTTTTGCCGTTAGTTTTGGGTATACTGCTGGTGGCTGCCTGAGTTATGATCTTAATTATATTATCATAGTAGATATCTATGTCATCTGATTCTATATCTTGCATATTTGTATTAATTATTATTTCTTGAAAATATTCCCAATCAGCTTTAGTATAATTCCACCTGGGGATTTTGTTATTTGATTCAAATTGTACGGCCATTTGCAGGGTGGTGATTATGGAGAAGTGGTCGCTCCCCATGGGGTCGGATTGATCCACTCCCCACTCCGCCACCTGTTCCAATCTGGGTGTGCACAGGGTGAGGTCAATGGCGGATAGAGTGCCGTCAACCGGATTGAGTCTGGTCTTTGCACCATCACTGAGTATAGTTAGGGTGGATACAGTGGCCCATGTCTCCACCCACTTACCCCTTCCATCCGTCACTTCACAACACCCACCCAAAACTCATTGTGGGCATTGAAATCTCCGCAAATGATCGTAAGTTCGGATTTAATGCATTTGGTTAACTTTATTAGTGCTAATTGATGGTTGAATTAAGAATTTCTTCCTGGGTCATAAACATTGAAGATTTGAAATTCAATTTTTTTCCTTTGTAAACTAATAGAGATTGTATGTCTATTAGTGAATTGCTGATATCCTTAGATGTTATGGATATTACAGTTGCAGATGGTAAGATGTTATTTATAAATATGGCTAATCCACCACCCCGGCCTTCCGTTCTATGTTGGAAATAACCTGGGGAGAAGCCTTGTATTGATGGCAATGTTTTCGAATTTATAGAAAGTTTAGTTTCTTGAATGCAGAGTCATGTTTGTGCAGTGTATTTATTAATTTGAGTCTTAATTCATTGATGTTTCCTGACAGCCCCCTTGCATTCCATTGCCATATAGTAACGTTCCTTTGTGGTGTATTAGCCATTTTCATTCGGATCGTTTACTGTAATTAGGTTTTCTATCTGAGTTTTGACATTTGTTATTGAATGGTGGATATTTATTTTAATATTTGGTTCTTTTAGTTCCAGCTTGTCATTTAGTTTGTCCATTTTAGTGAAGACTTCACTCAGTTCTAGAATTATGTCAGCCTGGCTGGTTTTGTCGTTATTGATCTTGCTGTTTGTCCTACTTTACCCTTGTGGGGCTATTTTATTAATTCAATGAACATCTTTAATGGGTTCTTTGCTGTTTTGCATTTGTTTTGTTGCAGTGCAGTGTAGCTGTTTTGTAATCTAGATATAATGAGTTCATGGTCCCTACTATGGTATGTTCCCTCGCTGAAGCCAGGCAGTCTGAGGATTGGGGTAGGTGGGGGCCCCTGCAATGTGTGCATTTGGGGTTTTGTCTATTGCATTTCCCCCTATGTTCTCCTCCACATTTATTGTATTTAGCTGGAAATTTGCATTTAGATTTGTAATGACCCCAGTGTTGACACTTTTTGCAGAATCTAGGTTTGTTTATGTACTGTTCAATTCGGTACCTAGTTCCTGATTTCTCTAGCTTGATTAATGTTGGTAGGGGGGTCAAGGTTTCCAATATGGTGACGTTGGTTACCTTTTACCCTCTGTTTCCTATTTGATAATTGTTATTTATACTGTTTCCTCCCTCTTTTAATGTGATTATTATTTCGTCATTTGTGAGTTGGACTAGTCGTCCCGTTAGTTTGAGTACCGCTTTGTACGTAATGGGTTGCGGTATTTTGGTGAGTGTTGTGGTTGAATGGTGCTTATTTGTGGTAATTAGTTTAGGGTGGGTGGGTGTAGTCCTGGTTTTATGATGTTGTTCAACTTTGACTGGCATCTCGCGAAGTTTTTCGATTTCCATATACTTAGCTACTTCGCTGCTTGAATTGAGTTGATTTGCTTTTAATATATAACGTCAATTCTAGTCTGTGGTATTTGTGGGCCTTGATTTTCCTGTTTGTTATTGAGGTGGCATTATCGTTATTTGGCTTTATTTGTGGGGTGGGGTGTTATTTGTTTTCATAGTAGGGATTGCCCGTTTGTGTATTTACTGTTTCTGAGCATTGTGTTGGTTTGTTCCTTGTTTCATTTGTTTCGTTGTTTTTTTCCCCTTTCCTTTACCATCCCATGAACTGTGGATTTTAATTGGTGGAGGGGTTGGGGTAATGATAGATTGGGTCGGATATATTAAATCTGCCTCAGTTAATTGTTTGGATGGGCGCGGTGTTTGGCTATTATGGATCATTTTATTGTTTGATTTTGCTTTGCTGGCCTTGATATATACGTTAATCCCTACCAGTTTCTTAATTGGCGAGGCGGCCATTATTTGGAAATTGGGAGTGGGATAATTTATTATGCTGGATTCACCTTGTATTAGTGTGGCGTCCAGTGTTTCCTCTACCATACTGTGGTCAAAGAGATTGAACTCAATGTGTGATAGCGTTTTGAGTTGTTCCGCTGCTTTCGTCATTAAATTAAGATCTGGGGTTGCATGCACATTGAGCTTTGTCTGCTGTACCCCTTTGTTGTTTGAGAATTGTTTGTAATTATTTGTCCTATCATAATTTTGTTTGCGGCTTCCCTTCTCAAAGTTGAGTTTTTCAGCCTGTTTCCTATTTTGCTTGCCATTCCAGCTCAGCTGGATTCTAGCATGGAAAGCTTTCTTTAGTGATAATGAATCCATTTTGTTTGGTTAAATTTTTAATAAAGGAATACTGGATATTTTGGTAGCTATGAAATTGAGTATTTATGTGCAAAATGCTTATCTAGAGGTAACTGTTTTTATAATTTTCTAAATTTGTGAACTAGATATGAATTTAGTTATGTTATTAGAGATATTATGTTATATTATTATTAGAGATATTATGTTATTAGAGATAGTTAATTCTCTTGAATTATTAATACACGATTGCCGGTTTCGATTCAGAGTTCGTATGGTATACAACGTGTTTCAAAGGCAACCCAAGAGTGAAGCACAATAATTGGCAAATTAAGTTTTTAGTACAGAGCGGTATTAGTTATAGAAAAAGTGGTAGATCTAAGAAAAATTTTATAACAGCACAGTTTTAATTCCCGAACGTCTAACAATGGTACCTGACTTACTTAAAAGTTGATAGATGAAGGCTTTCGGCTAGGCAGGCTGCTGAAGAGAAGAGTAGATTTGGGCTGGTGGTGATGACTGGATAAGCAGGCTGTATTGAAGTGCGGCTAGGCAGATCCGAAATTAGGAAACAGGTTACATTACACGTGGTTGAGGTCCTGAGCGGTCCTATACGTCTTATCTTAGTGATAGTCAGGCTGAGAATGCCATTTTCATGCATCAGGCATAAAACAACTGAAATGTAGAAACAAGCTCATATTCAGGTGACATGTTTTGTAATTATCTTTTATGTGTCTTATATCCAGTGAAATAGTTTAGATTTCATCGGTTAGAATCACTGGTGTTATAATATTCTAAGTGAACTTTCAGTAATTGGATTGATTCATCTATGTTTGCATACATAATACTGAATCACCTAAGATCAGCATTTAAAAATACTAATTTGAAAAACAAATTTCGTAAGCGGAGAGTCATGCAATTATGTAGCAGCACTATTGCATGCCTTGGTTGACATATCTTCCAGAAAGAAAGCAACGTCATCATCAAAAAAGTGTATTATCGCATAGATGGAATAGCCTGAAAATAACCTAATCATTTCCACCGCAAGTTAATATTTGTTATAAATGTCAGATTATCGTAAGTTATTAGTTTTTATCATTTCTTGGTAATATAAAAACTACTACTACCGTTATACAAATTGTTTTGTTTATTGTTTTAATCACATCAACTTGTGCTTCGAAACTTTAAACATCAATATGTCAATGCCAATATGTATTTAATTAGCATATTTGGTAACATTATTTTTGAAAACTGAAACTTTTTTTCACAGTCATGTTCATGTTACATTTTTCGTAATATCAGATAAAAGTCACAAGCGAACCTGACAAGAGGCAGAAAAGTAATAATGGCGGACATCGCTATATCTAGTCAGTGCTAATTCATTAGACAGGCCGTAATATTAATTCATTTGGCACATAAATGAAGGAATATTTGAAATCCATAAGAAACATGATATAAACATTATGTGATTAAATATTTAGCTTTTTAAAAAAATGCCCTTAATATATTGCACAAAGCGACGTTGGATAATTCATTGTGGTTATTGGATCACCGTCATGGCTGTTTTCTTATATGACTTATTTTATTATGATAATAACAATTCATAGCCAAGAAACTGAGATCGAACAAAAAGAAAATAATAATACCAGTACATACTAATTACTACAACCCATAATTATCAATAATTTCTTTTAAACTTAGTTTAAACGTGTATGGTCATTTTATGAAAATCCCTGTTTCTAAATATGATGCACCCACATGTCATACGTGGCGCCATTCTACTCTTGGCCGTAGTGTGATTCAGTTGCATATATGAATTTATTTCATGAAAGGTTGGACTTTAATGATTCATTTTATCGTCGATGAAAAACTGTTTTGTCAACAACAATGAAATTAATCATAAAAGTTTTGATGTTATTAAAACTTTGTAGCTTGAAATTATTCGTACAAATTATGCGTCATTAATCTTGATTTTTAAATCAGAATTAAATGGCCTTAAAAAAATATATTATACAAAGTCATGAATTTACTTGGCCTGCTTTCCAAACATGGGCTTATTAAAGATTATTAAAAATATTTCATAACAAGTTCTCGTAATTTGTCATTAGAGTTTTTGATCTAGTAGGCCTATGGCTATACATGTATGTATATATGTAAGAGAAAAATAATCTTACCTAATTATGTTTCATTTCATTGAAGAGCTGATATCGAATATAAATACAGTGTATCAATTATTTAGAAAATCACTTCTTCTCAGAGTTTTTGGTTAAGGAACAATACAAACAAACATGACAATATGAAGAAAAAAACAATTGTTTAGAGTACATTACAGCTACACCTCTACATTGAACATGCTTTGATGAAACAGGCTGTGACATTCTATTCAGCATAGATGGACGTTGCACATGACATAGCCATATTTGGTTTCTTTACGTCTCCTTTTCTCCATGCTTGGTACAGTATTTGCGAGTGGATTTGTTTCCTTTGAAGTGTCAGCACTCTGTGTGTATCCGTATTGTCCTGTGTCACTGGGGCTACAGATGTTTGATGCCTGGCATCCTTCCTGCTCTTGAAACTGCCTATGAGCTGCTTTGCCAAATTAATAAAAAAAATCTGTCTGAATCAATTTCTTCTTACCTTCCTCTCAGGATGACTTTCCACCATTGTTATAAAACCATTTATTATGCAAATATTTATAATATAATGAAACATATATCGCCACCATTTCCAAAATAAACATGATAAAATTCTCCTCTCAAAGGCATATTAAGCTTTTGCACAACTTAATAGCCAAGACCCTTCATGCTCTCATTCACTTCATCTGTATCTTCCTTCCCCTGGTAAAAAATCAAACTGGTGACAGAAACCAGACAAACAGCGCATCCATACTTTTAGGCCCCGCTTGATTGGCTTTGAAGGCAGATAATACTTGGCCTTATGACATCCCTAAATGCAATTATATATGTAAAATGCATTATCTTATTGATAAATCATTTAATCATAAATCAGTATGCCAAGAAAGGCAGACATTTCAGGGACACTGGTCTCTGTCCAGTTAACATCAACAATTTCATGATCCACATTTTGTTCAGCTGCAAATTTGTTTGTTTCACTGTCCAACTGAAAAATATAATTGAAAATAGTCTAGTTCAGGTGATATTTCCTGCAAATTATGTATCAAATTCAGCATCATATTTCAAAATTTGATCGCACAATTAAACAGCACAATCAAGGCACAATCAATCACATTCAGCTACAATTCAGAGACATTCAGAGACGTTCAGCTACAATTCAGAGACGTTCCGCTACAATATCAGAGACGTTCCGCTACAAATCAGAGATGCTCCGCTACAATATCAGAGATGTTCCGCTACAAATCAGAGATGTTCCGCAACAAATCAGCTACGATATCAGAGACGTTCAGCTACAAATCAGCTACAATATCAGAGATGTTCCGCAACAAATCAGAGACTTTCCTCAACAAATCTGAGACGTTCCGCCCTTTGGCTGGAGATAGAATGACGAGCTATCTTTCCTGTGATAAGATACTTTTGGACTCGTCATTATTATCAGAAATATTCTGCCTTATATATCCTCAAATAGTTGAGCACAATTCACTGCAAAATTACCGTGCACCCCGTGATTCTAATGTTCCTGGCTTCAAGTGATTCGAAGTCAGGCACATGCAAATCGTTACACGCCGCAAACCTTGGAAAAAAAACACTTATTCACCCCAGGTAACGCATGTACGACGAAACAAAAAAAAATGGTGAAATGAGTTTGTAATTCAAGAAAAAATAAATTCAATTTTCGCCTAATTCTGTGACAAGAACTTCATTCAGTATTGGACATATTATGTGAAGTTAGTCATGGTTAGGGTGATCGGCAGGAAAATTTGTGTTGTCATCATTTAGGTGAAGGTATTGAAGGAGTTTGTCAAATCTTCTTTGTGGCATTACATTTTGTATTCCTTCATTGGATAGAAGATTGTCATTTGACCAATAAAAACTAGTTAGGAGTTTTGTTTATCCCCATTAAGATCAACATGCCAAGAACGGCATACATTTCAGGCGCACTGGTCTCTGTCCAGTTAACATCAACAATTTCATGATGCACATTTTGTTCAGCTGCAAATTTATTTGTTTCACTGTCCAACTGAAAAATATAATTGAAAATAGTCTAGTTCAGGTGATATTTCCTGCAAATTATGTGATTGTCTTGACCGCAGAGTAAATAGACTTGTGTCAATATCTTCCATGTCTGCAAACCAAGTTGGCTGATCATCATCAGTGTCATTAGAGTCTGATGCAACGTTCCCTCTAGCTGCGTGAGCAGAACTGCTCAGGCATCCCCGCGCAGTTAAATCGTCAATTTTTCCTCATTCCAGCGTTAAATTTTGCTCGTCACCATAACGCTTGCGCAGTGCAGTGAGCACTTTACGCACATCTACCATTCCCTTAGAGGGAACGTTGGTCTGATGACATTTTATTGTCGATATCTGATGACAGAATTTCAGATACTTCGTCATTAAACGCATCATTGTTTAACAAATTTTGTATTTCGTCGGAACTGAATCCAGAAAATTTTTTTTCACTTCCAGACATATCACTGTAATCGACAGACGAGGACGACATTGCCATGATGAAATCAAAGAATTCCCTTCATAAATAAAAGCAATTAACTTCTGGTATCGTCTGTTATACGATTTGATTGAAACTTCGCATATTAAAATAAATGGAAGATATCAATAAAACAGACAGTCTTAATTGTGTTATTTTATTTTAAATTTCCGCTATTTCATCAGATTTCATATTTAAACATGTTAATGGTACTTTATACATTACAATGTATGGAAGAAGACTTGTCGTATTTGCCGCGCATTTTAAGAATTTGATTTTCTACATAAAAATCATGAAGACATACTGAATTTATACTACTAGTGTCAAATTCAGCATCATATTTCAAAATATTACGATTATGAGTAACTTACACATTTTGAAAAGGCCATAATATTTACATCGAATTTAGATAATACAATCGGCTAACGACTCCATTTTGGATGCGACCGTGGAAAACCCCACTGCATATAATTGGTCGGTTAAATTTAGATTTATAAGTTATAAAGCAACGAAATACATAATTAAAATCAAATGTTAGTAGAGATGAGTTTTGTTTACAAGCGTCGTTTGGTTACAGCGCGGCGAATCAACATTTAAATGGAAGATATATCATATGTATTGGTCGATATTGTGTAAGGCGTAGAATGCCTAGATGGGGGGCAAAGGTAAAGGCGTAGAAATGAGTAGACGGGGTACAAAGGTAAAGGCATGGAAAAGCGTAGATGGGGAGTAAAGGTAAATTACGGCCTGTCTAATGAACAAGCACTGACTAGATATCACACTAAAGCTTAAAAAACACAAAACAAACATTAGTTGATACAGTGTACTTAAAATCTCAATTACACAAGTTCAAATAAATTGAATGATGGAATTAAAAAGACAAATCTGACCACTAAACCTCAATATGGGCAATTCTACTTCACTTAAACCTGAGATATTTGAAAATTATAATCAGTGCACATACGGAAAGTTTTATCTGGTTTTGGAACAAGTATGCATAGTGAACTCCAATCACTTTTACTGGGCTCAATAAAATCATTCTCCAGCAAATATTGAATTTCTTTATTTAAGTATTCCTGTTTGAGTGGATTCATCCTGCATGGATGTTGTTTGACAGGTTTGGAATTTACAATTTCAACGTGATGAAAAATGTTGTTTGTCCTTGTAGGAACATCTGGAAATAAGTGCTCATATTCAAATAATAACTGTTTCAGTTCATTACTTTATTGCACTTGCAAATGTGAAAGTTTCTGGTCTAGATCTTTCATAATTTCTGAATTACAAAGATTCGTCATTTCAATATCAATATAATCTGATGATATTCCTTCACTGAGTGGGACACGTAAAACTAAATTAATTAAAGGTTTAACATGGCTATCTCTTTCAATATATTCATTTAGCATATTTATATGGCAGAGTTGTTTTTGTTTACGCCTCCCAGGAGTATTTATGATGTAATTTAAGTCATTAATTTTCCTGTCAACTGTGTAGGGACCATAATATTTGGCCTGAAGAGGATTTTGTGGCAATGGTAAGAGAGCCATGACTCTATCACCAGGCTGGAAACTTCTTTCCTTCGATTTTTTTATCATATCTTGATTTCATTTTAGATTGAGCAGAGTGCTCTTGCGACCTCACAAGCCTTTGACAACTTGTATCTAAAATCAAAAACATAATCAAGAAGATTCAACTTGTATCTAAAATCAGAAACATAATCAAGAAGATTGATCTCAGTATCTTCATTAGAGAGAAGTTTCTCATTCAATAACTTCAATGGTCCACGCACAGTGTGTCCAAAACCAGTTCAAAGGGACTGAAGCTTAAATATTCTTGAACTGATTCTCTAACAGCAAACAATAGTAAATGTATGCCTTCATCACAATCTTTATTCGTATCAAAACAGTATGATCGGATCATATATTTCAAAGTCTGATGGAATCTTTATAATGCCCCTTGGCTCTCAGGGTGATAGGCAGAAGATTTGAATTGCTGAATGCCCAATTCATACATAACTTGTTGGAAAATTTCAGACATTAAGTTTGAACCTTGATCAGACTGAACAGCCTGGGGAAGGCCATATTGAGTAAAAAACTTTATCAAAGCTTTTGCTATTGTTTTTGATTTTATATTCCTCAACGGAATTGCCTCTGGAAACCTTGTTGACGCACACATAATGGTCAACAGGTATTGGTTACCTGACTTGGTCAGGGGAAAGGGACCTACACAATCTACCATAATTCTACTAAATGGTTCATCAAAGGCAGAAATAGGTTGTAGATGAGCCTTAGGTATCTTCTGACTGGGTTTTCCTACCATTTGACAAGTATGACAAGATCTACAGTATTTGGCAACATCACTTTTGATTTTTGGCCAATAGAAGTGAGTCAAGATTTTGTGATAAGTTTTATTAATCCCTAAATGACCAGCCAAAGGAGTTTCATGGGCCAGATTAAGTATTTCCTGTCTGTAAGGTTTTGGAACTACTATTTGATAGTTCACCGTCCACTCATCACCGGCAGGTACCTCGGGAGGTCTCCATTTTCTCATACGAATTCCATTTTTAATGAAATAACACACAGGAACTTCAGTTTCTTCAGTCTCACTTATGGCCCTTTGAAACAAACAGGAGATCACAGGATCTTTTTCCTGTTCGACGACAAGTGACTGTCGTTTATCACCCTGATTAGAATAAAGAGAATGAGTTGTTAAAAGAGGATCACTATCATCAATACCTTCTGATTGATCCAAACAAGGAGTAAAAGTGACCTCATAAACATCATTCTCAAGAGCTTTCTTTGCCATAGCTCTGGTAACTGCACTAGCTTGAAATATATCAGAGAAATCTTTTTCAATTGGATCAACTTTCTGATCCAAATCAGGCTTGTCAGTTACAAGTGGATGTCTCCAGCTAAGTCGTTGCCTAGCAATAAATGAATGCCCTCAATAGGTAAAACCGAGACTGTTCCGACTGTCACAGGTCCTGACACTACGTCTGATGACAAAGTTACAAAATGGAGAGGAACATTAACAAAGCCGAACTCAACTCCCCGAATAAGAACACTTTCATCATCAGAAGACTTCTCAGAAAAAGGCATAGTATTTGACAATAAAAGACTCTGACCTTTACCTCTTAAAATTAAGAGTATTTGGAACAGGTCTGTATTGATTCTGATGCCTATTTTTCAATTTGTAGAAATCAGAAATAACGTGTCCTTTTTCTTGCAATAGACACATGTCGGAAGAGACAAGGATCTAGAATCAAGCTTCTCTGAAGTTTGATTTTTGAAAGTTGTGCTAGTTTGAGTTTTAAAAGGGCTGGTATTAGGCTGAAATACTTTTCTGCCAGAACACTGTTGAGGAGAAGTCTTGTTAGCAAAAGGAACTTTATGTGTCAAAGAATATTCGTCAGCAGCTCGAGCAGCATTCTCCAAGGGGTTTCAATCCTATGCTCATCAAGATAAGACTTAACGTCACTATGGAAGCAGCTTTTGAACTCTTCAATTAATATCATTTGCTTGAGATTTTGATAATCTTGTTCGACTTGGCTAAGCACCATCTATCAAACAACTGAATTTTTGCCGATAAGCTTCAGGGACTAACTCATAACTCCTTAGAATGCAATCTTTAACCACATCATAGTTACCACTTTAGGGAACAGACAGTGAAGTGTAAATCTCACTAGCCTTACCAGTGGGTACACATTCCAATACTCCCTTGGCCACTTTAAATTTTCTGCAACCTTTTCAAAACGAATGAAGTATTTGTCTACTTCTTTTCTGCTGAAAGTGGGCACTAATCTAATATTCCTTGCTAAATCAAAACGTAAATTTGGATTTGAAGTATGAAGGTCTTTTTCACTTGCGAGCTCTATTTCTTTCATTCTACATTGATATTCCCTTTCTTCGCTCTCTTTCTCATATTGTAATTGTCTTTCTTTCTCCCTTTCATGAAATTCCAGCTTCTTTAACTCTAATTCCATCTTGAATTTTAATTCTAATTTCTTCATCTTTATGACAGAGCCTGATGCAGACTTACTGACCGAAATCAAAGCACTTTTTTCCAAAACATTCTTTTCTACCAAATATTGGACCAAAATCTTTTTGATATCTTGTTTCATTAAAGAAGCCTTGACTTCAGAAAGATCATATTTTCTGGCAAGTTGAATCAACTCATCTTTTTTGAAAAGATCTAATTGCTCCTGAGTAGGATTAGAAATAAATATTTCTATTTTAGATGTCATTTTAATACAAGCCTGCCAATCTCACGAAAGATTTTTAAAAAAATTCAAAAACTAGGGGAATTCAAATTTAAAACAAAAGTTTTCTGAAACAATTTCTAGCCAAATTCCAATCGATCCCAATTTCGGATGAGCTTCCAAGTTCTATGTTACGTGCTTAGGCTCGAAAAAGCAGAAAGAGTGAAAATAACTAGCTTGTAAAAAACTTAATAAACAATTTATTAAGCACAAATATTTTCCATAAAAGAAAAATAAATTTACGGCTTTAAGAATTAATTCCAAAATTAATCCAAAAATAATACAAAATATTATCCACTAGAGAAAAAAAAATCCTGGTAATAAAATGTTCAGATAATTCCAAGTTCGAATCCCAGCGAAGTATCCAAGATGGAAGACGATGTCACTTGAAGAAGTCATTTCTTGGTAATAAAAATCTATGTGCACAATTCTTTTCCAGATAAATAACAAAATATTTCCTCTTGATCCAAACGAATTGAAATAACTTCCAATACAAGGTAATTTAAAATAACTCAAAAAGACACAACTTAATATTCTAAAAGCCCAATTTCTACTCTAATAGTTCACTCTTAAACATAATTTATATAACCTGTTTTTCACGTAAACAAGAAAGGGGTTACATGCTCTTCTAGAATCTTTTAGAACAAATTTACGTTAAAAAACTCAAGTACCCACCGTATGACCCAACTAAAATAGAGATATGTTTATACAAATCTCCATAATGTCCTTGGAACCAACCAATCATTTCAAAAGCTTGTTTACAGCTCTGAAGCCAGTTCAGAAATGAGGTCAATATCTGGTGTTTATTTTGTAAAGTACAGGTCACTCCCCCTCCCCATGAACTAATCTTAAACAAAGATGCCAAATTTGAATCTAACAAACAAACAATAAAAATAAATATAAATGAGTTATATCAAATATACGTAACAGTAGTTCTTGGTAGTAGTAAATTAATAATTTAAGTAGTTATTGGTAGTAGTACATTAATAATTAAAGTAGTTATTGGTAGACTTAAAATAGTGTATATTTATTCTATTTTTGTATTGCCTTAGAATGACAATACTTATTTAATATTAAATTTTACTAGAATGTGATTAAAGATCTCCTCACCTTGTTTTACTTTAATCAATTTCTGAATACTGAGAAGATCTGACATTGTGTACTTACTTGCAACATCTTAGTCTTGCACAGAAAAATTATAGTTATTACACAATATGCTTTTAATTAAATTTTGTAATCTATGAGACAAAAGGAAACAATGTTAAAATGTCATGATTTTGTTTGTATGACAATTGACAATTGACATCCAGTTGTCATGCTGATTGTAGCTGAACAGTACTGTGCTAGTTAACAGTTGGCTTTTGTCATGTTGATAATTATAAGTGGTAATAACAACCAGGGTGTTTTCTTGTTGTTTTGGGAGTTTAATGATATTTCTCAGTGCAGGATAGGCATATTATATGGTCATGATATAAACAAAGATGTATTATATCTTTCGTCCTTGATTTTGGTAGTTAATGTTTTATCCGATATGTAACTGTATATAGTATACAGCAGAATTTTAGGAATGCATGATAACCACTCAGTGACTCGTGTTTGTCTGGATGGATTTGAAAGCTGGCACATTATAAATTCATCTTCCGAATATAAGCCTGTTGTCCAATTATTGTATTATCATTATATTCAAAAAGAGTGATACACACTATGGAATCTTATGTATCATAGGGTATGATTGGGGAGGTATATTTTATTGCATACCATTCCACTAGCTTGTTTCTGTGTCCAGCACTTACAATATGCTTGCATACAGAATTTAATTGCATATTTGATGCTTGTAATCAGCAAGATATCTGAGTTGTACCTTCTTTGAAGCATGAAAGGGGTACTTTTATTTGTTGGTACTGACTGCTTTCAGCAGTGTATGAACATGACATACAACTATATTTAATCAGAGTCTGATACAAATATAGTACTCTGTAGCTCAGGTTCAAGAAATCCTATCGAGTTTGATGTGCATGCAAATGAGGTACTTTGGTTGTCACATTTATTTCCATAATTTAATTACATGATTTTTGGAGTTACACCATGCTTTGAGTCATTAAAGGAATACATTTGTTTTATTGGAACTGACATAATTTGTCTCACAATATATAAGGGCTTGCTGTGAAAGTTAGTATATTTTATGGTCATTCTCTGAATGTGCATATTTCAAGAAATCACTTTACTCCATTGATATATTTTGGTGTTAATGTTTGTTTCACCATGCTATATATACAAGTCTCATAGATTGAATGGTTTGCAAGGAAACTTGGAGATTGTCATATCGGATGTTGTGTTGGTATTATCGTTCGAGTCCAAGTTCTCTTACAATTGTTTTGTATAAAGGTATGAAGATGGGTATACTATCATCATTTGTACTAATCTCCATGATAGAATGTTTAGTGGAATGACAGAAAGATGGGTATATTTTATATGAACAGTTGCTTACCATATCAGTAGCTCTTTTTTATTTTCAGAAACGGCCGAGCATGTTTGGCAAGTTTGTACGTCGTATTCGCAGGGTTGTTTCTTCTGGTGGTAACAACCCTGATCCGAGAAAACCCCTCACATATGATGTACAGGATCAACAAGTAAGTTGATGGTTACTTTAATTTTGTATATTAGCCATATTCTGTGGATTGGCCTTGAGATGGTCCCTTTGTCCATACATAAGGAAGTGTCAGTACATGACATCATGTTCAATGTTCAATGCTATGTCTTGACTTTTGTACCCTGTGCTATGTTTAGCAAATGGTTTCTGACAGATTTTGAGGTGTGTTAATTGGTATTTTAATGACATTCATGTAGTTTAGTGCTGGACTATAAAGCTGAAAATTGAAAAGGAGATCTGTGTCATGTTAATACAGTGATACCCACTTATCTAAACCTTGGTTATCTTAAGAACCTGTATATGTAGAGTATTTTGATCTGGTAAAAATATCATTTATTATGGTATTTGGTCCCTGCTTATTTATATCCCAGTTAAGTCGATACCCTCAATACGCAGGCAAATATTTCAGTCTGATGTAAGAAGTAAACCCGATCAATGCCATGATGAGCATCTTTTCATGTTCATTTCTTGAAAAGTTTACAAGATATGACCAGCGTTTCCTGTACTACTGGTACCTTGTATCGGCAAGGATGGAAATAGTTGGTACAAGAACAAATTGAGTGTTCATGCTTAAAATTGTAAAGCAAATCTCTGCCATTTTAGTTATACTATTACATTATAAAAAGGGTAAACTTATGGAATACACAAAATACTGTTGACTTCCAGACTATGGTAACTGGTCTTGACTGATGTCATCAGCATGGTCACCTCTGCTCATATCAACATTGATTGCTTGATTATACAAGCAACGTGGCATGTATTGTATTTTCAACTTCACAGTGTAATATCGTTTCTTGCATCTACTAAAATTAGTTGAATAACCAAACTCTAATTTTGGGATCCTCAGTTTATTTTTGAAATAATTTAGCCATTCTCAACAATAACAGATGTAAATATGTAACTAAATAATATTGTTATAAATCTAAAATAGTGTTGGCTATCATCTCTTTTGATTATACTGGCACACTGTTTAAGATCACAGTAAAAGAAACAAAACAAACATTAGTTAAAATCAAATGTTAGTAGAGATGAGTTTTGTTTACCAGCGTCGTTTGGTTACCGCGCAGCGAATCAACATTTAAATGGAAGATATATCATATTTATTGGTCGATACTGTGTACGGTGTAAAAACGCATAGATGGGTGAGTAAAGTTAAAGGCGTAGAAATGCGTAGACGGGGTACAAAGGTGAAGGCGTAGAAAAGCGTAGATGGGGAGTAAAGGTAAATTACTGCCTGTCTAATGAACAAGCACTGACTAAATATCACAAGAAAAGAAACAAATCAAACATTAGTTGATACAGTGTACTTAAAATCTCAATATATTACACTAGCTCAAATAAATTGAATGATGGAATTAAAAAGACAAATCTGACCTCTAAACCTCTATATGGGCAATTCTACTTCACTTCAACCTGAGCTATTTGAAAATTATAAGCAGCATGTTGATAAATGTAAGGAAATCATTTATATGCAATGATTTTATATTTTAAATTACATAGAAAGTAATTTTAAAATGAGATTTATCTATATGTAAAACAAATGCTTCCTTTATTTGAAATTTGTTATGATTTTATTTACTAAAAGTTGAAACACTGATGAATTTTAATGCCATCTTTGCCTATTATGTCAAGCTTCTGGTTTCTATACTGTATAAAATCACATAAAGCGAATGGAGTTCTGTGGAGTTCGTACAGAATTCTGTTGAAAATCATTCAAGAAAATAACTATATTCCATGAAGAACTACTTTAATGTTTACTGTAACTTAACATATGTTCATGAAAAAATACCTGCCTCACGCAGAACACAATTTCAGAGTTGAGACATTAACAGAACAAAATTTTCTTAAAACGTCTAAAACATGGTTGCAGAAATTGAAACTACAGATGACCTGCAAGTGAATTATATTGATCCAGTCTGGTGGTCTAGTAGTTAGAGCGTCCTCTGCAGGAGCAGGATGTCATGGGTTCGATCACTGGCAGAGTCATACCAAAGACTTACAAATATGTTACTAACAGATGTCTTGCTTGGCGCTCTGCATTTGGAGGTCAGTGTTAGGACTGGTCGGCCTGGTGTCAGGATAATGTGAATGGGTGGGACATCATGTTACAAGTCTGAGGCATGATGACCCAGTGCTAGATATCACTATAAACTGCCTCAATGCAGAAATCATAATGATGTGACTTAAACATTGTTAAAGCCGCGTTAAAACTCCTAATCAAACAAAGAAAGAAAGAATTATATTGAAGTCACTGCAATGAAGTCAAACACTGGATAAGATGGAATAGTAACAGTAATGAATATAGTTGATGATCACTGGCTAAAAAGAATATAACATAGGAATCAATGTGCTAATTAGGAGACACACACAATATTTCTTTCTTTAAAAATATACTACTCCATCATAAATATAGTATTTCCAGGCTGAAACATTTTAACTAAAAGTATATAAGTTATCTGCCAACCAAGTAAGTTCTTTTTCGTTTACTTTCTGACAATGCCACCATGTTGATTTATCTCAATGACAAGGTTGACCCAAGCCTTGTTTGGGATTGTCTAAATTGCAGTCTTCATTGACAAACCCGCATTCTGGTTTGTCATATTCCTGGCTAATCAGGAAGCAAAATGGTCTATTTTGTCTGTAGAGTTTTTGGAATGTCAAACTCACCCAACTTTTGTATCACCAGTCACATAAAGTTCTTAGCCCAGTGGAGGAGGGAATCACTTTAACAAGATGGCCATCCACTTGAGAAGTGCACGAAAGCGGATGATATTCACACTGTTGTGCACATAAGAACAATTTGCACTACTGCAGGCTTCAATACCTCAAATGCTGCTAACTGCTGTATTATCATTGAGATAGGATAGTGTAAAAAATAGATCTGTCCAAAGACATCGGCTTAAAGCAAAATATATCATGATTTACTGTCAAGAGACTCGTTAGTTCACCTCTCAGATAAAGCCTGCATCCAAATAACATTAACTATAGCAGGCACAATCAGCGAAATACAAAAGATATATTGTTTAATTGAATTTCAGTCTGTTTAAGATTTGACTTGAAAAGGCCCTTTACTGTGAACACATGCAGTTCCAGAAATTGCTATGGCTGATGTGGTTGTCTATCTGCAGAATCTGTAATCAAGGATGTGTGTATACTGATATATGTTTGATCCATGAGCTCTCAGATATTTTAGGTTATTCAAATGTTATCTATCATGGTATTTGCATGTTTATTATAGGAACTCAATTAGTACAATGAATCATTCTGTTCCATTAGTAACTGGTTATCAAGGGGAAATCACTCCAAATGAATTCTTGCTTGGCATACCAGTTATAGCTTTTTATTCAAGGGAGCAGGGGCCAGATTTTGTGTACAAATGTAATACTGCAATCAATGACCTAGCATAAAACAAATCATATAAAATGAAATACACAAGAATGGTCAAAAAGGTCCAATTTTTAGATACCTGTATTAAAACAAAGTGTAAGAAGAGTATCCACAATATGAGAGAAGTCGATGGCAATTCATAGCAGAAGATGCTTTATCATGTATGAAGGTCATTTATGTCACCATGTGATGCTTACAGTGCAAACATAAGCCCTTTTGTTAGACGACAATTCTGCAAAACACTGTGTTTTAAACAGGCTGATGCTATTGAAAATATTTGTCAACCAAGCCTTTGTTTTAGATATTCTACTTGCTTTAAACCCATGTGTTTACTACTATGGGAGGCTAGCTCTTCTTCCTAGCCACCTATTGGTATTTCACTATGAACATACTGCAGAGTAACTATGTAAGATGTACATGCATGCTAACAATTTCCTTAAGAAATTTGCCAAGGGCCAATTTATGAAACTGTACCCTGCAACCTTAAAAATTCGCCTGAAAATTAAGTATGTCAAGTTTTATACATGTCACATATTTAGACATTAACTAATAAAATGGTATAATGGAAAATCTTTTGTGCAAAATGCTAAAAATGTTATTATGCTTTCAGAAAGTGTCTACTTTGCAGCAAAAAGCAATGCATTATTTACATTGAGTTGTGACTGCATTTTTTGAAAGATTTCAATCCTACAATCCTTTTTGAACTATATTTACCACCATAGAATCATGAATGTCAAGAAGAGGTTTGGAAGTTATACATTTTAGTAGGGAATGACAGAAATGCCATGTTAGTTGTCAGTGACAGTAGTAAAAAGTTTCTATAAACTCTTCTAGCAAAATTAAAAAAATCAAACATTAAGTCAATAATGTGCTTTATAAGTACTATTAGACTTATATAAAATAAGCAGTTCCTCAACTTTTCATTATCATTCTGTTGATGCTAATAGTAACTGTAATAGAGACCTAAATATAATAGAAACAATTGATATTGATGTACTTTTAACATTGAGTGAAAACAATAATTTCATATGCATGAAACTGCCACTTAATTTCAAACTTTTCCACCCTATTCAATTGAACTCAGAAATTTCAAGATATATGCATAACATTAAAACATTTCCTATTATCATCCAAATATGGGACAAGAATCTCGTATGTCAACTTCACAGTGACGTCATCAATGTAGAAACTATGTCAGTATGCTAAAACTTTCATTCTTATCAACATACTATATGCATCACTACGTCAAAGACCATTCCACTGGTATCATTCAACATTCACAACAGTATGTTTATATATGATTCTTCTAACGGCCATCTACTCCTGTCGAGTTATATTACTTTTAAGAATGCGTGTTGACATGCTATGCAATTGATTATGTGTATATATTGACATGTTGATAATATTCACTAAAATAGGGGTGCAAACCTTGACAGCTACAAAAAGAAGAAGACAATACATTATGGTGACCATTTTTTCTGATATTTAGTAAGTTAACCCCAAAATATGCTACTGTGTCATGATATAAACAGTTCTCACATTTCTCACATTGCGGTAAAAGGTACAGTTACCTCCCTCAGTAGCAGGGGGGGGGAGAACCCTACAAAAGGTTGTGCATGTCTTATTTTGTTAAATAACGGTTTCTAGAATTTTAGTGATACAGCTGTTAATTTGTCAAAATAACATTTATTCAGAAATGTGAAATGTCAAGGGGGTGAACCTTGTGTGCATGTTTTATTTTGTTAAAATAACGGTTTAACGATCCAGCTGCTATTTTGTCAATCCCCGAATTAATATTATACGTGTTAATATATGGCAAATATCGAAGAAGCGCAAATTAACCATATATGCGATCTAATCCTGTTGGATATCGTGTTACAGGGTCTGATAAATTTATCGTTATAAATCCATGAGGGGTTGCCTGAGCACCACTAAAGAAATTTGTAAATTTGTTATAGTCGTAATCCCCACAGCACCATGTTTGACAGATGTTTCGGAGTGTATGAGTGTTAACCCTGTTAAACACCGCTAATACGTTAAAGTTATCTCGGATCACTTTTGTAATTTGAATGTATCGTTGAGTGACATAGATCACGTTGGTGTTCTTATGTGTGCCGCGGGAAAATATCCTCGTGGGATTTGTTTGTTTGTCCAACAAGGTATCGTAGTACATAACAAAATTGTTAATGTCCTCAGAAATATCCTCCACGTAAGGTGCTTCGTCGATATCTGTGATAAACTTGACTTTTTCCGGTGATCTCCGAGGCTTTTTCGCTATAATCTTTTAACACCTAATAGCAAATGCTGAACATCAACGCTCGGTGCCACCAAATATAATTTATCCCGAGCCATCCATTTCATAATCACATTGAGTAATAGCTGTGTTTTACCGCTTCCTTATGGTCCGATAATTATCATTCTGACGGAGTTAGGTAGCATCGGATGATGTTTGCCTTGTTGTTTCTTTAGCGCGGAAAAATCTGTAATATCCATTAGATATAACTAACTAATATTATGAATTTAACTTGTGTGAAATGCAAGGATAACACTCCAACGATTAACCCAGTGCCTATCAAAACGAAAAGTAACAGAGCAGCAATCACCGGAGAATGTGAGCAGTGTCGTATAAAAAATTCAGATTTATTTTTAAAAAAGAGGCGGTGATATCACCTCCGGGTTAACAAAATTCCCAGGGATGCCATGGCAAAGTATCCAGGAGAAAAACACCTTCCCGAATATAATTATTGTGGACCCGCGAAACGATTAGATATCATATTGGATGATCGGGATAATCCTCGTCTGGGTGAATATCCGGTAAACGCCATCGATGAGGCCTGTCGTGTTCATGATATCGCGTATGGAAGTAAAGATCTCGAACGTCATCTCGCTAATGGAAAATTAATCCACGCGTTGAATTCTATTCTTGCCATGAATGATAGATTAGTTGTGGGTTTTAGGTATTTGATATGGAAGTGATTTATTATTCTCCGATTGGATACTATATGGGAAAATCCACCATTGATAACTTGCCATCGCTGCAAAAGTAAAACGTGAAACAGCAGCTGATTGACTAGTGAAACAAGCTGTATGGCAAATTTATCTACTGCGTCCAAAGAAAATTCAATACGCGTCATTCGATGTTAATATTACAAATGAGGTTCATCAGGCTGATATATTATTTCTGCCACATGATATCGTTAAAAAACATATTTACAAATACGCGTTAGTGGTCGTTGATGTCTCGAATTGATACAAAGAGGCCGAGCCGTTATCAACAAAGAATCTTCGGCATTTGTATCCGCGTTTAAAATGATTTTTCATCGAGGTCCTCTACGATGGCCAAATCTTCTTCAGCTTGATCCTGGTAAGGACTTTCAAGGTGAAGTATCGTCAACGATGAAACAACAACACATTAACATACGACGAAGACAAACCGCGATCCATCGTGATCAAGCAATTGTTGAGCGGTTTAACTGTGATACATAATTTCATTATCAGTAAACGATCTTGCGAATGGGTAAAACGATTATCGGAAGTAATCGCATTGATCAATAATGAAGTCACTAACACGTTAAATATGAAATCGGCTATCGCGAAAACAAAAAAAAATATATAAATGTATTCCCCAAAAAATCTACATCGCAAATCATGCCAAGCAATGTCATTGTGAAATATTTATACGAACCCTGTGAACTTGAAGGTGGTGCTACATGATCAACTGATCCGGTATGGAGTATCACGAAGCATACAATATTTTTCACGTAAACATCTATAAAAAAAACAATGCGTTAAAAACTAGGTCCAATCGCGCCACAACGGAATTTTAATCGTGAACAGTTACAAGTAATCCCGGATGACACTCAATTACCTCCGACTAATCTCCAATGATAGCAATTCTCCGAAGTTGATATATTCTTCGTACTCGTGACACCGTGAGGTATACCAGATTTGACCACTCGATGAGGTCATCAACGATCCACATAACTTTATCTTCGATGGTTAATCCTTGCGATGAATGAATCGTCATCGCGTATCCTAACACCCACGGAGATTTATTAGCGCGTAACGCGTCTTCAACTACGCTAATATTAACGTGTACAATATCATTTAATACGAGTTCTTGTTGTTGTGATTTTCCTGGAATATCAACCTCTATATTTTGTTGTCGAGTATCTTTAGACCGGTAACATAACGGAACCGGTTACATCGGAAATGTTTCTTTGTGAGTTTTAAATAATTCTACCTGAAGACGATCTCGTATTTTTTTCTTCTGCAGGTGACAACTATATATGCTGGTTTCCACGTGTCACAAAACTCGTCAATGGAGGTTTCAGGAATTATTTTACGCGTTATTTCACATTGTATATAATCCGGTTGTAGTCTTATCGCGAATTTCAACGATGTCAATTCATCACCACGTGAACGATGACCCGTGTTAATCTCTTTTACTAATAATCTACGTTACCTTTTAGCCATTCGTGAGGTTATTCTTTGAAAAATGGCGGTGGTTGACCATGATCTCCGCACATGAACAACCATGTTAAAAACGTGTTTAGCAATTGCGACGATACAGTATCAATTTCATCCCAAATAATTATCCGATGAATAAATTTCGTTCCCATGCGATCGGGAGTCCAATCAGTTCCGTTATATCTAAAGAAACTATGATATGTACACGCGTTAACTCCTCGGGATTTCATCTCGCAGGCAAGACGACGAGTTGGAGTCAACACGATCACATCCGAGTTCTTTCATAATAAATCGATTACCCTTGTTGATTTTACACATCCCCCTTGACCGTTCAGATAGACGGTTTTATGTCTGGTTATCGGATCGTAACCAGAAGTCGACGATGATATAGTATCATTGGTATCCTCGCGTTAATTATCTTAGATGGGATCATCAAGTTCTTTTTTGTAAATGTATCTTTGCTCGCACTTTATTCTCCAAGTACCCCAATGTTCCTCAGCGTTAGTGTACTCATCGACGCGTACATCGAAATAAAACGAGTCCGTGGTAACTCTAACCGCGATGTGAGAGACTGTATTTAAAATTGAAAACACTTTTATCAGATCATAACCGGGAATCGAAGATCACATAATGAGTAAACTGCGGTGATTCCCCTTCGTAATATTCGTCGATGATTCAGAATTTGTCCTTGTTCGATAAATAAGCTGTTGATCTCTATATAAACGTTCCCTTGGTTGTCGTATCTGCGATGATGAAATTTAATTCGGCGGCGTCAATTATAACCAGGAAGTTCTTCTTTTATAATCTTCTGATGCACCTTGGGTAAACTTACCGATTATTATCATTCCAAGATCTTTTGCTTGATCCTCTAAACATTTTTTTTATTCTCGGATCACAGTGTTCTTCGGGAGTCGGTAACCAAATATCTTTCTGTGCCCAGTATGAAATTATCGCCTTGGATATAGTCAACGACATTAATATCTTTTTATCTAATGAAAACCTTAATAATGGTATCGGGGCCTATTGTTTCACGTGAAGATGCCTCGCCGGGTAACATGATACAATAACCGCGAATATAATATTTAGTGACTTGTATTTTGTGTTGCATAATCCACCGTGTGAGGTCTATACGAAACTAGCTTTAACATCTCGAAAAGGTCAGCGCGGAGCGGTTTCCAAGAGTTTCTTTTCTTTCTGGCGAAATGAGCCGTGACGGCTGGTATCATAAAACAATTTTTAGTAATTTCATCTGGATTTCCATCTATGTATCTCAATGCGAGATTATTCATCTGTGTTTGAAGAGCTTCTGTTCGGTATAAATCCTCATCAGGTTTAACAAATTGATCATACATTCCCGTTTCATCCTTAAACAACCATATACCAACGGGATCGGTTTTATTCATTTCGTGGATAACGTAGAATATATCTCCGTGATAGTATTTTACCGTTCGTGACATAAAAAAATATAGTCACAGAAATGCTCAACGCGTGACCGTTATGATCGATGATTTCAATGGGAGCACTGTTATTTTTATATTTTTATATTTTGCTTCGTGTAAAACATCTCCGGTGCAATTTTTTCACGGTATTCGGAAATCATAAGACGCGCTCCAACGTGATAACATCGTTTACGGACGCACCCGCGGATTGAACTGATTCCGCCCGCGTTAATGTTAGTGTTTTATGATCCGTTCCGCAACGCAATAGAGTTTGAAAGTTTCATCGGAAAAAGTTTTTTTTTTCAAATCCGTAGCGTTTATCGTGTATAATCCGTAAACTAACGCCGTCAACAGATACGCAAGATTATAATATCTGTCAGCACGACCGGTTTTCCCATTGAGGTTGATATGTGATCACGATTCTTATACACCATCCAGGACTTTCCACCGGGATTTTTTATTGTAAATTTTACTATATTTAACTTGAATCCTATATTTTGTGTTTTAAAAATGTATTTCGTATATTATCTCTTTGGCACGAGAATCAGTCAACAAAAAAAGTTTATCATTGTAAAGCTCATTAGATAAATAATGCTACAGTTCAATTTTATTAAAGAGATTGGTTGTCCATTACTTTATTTAAATTGTCTTTACTTTTCTAGGATTATTGCCGTGAACGTGGGCAGAGATACCTAAAGGAAATCCGCTCTCACATAAGCGACAAACCTACTACAGTTCACTTGGTTGATGAGGACTTTGCCATTGACAACACAATTCTCGACAGCAAATTGGAGGAGTTGAAGAAGAAAATTGTAGAGGTGGCTTCACAGCAGTCATACTGGGGAGAGCAGATACCCACTCGGTGGTTTCTCCTGGAACAGCAACTGATGAGGCTCAGGGATGCTGGTGTGAAGGTATTCATTTAAATCATGATTAACATCAATATGTCCCATTTCTATAAAACCTTTGCATTACTCAGCCCTTCATATTTGAACTATTTTGATTTTGCATTATTGCTCATTACAAGTGAATTTTGATAAATTGTATCCCATGAATTTTATCTGGCAAGCTGCTTTAAAGGTTTAGCTCTCTGTCAATTTATTACATTTAATAAAAACAAAGTTTGAAAGTTGAAAAGTGAATTTTATTTGAGATAACGTGTGTAGCATCAACTTTACCAGAACTGTTCAACATTGTTGTAACCAACAAGAACAAAACAAATGGCAAGTTTCATTGGACCAGGGACAACAATACTTACCACTTCACATGAATGGAGAACTTTTTTGAAAAGTAAATGGCCACCCTTGCACACATATAAATTATAATGTCCAGCAATGGTTTTGGATGGACATTGTCAAGATGAAATCTGCAGTTGTTTTAAGATTTAAAGAATTAAAAGTATTTTCCAAGTACCTTTGCTAGAAATTACTTTTCATAGGTTTCTTAATACTAAGAGATCTTGAGATCACAGATCTCATTTATTAATGTTCCAATTCCATTAATCATTCATTTAATTGAAAGACATTGGGGCATATGTGGCTGTGTAGTCTAACATGTTCACCTTTACTGATCACTCTCATCTCAACTCTCTCCATATGGGTTTGAGTCTTGACCAGTGTTGGTACATGTATATGTGAAAAGTCTGCCAGAAGTTACCCATGGGTCAGTGGATCATACCGAATTTTCTTCCATTGTCTTCCATTGTCTTCCTCCACCAGTTATACTGGCCACCATGTATCCTTCACTGAGATATAGCATTAACCCATAACATCAACAAATGAAAGCTATGTATCTGGCATAATATCTTTAACTGTAGATCAGAGAGTACACACATTTCAAGTGTTTTGCAGTATATCAGTTGTCTTCCATTTCAGTCACTGTATTGAGATATGTGTGTTTGTGTGTGTGTGTGTGTGTTTGTGTGTGTGTGTGTGTGTGTGTGTGTGTGTGTGTGTGTGCATGTGATTCCTGCCATTGTTCAAATGCATAACTTGATAATATCACTTAGCATTCATTTTATGTTTCCATTTTAATTTCTTGGTTATTATAGATTATATCCTGTCGTCTAACATACAATTAAATTATTTCTACACATTGGAAATGTCCAGATGAACATGACCTTGTTCCAATGTCAGTATTAACATATCATTCCATCTCGTCTCTGTTTGCATGGGTTTTTGTCTCAGGGCCTCTGACTGCTTGATTTCGAGTCTCACGTTCAGCCAATGTGGGTGTGTGGGAAAGGTTGCCAGTACCTTTTCGTGGGTCGGAATTTCTTTCCATGGTTTTCCCGGGTTCTTCTTCCACCATTTATACTGCTATCATGTATAGCCTATCTTGTGCTGAAAAATTCCTTTAAATCCTAAAACAACAACATCATTGTCATCGATTATCTCCCTTAGCATAGTAAGATCAGGTATTGCACATGTTGTGTATGGGAGAAATTGGGTTGGGGATAAACATGTAACTTAATACATGTGCAAAAGATGTATTGTGGTACCCTGTTTGCATGTCATGTATTATAGTACCTGATTTGCATGTGAGTCTTCAGTCATGACATTGTCACTTTACTGTATTATTTCAGTGTCACATAATTTGTATACTGTCGTTCACGTGTCTCTTTCCTGTTTCTGTCATCAACCTGTGAGTTTTCTGTCTTGTGTCATTTACATTTAGAAAAATATCTCGTTAGTACGAGCATATACATAATAGTTTTGAGGCATCCTATAATTTGTAGCTGTTCATAAATAATAATTACTAGATGTGGACTGTCTTTAAGGTTATTTAGTCATAGCTCAAATGGCATCATTCGATCTTATACGGTCCTTTAATATTCAATTCACTTGTGCTTCTTATAATATAGACCAGTATATCATAATTTACGTTTTCATCAGTGTAGTCAATAGTGTGCAGAAGCAGTTATTCATGTATGCAGGCTGCAATTACATTGTAATGAGGTGATTGCATTGTAATGAGGTGATAAGCTCACATGCATATTAGTAATGTCGTCATTGTAACACTTAAACCCGCTTTTGTTGATGGATACCGGACTCTAGTACGTAGCATAAAAAATGATGTTTCTGACCTATGCCTGACAGTGTAGACGATAGAATACATGTGCTTTTTTGCGCCGGGCACTGGTATGCAAACGAACGTTGTCCATATGACTTTGTTTTCACCTTGGGAACAATGAATATACGATTATCAGAAGACGAGCGTAAGGATCTAGCTGGTGTATACACATGGGTGAGGCTGGATAGGTATGTTGGACTGGAGTCTGTCATTGAAATATAGCACAGAGAACAAATTTTGTGTTTGATTTTGTATCAAATTGATAGCCAGTGTAAGGTATAGAGCAGTGGTGAGGTGTGCTCTGATCGAGGTACTCTAAAGGTGATCCGTGCATCTGTGTTTTGAACTTTTTGAAGTTTCCGGAGTAAATATTGTGACGAACCAGACAGAATTGAGTTACAATAGTCCAGTCTTGAAAGTACTAATGAACACACAAGTGTTTTAGTGGCATCAACAGAAAGATATTTACGAATGGAACTGATGCGTCTCAATTCAATATATGCAGCCCTGCAGATGTTCATGACATGTTGGTGCAATGTGCGAGTACTGTCTAGAGTAACGCCTAGATTCTGTACTGACTGTGAGAATTTAATGTTGGTGTTGCTGATATTTATTGTCTGAGGTAAAGGATGTGGAAGAGAAAGTCTTTGTGTTGTGATCAGAATAGCCTCAGTTTTATCATCATTCGTCTGCAGCTTGTTACATGTTATCCACGATTTCACATTCGAAATGCACTTCTCTACTCCATGGATGGTAGCATCAACTTCAGTTGTGTGGCTAGACTTGTATATTTGGGTGTCATCAGCGTACAGTTGGTGCGACACTGGGTGATGATCTATGACACTTGAGAGCGGCTGAGTGTACAGAATGAACAGAACAGGTCCAAGAACAGATCCCTGTGGAACACCATAACATACGTCAACTGGGCTGGAGTGTATTCCATTTGCCAATATAATTGGTGTCCTGTTCACAAAGTAGGACTTGAACCACTGTAAGGCTATATTCTGAATGCCAAATACATGCTGGAGACGGTGAAGTATATATCATGGTCTATTGTGTCAAATGCTGAAGATAAATCCAGAAGAGTGAGGACTGTAATCTTTCCACTATCCAAAGCGTAAATAATGTCACTAAATACTTTCAGAAGAGTAGTTTCCGTACTGTGGCAAGGGCGATATGCAGACTGTACATTGCTAAAAACACTGTTTGAATTCAAATGAGATATAAGTTGAGTTAGAACAACCTTTTCTAAGATTTTTTATATGAAAGGGAGATTAGAAACTGGGCGGTAGTTCTTTAAATCGTTATGGTCCAGTGTTGGTTTCTTCAGCAGTGGATTTACAATGGCAGTTTTGAAAAATGATGGGAATTCCCCTGATGAGAGAGAGATATTAATAGCATCAGTTAGTGAAGGCAATATTGGTTCTAAGCACTCAAGCAGCAGTGATGTCGGAACTGGATCAAGTTCACAAGACTTTGGTGCACTTTTCATCACGATTGTCCGTACTAAATCTATAGAAACAGGTTCAAATGCTCCTTACGGTTGTCGCTGAAATTCTGCATCATACCTGTATGATGACGAATCAGTTTAAATTGTGCTGTCAAGCGAATCTCTAATGGTTTGAACTTTGTCATTGAAGAAATTAGCAAATTGGTCTGCTAGGTCTAGTTAAGAGAAGGTCGTTGGAAGTGGTCTACATTTGTTCCTTGACATTAGTTTGTTAGTATACACATGCTGTTTCTGATCTATGCCTGACAATGTAGACTATGACTAAGGTGATCTAGACAAGCCAGGAAAATTAGTATAAATTACGTCATATTTATGCAAATGTTAATGAATGCAGGATTTATGACACATGACTGAAGTGACCAAACCAAGCCATAAGGTAACTTTAATATTGGCAAGGTCAAATTAAGGTATTTATATCTTCTTGAATGATTTTTTTGTCAAATTAAAATATCTATATCTATATATATTAAAATATCCTACTTAAAAATATTGACTGCTCTGGTGGCTTAGTGGTTAGAATGTCCACCCCAGATGAAGGGTTTTGCGGGTTGATACCCTGAGTTATACGGTCTCATACCAAAGACCTTTTTTTAAAAAAACTGTGCTAACAGCTGCCTCACTTTGCACTCAGCATTAAGAAATTAGTGTTATTAATTCTTTAGATATCGACTGCTCTTGTGCCTTAGTGGTTAGTGTCCACCCCAAATGTAGGAGTTGTGGGTTCAAAGACTGGCTGAGTCATACCAAGGACTTGCAAACAAACCTGTACTTACAGCTGCCTCACTTTGCACACATCATTAAGATATTGGTGTTATTACTGGTCGGTCTGGTGTCAAGATAATTTGAAAGGGTGAGACATCATGCTACTTGTCTGCTGCATGATGTCCAGTGCTAGACATTACTTTACACTGCAGACATTATATCAATATGATTGGAAAATTGTTAAAGCAATTTTACAAATCTAGATAACACACACTTAAATATTATCCATGCGAAATTTGAACACATATCTCTTGGTTTATGGTGATTATAAAATGACAGTTTAAAACATATTTTATTTATAAAGTAATGAGATTAATGTCTTTGTTAACTTGTAATTGCAGGTGGTTTCCTACTCTACAGTGGAAATGTTAAACAAGGAAGGAGCTGTTCGAATAGAAGAAAGTGAAGAACTTGATCTGTTTCTTAGATATCTTCATGATACCGGAACAGTCATATACTTCAGGTAATACTATAGGGCAGGTGTAAGTGTATTGTGTGCTATTATCAACTTCTTGTGAGACTGTAAGGCTGATCTGCAGTAGTACTTGGTGGACTTTAGTATCTAGACGTTATTAGTTGAAAATGAATCATAATTTTATAAAAGTACATGAAGATTTTCTTTTTTCTGATTTGTTTATCAAATGGAACATTTTCTTTGCACAGATTCATTGAATTGCTCAATAATTAAAAATAAAACGGTTGGCAGTAATGATGGTTCTTATCAAATATATATATATATATATATATATATATATATATATATATATATATATATATATATATATATATAAACTGTGTGTGCGTCTTTAAGTTTTACTTATTGTTTAATTTCTTAAGAACATGAAACAGAAACTAAATTGTAAATAAAATTAGCTATATTGACTTTGCCTCGACTTAAACCAAGAATCATAATTTACATAAAACAGAAGTCATTATTTACATTCACGGCTTTTTGAAATATTGTTTTTTTTCAGCATTGAATTATTGAGAGATAATATTCTGTTAGACCCAAAGTGGATGATTGATGCCTTGAAGCTCCTCATAAATGCTCAGCCTAATCTACCCAATAACTCAGCTGACACTAACATTGAATCAAATAGCCCAGCTGCCAGTGCTGCTCACAGTGATATCCCACAGAAATGGTCTGACTTCAAGGAGAAAGGAATCCTTACTGTAGAACTTGTTGGTCTGTACATTTTGTTTCTGTTACCATTTCATAAAATATATATTATTGTAAAGTAATTGAGAGATACTTTAAGCATTTTGCAAGATTGTTAATTGTTTTCATTATTTTCTTTATTGCACCCTGAATATCTCAGACATACACTTAGGAAAATTGGAAACATCTTAACAAAAGTAACTGAACCATATTTAAATGAGAGTATTGTTACCTACTTCACATTCATGAGTGACATGTATTATATGATATATTGAACCATATTTCACAAACGCAATGCAGATAGATGTCAACAACATGACAAAAGTGACTAATGTATTTGCTTTTGTTTTCCATGCCTAATTGTATTGAACCCCTCTTCACCCACATTAAAACTATTTGATATGTGGATACATCTCCCTGGCAAGCTATATATCAGCACAGGTTAATGCATAATAACGGACTATACCCAATATCCGAATATGCAATAAGTTAGGTAATAACACTGTTTTTCTTGACAATGTAGTCATAACATAAAGGAGGAGTAAGACATAAAAGTATCATAGCTGGAATGTATGTTATATGGGGTAAAGAAACGGAAAGGAAAATGGAAACGTTTTCTCTTGTATCAGTGAAATGAAGTTGACCTGCTTATATGTATGCCTGAAATGTGACTAGTAATATAAAATTATATACTGCTGAAAGCCAGAATATGGCATAAGCATTACATTATAGTTTTATTTTGAGAGGTACGTTCACTGCTGGAACAGTAGAGAGGTGTTTTATGACAATAGTGTGCAATGATTTTGTGATAAATGGTATCATTTATTCCTACTGCTAAAACTGCTTTATTTTTGATTCATTGACCAGTTACAAGCCCAAGAACTACTCGTGTTCCAGTTGGTGCAGAACCAGTTGTTCTCCTGATGAGAATCTGCAGACAAATATGTATATACACATGTCAATTGAGGCAATGAATTGTGAAAAACTTGCTTTTAAACATTGACAAAATTCAGCAATCATTTACACTTCAAAAGGCAGAGATAATTATGTAGAGGAATAGTTTAACATCCAATAATTACAACTGTTGATCACCTTTTTTGACCTGCAAATAATGCCTACCTCTTCTTTAGCAATGCCAATATAACTGTACAAATTAAATGCATGGGCAAATGATTAGATTCCCATGCTAATAAAATTAAACTGAAAAAAATATTGGATCTAACATTTATTTTTGCAGCGGATTTGATAGACAAGATTCTGCTAAAATTATTATGAAGTGTTAAGTTCTGTTATATATCTTCATTTGGGCTTTTTACATTTTGTATTAAGTCAACTACTTAGCTAAAAGTTTTTTTTATCTTTTTCTAGTGATTTTCAAAACTCTGCTTTAAAGCCTCTGACTGCCACCTTTCTCAAAAGGAAGTGTTGTTGGCCTTTCTGTGACAAATATGGCATTACATCCAATTTCTGGATATTGATAAGAGAATCGTTCTTGTACATTATATTGTTATGCTCGTTAGCTAGCTAGGATAGTGAAACAATCTGATTACAAGCTTGAATTAAAAAGGTTTTGCTATCCAATGGCAGTTTGTTCTTCGCTAGGTATTCTGTGCAAAAGAAATGGATGATAATTGCTACAATGTTATTGACTCCTTTTTTTCCATGCTTCATGAGCTGTCAGATACTCCCTCACTATATGGGATACAGCGTTTCTTTCTACTTCAAATGTCATTACTTTTGCGATTCCAATGAATTAAATAGTGTTTACACGCACTATTAGTACAGGACATATTTCATTCTTCTGTTATTGAAACATATATTGTCACTATATGCAATGTGGTCCAAGATTTACAGCAATAATTTTGTATTTCTATTTCTACAATAACCGCTTTGAATGTCTTTCTAGCATGGATGAATAGGATTGTCATGTAGTAGACATTTTCCTATATTGCTTTATGATTATGCAAATATTACCAAAGAAACATTTTATGTCATATTTTCATTTATATTAGTTACGGATGTAATCAATTTTAAAATTCTAAAAATGGTGGGTTTTTGTCAGCTGAATGGATTGGTAATTACTCTGGACTCAAAACAATATTCCTGAATTTTGCTACGGTCATACTAGAGCAACATGTGCAGCATACACATCATCATAATAGGTATAACTTGTGACATGTTTATATATACAAATCTATTGGACAGGCATAAAATTTAATCTCAATAATGAATATACCAAAATCACCCGTCTTTTTTATCAAGACACTATCACTTACTGAATGCAGGTAAACATCTTTAGTGAAATTGATATTAATTACATCATTGATGGTCGATAAAATTTTATATCCATAACCTGTCATCAGCAGCAGCTAACGAAAATGAAAATGCAATCATAACCTACTTCCAGAAGTCAAATTGGAAATGAAGCTTATTTGGGGAGTTTCATCTGCTAAAGTCTTGTTATCTGATTTTGTTTGCAGATATTAATGCAATGATTATATTTCACACACACACACACAGACGCACACAATTATAATTGTATGTTATACATTGATGATTTTTTAAATGGTTTGATTTATTATATATATATATATATATATATATATATATATATATATATATATATATATATATATATATATATATATATATATATATATGTATATTGTCAATGAAATTAAATATTTAGACATAACATTTACACTTCCAAACCTATGGGAATAACTCTGGCTCTGATGTTTTGATGTAAATATTTTAAAAAGTATTACATTATTAAAAATTTGCCATTGAATCTAAAATCTGTTTGTTTATATTTACAGATGCTATCTGGACAAAGGAGAAATATCCAGAACTACATGAACACAAAGAACACATATTGAGGATAATGGAACAGTTAAACATTCTTGCCAAAGCGCGATCATTTAATGAGATGGGAGAGAAGGTCAGTTAATATGAAGGTTCCATGTTTATTCTCCTTTCGCATGAGTTGCAAATTTCAGATTTTATCTTTACCTTGTACTACTACATTTACTTTTCTTTAATCTCACATCAGCAAAATAACACACTACATAATGCCATTGAAAAGATAATGTCTTCAACTGCAATTTCGATTATTTCTCAGAAGTTAAAGAACCTGTGCAAATAATACTAAATATTTATTTTTATAATACTAAAATATATTTACTTTTATGTATAATGTACTGTGGATTTTGCTGATGTGATATTCAACCCAGTCATATATAGATACATACATGCATACATACATACATACATACATACATACATACATACATACATACATACATACATACATACATACATACATACATACATACATACATACATACATACATACATACATACATACATACATACATACATAAGAAAGCTTGCCAGTAGCTTCTTGTGAGTCGGTATTGGAAAATTAACTACAGTAAAACCTGTCTTGAAAGAGCACTGCTTTGAGAGACCACTTTTTCAGTGTACAAATGTATACATTATATAGTAGTATAGTAGTGTGACTTGTTTTGAGAGACCACCTGCGTTGATAGACCATACATTTTTGGCAAAAGAGGTGGTTTTTCAAAACGAGTTCTGCTATAGTACTAATTCAAAACATGCTACTTTGATGTCTTCCTGTATTTTATTGATTGTTGTATTATTTAGGATGTATGGATTTCATGCTTCATAGCCTTTTATATCGCCTCTACTGCCTGCTACAAGGATATATTTATATTCCTAACACTTTTTGATGGTAATCACTTCTGGTATTTTGCACCCTGAAAGGACAGGAAAGATAAATAAAGGGACATAACTCATATTTCGATCAGAGTAGTAAGTATTTGGAGTGCCTTCATGGTTTTATTTTGTTGTTGTATTCAGGTTTATATGTGTCACTTCACTATATATAGAATCAATTAAAATGAAAATGCTGATCAAATGTTTTTTTCCTTACTAACATGAAGTATTATCTTTATGAATAAAGGAACCAGATTATAACCATTTCAATCTTTATTTTCTTTTTTTTGATCCAGTATATAGCGGATATTTTATTTTCCGAGGTTAATGCCGGATATATTTAATATTTTATGAGTGGCAATGTAACAAGTGAAAAGAGTAATATTTTTGGTACAAAATTTTCTCCAGAATTGAAGTTTAGAAAAAGTAAACCCACTCTTAGGGACATGACATTAACCACCACCTTCTTAATGTACATTTGTCTCAATTTCACAGCCTACTCTTCAAATATACATGAGTTAAGAAATTGGTAGATTAGATCGACGTCAACCAACAATCAAAGGTTAATTTCTATGTCTGAATTTTAGGGCAGTTTCTATTCATTTGTTCCAGCTCATAAAGTACTCCTATTGTTGTTGCAGGTACAACTTTTATAGGCACATATAAGCTATCATTGCATGACCTGACGGGAAATCATATATTTGAACATGTGAATATATCAAGACCTGTTAGTAGAAACACCGAAATACACTGCAAAAAAACCCCCACCAAATTCAAACCAAAAAACACGTTTGTACATGTTCTCTCTGAATATATCGGTTTCCACTTACACATTATTTTTTTTATTATTTCAATACTAATATAAAGCAAAAAATGAAATGATTTATTATATTTTTATACGAATTATTTACTTTTTTCCTATTTATATCATAATTCATGTAATGCTGTCATTTGGTCGTACTTGATTCGACAGACCTAAAACAAGGTGAAATTGTTGATATTTGGCGCACGCACACACACACACACACACACACACACACACACACACACACACACATATTGGGTATGATGATATGACAGTTGATTGTAAGGACGTTTAGAAAGTATATTTTTGGAAACATGTTCCGAATTAATCGACTTACCAAAATAAAGATTGTTTCTTAACTTGAATACGAAATGACATCAAAAGGAGAACAATAAATGTATATGCAGTGCAGTCAATCAGAACAAAATGAATTAAGCCTGCTTACACCGTCCGTTCCGGAGATTACATTCGTACTGGAACGATCAGTCATCAAGCTAACAACCTCCGGAATGATCAACCTATCCAATAAAGTATGACCAATTGACGCGTGCATAACTAGGAAAAAATAAATAATTTGTGTCAAAATATAATAAATCATATTTTATTTTGCTTTATATTATTATGCAAATTAAAACAAAAATAATGTCTGAGCGAAAACCGATATATAAAGAGAGAACATGTAAATGCATGTGTATTTCTGTGTGTTTCGTTTTTTTCCAGTGTATTTCGGTGTTTCTAATAACCCTGTCAGGATATAGTTTTCACGTGTAAAAATATAGGAATGAAAAAATACACACATTATTCTTCCAATAAGTATATATACTAAAGCCATAAAGCCCTAAACACTAAGTAACTTTGGACTTGTAAAGCAAAATGATTTGTGCACTTTGAAAGAACATAACTTTGCCAATTTTAAAGATATATGGCTGTATTTTGTATCAAAATAAAGGTGAGAAGTCAACTTCTATTCAACAAAATGTGCATATATATTATAACTTTTAAAATTCAGATGCAAACAGGTAGCACAAGAGGTAAAATGCACAAGCAATTATTTAATAACCAGATTACATGAATGTTAATTTCGAACATTCGTCTAAATCAACGATTCCAAAGTATTCCAAAGCTTTTATGGAGCCATCTAACACTTCAGTGAGTCCAACTGTCTCAGAAAACTGAGGAAAAAAAATCACTTTGGTTCGTCGAGAACAAAAACACGTGGAGTTCACACTTCGTCTGATTCAAAACCTTTAAAGTCCTCTTCATCGTCATCAATGTCGCCAAAAATAACATTTAAATGCATCTCCAGATCTTTTCTCTCATTTTCAGTCAACTGCGTTAGGTCATAACAGATTAATATCTTGACAATTCATAATCTGACACTTCATTCTCATCTTGCTTCGAACACTGCCATTTTGAATAGACATTTACTATTTGAAAAACACGCTTAGAATGTGCCTGCTTGCCTCGAGATTTCTAGTTGAATTCAAGCTTAACATTCGAGAAAATCCAAGTGCAACATCTACATTACAATAAGAAACTTCTTAGAGATATCCCGAAATGTATGTAGTCTGGTAGTATGACTTTAAAAAAGCACACTGCCCCAGATCGGTATACCGGTCCATAAGGTGTACAGAGTTACTTCTGCTAGAACGGAAAACTGGTCTGCATTGATGAAAGGTTTAAGTATGTATTACAATATAGAGCATTATTTCTAGACAATCTCTGTATTCAATAATTTGATTCTATATTACATAGCATTACCTGAACCCTCTTGATAATATGTGCACTCAATATTTTCATTCTGAATATACAGTATTACATGAAACCTAGACATTCTGTGTACTGAGTAATTCATTTTGTATAATATAGCATTACATGAAGCATCTAGACAAATGTGTGTACTGAATAATTTGTTCTGTTTAATATAGCATTACACGAAACCTGTATAAAAGTTTGTACTGAATAATTTGTTCTGTATAATATAGCAATACATGAAACATCTAGACAAATGTGTACTCAGTAATTTGATATTATATATACAACTTTACCTGAACTCTCTATACAGTCTGTGTGTACTACTCACTAATTTGATTTGTTAAAGTAATTAAGTTCGTCAAGACTTTCATTACCTGAACCCTCTTGATTCTATGTGCATTCAATATGATCATTCTGAATATACAGTATTACATGAAACCTAGACATTCTGTGTAATGAGTAATTAACTTTGTATAATATAGCATTACAAGAAACATCTAGACAATCTGTATTCTCAATAATTTGTTCTGTATAATATAGCATTACATACAACCTGTACTGAATCATTTGTTCTGTTTAATATAGCATTACATCAAACCTCTATAAATTTTTGTGCAGAATAATTTGTTCTGTATAACATAGACAACTGTGTACTCAATAATTTGATATTATATATATATATATATATATATATATATATATATATATATATATATATATATTTATATATTTATATATAGCTTTGCCTGAACTCTCTATGCAGTCTGTGTGTGCTACTCAGTAATTTTATTTGTTAAAGTAATTAAGCTCAGCAAGAATTTCATTCATAATGTGAAATGCATATTCATGGATTTATTTAATTATCATGTTCACATATTTTAATAAATAAATGAATACATCAAAATGACTTAAATCAGTAATGGTATCAGAAAAGTACTAAAGTAAATGACAGACAGTAACACTTTCATTGAAGTACCAAAATATCCAAGAAATCCGGTGTGTAGAAACTTCTTTCCAGGCACCAAATTTAACACAAATCCATCTGTCATGCAATGTTTTCGAATTAAAAAATATGCTGATATGTTGTAAAATGTGGTATTAGTTACAATATGTTTTGTTTTTTAAAAGACGTCATAACAAAAACTAATTAAACCTAATTACTTAATCAGTGTTTTGGTATTATGAGCTTCAAATTTTGTAGCAATGATGCCAATCCGTCATTAATTTCATTACAATACAGAAGAACTATTTTCAACAACGATATAAATATTTGACCCGAACGTATCAGACGGAAAGATCTTTCAAATTTGTGCTATCGATGCATACTAACAATTTAATATGGCTGTCTTGACTTTTATAAAACATGATAGAATTTTAGCAGAAAGAACATGGCTTAAAATACTTTCATGTATGTACAGAAAGAAGCAATTCAGATGTCACATATAGTTGCCATTCTTAAAAATGTCAACAGCTTTATACAGCATCAGGTCCACAGACTTTACTAAATTTGATAAACTGTTCCAAATTTGTCATGTACAATGATTACAATTTCTAATTAGAGTAAAATTCTTCTGGTAACCTCTTCTCAGACTTTCTTAAAAGATGCCAATCTGCTTTCAAGTTCTGTCTTTTGATGTCATGGAAAGAAACAAACTCTGTTTCTAAAAGTAAACGAACTTGAACAGCATATTCTAAATCATTACTGAATAGAAATTATTCAAATTTAACAAAATATGGCATAATGATAATTCTCATTTTACAAATGATGCCAAACCGATCATGGCACGATGATAATTGAGGTTTTACAAATGACGCCAAACTCATCATGGCATGATGATAATTCAGATATTAAAAATGATGCCAAACTAATCATGGCACGATAGTAATTCAGATTTTACAAATGATGCCAAACTGTTCCTGGCATAACGATATTTCAGCTTTTACAAATGATGCCAAACTGACATCAGTTATGGCCCCTTTTGCTAAATATATACAAATCTGTCAATTTTTTTATTAACAAACATGAGTCGACAGCACTTGATTACATTGGAAAAGTAAGAAGGACTTTAAAAATAACAAATTGTCTGGACTAAATGTTGAACAGATATATTGATTGCTAGTGGATGTAAAGTATTGATTGGGGCATCAGTTAAAATTCTTTATATTTCTGACTAATGTTGCTACTAGAGAGAACTTTATGGAATCCATTGATTTATATTGTCTCATATTGGTATAACTTATGTTGTGGTCAGATTGGTTAAAATGGTATGTTTGGACCTCCTTATTTTGGATTATCTCTGAGTTGTTTTATATTCTCCCTTGGAATTCTGCTTTAGTCTTACATAAATTGTTTACTGTATGCTTTGCAGGTGATTAGGTAAATAACATTTTGTTAAGTAGTAAGATTTGTTTACTTGGAAGAATATTTGAAGATTGTCAATGTGCTTCCAAGTATTTTATTTTTATCCATTATCTTCCAATAGGTGCATTTAACAGTCTTATGATCTAATACTTTGTTTCCAAGTTATTTAACTGCAAAATCTGGCTGTTTTCTGGAATCAGACACTCTGTTAAACCATTGCTTTATTTAAAAACATATCTGACAGTCAGATTGACAAACATCTTTAAAGATCGGATTGCACATCAGAAAAAAAAAATTATTGTGTCATATGAAAAGAAATGGATTTTAAGTCTGAACAGATATACAACTGAAGCTCATCCACCGTTACATTTGATTTTCATGAACAAAAATAGAAAAAATATATAGGATTTATCCAAGGATTCATTGGCTGAATGTAGTTGACCAAACTTTGTACAAATCATCCTGTAACTAATGGTCTTTCTCAATATGTATGTATTTTTTTATATTTTCAGGTGGAGGACTACTTCCTTGCACCTTGCATGCTGCGTCAAGGATCTCCAAAAGCAGTTATCTCCCCTGAAAAAGATCCCCGCATGGTGAGAACACCAGACATGCGCTGTAAATTTACAGGGAAGTATTTGCCAACTCCCATCTTTCACAGGCTTCTTGCTGCCTGTGTAGCTCGCTGGCCAGTTGCCAAAAAGAAGGAGACGTCAGAAAATCTAATTTTTTGTGGATGCGGTGTCTTTGACTTGGACCTTTTCCACAGATTAACAGTCTACATTAAAAACCATGCTGTATTTGCAAGAATAACAAGGATTGTGATTGATGAAGTCAAGACCCCCGATACAAAGGTGTGCAGCAGAGTTAGAAGGTTTATTACACTGAATCTCTCCAAGATTACCTCCTACTTGGACCAGAACTTGCAGTATGAGTTGCATGCAGCATATCATTCATGGCTTGCAGATGAAGTGAGTTGCTTATGGAGGGGAAAATAATTTATTTTTCCTTCTCCATGGATATTGTTCTTCGTAACATTGTCTAGTTTGGTATATAAGATACTTGATCAGGAGATAAGGTCCCTATATCCCATCAGATAACATTGTAGAAGAATGATTTCGAAGTGAAATGGCAAAACTATATATATATATATATATATATATATATATATATATATATATATATATATATATATATATATATATATATATATATATATATATATATATATATATATATATATATATATATATATATTAGATCATATAATGTAATGTGACAATTGTGCTGTGTGCACATAGTACTAGCATACGTACCAGAGTATACGGGGAATGTGTAGTGTCTAAAATATATTCCTGTAGTTATTCAGTTTGAATCTGATGATGTATCATGCTACATCCTAAATGATTTTTTAATTACCGTGCTTTGACGATCTAAACACGCCTAAGCAGTTATTAGGTTGGAAAATTGTAAAATGTTTATTTGTGCTTTACTACCATTACTATGAATAATCTGAGAGTATTTAAACCTATTGCTTATATTTTATAGGAGCGAAGGAAACAGAGAATAGTTTTTTTTTTTTTACAAATTTAGATGGAAGGAAGGAATACACACACAATATAAAATGACTGTCTATATTATGACTTTCAACATGGCTTGGGGAATGTCATAAAATAATAAGCTGGACAATCAGGTCAATTTGAAAAGATTTTACCATCAATGTCCTTAAATTATATCAAATAAATTCAATGCAAATTTGCTTTAGAAAAATACATACTCATTTAAGCGTTAATGCCGCACTATCACAATTAACAAATGGCATTTGCCTATGCTTCATTTGTCAAATTTGGAGTACATGCTAGTACAGTTGATAATTAGAATTGCCAGAAAGGTGACAAATTTAGACCTATAGCAAGCGAAACAAACTATACGATATCACCTAACTGGATTTTTAATCTGGAGAATTTTTCTTCAAACTTGTCATTCATTATTGCTATCTGCACAAATATTGTGATCATTCTATCAACATCTTCATCAGTTCTTTGTAAGGCGTTATCATTGGCCGGAGCTTAAGGAATTTGTGATATACAATCACTGCGAATGGAGTTGAAACGCTGGGATGATCTTGTTTCACAATTATGTTGCAATGCCCATTTAGATATTTATGCTTTCATGTTACTGTAATCATTTTCTCCTTCAATGAAATGGAATATAACATAAATATCTTCCGATCACTTATCATCCACAGGAGCACTATTTGTTCGAGGTAAAAGTTTTACTAATTGACCGTCAGGACAATCATATCTCTTCCTTTAAGCTAGATAAAAGAGAGCTTGCCTAGAATCCCTGAGACCTTTGACATCAAGTGTTGATTTCAATCGATTTTTGAAGGCACTTCTATTACGAGTTCCAAATTTGGTTTCGATTTGCATGTATATGCGTTCATTAATTTCGTCTACATCTGAATCATGTTTTGCTTGCGATGCTTGTGAAACAAATAGAGCATCATCATTGGTATCATCTTGTGTATCAGCATCAATGACACTTTCAATGTTTCTCACATTTCCCTTTGGTATCCCCATATCATCCATCTCTGATAAGTTTAATTCCGGCCTTGAATTGGTGTCGTCCTCATTTTCATTACCTAACATGTCTTGAGCAACATCAAAACTATTTTGAGAATTTCTCTCAATGTCCACATTACCATTAATATCCTGCTGAGAGAACATTTTTGTTCTTTTCTAATGAAAATCTCTTAAAACTTTAAAGTATTTATAAATATATTTAGTTTGTTTTTATTTATTGTAGATAGTATATTTTCATTTCAGCCATATTGTCAATGTTTATTTTGCTTTCTCGTGTAATATAGATTCTTAAGGAGCTCACACTCTTTAGATGAACATGAGCTAGCAGTTATCAAGAGAGCCTATACCAAGTTATGTGCTTAGACCAGATTAGGTCTGACTTGCACTCACTAAACCCATTGCGCATTGAGGCTTAAACAAACCAAACAAAATATGGAACTGACCAATAAGTGAGCAATAATTGAGTTATAAGTGTCCGTACTCCTGGTACAAAATGGGTAAATGAATATACGACTAAGAAATAATTAAAAACACAAAATTAATACTTGAAAGAAAACTTGCAAAATAGTAATTACACCACACCACAACTGATCACTTCATGAATATATCCACAACATGTATCAATGAATACAATCACATTTTACCATCCAATTTGATGAAAAACTGGGAGCTCCAAAAACACATGACCGACCCTACCTTCGCCATGCCTATGCTTAATTTGTCGAATCTAGAGTAAATGCTAGTACAGTTGATAATTAGAATTGCCAGAAATGTGTCAAATTTAGACCTATAGCAAGTGAAACAAACTATATATATATATATATATATATATATATATATATATATATATATATATATATATATATATATATATATATATATATATATATATATATATATACAGAGAGAGAGAGAGAGAGAGAGAGAGAGAGAGAGAGTGAGAGAGAGAGAGAGATTCCACGAAATATTGTAGTTGCGTGAATTCTGTTTCCGTCATAATAGAGATAAACACATTTTATTTAAAAAGGCGAAGTTGTACCACATAATAAGGAGCATTAGCTATAAACAATCACATAACACAAATGTGCAAACATTAAATGGAATGTTTCATTTAATACTGACATGACCCTTATAGAATGTCTTTTTATCTTGGATCAAGTTGTCCAATTTAAAGCTCTGAAAAACAGATAATAACTCGTCTAGTATGCTGATTTTGGATTGTTCGTTATAGCACAGCAGAAAAAGTAGGTTATTTAGTGCCAATGAAACACCATGTTAGCCGACCTAGGTTGGTCTAATTGAAGGATTTAAAGCAGAAGTCCAATGCAAAATAAGTATTGACCATTTACACTAAAGTATATGGTACTGGCTAATTCAAAGACAGAAGAATAGTTATGTGGTGTGAAAAAATAAATAAGAGTCTCCAATGTATAAGCAAGGACATTTAAAAGTATACACAGGATTAAATGATGTAATGCACTTCCTAGGTTAATTTCCTAGTCCATGATTGTTAGAAAGAAATGTATGCTTCCTGCCACTCGACTTCAAATCTTGATTGGTATGGATTATAACTTTCTTACCTAATTGTTTATATTGGTATCATTCTTTTAAATTGATTTCACCCAATCTTGTTTCTAAATATCTACTGTAGACTAATGGATCAGAGGCACTTATATAATAAATTTAAAAACATTAGTACATAGAATGTGTGATGCATTTCACTTTATTGCTTCATCAGACAGAGAGAGAAATTAGATATAATTCATATGCAACACATTCTTTGTCATTTTTACTGTATATTAAATCATTAATTACGTATCAGTATATTTAGTCATAGATGGCATATTATCAGTATGTTTAGTCACCGATGACATAGGTCTTGTAATAATATTGACCTTTCTCTTTCTTTAGGGACATGATCCTGATGCACCCATCACACGTGAGCACATGAATCATGCCCGCCTCTGTGTTGTTTTGGTAACGGTTTGTGGAAATGCAATGAGGGACATCCTCAGTACCCAAGTTCCTTCTCCACACACAAACATCCAGCAGGCAATCCTGGCCAATAAAGTCAAGCTGACCAGTAGACAGGGAAGATCCCTTCTAAACTTGGATCAAATACAGCTGGTTTTCCCGGATCCACATGGGAAGACAACAGGAAAGGTGGGTCAATTTGATCTATCCCTACTTTATATTCTGATCAGAAATATCAGCACAGTTCCTGCTCCAGTAACAGGTTGGGGATATGAGCCACAAGATCAACCGAGGGACAACTCACTAGGAGCTAGTGTCGAGCGAATTCGTTCCTATAGGAACCATATTATTGGTCATTCCATGGATGGAAAGATGAACCAACAGGACTTTGATGATTATTGGAACAAAATTGATGCTGTGCTTGATGACATTGAACTTAAACTTGGTAAACAGGGATACAGGGCACAGTTAGAGAAACAAAAGACACAGGTGATATCTATTTATGAATCCTGCTAGCTACAAAATAAGATTATGAAGCATAATTAAGAGACACAAGTAAGCACAGTGCATACATAATTTGAAGGAATAGTATTCAATACAACTTATGGCATACAGTTTTATAAGGCAAGAACATGTAGCAACCATCTTAATCAAACTGAAGAAAGCTTATGACACCACATGGAAGTGCACCAGAACGAATGACCTTTTCTGTCAAGGCCAAAATGATTACCTTTCTAACAATGAAGTATTGCTATATTTTTGAAAGACAGTTATTTCAGGGTTTAAATAGACAACACCATTTGTTGAAGCTGTCCTCATGACAGATAGATGCACCTCAAGAAAGCATGTAGTCACAATAAATAGCCTGGATAAATGTCAGTCACCCTATTCAACATCAAAATCCAGGAGCTATCCTTATATCAGTGATCATTTTAATCTGCTAGAATGCAAAATCTATAATGTGTAGTGCCATCTATAAATAAACTGGGTCGTGATTGACGAAAGGAAACGGATTCTAATTTTGAAAATCTAACACTGAATGTACTTCTGCTGATTATATTGAATTCAAAATGATACAGATATCTGTATTGATGATTGGTTGCTTTATTCGAGATGTTGGGAAAAAAACTTTGTGAACATAGTTGGGGTCCAGCATTATGTGTAATCCATTGTCAAGAGTGACTATCGTATTAGAGCATATTTTGGGTCCAGCATCGTGAACAATCCATTGCTAGGAGCAACTAATTGATGTGATCGTAGTTTGTGAACCATCATGCGTAATCTATTGCCAGGAGTGACTACGGGACGTGATAATAGTTTGGGTCCATCATCATGCTTTGTTGTCAAGAGTGACTACTAGATCTGATCTTGGGTCCAGCATCAGGAATAATCCATTACCAACAGTGACTACTGGATATGATCATAGTTTGGGTCTAGCATGATGTATAATTCATTGCCAAGAGTGACTACTAGATGTGATCATAGTATGGGTCCAGCATCAGGAATAATCCATTGCCAAAAGTGACTACTGGATATAATCATAGTTGGGGTCCAGCATCATGCATAATCCATTGTGAAGTGTGACTACTGGATGTGATCATAGTTTGTGTTCAAGATCATACCTAAGACATTGCTTAGAGCAACTAATGGATCTGAGCATAATTTGGGCCTAGCATCATGCATAATCATAAGCGAAGAGACATCACTGTGTGAGGACTTAATTTGGGCCCATCATCATGTATACAGTCAAAAATGACTTTTGCCATAATTAGGGCTAGCGTAATACATACTCCCATGTTGAAAGTTGCTAAAGTATTTCATCATTTTTAGCATTTTAGGCCATAACTATAACACATAATTGTGCATAATACAATATCAAGTGACACTACTGTGTCATCTATTAGATCCATGCATTAAGCATAATTCCATACATGTATAATACTGTCTGTTGCCATAATTAGGATCGAATATTGAGCAAAATCACATACCAAGAGAAACTACTTGCATGAACTATATGATCTAGAATTACAATGTGTGAGCCCTAATGGAATAATTGAATAACAAATTGCATGGTCATGTGACTTGTCATTTTTGGATGTGTAAGTGGTGAGCAAAAACACAAAACCAGTTACAGGATTGTCTGTTGAGATTATTCTTGTTATGTGTTGGAAATGGTGAATAAGAGTGGTGCTTTCTCTAAGAAAATCTATAACATTTCTTTCAGAATAGTAATATCCATTGAACTGACTATTTTATTAGCTGTTAATTTCTTCAGTATTTTTTAATTGTCTTTCTGCAGTGGCACAACATTGATTCAGCAATGCAACCGTTTGTAAACAATATTACTCATTTAGTAATTGGTTTTAGTTTTACATCTTACACCGCCATGTATGATGTTCACAATGCAGATAGAACAATGATAGTTTTCATGGAGCTTTCAGCTAGAAAAGATATAAAGATGCATTCAGTGACCCTTGTATCAAACAATAGAGATTAATGATCATCCTGAACATCAACAGAATAAATCAATTTGAATTAGTTTAATCCATTACAGTTGCTTTATTGTACAGATTTATAGACCAGACAAACTTATGTGATGGCCATACATCCATAATCTAGTGTCGGGCAGCCCATGTCTCTTGTCAGTTAGCTCAAGATTGTTGTTGTTACTCGTCCTAAAATTCATTCTTTTGATGTCCAGTTTCAAAATAAATATATATAAAGATAGGATTTTCATTGAAAGACGCAAAGTATGGGGTCTTAAGTTAACTATAATACATATATTATATCTAGTTGGTTCTTAATTAAAGTGGTACGAATCGTAAAGGTATATTTTTTAAGATATTAGCTCTACCTTAAGAAGTGATTGTTTTCAATATTCAGTTGTTTGTTTTAGCAATGTATGGTCTGCGCATTGCCCTTGCCACAGTACGAAAACTACTAAAAGTATTGAATGACATTCTCTAGTGGAAAGATCACAGTCTTCACTCTCCTGGATTTATCTGCAGAATGTGAAACAATAGACCATGATATATTACTTCAACGTCTCCAGCATGTATTTGGCAGTCAGAATATAGCCTTACAGTGGTTGAAGTCCTACTTAGTGAACAGGACACAAATTATATCTGCAAATGGAATACACTCCAGCCCAGTTGACGTATGTTGTGGTGTTTCACAGGGATCTGTTCTTAGACCTGTTCTCTTCATTTTGTATACTCAGCCGCCCTAAAGTGTCATATATCATCATCCAGTGTGGCACCAATTGTATGCTGATAACACCCAAATATACAAGTCTACCCACACGACTGAAGTTGATGCTACCATCCATGGAGTAGAGAGGTGTATTTCTGTTGTGAAATCATGGATGACATGCAGATGAATGGTGATAAAACTGAGGTTATTCTGCTCACAACACAAAGACTTTCTCATTCACATCCTTTACCTCAGACAATACATATCAGCAACACCACCATTAAATTCTCACAGTCAGTACGAAACCTAGGCGTTACTCTAGACAGTACTCTCACATTGCACCAACATTTCATGAACATATGCAAAGCTGCATATCTTGAACTGAGGCACATATGTTCCATTCGCTAATATATTTCAGTTGAGGACACTAAACACTTGTGTGTTCATTAGTACTTTCAAGACTGGACTAGTGTAACTCAATTCTGTCTGGTTCGTCTCAATATCTACTCCAGAAATTTCAAAGAGTTCAAAACACCGCTGCTCGGATCAATTTTAGAGTACCTCAAGCAGAGCACAGCTCATTACTGTTATGTACCCTATACTCAATATCAATTCTATACAGAATCAAACACAACATTTGTTCTCTGTGCTATGTTTCACTGACAGACTCCATTCCAACATACCTATCCAGCCTCATCCATGTGTATACAGCAGCTAGATACTTATGCTCTTCTTCTGATAATTGTATACTCACTGTTCCCACGGTGAAAACAAAGTCATATGCACAACGTTTGTTTGCGTACCAGGGCCCGGTGATGTCGAACAAATTGCCCATTGAAATTAGACACAAAGACATTGGTCCCTTTTAAGACTGCTCTTAAAGCTCACCTGTAACGACTGCAGGGACAAACTTAGAGACCTAATCATGTTTTGTATCTTATATGTTTTTAGCATGTTTTAATGTTTTCCAATTTGATTGTTTTTTTTTTTTTGTTTTTCTGTAGTGTAGTCATATCATTATTGATGGTGTAAAACTCTTAGAGCTTCGAAAGATTAGGCGCTATACAAAGTTCTCATTATTATTATTATTATTATTATTATTATTATTATTATTATTATTATTATTATTATTATTTGTTAATAAGAACGATTGTATGCAGGGTCGATGATATTGGACATGGTTTGAAACAGAGTAATACAACAATCTGCCAACATTTTACTCTCTCTTCCCAGAATCAAATTCTTCAGCTTTTCATGTCCTTGCACTTAATCAACTGGAAACAACTCTGGAACAGTACCTTTACACTTCCATTTCTGATTCTGATGTTAATTCAGAAAATGGGGGCACATATTGGAATAAATCATGATTGCCTATTTACTATAAAGCAAAATAAATTGTGATTTTGATATAAATTATTTACTCTTTTACTATTTATAGCACAATTCATGTAATGATGTCATTCGGTAATACTTGATTCGAAAACCCTGATATATGTAAAAGTTATTAATATTGTGTTTGTACCAAGCCACGATATATATTGATAGACAAAGACAACTCAGGTAAGCATTTTTACATATAAAAATATGTATTATTCATTATTTGGCAAAATTTAATATTTATGTTTAATTACACGCATAATGTATTAGGTTTTAATGTGTGTGCAGTGCAGTCAAGTAGAACATTAATTAAATGACTTGAAACAAATTGAATCAGTCATCATTATACCACCTCCATTCCAGAACGATCAAACTGTCCAATCAAATACACTTACGACGATATGACGTGCTCATGTGCTATAACTAGGAAAATTTAAATAATTCGTACAAGTCATTTGTTTTTGCTTTATTTTTATTTTCAAACAACAAACAAAAACGTTCTGTGTGATAACCGATATATATATACAGCGAGAACAAGTAAATACATGTGTATTTACGTTTTTTAGGGTATTTCTGTGTTTCTAGTAACCACGACTGCGGCACTAAGATGGGTCAATATTTGATTCAGTTGGGGCCCTGAGCGGTTTAAAGCGCTCACCGTTACGGATCACTGACAAATCACCGCTGTCTGCGTATGTTCGAGTCTCGGGCGTGCCTAATGTGGGAATGTGAGAAATCTTGCCGGTAGCTTCTCGTGGGTCGGTGGTTCTTTCCGGGTTTTCCTGGGTTCTTCTTCCACCAATAATACTGGCCGCCATGTATAGCCTATCTTGTGCTGAAAATGGTGTCAAGCCCTAAAAGAATTAAACAATGATTCAGCAATATTTTCAACTTATATCATAAATCAGTTCTTTGAGATAGGCAATGCTATTGGATCCGGAACATGCTGACAATATGTATCTGGAGCACAGGCAATCCAGATATCATAGTTTTCTATAAATCCAACCAGGGAAACAAGAATTTTGGTAATGTGGTTGATGCCCAGACACCAGACCATGACAATCCTGATGCAGTTGCTTTCTTAATTCAGACCTCTTTAATAATATGTTGCTATATTCATCCATTAAAAGCCTTTTTTGGTAATAATTTATCAATTGCAAGAGTCCACAGGGAAATTCATTGCACATACATATACACTTATATTCAGATGTCTCAGGCATTTGCCTGTAAAGTAGGTGGTATTTGAAAGTTGGCTCTGCCATTTGTCTGTAAATGACGTGATATTTGAGAGTTGTCTCAGCCATTTGCCTGTAAAGTAGGTGCTTTTGGTAATGCTTCGTAATATGATACCAGTATATCTGTTTACTGTGGAAAAATGTTTAGTGATTTTGTGTCAAGGCGGCATTTTGTTTTAGTTTCAGAGTATAATGGTTTGAGTTTTAGCCACTGTTACTTGTACATGTATATATTATTACATCAGTATTTATGAGTTTTTGTGGAAATATTTGCTTTTTATGCAATTTTGGACTTGCGTTATAACTATGTGGAATGATGGTTACTTCATGTCATTGTAGAGAAGCAAATGGCTACAAAATATGGTAAAAAAATAACTGTTAATTTGGTAAAAAATTGGTAATGTAATGACATGTAAGATGCACATTATTCCAATGTGGTATGATGATTAACTTATCGACACTACAGCTTATTTGATATATTATTAATGTAATTGTTGACATATGACCTGTATGGAGTGATGGTTTAAATTGGGGACACTACTGCTTATTTTATATATCCTTCTTGCCATGTGTGTTCTTTCTGTCATTTGTAGTTTATCCGTCAGCTCTTTACCAATTGGTTTGACATGTGCATTAACTAAACTGTGATGATGTCTTGCACTTTAGATAAGGAAGCAGTATTAATTAGAAGACTATTCGTTATTATTTGAGATGCTATAATTAGATGACCCATAAATTCTATAACAGTTTAGATGCTCTGAGGTAGAATAATGATGTCATTGTTACTAAATTATTAACATATTGTTTAGAGCAATAAAATGGATTTTTTCATGATCCATGGTTAACCCTGGAAGACTTGAACTTGAGGTGTGAAAGAAACCAGTTTAGCTTTGAGTCAAAAAACGAAACATTGTGAGGTTGATGCAATTGTAAGAAGACATATAGTTTTTTTCCCATCATGATCAGTTCTAAATCACATACTTTAACAATCAATTCGAGTGGATAGTTTTCAGTTGAATTAAGGAGGAATGGTATCAATGTTGGAATTTAAATATCACTCTGTAAATAATGCCGATTAATACAAAACATTGTCATTATCATTTATGTTAAAATCATTATGGCTAGTCCCTTGTATAGTATGGCAGAAGATGTAATTATATTGCTATATTAATACTGCAAATTATGTTTTGTCATCATCATTGCTGGATTAGTAGTGGTAGTAGTATTACTGAATATTAGCATAATATATCAAATTAAAGTAGTTTTATAATTAGGTGTTCTGACATTTTCTTATTGCAGAATGGTGTTTGATAAAGTTCATAGTTATAGTTACATCAGTTCTTTCTGCCCCATAATTCAGCCAATCATTTAAAATGTATCACGGTTATGGATATATGATGACAGATATGATTACGTTAATCCAGCATGATTTTTACAATATAAAATAAACAAAAACCAAATAAATTATTCTACAGTTAGGAATGAATATTTGATTCTGAAATTAGATTCCAACATGTTCAAGTGTATATTAGTACCGCTCCTTCTCCCAAAATTGTATTCCATCACCACAACAACTTTATATTTAATACCATTGATAGCAAATATTATAGCTTGTTAAAACAGACATTGATATTACAATAATATGATCTTGACTTTACGATAATATTGTAAACTTGTAGACAACTAGGGTCTTTTTCAAGTCCAGAAAGTGAACATTAATGTCCTTTAGTCTTGATATAATTCGGTACTCCTCTATCAGTTTTATGGAACCAATTTTAGTTGTGATATTTTTTTAGAGAAATATAATTTAATCCATTTTTTGTAATGACTAAAGTGCATATTAGCTGGAATTACCCTATTTTGTTATTACTATGAATTCATTCAAAAACATTTTCTATTACATTTATATCATTCTGCTACATTAAGACTGTTGGTGATATTGGGTCATTACTATATTCAAAACTCTTTGATTTGATTTTGAATTGGAACATTCATTTATTTTGGACAGTTAAGATTATTAGAATTTCATTCACAATAGTGTGTGTTAATCTTACAAATCTCACTTTAAGACTGAAAATTAAATAATTTGACTAAAAAGGTTGGTTTTGTGTCTTTTTTACCTGGTTTCAGACCACACATGTATGCTTGCATGCATACACACACAAACACACACAAACACACGCACACACATAACACACACACACACACACACACACACACACACACACACACACACACATACATACATACATACATACATACATACATACATACATACATACATACATACATACATACATACATACATACATACATACATACATATATACATATTCTCAATTGTATTGTACAGAAGAGTATCACATAATCAGACGCATTTCTGTACATTACACTTCTACAATGCACTGATATAACATTATACTCCTACAAGTAAACACAAATAGTGAAGTATCCCTAAAAACTATTGTTGCACACATCAAATATTATACAAAGTTACAACTCAACATTTGCAAATCTATAATATCACATGCATATATGCACAAGGTTACTACAAATTAACTAAAAAGTGGATTACAGTATTAATTCTTTACATACAAACATTGCTCAATCTCACAATATGCATGTAGATCAAACATTACAAATTATTCAAACCCTACAAATGGTAATTCTGCATATTAACGATTCTAGTAATGAAGTATACATACTGCACATTATAATATTATAATTACCTTGCCATAATATATTGCAACAATTGAGCAAATAAGTCGCTCACCTGTCTGAAGCTCATTTGTAATTCCCAGAATATCAAAGATTCCCGCTAATTTAGAACGACGTCTGAGGATCATATAACTTCCCTTATATATTCCCGCAAGATGGATTAGCGACTACTGATGTATCGTTTTCAAGATAATAGATTTCAGCTTGCGATTTCAATGGTATTCAAACATTGCTCATTTTCGAGTGGATGACGATTCACCCATCGTCTACATAATTTGAATATATTGCCCCCTCTCCGCCAGTCAGTTAAGGTTGGATTTACGACCCCCAATTGTGGTTCCTTTAAACCCCAAGCAGGCAATTCATGTTACTTACCTGTGAATTGTACGCTGCCAAATACGGCGCCAGTAACAAGTTCCTTTGGCCATGTTATTCACAACTGGCTTTACACCCGTCCTTTCATGTTAGCTTACACTATTGTAACATAAGCTGGCAGGCCAGGCTATGTACACATCGCCTTGAATTCTCATTGTTCGCAAGGCTGACAATCGTAGCATTTATGAAGCGGAATAAGTAGTCTCAGGGTCTAACATATACATGTTGCAATATTGCTATTGTTCCTTACTTACAACGTGACAGGTGCAATGCATCATATAAGTCTTTCCTGTCCAATGGAAACATCTATCCTTACCAATTAAAACATTTAAACATAATCTGTCAAGCTTATACTTCAACCTGAAATCGATTACGACCAATTTGATTACCAAGTTAATGATTGCATTCATGTATTTCATAACGTTTAAGTAGGATAGCAAAAACTGTTACGTAAAGGCCGAGTATTGCGAAACATGGTATTCAGAGTGGAAGACGAACAATAATATTTCTTAATCGTTTCAAATTTTTTTGTATCGTATTCGTTGGACAATTCTGATCTAATTTGTTCGATTGGGCGTGAGAGATACAAAATTGTCCACTTATGTTTCTTTCACTGCTGTTAGCGAAAGAAACATAAACTGTTTAATATGTTTCACGAATTTGTACTCTTATGGTAATGTTTATCTATATTCGAAATTAAGTTCTTGTAAAGATTCAACATCATAAATAATTTTTTCAAGAGTTAGTTCATCTGATATTTCTTTACTGTCATGTTTAAATTTTTTAATTTCAGAAATAATGACACTAATATTTTCAGAGTTCATGATATAATAAGTACGTATTAGAATAAATAATTATTTACAAAAAGATAAATAATTACTATTACTTTACCGGATATACCTTAGTTTGACATCTCTCTTAACAATAATATAAAAATGTATTTACCGATTTAATAATCTTAGGAAATGAATTATATTGCCCAATTTTGACTGCGTGATGCCTTGTAAATTACACATATCATTAGTAAGTTTTCGTGCCATCAATATGATCGATTACGTTATCCTTTTTGATTGGTCCTAAGAAACATTTGAATATAAATCGATGACAAAGATACATATTATTTCTCCCTGCCTTAAATATGAGACAACCAATATTATCAACTTTATGGGAGGTGGGTTATCCAAATCATCTCAAACATTTTTGCTTTCCTCAAGAACGAACGTAGACCCAATATATTAGTCCAGATTTAAATTGGCATTGTCTTTGGTATATTCTAAAAAATAACTCCCAATGGTACAGAGTCTTGGGTCCTGGTGTGAAATTATTTGTAGTAGTAGTGTATGTATTGTAGCCGCCGCAGTTACTATATTGTATGCAGTCATTAAGAACATAAGGTAATGCGTTTCAAAAATTGATATTTTGGTGGAATATAATGCAAAATATAATTGAACCTTTCTGAGGCCACAAGTCTTCGCATGATGCGGTGCGGTCAACATCTCGACAATTATATCTAGTAATGTTAATAAGCTTATATTTGAACTTAGCAGCAGGTGTTCATGTAAAGACTGCAGTAATAAAACGTAGGTGTGTCAGCGGTGAGTGCAGAAGCAGGAAACAAAACCATATGCTGATATGAACCTAGTAAAATACTACTGGATATATTCCTAATCTTGGTCACATTCCTGTTCTGTTAATGTTTTGAAGAGATGAGACTTTCATGCAAACGCTTTGTCTGAATACTTCTACAAAGCCTTCTTAGCATTTGCTAGTTACTTTCATCACAACGAAGTTAGTGGGTGACCTCTGTCGAATACAAGAAGGTTTGTATTCAAATCGATTATTCAGCGGCGGTTTTCATTTGTTGTTTTGTTACTGGTAGGATGGTAGGCACCAAATGAATGAATAATTGGCGGTTTTACACGTCGAATGAGGCTATAACAGGTAAATACGTTTCTGAAGCACGTACACATTAGACTTTAAATTCAATAGCTTTCACCACCCCCACCAACCACATTCACGTGCGGTTAAAATACAAGATGTATCTTTATCGCTCCTGCGATGCCAACGAACGCTGGTCTCAATTATCTTCAAATTGTTGTGCTCGAAGATTGTCTGTAAACAACATGATTTTTATCATTTCGCTTGTAAAGATCGTGCGTAGGCACACGCTTGATGACCTGGTGGTATTTGATGAAAGGCATTGTAAAACAGAATGTGATAGCGTGCTTACCAAAATATGTCACGCGTACAAACTGATTAGCTAAATCCAGCTGCGTTTAAGGTAGATACTAAAATGAATGCTATTTATGCCTATACTGTACAGCTATAGCATAAGCTTGATCACTGTGATAAGGTGAATAAGGTTTCAAAACAGTATGGAGTCTGCTAGCCTTGCTGAAAGATAAAGATGACAGTAAGAAGTATAATAAATGAACTTTGCAATGAAGCTCTAGAATTATTCGTCATTCGTATCTTTATCGCAAAACAGCAGATGAGTCCCAAAGAAAAAAAGGATCCCAATAACAACTAAGACAGCATGGACGAACAGATCAAGAAAAACAAAACAATGCGAAAATGACTCAAATGAAGATTTTACAGAATTCGGATTATACTATAATGACCCTTAAACTGCATGGAATGATTTGTACCATCTAGACTTTCCAGATGATTATTTTACAACCTGTTCGTCAGCCAACAAAGGAAATAAAGTTGACTCAGGCATGTTATTGGATGACAAAATATATGATCCTGCTTGATGATGATATACATGCAGTTGTTACAATTATTAAATATGCAGAAACAACTTGTAAAGGCAATGATTATACTGTTATACCACAAAATATAGTGTTCGAGTTTGCAAGAGGCTGATGTTGACATTATAACATGCTAAAGATAATTTTGCAACAGTGTCTTTAGAAGCAAATCCAACGTGTTCAAACTTATTAACTCAAAGATTACCGCATAACAGCCTTTGTAAATATGCGTTTAATATGGAATAGATCATAGACATGCATTACATTAGCAACCATCTCGATAAATGGCAAGTATATGAACTTATTGCAGATAACAAATATCATCGTTAACTTCCTGATTTTATTGAATGAAAAATCGATATTACTGAGACAATTTTAGGTACTGAATTTGAGTGGCCGTCACTTTGGATTATTCATGTGTTCAACTTCTTAGGCACTGAATTTGAGTGGCCGTCACTTTGGATTATTCATGTGTTCAAATTTTTGTATATTGCCTGTGTGTCTGTTGCTTTATTCATATGTGATCCTTGACAATTTGTACCATATAAACATTAAGTCCAAATCAAGTCTACCTTGGTGGTGTTGTATTGCCATATTTGATTTAGGCAGCTTAACCTTAGGGGCATTTAACATATAACTGCCAACATTATCTGCTGAGAACGGCACTGCACGACATCGTGGCCCATGCACTAGAAAAATAAATAAAATACCTTAAGGCATTATACAGGTTCCATTCCGATGAATGGCAGATTAACAAATTAATATGAAATAAATTTTAATTACGTCATTGCGTCTGATATTTTGATCGAAAACACCTTGATTATGAAGTCCTTCTTCTTGATTGGATTTATATACATAATGAAGTACGTACTTAGTTAAACATTCTTATTTAGATAATTCGTTTATTAATATAATCATTTGTTAGACCCAATGAATTGAGTGTTTTCGTCACGAATGTAGAGACGTGATACCTATATCATTGTATATAATATTCTGCTATTGAGTTATATTATAGATAAAGCGGATTTACATACCTGTACTCGAAATGACGTGTGTTGCAATATAAGTATAGGTATGCAAAATCTTGATGTATCAATCATCAATACAAGATGATTATAGAGCTTCAGTAATTTATCTACATCTTTGCATATCAATTAATGAAGAGAAATGTTGGTGGAAATTGTTTGTGAGTTGTTATGTGTGTTTGGTTGGTACCTTGATTGAATGTAGAAAAGGAGAATTTAAAACAGTAATACAACTATTGTAGGATCAACAGAGTTGGTAATTATCCATGTTGACATAGCTGATTAATTAAATCTTCTATCAATCTTATTCATACAGAAATTTGAATTATCTACTGATACAGTCACACTAGCAACCAAATAAATCAAAGGACATGTTACCAATATGCACAGTTATGGGCGACTAAAAGACATTTAAAATCCTATCACACAAAACGTAGCCCCAAATCAAATATCATTTGGAAGAATTCCGTTTCTCTCAAGTACACATTTCATTTTGTTGCAGTCCTTGTTTGCGTTTTTACGTGGGATATTTCACTTAAAATCGGATACAAATATTCTACAAACCATGCATTTGTTACAAGTCAAATATTTAATGTCAATTAAATTGAATTTGGATATTTTGACTAGCATAAATTCATAGATACCGTGCTTTAACCAGTAAACGATCTATGTTCTTTGGCCCGAAATCTTGAAAAAGGACAAATAAATACTTCGGAATGTGTCATGGTAGTCTATATAGCTTAGCATTTAGCGGGGATAGATTGTATTTTTGAACTGCCAGGTGAGTTTATATTAAACAATTAAGAGAACGATTTTAATGGTAGTCTCTATCATGGTGCCGGAGTAGTTTCTGTTAGAGGCAAATAAGGGCTTGGAAGAAAAGTACCGGTAATCAGGAGATTGCACAATTCTTCTAGAGTAGCTTAGAATAGAATTGGTCAGCTACACAGTTGGATCGGATCAACCACATATTAAGTACTTGTCGATCTGTACAATGAGTATTACAGTTAAGTAGTTAAATGGAGAAACGAGTATGTGTCGATTTGAAATGCTGCACGTTTAAGTCAAAATATTCTCATTGTCACGTGCATGTCACGTTTATGTACATTGTTGCCAAGAAAGTCATCCTTATTATCCCAAATGTCAGGTATCACTTACATTGAAATAACATATGAAAATTCGCATAGCGAATATTACTGTCAAACTGGTGTCTCTTCTTGTCGGAATGAAATGTGTACGATAATCCATTTGACTGCGTTTATCCTTTGTGTGAAATATTACTCAGACGAATATACGTATGTTAATGGAAAAAATGATGTCTATGGAGAAACAAATTAAGCAACTGGAAAGTAGCGAAAAGGAAACAAATCATTTATTACGCAAATACGAAGAATCAGCGCTGCGAGAGATTGTTTTTTTGAAGAAGCAAAATGTTCAACAAGAGAGAGATATACAAAAGCTTGTAAAGATCCGGTCAATGAGAGCGAACCAAAACGGAAATTACTCCAACAAAAGTGCTCCAGATAAAGAATTTATTAACGCAGCAGGACTTACTGAATCGCGAATCATCGGCCATAATGCTGAAAAATCACACCGTTGCCTTTTTCTAGAATTCCCCACTGGTGAGTTATATTGATATCTTCTACATTTGTTCTGACTTTTAATATTTGGATACTATCATTGTTTCCTGCTGCCATCACAAGGATCACAAAATCACTTTCTTACAGAATCAGTTGCCTTCTCTACATACCTATCCCAGTCAATAAGCGATCTTGGACTGAATGAGACGATAAAGTATAGCGGAGTTCTGACCAATGAAGGGAATGCGTACAATCCTTACAACGGAGTATTTACATGTCCTTCCAGCGGCCTTTACCTTATATCTTTTTTCACTCCCATACATAGCATCAGTGGAACTTGGGTTCGATTAGTTGTCCATGACAATAACGTAAGTGATGCTGTGAGTAGAGGATTCGATAGATATGGTCATGACCAGGGTGGGAACGTTGCCGATTGACAGCTGGGCAGTCTGTTTGGACAGAGATACAGCTTTTGAAGAACGCAAACCTCAGCAGTACGGCTGAATTTCGACACGTCACTTTTTCTGCTGTACGTTTGTCCGATTAAAAATATGCAATATTGCTACTTTCGTCTACTTGTCAAATAATCTTTCTATAACCTCTGTATGGAGCTGTGCATATGTAACATGGAGAAGGATGACATGTTATATATGAGATGCGCACAGCTATGTATAACAAACAAGCGTTTGTATGCTTTTCAGTATAAAAGGAGTTTTTCGTTGGAACCTAACCCTATACATTTTAGTTTACTTGCTTATACAGTGATCAGGTTGTACAGAACAAAGGTGTAAGACCTATATTAAAATTATGCATGAAACTAGACATTTCACTTAAGTAAGGTATATTCATTTCTGTGATATGCTTTATTATAATAAATCAACACATTCACATCCCAAGAAAGGATAATATATTTGTATTGTCAGTCCACAAATACAACAACGTTTGGAAACATTTTGAATTAATAATGGAAGTTTTGCAAAATTATAAAGTAATAAAAAGGTATAATTTTGGATATCATCAGGTCTGTTCATAATTTACCGTTTCGATTTCGAAAGACGTATATATGGGTGATAAGTAAGTTTTGGTTTATAAAGATGTTTGTTACAATTTCAAAAGATCTTAATGAAGTTCTCTGAAGATGTTTTTTAGGGTCAAACTGTCATATACTAATTGAAAGCTTCAAGTATCCATGGCACGTCTCTTGGAATAACGATAATATAGTTACACTGGCAGAGTATCCATGACACGTCTCTTGGAAAAACGTGAATATTGTCCCGTTTACATGTCGTCATGTTTGTAATTGCCGATCAATTGCCAACGTGAATTGTGTTCCTTAACCAAGACGATAATAATAAATCTGTGTAATATAGCGCAAACATAACAGTTATATTAAAAAATAAATGTTTCACTTTTATTAATTTTCCTAAATGCAGTTTCAATCTGACTGAGAAAGAGAAACTCTCCGCTTTTATAGTCCTCAACAAATCCACGCAATATGTTCTAGAAATTCACGTGTTGAGTTATTATTCAGGCAATTCGAATCATCACTAGAATGTTCTATGTTTTAAGAGCCATGAACAAACAAACCCGCGTGGGTATTATAACTCAATCACGTAATGTGCTGAAATATTCTACGTATAGACTAGGGGCTCCATCCAAGACGGATCACTGTTTTTCACTTGTCTGCGTGAGTTCGAGAATCGGATTCGGCCAATGTTGGTATGTTAAAAAGCTTGCCAGTAGCTTCTCGTGGGTAGTTGGGGTTTTCCCGTATTCTTCCTCCACCATTAATACTGGTTGCAATGTATAGCCTATTTTGTGCTGAAAAATGGTGTAAAACCCTTATACAAAAACAACAAGTTATAGGCGATAAAAGCGATAATTTCGCTATCCCCAGCCAGACTGAAATTGTATTCGGAGACTGAACAAAGATAAGTGAAATATTTTATTTAATACGTTATATTAATTATTACACAGAATGTTAATTAATTAATTGCAATGACAAAATGAATTAAGATCTACGGACAAAGGTATGCTAGAGAGCTACCTCCATTCATTGAGGTAATAGGCAGTAAGAAAGGAAGGTAACTATTGAGTTATTCTGCCAAAGAGACAAGAGTTATCCCCCTTCAATAATAATAATGAAATATTGTAGATGGTATCAAAAATAAATAATAATTCTATCTCAATATTTTTGTGACTGGCGAATCGTCGGAAAATATTACATATAGTAATTCTGGTACTTTCGCCACTGACGATAGAAGCTTCATAATAATAGAATAAATCTTGTATTCTGATATTTCGGCCGAAAAAACTCGTCGTACATGTTTTGTGATTGAGGAGAATGCAATATTTATTATATTGAGATAGTAATTTAGTTATATACGCGTTATATACGATAAATGATAAACCCAGCGTGTATAATCTAAAACCAATGAAACTGTCAAGGCAAAAATGTAGCCGAACGAGTAAAGGAGTATTTTACAATTTGGACTTCTGGAAACGGTATAACGGATGAAAGACGCAAAGTAATATAATAAACAAGTGGGGACAAAAAGTTAAAGATAACGAATCGAATGTCAAAGACATCACTGAACTCGAGATAAAATTAAAATTTATAATAGTAAAAATCTCCAATAGTAAAAAGAATAACAGGAAAGATTTTACATCGTTTTACATCGAAACATCGTTAAAAATGGAGTTCAGTTAAATAGTATGTAACATAATGCACATGCGTGGACTAATGCAGTAACACTATTTCTGCAAAATCGAAATGTTAAATTTGATAAGGATGTTATACTCCATTTCATTAAAGAAATAATAAAAAAAGATCCTTTATCATTATCTATGCTTTAAAGTTCTGGTGATGGAAACTACGATCAGTTTTTTATCGCACAGAATCTCTCCGTGAAGAATTGAACAATCTTGCTATCAAATCTACCGATAATGCTGAAGAATTCCCGAATAATTGTTTTAAAGTTTAAAGACCAGAGTATAGATAAACGGACCATTGCAGGATTTTGACTTGACTGGATTCGCTTGTATTGATTCATTTAAGTTCGTCGAAGGTCTTCGTCAAATTTATGTCTGGTTTTCAGAACAAAACACTGGACTCCAATAGTTTTTTTATACTGTATCTGCTCGATGTAAAAATACTGACATTTATGACAGCACATGAAGCGAATATATCATATCGTCCGCACAACAATGTTTGCTTTACATAAATAAATATTCTGATTATGAAATTCCTGATATAAGAGATGACGAAAATGAAACCGCAAAATATCTTGGCAGACAAATAATCGGTAAATTTACCCAAGCATGAACATATGTTCTTAAACGACAATGTATAATAATGATCATCGACAAAGCTAAGTTAGATTTTGTAACTGGTGATACAACGAAGACAATATCTGTATAAGACGAAGTAATGTTACCTTGCCTAACGTAACTAAATTAGGTACAATTAGGTTTTTAATATTACTTAAATAAGAACAAATCACGTGCCAGGTACAATTAGGGTTATACTGATGGTTAGTCAGCGCAGTGTATCCATTTAATAACTCCATGTTCGCGTACTTTTCGGTACATCTATTATCGATGAGAAATAGAGTTTCTTAGTTTACTGTCAGAGTCCCTATAGATTCGTTCTATATAATACAAAAGGTATTCAGGATTGATAGAACAATTACACTTAAAATAAGAGTTTTCTTTAATGTATTGTGCTGTGCGTATCAAATTTATTCCTATATTTATGAACACATCAACATCACAGTACAATGACGCAAACTGACTAATGTCAGGAACAGGTAAAATATTTAGTACAGTCCTGTAAAATTAAATTAGAGATGAAAGAAAATATAAGCTGCAAGTAGATGACTACCGCATAAAAAGGGTTTATTTCATAGTTTATAAAATACACTATTTGCATACATAAAAGAAATTAGAAATTTTTAATTATAATACAGTGTACAAAATTGAATTCACTTTTGCTATCATGTATCAGTAAATATCATGCCTATTTCAACAGATGTGCAAAAGAGAACGTCCTCTCCTAGGAATCTTAAGTACTTCTAAATCGTATCAATTTTTTTCACAGGTTTTCGAAGCTTACAACTATTATCCAATGTACCTTTTACTTATCAACGTATAAATACGTTTTTACCTATTAAATGGAATACACTTTTACATCCTTTATTACAGGTGAAAAACATTCATTTATAAACGAATATGATACTGTGGAACACTACTGCAAATATCGTCGGATACATACATTTATTGTAACTTAGGCCGTAGACATATTCAGAAAACAATTTCCATGAACTGTCCGTCAATCTATCCCGTCTTTCTTCTTCGTAATCGTCATCTGTAGCTTCGGATTCGTCGGTATTGGAAACATATGGCTCAAATTGGTTCGGATTCATTTGGGTGCCGGGAGCTGCTTGTACAACATTATCATAATATTCTGAGCTTATTAAATCACCATCTGGCTAAGACCCGCAGGACAGTGACAATTCACTTCCTTCAAAATCAAATTTTTCGTATAGAGTTTCTGAAGACTTTTTCATAATGTGACGATACCGACTCAGCCATTGTTTACAACAAGTGTTCATAATGTGACGTCACTCTTTCTTTTCACTAAATACCGGAAGTGGTCGGCAGTTGGGTTCCGTTATTATCGTAAACAGGTGCAAATTTGATATTAGATCGGCTCCCATATTATTTCCTCGAACGGGCTTGTTAGAGGAAAATAATATGTGCCCAGAGGTGTGTCTAGTTTTTACATGCAGATTGGGTAATCGAACAATGTGACTAACAAGTGGCGATAGGTCAATTACGTTCGTAAACTGTCTGAACCCTACACGTTATATACATCCCCTAATAATGTGGGCGCACTTGTGTCCATATAGGGGGGTTTCACGGTTACTAGCTCACCAGAGGGCGTATCGGTGCAGGTTTTCAATATGTGAGCTTTGGATTTTTATAAAGTAAAATTAGATTCTTTATAACTGACAGTGATATTGTGAATTCAAAGTGATTAATAATTAGGATGAGTTATGACAGCAATTGACATATATCTACCATGCAAATAAATAAACATTGTGCCACAATACCTTTTGTTTTGGTTCCAGAAATAAAAACATGCTATGTTAAGCTATACATCACTATCGTCGTCTGGCAATAGATGTATGACTGTTGTAGATGATTTCGGATGGATTCTCTGTTTTGGAAGCTGTAAATATTAGTTTGGCAAAGCTAATGCTACACGGAACGAGATTATTGATAGCAAATATACACTACACTAAGTTTTAGCGTCTTGCAATTGCCATATAATTTATTGTTTCCTTCTTCGAATATACAATTTCGATACTCATTGAACTGATGCCTGTTTGTGAAGACTAGACGATACACATAAGGCGTTCATCGTGATGTAAACACATGTTAATATCTCAGTGTCGCACATGGACATCTGTATATAAGAAGAGATACATATTAATTGAAGCTATAAGCCTAGTTTCCATAAAGGTTCACGACTGGTACCGTCCACGTTATACGTAATGAATACAGTAATTATTCTGCTGTTATGTACGGCTGTGAATATATCATATGAGACGATTATGCGACCTAGGTCGATTCTTAATTCAAGTAAGAACTGAAACTTACATGCACACAAAGAAGTTTCCATGTCTATCAATTTGAGACACACACACACACACACACAAACACACACACACACATACATACATACATACATTGCAATCTGATCAAATCAAGATCTCAGATATACCGATCATGGATCAATGCATACATGAGGTTGTGTTCTATTGAATTTTGGAGACAGCATTTATTTTATAGCTTTTAATTTTATGAAAATGAATTACTTTATTCGGAATATATCTTTTCTAACCCCAATGAAATGCAGCCCGTTAAATAATATATTACTAAAACTGATAATTCTAAGCGTGTGACAGGACAAATTTGTATTATTGTCTCTCAGATCAACTTGTTATTAATTAAACCTCTATATTAATCAGATTAATATTGAAACTGACCTGCTTTTAAAATTAGTTACGCCACACAAATTGCAACACATTTGTTTTCAAAATGTATCACAAATTTATTTTTGCCAGACGTGATTGATATTACATATGCATATAATAAGCATGTACATTACAATAATATGGATTTCAAAATGGTAGTATAAAGTAATTTCATATACCAATACCCGCTTTTAAATCAAATTGTGAGCCACTCGTGACGTATGAATACGCATATAAGTATGGTTTCGACAAATAGCTACCATTTCTATAATTCCTTGATCATTGATGAATTGCCATTTATTAATCATTACTGGCACATGAAAATCCACACAAATTTAATAATCCCTGTATTTTTAGAGCTAAATGGTGGTACATAATTTTATTTAAATCCTATTTGCTTCCCTCACACACACACACACACACACACACACACACACACACACACACACTGAGAGAGAGACAAGCACGAGCGCGGACGCATGCACACAATATACGAAAAAAACCGTAGAAATAGGTGCAATGAGTAAAACGATTTTCAGCTGGTTAAAATCACTGATGTTACGCCAGTAAAAAGTGGATAAATGACCTTAATTTATTGTCACCTTTTAATTGATGGTAACACTAACGGACAATTACGGAGAGAGAGAGAGAGAGAGAGAGAGAGAGAGACAGAGAGAGACAGAGAGAGAGACAGACAGAGGGGGGGGTGAGGGATACAAAAGTCTTATAGTATATCATAATGTAAATTAAAGATAAATAATGATTTGGATAAACCTTAACAAATTAAATGTTTGACTAACTTCTTACTGAATTGTCGTTTAGATTTTTCGGCATTCGGTTTAATATTCTCACTAGAGCCAACAGACAACCATCCTTGGCATCTCTTACATGGACCGCATCACAAATGAAGAAGTGCGTAACACCATCAGGCACAAAGTAGGCCATTATGAATACCTCCTCACCACTGTCAAAAAGAGAAAGCTAAAATGGTATGGCCATGTCACTAGAGCCAACAGTCTATTCACAACAGTCGAGTAGGGTAGTGTCCAAGGCGGCAGAAGGAGAGGTATACAGAGAAAAAAGTGGACTGACAACATCACAGAATGGACTAGGAAAACTTTTGCGGAGACACAGGCATTGGCACATGATCGAGGCAAGTGGATGGAATTGGTCAGATGTTCAGCAGCACAGTGCCAAAACGACCACACTAGGTCAAAAGACATGATGATGATGATAATGATGATGATGATGATATAAATACGATATATCTATAGTATATGCGTTGTACCTTTGATATACTACACCTTTTTCACTGCTAAAATACATAGCATACCTCGTTTTCTTACAATCGAAATGTTTAAATCTCGTAATAAAACACAAATACAGTGCACATACTATCATACTATACATATATCCCCTCACTTTCTTCTGTGTATGTTTATATATATATATATATATATATATATATATATATATATATATATATATATATATATATATATATATATATATATATATATATAATATAGTATAGTATAATATAATATAATATAGTATAGTATAGTATAGTATAGTATAGTATAGTATAGTATAGTATAGTATAGTATAGTATAGTATAGTATAATATAATATAATATAATATAATATAATATAATATAATATAATATAATATAATATAATATAATATAATATAATATAATATAATATAATATAATATAATATAATATAATTTTTGCAATAATGTTGACTGTAATTAGTTCTATCTTAGGACAAGGAAAATAATTGTTTTTCCTATGACACAGCTGGCCTTGTTCCATGGCTGTAGACATATAATTTGCCTGTATCACCTGAAGATTTATTCTGCACCCTAAAATTCAGTATTAAAATATAGAAAATCTGCACAAGATGCAGACATAAGAATATTCACTTGATATTGATCATATGGTATCATTATATTATGTTCCGAGATGTTGAAATGCTGATATATGCAGTCTGCCATATAGAAGTATCTGGGACATGACGTTTGCCATATCGAAGTAGCTGGGACATGAGGTTTGTGGTATTGAAATGCTGGGACATACAGTCTGCCATATTCAAATGATGGGACATGAAGTCTGCTATATATGTGATAAAATAGAAGTATCTTGGACATGAAGTTTGCCATATCAAAGTAGCTGGGACATGAAGTCTGCAATATTTAAATGCTGGGATATGCAGTCTGCCATATTGAAATGCTGGGACATGAAGTCTGCTATATATGAAATAATATTGAAGTAGCTATGACATGAAGTCTGCCATCTTGAAGAAGCTGGGACATGAAGTCTGCCATATTGAAATGCTGGGACATGAAGTCTACCATATTGAAATGCTGGGACTGCTAGATAAGTTTAGTAATGATCATATTATATCATAAGATAATAAGCAAGTCTATTAATAATCATATTATATCATAAGATAATAAGCAAGTCAATTAATGATTATATTATATCATAAGATAATAAGCAAGTCTAATTATGGAGCAGTGGATCTTTATCTATAACATTATCACATTATATCCAGAATTGCATTAAAATAAACTATAATGTAGGGTTAGAGTAATGATAACTGGACATACAATATTATTCTATGTATGTAATTTCCGGCCTATAAGTCGATGTCGAGTATAAGTTGAATTCACTAATTCAAATTATTTTCCATCCTTTGTCTATGGAAAGTCGATTGGGAGTATAAGACGAGGCCAGGTCAATATCTTGGCTTCATATCTTACACTAGTATTTGTATCGTATGATATTCCATATTGTAACAGAATTGTTACCGAGTGGATGGTGGATTAAATGAACAACACAAACACAATATGTGAAAGATAATGTAAATTTATGAAATAAATTATTAATGAAAAATAATGATGTATCAACACAATAACTCGTGCATTCAACCCACAATCTCGCTTCACAACTATTCACAATTCAACAATAAATTAAATATTAATACAAAATAAAACACAGATACAAAGGAATCTCTTGGACTATACACAGATCCGAGGAATCTTTACAAAAGTTATATTACCGCAAGTATAAATTGCGATAACAAATACAAAACATCAAACTATACTATCGCAAGTATGGATTGCGACAACTAGCACGAACATATACATGTATTTAATCAAGTTGCTAACTTTTATTTAGATTCATGTAATCCCTTAAAATACTAATGTGATTTGAAGTAACTATGTAAATATAACAATGTATTCAATTGTACTACAATTACAACACACACATTCGTCTCGACCCTATATAACCGTACGATTCACCAACTATTGAATCGCTGCCCAGCTTCTCCGAATACCTAGGGTTGACTCAATACTTTAATCGGTCACTTGCCCTTCACGGATCCACCACAGTTATACGTACAGACAGCATACATCTACTAGAACCAACGGTCCCAAATACCTAGATGCCACCCCGGATGTTTACACCTCTAGACAGCTCCGACACTCAGACTTCTAGATTTCCGGATATTTACACCTCACGACAGATGTAGACGGACAGACAATCCGACAAACAGACAGTCAGATACCTCAATTCGATCGCACAATTAAACAGCACAATCACGGCACAATAAATCACATTCAGCTACAATTCAGAGACATTCAAAGACGTTCAGAGACGTTCAGCTACAATTCAGAGACGTTCAGCTACAATATCAGAGACGTTCCGCTACAAAATCAGAGATGCTCCGCTACAATATCAGCTACGATATCAGAGATGTTCCGCAGCAAATCAGCTACGATATCAGCTACAATAAAGAAACCAGACTAATAATAGTTGTCTCAAAAAATAATCTAAACCTTAGATTACGCTATTGCATTTAAAGTCTAATAGTGACTAGTAATTCCAAATATTTCACGTTTTAAATCTGCATTGTAATAAAGGCATCATTACATGAAATGATAAACGGAATAAAATTCACAATAAAACGAAATATAAATTTAACACTCACCCCTTCGGCTGGAGATAGAATGACGAGCTATCTTTCCTGTGATAAGATACTTTTGGACTCGTAATTATTATCAGAAATATTCTGCCTTATATATCCTCAAATAGGTGAGCACAATTCACGGCAAAATTACCGTGCACCCCGTGATTCTAATGTTCCTGGCTTCAAGCGATTCGAAGTCAGGCACATGCAAATCGTTACACGCCTCTTACCTTGGAAAAAACCACTTATTCACCCCAGGTAACGCTTGTACGACGAAACAAAAAAAAATGGTGAAATTAGTTTGTAATTCAAAAGGAAATAAATTCAATTTTCGCCTAATTCTGTGACACATATTACCGGCAATCATGAAATTGCATTACCGATGCTAACAAGTTTGTGATTTTACTTCTAAACGAATTACTGCTACATTCTGTTATCAATCAACACAGCTGAATTTTATTATAACTAAAAGCACATCCATGTTGTAGTTCATTTAAATTTTATTAATTGTAGTTACAAACGTTTTATAAACTTTCAATGACACAATCCATATATAAGTTGATTCGGAGTATAAGATGAAGCCACGACTTTTAAGTAAAAAAGTATTGACTTATAGGTCGGAAAATATAGTAATGCTTTTACTATGTAGTTACGAATTATTATTTGGGTAAATTTCATGAAGTTAAGGCATTGAATTTAACAAGCAGCTGTGCGAAGTTATGTTAGGTCTTAAACAAAAGAGGGGTACTCACTTATTCATACATGTTTTGGGTATTGTGACGAGTTTCGACCACAAAGATGGATGTGTACATATTCAGTCATGTTGTGGCTATTTTACTGAGTTTTGACCAAGATGTGAGGTGTGGACTTACTTATTCAGGCATGTTGTGGATGTTATATTGAGTTTTGACCAAAATGTGAGGTGTGGACTTACTTATTCAGGCATGTTGTGGATGTTACATTGAGGTTTGACCAAAATGTGAGGTGTGGACTTACTTATTCAGTCATGTTGTGGATGTTATATTGAGGTTTGACCAAAATGTGAGATGTGGACTTATTTATTCAGGCATGTTGTGGATGTTGTATTGAATCGTGCTTACATACTCTTGGTTAAGGTAAAACGTTCGGTGCAACAGAATCAAATTTTACTAGTGTAAAAGAGTACTGCATAGTATAAAAGAGTACTGCATAGTTTACAAGAGTACTGCATATGACTTTAAATCGCCCCATTACTTAATATTTAACCAACCAGGACTAAGCTACAGCAGAATCCCGTTATGGTCTTTATTTTCCAGCAAGTTTCAAATGCAGTTCTTATTATGACTGTGTGGTTAGTAGAAAAGAGTGAGAACATATCAGCTTTGTAAAATTCTAGAAATAATTTATTTCTCTGGAATAAAAGTGAAAAATGTAAAAAGAACTTATTGCATTGTAAAATAATCCAAGAAATTATAACACATGTCCAAATTAGTAAAGTAATAAAGTAACTATGGTGCTATGCTAAAATAAATCCAACATAGGAAGTGGGGATAGGCCATGGTGGCCTCTATCATAGTGATGTGCTATTAGTGGCCTGTATCATGGGAATGTGCCATGGTGTCTATATGATATTGATGTGCCATGGTCGCCTGTATCATAGTGATGTGCCATGGTGGACTGTATCATAGTGATGTGCCATGGTGGCCTGTACCATAGTGATGTGCCATGGTGTCCTGTATCATAGTGATGTGCCATGGTGGCCTGTATCATAGTGATGTGCCATTGGTGACCTATATCATGAAGATGTGCAATGGTGGCCTATATCATAGTGATGTGCCATGGTGGACTGTATCATAGTGATGTGCCATGGTGGACTGTATCATAGTGATGTGCCATGGTGGATTATATCATAGTGATGTGCAATGGTGGTCCGTATCATAGTGATGTGCCATTGGTGACCTGTATCACGAAGATGTGCAATGGTGGCCTATATCATAGTGATGTGCCATGGTGGACTGTATCATAGTGATGTGCCATGGTGGCCTGTATCATAGTGATGTGCCATAGTGGACTATCATAGTGATGTGCCATTGGTGGCCTGTATCATGGGGATGTGCCATGGTGGCCTGTATCACTTTGATGCCAACAGTCTTTTGTTGAATCACAATAATGTAATCATAGCATATATCCTTATTTGAATTTCATTATAATTATCCAAGTCTAAATTTCCACGAAAGTTTTTTTAAAGCCCATTTTCACATAAGAAAAACTTGAATTAAATAATTTATATAAGTTTCAGTCCAAATAAAATATTGGACACAACAGTAATACTACTCTATCTGCTCAGAAAAACAAGATTATATAGTCCTCTATATGACCTCAGATTACAATTAAAATTTTTTTAAAACTATTATTTACGAAAAATTTCATTCAGGAAGGTCCCAAATGTTGACTAGATATAATCTTTGTTATATTCTGAAGTTTATTGCTACAATTATACTTAAAAAAAGCATGGTAAACACAATGTCCTTGACTCGGTTAAAGATAATAATCCTAATTTATACTCGAAAAGAAAAAAAATTCTATGTATTAATTGTGTACAGAATTTTAAAAATATAATCAACAATTCAGTTCATCTTGATTTTGTAAAATGTAAAGTCCAGAATACAATTAACCATAGCATATAATGAAAGAAAAAACAATTTAAGAAAAACAAGCAATGCATATTAAATATACATACTAATCAGAGAAGTTTCATAAGATCGTCATTGTGTAGAAATCATTATCATTAGTGCTATGATATCCTGGAAGATTAGTATTTCACTGAATGGTAACATTTTAAGAAAGTATATTGTTTGCTTTTAATTTCACTTATTCCTCCCTTTTTTATTACAACAGGTTTCTACCTAAATTATTTTGCCCCCAAACATCGGGATGATATCAACCGAGGAGTGATCCTTTCTGGAAAGCTGGATATTAGACCACCAGAGACTGTGAAAGCTGATGATTCCACAAGTATCCATGTATTAGACACTGAGAAGGAACAGGGGTCTAGAAATGTACAACCGCTAAAAGTCAAGGTCAATGGAAAGTGCAAGGACAGTGAAGGTTGTATTACAGTGACCTCTGCAGAAGTGGAACAAGGTGAGGGACTAGAAATTATTCTTCATGTGAAAACATCTTACTCACAAAATAAAAATCCACTAGATTTACCTGATAAAGATGATACAACAAGTATTACGGAAGAAGAAGAACCCAGAGGATCCCAGCTGTCGGACACTGATAGAGACTCTTGCAAAGATAGTGAAAATTCAGAAGAGTCTGAAGAAGAAACTTCAAAAATAGACAGCACTTTGGTGAGAAATTCTCCTAATCCAGGCTGTTTTATGAATCTGTTTGGTAAGAAGTTAAATTCTCTCCAGTATAAGAAATCCACAGATAAAGGAATTGTGATGTCTAAGGGAGATCACTCTGACAAGCAGAATCCCATTGACATTCCAGTAGAATTTTTAGAATGCCCTGATATTGTTACAAGTGCTTTAGAAGCAGAATTTAAACACAGCCAAGATGGTCGACTGTACCAGCAGGACCTTGTTATAGATTGTAAAGAAGAGAAAAAGGATGAGAATGATGGAGAAAGTGGTGGGGAGATTGATCTCCCTTGTGTCTTTAGCAACACAGGTGATCCTTATTCAGGTTTAGTAGCTACAGAGACCTGCTCCACATCACTGTAGTGTTAGAGATTTGTAAACACATTTAATGAGGATACCATATTTATCACAGCCACCTGAAAACAGCGTAGATCCAGATTGGCTAGTGCATAATTGGTACTTGTGATATCTGCATAAAATCATCATCATATATCAGTTGAACCTAATATTTATTGCCATTGCATGTTCCAAATGCCAAACTTTTAATTATGTTTTCGAGCTTTACAGTAGCAGTTTTTGAATTCTTAGTACACCTTACTGAAAACTGGTAAAACTTACAGTGAAGAAAATCAACTGCCTTACTGAGATGTACTCATCAGGGTTGGCAGGTTGGCATAATATCATAGCTGATCAGGGTTGGCAGGTTGGCATAATATCATAGCTGATCAGGGTTGGCTCTGTTACAGTTGGGTCTGTGATACGTATCAATAAATGTGTTGGTTTTTGATATTATGGTTGGGTTTCCTAATATGAGAAATACTGCTGTACAATTATAATAAGACTACCTTGTTGCTTAGTGTTTAATTGAATGCAGTTGAAAATGTTTATTACCTTTGGGAGTAAGTATTTTTCAATATATATTTGAAGTTACCATGTTAAGTTTTTCATGTTTTGGATCATAGTAATAGAGTATTCTTACTTGGTATGTTACTTAGTAAATTCAAGACTAGTTTTCTTTCTTTTTATATTATATTCATAATGTGATGCCACTTAAACAGTCTTCACAGAATGTTGGAGTGCAATTGTCTTAGATAAATCACAGGACAGGTGATTTGTTAACCAGAATATTCTCCTATAGAAAACATTTTGCATTTCTTAGAAAGCATGATTTGGATTTTTAATTTTAATGTCTTGTAATTTAGGGTGGATTAAGTAATTTGCAAGACAGCAATGTAGATAAGGCCCATTTGCACATATCCATGTGTAACACAGAGGTATATTAAGACCACTTTTTTATGTGACCAAACATTATTTAAAATCTTAGCTTTTTTCTGAGGTTAGCGATGGGCATTGAATGGACATGCAAATAAATGCCATTACGAACACATGTACCAATATGTTTCTTAATTTGCTATACATGCCATAGTTACTCTTATTGAAATGACCTGCCATATGACAAAGTGCATTTATGGTGTCTCTGAACCATGTGATATAGCTCCATTCACCAACAATTGTTTTTCGGTATTCTAATTTGATTTCAATCATATTTGGAACATTGGTTTATACTATCAAAATTTTGGACAAGTCTAATAATGGGCAAGATCTGTGTCTAACATTGAGTTTATGAATCTGATTGGTTAAGTTTTTTTTATAACTCTTTATGCTGTATTTCTAATCAGAACTTGATCAAACCTGGAATGCATGTTTTTGATGATATGGTCTCAAATAAGCTCAGAAATTACCAAGCTCATTGCTAACATGTGAGTTGATCATCCCTCTGATTGACTGAGTTATTCCTGTAAATTCCTGTCCATCAGATCACTCAGTTGGCATAGTAGCTTGAGTGCCTGCCTTGGATGCAGGAGGTCACGGGTTAAATCCTTGGCCAAGTCATACCAAAGACTTACAAAATAGAACTAACAGCTGCCTTGCTTGGTGCTCAGCATTAAGAGGTTATTGTTAGGACTGGTCAGTCTGGTGTAAGGATAATGTGACTGGGTGGGACATGATGCTACATGTCTGTGAAATGATGCCTCGGTGGTAGGCATCACTATAAACTGCCACATTAGTAATACGACTGAATTTTTAAGCAAATCTATGTTAAAAATCCAAATAACACACACTCTTGTAAATTTCTTTTTTTTTCACATCAAACATTTTTCTTTGACACTATGTAATGAATGTATGCGATTGTAATTGTTCTATTGCAAAAAGTAAGAATTGCTAACAGCAGCTTCTTGCCATTACTTCTACCAGTGAGCATTTTTGTGCCCTTGAAAATAGTATTATCTAATTTCATTAGGAAGGTGCACCCTGCCATATTGGATGGTGAAGGGAGAGCACTGAGTCTGAATTTCAGTGTTGTAATCATGTGTATGCCCTAAAGTTTCATTACTGTCATTTCGTTTCTCAGTGTGATTAATGACACATTTATAGCTTTTTGTTTTTGATCTTTTTTTGAATACTGAAATATTTTTCTTGTAATAACATTTTTGAAAGAGTACCTTACATTTTGTCTGCTTTTTTAATATTTTCTGTGTATTACATATATTATAATCAAATGAGGGGGAGTATCTTGCTTTGCTTTAAGTATAGGGTTTACCGATGAAAAGCCGGGATAGCCTGCCCTGTAAATTTGACGAAAACTGAGGACTGCATTTGTTGTTAAGTGAAAACTGCATTTGTAAAAACAAAAAAGTACAGAATGGTGTATCATAAAATAAAATAAAACTTCTTTCGTTTTGAGTGCTGAGCCGATTGGAGTAAAGTGCCTTGTCTAAGGTCATATCATTGTAGTTATCTCAGGCTGATCTGATGTTAGGATTTAAACCCATGCTCTTTTAATCACATGTAAGTCAATCTAATCACAGCGGTCCCATATTTATCATGAAGCTTGTATTAACTTCTGACAGTGGGAAGCACAATATATCTGATTCACCTAATATATATTTATACTACAATTTCAGATTTTTAATTGCTTTAATGCATTTTTTATTTTAGCAGTAAAGTTTATATGCATACATGCACACACAAAGAATAATCAATTTTGTACGTCTTTCCACTAGAAATAGTTTTGCTGGGTAATGATAAACATTTTGTCAACATCTTGAAAGCAAATTAACATATAGGTGTATGCATATACAATGAACAGACTTTTTACAAGATAACACACATCTGCATATTTTCAAATTCATGGAGATCCATTTTGGTTGGATTCAATTTTATTTGGTCTGGTATGATTTAGTTTCATTTGGTCTGGTTTGGTTTAGTGTTTTATGGCAAAGCAGCACAAAAGGTTTTAATGTGTTGAATAAGTTTTAGTTAAGTGCCTTACGGAGGAACGCACCAATTCTGGACTTCGCAAATTTATTATAAACATTTTTTACAGTGAGAAAGCCGTATTCTAAATTGACAAAATTATGTAAAATCAAAATTATGAATGGAACATACTTTTGAACAAGAGTTTCCTATATAAAGACTGTTGGCACTAATTGTGTAGACTGGTACACAGATAGCAGTTTCTCCATCTAAAAAATCATGTGCATACCAAGAAACCAGTCAGATTGTAATTGGATAGAAAATGCAGGAAATGTATGAGGACTAATGGTAATTACTATTAAGGTCAAAATATGTAAGTATTTGGTGGAATGGATTCATCATTTATTTTCATTGGACCTCCCATTGTTTGTGTCATTGTAATAATAGTCTCATGATAAGATTCAATATGATCACATTAATGATTATTACTGTTAACATTATGATCATGTCAAAGTTTGTTATTACTGTTAACAGTATGATCATGTCAAAGTTTGTTATTACTGCAAACAGTATGATCATGTCAAAGTTTGTTTTTGTTAACAGTATGATCATGTCAAAGTTTGTTATTACTGTTAACAGTAGGATTATGTCAAGGTTTTTTGTAACAGTATGATCATGTCAAAGTTTGTTACCATTACAAGTATGACCATGGCAAAGTGTGTTACTATCAACAGTATGATCATGTCAAAGTTTCTTATTGTTAACAGTATGATCATGTCAATGTTTATTATTGTTAACAGTATGATCATGTCAAAGTTAATGTTAACAGTATGATCATGTTAAAGTTTATCACTGTTAATAGTATGATCATGTTAGAGTTACTGTTAATAGTATGATCATGTCAAAGTTACTGTTAATAGTATGATCATGTCAAGTTTATTACTGTTAATAGTATGATCATGTCAGAGTTACTGTTAATAGTATGATCATGTCAAGTTTATTACTGCTAATAGTATGATCATGGAAAAGTTACCCTTAATAGTATGATCATGGAAAAGTTACTCTTAATAGTATGATCATGTCAAAGTTTATTACTGTTAACAATATGATCATGGCAAAATGTACAAGTGTTAATAATATGATGATGTCAATGTTTGTTATTGTTAACAGTATGATCATGGCAATGTTTGCTTTTGTTAACAGTATGATCATGACAAAATTCATTAACATTAACAAGTATGACTATGGCAAAGTATGTCACCGTAAACAGTATAATTACGTCAAAGTTTGTTTCCACTAATAGTATGATCATGTCAAAGTTTTTTATTCTTAACAGTATGATAATGTCAAAGTGTGTAATTCTGAACAGTATGATCATGTCAACGTTTGTTATTGTTGACAGCATGATCATGTCAAAGTGTATCACTGTTAATAGTATGATCATGTCAAAGTTACTGTTAATAGTATGATCATGTCAAAGTTTATTACTGTTAATAGTATGATCATGGAAAAGTTACTCTTAATGGTATGATCATGTCAAAGTTTATTACTGTTAACAGTATGATTATGTCCAATGTTTATTACTGTTAATAGTATGATCATGGAAAAGTTACTGTTAACAGTATAATCATGTCAATGTTTGCTTTTGTTAACAGTATGATCTTGTCAAAGTTCATTAGCATTACAAGTATAAACATGGCAAAGTGTGTTACTGTTAACAGTATGATCATGTCAAAGTTTATTATTGTAAACAGTATGATCATATCAAAGGTTTTTACTGTTAACAGTATAAACATATCAAAGTTACTATTAACAGTATGATCATATCAGAGTTATAGTTAACAGGATGATCATGTCAATGTTTGATTTTGTTAAAAGTATGATCATGTCAAATTTCGTTATCATTACAAGTATGACCATGGCAAAATGTGTTACTGTTAATAGTATGATCATGTCAAAGGTTTTTACTGTTAGCAGTATGATCATGTCAAAGGATTTTACTGTTAACAGTATAATCATATCAAAGTTTGTTACCATTACAAGAATGACCATAGCAAAAAGTGTTACTGTTAACAGTATGACCATGGCAAAGTGTGTTACTGTTAACAGTATGACCATGGCAAAGTGCGTTACTGTTAACAGTATGACCTTGGCAAAGTGTGATACTGTTAACAGTATGATCATGTCAAAGTTTATTATTGTTAACAGTATAATCATATAAATGTTTATTATTGTTAACATTATAATCATATAAAAAATTATCTACAAAGTATTTCAAAGTTTTGTACTTTTAACATCATGATAATGTCAAAGTTTGTTACTGTTAGCAAATGCGTTGTGTATTATTTATACCTAGATTCTTGAACGTTGTGCTTAGATTTTTGATGACTATGTTCCAAGGATAGGACTTAAACCTGCATTCTTCTATTTACAACTTTAACATGCTTACAACTGAGCCAGTGTGCTTCATCATACTGATGGTGTAATTGGAATTTCTGGCATGTGTCATGATCCATGTTATTTATTGGGATACTGGAATTTCTGTCATGTTTCAAGACTCGTGTTATGAATTGGGATATTGAAAGTTGTGTGATGTGTCTCGATCCATCCTGTGGATGGTACATAGGAATTAGTGTATGCATCAAGATCCTTTGGAATTTTGCAATATGTGTCTTGATTCATGCAGTTGATGGGTTACTGGAATTTGTGATATGTTTCCTGATTCATCTTGTAGATGGGGCATTGGAATTTGTGGTATGAGTCATGACCCATCCTGTAGATGGGACATTGGAATTTGTGGTATAAGTCATGACCCATACTGTAGATGGAACATTGGAATTTGTGATATGTGTCATAATCTATCATGTAGATGGTACTTTTGAATTTTTTATGTATTAAAGTTTTCTGAGAGTTTGGCAGTGTTAGTTATCTATCACTTCAAACACATCTCTAGTTAACATTTTTTGTGTTGCAGGTGAAAAGTGAAAATAAAAATGTACCGTAAGAAAAACAATTGCCTAAAATTATGTACATTATTTCAGCTAAAGAAGCAATCCCATTCTGTTAGATGGGAACTCGTCTTTGTTGAGAGAGTTTGTGAATATGAATTATCAAAAATATTTGTCTGTTTAATAGATTAACATAACATCCAAGACAAGGAGAAAAAGAGCTATTTAAATGTTTCTTACGCAGTAGTTATCTGTTGTGTGTTACTAGTTGTTATCTCATTACTGTGTAATACAGTGAGTGTATCACTGAAGTATGCAACCATTGGTTCACCTCACGAGATTATGCAGCTAGTGGTTCAGGTCAATAGAGAGATGCAACCAGTTGGTCAGATCCTTTATATTTACAGCCAGTGACTCTGGTCATAAGACTACAGCCAGTGACTCGGGTCATTAGACTACAGCCAGTGACTCAGGTCATAAGACTACAGCCAGTGACTCGGGTCATAAGACTACTGCCAGTAGATCAGGTAAATAGATGCAAACAGTTGATCAGATCCTGTGTGTATGCAGCCAGTGACTCAGGGCATGAGACTTTACAGCTTGTGACTCGGGTCAGGAGACAGTACAGTCAGTGACTCACATGAGACTGTACAACCAGTGGCTCAGGTGATAAGACTAGCTGTACAGACTCAGGTCATGAGACAAAAGAAACAGTGACTTATGCCATGAGACTACAGCCAGTGGCTCAGATCATGACTGTACAGCAGTTACTCAGGTCACGAGACTGTGCAGCCAGTGGTTACGATCCTGTTAGTGTACAACAAATCATTCAGATCATTTGTTGTACCCATTAATTCAGCAGAAAAGACATCAATATGTTTGAATGTAATAATGATTGGAGACAAGGTCTCTAATTAGATACATATATGTTCTTAGTGTTGCATTTTCATTACAGTCCCCAGCCTGACCCACCCACCCCTCCCTTTCCTCATGCTGGTATCCTGATGGCTAATTATTTTACAGGGATAGTGTGATACTGTCCATCTCTCCCTATGTACAGAAAAGATATAAATGGGGCCAGGAGTGGTCTAAAGCACTCTCCATTATGTATCACTGCCATCTCACTTCTGTCTGCATGGGTTCGAGAAAAAGATTTGGCCAATGTAGGTATGTGAGAAAGTTTGCCAGTAGCTTCTCATGGGTCGGTGGTTCATTCCTGGGGTTTTGCCAGGTTCTTTATCTACCATTAATACTGGCCACCATTTATAGCCTATTGTGTGCTGAATATTGGTGTTAAATCCTACAACAACAACAACAAGATTTACAGATGTGCACACATACAGATGTACAGAGAGACATATATATGTACATGCAAAAAACAGACAGACAGGCAGATGTAATATCCTTGTACACCTTCGCCATTACTGCTAGAAACATGAAACTGAGTGATTGATACTCGTGTACAATATAAGTTGTGTGTCTCACATTTATTATAAACACCATATGTAATACATGCTCTTTGTGACATTATATGTTATGGTTTAAAAAGTGGGTGATATTCCAGCATATTTCTCAAATCAGAGTACTTTGACTCAGGGTCTTAACATGGAAACTACAGAGCTACCCACCATCCACCCACTTACTGAGCATAAAAAAATATATACATGCACTGATAATGACAAACTACAGAGCTACCCACTATCCACCCACTTACTGAGCATAAAAAATATATACATGCACTGATAATGACAAACTACAGAGCTACCCACAATGCACCCACTTACTGGGCATGAAAAACATTTATGTACATGCAGTGATAATGACAAACTACAAAGCTACCCACAATACACCCACTTACTGAGCATACAAAATATATACATGCACTGATAATGAAAAACTACAGAGCTACCCACAATGCACCCACTTACTGGGCATGAAAAACATTTATGTACATGCACTGATATGACAAATTAGAAAGCTACCCACCATCCACCCACTTGCTTAGCATGAAAATCAAATATATACATGTACTAATAATGACAAAACTACAAGGGGATAAGCACTTGTTGATATCGTGTAATGTATTGAGTTCTGATTGACTCCTCGTGATTTTTTATATAGTTAAATGCATCCAGTTGTCATGATCTCATATAATTTGGTTTTATAATCAACAGCTATTTCCAGTTGAAAATTGCAAAACTGAAAACAAAGTATCTGTTGAAAAAAGTTTCTTTTTTAAAGTCATTATTTTATAAAATATTTTTAACATCTTTTTAAAAATTGTTTTTTTATATGTTTATTCTGGCTATATCAATATTTTTGTCAAATTAAATTTTGTATGGATCTTTTTAGAGGCAAATTTTAAATATTAAGTTTAGAGAGAAAAATATGCTTTAATTTTTTTTCAGCAAGAAAACTAAATTCAGGTTTGTTTCCTACATCTTTTGTTCATGCAGACATCATGAATTTTATTTTAAGATAGTGTCAAATACAAGATGCATTTATTTAATTTGCTTACTAACTATTAACTTGGTTTTTGACACATGCTGACTGGTTGAATGTAAAAGTTAGATACATAGATAAATAAAGTTTAAAGTCAATGTGTATGTGTACATAGATATCCATTTGCATGTTTGTATGTGTTTCTGTGTGTGCATTTTGTTGCTACATCAATCAGGGCTATATAGTACCAAATAAGTTTAAATATTCCTAAATGGGCAAAAAATCCTAAACTCCTTAAAAGGTCAGATTTTTTAATAGTAACTACCAATACACAAAAAGCCCTACACTTTGTCAGTTGCAGAACACATCCAAAGGTAACAAAGGTTGCCTCCATTAGGAGACTCTTAAAAGATGCTGATGAGTGCATTTGGCCTATTCTACACAGTTTAGCTGCAGAGAGATTGATAAAGCTGTGGAGATTTTGATAATGCTGCAGTGTATTACGTCATGTATTTAGCATTTAATCAGAAACATAATGGAATGTTGTTCTCTTTGGATAAACTGACTCTTCATGCTTGTGTAATATAATTTGTAGCATTTTAAAAAGGGTATATTTTTATTTTTGCTTGTTTAACTTAACAGAAATTTATTTTTAATAAACCATTATGTCATCATGTTGTTTTTTGTATACTTTAATACCGGATGTAGAACAGGTATGGGATACCAGTTGTATGCCCATATATGGTGTGTTATGTTTTTATGTTTGAATATACTGTATTGTGTTGTAGTGGTAGAGTGTACTGTGTTGTTTTTATGTTGGAATATACTGTGCTGTGTTGTGGTGGTGGAGTTACTGTGTTGTTTTTATGTTGGAATATACTGTGTTGTATTGTGGTGGTAGAGTGTACAGTGTTGTTTTATGTTGGAGTGTACTGTGTTGAGATAGATTAGTATGTTATTATATTGGAGTGAATTATGTTGGGCTTTTTATACTGGAGTGTACTGTGTTGTGTTATGTTTCTCCATATTATATATGAAATAAACTGTGTTGTGTTGTGTTGGTAGAGTGTACTGTGTTGTGTTATGTTGGAGTGTACTTTGTTGTGGTGTTGTGTTATAGTTTACTGTATTATGTTATTTTTTTGGAATGAATTATGTTGGTATGGAGTGTATTGTGTTATGTTAGAGTATATCTCAGAGTGGTCTGTGATGTGTTGGAATATACTGTGTTTTGTTGTTATTTCAAGTATACTGTGTTATGCTAATATGTTATAGTGTTCTGTATTGTATTGCTAAGTTGGAGTTTACTGTGTTGTTTTTAATGGTGGTGATATGTTGGATCAAACTATTTTGTGTTGGTATGTTAGAGTGCACTATGTTGTGTTGTTATTTGCAGTGTGTACTGTGTTGTTTTTAATGGTGGAGTATGCTGTGTTGTGTTGTATTGTGTTTTGTTGGAGTATACTATGATATGTTGAAGTGTACTGTGCTTTTTTGTTGTGGAATATACTGTGTCGTGTTATTATGATAGTCTATAGTATATTGCATTGTGTAATGTTAGTGTGTTATTATGATAGTCTAGAGTATATTGCTTTGTGTAATGTTAGTGTGTTATTATGATAGTCTAGAGTATGATAGTCTAGAGTATATTGCATTGTGTATTGTTAGTTTGTACTGTGTTGAGTCGTTATGTTGGAGAATACATTGTTGGTATAATGTTAGTCTTTTGTGTTGTAATCACCTAAGGTTCTGAATTTAGGTGTGTTTGTCTGGTTTTTGTTTGTCCAAATGACAAACAGCTTGTTATGTACACATACACTGGTGAGTCTAATATCATCTTGTAAAACGTTTTAGCTTTACATCACTTGTGTCAGCATGTATAAAGAATTATTGATCATGTGCAACTATTTGTGTCAATGAGAATGGTGATGCAAACGACATGTTGCCAAAATTGGGTCACTGTGTTCCACATTTCACACTTAAGTAACTTTATGCCACGTTTTTCATTCAGGAGAATTTCTCTGTGATTTTCAAACGCACGTTAATTCAACGTGGTATACATTTCCTTCAAAATCACAAACTTGTACATAGCCAGGTCCACATATAAACTGTTACATCAGAGGAAGCACTTGTTAGTGATGTATCTTCGACAAATTATTAAAGGGATGAAGTTTGACTCTGAGAAGATGGAGGGAATGGAGAGAGTTAAAAATTTGATTAGGCTTTTTTAAAAATTTGTGCTGGGAATAATTGACAAGGAATAGTCTTTTTTTGTGGTCCTAAGTTGTTTTCTTTTCTTTACCAATTATGTTTATTTTCAGGATAATTAATCTTGAATGATAACTAATAAGCAGTAGTTCCGATTGTTTCAATATCCGTTTAAGACGTTGTTCTTAAACCATTGTTTTTGCATTAGAATTTGGTTACATTCTATTCTTGTTCTTGATTCAGAACGTTTATTTCTTTAGACAAATAACATCAGAACTTGCACTATTTTCATTTTTAGTAATTACTCTACCAGTTAAATATTCGTGCTCTGATTTCAGTGCAAATAAACATTAAATATCTGCTATTTTAGCAAACCTCTGTGTATTGGGAAAATTAAGTTTACTAATAACTTTGAATCTCACTTCTCATAAAACCCTTTTACAATTTGTAAGCATTTAGTTCACGCACAGCGAATGCATTAACTGAGTTCCCCTGTTAACTTTGTTCACAATTGCTTTAAAGTTAGTTCCCTTGCTAACCTGGAACACGCATGCCTTGATCTTAGTTCCCTTGGTAACATTTATCACATTTGCACAAAATTCGGTTTCTTGTTAACTTTGATCACATTTGCTTTAAAGTTACTTTGATTGCTAACCTTGTTCACATTAGGTTAAACTTTGTTAACGTGGATCACATTTTCTTTAAATTTAGTTTTGCAGTCGAAAGTTCCAAGCAATGCTAATTGAGCCAATCAAAACACTAACTTAGCAAATCATATCAATAATTGAGCCAATCCCAAGACTGAGTCAGTCCCAATGCTAATTGAACCAGTCACAATAATTGTACCAATCAGAGCACAATTAACACAATTAATTAGAAATAATCAGATTTGATTGCATCCAAACTAATTCTAAACAAATCATTATTATATTTCTTATATTTTCATATAGATTTGCTAGCCAGTGAAGACTGTTGCTTACATTCAATGACGCTTAATGAAACGGAATCGCCGATCTTTGTCACCTCATAGCAATAAATACGTTGTGAATGAAGTTTTTTTTTCTTCAAGGTAGTGTTCGTTTTGGGTACATTCTTACTTCCAGAGAAACGGAATGTGTATACATTTTGGCCTGAAAATGTGACACTTTTTCCGTATTTAAAATGGAATATTTAGCAACACTTTCAAAATACAGGTGGTCTTCACATCTGTTATTATTCTTTTAGTATTGATAACTTATTAGTTTAAAATATTAGTCTCATGTTTGAGGAGTAGAAGAAATGATTCTTTGTCATTGGTTCGGTTTCTTTCTCAGGGGTTTAATGCTATGTTCCAACACATGGCAGTCAGTATATTTTAAAGAGTACAAAATAAAAGCAAACCCTAGGGAAGCTACATACAAGCCTTCTCACATACCCACGTTGATTGTACCGAGGCGGCTTTATTGCGAACATACATATGCGATACGTACAAAAGTAAGCGCCTTAGTCAACTAGGCCACCCGACGCCCCTTCATTACGTTCTTTAAATTGTAACCCATGCCATCGCATGTAAATAATTAATCACGTGTACTCCGGAACAGGCCACACTGGAGCAAATGTATTGATATTTCTAACACACACACACATGTGTGTGTGTGTGTGTGTGTGTGTGTGTAGATGTTGTCATCTTTTTAAGATATTGTTGCTCAAATTGAGTGTCTTTTATTTTTTCGTTTGCCGAGACGTGATCACAAGTGACAAATATTATCTGGGTTATGTATAAAGAAGAGTTAAAGCAAAATCAGAGAATACAGTGTTTATGTAGGTAAGCCGCATTATATTGTATCATGACAACAAGCGACCAGATTGTATTCGTCAAGGTTTGGAAAGGCTTCTTTGCAGTATTAATTGAAGCCATTTTGTGCAACATTACCTATACAGCTTTGATTTAGCTGTTACAATGAAGCGATAAGCTATTGTATTACTCCAATTATCGGCACATATTAAAAATATATATATATATATATATATATATATATATATATATATATATATATATATATATATATATACTCAATAAATGTCATCCGTTCTTTCTTAATATGAGTGTTTCCTAGCAACAGACCCAGGAGAAGGCGCTAACATTGTATGTTAAGGCCGTGGTGTATATGCGCAGATATATAAGTCGTGTTGCGTATGCACGGATATAAATGCCGTGTTGTGTATAAGACTGATGTTTAATAAGTACACAGACAAACAGACAGACAGACATATAGATAGATAGATAGATAGATAGATAGATAGATAGATAGATAGATAGATAGATAGATAGATAGATAGATAGATATATAGATAGATAGATAAGCGGTATACGGGTATAAAGTGCACAGGTATAGAAGCCTTGATGGCTATATAGACAGTGATGTGTACAAGGTGTTGGATATATAAGCTGTGATGTGTACCAGGCGAACGTGTATACATGCCATCATGTGTATAATGTGATTGAACATATATGCCGTAATGTGTACAAGGTGAATGGGCATATATGCAGTGGTGTGTACAATATGATTGCCGTAATGTGTACAAGGTAAATGGGTATATATGCAGTGATGTATACAATATATGTCGTAATGTGTACAAGGTGAATGGGCATATATGCCGTGATGTGTACAATATGATATGCCGTAATGTGTACAAGGTAAATGAGCATATGTGCAGTGATGTGTACATTATGTTAGAGTGTGATGAGTACAAGATGAATGGGCATCTAGGCCGTGATGTATGCAAGATAAATGAGCGTATATGCCGTGATGTATATAATGCGAATAGATATAATATAGCCTGTAAAGATGTGTACAAGATGCAGGGATATATAAATTGTTATAACCTTGACGTTATTCACATATAATTCAAGTAATGTATCATTAGCATCTTTTTTAAAAATCTTTTTTTCATATGCATGTTTCTCGTATTGGACAAGCGTATAGTTTTGTAAACAGATAAGATTCTTGTACACAGGGAAAATATTTTTTTTCATGTTTCTTATATTAAAACTTTCTTTTAGCTCGTATTTACTTATTGATCTATATGGGGTTTAGAAAATGCTATGTTTTAACACATGGCTACCTTGACAATAATAAAAAAACAGCCATTGTTTATAAGTAGACTAATTGCAGTTACTCACAAAACCCTTAAAGTTTTATGTTTTAAAAAAATTGAATTCGTGTTTATAGTGAATCCTTTCAGTAATCTAGATGCAATAATTTAGCTTTTCAACGAGCTATGAGATTTATGAGTAAAATATGGACAAGTTAAGAGACATTTAATGTACATATTACATCTCGTCCGACATTGTTTACAGATGCAACTTAACAAAAAGTAAACACATCAACATATATTTATATTGGTATTTAATTTCCTCTCTCTCTCTCTCTCTCTCTCTCTCTCTCTCTCTCTCTCTCTATATATATATATATATATATATATATATATATATATATATATATATATATATATATACGCATGTAGTTACATTTCTACATATGGAAAATCTACATAAATCACCTATTTAAGTACTTATCTACAATTAGAGGTACCTAAACTTGATCGTGAGTGATTACGTTTGTCAAGTTTTACAATCTATCGTTTTCCTGTTCTTTTGTATGTAGCTAATCAGTATACACATTCCTTTTATTGAAAAGGATAGCCTGTCACGCAATTCACTGCATTTATAATTTGTTTTTCAAACTCTGACGGAAGTATAGATCCTGTCAATTTAATTCAGCTATTATGCCTTGCATTAATTTAACCATTACGTTGTGCCTTTTATAACAGATTTGCCACTGGGAATTAGTAAATGCTTTGTACATCGGGGAGTTCCCAGTTAAAACACAATATCTTTGAATATATGGCCTCATATAAAGACCTATTCACAAGACGAGGCAAGCTAATGATATGTTCAATCATATGCGGGTGGGGGAGTGATTTCAAAAATTATTTCATATTTAAGTTGCATGCCAGTCTATTGTCACCCCCTTCTCTCTCTCTCTCTCTCTCTCTCTCTCTCTCTCTCTCTCTCTCTCTCTCTCTCTCTCTCTCTCTCTCTCTCTCTCTCTCTCAGAATGATGGTCTGTCAGTCGAGTTCACAATACAATTATGCAACAGGGTGCACTGTATTTATCTAATGTATGAATTTGTTTAAACATATGTTGTTGTCCCAATAAGATACAACAATATAGGACACAATTTTTAATACTTCTATTATCCATCTCCCTTCACGATACTATACTGTATTTAAATATTATACCAGTAACTAATAATTAAAAATGATCAGAGAGAGAGAGAGAGAGAGAGAGAGAGAGAGAGAGAGTGGACAAAATGGCAGCGTTCACAACTCAAATAAGTTACTGAATTTTCCAGTATGCATGCATGCTGTAGAATTATATAGCTTTTGTTTTCATTACTTTTTTCTCCAAGAATAAAATCTAAGATATCACATGGATATGGTACTGAGGGTAACTTTCTGAGCAATTTAGTTCCTGACTGGCGATACTTCAGACAGAACACGACTAAATTAAAGGTGGTTTCTAATTAGTTACAGGAATAAAGAGGGGAGTCAACAAGCTGAAGGTAGTAAAGTTAGCTTACATCAAAGGTCTCAAACACGGGGCTCGCCAATGTGTATCATGTGGCCAGTAGCGTAGCGAGGATATTTGGCGCCCAGGGCAAAACACCCAAATTTGCGGCGCCCAAGGCAAGACTCCCAAATTGCACCCCAGGCTGCCCCTGTTGCGCAGTTATGTTGATACTTTTGGCCGATTTGGGCCCCATTTGGCGCCCGCTAGCTACCGGCGCCTAGGGGGAATGCCCCACCTGCACCCCCCCCCCCGTCGTTACATCACTGCCTGTGGCCCGCCAAATATGATTGGCGTCACAAGGTCTCACGAAAGATACAGTTGGTGAAAATACCCTCATATGTCCCTCAGGGGCCAATGATTTACATGATTTAATACTCTAGTATGGATAATATTTGACGATCGATGACTGAACTTTATTTATCAGTTGTATGTATTTATTCCAGTCGATTTGTCACCATGATTGAATTTAGATTTCCGTGCACAGTTCACTTTCATCGTGGTTAGTCATTATTCATAATTGGGAATCAATTCAAGGTGTGTCAGGTGGGAGAAATGTAACAGTTGTGGACAGAATACACAGATATGAGAGTTCCAATAATTTGGTTGTAAATATACCGTTTGCAGCATAAGTATCTTTTGGTGTTAGTAAAAGATCTGCACAGTTAGTTCTTGTTACCAGAGCGTCGAATTCGTTGTGATAGCTTTGCTAGAAATCCAGACACGAATCTTATAGGCCGCTTGGAGAATCGACTTGCTATGGTCATTAAATTCTGTATCAATTGTCAGTGTAAAATAGTTATAACGCTACTTGGATTGGTCGGATCAAGCAAGGTTTTGGAAGTAGAAATACATTTTTGGGTACCGTTTGTTATTACATTTCGTATATTATATCTTGACATAACATCGCGTAAGTTTAAACCGATATAACTTCTCAGGAAATCAACGTTATAGTCGTCAATAAGAGTAATATCCAAACATGTAACTAATGATATCAACTAAGATTTCAGAACTTTCTAAGAAATGTGTTTGAGAGTAAATTGATCTATACCATGGCTACATTACGTGAGGGTAACGTAATTTTCATCCGCATAAAATTCATTGTCACGACAGCTTAAGTTCGAGTTATATCGACTATTGATAATTAGTTTATCACGAATATATATATAATGAGGCCTCCATGACAGTTTCTGCATTTCGTCTAAAACTTTCTTTAAAAATGTATCTCTTCCTGACACAATGTATAGTTACTGTATTATTGGAGCTGTACCTCATCTAGACACAAAATACAATATATTATTAGATACAAAATATACAGTTTATAATTAATGGATTCTTATATGCATAAAATGCTGTATAGTATTACTGGATTTTTCCTCGTGTGGACACAAAATACTGTACCGTTAGGTCAGATGCCCTTGATAGATACTCCCTTTAAAAGAGTGGCCGTTGAAATTGTAGGACCTATATTACCGCATACATAAGTATGATCGGAGGGAAAGACATTGACGGAGGGAAAGAAGGTATAGATCGGAAAAACCGATACATCTTGATGCTGGTAAATTACGCTGCTAGATACCCCAAAGCCATAGCTTTGCCATCGACAGAAACCGAACGTGTAGCCGAAGCGCTCGTACACATGTTCAGCAGGGTCGGAGTGCCCAAAGAGGTTCTTCTTACGGAATGTGGGGCGCAATTCACCTCGGATCTCATGGCAGAAGTTAGTAGGTTGTTGTCCCTTAAACAATTGCACACAACACCCTACCACCCTATGTACGATGGATTGGTAGGGAAATTCAACGGGATGTTGAAGCAAATGTTGCGACGGATGTGTGCGGAAAGACCCAAGAATTGGGATGGGTTCTCGCGAAAGCTTAGGCGTCTCTCCGTTTGAACTATCGTAGGACAGTTTGTCGTCCTATGCGTATTCTACGCGAACTGTGGTCATATGAGGCTGCGACGGAAGAAGACCACTTACCAATACGTGGTGGATTTGCGCGAACAGTTAGAGAGTACATGTTGAATAGTGCAAGACGAACTCGCGTAATCTAGCCGTAGGTACGTGAAGGACTACAACCGAGGAACGCCGAGTAAAAAGTTTGATGTAGGCAATCAAGTGTTGGTACTTCTCCCAACGTGTAAAAACAAGCTGTTAGTCAAATGGAAAGGGCCATACGAAGTCAAACAGGTGAAAGGCGAGATGGACTACATTATCGACGTAGAAGGTAATTCCAAGATATTTCACGCCAATTTGCTTAAACTGTACGTAAAAAGACATAGAAAAGCAATTGGCAAAGATGTATTGAAAGTAGTATGTGTAGCGATGATAGATGATAGGTCGTGTGACGAATCGTAATTCGTCTCCTTACAGAAATGCCCCTTGAATACCTCATTGACGGATGGAAAGAAGGTATAGCCCTGATCAATGTATGCCCGGATTTATCCGAAGGTCAGCGTACGCAGATCATGGAGGTTTTGTCCCAATACCCAGACATATTTACAGACAGACAAGGCCGTACTGGATTAATTCAACACGAGATCAAATTGAACGCCTCAGAGCCGATCAGGATTAAAGGATATCCAATACCGAATATCCGTTTAATGCGCGGGAGACAATCAACGAAGAAGCGGCGAAAATGTTAGATCAGGAAGTGATCAAACCTTCCAGTTTCCTGTACTCCTCCCCCGTTGTGATAGTCCGAAAGAAAGACAGGGCGAACCGTTTTCGCATTGAGTGTCGGCAATTGAACAAAATCACTGTGTTCGACGCGGAATCAATGCCAGACATGGAAAATTAATTTTCAAAGTTGGCAGGTCATTTTCAAATTAGACCTTGCGAATGGATATCGACAGATACCAATCTCTTAAAAAGCCCTCGAGTTAACGGCATTTGTGACTCCCAAAGATCTATATCAATTTAAAGGTATGCCTTTCCGTTTAGTCAACGCCGGTGTGTGGTGCGTTCCTCTCATGCGCAAACTGTTAAACGGTACGGATTTAAGAAACGTTCATTTTCCGAAATGTGCATATTTCGTCTGTAATGCCCCTTTAATTTACAGTCACGTGGATGTATCCGAAATGTTGATATTTTGTCTGTAATACCTCCTTAATTTACAGCCACGAGTCTGTATCCGTAATGTGGACATTTTATGTCATACCCTTTAATTTACAGCCACGTGGTTGTATCCGAAAGTCAAACCCCTTTAATTTACAGCCACGTGTTTGTATCCGAAAGTCATACCCCTTTAATTTACAGCCACGTGTTTGTATTCGAAATTTGGACATTTTATGTCATACTCTTTAATTTACAGCCACGTGGTTGTATCCGAAATGTGTCGATTTTGTCATACTCTTTAATTTACAGCCACGTGGTTGTATCCGAAAGTCATACCCCTTTAAATGTGGATATTTTATGTCAACCCTATGATTTACAGCCACGTGGTTGTATCCGAAATGTGGATATTTTGTATGTCAAATCCATCTAACTTTAGGTACTATGTTTATTTCACTTCGTTCACAACATTAGGTTCGATCAGATTCAAAAATAAAGATGTTTCGCTTGGGTATGACCTTTAAATCAAAATATAACGCGGAAATATGTTGTCTGTTTATTGAAAACGCTTTGGTCAAAAACATGCTTTTGTATCATCGTCTGTTAATGCAGCAGCTGGGATTTTGATAAAATCAGCATTGACCGCTTATATTGAGTATTGCGAATATACAAACACAGATATGTGTACAGTGTGTGTAAAACCAGTTTCACTATAGATTGTCTTTAATTACCAGAGCATGCATTTGATCAGATGCTGCAAAAAGTCCCCCCCACCCCCAAAAAGTCCCCCACCCCCATTGCACTTCTACATATTAGGGTGTTTTAACTGTCGATATTATCTTGATTGCATTATAAATACTGCTGATGGATGGATGGATGGATGGATGGATGGGTGGATGGATGGATGATTTTTATAGATAGATAATCACTCATATATATATATATATATATATATATATATATATATATATATATATATATATATATATATATATATATATATATATATATATATATATATGTATATATATAGGATTAGTCATGACGACACTCTTGCACCCAGCAATAATGCATACAAACAGACAGGTGGACGAACAGGTTGCATCTTAACGTCTGATGGGAATCGCTGGCATTGTACTAGATATTTGATTTCGATAACATTGAAAGGGAGATATCTATCTATCTATATATCTATCTATCTATCTATCTATCTATCTATCTATCTATCTATCTGTCTGTTTGTCTGTCTGTCCATTTATACATCTTCTCTTTCTCTCTCAACTCTCTCTCTCTCTCTCTCTCTCTCTCTCTCTCTCTCTCTCGTTCAAAAGAGGAAGCTACAAATTACTATATGCTAACGCAGACGATTATTTTGAAATTGTTTGTACATTGAAATCATACACTAGGCCATGGGACCATGGGAGAGTCTTACTTTATTATAAACACCTATTGTAGAACAATTTGATTGACTTACAATACAATACCAGTTCATACTCGGCACGTGGTACATACTTTTGTAACACTATATTTAATGCATTATCATTAATCATAATCTACATCAAACTCTAAACACGCCATTATTCAATGAAAACTATAAACTGAACCTAGAATGTAATATATTACTGGGCGTAAAGCCAGTTGCGAACAAGAGTCATTGTGTTCACCGCCGCACTACGAATTTATGAAAGCAAGCGCATATACAAAGTCCATAAATTGGTTCGATTATTCCCGAATGACTCTCAGAGAATGTGTTGCCGTTAAGGACATACCTGTGTATCTCGCAAATACAAGGAAACAATACATGGTATATGGGCTGGGTACTGTGTCGCCTGATTCATTAGAAGATGAGTAAACAGGCTTTTGTTTGGAGTGTATCCTAAAAATTTAAGAAATATCTGACATTGTGCATGTTGAAATTATTTACTTGTGATAGTCTATACACAAACTTATTGAAGCCTCGATTCATGGAATTAAATGAATTCTTGTTCTGAAATTTTAAATGCATGTCTGGATTGTAAAGTAACGTTTCCAATTGTTAGTTCAAATGATGCTCAGGAAATTGATTTGGATTATCTTTTTCGAAGCAAGCGATTTCTTATAAATTCTGAACAAGATAGTACCAGAACATAAAACATGTTGTGTTAATTTGTTTTTATTTTTGGGTGAAGGCTATTTTTAAAGCCTTATTGTACAGAAACCTATCGTGACATCCAAAATGTCTCAACTGATCGGTTGGTCAAATTCCCGGTTAAGCCAGCAGCACTACAAGACTGCCTTCCCGATATTTTCTGACACTCGTGAGTACCTAAACGTACACAGAAACACTACCAGGCGACTGCTACCAAGGGAAGCGGTAAATGCCACGCCCAAAAATGTGGCTCTTGCCCGAAATATTTTGCATAGGCAGCGCGTGGAGATTCGTTTATATTCTGGGAGTCGGTTATCACATAAAGATCAAGAGACCTTCAATATGTCCAAAAATCGACATCAACCCAGCCATTTACAGCTATTTTATAGGCAAGGGACATGCGCAGATGAAATAAAGCAGCTATCTGAAGACCAAAGTACTGATGCTCAAAGCCTGCATCAGGAATATCAGTTCAACACTGAACAATCTTTACGTGTCATCCGTGCGGACAGACATTTAAAGGACATGTTGCCACCCATCAAAATTGCAATCCCTCCTTATACGGTGGCGTCACATTACACGTCAGATGACGTGAATAAGATTTTTAATCGTCTATCAACATACGACCCTGAAAAAATTCCGGATTCAAATGGTTACTCGATTAAACTACCGACGCCCATCGTGTATAAAAAGAAATACACGCACGAAGACATAGAAGCAATCATCAAACGTCTGACAATCAACGACCACATGAAAGGTTTGGTAGACTCGCATGGCACCGCCCCGGCATGCGTCGCGTCAGTGCCAAGACAGACCTTGGCTAAAATTAAAAGGTGTTCAGCAGAAGAGGTACAGAAAATCGTCGAAAGATTGTGCATGTTTGACATTTCGCAATGTCCACCCGAATCAAAACTTACAACTAGGTCTGCTCCATGAGCTTTACGTTAATGGTGTCGGAGTCAGGTGGTGAAATGAAACAATAATATTTCAGGAAATGCAATACTTTTCTGCTTATTGGTATTGGATTTCCCGACATTTAAATAAACGATTGGGTTTAAATGTTGCAGTGTATGATGATAAATTGTAGAAATTCCGTTGAACTATTAACGACGATGCTGTGATATCTACGTACATGTGATAGTGACACATGTAAGTGTTACATTATTTGTATTACTTGAATGAAAATGTAATATTTCCAATATCCATCCCGCCCTGTCCAAGCAAACAGTTTTGTTCCTGCTCAGTAATTTTTTGACGCAACGCGTTCTTCGATTCCACTAATGCAGGGGCGTCCGTGTTTCCAAGGATATATTTCTTGCTTTTGCTTGTGACGCCATTACGGTGCATTGATCATAGAACCTTAAAGTAGAAATAATTAGCTTCGAATAGCATATACTGGTAGCTAGGTAAAATGTTTTCTGCTTTCATGGGGCAATCAGAGAATATGAAATACTGGCATTGATAATTGCAAACCTGGAAGTTCAATGAAATGTATTGTCGTTCAAGCAGTGCATATGATTTAGAGTGTATATACACACTAGGGCAATATAAAATCGTTCAGGGTTGAAAGATGCACCATATTTCATCGTTTTCTTAAAAGATAGATGCTAGAAACACACACACACACACACACACACACACACATATATATGGTATGTAGGTACATAGGTAGGTAGGTAGGTAGGTAGGTATGTAGGTAGGTAGGTAGGTAGGTAGCTACGTATGTAGGTGCAACGTTTTAACATTATTTAAGATTATAACTTTGTACATTATATACAACATATCTCAATACATGATCTAATGCGTGTAGGTGAAGGAATAGGGCAATCCATGCCAGATATGAGTGGAGGAGAAGCGATAATGACATATCTGGATTGTTAGAAGTTTAGTCAGCGTTGTGGATTTATTTCGAGGAAAGTGGTGTTTGTATCAAACAGATAACCTCTAAACCTAAATAAATTCTTAAAATCAGTTTTGCATCATTACCTGACATTGTCTAACATAACATGACAGAAGGCCATAAAAGTGTCACAGAAAACCAAAAGGCAAGGAACAAGGCCTTAGAGAGAGAGAGTTCAGGGGCCCTGGGGAAAGAATCACCCGGGCCTCTCATAGTTAGTGTTCAACAAAATTGTTTCTTTTAAAAATTAAAAAAGTGTTGTTGGGATGTTTACCCCACTCCTCTTTAGCCCTGGCACGGAAACCAGCCGAAAGGTGTACTACCTGGATGTAGGGAGTACAAGCCAGTAAACAAATAATACTTTTGTATCGAAGGCAGAACAAAAGGGAACCCAAAAATGGCGACCCGAATAGCTGTGGCTCTTTAAAAATCAAACCAGAACCGTAATCCAAGAAACATAAAATGTCGTTTTCTTAACAATTCTGTTTATTTTTTTTTTTTTTAAAAAAAACAATATCAACATAACATTTAACAAAGAATAAATATACAGAATCCTTTTTAAAAAAAATTCGCTGCCAAAGGGGGCATCTCAAAGATCAGTAGCTTAGCTATTGAACGGATAGGTGTTCACACGAATAACGGTAAAACTGCCCTAACTGTGATACCCATTAACGTACCTACGTTATTATAGGCTGTTAATCGATTTATCTAGCTAAAAGGTGAGGTCATATGAAGGTGAGATTAGTCTTTGTTAACTGTAACGGTGTGTAGGTTTGCATAGAAACTTCAGCTTATTAATTCAATATTTAAAGCAATAGTCAATTATTTTTTTCCGTCGCTATTCTCAAAGCCGATCGTGTCGGAGACGGGTAGCGTTTTGTACAACTACACTGTTATGTAAGTGTACATGTGTGTTTTCACCAGTTTTCTCAGGTTTGAACTTGTAAACTTGTAATCTTGTTTTGCATATGTATTATTAAAATGTATATCTTCGTGCAGAAGAAACACAAATCGGTGCTGTGCTTTGACAATATGCTTAATGACTGTACTCATAACTATATTGTTTTTTTTTATTCCATGTTATATCTTGTTTTTTGAATACACTATATATAATGCTGTACACTATACTATATTTTACTGTTGTATTGAATATTACATGTTGTGTTATATTACATATTCTATGAGGTGTTAGGTACAAATGTTTGTTTTCTTGTATCTTAGAAACATTATTAACTATTGAAGAAAAAAGTAGTCCAGAGAATCAACGATTTCTTTTGTTTATTCAATGTAGACGTCTTTACTCCTTTTTAGCGCGGTCCCTTTCACAAGGCCTTTGGTCCAACATCAGCAGTCTCAAAATAAGCCGGCAGCTAAGAGTCTGGAATTCTGGGATGCTTCTTCTGCGTATTGTTTACATCGTACAGGGAACACTTATTGGCCGACAAATACGTGTACCCTTCACAGACCTGTTTGGAGCTAAAAGCGCGTTATAAGCCGGTGGAGATGTTAAACACAACTAAATCATAATTAATGTTGTTACCATACTTAGATGCAGAGTTTAATGCGCACGAAATAAACAGTTGTAACTCGTTTAATTAAAGGATATTACGCAAGGTGCAACTCCTGAAGGCAATATGTTCAATTTTAATCAATTTTGATTTTCCTTCAACTAATTCAGCTGACGTTTTGCAAATTTTCGTGTGAAGTATAGCTGAGCAATTACTATAACAGTAGTGCGTCCATCTGCCGTCTATCAAATGCTATTTTAAACTTTAAACATTAAAAACAAAACAAACACACACACACTTAAGCAACAAAGGAACAAATTTCAGCCAGGTCTGGAAAAGACGATTGTGGCATACAAGTCTTTAATTTTTTAATTTTACCAATGATTCCATTCCAAAATCAACTATGGCCGTCGTTATCAAAATGATTAAATTGCAGTGGTAGTTTAAAACGATTATTTAAAATAGAAAGAGTTTTTCAGAATTCAATATATGATAATTTCTGCATTTAAGGCATTTCAAGCTCATATTAATAACACAATAATGAAATGTATTCAAGTATAACACTTCTTTATGTTATGAAATATTTTATTAAAAAAGATTGTGTTATGAAAAGTTTTTGTTATATACGTTTGTGGTGAGCTTATCATCACCTTCTTCTCATTTCTTGCTACGAGAAGGAATTACCCATACGTTAAGAAATGTCGATGTCCAGAGAGAGAGAGAGAGAGAGAGAGAGAGAGAGAGAGAGAGAGAGAGAGAGAGAGAGAGAGAGAGAGAGAGAGAGAGAGAGAGTTCAGGCTCTCTTATAAGAAGTGTCGCCACGATGATGAGACACAGCTACTTCTGTAATGAGAGAGAAAGAGTCTGTTTCTGGCTCAGAGTGAAAAGCTTTTTTAAAAAAAACTTTATTTCAATAACTACTACATATACATTCCAAAAATACTTATATAAGCTTTATATTCAAAATACATGAAACGCGTATGAAGTTACACTTTCCTTTAGATCTTATCACTTCATTCATTTGTATAATTTCTGCATTTTAGAATACAATACAAATAGTTAAATCTCAAATACTTTCATGAGAGCTATAGAGTATAAAATGTAGTAGCTGCGATTAATTCACAATCATTTGGAATGAATGTATTTTACTCGTTATAAATATAATACTGATTTAGAATATGTTACGAAATATTTATCTCTGTTACTTAAAGAATACTTTACCTCAACATTGGATTTAAACATGAAGTTGGAAGCGAATTCATCTTTTACAATAAATTTACCATAAATATAAATGAATATGAATTCTTTAATACAATTAAACATTGCATTACAATAAATTATAAAATAAAATAATTTAGTGAAAACATCTTGCACACATACGAACTCTGCCGTTACAATCTATATACAAACATAAACGGTATTTACCTGTAATGAGAGAGAAAGAGTCTGTTTCTGGCTCAGAGAGAAAAGCACTGATTGGGCGCCTGTCGCATGTTTTAATACACGATTCGGACGCAACCACGTGACCATTTAAGGTAGTGCAACACATATCGATGTTCAATTTACTCCGGCCAGAATCAAAGACCCTCATCCCTACTACAGGGCGTTCATGTCTGTTTGCGTCATTCAACCGAAAGCTAGATGAGTCAACAGCTCATTCGCTGAATTAAAATCACTCTCCAAAATTGGAAGTCTATGAGTGTCTGAAAAATCTGGCGTAACAGTAACCCACACAGATCAATCTCCAAATTGAGATTCTAGAAGAACATCTAATAATAACGATAACTTCCTAATTTCATATTTACATCTCAGTCTCTTTACATAACGATACATTCATAAATTCATATTTACATTGCAGTTTCGTCACATGAACGATAAAATCATGACATACTTGCCTTTGCTTTGGTAACTCATTATATGAACGATATAACCAAAATTACAGGCATTTACATCTGTCCCGTTATATGAGCTATATATATGTGTAGATTCATACGTGTACTTGTATTTTTTGATCTGGTAATCTGACGTATTTCACGTCAGTTTCAAATACCTTTCGTTGAAATCATCCTTTGGGTTTTTTGTCATTGAGTTACTTGTAATTGATAATTCCATGTTAGGAACATTATAATTGTCCTTATCTATTGTTTTTAATGGTGTCAGAATTGATTATAATTAAATTGCGTTTATAAATACACATCTTATTAACGCAGTTGCTTTCGGTGTTTTCACTAATCCAGTCCCAACCCGGCTTCATTCTGTGATACTCGCAAGTAGAATGAGACAACATAACCTTAGATGAAATCTTTTTGCTGGTTTTACACGATACTGTATTCAATGAACAGGTTGAATCAACCTCGGTTTTACTCTACTGATGCGGTATGGCAATCGTGTTAGACGACAATTAGCTACCAGAACGTTCTTACTTCTTTTCGATTCACGAGTTTAGTCTGTTGTCATAATTTCATATTTCACCAGCTAGCCTATTTGTTGTCCGACGTCATCATGTTTCTATTCGGGAAAGCGCTTTTGGTAGGCCCATGTCAGATCTTTGATTTATTGTTAATCTCAAAGTATACAGCGATGCTGTATTTTTTTTTCAAGAAAGGACACTAGTGTCAGAGTGGTCTGGGGCGCTCGCTTTTACATATCAGCATGTCACCTGTCTGTGTGAGTTCGAGTCTCAGGTTTGGACAGCATGAGTATGTGAGAATGCTTGCCAGTAGTTTCCTGTGGGCTGTGTGGTTTTTTCTGGGATTTTCACGTAATCCTCCACCACATATATTGGCCGTCATGTATAGCCTTTTATGTGCTGACAATTGGCGTTAAACGCTATGAAACAACACATTTTTCAACTACATGATAGAAAAGTTTACTGCGACTCTGTGTAAATATTATTAATAATATAGGCTTTCACAAAATATTACTTTTAATCCATTCCTTTTAGTTGAGCCCCGTCCTAATCAATAGCTATGTTTGATTATACTGGCCTTGTGCAATGACAAACTATTCATTACTTCTAAATTGAGGTAACTAAGACGTCCATATACTATAACATTTGCGCTAAGTAAAGCTTCTCACACTTTACATCAAACTGTAGGATGTTGTTCTATTTGTAAAGCACATATTGACAAACATCTATTGTATATTTTGGAACGATTAAGAATAAATGATTTAATCGGAAAGACGATGCAAATGCATGAAGATCATGGCTAAATGTGCTACGGACAAAATCCCACATCTATGGGTATTGGTGATGCTTACTGTTGAATACAGTATATAGAGGTCAAGTCTTGAGTGTTTCATGCAGATTTCAAAATATTGTCTGATATTAGATTGTATGAGTAGTAATAACTTTATTGATATAATTCTTGTTATAATCGTCAACATTTGAGGTGATTTCATTATAGGGGTAGCATCATCAGGAATACTAACAGTAAGAGTTGTTGTTATTATTGTTGCTATGACTGTGGAGGTTTTGAGAGGAGAAGAAGGGAAGAAAAAGAGGAGAAAACTGATTTCGACCCATACTACTTGTATCGGATGGACAGACGGAGAGAAGGAAAAATATACACGAGAACTGGGGTTACAGAGGTCAAATAAATAACTGAAATACATGCATTTTAACCTTGGAGTTATGTGGTGCTAACTGAGCGCTTATTCATTATTCACCTTATCATATTTTCTTTACATTATCTTCCTGGATTTGCTTGAACAAACCACATGAAAGAGGTATACATATTGCAAGAGAAAGATTATTTGGTCGGGTCATATAATCTACTCACGACCTAGCACGTTCCGGTATGCTTATAGTATTATCTGCTGTGTTTGGGTTGTTTGTTTATAGCAACGTGTGAATTTGCAAAGGCAGCCGAAAAAAAATACATGGTGTATTTTAAGAAAGGTTGTGTTTTGAGGGATTTATATAAACTTTTCAAGTATCAATCTTCTTGATTTAATTATTAAATTATAGAAATACACCTTTGTATTGTATTTGTTTATATATATATATTATCTAGTCAACTTATTGTGCTGGTATCGATCTAACTAAATTCGTATACGTGTTTACAATTACTGGAATTCCTATCTAGTTACTGATTAAAGTGATATTGGAATTACAGTACTGTCGAAGTAATTTGTTTTACGTTAATGACACACATGCACAGCATTTCTGAGTTTAGAAAAACTTGAGTGTAGGACGGTGACTGATAAGCACTCCGGTGCATGCATTGGTTGAGATAATGTCATTAACTACCTGCAATGGCTTCAACAAATACCGCATACATTCCAACATTAACTACCTGCAATGGCTTCAACAAACACCGCATACATTTCAACATTAACTACCTGCAATGGCTTCAACAAACACCAAATACATTCCAACATTAACTACCTGTAATGGCTTCAACAAACACCGCATACATTCCAACATTAACTACCTGTAATGGCTTCAACAAACACCGCATACATTCCAACATTAACTACCTGTAATGGCTTCAACAAACACCGCATACATTCCAACATTAACTACCTGTAATGGCTTCAACAAATACCGCATACATTCCAACATTAACTACCTGTAATGGCTTCAACAAACACCGCATACATTCCAACATTAACTACCTGTAATGGCTTCAACAAACACCGCATACATTCCAACATTAACTACCAGTAATGGCTTCAACAAACACCGCATACATTCCAACATTAACTACCTGTAATGGCTTCAACAAACACCGCATACATTCCAACATTAACTACCTGTAATGGCTTCAACAAACATCGCATACATTCCAACATTAACTACCTGCAATGGCTTCAATAAACACCGCATACATTCCAACATTAACTACCTGTAATGGCTTCAACAAACACCGCATACATTCTAACATTAACTTCCTGCAATGGCTTCAACAAACACCGCATACATTCCAACATTAACTACCTGCAATGGCTTCAACAAACACCGCATACATTCCAACATTAACTACCTGTAATGGCTTCAACAAACCACATGAAAGGGGTGCATACATTCCACCATTTGATACTCATAAAAGGCCATGAAGTTTGCATCAAGGAGACACATAAGGTAACTTTGGTAAGGTATTTGTGACCCGGTCTCCCTAAACACAGTTTCTGTTTTCATTTAAGAGACTCCAAAGCTTCAGTTGAGCGGGAGGATGAAAGGTACTGTTCATGCAAATACGCTGAAAAACCCCAGTCTACCAGGTGATACAATTGCTGCTGACATCTTGTTCCGGTACCATGCCGAGAAAGGAATACTATTAAGAACAACTGGGAACGGAGACTGTCTTTTCAACGCCGTCTCAATCATTTTGTGCGGTAATGAATCCAAGTCCAATGAACTGCGATACAAGACAACTTTAATGATGGTGCTTGAAGAGTCGGCGATTTTAGGGCATCCAAATAGATCAAGTATTCATTTATTATCGCCGATTCTTCGAATGCAGCATTAAATTGCGCTCAGATTGGGATATTTTCCTCGGCGTGGACTATAATTGCCCTTGCCATGGTTACAAAGTGTCCGTTACGTAAGTGTTTATCCAGCTGTAAACTGGGCCCTAAATGCAACCTTTAACCATGCAGCAGAAGGATCGACGATTTCAATGATGTGGAGCAATGTAACCAATCCAGCTAACTTTCTTTTAGTAAAAAAAAAGAAAAACATGAACCACTAACCATTTCGTGGCATTGGTTGAAAATAACGTCAATGACACACCTATCAATAACCATACCATCAGTGAACCATCAATCAGTAACCCGACCATCAATCCCAGGACCATCAGTGAACCTCCAACCGTCAGTAAACCCCCAAGCAACAACCGGACCATCAATACTGAAACTGACAGTGAACCATTAACCGTCAGAGAACCACCAATCATTAAGTCGACCATCAATTAACATCCAGTCAGTAACCCAACCGTCCCTGAAAGTAAATTCACAGCCTCAACTAGTATCCTAGCCATCAATGACTATCCCAGCAAATACACACCTGAACATGACGTTAGCATGGAAACTTCCACACCTAAGCGTCAATAAGATGACGGTAACTGGCCGACTCCGAAACGTCGTTACTCCTCGTGGTCATTCAAGAATAATGATTCCACATACGCAAATTGTTCGAACATATATACCAGCCTAGTTGACAAAGATGTCACTTATGACCTCGCACTGGAATCATTAAAGCCAAACAAGGTCTGTAGGAAAAATGTTTCTGTAACAAACAATGAACCAGCATCAATAGCTGGGGATTCTGGTATGGTTACTCTTGCTGGGTCTCACAGTGGGATTTTGAAGAATGAGAAGTTTATGAACATAACAGAAACATTGAGAATTTTGAACCTAAATGAATATCATATTCACTACCACGTGTATCGGAGGAATACAAAGATGGCATAACAAAGTGTTCTTCATAGCTGACAATACACTAAATGAGGCAAGAACGAAAACATGTAAGAGGAGAGAGTTTTGGGACGACTGTGGTACGTGGGTGAAAGGTACTTATCTCATAAATTACTTTGTTACAGTAAACGAGAAACTCGTCAGCCTTATAAAAAGAGCTGACAAAATTGCACTGAAAAACAATTAAACGGTGTGCGCGTCTACTGCCCAGTTGAACCACAACCAGATACTTCTGTCATGTCGGTTGTGCATGGGGCATATAGCAAGCACAAGAACTCACTAAAATACAAGCAACGTGTAACTTGGATAGGAAATGTGCCACACTCTATGACAATATCTAAATTTATTTCGATTATGGAGTATGTTGGTGTATTTCCCGGGAGGACTATTCATGAAAATACATTAAGACCAGAAGTACACGAATAATACATAAGAACTACACAACGCGTAAAAGTTGTGGTTGCAAGTATGGTAAAACATGACTCCGGAAAAATGAGTACGACAAAATAAACCAAGGAGAAGATGTTTATGACATTCCCAGAAATATCAAGGTTGTCCAAAACATTAACAGAAAAAAAAGACAAGAACGTCAACCGGCCAAAGACGTTTACAACATAAATCTGGCCGACCACATTCTTAATGTAGAAAGTAAAGTTTATTCTCAGCACCATTTCATTAGAGTTGTCCGACACGATGATTCTGGCGACTCCATCATACTGTACACTGACAAACAGATACAGGATATTAAACGATTCTGTTGTACGATGGATGGAACGGTATTAGGTGTGGACAAATCATTTAATCTTGGAGAAATGTACTTAACATCAACGGTTCTCAAAAATCGAGCACTTTTACCAACCGATACCGGAGAGTCTCCTATTTATTTCGGCCGCTCTTTTCTACATGGTAAATCTGACTTTGAAATTTGCAATGCTTTCTTCTCACAAATTGCCAGTCATTTCACAGATGAAGAAATATAAAACATGGTTGTCAGCTTAGATGACGAAACTGCGATTCGTAAAAGTTTAAAGCGGCCATTCCCTGGAGCCACACAGATTGTTTGTACACTTCACTTGAAGAAAAATGTCACTGGTTATTTAAAAATAGGGTCGGCGTCAACGTCAATGATAGAAAATCAATTTTAAACATCCTTTTCGGTGACGAAGGAATTGCACAATCCGATAATTCAGTAGAAAACAGAATAAAACATGCAACAGATGTCATTTCGGAAAAAGAGTCGGGTTTCCAGCCATACTTTGAGAAACGAATGCTACCAATACTGAAAGACCATGTTAACTATCCTGCGAGGGTAAACAATTGTTGACGCCACTGGACAAATAATAATGCAGAGTCTGCGAATAATTTCCTGAAGATTTGAACCAACTGGAAGCAAAAAAATATATCCGATCTGATAGACGTACTGCAGTCGATTGTCAGTTCCCAGTATAAAGACGCGAAAGTTAATTGATTGGAAGAGGCAATTTCAAGCTGGCATCCAATTATAGGTATCACATAGTTTCTATTGACGTTTGGTGTGAAGAAACAGAAACTGAACGAAAAGAAATATTTAGAAAGTTTATCAAAGACAAGGGTATAAACAAGTTAACAGTAAGGTCGACAATTGGTTAAACCACTATACCAAAGACACCTTCAGGAGGGAAAAAAAAAACCTCACCAAAGAAAAAGGATGAGAGCTGAGCGGAGTCAGACGAGAACAAAATAAAAAAGTGGACAGTCTTAGCAAAGAATATATATATATATATATATATATATATATATATATATATATATATATATATATATATATATATATATATATATAGAGAGAGAGAGAGAGAGAGAGAGAGAGAGAGAGAGAGAGAGAGAGAGAGAGAGAGAGGTTTTTGGCATTATTTTTTTAAAGCGTATTATGTGCACTAATAAAACAATATCACAACAACATTTATTATTTATGATTTATGTATTTAAGTCCCTACAATACAAATTATAATATTTAATGTAAATTACTATATTCTATTTTTATCCCCATTCCTGTCCATTACAGCCCATTTATGTCTATTACTGTGTTTAGGTAGACCCGTTGTGACCTAGCTCGAATCAGACAGGTAATGTAAATTGTACGTAACCTAGCAGGCTGGTATATGCTTCTGAAATACTTTACCCGGATTGGCTTGTTTTGTTTATAGCAACGAGATTTGCCGGGGAAGGACAGGACACACCAGCCAGCAACATTATTTAATCCAGTGAAAGCAGATGGTGTGCAATTCAAGAAGGTTGTATTCTGAGTAATTTTTGTAAATTATGCAAGTATCAGTCTTTATATACTTATACAAACACGCAAGTTACATATTTACATTACCTGTGTTGACATTGGGGGTAGGGGATTACAGTGTCATCAATATATTTATCATGTATAGGTCTTGCGAAAGAGATACGTATTCATATTGCCTGTGTTCACGATATGGAAGTATTATCAGGTCGATCTATTATGCAGATAATATTCTAACAAAAGAAATAATCATTCATATTGCCAATGTTCATGGGAAGATGAGATTAATTTCTAATTAGTGTATTGTTCCATTATCAATCCAATTAGACGATGCAAAATGATATTCCCGGCATCAACGTATTCTGCAGGTATCGATTTACCTAAACTCGTATACGTGTTTACAATTACGGGAATTACTATATAGTCACTGTATAAAGTGATATTGAAATTAATGTACCGTCGAAGTAATTATTGTTACGGTAATGATACGCATCACGCATACAAAGCATATCTGAGTTTAGAAAAACTTGAGTGTAGGAAAGTGTCTGATAAGCACTCTGGTGCATGCATTTGTTGAGATGAAAACAATATTTATATGGAATTTAATTCGTTTGGGAAAGGGGGAATAATGAATCACTGGTTAAGGTACTCCTCCATAAATACCAGTCTGATAATAAAGCCTTTAGGTGTTCGTTCATTCAGCCACGTACACGGAAGTATGCTCTTTTCATCGTCCATAATCAACTACGTCATAATCTGAATGGACTATGTTATTCACCAAGATTGATCAGGTCCTGTTCATAAATGAACCCTCGAGATTTATTGTCAAACCGGAAGAAGGACGACGGACGACAGACGCACGGCCATACATGTACCTTAGTTGACTTCTATTAGATAAACTAAGGCCAATGTATGAATACTCTTTCCCACTTTGTTTGCAAAGCAATATTTATTATACAGTGTTTATAAGTGTACATGCACCATGCATATATTCTAGACTTATTTTGGATGTTGTCGATTAGAAGTTCATTGTTACTATATAGAACAAGACATGTTATACATGGCGGCTTGTAAAAAGGGTGGAGGAAAAAGCTTGGTAAAATCTTTCGATACACGGAAAAATACTGGCAGTTTTGTCACATATCCATATTAGCCAGCCCGACACATACGCAGACAGATGTGAGATATTGGCTAATGGCTACTCGTGAACTCGAGACACACTGTAAGTTTGATATTCTGTAATAGTAACTATTATTTATTGCCAAAGACGTTAGTCTTTTATACACAATCTGATATCTCTTCGATCATTTTAAAATTGAACAGTAGCTATTCCTTGATTTCGACTGGACGTTTGCTGTCTATATTTTGCAGACCGGACCTAATTAGCATGGTCACTGTATTTGGTTAACAACTCACATCACCTAGAGTCAATACATCTGTATCGACATTCCATTGAAAATACACGATGGCCACTGTAAGATCGCAAGATGTCATTTGCAGAATAGTCAAAGATGGGATTCTGGAACTGGAAACGAAAGGTATGTAATAGATAAGTCATATATAAAAACCTTGATGATAATTACTAAGTAAAGCAGTAACATGCTACTAGACGAAAAATACACCTTTGATACATGCAGCACACTCAGTTTAGAACTTTAGATCACGTTTGGTGCATACCATGGGGTCTTTGGAAATAAATGGAAGATTTGTCAAAATGCTTTAGTTTAATAAGCCACGATTTTTTTTTCTTGCAGCGATGGAACACATGCCTTTATATGTTATAAGGTCGAACGCTTACTAGTCAGAATATACCGATGACGTCATAATAAAGCCAAACCATACAATGGTCCCTTATCGTACATATACATTATGTTTCGAACGCAACGAAATCGTAACCTTTGCTAATTCAAAACGGTCACGGATACTGTAACTAATGTAAACAAAATGGCCGATGTGCCAAATGCTATCTAATTTTGTATGTACTGATTTAAATCAACCATTATATTTTATTGGAAAAAAATAATAAGAGAGATTTTAAATGTACTATTGTACAGTTCAATGTTTTAACTGTTTTACTAAGGGAATGTGTTTGAAAAGGCATGCAGCTCTGCAACACTTGATAGAAGCAATGGCGTTTTGGATGGAAAGAAAATGGTTATGTGATAATTATCTAATGACAGCCAGCACGTTGAAAGTGCCATGTGTATACTGTTATGCTTCTAAGGACACAACATCGCTTGCCTAATAATCCTTTTGCTGTATGCTACCAACCACCTGCAAATCTGCAAGCAATAAGCATATGCAATGACTTATATATACAACGAGACACGCATAATTCTCAAAAATAACTTAAAGCCATAAAGTCGTGGGATAAAAAACAATGGAGGCAATATACGTTGTGTTGCTGTTATGTAGATAATATTCCAAAGTTACCATGACAGTACTTTTACAAAATGATATTTAAGTGTATTGTTCATTTTGCCTTTGCTAGACTTAGCTTTACAGACTGATGATACTTTGCACGAATTATTGTGATATGGATTTCAAAAAGAATGTTTACTCGTTTTATTTCTTAAATAATTTGCAAAATTTGACTTACAAATAAATGTACAATTTAAATAATGACAAATTAGGAAAAATATCAGTGTTTAACTTTCTTTTATTGATTGTAAGCAGACATTGGACCACCTTAATGAGATACAAGTAGCACCAAAAGATAGACAAGCATGGCACATGAAATACAGACCCTAGTGATGGTGCAGTTATATTATTCGTGATGAGGGAAGGATAATGCGGTGTAAAAGTGCTATATTTAAACATAGTTTAATTCCTGTGAAGGGTTGTTGTTGCATCCTACTGTGTAACAGTGCTATATTCAAACAGTCACATTCATATTATCTGTTAAAAGTGGGTGGTGGTGCATACTAAAGTGTAACAGTGCTATATTCAAACAGTCACATTCATATTACCTGTTAAAAAGGGGGGTGGGTGCATACTAAAGTGTAACATTGCTATATTCAAACAGTCACATTCATATTACCTGTTAGAAAGGGGGAGGGTGCATACTAAAGTGTAACAGTGCTAAATTCAAACAGTCACATTTATATTACCTGTAAAGGGAAAACATTCTACAGTGCGACAGAACTCTGTTTAAACAGTCACAGAGGTATGAGAAGTCATCCAATGTTTGATTTTAGGAACGTAGACATAGGAACAGTCGTATTCCACGGGGGGTGGGGGTGCGAGTAGCCGTGTGGTCTAAAGCGCTCTCTGTTACGGATCAGTGCCATCTCACATCTGTCTGTTTAGGTTAGAGTCTAAGATTCGGCTAGTGTAGTTATGGGAGAAAGCTTGCGATTAGCTTCTCGTGGGTCTTTGGTTCTTTCTGGGGGTTTTCCCGGGTTCTTCCTTTACCAATAATGCTGGCCATTAACAATAACCTCTGAGAAGACTTTGTACGTGTGAGAACAGAATTTACGTAACCTACTCTTGTGTCTGGAGACTATGTAAATGAGTGTAAGCACAGAACAGTTTAATCGCATTATATCTGATAGTTCGTGGGTAACACACGTTACTCAAGTTGCCTGAGGATTAAATAACCACTATAGGTAACTGTATATGAAATGATCATGACATACCCGAACTCCGATCCCTATCCTTTCTTTAACTATTTCATGAATTTAGGTTACAATAACAAGCGGCTGACGTAGATACAAGGATCAATCAAAATACATCCAATAGTTTGGTTTAATTGTATCTGATGTGCCTTATAGCTATCAAACAACACATCAACCGAAACCATGTATTTAGCAATATATGCCTTATAGCTATAAAACAATATATCAACCAAAACCATTGTATTTAGCAATATGTAACGATGGTTTTGCAAGCAGAAAGTGCACTGACCTTTAATTCGCTTCAAAATATCATTTTCCTGAGAATAACAAATAAGCCAAATATAATAATGAAGAATGAGAGGAACATTGCTATTCAGGCACATTTTGATATTTAAACAATGGAAAGCATCAATCATGACGTCTGCTCACAAGACATATCTTAAAACACTTTACAACTGCATAATAAATACCGTCTCAGTCAATAGAAAAATGCCCTCTCCCTTCCAGAAAATAAAAGGATACGACTAACCGTAACATCAACAACAACATATTTAAGAAAAACAACTAGAAATATCTTCCACATCATCATCACAACAGCAACATTACGAAAATAACGGAACTAACGGTCATCGTACAAGACCTTGATAAGAACCATGATGATGAAAGTAATCATTCAGTAGGAATGACCATATGTCAGGCCGCTTATTACGATGATGTTGATAAATAACTTGATCATGATGAAAATGGTGTTGATGATGCCACTTATTTAAAAGGATCCTAGCCAATATTTCAATAACCAGCCGTACATTATATTTAAAAAAATGTTTTTGTTAAAGTGTACAATCTAACCTATGAATAAACAGTCACTGTTAAGTTACACCCGACAACCTCGTGACCTTGGCATTGATGTGTACTAAGAATAACAGTCACAGTAAAATGCTAGACAAAATCACACCTTTGATAAATGTTGCACACTCAGTTTAGAACTATAAATCGCGTTTGGTGAATACCGTGGTGTCTTTTGAAATAATGGAAGATTTGTCAGACTACGTTAGTTGAATAAGTAATGAATTCTTTTCTTGCAGCGATATAACACAGGTCGTTAGATGTTATAAGGTCGAACGCTAATACGTCACTATATACCGATGACGTCATACAGAAGCCAAAACACAGAATGGTCCCCTGTCGTATATTTACATTATGGTACGAACGCAAGGAAATCGTGACCTTACTTAATTCACAACGGTAACTAATGTAAACAAAATGGCCGATGTGTGCAATGCTATGCAATGTTCTATGTACTGATTTAAATGAATTTTTTTTTATTGGAAAAATAATAACTCTAAATCTATTATTGCACAGTTCAATATTTTAACTGCTTAATAAGGGAATGTGTTAGAAAAAGCATGCAGCTCTGGAACACTTGATACAAGAAATGGCGTTGGGGATGGAAATAAAATGATTGTGATAATTATCTAATGACAATAGCTAGCTAACACATTGGAAGTGCCACCGTTATCCTGTTCTGTCTTAAAAGACAAAATATCTTGTACCTAATAATCCTTTGCTGTATGCTACAACCCATCTGCAAGCAATAAACATATGCAATGACTGTTACGAAGAGACTAAAAAATCGCTTTAACTCACAAAATCGAGAGAAATAAGAATAGGTGGTTTACACGTTTTGTTACTGTTATGTATAGTGGATAATATTCCAAAGTTTCCCTGACATAATTCATTTACAAAATGATATTTAAGTGTAATAATCCATATTGCTTTTGCTAGATCTAGCTTTGCAAACAAACTGATAAAAATTTTCATGAATCATTGTGATGAAGGTTTACACATTTTTATTTCTGAAATAATTTGCAAAATTTAACTTACAAATAAATGGAAACTTTAAAATAATGACAAATCAGGAAAAAACAGCTCCTAGTGTTAAACTTGTTTTTTTGTTGTAATCAGACAGTGGATCACCTTAATGAGATACAGGTAGCATCAAAAGATAGACAAGCATGGCACATGAAATGTAGACCCTAGTGATGGTGCAGTTATATTATCCGTGATGGGGGAAGGATAATACAGTGTAAAAGTGCTATATTTAAACATAGTTTTATTCCTGTGAAGGGGTTGTGGTTGCATCCTACTGTGTAACAGTGCTATATTTAAACAGTCACATGTATATTACCTGTTAAAAGTGGGGTGGTGTTGCATACTAAAGTGTAACAGTGCTCTATTCAAACAGCCACATTTATATTACCTGTGAAAAAGGGGTAGGGGTGCATACTAAAGTATAACAGTGCTATGTTCAAACAGTCACATTTATATTACCTGTTAAATGTGGGGTGGTGGTACATACTAAAGTGTAACAGTGCTATATTCAAACAGTCACATTTATATTATCTGTGAAAAAGGGGTGGGGTGCTTACTACAGTGTAACAAGACTCTATTCAAACGGTCAGTTATATTCCCTTTTAAGGGGAAAACATATTACTTTTTAACAGAACTCTGTTCAAACAGTCACAGAGGTATGAGAAGTCATCCAATGCTTGATTTTAGGAAATGTAGACATAGGGACAGTCGTATTTCGGGGGGGGGGTTAGGAGGGAGCCGAGTGGTCTAAAGACCTCTGTTATGGATCACTGCCATCTCACCTCTGTCTGTTTGGGTTTGAGTCTAAGATTCGGCTAATGTAGTATGCGAGAAAACTTGTGATTAGCTTCTCGTGGGTCTTTGGTTCTTTCAGAGGTTTTCCCGGGTTCTTCCTCCACCAATAATACTGGCCGCCATGTATAGCGTATTGTGTGCTGAAAAATGGTGTTAAATCCTAAAACAACAACATATTTCATGGGAAGGTGGAGCACATTACAATGAATGATCACTCTACACAAACCTTGGAAAATCAAATGGGAAATAAAAGTCAATACAAGGTTAAATATAAAAGGTTTTCGGGTAAAAAAAATTCGTTGTGAAGTTTTGTTTCGAAAAATAGGACAGGGATATAATGGTATGAATTCCTTTAGCGTACTCTTCATTACATGTTTTGTGTCAAATGATTCCAGATCCCAAATATTTACAAATATGTAACCAATAAAAACTTACCAAAATGAGCATGAAAGTCTAATCAGGTTATTTCAATATATTAATAATATGCCTATAAATACAAGGTCCTCAATGTCTATGTATTAAATTGGAACACAAGTTCTCAATTATAATTACTTTTAACAAGCATGTTACATATTTCCTGAAATTGGAAGGTGATGATTGTAATTATAGTATATTAAGCAAATTTCTTAGTTTTGGGGGTTGGGAAAAACCTTTTATTGAATAGTGTAAGAATAAAATTAAAACAATTAATGTAGAAAAGTAGCATGCTCCTATATGTATATTAAAGCTGGCAATGCAATTGTATTTAGCGTATGTTATCTGGAACTATACGATACTTTTAGAACATTATGGATTGGGAGGTCTTTAGAAAGTTCTATTCTGTGCTAAAATATGTGGAAATTGAATCCAATACAGTAGACACATATTTTTAAATTTCCTTCAATGTGATGTTGTTGCAGTGAATTTAATGTCAGAAAAATGAAACTTCTTTAAGTGCTTTCATTCATGCAAGACTGGAAAGCTGCTATGGAATACAATATAACAAACTCACAGTACAATATTGGCAAGGGTTGTAAGAAGGCACTATTTAACAGAGGTGCTCATACAATTATCAGAGAATTGCACATGGCATGAACATATAGCCACAGTTGTGCTCAGCCTAGTCACTAAATTGTTAGGGGCATTTAGAACATGCAAAAATGTCCAATGGTTATTGAAATCAAAACCCATCTTTGCAGTAAACAAATCCAAATTAAATGACAAATGTTACAATGTTAGAACAGAAGCTGTTGCCCACTTCAAAATGTTCATCTGATGAAAGCATTCTATGCTAAATTTGTATCGAAAGTATTGTCAACCTCTTCTAAAACTATAGCTACCAAAACAGAGTATATGGTTTACTTCTACTAAATTTATATCTACCATAAATATAGAGTATGGTTTACTTCTACTAAATTTATATCTACCATAAATTGAGAGTATGGTTTACTTGTACTAAATTTATATCTACCTTAAATAGAGAGTATGGTTTACTTCTACTAAATTCATATCTACCATACATAGAGAGTATGGTTTACTTCTACTAAATTTATATCTACCATAAATAGAGAGTATGGTTACTTCTACTAAATTTATATCTATCATAAATAGAGGGTATGGTTTACTTCCACTAAATCTATTTCTACTGTAAATATAAAAGTATGGCTTGCTTAAATGCATAATATTTTGCTATTTTTGACTATTTCAATATGAAGAAATATATGAGCCAAAAATAATCTTTTCTCTAGATGGTAGTTTCGAGATTCAAGAGTCATATTTTTGGTCAAAGAACCCATTATTTGATTTCTCAAGATACAACTAAGCTGTCAAGCAGTCAGTAGCTTATTTTTAAAATGACCAAAACTAAATTTGTAGGCACTCAAGGCCTTTTACCTAAATGAGGGCCATATGCAGCACTATTATCTGTCCTTAAAATATGCAAATATCACTATGATTGGTTTTAGTCCTTGTATCTAGCAGAGTAGTCTATCAGCCAAGTACAAAGCCTATATCTTCAACATATTCATGTTCTAGATAGATTGATTCCACAAAGCAAGATCGAAAAAAATATTCACCCTTTTGCTTTGCTTCTTTTAATTTCTGTATCCGTTCTTAAAGTTTTCTATTTTGTCTGAGGCTTTCATTTCTTCCACGTGATTAATGATTTGCTCTCCATGTACCTAAAAAACACATATCTACTCTCTCTTTAGCTCTCTTATGGATTCATATTAAAACTGCATGCTCTACCTCGATAATTCAATTTTATATAGTCATCACTATTGGAAGTTACTGTGTCAAACTCTAGTTCAACTTTTATTTCAGCAAACAGATTCGGGAATTCTCGGTCTATCCTATGATAGTTTAAAATTGTGATTTCCTAATCTCAACACGCACATGTCTCTCTCTCTTTCTCTCTCTCTCTCTCTCTCTCACTCTCTCTCTCTCTCTCTCTCTCTCTCTCTCTCTCTCTCTCTCTCTCTCTCTCTCTCTCTCTCTCTCTCTCTCATAACTACGTCCAAAATTGATTTCTTAATCCCCATTGGTGACCTCCGAAGTCTCGCTATCGGTTGACTCACATGCCATGCAAGGATATTTAGTATTAGTATTATGACCATATTTACTAACTATCCATACCCAAGTCGTACACAGCTGGCTATTATTCTACTATCTCTGCTTGACATTGCTAAAGTGGATATTCGCATGTATCAGTGATTAATCTACCCCTGCGTCCCGCGTCCAGCACGCACAAAAAATGTCTGGGACTCATTAGTTGTTCATATGTGCATTCCTTTGGACGCAAGAAATTTTAAAGAAACATCAACGTGATTACGGTGATTTTTGTTTAACAGGACGTTCTTTTCACAAGGCAAATATTATCTTTGCACCGGTCATGTGGTACTCACTCCTTAACAGTATAAAATGCCGCTAAAGAAGATTTTGAAAATTGACCCTAAGCAAAGGACATTGGATATTTTATTTAATGATTCAAATTCCACTGATCAGCATCATTTGGTTTCTTCATCTGATGTTCAGGATGCAAACGTGAGCTCAGCCTCCAGCGTAATACATAAATTACCAAAAATTCGACAGTTTCAGCTGAAGTGGTTAAAAACGTACTCGTGGCTACGAAATGACAATGGCTGTGCAAATGAAAACGAGGTATTTATGTTTTGTGAGATATGCACAGACAATAAAAAGGTAAATGGTATGAACAAGATTGCTAATAACAGAAATTTTCAAAATTCGACATTAACCAGACATGCCGATCTTGCTGACCACATATTATGTCTAATAGCCCCAGAGTTACGAACTAACTTTGAAAAATGTAGTGCAAAGCTCACTTCAGATCAAGACAAAGCCATTACTGCCTTACTGAAGGTTGTTAAGTGGATGGCAGATGAAGACATCCCATTGAACAAATATTAGTCTTTTGTGAATCGTTTACATGAATTGGGAGTTCAAGATCTTGACGTTCTCAGAAAGAGTAATATCAGTTATGAATCTTCAGTGACTGCCAGTGAGCTGCTTGAGTCATTAGCAGAGTTTGCTAACAATGCTGTAACTGTTACAATTAAGAAATCTCCTGTGGTAACCTTACTTGCAGATGACAGCACTCTCATTTCCAACAGGAAAAGGCTGGTCATGTATGCTCAGACATTGAGTGAAGACTTTATTCTAGAGTGTCATTATGTGTGCAATGTTGAATGCTTAGATGCTTTGATGGGCAAGGAAAAAGGAGCAGCTGCAATATTGAGAAGGGAACATCCTCATATGCATAATGTTCACTTTGTTGCCCACAGCTTGGCACTGTGTACCTCCCAGGCAGCAGAGAAAATAGAATCATTAAAAAAGCATCAGCAAGTATTGACTGATCTTTTCTACCATTTTCAGGGAAATAGTCAACGCGAGGCTCGACTGCATCCCATACAGGAGATTTTAGACGATCCATGTATCGTATATAAGGAGCTCCATTCAGTGAGGTGGTTGTCTTACTTTAGTGCCCTGCCTGCTGTATGGAGAACTCTAGATAGCTTGCTTACCTACCTGGCTTGAAGCCAGTCACAAGGACCACAAAGCTGGAGGGATGAAGAAAATTATAGCAACTGAAAGTTTTATAGCGACAACATTCGTGATGATGGATGTAATGGCTCCTGTAACCATTCTCAGCCAGTTCTTCCAGAAAGAAAATGTGGACGTGGACCTTGTGAAGGTGAAAACTGACGAGTGTATTGCTAATCTGCAGAAGGTATATAGCTTTGACACTCCATACATGCAAAAGTTCAAGGAAGACCTGAAAGGCAATACATTTAAGTAGCATCATCAGATCACAAAGAATAACTTCAACCTGGAGAAAATTGCTAAACTCTTCATTGACTCGTTAGTTGAGAACATTCAGTGTAGATTTCTAGCAGATGACCTACTGACAAGCTTTGGTATTCTTGCTATGCGATCAATCAGCATGTCAAACACAGAAGTGGATACCTATGGAGATGAACTTGAAGAGATTGAGAGACTGTGTACATATTATGGAGAAGCAAAAACTGTACAATGGGAAATCAGCATAAGTATTGAGAGAAAAACATCAGAACCTGTTATTGACTCTGTTAAGGCAAAAAAAGAGTGGGCTTTCCTTAAGAAAGTAGTTTTAGCTGAGAAGTACCCTCAAGGTGTGATGTGTAAACTGTGGCATTTAATTGACCACCACCACAGTGAGGATTTTCCAAACTTGCTCAAGTTAGCAGCACTTGCACTAACTTCAGCAGTACACACTGCTGGATGCTAGCGTGGGTTTTCTGCCCAGAACATAATCCTGGTTAAAGCTAGAAACAGGCTGAATATTAAGACTCAGCACAAACGGATTGCTGTAAAACTGTGTACTGTGCCATTTGATTACAAGTCAGTATTACAGGCCTGGAGATCTAAGAAAGACAGGCGAATTTATGAATTAAAGTGAAGAAGGAGTTGATCTTGTAGTTAATAATGAACTAGTTGTAATAATTCTGTATTATAAATAAAAAAATGTAATGTATCTCAATGTGTGTTCAGAATCATTGTACTCATTACATTTGAGTGGGACTCATTATTTGAATATATGCGAGTCCTGTGACTCATTGGGATAAAATTGTAGATTAATCACTGATGTATTATTTTGTACACCCACACGATCTCCTTCGATCAGCTGATGAGAATAGGGCGAAACATCCATACGATTTTCACTAGCCAGCAGTAAAGTGTATAATAGTATAACCCGTATCAATAATTATCTTGCAAATCTGCTAGATTTAGCGTGTCTGTACTCTTCTCGACTGCATTTATCGTCACGTTCAAAACAAAGACACTGGATGTCAACTAAAATTTGGTTACCCCAACTGGGAACCTTCGAACAAACAGGAAGTCATTAGTTTGGTTCTTGGTTATTGATTTTGTAGATCAAAATGTCTCGAGGTTAAAACTGAACGCTGATTTGTATTAATACGCCAAGACTCTGTATTGTATTCCGAATGAGTGTTAGAAACTTGTAAACATCGCGTCATCGGCGTTCGATGTTCGATTCAGTAGCAGACGACATAAACTGGAGAGTGCAGAAGTGCAGAAGTGGAGAGTGCAGAAGTTTACATGGAGAAAGGATTTTCATTTAAATAATCAGGGTAGTGCATGCTTGCAATTTTGAATAGCAGATGCAAATTATTGGGCGATTATATATCTGTATTGCTTATACTTTTAAAAAAGATATGTATAAGGTACAGTAAGCATGCTTGTTTCCGTTAGTAAAATGAAAAACTCTGCAACATTCACTCCCATTCTAATTTATACACAGGATAAATTGTGTATAGATTTTAGAAGGAGACGGATGTTTTCAGTAACTGTCTTTTTACTGAGATAAATGAGTGTTCGTACCGAATAATGGGTGTGTAGACTTTAATGTCTATCTCTGTCTCCCGAGTCCATCCCCGTTTTTGCTGCCCCGTGCAATGTAACTTTTTAAATCATTTATACTTTCAACAGGAAATTTTTATTCGTAGAATTAGAAAAACAAATTTACATTTAAAATCTTACCATGTGCGTCATCTGATTTTATTAATTCTACTTGAATTATGTGTCTAATTTTTGTTTACTTAAATTATGTGTCTGACTATTTTTACCTTATTGTGTCTGATTTTTTTTTAACATAAAAATTAAATTAAAAATATTCAGACAAAATAAGGTAAAAATAATCAGACACATAATTAAAGTAAAAATAATCAGACACACACGTTGAATTATTGTCACCTAGCAAGTATGTCAGAGGTAGGTAGTTAGTTATAGGGAGCGAAAATTGATTGCTTTCAATGAATGACTCACGAGCTTGATCCAAGGGCATAGAATAAACCGCAGGGCCTATATTGTTTGCATATATTAATGTCTTTTCATGAACTGTAATCGTATATATGGTTATATGGCTGGGATCTCAATAATTTCAAGTTATTAGGTATGGTCTAAAAAATTTCATTGGAATTGGGTTGGTTCCTGTCTTGATAATATTTAATACACTAATTAATTGTGTTTTCGTGCTAGCAATTGTTTACATGGGTATAAATCGATAATCTCAAAAGTTTCAAAATTGCTGTTTAGGGGTAGGGATGGAATGCCTTGTAAGTGACAATTATATGTGTAAAGTTTTCTTTGCATGTCGAGTTGGACTGTGTTATGGTTGTTAGTTGGTGATCTCAATAATTTGTATGATGTGACCCGGGGGATGCGCTTTTTGGAGGGTGGGGATAGACGTCAGGCTATCACTTCACGTATTTGTATAAATATTTGGTCCATAGATCACATATGGCGTGAGTTACTTGAAACTTATTTAGAATCACCGCTACTCCATTAGCCCAGGTTTATTCTGAGCAATTTAGTTTTATTATTTTTTAAAACGTATTACTAGTAGCTTGCAGTAACAGTAATAGTTGCAAAAAAGTTACAAATTGGCATCTATACTATACAAGAAAAAATGTTATTTTGAAAGTATTTTTATATTATTTGTATTACTTGTAGTTACAATCACATGTGGTAATTAATAGGAGTTACTTGAAACATACGTACAATCGCATTTACCCCTTTAGTCCTACTTTAAGATGAATAATGTTTATCGTTTTTGACTCGAACGTATTTTTTATAGTTCGTTCTACATATCATAGATAAATTTTTCTATCTTTAACTCGGTAAATATTCAGGTAATCTTCATTCAATTTAGCCACACACAAAAAATGTAATTCGTTTTAAAAGCTTCGTGTGACACGAATTAGGGATTTTTTTTAATAACGAACTATAATAGCAATAATAATAATACGAAAATAAAACTATTACGATAATGGTGGTGGTATGTAAACTTACGACTGTAGAATATTGTTTTTAAGTCAGAAATAGATACATAGATGTATTTACGTTTGTTTGGCATTGTTTACTAAAAGTATATATGTCTATATTTTATAACACTATGTAATGGCTTTAGATCAGAAATAGATTTATAGATGTGTATAATTTTATTTTGCATTGTTTACTAAAAGCATATGTGTCTGTATTTTGTGTATTCCGTATCCTGATGTAAGTTGTTTTTTTATCCACAGCCGGTCATAAACCCGACTATTATTGTCTTGTAAAGATGGAAGGCATGTTGGTAACCGTAGACAGGAATACGAGGAATCTTCAGGTTCACAATGGTCATGACGGTAAACTGATTACATCACACAGACTTGAGTCCTATCCCAATGATGTCTGTCTTATTAGCAAGAACGAAGTCGCTGTGTGTCTGACTAACGGTACGGTTGTAATCCTGTCATTGAAATCGATAGATGACGTAAAACTCGTCAAAACATTAAAGACAGGATTTTATTTTTGTCATTCATTGGCAAAATGGAATTCAGACAAACTCATTGTCAGCGGTTATAAAGACGGCATGTTGTGTTGGGGAATTTTATCGATTAGAGATGGACGTATGGACTCAACTCACGACATCTGTAAAGGGTATTGGACTAGTCTGACTCGCATGGCCGTCAAAGATAACACCTTGTACATCTCGTGTTCAGACTCCATTAATAAAGCAGTTCATGTTTACGATATTTTAAATCCAAAAACAAAAAAGTTTCTGTATCAACACCAGGAATTAAAATATCCGTGGTCAATAATGGCTGACAGGGACTATGTGTACGTGTGTGACAGCGACTCTAACACAATTCATCAGCTGACAGACAGCGGTCAGCTAGTGACCATACACACAGTGTCATCAAGTCCGTATGGAATATTCTATGATGACCAGCAAGAATTACTTTACACCACAAGCAATGGAAGTAATGTGATAACCGTTTACAAAATGGAGTCTTTACATAAACCAGGTAATTCTATTTTATTTTACATTTTCCACAACGAAAACTTAATTTATTTACATTTCCTAATTCACATTTGTCCTAAAATATGATTTATGAATATTGTAGTCATAAATTTATTGTAAGACAAATATGTATAACATATTTAAAATAAAATAAAAGTGGAATAAATATTATTTTATTCTTTTGGCAGTTTGAAAATGTCCATTTCGTCGTGCATGGTCATATTTATCGATTTATAATATAAATAAAATATTTTTGTTATTTTAAATATTATTACAAATTATATTATAGTCATTTATATTCATTAATAATTGTTCAGTCGTCTGCTTGTTGGTTCTGACTACATAATTTTCATATAAAAATATTAAATCTGTATGGACTATTAAAATGGCTGCTTATCTGCAAAACTCGAATCATCCCAGTTAGGGGCAATGCATATTTTTTCCCAGAAGGTGGCGCTTTCATTGATAAATCTTTGCACACGACCTGTCATTGCACGCGACATGCACGCGACCGGATCTCGATCAGCGTCTAAAATTCCCACGTATTTTGTGTTGAGATCATTCATTTTTGATGGAGCGGTTCTGTGACGATTTTTAAAGGTGGATTTATCAACGAACAAAGCTCAAATCGGATAACAAGATAGCTGAACAGTTAATTTTTTTTTAAAAAGTATAAATGCCATTTTGGATATTCTATGGTATGTTATATAATGCGCGCTATATTTGCTACGATCTGTTCACGTTTTCGTTGAAGGATGCCGAAACAGACGAGGTTGATAATGGAGGTAGGGCTTAGATGAATGAATATGTCGAAATATTACAGAAATAATATTGTCAGGTAATATTGTAAAATAACGGCCGACATTTTTATTAAAATTAAAAAGTTGGATGTGGAAGTTATTTATATTGTTTATAAGACGCGCGCTATGTTTAAAAAAACTGATTTGAATGTAGCAACAGGGGACGCCGCTAGTGGGCACTGGCGGTCAAGATTATAACGTTTTCTCAAAATGTCAACCTCATTACACCTGGTACTTTCTCCGTTTTAATGTATAAAAAGCCGACAATAGTACTTCCGAATCTATTCATGGTTGAAAGGTCAAATGTAAGAAATTAGCGTATATGACATTGGGTCATTTCTACAAGTTATTCAGCAGAAAAAAACGAAAACCAAATTTTTCAAAACGCAGAGAAACTCAATTTAACGAACATATACGCTCACCTTCGCCTTCTTTTTAAATACTTTGGAGTTCTTTTACGAGGATAATGGTAAAATATGTGCGAATATTTGCGGAAAACCCACAAATTGCGTCTTTTTCAAAGGTCACCCATGCCAGCAAGAACGATAACTCTTTACGTACAAAATGTAAAAAATGACAACAATACGACATAATTTGGATTAAAAAATACACGAAAATTTATTTGTATGAAAAGGCAGACGTTTATAGCAAGGATTCGGATTATAGAGACGTACTTTCATTCACGATACCAAACGTATTACAAAATATTTGTATGATGTTTGTTGTGTAATATATTTTCGATGTTAGAGACTCGACGGGTGTATTAACCACTGATTCAGTGATACTATTGATAATATGTATGTGATTGTGATCACTGAGATGACATCAGAAATACTGCTATTAAGATGAAAATGTTCATGTTTAGTAGAGACGGAAAAGAGGTAATAAAACAAAGTTAAATAATTTTTCAGGATTTTGAAGAATGAAAACAAATGCATTTAAAATTTGAATGCGATTTTTTTGTGAATATCAATATGAATGTTGTCATCATAAGCCAATGAATAGAGAATCGAACTATAGTATTTCTCCATTTAAACAAATAATCATAAATATTTCTTGAGAACCAAGTCTGTGCCAGTTTCTTTTCTATCTCTGAGGTCAGAAATGTTCAAAAATTGACAAAGACTAATATTAAAAATGGTGGACGGTACATGTGTTTGAATCCTTCCTGTGAATTTATTTGAAAAGATATTATACAGATGGGTTCATTTTTTAAATCTGCACACTCAAATTATGCAGAAAACATTATATGTTTATATATTCTATAATCATGAAAAAATCATCCCCTGTTGCTACTGAAAGGAAAAAAATCATAGTGACAAAAATGTTTTACATTACCCCCATGACCCGTTATTTCATATGACCCAACATGTATACATGGAAATTATTAAAATCTGCAACATCAATTTGAAATACATTAATAATGTCTAGATTACCTATTCTTTGTTCAATCGTTGTCATCATATAGGTTATTTAAATATAAGATAAAAAATATGTATATGGTGTAGACAGTTTTGTACAAGATTAATCCATGTTGGAACATTTTAGTACTTGCACACAAAGCAGGGGTACTGCCACAAGGATTTATATTACATAAAATTTGCCCATAAATTCTACATGCACTGTAAAATATTATGACCTAAGTTAATAGTAATATATAGTATGTGATTCATATGTAAACTATAAGCAACAATAGAAGTCCTTGTTGGTATCTGTATAGAACTAATTTCAATAATTTTAAACAAATCAAACTGTACATCAGTTTGGAATAGAGTTCAGAATGGTTTGAGACCAGACATACTTTCAAGTTTTATATAACAATTGACTTCCCCCAAGATATTTTTTTCTAGCACATGATATACCCAGACCTAGCTTAACAGTCTTGATATCTCGATACTTTCTCTGGGATATTGCAGCTGCAGTCAGTGGTCTGCATGTCTGTCCATCCTTCTATGACAAATCTAGTCATAATTAATTATTCACAATACTTGAAGAATTTAAATGAATCATTTTACATTTGAAGGGTAGATACCTGGTTGATTTCAGGAAAGGTTTAATCCTGTGACTGACTACTGGATAATTTCATTTTATAGGGAATGCCTAGAAAACAATTCCCCCCCCACCCCCTCAAACACTCCAAATGTGATAATCAGTTTTTATTTCTTTTTGACCTTTTGGTAGGAAATGTATTGAAAATTCACTGAAGAAAAAATTGTATGATTTTTTTAAAATTGACCAGGAGAGGACTTTCTTTGATTTCAATGTACCAAATGTGAGATGGTCTGATAATGATAATGTAAATTTGTCTGCCAGGAAAGCATGCAACTTGCTTCCCCCCCCCCTTTTTTTAGATAGGGATGTATACCATGTGTTCCAATGTGTCCATCTATTCACAGAGCACATACAAGAAATGGATATCTATTTTATAAGTATACTAGCCATTGTTGGAAATTATTCCCTGGAAGTATCAGTTTATACTTGTCTTATTGTTAACACTGGAGAGCATGTTAATTTAAGTAATTTCAATATGCACTATTGAACTTGGCCATAAAATGCATTCCTTATTCTGACAATTTACAATAAACAAATAGAATAGGCCTGTATAACCTCAAATATGGCAGACCAGGAACATTTTATTGGTGCCTGTCCAGTCATTAGATGACTAAAACCACATTAAACCAGGAATTCCAAACTTGGACAGAAAGAGGAACCTTTCGGTTTGGCTTCTTCACTTTTGTAATTTCTACAAGGTTTGATTTTTAAAGATAATATAATCCTAGCTATTATTAAAAGAAAACACCATATTATAGGAATTAAATAATTAATGCTAAACTTTAAAGTGATTAAACTTAAAATTATTTTAAGAAATTTTAATTCTCTCATTTTGGCGTGGGTCAAAGATGTAATTTGTGATGTAAAAGATACAGCTTGGCTTGCTTGCTCCTTTTATCATTTGCACTTCCTAGACATAAAAAAGTATAAAGTATATAGCCATCTCTGACATGATTCTGTATAGTTTCATAATTACCAGATGTAAATTAATTGTAGTACAGGAAAGTAGTACATGTATTAAGGTATGCCAACATATCTCAGTATTGCACATGTTGCAATAAAACCTTCCCATCTTTCAGAAACACAAAGTAAGTGTAGAGCATAATCTTATTAGTACTTGTTGAGTCTGCTATATAACAGTAGATCTATGTTTTAATTGTATTTGATATTTAAAAGTTGTGGTTTAATTTTCATTTGCGCAATTGGATACGAATAAATTGTGTATGATGAGTTTTATTGGCAAAAGATTTGTTAATGTTGCATACATGGATAACGATGATGTAGCTTGAACACTGGTTTAGCTCTCATAAGTTTAGGTCCATATTTTTCTTGTAAAATCTGCATCATTGTTGATAATATACATGTATATCTACATAACTAATCCATTATATGGACAGGTATTCCAATAGAAATTTTGGAAATGGATGACAGATCGATCCAACTTTTTGAATAGGCTCTAAAAGATGGAATTGAAACTGTGCACCGTATACGTATTATGGTTGTCGGACACATGGGTGTAGGCAAGACAACCCTAGTCAAGCGTCTTCTTGGAGAGGAGGTAAACATTTCCGAGAGACATAGTACAGAGGGCATTGATGTATATGTCAATTGCTGCGATGTTTCTTTGTCAACCCATGAATGGATAAGGCGAACAAAAGGTATTTTGGCATATATACTCGTTAATGATCTACCTCTCCGAATTTATGCAAATTCCACAAGGTGAAATGTGTCACATTAAACTGTTTTGTGTTCATCCATCTGTATTTCACTTCTTTACAATAGCAATGTTTTCCACTATCTAATGTTACCAAATTTTGTAAGTAGTTTGCATTCTGGGCAAGGAACAGACCTAATTTATCATATCTGATTTAGAAGGTTTAAAATCAGGGTCAAGGTCACAGGGCTAACAGAATGACACTTTACATACAGCAATGAAATAAGTAACTGTTCCTCATCAGTATGTTAGCACATTGCGTATGTTGTTGTATTTAATTATTGTACTTTTAATATTTGTTTTTTCCTCCTTGATGTCCTTGCACCACAAATCATTATACTGTTTGCATCCTGTATGAACCTTTTGGCTTTTAGTCACCCTCTGTTGTATGCTAACTTGCTTTGTAACATAGCTCCATGGTGAATGGTATTGGTACTAACACCATATAAGCCATTAACCAGGCAGCCTTGGTAGAGTTTCCTTGGGGTTCAGGTTAGAAGGATTGTATGTGCTCATTTTTGTGTCCATATACATGTTCATATTTCGGTTATCATTCTTAACCATGGCTATACAAAATCAGTTAATAGTCGACTAGCCCAATTTATGTACCTATTAGTAATTATGTCTGCAAAAAAATTTGTTAAATCCTCAGTCTGTGGCTAACCTAAAGACCAAATAATATTTTAAGATTATATTGTAATTATTATTATTATTATTATTATTATTATTATTATTATTATTATTATTATTAAAATAGAGCTCAGAGATTATATCTGCCATCAAATCTAGAACATCCTTCCTCAACCAGGTTACAACGTTTATAGTACTGTACACCAATAAATTAAAAATGGAAATCTCATTTGAGGAAAGCAAACAAAATGGACGAGGACATTTGTTTGAATACGAAAATACACTAAGTAAAGAAATATGTTTAGTAGGGGTGTGCTCTTTCTCTAACTAGCAAAGCAATTAAGTATTCAGATGGCATACAAGAGTTTGACAACACAAATTTCTTGGAGATGGAACGACTGTTTAAGGAAATGTTGGATTCACGGTCTTGTTATACCATATCCAAAAGGTCTAAATCCAAAATGTTTTGTTTTTTTGGGTTGGGGTAAGGGGGCATCATGTCGTGATGTATGCATCATCTATACCACGTCTTTGCCAGGAAACCATGTAAAAATAATTACTTTTTTCATTGTTTTGATCTTTTTGTTTTTAAATGAAGTTGCCTGATTCAATTTTTTATGGGGTATCCTGGGTGGGCATAAACTTTATCCTTTGTAACGTTGATGTGAAATTTATTTTCAAAGTGCCCAAGTGTGGTTTCTAGTGTAATTTCCAAGGGTAAATCTGATATATGTTTTTCTTCTATTTTCTTTTTGATTTTTCTCATGATGGTTGCTGATTCTTTTTAATTATTGCTATTTCTCCTCCTATTGATATATTTCGCATGTTGTATTTTAGTTTCATTTTTTACAGGTTTCAAAAGGGTTCGTATGGTCGTTGAAGGTCTTTGAGAGTTTGGGAAAACTGAGGTAGCATTTTCAAGGCCTTGAAAGTTTGGGAAAATCGAGCATTTTCCCTGAGGTCTTTAAAAGTCTTTGAAAATTGAAATAAACCCCAAAATATTAATTTCATTCCAGAATCACAAATAAAATTATCCAAGATCGTTAGATTTAAATGTAATCTAGTTATCCTGGTTTGTTTCTTTTGATGACCCGTTCAGTTTCATAGCCTCCGCAACAACAAAAAAGGCTTTGTTTGGCCATCCAAAGTTGGCCTCGGCGGCCACTTCAATAACGACTCTTCATCAAAGCAAGACGTCTACACTTCATCAAAGGAAGTCACAAATAAAATTGCGTAAGGTCGTTAGCTTCAGATGTAGCTGGTTTTCCTGGCTTCTTTCTTTTGACGAATCGTTCAATTTGATTGGACGAGTCCATCTTTGGCCAATCAAAATATTCTTTACACTAATTCACTCTACGTAGAAAGTGTGCAAAGTATAACACGCTCGAGGATTCAAAATTTTGTTCTACATAATAATGTTCCTCGGTTTAATATAGAAACATCCATTGTAATAAATGCAATTCATGGATAAACAGTTTCAAAGTGCGCATGCGTACACTATAGTAGAGTTAAGCAAGAGTTGTTGTTCTTGAATTGCGAGTATAAAAAAACGTGTGCTGTGAAGCTTTAACGTTAGGAAGTCAAGTCATTTGATTAGGCAAGTAAAAAAATAAAAAAATAAAAAAAACGTATTTTCATTTGACGTAATATCCCCGTTTCTCATTGCCGACCTTCGACTTTTTCCCCAGTGATATATTTTTTTTTAAAATTGCATTGCCGAACATGATTCGTGTATGTACCCCTATTGATTTCAATAACAAAAAAAATTAAATGGTAAAAAGTGCACAGAACTAACTCAACTGAATCATTGATGTATAATTTCTAACCTGAATGTGACCAGAATGGCACTAATACTGCCATCTCCTACACATTTCATGATTAATGGACTTCATACTATAATTGAGACCGTTTAGCCCAGTACTTTGAAGTGCTTGAAATATTATTTGATTTATAGATAATGTTAATTAAAGAAATGGAGAAAAATACCGCCTAACCTTGATGAAGTGTTTTATTCTGTCCATTCCAAAAGAAAGGAATATGTCGAACTTTGGAATGTTCTCCAGAAAATGTTGTTGTCACATGGTCAGGCAACAGTGGAGAGAGGATTTTCTGTCAACAAACAGGTATCTGGTGAGAACCTCAGCAGAGAAAGCCTCAGAGCTCAAAGGCTAATTATTGACACAAGGAGAAAAGCAGGTGGACCTTTGGAAATCATCATTAGCAATGAAATGATGACATATAGTTCCTCTGCAAGACATAAGTACCATGCCTATCTGGATAAGAAGAAAGCAGAGAAAGATGAGAGAAAAACCAAAAAGGAAAGAAACGGGAGTTAGCCTTGGATGAAGTGGAAGAACTTAAAGCCAAAAAGCTGCCTCTTGAAGCTAACATTGCCAGCCTACATGCTTCCTTTGTACAGAAAGCAGAAGAGGCAGAGTTGAAAGGACTCATTGTGTTTGTCACAGTCAAATGCTCTTAGGAGAAAAGCAGAGGAAAAGATGAGAGTGGTGGCGTCTCATTCCAAAATGATTGAAGGGAAAGAAAGCAAATATAATAATGCATTGATAGCAATACTGATGTCTGTTAAGAGAACAATTTATTTTTTTATTAAATCTGACACGCATGTTACATATTTCTGAAAGAACAACGAATGTTAACCAATCTTCCAGATAATTATAATACAATTTTAGGAAATTAATTATAGTTTGACTTCAATCAGTAATCGATACTGTAGTATTTGACATTCATTGTTTTCTTGAATAAACTGTATACACAATATTAGCAAAAGTAGGTCTTGGATATGTCTGTTTGTGGTCTTTGAAAGTTTGGGAAAAGTCTTTCAATTTATCATTCATAGTTCAGTATGAACCCTGTTCAATATACATGTATATTCTCTGTCTCCTTTCCTATTTAACCCTTCTACTAATTTGGTGAAGGTTCTGTTTCTTACATCTAATGCAATCATTGCCGATGACATTGTAGGTCATATTTCTGTTAACATTGCAAACAGACAATTCACTATGTCCCTTTTTATAACAACATTGTAAAACTGGTCCTCACTTATCTCTATTCTTTTAGTGCTGTAGTACTTTTTCAGAACTGACAATTGCCAATTTCGCACCATTATCCTTCTGTATGTGCAGCACGTTTATCACAAGTTGCTCTTTGTCCAAAGCGGTTTTTCAGTATTATATATGTATTGTCTTTCTGTTCTGTCTTTGCATATTTGCACAGATTTCTTTACTGCTTTCAAACTGTGTAGTCCTGTACATGTATGACTTTAAAGAGGACAAATATGCAAAACTGAAATTCGCTCAAACTTTTTATATAATTTGCTATATGTATATGGCTCATTTTCTGAAAATTTGTACCTTTCATTTTTAATCGTTACAAAAATATTTATTTTTAAAACACCAATCGTTTCTCTCTATCCGTCTTAAATAAAACAACATACTCCTGCCCTTACAAATAGCGGTTGCAACGTCATTTGAGACTTACACACTGGCATTGTGTTGATAATGAATTATTGAGAACTCACATGGGGAGAAGCATTCTAAGTACTAATTCTGAGATGTCGCCACATGGTTGTTAAGGCTTTATTTATTGTTATCTCTCTTCAACTTAAATAACTTATTAAATGTATAAAAATTTTTAACTTTTCAACTTTTCCATTTGATCAAGTCGATTTATCTTCAAATCATTATATACATTTTAATTGGAAAAAATAGAGCGGGTGTAAGCATGATGTGATGTCTGCAGATTTATATATGAAAAGGCTCCAACCTAATAATGAATGATACTTGAACTCTATAAAAAGCATAATTGACGCATACTCAGGAAATGCGGTCACTACTGAGTTTTACATTGTTTATTTTATTTCTTCTTATTTATTAGTGTTTGTAATTTTATTATTTCTCAATAAAACATTTATTGTTATCTCTCTTCAACTTAAATAACTTATTAAATGTATAAAAATTTGTAACTTTTCAACTTTTCCATTTGATCAAGTCGATTTATCTTCAAATCATTATATACATTTTAATTGGAAAAAATAGAGCGGGTGTAAGCATGATGTGATGTCTGCAGATTTATATATGAAAAGGCTCCAACCTAATAATGAATGATACTTGAACTCTATAAAAAGCATAATTGACGCATACTCAGGAAATGCGGTCACTACTGAGTTCTACATTGTTTATTTTATTTTTTCTTATTTATTAGTGTTTGTAATTTTATTATTTCTCAATAAAACAAACTATTTAAAGTTGAACGAGAAGTTTTAAAAATATTTAACTTCTAAATTGTGAATGCAAAATAATCAGGTTTACGTTATTTTATAATATATAACAACAAGTGAGATAATGTTATAAATACATATTTTAACTGCTAGACGTACTTGGGACAAAATGAGAAAGTCAGTTTCAGCAACATATTTAAAGGTCACGTTTAAATCCTAGAGAAAACTGAATAATATTTCACGTGGTCCGAATCAGCAAGTTTAAAGAATCAGCCAGATATCTGGGCCGAATCAGTAAGCAATTTGTATCGAATCAGCCTGGTCTGAGTTTGAGAGTAATTACCACATTAATGAATAATGTTAGTATAATATTTGTATCAATCAAGAAAGTAAACAGCAACATTTGTTTAAATTTTTATATCGTAGTGTTCCGGTATGCATTTTAAGAAATGTAATGAGATTATATGAAGACAGACTTTCAGTTATAAGTGAGTTACTTTTTTATTTTGACATTACACAAACAAGATGAATGCAGCATATAATCTAAAAAATGTATTCAATAATGCACAAACATTTAGTTCTTCGTTTTTGAACATATCTCACATGTAAAATATTCTAGTTATTTTTCTTTTGTTTTTCCTGTCTGACTTTGTTTCAGTTTCCCTTCTGAAACGTTCTGGAGTTGGATAGGTATGGCGTTTGCTTCCTTGTTGTACAGGAGAGCCAATACCTGATAATAAGATGATACATCATTTGTGTATTCAAATAATGCGGTAACCACCACGTGGCAACCTCTTTGTTATAACAGTATAGTTCTAAGGCACACATTTCTATCTTATAAATAATTTATTTAATTCATAGATAAACATTAAATAGGTTTTCTGGGTGACAAGTTTTGGGATGACTTTTGCAACTATTTGGGGCAACGTCTCCAGATACGTTCTGACTAGTTCTCCAAAGGTGAGTTTTCAAAGGAGCAAGGTTTATTTGAACATTCATTAAAATATAAATTCTAAATATATTTCACATTTTCTTATCTTGTTTTTATTTGTTTGGTACCTTATAGCGAGTACCCCCATTGTAAATGCATGTTGTTTCTGTTTTGTAAAAATTCAAATATAATTTTGATATGGGGTTTAGTAGTATAGTACACTTACGTATTCTAGTGTAACATTAGCTCTACAACCCAAGCTGAGCTATTATATGAATAGTCTAAGCCCTGCCAGGTGTTTACTATGTTAAATTGCATGATATCCATGTATTTCTGTTTGGACTGGTTAGACAGTCAAATCATAATACAGAATAACCTATCTAAAAAAAACATTACTAGTGTCTACTAGGGAGGTCAAGCTAGCTTGTGGTGATGGCATGTGGCTCCTCTGTCCAACCACTTCCACCACAATGCCATTCTATCCTTCCCATGCTGTTTTTCCTTATCTAATTATGCTATAGTGCTTGCAATAAGTATAAAAGAAAACTGAAAATAAACCACGAAACAAGTAAAAATAAAAAAAATAAAGAGCATTTTGTTGCAGGTGTGTATGTACTGCATAATTTACTAGCTCATATATTTAGTAATATGTGATTGTACTCCCATGTTCATGTTTTAAAAATGTTCTTTTTTAAAGTGGCCTTCCCTTTGGGGAGATACGTTTGCCTTGTAGCATAGGTATCACCATTATTCGCTCCTTAATCGGTAGTCACACACAAGTACACACACACAATTATTCATACACAAATGTACTAGTAGCACCTTGAAAGCTTGAAAGAAATTCATCTAATTTCTATCCGATGATGATCTCCACCTCTGCCAATTGGTAACTTCTTTAAATCAATTGAACCACATCTTCCAACTCTCTGTTACAATAAAGGTTGGTAATTTGGGGCTTGCTGCTTTGATAACTTGCACTAGATCATAAGATGTGTAGAACAATTCACTATCTGATGACAAACTTCCCATCTTCGGACAGGTCCGGACATTTTAGTCCTTGTCTATGAGGATTGACTTGTCTCTCTCGATTCAGAGAGATTATTGTCAATACCTTTTCCAATATTCTCAACAGTTCTGTGATTTCATTTTCTATAAGCTGTTTTGCATCTTATCTGCAATGCCCATAGGTGTTTTAAAATTTGGATAGTACCTTCTTTTCCATTGCTTTCATATTTTTAGCTATGTTCACATCCAGTGTAGGTTGTTCCAATATACTATTAGGAATGGCCTTAGCAAATTTGTGGCCCGATTTGGATCATTTGGCACATCATTCTGGATTTATGTACCATGTCCCTTGTGATCACTGCACCTGGAAATAAACATTTCAATAAGTTAACATTTTCTTCCATCGTTAATTATTGATGCGCAGTGTCCTAGTGAGCATTTCTTTATCTCTAGCACAAGCATAACACTAGTCTCATTAATACAGACAGATAATGGTGCACTCAGGTTTGGTCAACCACTCTGATACCTCATATCATATGTTGCAGCAGGCATCATAGTGATCCATTGTAGCTGTAGGGAAGTAAGACTGTTACTAATGTCAACTGAACACTGAGTAAAATGGTTGTCTATTAAATGATATTGCATCCGCAATCATTGTACTCATTTACCATTAACATTTTTGAACAAAATCAAACTCTAATGTAAAACAATTTTATTAGATATTTATAATTTTATTGTTGTGTTTTTTGTGTGTGATGTTCTAGGGTTTAGAAATTTACATGCATATATTCATTGTATTGAAAAATGTTTACCTTTTGGTGAGATATTTTAATGGGCTAAAAATTCTATCCTGTTATTATCAAAATAATGAGAATGTGGTATATTTTATTTAACTTGTGAGTTTATGTCAGTGAGTCTCTGAAATATTTTGGAAATTCCTGAGTGTCATAAGTGAAGAATCTAGGACTCCTTATCCAAGACTTTTGTTGAGAGGATTTAATTTTTGCGTTATATTGTGTTATATTTTCTGCTCAGATCATTGAGGCCTGCTAGGGTTAAAGTTGACTTGAATCAATATTTACTTTAATAAGTAAGTGTGACAGACACTGGCTATGGTTCAATTTTTAATGACCTTTGCAATTCATAATCAATGTTTATTAGTGTTTTTTAAGGGTAAATGTTGAATTTTATTTTACGGAAAGTTATTGTTAAAACTTGTGATATCATATTTGGTTACTTAAGTCACCATAACTTACATTTCAAGTTTTAAATCATAATTTTAATGTTATTTCCATCATGATATTTAATGTTATTTTCATCATTGTGTTTAATATTATGTTCATTATAATTCATGTTATTTCCATCATGATAGTTCATGCTATGTTCATTATAATTCATGTTATTTACATCATGATATGTAATACCATTTTCATCATTATATTTCATGTTATACCCATCACTATATTTCATATACATATATTAGGTCAGAAGGTGAGATGATTTAAAATGAAAGGGGTTGCAAAAGCCTTTATATATTTCCTGTTTAAAAAATTCAAAAAACATATGGTCACATTCACTTGACTTGTGCTATAGATAAATAAAGCACCTTACCCTAACTTTAAAACCAGTGCTATAGAAAGCACACATATTTTATGCACCTTAATTTAGACTGCCAGGAAATTGCAGCAATCGGTTACTTTAGTTTCAAGCTACAGTGGCTGATGGGGGGTTAGGGGGTTTGATCTCTATGTAGAGAGTGCCATTGACCTGTTATACAATATGGCAACCACAGTAAATATCTTGAAATGGTTCTAAGGTAGCACTTTTCTGTTTTGTAATTAATATTGGGTTGGAATTTTAATGAAGAACATATCCATGGTTTTCCTCATTGGTTGTATTGGCTTGTATGCAACTTGGCCATACTTCAGATGTGCACCATTGTCTAAGACTTAGCTCCACCTGGCCATTTTCTCTTCCTGGACTCCACTGGTAAATTGTAAGAATAGACCAGATAACTGCTAATAGTGTACTTTAGATTAATTCAGGCCAATTTCTTTAGTCAAAGGGAGCAGTAATTTTAGTAAGAAAGACTAGACCAACAACTTATTCTCCACCTTTTCTTTTTTTTTTGACTGGCGGCAGTCATAAGAAAGGTGGAAAACAATTTGTTGGTCTACTAATAGACATGAATATAAAACATCTTGAGAAGATTTCAGCACAGGATTTGTATTTCGTTTCTTCTAAATAACACAGGTTTGTGGATTTCACTATATACACACTGACTTAATTTAGTCCAACATACATACCTGGCCCCACCCATGTGTGCACACAAGCAAGATACGTATGCTCCTATTCTTACAATCGTATACTCATTATTACCACTATGAAAACAACGTCATATGCACAACGTTTTTTTACATACCAGAGCCCAATTAACTTGGGTCTAACCGGAAATCACCTCGGACATTTGCTTCGGCTGAAGATCCGGTTTTTTGGTACTATTCAGAAGTATTTGCTTCCGCAAATAATATGCACACGGATGGTTACATGTAAAATAATTCAGTAAATATGAAACTTTTTAAAAAAAAATTCTTAATACGTAATAATTTTAGTCAATAATACAAATTTTTATCTTAAAGGCGATTTTTTACGGTATACGGTACAAGAAACGTTTAAGCTTTGCATATAATAGTGAAACAAACGGTACTCTCCGGAGTTGCACCAACTACTCGGTTTGTGCCCGGATCCGGCAAATAGTACATCCAAATACTCTGATTCGGTACTCTGCGAAAATTGTCTACTCGGTTAGGCCCTACAATTCACCTTTTTTAAATGCAAGAACAAATGTAAAGACTTAATAATGTTTCCTACTTTAAATATGTTAAGCATTTTTTGTTCAGAAATTGTGAATACTGGACTTCACTTTTATATTTTCATATCAGACCAACTATTTTATTGTGTCCTTGCCCTAATTTACTCCAGATTGGAAACTTATCCTGCCTTTTTGCAAAGGTTTAAGTGATAAAAGTGATGTGTTAGTGAGTTAAATGAATCTTCGAAAGGTGGTCAAAATCTTTGTCAATGATCATTGATTCAAATACTTTAGGCATTTGTATGTGTGTAGTGGCAGAACACTGGAAGTTACCAATACCACCAATTCAATGTATATATATTTCATGAATTCATAGTACATGTACAAATTAATTGCGAAATATAACAAATCTTACATTATAATTATATTAAGTAAATATTGATGCATTTAATTTATGTCTCTGCCATGGAGGTATTGTCAAGACATTTGGTGGTGAGTAGCATGGTGTTTACTCCTCAACTGCAGGACTAGATCTTGTAGTGACTCTGGAGGAGCATTGTTGCATCATAACATTTATTGGGGAAACAATTTATATGTATTGTATTATACTTTCTAATTTCATTACAACTTGATACCCAAATGTAAAGCAGAATTTAGCTGTATTCAGTGTTCCTTATGTTTTCAGATTCAGAACAGGATTATAAACTGCAGCGTCTTGTCAAGGTCCTATGGGAGAATTACCAAACAGGGGGAAGGGAAGTTGATTCGGAACCTGATGCAAGCTCTAATCAAAGGGAAACAACTGATGGCAATCCTTTGAACCATGTTTCTGACGATAACAAGAATACAGAAGTAATATATCGCCGTTCTCAACAGCAGAACATTGGCAAAAATCTTTCATCTACTGCCAATCTACGAAATGAATCGTCCTCCACTGTAGTTCAGGGAAGTCTCACTCAGTCTGAAACAAACACAATACCTGGACCAGAGCTTGGAGAAAATGTTGCCACTGAAAATTACAAGATGGATCCATTAAGGGAAATGTTAAAATTGTTGCAACAAAATCCCAATAAAGCAAAACAAGATATAAGCAATCATGCGCATTTAACAATATTGGACTTTGCAGGGCAGTATGCCTTTTACACGACACACCAAATATTTCTAACAAGACGGGCCATATACCTCTTGGTTTCGGATGCCAGTCAAGAGATCGATGATCTTGTAGAAGACGATTGTTTCTTTGACAGTGAGGGCATACTGAAATGCAAAGTTCATGGTGAGTTCTGTGCTATTTCTACCTCATTTGACTTAAGTTGACTTACTACTAAAGAAATATGTAACACCTGATGAAAAGGCATTTCGAGTGAAGCTGGTGAAGGAAGTTGTTTTTGGTCAATTCTACAATTAAGAAATTGAAGGATAAGAATAAAAGTTGTTGCAAAGACCGTTTGGTCTTATTTGGAATTGAGGCTTCACATATTTTATGTTTAATTAGGTAAAACAAAACAACATTATGTCAGGGACTGAAAGTGGGTATTTGGTTATGAAAATACCTTGCCAATAATAACGTGTACTTCATTCTGACATTGTTTACATAATCAATGATGTTTTGTATTTTGACTTTTTCAGACCTAGTTCAGGTCTGGATGAATTCCATACATTCCTGTGCACTACCTGACAAGGAAAACTTGAATTCTGCAAATTCCCATGCATCGTCTTACAAAGTCCTCCCACCACCAGTGATTTTAGTGGGGACACACATTGATAAAATTCCACAGGTATGTCAGTAACACCTGGAAGTTATAATATTTTATAGATTATTACCTTATTCTGTCAATAGTAGGATTCTCCTTGAGTGCATGAAGTTGCAGTATTATGAGTGTCAGGAACAGTACAGCCATTTATTTGCCTTGACTCCTGATTTACACAAGCCTTACTTGATTCGAACCGTGCAAGTTTTTCAAGTTGCCTAATAGTGGAATAATTATTCATCCATTTTTAATAGCATCAGTATCATAAATATTGTCAGGTACGCACTCCAAAGTTGTTTTCTTTAAATATACATTATAGCATGCTTAAAGACCCTAACACATTAAGCCCTGAATGATTTTGCTGTTTTAGTATGAAGTGCAAGTAGGAAATACAGTTTGGGGTCTATTTCTGAATATATCCTAATACATTGACTTCCATGCAAGTTTCCATTATCCTAATAGATAATTATGTTAAAATCATTGTTTTCGATTGAATATTTCGCTCACGCATGAGCAGAAGGGAAAAAGATGGATTTTTTATTTTTAGTTTTTCGTATGGAGACCACTCGTTATTAAAATTTCCATCTATAGCCTGACCTGCCTTAGATCTGAGGCAAGAAAAGTGTACAATCTGGACACAAAATCGGACTCCGACCACTCTCAAATTTTGGGTAAAGAAAAAAATATAATCCAAAAAGTAAAGTTTTTCCGTCATTATTTTGTAGTACAAGTTAAACGTCCAGATTATTTGGTGTCATTGTAGAGCTAAATCTTTTTACCTTTTTATAATACCACCCACTTTAGTGTATTGTACATGACTTTGGCAGAGCTTGGCAGTACGCTACTAACTCACGGGCCGTAAATGTGGCGCCAGGGGTTAATGTGTTATTAAGCTCCATTTCTCCACCTCTTTGACAGCTCATATACATCTGGAATAACAGCAAGTGCAAGCCAATGCAAACCACCACGCTTATTCCATATTCCAATTTTTGACAATGTTAAATTATATGTTAATCTTACCTTTCCACACTGTTATTTTAGGGCCATTGGACACGAATGGTTGAAACTTTGTGCCACTGTTTTCTTTTACTATAAACAAAATGTGCAAGTGTGAAATTGGTTGTTAGGCATGATGCAATTCATTGATACATTTTGCTGCTACACTAATTTTGGTGTACCATTTCATATTATAAAGTTAAAAGCCAGTATCAGTAATACATTATCAGCTGTTTAGTATATTTCTGGAATGCAACGTCTGCCATGCCAGCTAATATTTTCTCCTCCAACTAGAAATTGATTGAAGATTTTAGAAAATAAAACAAAATAAGATTCCAGTCTGATTAGTTAGTCCTATCTAGCATATGGAATATCTTTTTTCTATGGACTTTCAAACTACCTGTGAGTTTATGACTCATTAGAGAATTTCACTTCATTTGTTGCTGATGAGCATTTTAATGGCTAGTCGTAGTTTCTATATTGTCTTTTCCCCTCAGTCTTTGCATTACTTGAATTGTTTTTATTTCTTGTGTTTTTCATCCAATTTTCAAGCATTTGGTTCATGCCTTGAAAGGCTGTGTTTTTGTTTATACCCTTGTTATTATTGACATTAGATTACATATCATTAACCCTTTTCAGTGTTCAGTGGATTTGATTTGTATTTTCTTATTCACTGATGAACTAGGTCACCTAGTGGGGGTTAGTGTGGTGAGATAAGAAATATCATATGACACTCACCTCTCCTGTTTATCATGTATTGCAATTCACACATGGACAGATTTCGGATCTGTTACCTTTAATCAAGTGACCTGTGGAACTTTGCAGAAAATCTCGACACTTGGCTCTCTTTCTCATTAATAATGCAGGATGACACTTGTTTCCTAAAAGGGGTCTGGATCAAATCATTTTTATTAGAGAAGTTGACTCCCTCAATCAATGAGAGCCTGGACTGGTTTATATGGCTTGTAAATTGTTAAAATACCCATGATTCCTGATGCCTGATCCAATGCTACAAGTTGCACTGAAGGATATATACCTTTCCCTTTCATAAGCCTGGGTTGCATAGAGTGCCAGTGACCAAAGCATTACATTCCTTCCTGATTACAGGGACAAGCAGCAAGCAGCAATCTTGTTAGGATAAATTAGATGGATTCACTTGTCAGATCTTCTCTAAACTGGTTGTTGACTGGTGACATGTGGACAGTCATGGCTGAATTGCTTGGGATACAAGCACTAGTCACTTGTCATTGCAAGGCACTTTGATTATCCAGTCTCTAAATTGTGATTGGCAGTCTGGGGAATGTATTGATACTTCCATCAATTTAGTTGTGCTGATATCTACAACGAGAAAAGTCAGTGGCTGAAAAAAACTCAGATGTACATGTTATCATTGTAAGTGTAAATCTGAAAAACATGACCCAATAGGTTGGCAACAAGTTAAAGTGATTGACTAACTGCAGTGTAGTGAGAACTAACTGATATATATATTGACTGAATTCAGAGGCAAAATACATAGCAATGTACTTGTGTATAAGAGTACATCAAATGAACAACTTTAGCTTTCATTATTGTGTTTGTATTGAAGTGTAGCCAAAAATGTAGTGCACGTGAACTCAAAATCCAGACATGCTGAAAGGTAGACAAAATGCTGATTGCATATTTGGATAAGGATTTTGGAGCCAAGATTATTAACCAGTGCTAAAAGTTGATAGAACTGAGAGTTCATGTGGAACACTAGGTGTGATGCCTAACTTAGTTCTTGGAAAAAGAACTTTCCTTGGCCTACTATAATTCACTCTCACTCTAACGGACAAGTGAGACCTATGTGACCTTGATTCATTATACCTTAGATGATAACTAATATGTTTCGTATAACCTGCACCACTAGTTATGGGGCGATTAAAACGTCGGTTTGATATCTGTGTTCCTTGTTCTTTTTCGGTTTCTGTAAAGTGACACTGGGATGGATAGTCTTGTATTTCCATAGGCATGGATTCAGAATAATGAAATCTTTGCCATCTCACCTCTGTCTGCGTGGGTTCGAGTCACGGATTCGGCCAATGTCGGTATGTGAGAAAGCTTGCCAGTAGCTTCTCATGGGTCTGTAGTTTTTTCTTGGATTTTCATAGATTCCTCCTCCACCATTAATACTGGCTGCTATGTATAGCCTATCTTGTGTTGAAAAATGGCACTAAACCAAAGAACAACACATCCATTTTCTGAGAACGGAATTAAAGAGTCAGACAGAACACGTTTTGGACAGTTTTCTGCAGGACATGGATGTACCTTATGGCGCCATGTTGTCATTTTATTCAACATCAAAATCAACAGCATACTGAAATGCATTGATTTATTAACTGAAGCCTATTGTATGACGATTTTGTTTAGCTGCTGTAGATTGAAGTATATGCATGCTATTGAATGACAAAAGCAGGAAAATAAACAATAGGGAGAAGAAAACCAGTCCACATTTCTGAAGTTAGGAACTAACTGCATTCATTTTGTACCAATAATATCATTTTCATAGTCATCCAAACCATCTTGATAGATCTCTTATTTCTGTTGTGGAACAACATATATTTTAGTGGTTATTTTCAACTGTAAGCTATTTTCTTCCATATAGTAAATTCTTAGGGACAAATGCCACAAAGCCCTGGATTTAAAATGGATCATAGTAAATACCGATTGGTGACTAAGACTGCTTGTCTCTTGTCACCTGTCATGCAGGTCATTAGTAAGGTCAAAACTTGGTCATGCCATGATTATGTAACAAACAGTTTGCAAATCGTACCTGGAGAGTGCACCTCAGCTGCGAAAATTAGCAGGTTTGAACCCTGGCCAAGTCATATCAATGACTCATAAAACTGGTACTACCAGCTGCCTTTCTTGGAGCTCAGCATTAAGAGATTAGTATTAGGACTGGATGGCCTGGTACAGTGTTATAAAATCGGACATCCTGATGCCAGGAACCCCACCATTTTAGTTCAAATTGAGGTTCCTGTCAGACATGTCAAAACAAAATAGTTTGCTTCAGGAAACTTTGATCGAGCTGATGAAATGAGTAAATGTACATGCCAATGAACGCCGCAGTCTAAATCAGATTACCACTGTCCTGTATGAAATTTGAATCTGTGCTAAAAATACGACGTTGTGCTCTCAAACCCCCTCACATGCTCATGTTTCTGGACAATACTTTTTGTTCAGTAATCTTTAAAAAAAAAACACAGAAGCAAAAGTCCAATAAAAACAACCCCAACAACAATTAAAAAAACTGTTGAGACTATGCCCTTTACATGTAATATGTATACATAGCATTGCTGAAAAAATATTAAAGCTACCTTAAAAATCTAAAACACACATATACCTAGAGAATGCTTGAGTCGATACACAGTCAGGGACTTTGACTCCGTGTCAACTTTTTTTCTGAAAGCCTCAAAATTAAGGCATTAATAAAACTTTGACTCCGTGTCAACTTCTTTTCTGAAAGCCTCAAAATTAAGGCATTAATAAAACTTTCCGTTATCTTAGATGAATTCGATTACCTCTTCAGAAAAGGTAAATGTTAGGAATATTGAAGAAAAGATTATTTCCAAATATCCACCATGGTTATTAATAGCTCCAAAAATACTTTTTACTCTTTGTTAATTCAAAAATCCTCTATTTAAATTCTCCACTTTTTCAGAGTAAATGAAATGAGCTCAGAGTATTTTATCACAGCCATATATTCATGTATAAAGAAAACTCAAAAGATGGAGACAAGGTTGGATCTGCCATTGCAACACATCATGGCACCATCTTGATCTGTTTACTGGATAACTGCAGAAATAACAGTAGTATTCAAAGCTTTGAATTAATTGAAATGTCATAAACAAACAAATTATATCAAATCTTGGGATTCCCTTTCATTGTTGAAAAATGCAGAATATTAAAATGTTCAAACTTTAATATCCCAAATATTATGGAAATATGATGTTTTTGTTCAGCATAAGAATATTATATTATATTATAGGAAAATTATTCTGTACTGTTCGCTGCCTAGTCAGTATGACATAAAGGGTATTTAAAGAGCAGATAAGGAAATATTGCCACTGCTGCCCTACGATCACCCATTTCTGACTGAAAGAATTTCATATAATGACGTAAAGTATTTTATAAATATGTATGTTTGTCATGCTTTGTAAAACATGTTGAATTGGTAACTCCACAAACCTTATAACAGCAAAACACTATATGAAAGAGACATCCCTCATATAGAACAAATCAGAGATGAGATGGTATTATGCCGATCATATATCCAGAACACATGCCTGACTCGTGTATACATCGTGAAGTGTGAACCTCAGTCAATGTGTGTACTATGCTCCTAATATCCACATACAGTGGAGCACATAGTGTTTGAGCCATTACTGGGTTTGACAGGTTGTTTTCTTCTGTTGTTAGTGACAGTGTTGAGTGTCTAAATTTTATTTAAAAGTTTCTTCTGATTATTTGGATTTTAAGAGATTAATTCGTTTTCTTTGAGAATTTGTTACTGTTCATACATAATTCTTGGACAAAGACATTTATTAAAAATTTATTTAGAATTCAAACACTTGAGTGTAATTTCTTGTTACTCTACAAGGAACTGTAGACACAACAGTGCTATACAGGTTACAGGATACATCATCACTTTCCATCTTGGGATTTAATTCTGAGTCAAACTCAAATGCATTAGGACATTTTATTACTAAGACTTTTGATTTTTAATTCTGGGATTATTCTTGGATTATTTTGGGATTTGATTACAAAAACAGTAAGTTCTAATTTTTATTTTTACTTTGTTTTTTCTAGGGAAATAAATTATTTGTTTCATTTTACAAAGCTGGTTGTTCTTCATTTTTCTTAGCTTCTGTTTAATTGATCTTAAACACCTAACACCGGTTGATGCACTGTATCCCTGAGATTCTCTTTCTCTTGGAACTTCCCCAATGTTAGTCAGCTGTGACTCATCTTGCTTTAATCCCCAATTTAGAGACATCCAATCTCATCCCTTCTCAGACTTTGGGTGCATAGAGATTATTTTTTTCATCAGGCAGAGAAGGGAGGGTCATCCTCAACCAGACAGGATACAACATATTTTGCCCCTCATAGTGGGTCTTTCACCAAATATTTGTTTCCTGGGAGTTCTGAACATGGTGGTAGAATTGGTTCCACTAAAGAGACTTCACAAATACACGATATCCAGCTGATGCTTTAGCAAACTGGAGACTGTGCAAGGACCCACTTATCAGCTTTGATGCACTCTAGTGACTGATTTTTGCCACCACCTCTGTTGATTTTTAGAGCAAAATCATTTTGTTTCTGGACTCATGACTCACATGTTTGGACTCCACTCCTTTCTGTACACTTTGCTGAACTATTGCTGATGCCAAATGTTGTCAATCATCAAAGGATTCTCCCTCTTTTAGTTCATTGGAATTGTCTTCACAATTTATCATGCATTGTCATCTTCTAGTTATCGCAAGAAATAAACAGTGTTTACAAAGACAGGTTGTCATGTGATTGTCTTTTTTTAGTCTCATTCATGTTCAGTTTCAGTTTGTAACTTATGAGAAAAAAGCTACTAAGACTAATATACCATTTTAGGTTGTATATATAATTATTAGTTTAATTTTTTTTTTAAAAGAATTACAGTTACAGTAAATCTAGTTAAGGATTAACATTCAAGAATTTATTGGTATGTTGGAACAAATGTTAATGTACTACATTTATATTTATAATATTTATGTCCATGTATAGCAGACCAGCTAATCCTACTGAAAAAATCGGGAGAATCCCGATTTTCGGTCCCATCTCCCGATTTTTAAGACAAAATCCCGATTTTTCCAACTAAGAAAAAATTCCGTACTTTTTATTTTAAACAAAAATTTTATTTTCCGTTTCCCTGTTTGTGTATCTGGTTTTTCTGTGTCAGGTATGTACCTTAGTACTTTACCTTATCCGGTTTCATTTCCGGTTTTCATCAGCTTCATGTGTGGATTGATGAGCTTCTGCTGGATATTTATTATTACCTGGAACTGAGCGATAAAAGAGTGCATGATTTTTACGAATTTTCAATTTCTGCATAACGATAAAGTCAGGAAAATCTTGGACTAAAATAACAAAAATAGATATCTTTAGCATGATATATACACCTTATTCTTGTACCCCCTGATTTTTAATGGTGAATTTCCTGATTTTGATTTCTTCAACTGTGGCATGTCTGATTAAGACATCAACCCACATTCATGAGATAATGTCCATGTATTTAGACATCAACCAACATCATAAAATTTATGTCCTTGTCAACTAATGGGTAATGTATGGCAGTTGAGACATAACAACTTGGGCCTCTTCTTGCTATAGTTATTATTTTTGTCTTTTGATCATGATCAGAATGTACATAGAGTATGAAGAAGTCAATTTCTGCCATCATTTCAGTAACTGTCATTGGTACTTGAATCCTGTGAAGATTAGATTTCAAACGTATTTGGGGCCCTGCATGTCTGAGTGGTCTAAAGTGCTCTCCATTCCCGATTACTGCCATCTCACCTCTGTCTGTGTGGGTTCAAATCTTAGATTCTGCCCATGTTGGTATGTGAGAAAGTTTGCCAGTAGCTTCTCGTCGATCGTTGGTTCTTTCTGGGGTTTTCCCAGGCTCTTCCTCCATCATTAATACTGGCTGCCATGCATAGCCTATCTTGTTCTGAAAAATGGCGTTAAACTCTACCACTAAACAACAAAAGTATTTAATGTCTTTCTTTACCTTGATTTAGATAGAATTATTACTTTATCCGATTTTTAGCTGGATGTAGTGTATGACAGAATTCCATGATTTTATAATAACTACTCTCAGATGTTTTAGTGGCTGAATGTAAATATTTGGACACTTTGTTAGTGTCCAGTATGATGTACAGGCTAAAAGGGTAAGTAGGTCTTCACTTTTATATTTGTATCTTAGCAATAATCTATTGATGGGTCACGGTATGCTGTCCATACATAAGAAAGCTTATTCACCTGTCTAGGACGTTTTTTTCTTTTTTTCATGCCACCGCATTTAAACTCTATGTTATAATGCCCTTATCTCCATCAACATGCCTTTTCTCTTTTGCAGAATATCTATTTCCATTTTTATTGAATAGATTATCTTTCCATAGATGATTATTGCCTCTGTTGTCAGTTTTTTTCCTTATTCATATGACATGCTAATGTCATTCATTAGAGTTGATGACCGCTTTTGTATTATCATTTTTTTTTTAATCCAAAAGGCATGCCAAATATTGTCATTTATTCCAGTTCTGACACCTAAATATCGCCTGGTTTTTTTTTTCCTTTTTAGAGGAGCTGACATCTTGGTATTTTCTGTTTTTTCATGATAAATGGCATGCTAATTATTGTAATTCACCCACAAAACTAACTAACTCGACATATTAATGCATTCAATCAGAGCCAAATCGATAAGGGTTGTTACGTCCCTTGAATTATTAAGTCCCCTAATTTACCCATGATGCAGTGCTCTTCAGGCGAGCAAATGTGTTTGCTGCGACGGAGGCCAACAAAGATGTCAACAAAACCGGTGACCTGTAAAACCTTAGTGTAAATAATCTAAAGACATTTATGGGATAGCGGTGCCCACCTTTCACGAAACAAAGCCGAGCTTCTGAAAAGTGCGAAAGGAGTGGCAGATTTAGGTATTAAGACTTTGAGAGAAATAAATGTAAAAGACCGAATTAATGAGGAGTTTCGAACCATTGAAAGATTCAAGATACCGTTTGGGGAGATATTACTTGATCCAAACCAGCTTCATGATAATTGGACATGTAACGTTGAAAACATACCACATGTTAGTGAAAATGACGGATACAATTATCTGGTGCTTAACAGGAGGCGTACATTTGACTCCGAAAGTTCTTTTATGAAGACAGTCATGTACAAAGTATTAAATTCCATCCCCTATTAGAAGACTGCACAGATGGATTTGTTACGTGCAAAGTTATTACTTCCCTAGCGACTCTAACAGAAAACGAGAAACCTAGCTATGATGTTTGGAATTGTTTATCCAAAGAAACCTGATGTGTTTATTCTGCTGGTTGTACATGCAGTGTTAAGTAAGAGTATTTACCTTTTTTTTAAGAAAAATTAAAAATATTAATTAAAAAAACAATTTTTTATTGTGCACACTCTCTGCAGCATCAATTAAAATTGAAGCTGCTTTTATATTAATATTCATGTACTCCAACAGATTTTGAGTCCAATGTGCCCTCACTGTTGCCGTTTGTATATATTTAACCCTTATTTTGGGGTTTTGAGTCCATATTCAAGTATCAGGCATTAAACAACTGAAATGTAGAAACAAGTTCATATTCAGGTGACATGTTTTATAATAAATATCTTTTCTGTGACCTATATCCAGTGAAATAGTTTAGATTTCATCGGTTATAATCACTGGTTTCAGAACTTTCTGTAATTGGATTGCATACTTTGTAACAATATGAGAGACTGATTCATCTATATCTGCCTAAATAATACTGAATCACCTAAGATTAGCATTTAAAAATACTAATTTGAAAAACGAATTTCATAAAAGGAGACTCATGCAATTATGTAGCAGCACTATTGTATGCCTTGGTTGAGATATCTTCCAGAAAGAAAGACGTCTTTAATTCACCAACTTCTGATGCTTGAAAGTGGAATTAGCCTCGAACAAGGAAAGAAATCCCAGGACCTTACTTTTAAGAAATTAAAGTTTTCAACAGAATGCACATTAAAATGAAAGTCACAAGCAAAGTCCATCATTAATGTCAGTCCTGACACACCTATTGAGCCAGTGGATGTGATGGAATTTAGTAACAAGCTCAAATTGATTAACCCTTATGCAGCATTATTACAAAGGACAGGTGACTATGTTAAAGTACCCATCCCAGAAAATGAAATACCCAAATTACACAACATTGATCTTATGTATTATGACAAGGCCAACTTGCAGAGTGAGGAATGCAAGAAATATTGTAAGGACTACTTTGCATCGCTTCATTGTGAAAAGGAAGAATTTGATAGAATTCAAGACATTACTAAAGGACAGACGAACAAAAAAAACTGGTTGGTAGCACGTATTGGCAGAATAACAAGCTCAGAATGTGGACGTGTTTGTAAATTGAAAAAGAGTACTTCACTTAATTATACTGTAAGGAAAGTCATGGAATATATTCAGTTTGACAGTGACAGTATAAGATAGGGTAGAACACATGAGCTAGCAACAAAACGCCTATACCAGACTAAATTGAAGATCATCCACACTGACATTATTGTAACAGAAAGTGGATTATGGATGAATGAGGAATTTCCCCATCTAGGTAGTAGATGGTTTGGTGACCTGCAAACTTTGTGAGGAATCATTTTGGCTAATAGAAGTGAAATGTCCATATAAATTTAGAGACATGACACCATTGGAAGCAGCAAAAGACTCATCTTTTTGTTGTGAGGTGATTGGTGCTGAACTTAAGCTTAAACAAGATCATGATTATTATTATCAAGTTCAAGGTCAGATGGGAGTTCGTGATCGAAAATGTGTGATTTTGTGATATGGACCCTTAAGGGATATCATGTGGAAAGAATTTTCTCTGATGAAAGATTTTGGATCCTGAGGCTTGAAAAACTAAATTCATTTTATTTAACGGCAAATTATACCAGAGCTCTTCTCTGAACGTATCAAGCGTGGATTGTCATTATATAATTAGTAATCAGTATGTATAATGCGCATTAGTCCACTTTTACATCAAATGACATTATCAAGGACTGTATAATTCCTTTGTTACCGGTATATACGTGCATCACTCATCTGTATCTGTCAAATGCACTATGACTATTTACAAGGTCCATTGACATGTAGACATTCAAACATTGTGTCTAAAGTGTTGTGTTCAAGTCATTTTGAATACAAAAGTTATGTGTTTGTAAGTGTTCTTAATTTCGAGTTTTATTATACTTCTGTACAGAGTTGAGGAGTTGGGGTTAGAATTAATGTTTTAGAGAAAGCACTTGTCAAATACAATTTTTAGGAAATATTGGGCCAAGTTCATGTGTGTGTGTGTTTGAGAGAGAGAGAGAGAGAGAGAGAGAGAGAGAGCGGTCTTAAGAAAATTGGTATCTGTGTGAAACAACAAACACTTGTGTGCAAGAAAATAATTAATAGCGTAACAAGTGCATGTGTGTTTGTCACTGTCACAACAATTTAAATATGTTTATCTTGTGATATGCTAACTCTGAATTTAATTTAACTTCAGTTTCTATATATAAAAGAAACATAATGTTGTTGGATCATATCATGTGCATTCAATATAAAAGGATAGAAACTGAGTTTTGTGCTTGTTTTCATTTAATTATTGATTGCGTGGGTTTTTATTTATTTCTCTCAATACACAAACACTACAATTTTAATTGACAACATGTTGAACTTGATCATGCATTTTACATATAAAGGTATAATGTTGCGTTTACCACTGATTGTACACTTTCTTCTTATGAGTAGAATATGTAATTTTTCCATTCTTTAAAGGAAGATTATGCATGGGCCACTGTGGCTTATATATTCCAAGTCTTTATTTGAAGTAAACATCATGCTAAATAGCATGCGAGAAAAATATAATAGATTTTGACAATATAGATTTTGATTATTTTGGATGTTCAGATTTAATCATGATATATACATGTAGGTAAACAAAATCAAAATGGTTACCATGGTGTTATTTACACTCAAATATAAAGAAAATGTGTTAAACCAAGTATCAAATTGTGACCTCTTGCTCACATAGCCAGCACATTGTTGCATAGCTAATCAATCATTTAAATCACTCGTCCTGTTCATTATCATACACTAGTGGTTGTTGGAGATTTGTCAATGCCATACAACTTTTCCAACTGTTGCTAGCCTGCTGTGCTAGAGTGATAGGCATGACACCTTGCATAATTCGACAGTTCTTGACCTTCTCAATAGTTCTTTCTGCGTCTATTTTTAAATTTGCTATTCTTCTTGTTTTTTTAACCAGACGTCTATTAAATCTCTGAAGCTTCAGTGCTGGAATGATCAACTGGATTACATTTTATAGTAGTATGTCAGATATAAGGAAACCCTTATCAGCCATAATTGCATCTCCTAGTTCACACTTTTCCTATATACCACTAGCCTGGGCGTGAGCTTTTTATCACTGATACATCCAGCCCACAAATCTGATGCAAATGTTATTAGACCAGAAGGTAGGTCATATGTGATTTGTAGCTTGAATACGTTAATGACTTGTTTGCAAGTGATTGAGGTGTCTCTGTCTATATTTATGTACAGTCAATTATTACTCTGCAAGACGAATGCTCCTTGAATTTGTGAGGCACATACTAATTAACAAGTGCACACGATGGCAAAGAAATGTTTTTTTTTACTCAAATATGATATGCAACTGTTTGTAATTTGACTGTACATAGTCGTTGAAATATGAAATCTTCCTGCCAAGTCTTGCAACAAAAGACAACGCCGTAACCTCATCAAAACTAAAATAAATTCATTCATTGGTCTTAAAAATCTGGGGTGATCCTGATTTTTGCCATCTCATTTTCGTTGTGATGTACTCCAGCATAATTCATTGAATCAAATAAAAGATTAATTGTGTTAGGATCTGGAATACCAGTGTAAAACATAGACTTTTCATTGGATTCACTGATATCTTCAGAGGCATTGCCAGGTCTTTTTATTTGAATCCCTATTGATTTTTTCAAAATCACTCGCAATTGTTATACATCTGACTTATCTCAAGAGCAATGAAAAAATCTGTGAAATTTAACAATATTGGTCATATATCATTTGACATTATTTCAGTTTTCAATAACTTAACTTATAATTTCAGGGCTAATCAGTATGTCCTTTAACCTTATACAAATATAACCTAATATAATTTATTCATTAACATGTGACATTGATTTAGCATTCTTAATTCAAGCATGTATTTGAGATACAAGATGCACAATCTTACAACATATTGTACAAAACTGATAGTTTGCTGTTTTGTTTGTTTTAAAAATATATCATTATCTCTCCAAATTAAATGTAACAGATACCTTTCTTTTTTATAAGCTTTTGACAATATAAAAGCAGTTTTCCAATGAAGTTATTCTTTAATAAATTCAGATTAAATTACCTTGGACAATTCAAATATTTTTCTTTTCGACCTCATGTTGAAATCGATGGAATGTTGTGTTCTCTTCCAAGTCGCTTTTGCATGCTAGTTGATGCATCCTTAACGGGAGTACTGATCGTCAGAAATTTGAATTGTAAATTCACGAACACTTTTTTTTATTGTACCAAAGAGCTCTGCAAGTGAGCCTTTTTCAGGGGTGGTAACAACCCTTATCGAACTGGCCCATTAGCATTTTGATAGTGTGTGATACATTTTGGTAGTAGTAAATTGATAATTTAAGTACTTATTGGTGGTAGTAAATTGATAATTTAAGTAGTTATTGGTAGTAGTAAATTGATAATTTAAGTAGTTATTGGTAGTAGTAAATTGATAATTTAAGTAGTTATTGGTAATAGTAAATTCGTATTTTATGTAGTTACTAGTGGTAGTAAATTGGTAATTTACTAGTTATTGGTAATAGTAAATTGATAATTTAAGTAGTTATTGGTAGTAGTAAATTTGTATTTTATGTTGTTACTAGTGGTAGTAAATTGATAATTTAAGTAGCTATTTGTAGTAGTATTATAACATTTCTACCTTGTGTATGTAACCAATAAGATAATCCTCCATTGCCTTTCAAAATAGTAGTGCAACTTATGTCTTGGCAAATAAAAGACAGAAAGCTTATGTCCTATCAACATTAACGACTTTATTAACTAAGAAACATAGGCATTTCCAGACTTTAAAAATCAACTTACATTCTTGATGATTAAACAAAAATCACAGTAGTAAAAATGGAATAATGTATGTAATAATAATAATAATTAATTAATTAATTAATTAATTAATCAATTAAAATAATAATGTTAAATATAATTATAAATTTAATAACAATAAAAGTTACAGCTTTATGTACAGCAGTTATAACAATTAACTCTTTTGATCAGTTTATTCCTGTTGCATAGTCCTCTCCTTTTCTTAATAAAAAATAACAAGCCTTTTTTTCACGTCTTTGGACAAAGGTCCAAAGGTTCTAATGATATTTCTCAGTGCAGGATAGGTATAAATTATGGTCATGATATAAAGATACACAAACATACATTATCTCTTTCTTCCATGATTTTGAAGTTGATGTTTTATCTGAACTGTAACTGTATATAGTATACAGCAGAATTTTGGGAATGCATGATAACCACTCAGTGACGTATGTTTGTCTTGATGGATGTGAAAGCTGGCACATTATAGTCATCTTCAGAATGTTTGGCTGTTGTCCAATTGTTCTATTATCATTATATTCAGAAAGAGTGATACACACTTTTGACTATGGAATCTTATGTATCTTAAGGTATGGGGGGAGGTATATTTTGTTGCATACCATTCCACAAGCTTGTTTTTGTGTCCAGAACTTGCAATATGCAAGAATGCATAAAAGAAGACGAAGTTAAAGTCTGAATGAAATTGACAAATTGCTTTAACAATAACTAGTGAATTAATAATAATAATAATGACATTGAATAGAGCCTAATTTTTAAAAGCTCAAAGTGCTTTACAACATATATAATTAAATAACTACCAAAAAAACACCATCAAATTAGAAAACATCGAAATATGCTGACAATATTTAAGATCGGAAACATTATTGGGTTTTAAGTTTGTTCATGCTGTCAGAAAAGGTGAGTTTTAACACATTAACCCAAGGCGCCATATTTATGGGGCAGATGGTAGTAGCCTATTGCAAGCTCTGTAGTGTCATGGTCATGAATGATACAATAAAGCTGGTGATATTCTAGAAAGGTAGACATATTTAGCTCTACGATGATGCCAATCTGGAAATTAATTGGGTTATCATTACTACCTCATTGTGTGGATTAAAAGTGAATACCTTATTGGTTTGGTGGAATAAATATCCATTTGTTAAATTTATAAATAAACAGCAAGAATTAGATTTCTATCAGCTAATTGGTTGATTTAAATATGACCTGACAGTGATCGCTTATTGGTTATGTTATAATGATCAAAGTTATTACCATAATTGCTAATTGTATAAGCCAATCAGACAACATATTGTATCTTCATGTTTAGAAGACTGAGGAGTATCAATGTGTGTCAAGCTATTTGATTCACTTTCAGACTTCTAAATGATGCAATTGTATTGCCTATTTCTAATGATTACCAGAATATTACCTGTATGCTGTCACTGACAGATCTTCAGTACAAAATTAGAGATCTGATTTTAATTAGATTGCTAATTGGTTATATCATCAAGATGTTGGATGAATCTGAATGACTATTAGTTAAATATTTACATATTATACAAATTGATATCAGAGATATGATACAATAGATGAAATCAGCACAACACAAAGTTTGTGAGTTATTTTACACAGGTTGTGTTCTTAGAATAAAACATTATCACAATTATGGAAATGGTTATTTGTACCGGGTGAGAGATATCACACATGGATCACTTGTTATTAGTGTGATGTCTGAATCATTTTGCAGCAAAATGCCGTATCTGACATAATTTGTCTCACAATTTATTACGGCTTGCTGTGAAAGTCATTATCTTATTTCAGTATAGTATATTGTATGGTCATTATCTAAAATGGGCATATTTAAAGAAATCACTTTGCAAGATTGATATGTTTTAGTGTTACTGTTCGTTTCACCATGCTATATATATACAAGTCTCATAGATTTAATGGATTGTCATATCAGATGTTTTGTTGCTGTAATCTTGCAAGTCCAACGTCCCTCACAATTATTTAGAATAAAGGTGTGACGATGGTTATACTATCATCATTTGTACTAATCTCCATGTTAGCATGTTTAGTGGATGACATAAAGATGGGTATATTTTATATGAACAGTTGCTTACCATATCAGTAGCTCATTTTTATTTTCAGAAACAGCCGAGTATGTCTCGAAGGATTGTTTCTTCTGGTGGTAACAACCCTCGTCCAAGAAAACGCCTCAAATATGATGTACAGGCTCAACAAGTAAGTTGATGGTTACTTTAATTTTGTATATTAGCCATATTATGTGGATTGGCCTTTTGACGGTCCCATTGTCCATATATGTAAGCATCAGTGCATGACAACATGTTCAATGTTCAATGCTGTGTCTTGACGTTTGTTACCTGTGCTATGTTTAGCAAATAGTTTCTGACAGATTTTTATATTTGTTAATTGGTATTTTAATGACATTCAATTAGTTTGGTGCTGGACTATAAAGCTGAAAATTTAAAAGGTGATCTGTGTCATTTTAATACAGTGAGACCTACTTATATTTACCTCGGATATCTTACGATTCTGTGTATGTTGAGCATTTTGATCTGGTAAAAATACATACTTTGTTATGATATTTGATCCCTGCTTATTTCTATCCCAGTTAAGTCAATACCCTCAATATGCGGGCAAGTATTTCAGTCTGAAGTAAGATGTGAACCCGATCAGTGCGATGAAGTGCAAATTTCATGTTCATTTCTTAGAAATTTTACAAAACATGATCAGGAATCCCTTTAGTACAGTAACTTGTACATGCAAGGATGGAATAAGTTGGTACAAGAACAAAATTGTATCAGTGCTCATGCTTAAAACTGAAGAGCAAATCTCTGCACTTAAATCTGATTATTGTTTTTGTGTCAATACAATTATAGCTTGTATAACATAGAACAAGATGAAATTTTATCTGGGAAATGTTCTGTCGAGGATTTGACATCTTAAATATCCTTCTGGCTAGATTTATATTTTCTGTTATGCATGATATCAATACAAATAGGTAAGTTAGAGTTTAGGCAACCAGAGTACATGTCCTTGCCTAAGGACACACCATGATTGTTGTTGTTGCTTTGCGGCTTAATATCATTTCTCGGTGGTAGAGGATGAACCTAGGAAAATCCTGATAAGACCCACAGACTAATGGGAAGCAACTGACAGTTTTATCACATATCCACATCGACCAAGCCTCAGACTTGGACCCACACAGGCAGAGGTGAGAGATCTGTAAGTGGTAAAGATGAGGGCTTGAAACCACTCTGCCATTTGGGGCTACCTGACCATGGTAACTGATCTTCACTGATCTCGTCAACAGTGCCACATCAACTCATATCAACATTGATTGGTTGATTATACAAGCAGCATGGCTTGTATCATATTTTCAACTTCTAAATGTAATATTGTTTCTTGCATCTACTAAAATGTGTTGAAAAAACAATCTCTAATTTTGGAATCCTCAGTTTATTTTATAAATATTTTAGTCATACTCAACAATAACAAATGTAAATATGTAACTAAACAATATCATTAAAAACTACAATAATTTTGACTATCATCTCTTTTGATTATACTGGCACAGTATTTAATCCTTTATTCCCCATATAAAAATCAAGCCATATTACCTGTGCCTCCCATATGACGTTCATGGCATCATACCTTTGCTACCCATAAACTGTAAAGCAACATCATCATCAAAAAAGTATATTATCGCATAGATGGAATAGCCTCAAAATAACCTAATCATTTCCACCGCAAGTTAATATTTGTTATAAATGCCAGATTACCGTAAGTTATTAATTTTTATCATTTCTTGGTAATAAAAAACTACTAACGTTATACAAATTGCTTTGTTTATTGTTTTAATCGCATAGACTTGTGCTTTGAAACTTTAAACATTAGTATGTAAATGCCAATATGTATTTAATTAGCATATTTGGTAACATTATTTTTGAAAATATTTAACAAACTTTTCACAGGCGTGTTCATGTTTCATTTTTCGTAATATCAGATAAAAGTCACAAGTGAACCTGACAAGAGGTAGAAAAAGTAATAATGGCGGTCATCGCGATATCTAGTCAGTGCTTGTTCATTAGACAGGCAGTAATTTTAATTCATTTGGCACATAAATGAAGGAATATTTGAAATCCTTACGAAACATGATCTAAACATTATGTGATTAAATATTTAGCTATTAAAAAAATTAATGTCCTTAATATATTACACAATGCGACGTTGGATAATTCAATGTGGTTTGGGTCACCGTCATGGTTGTTTTCTTGGATTATGGATGTTTCGGCCCAGGACATTTCGCCCCACTTCAATGGACATTTCGCCCCACCTGGTACATGGACGTTTCACCCCATGCACGCTTCAGCCCATGGACATTTCGCCCCACGTCAATGGAAATATCGCACATTTATAGAACATCAAATGAAGATATAATATCAGCTGCAAATGTTGATGCAGCATCAATGTTGACACTAAACTTGATCACCACGTGGTGCTGGTCATTTGCTAAAATGTATTTCAAGTGTTGACTTCTATCTAGCCTGTAATTATAAATAGGTCAGAACCTTTCAGAAAATGCTGGTAACATAAACAATAACTAGAAAACCAAGTTTAACTATATCGAATATGGTATTTACACATAAAGACGTATACAAGAACCTTGCTGAAATATCCTCTTTATCGATATAAATCGATATTGAATTATCTGTGCTCTCCATCTGCCCCTGTGCTATATCAGTATTCAGTTCAAATCTGGAAGATGTATTTGATATGGCGCTTAAAATCATTTCGACAATGTGACCATCTGCCTGTAAACAGTGCATTACATCTAAAATCAAATGGAGCTAGTCGACTAAAATGGAATGTCGTGTGGCTCAAGAAAAACAACGACATATTTAATACGAGAAACTTTTTTTCTCTTTAAAAAAAAGCATTGGATGTATTTAGATTTTATTTATTTATTTTGTATGTCACACTTTGTTCACAATTTTTATTTAACTGTATCTTAAGTACATCAAATGCATATGGGAAGCAGCTACTTTAAAATGTCTTCATTCTTAACATAGTTTGTTTGTAATGAAATCTTACCTCAGGTTTTGAATTGCACAGGTCACACACAAACTGAAAAGATATCTTTTTAAGTCTAAGAAGACCATACATATAGCTTGTTAGACCTGTGAATAGAAACCTTTTCTTCAGACCATTCAGTTCATTCCATCGAAATTTTGTGATAAAATTTACTTTGAAAGACGTTTGATATACTGAAACACGAATAACTGTTAGGTATATTTGATTTAAATTATTTATTTTTCATAGTCAGATCCAAATTTGTAAATTTGTCTTTTAAATTCATTAATTGGGAGATATCTGTTCTGGAAAATTCAGGCTGACCTAGACTCTATCTGTAAAGACAGGTTGACCTTGACTTTTAACCTCATTTCTGGCCTTCCTTCAGAGTGATAAACAAGCCTTGGAAATGATTGGCTGGTTTCAAAGACATCTTTCTGGGTCATTCTATTAGTACGTGACTTAGTGAAGGTAGCCTCTTTCTTTGACCTTCCATGAACTTCCATAAAATCATGGGATCCCTTGTTTATGTAAAAAAAAAAAACAGGTATATAAATTATTGTTTGGAATAGAACAATTCAGTAGATTTTCTGGGCTTTAAGTTAATAGTTGTGTTTTGAGTTATATTGGAAATTGTGTCGATTCGTTGGAGCATGAGGAAATATTTTATTTATTTGGAAAAGAACATGTACTCATAATTTTCATTTGGGTGATAAAAACAAGAACTGCATCACGTGACATCGTCAGCCATTTTGGATTACATTGTCAAGATTCAAACCTGGAACTATTAGAACATTTATTTATCAGGACTCTTGCAATTCCATTAGTGGATTATTTTTGTGAATTCTATATTGGATTAATGTTGGATTTGATTCTCTAAAACCGTAAGTTTATTTATTTTATGAAAATAACTGTACTTAATAAATTCATTGTTAAAGTTTTACAAGCTTGTTAGTTTTCACTCTTTCTGTGTTGCTGCTTATTCGAGCCTAAGCACGTAACACAATATCCTGCAAGAAAGCGACACTAGATATACAAAATTATATTTTAAAATATTCATTTATTTTGTTATGCCATTCAAATGCGGAATGATCGTATATGATGTAGAAATAAATAAATAAACTTACCAGTATTTCCACAGGTTCTGTGTTGCCATAGGCCGCATATGTCGAAATCTATATCTTGCTAACGACGGGTAGCTGGTTTTCTGCAGTAAATGCACGAAGACATTGTTCTTATTTTAGGGAGCACCAGACAGATCTCCCCCCAATTAAAAAAAATATAAACGTTTTATGTGTGTTTGTGTTCCACTCGATATGTAGTTTATGTGGGGTTTTTTTTTCTTCTTTAAAATTCCCTTGTTAGCTTTTCCCATCTGGATTATATACAATTTTTGAAAGGGGTATTTTTATTTTCTTTTTCCCTAGTATTACTATAAAAGGTTTTACGAGGTGGGAGTTTTCTACCCTCCTTCAGATCCACTTTCTTAATAATTTAGGTTTGACCATGGCTAGTTGTCTCCTATATCCTGTGTTTGCTAATAATGTTGGTGCTATTTGTCTGTGTGCTACATATGTATATATACATTGATTTCTTGTTAGGATAGCCTTTTCGTTCGAATATGACCAGTTGTCTTATTTCAGTCTTTCAACCTCTAATTGGGTCAACACATTCATCATTTTTTTTAAGGTAGTACATACGTTTATTTTTTTAGTTTAATTTTGAATTTCGGTAAAGTGAGGTGTTTATTTAGATATGATTTTTTTTACTGTGTCTCACTTGACTTTCTATATTTATCTTCATATAGTCTGAATGATTTTGAGTCGGGGTCTGTACATTTTTTTTATTTTTGGCTGTACTTCTCCCGTCTCAAGTTTAGTCATAAGTTTTTAGTTTAGTTATTTCATCGTGAAAATCATTTGAAATGGTTTATTTTCCCATGAATTTGTGCAGTATGGCCCATCACCTTTTTAATTTTTAATTTTTTGTATTCTTTTATTTTTTTTAAAAAATATATATATTTTAATTTAATTTTTTTAATTTTAATTTTTTTAAACAATAAATAAAAGAAGAAAAGTTTTTCCCTATTTATTAATCGTAATTATTTGTCAACATCTAAACATTGTCTTTGTAATGTAGTCATTAAATCTGTCTAAGTCAATTGAAATTTCCGTCTAATTAAGTCTTTTGAAATTTCCGTCTAAGAAGAGTATATATATGTTGTCTGTTATATTTGTCGATCTTAAAGATTTCCATAATGAGAGAGAGAGAGAGAGAGAGAGAGAGAGAGAGAGAGAGAGAGAGAGTGAGAGAGAGAGAGAGAGAATAAATGTTTATTGATGTGGGGCGAAATGTCCTCCATGGGCCGAAACGTTCATGGGGCGAAACGTCCATGTATCAGTTGGGGGTGAAATGTTCATTGAAGTGGGGCAAAAATGTCTTGGGCCGAAACGTCCATGGGGCGAAACGTCCAGGTACCGTTGCCTTGTATCACTTTTTTATTATGATAATAACAATTCATAACCAAGAAACTGAGGTCAAACAAAAAGAAAATAATAGTACCAGTACGTACTAATTATTACAACCCATACTTATCAATAATTTCTTTTAAGCTTAGTTTAAACGTGCATGGTCATTTTATGAAAATCCCTGTTTCTAAAATTAGATGCACCCACATTTCATGCGTGGCGCCATTTTACTCTTGGCCGTAGTGTGATTCAGTTGGATATATGACTTTATTTCATGAAAGGACGGACTTTAATGATTTATTTTATCGTCAATGAAAAAGTCGGGTAATGTTTTGTCAACAAGCTTGAAATTATTCGTACAAATTATACGTGACTAATCTTGATTTTTCAATCAGAATTAAATGGCCTTAAGATATATTATACAAAGTCATTCATTTACTTGGCCTGCTTTCCAAACATGGGCTTATTAAAGGTTATTAAAAATATTTCATCGCAAGTTCTCGTTATTTGTCATTAGAGTTTTTGTTAATGATATGTAAATCTAGTATGCCTATGGCTATGCATGTATATATATATAAATATATAAGATAAAAATAATGATCTTACCTAAGTATGTTTCATTTCATTGAAGAGCTGATATCGAATATAAATACAGTGTATCAATTATTTAGAAAATCACTTCTTCTTAGAGTTTCTGGTTAAGTAACAATACAAACAAACATGACAATATGAAGAAAAAGACCATTGTTTTAGAGCACATTACAGCTACTCCTCTACATTGAACATGCTTTGATGAAACAGGCTGTGACATTCTGTTCAGCATAGATGGACGTTGCAAATGACACCGCCATATTTGGTTTCTTTACGTCTCCTTTACTCCAGGCTTGGTACAGTATTTGCAAGTGGATTTTTTTCCTTTTAAGTGTCAGCAGTCTGTGTGTCTCAATATTTTCCTGTGTCACTGGGGCTACAGATGTTTGATGCCTGGCAACCTTCCTGCTCTTGAAACTTCCTATGAGCTGCTTTGCCAAATTAATTCAAAAAACCTAGCTGTCTGAATCATTTTCTTCTTTCCTGACTTTCAGCATGACTTTCCACCATTGTTATAAAAACATTTATGATGCAAATATTTATAATATAATGAAGCATATATCGCCACCATTTCCAAAATATACATGATAAAATTCTCCTCTCAAAGGCATAGTAAGCTTTTGCACAACTCGATAGCCAAGACCCTTCATGATCTCATTCACTTCATCTGTATCGTCCTTCCCCTGGTAAAAATCAAACTGGTGACAGAAACCAGACAAACAGCCAAACAGCGCATCCATACTTTTAAGCCACGCTTGATTGGCTTTGAAGGCAAATACTGCTTGGCCTTATGACATCCCTTAAATGCAATTATACATGTAAAGTGCATTAGCTTATTGATAAATCATTTAAGGAAGTATTGTATGAAATTTTAATCTAACTTAAGACTAGATCAGTGAATAAAAAGTTAGACTTATTTTAAATAGTATTATTACGAAAAGGTATGCAATACATATTACATATTCATGACTGTAATATTTAGATTTATGTATGGAGATATGATAGATTGGAGTTTTGTGGTTATGGATATGTGTGTACATGATATTTACACATTTTCATGAATAATGAATTTTTTATTTTTACACTTATCAGATTAATGAAATGATTAAATACAATACAATATGTATGCATGTATGTGTATTTCAGTTTTTACATCGACTGTTGGAAAGAAATACATTATGTTGAATGAATGTAAAAATGTATACAAACCTTCAACAATGGTTTGATATTGCCGAGACTTGTATGTTTTCTCAATGTTCTCCAGAACTTGATCCATTATTGGACGTATTTTGTGAAGTTAGTCATGGTTAGGGTGATCGTCAGGAAAATTTGTGTTTTCATCATTTAGGTGAAGGTATTGAATGAGGGTTTCAAATCTTCTGTGTGGCATTACATTTTTTATTCCTTCATTGGATCGAAAATTGTCATTTGACCAATAAAAACTATAGTCAGGAGTTTTGATTATCCCCATTAAGATCAACATGCCAAGAAAGGCAGACATTTCAGACACACTTGTCTCTGTCCAGTTAACATCAACAATTTCATGATGTACATTTTGTTCAGCTGCAAATTTATTTGTTTCACTGTCCAACTGAAAAATATAATTGAAAATAGTCTAGTTCAGGTGCTATTTCCTGCAAATTATGTAATGGTCCTGACCGCTGAGTAAATAGAATTGTGTCAATATCTTCCATGTCTGCAAACCAAGTTAACTGATCATCATCAGTGTCATTAGAGTCTGACGCAACGTTCCCTCTACACTGCATGCGCGCAGCTGCTCAGACATCCCCGCGCAGCTAAATTGTCAATTTTTGCTCATTCCAGCGTTAAATTTTGCTCTTCACCGTAATGCTTGCGCGCAGTGCAGCGAGCACTGCGCGCACATCTACCATTTGCTTAGAGGGAACGTTGGTTTGATGACATTTTATTATCGATATCTGATAACAGAATTTCAGATACTTCGTCATTAAATGCATCATTGTTTAACAAATTTTGTATGTCGTCGGAACTGAATCCAGAAAAATTGTTTTCACTTCCAGACAAATCACTGTAATCGACAGATGAGGACGACATTGCCATGATGAAATCAAAGAATTCCCTTCGTAAATAAAAGCAATTCACTTCTGGTATCGTCTGTTATACGATTTGATTGAAACTTTGCATATTAAAATAAATGAGAAATGAACAACACAGACATTCTTAATTGTGTTATTTTATTTTAAATTCCCGCAATTTCATCAGATTTCATGTTTAAACATGTTAATGGTACTATATACATTACGATGTATGGAAGAAGACTTGTCGTATTTGCCGCGCATTTTAAGAATTTGATTTTATACATAAAAAACATGATGACATACTGAATTTATACCACTAATGTCAAATTCAGCATTATATTTCAATATATTACAATAATGAGTAACTTACACGTTTTGAAAAGGCCATAATATTTACATCGAATTGCGGTAATACAATCGGCTAACGACTCCATTTATGATGCGACAGTGGAGAACCCCACTACATATAATCGGTCGGTTAAATTTAGATTTATAAGTTATAAAGCAACGAAATACATAATTAAAATCAAATGTTTGTAGAGATGAGTTTTGTTTACCAGCGTCGTTTGGTTATTGCGCGGTGAATCGACATTTAAATGAAAGATATATCATATTTATTGGTAGATACAGTGTAAGGCATAGAAAAGCATAGATGGGGGGGGCAAAGGTAAAGGCGTAGAAATGCGTAGATGGGGTGCAAATGTAAAGGCGTAGATCGGGAGTAAAGGTAAATTACGGCCTGTCTAATGAACAAGCACTGACTAGATATCACAGTAAAAGAAACAAAGCAAGCATTAGTTGATACAGTGTACTTAAAATCTCAATTAATAATAATAATAATAATGTTTTATTTATAGACCGTGACTCATTAGTCAAGGACTATTCTTCATTGAGGCCCTATTAATGAAAGTATAACAAATGCACATTGTGTGAAGAAGCAATAATTAGTGCTTATTTTAGCATGTTTCGTATTAAAATACTAAATTCCATTATCTGTTAGAAACACACGCATGCTCCTGATATCTCTTCTTAAATACTCTAATATTGTCAGCCGATTTTACATGTAGTGGAAGCTTATTCCACAGAACTGTACCAGAGTATTGAATACTCTTTTTGAATTGCTCTGTTCTTGGTTTTGGTACTAGAAGGTTTCCATGTGAGATTGATCTCAACTGGTATTGTGTTGAAAAAGGCCTGAATAAGTCCTGAAGATACTCTGGTGCAGTTCCATGTAGACATTTATATATAGGAACTGCCTTGTGAAAATCTATCCTGTCATATATTGTGAACCATTTGAGTTCTGTAAATAATGCTTTTGAGGGATGGTCAACAGATGTATCTAAAATTACACGTGCTGCTCGTTTCTGGAGTTTATAAATCCTATCAAACTCAGATTTAGCACCACAGTTTCCCCATACATTAGAACAGTAATCCATTGTTGGAAGAATATACGTCTTGTAGTATAGATTGCGAGTTTCCATAGGTAAATATTTCTTGATTCTGCTGAGAAGGGCAATTTTGGATGACAGTGTTTTACAAAGCTGATCAATATGGTCATTCCATAATAAATTATTATCTATGGACACACCTACAAGCCTTTGATGATTTACATTTTTTAATGGATGATTATTTATTGCAAGAGATAGTTTTGGGTTCCCTGACTTGTGTAGCTTTTGTGTCATCCCCAGAATCATACCTTTTGTTTTACCTTCATTAATTACCATCCCATTTTGTTGTGCCCATTTTTGGACTCTAATAAGGTCTGAGTTTAATCTTGTTTGGATAACTTTAGTATCAGAACTAGATGTATACAAGGTTGAATCATCTGCAAACAATTCTGTATTGGTGGATTCATTATTTAATGGTAGATATATAAGGAAGAGGAGAGGGCCTAAAACTGAGCCTTGAGGGACTCCTGAATGAATAGTGCGAGTTTAAGAGCTAATATTGCCAATGCTTACTTGTTGAGACATTTGGTTTAGGTATGATCTAAACCAGTTTAAAGAAGTATTGTCAAACCTGTAACAGTTCAACTTTTGCAGCAGAATTTCATGATCAACAAGATCAAAAGCTTTCTTGAAGTTAAGGAAAACAATCCCAGTCATATGCCCATTATCCATTTCCTTCAGTCAAAGATCAATTAATTTGGTAAGTTCTGTTTGGCACAAGTGGTACTTTCTGAATCTTGATTGTGCTTTATGAAATATAGTTTGTTTCAAAAAATGTATTGACCTGAATGGCTACATGCTTTTCAAACAGTTTTGACAATACAGGTATAATTGATATTGGTCTGTAATTTCCTGGATTCTTCTTTTCTCCTTTCTTAAAGATAGGTGTAACCTTTGCAGATTTCAGTTTTTCTGAAAAATTACCACTCATTATACTTAAATTTATGATATGCGTTAGTGACTTTGTTATTACTGGTGCAGCAATTTTAAGGATTCGTGGACTAATACCATCCAATCCAGAGGATTTATTAATATTCAACTTAATTAGCATATCAAAAACGTCCGCTTCACTGACATTAGCTATTGAAAAATAATTATCTTCAGGAATTTTAGCTCTTATAAATAACTGTAGAGTATCAAGTTCTATTGGGATGTTAGTCTGGTTCTGAATACTGTTACTGGAGATGGTTATGAAGAAATTGTTGAACATATCCACAATGTCTTGTACAGATGTTGCTATATCATCATTTTGCTTAAGTCTAGGGGGAAGACAACTTTTCTTGGGTGGGTTCAGCTCTTTTAGAAGCTTCCACAATGTTTTGGTACTCTTACTTTCATTAATAGACTGTTTATAGTAGTTCTCTTTTGCTTTAGTTATCAGATGCTTAGTTTTATTCCTCCACTTTATATAGCTTTTCATGTCTTTTTTTCTTGTGGAAATTATATCTTAGGTGCCTAGCCTCATTGATCTCAGGGGTAATCCACTTCAGTGTAATTTGGTGTTTAACCCTTTTTGTTTTAATTGGGGCATGCTTGTCTAAGGCTACATTAAACATCTGATACCATTTATCTAAAGCAGTGTTGACATCAGCTATATTGCAGACTGATTGAAAGGGTTTGCGTACTAAATCATATAAGAACATTTCCTCATCAAACTGTTTAAAGTCCCTGTATTGGATTTCAATGTGTTGCCCATTTTTAGATGATTTTGGAACATGTCTAGTTATACAGAGTGCGTAGTGGTCACTCAGTGCATACACTGGCACATTTATTTCACTTATGTTTTCAGGTTTATTAGTATAGACATGATCAATGATAGTAGCACTTTTATCTGTTACTCTAGTTGGGGTGTTAATTAATTGAGTAAAGCTGTAAGTTTCAAAGTTACTTATCCATGTTAATGGTGGAGTTTTCATGTAGTCAATGTTAAAATCACCTAATATGATAGTTTCTTAATCTTTAGTAATGCTTAAATTTTGAATTTGAGCCCCAAATATATGAATCCAATCAGCTCTGGAACTAGGTGGCCTGTAAACTGAACATAAGAGTATTGGCTTTGATTCGGCAAGGGTTACTTCGATCCAGATACTCTCTACCCCAATAGTCTCTACATCAACACGTCTGTTATAACTAATGGCACTGTCTACATAGAGAAGAATACCCCCACCACCCATGGAGTCTCTATCATTTCTTTCAAAGTGGAAGCACTGTATTTGGAGAGCCAAATAATCAGTATCATCGGAAAGAAAGGTTTCACATAGAACTAGAATACTGACTGATCTAGTTTGCTGTAATATTAACTTAATCTCATCCAGTTTTGGGAGGATGTGTTGAATATTTAGGTTGATTACATGCAGACCTCTTTTGAGGTGCCCAAAGACATGACAATTTTTATCAGAGGATTGATTTTTAGACAAGGTAGTATACCATGCATTGTTTGCAGGCTTGACAGATTTCTTTACATTGCCTTGATTCTTTACATCAACACATGAAGAAGATAACATATACGATCAAATGTAATACTGCAATCAACGACCTAGCATAAAACAAATCATAAAAAATGAAATACACAAGTATGGTAAAAAAGATCCAATTTTGTAGATACCTGTATTAAAACAAAGCGTAAGAAGGGTATCCACAATACGAGAGAAGTCGATGGCAATTCATAGCACAAGACATTTTATCATGTATGAAGGTCATTTATGTCACCATGTGATGCTTACAGTGCAAACATAAGCATTTTTGCTAGACAACAATTCTGCAAAACAGTGTGTTTTAAATGGGCTGATGCCATTGAAAATATTTGTCAACCAAGCCTTTGTTTTAGATATTCTTCTTGCTTTAAACCCATGTGTTTACTGCTATGGGAGGCTAGCTCTTCTTCCAAGCCAACTATTGGTATTTCACTATCAACATACTGCAGAGTAACTATGGAAGATGTACATGCATGACATAAATTTCAAGAACAACACAATCCCTAGTTTACAAATATATCCATGTCTTTAAATACTAGTAGCTAACAATAACTGCAAAAGTTACACCATATCCTTAAGAAATTTGCCAAGGGACAATTTATGAAACTGTACCCTGCCACCTTAAGAACTTCCCTGAAAATTAAGTATGTCAAAAGTTGTATACATGTCACAGATTTAGACATTACTAATAAAATGGTATAATGGAAAATCTTTTGTGCAAAATGCTAAAAATGGTATTATGCTTTCAGAAAGTGTCTACTTGGCAGCAAAAAAGCAATGCATTATTTACATTGTTAGTTGTGACTGACTGCATTATTCGAAAGATTTCAAATTGTTTGCAACCTATAATCCTTTAAAACTATGTTTACCACCATAGCATCATGAATGTCAAGAAGAGGTTTGGAACTTATACATTTTAGTAGAGAATGACAGAAATGCAATGTTAGTTGTCAGTGACAGAAGTAAAAAGTTTGTATAAACTCTTCTAGCAAACTTAAAGAAATCAAACATTAACGTCCATAATGTGCTTTATAAGTACTATTAGACTTATATAAAATAAGCAGTTCCTCAACTTTTCATTATCATTCTGTTGATGCTAATAGTAGTATAGACCCAATTACAATAGAAACAACTGATATTGATGTATTTTTAACATTGAGCGAAAACAATAATTTCAGATGAATGAAACTGCCACTTAATTTCAGACTTTTCCACCTTTGTCAATCGAACTTAGAACTTTCAAGATATATGCATAACATTGACACATTTCCTTTTATCATTCAATTATGGGATATGAATCTCTTAAGTCAACTTCACAGTGACGTCATGAAGGTAGAAACTATGACCGTGTGCTAAAACTTTCATTCTTCTCAGTATACCATATGCATCACTATGTCTAAGACCACTCCACTGGTATCATTCAACATTCACAACATTATGTTTATATAGGATTCTTGTAACGGCCATCTACTCTTGTCGAGTTATATTACTTTAAAGAATGCATGTTGACATGCTATGCAATTGATTATGTGTCTGTATTGACATGTGGATAATATTCACTAAAATACGGGTGCAAACCTTGACAGCTACAAAATGAACAAGACAATACATTATGGTCACCATTTTTGCCCAATATTTAGTAAGATAACCCCAAAATATGCTACTTTGTCATGATATAAACAGTTCTCACTTTGATTTGAAAAGTACAGTTACCTCCCTCTCCAAAAGGCATCCCATACAATACTAAGTGATATATGGAAAAAGGAAGGAAATATTTTGAAGCTAATGCATACAAATTATTCAAATATACACAAAGAAGCAGAAAGGTATAATAGATGTGGCTGACTGCACTATAATTATTTTTTTTTTGATTTTCCTTCAGAGGGCAGGGGCCAGTTTTTATGTACAAATTTAATGCTGCAATCAGCGATCTAGTATAAAAAGATGATAAAACTTAATACACATGCGAGGTCCAAACGTTCCATATTTTAGATACCTATTTTAAAATTAAGCGTACGAATATTATCCACTTGAACGTAAACGTCAATGGCAGTTCATGGCAGATAGGTCTATATGCCTGGCATTAATTTCAAGAACAACTCAAATCTAAAAGACCTAGTTCACAAATCTATATATATAAAAATGAATGTTTGTTTGTTTGTTTTGTTTGTGTCGTATGCGTTCCTATACCGTTCATACGATTGCGATTAAACTTTGGTGAGTTGTTCTGTGCACGCCCGCGAAGGTTTCTGAATTAGTACAACCATTAAAATTGTAACAATTAACAAATGTGTTTTTGCGACATTTACCGTGTGTTCGCTGTGAACTGTAGGCGCCTTTAGATACGTCACGTGATCGAACAGTAGGCGCATTAGATACGTCACGTGATCAAACAGTAGGCGCCTTAGATACGACATGTAATCAAACACGGTCTGTAGCGATACCTAATTTCGCGTGTCTTCGGTGTGAACTGTAGGCGCCTTAGATACGCCATGTTTACTTAATTACGTTTTGTTCGCGCCTTGGTTACGTCAAACAATCACGGTGTGAATTTGTACGTCACGTGATCGAACAGTAGGCGCCTTAAATACGTCACGTGATCGAACACGGTCTGGATTGGCTGAAACTATGATGACGTAAATCAACAGCTGTATGAAATTCATAATCGATGTACATCATGTTTACTTAGTTACGTTTGGTTCTCACCTTGGTTACGCCAAACAATCGTGGTGTGAATTTGTAATAGTCGTTACAAAGCATTACTTTCGCTGTCAAATCAATTATGCCACCTAAACGAAAAGCTATTGGTCGATCTACACCTCAAGCAAGAAAGATAAAGGCATCACGAGCTTCAGAAACAGACGAGCAACGGAAAGCAAGATTGCAAACCGTTCGAGTTTGCACTGCTCAAGCCCCATCATCTGAAACAGACGAGCAACGGAAAGCAAGATTAGAAACCGTTCGAGTTCGCACTGCTAAAACCCGATCATCTTAAACAGACGAGCAACGGAAAGCAAGATTAGAAACCGTTCGAGTTTGCACTGCTCAAACCCGATAATCTGAAACAGACGAGCAACGGGAAGCAAGATTGCAAACCGTTCGAGTTCACACTGCTCAAGCCAGATCATCTGAAACAGACGAACAACGGGAAGCAAGATTGAAAACCGTTCAAGTTCACACTGCTCATTTATCTATATATATAAAAATGAATGTTTGTTTGTTTGTTTGTGTCGTATGCGTTCCTATACCGTTCATCCGATTGCGATTAAACTTTGGTGAGTTGTTCTGCGCACGCCCGCGAAGGTTTCTGAATTAGTACAACCATTAAAATTGTAACAAGTAACAAATGTGTTTTTGCGACATTTACCGTGTGTTCGCTGTGAACTGTAGGCGCCTTTAGATATGTCAAGTGTCGAACAGTAGGCGCCTTTAGATACGTCACGTGACCGAACACGGTCTTTAGCGATACCTAATTTCTCGTGTCTTCTGTGTGAACTGTAGGCGCCTTAGATATGTCATGTTTACTTAGTTACGTTTGGTTCGCGCCTTGGTTACGTCAAACAAGCGCGGTGTGAATTTGCACGTCACGTGATCGAGCCTTAAATACGTCACGTGATCGAACACGGTCTGTATTGGCTGAAACTATGATGACGTAAATCAACAGCTGTATTAAATTCATAATCAGTAGCGATACCTAATTTCGCGTGTGTTCGGTGTGAACTGTAGGCGCCTTAGATACGTCATGTTTACTTAGTTACGTTTGGTTCGCGCCTTGGTTACGTCAAACAATCACGGTGTGAATTTGTAATAGTTGTTACAAAGCATTACTTTCGCTGTCAAATCAATTTTGCCACCTAAACGAAAAGCTATTGGTCAATCTACACCTCAAGCGCGAAAGATAAAGGCATCATGAGATTCAGAAACAGACGAGCAACGGAAAGCAAGATTGCAAACCGTTCGAGTTTGCACTGCTCAAGCCCGATCATCTGAAACAGACGAGCAACGGGAAGCAAGATTGCAAACCGTTCGAGTTCGCACTGCTCAATCCAGACGAACAATGCACGCTGGTTTAAATCTTAGTGCATTCCATTACAATGCTAATTATGATTACAGTCTTCATCCAAGTGTACGGGCACTAAACGAGAAATAGTCGCTGCATTACAAACTTTATTCGATCAACACAACGAATTAATTCGATTGTTCAGAACTGCCCTTGAACAAATGCCAACTGATGACTACAAAGTTGTAGTTAGAGCAGACAAAACACCTGTCCGCCAGTACAATGCACCAACAATTGATGAAGTGTCGATCGTTATAGTTGGCGAAACATTTAACTCGCGTGATAAAATTCTTCATCGCACAAATGGTGATGTTCAGCGATTCTCAGAAACTCATCGCTCATACAACGGATTGCAATATCCGATTTTATTTTGGCAAGGAGAAGATGGATATCATTTCAACATCTTAATGAGAAATCCACGAAAAATGAGGAAACGAATAAGAAAGTCAGTGCCATGAATTACTATTCATATCGACTGATGATTCGTGAAAACGCTGAAAATCATATCTTGAAATGTCGGCAATTGTTCCATCAATACCTTGTCGATATATATGCGAAAATTGAAACCGAACGACTCCTCTACATTCAATTAAATCAAACTAAGTTGCGTTCCGAAGAGTATATTCATTTACGTGATGCAGTTGTTAATGATGGCAATGTGAATCTCAATGAATTCGGAAAAATGGTCATACTACCGGCCACATTTACAGGGAGTCCACGGCACATACATGAATACGCACAAGATGCAATGACATATGTTCGCGCATATGGCCGCCCAGATTTTTTTATTACCTTCACATGCAATCATACGTGGATGAAATACAAGAATTTTTGTTAACTGGACAATCATCATCGGATCGTCATGATATTTCCGCGCGTGTGTTCAAACAAAAATTAAAATATTTAATAGATTTCATTGTCAAGCATCATATTTTTGGACAGACACGCTGTTGGATGTTCCATTGAATGGCAAAAAAGAGGTTTGCCACATGCACACATTTTGATATGGTTCATCCAAAAAGTCACACCAGATCAAATTGATCAAGTCATCTCAGCATAAATACCAGATGTCGATATTGATAAAGACTTATTTGAAGTCGTCACCAAAAACATGATTCATGGTCCATGTGGCTTACTCAACAACAATTCACCATGCATGTCTGATGGGAAATGCACGAAACGATACCCAAGACACTTACTTGCCGAGACTATCATTGGTAATGACGGATATCCACTCTATCGTCGGCGATCAATTGAAGATGGTGGCAAATCCATAACTTTAAAAGTACGAGACAATGATGTTGAAGTCGATAATCGTTGGGTTGTGACATATTCACCGTTACTTTCGAAAATGTACAAAGCACACATCAATGTCGAGTAATGCAATTCGGTGAAATCGATCAAGTACATTTGCAAATATGTTAACAAAGGAAGCGATATGGCAGTTTTGGGAGTGGGAAATGTAAATGCATCCATCGATGAAATCTACCAATATCAAATGGGACGCTACATTAGTAGGAATGATGCAGTATGGCGCATTTTCTCATTTCCAATCCATGAACGACATCCAACAGTTGTTCATTTGGCAGTGCACCTTGAAAATGGACAGCGCGTGTACATCACAACAGAAAATGCACATGCAAGAGCATTGCCACCACCGCCAACAACGTTAACTGCATTTTTCTCATTGTGCGGGAATGATATGTTTGCAAAGACGCTACTTTACTCTGAAGTGCCAACATACTACACATGGAATGCATCAGTGAAAAAGTTTCAACATCGCAAACAAGGTCAAGCAGTTGAAGGACATCCCAATTTATATTCGACCAACACATTAGGCTGTCTATACACTGTTCACCCAAACAATGCATAATGATTTTACTTGCGATTACTGTTAATTAACGTACATGGACCGACATCCTTCCAGGAACTGAGAACAGTAAACGGTCAAGTATGTGCCACTTATTGTGAAGCTTGCCAAGAATTAAATCTTTTGGAAAACGGTGCAAGTTGGGACACTTCACTCGCTGATGCATATGCGTTCTTATACCGTTCATCCGATTGCGATAAAACTTTGGTATCAACAGCTGTATGAAATTCATAATCGGTAGCGATACCTAAAATCGCGTGTTTGGTGTGAACTGTAAGCACCTTAGAGACGTCATGTGATCGAACACGGTCTGGATTGGCTGAAACTATGATGACTTAAATCAACAGCTGTATGAAATTCATAATCGGTAGCGATACCTAAAACGCCTTCGGTAAGGTAACCACTTATTGTAGGCTCGATAAATACCACTAAATAATCTGAGATGCTTTCCAGAAACCAGTCAAATAGTCTGTTAAAACACAAACACTTTCTTTCAGTGGCATTCTTTGAGTGGCATTGCAACGCATGCCGGGTACTTGCTAGTATATCCATATTTTTTAAAATGGTAAACAATAATAGCTGAAAAGCTATATTATAAGGAATGAATGGCTGGATTCTGAATTGTATTATATAACGGAACAAATCTTTAAGGAGTTACACATATCCTTTGGATTCTTAAATATCATATCATTTATATTGCTCAATCGTCATACATGGAAGAAATGAAATACCTTATACATATACATGCTGATCAATTCTAATTAAATACAAGCAATTTCTTGAAATTTGTTTATTCTTGTTGGATTGCAGACCGTAAATTATTATTGAATATTTTCTTTTTCATATGAAGAAAGTTATTTTTTTCAAACACTTGCTGTAATTTTATTTAAAATTTCGTGTTGAAAGGAATTGAAAACTGGCAAATAAACACTCATCTAAGTTGTAGTACCTTTTCAGTTTTTCAGTATTAACAATAATTATTAGATTAATGCTGACAACTGGTCATTTTCGCTTGATTCATAATCAGTTTATATTATGTTTAATATCCACATTATGTCATTATGTGTTTTGTTTTTGAAAAATAAAATACATCTAGTTTTAAGTCGGAAACAGATGGAATGATGCAAAACTGAATTTCACATGTTTATTCTCAGCATTTCTAATAATTTTCAGCTTTAGCAAAATAGACCGATGACAATACATTTATCTGAAACTCGTTTTGGGGGTTTTAACCAAACTTGCTGTTGCTTTACATTGATGAGACCTTAAAATTCATTGTTTGTTCAAATTCCCCAATTTTGTTTGATAGAGTTATGGTTGATTGTATCCAGTTATAATATTAATATTCTGCATGATTTTAAAAAAAATATACATTTGGCTGTTTACCATGAAGATACTAAACGAGTTTGATTTCTAACAGATTTTAGTTCTGCAAGAAACCTTTACCAATGTGTGTTTAGTGTGAGCTAAATTTAGTATGCATCAGATAAAATCCATCTTTCTATATCCTGTTTCAAAGGTATAAGCTCTTAATGTGCAAATTTCTTAATGTTTACTTAGTTCCAGAGAAACTTAATGCAAGCAGTCTTTTGTTTAATTTCCTCCAGAAAAAATTATCACAAGCAGAATATTTTGTTTAATTATCTCCAAAGAAAGTTATCACAAGCAGAGTAATTTGTTTGTAATTTAATAATCTAATTTACCTTTTACCTATATTGTACCTGTAATCAATTTAATCTATTTTACCTATTTTATCTTTCTCCCAATTAGATCTCCAATATGACCACCATATTACTTTTCTGATAAATCTTGTTATGGCTGTTTCTGTTGCATTGATAATCATGCTGATGTGGCCTTTTTAGAGTAAGACTTGGTATGATATCGTATGAGTCATATATGTATTAATGGCAGCCATCTGACATCTAGTATGGGTACCATGGTAGCCTTCTTAAAGATTTGTTTATTTGCACTCCTCATTAGCAAATGATGATATCAATATAGCATTTCATTGAAAGCCTTAGTATAATGATTAGTTAGTCCCAAGTGAAAATGGTACCATCATCAACATTGGAGTTTTCAGCAGTCTTCATTGATCCAATATACACTTTGACTAGTAGACACAAAAGTGACGTTTGACCACACTTTAGTATTTAGGTTTTTCCAGCTGCTAATTAGCAAACTGACAATAATTTTAAAGGTCTTCAGTTCCTTGTCAGCTTCATACTGAATGACCAAGAAAATGTATTTTGTTCCGTACATTATATATGATATGTATGGATGTATGCATGCATGTATGTATATATGTCGACATAGAAAAACATAATTTTACCAAATTTTTAATGATGGAGTTTTTCTAATGAAAAGCAAAGATTGTTTCAATACTCAGCAGTTGAAAGGAATCTATGATTCCAGGAAATTGGTTTGTATCCAATTAAACATATTGTAGTATCTATTTGAGTATCTCATTAACTCAACATGTAACCAAATTAACATTGCCTAATGCTTTCCTGTTTTTGGGTGCCATGGAGTGAAATCAGTATGTGTATGTCGAGACAGTACATGTATTACAAATTACTGAAACTTCAGCATGGCTTGTGAATGTCTGTTTTATTAGCACTCTCATGCTCAACACATTTTGGTGTGATGTTGTACAGTTGTTGTACAGGAAAATGTTTAGAATAAATCAAGATGAATAATTAAAGAGTGTAAGTGCAAAAACAGTTTAATATTGTGATATATTAGTGTTTAACATGTTTAAAAAATGAGTGATTCAGACATATTTGTTAGCATCTAAACGAGACAACCAAATGGTCCGAAAGTAATGATTGGGTTTATCATCAGATAATACGTGCAAAAATGAACAAAATCGCAGTAGACCAACAAAAAGTGTATCATTGTAAAGCTCATTAGATAAATAATGCTACCGTTCATTTGTATTAAAGAGATTGGTTGTCCATTACTTAATTTAAATTGTCTTTACTTTTCTAGGATTATGGCCGTGAACATGGACAGAGATACCTAAAGGAAATCCGCTCTCACTTAAGCGACAAACCTACTACAGTTCACTTGGTTGATGAGGACTTTGCCATTGACAACACAATTCTTGACAGCAAATTGGAGGCGTTGAAGAAGAAAATTGTAGAGGTGGCTTCACAGCAGTCGTACTGGGGAGAGCAGATACCCACTCGTTGGTTTCTCCTGGAACAACAGCTGATGCAGCTCAGGGATGCTGGTGTGAAGGTATTCATTTAAATCATGATTAACATCAATATGTGTTATTTCTATAAAACCTTTGCATTACACAGCCCTTCAGACTTGACCTTTTTTGATTTTGCATTATTGCTCATGACAAATGAATTTTGATAATTTGTATCCCATGAATTTTACATGGCAAGCTGCTTTAAAGGTTTATCTCTCTGCCAATTTATTACATTTCATAAAAACAAAGTTTGAATGTTGAAAAGTGAATTTTGTTGGAGATAACGTGTGTAGCATCAACTTCACCAGAACTGTTCAACATTGTTGTAACCAACAAGAACAAAACAAATGGCAAGTTTCATTGGACAAGGGACAACAATACTTACCACTTCACATGAATGGAGAAGTGTTTTGAAAAGTCAATGGCCACCCTTGTACACAGATCAATTATAATGTCCAGCAATGGGTTTGGATGGACATTATCAAGATGAAATCTGCAATTGTTTGAAGATTTAGAGAATTAAAAGTATTTTCCAAGTACCTTTGCTAGAAATTACTTTTCATAGGTTTCTTAATACTAAGAGATCTTTCAGATACCATATCTCATTATGTTCCCAATCCCAATAATCATTCCTTTAATTGAAATATATTGGGGCATGATTGGCTGTGTAGTCTAAGATGTTCACCTTTACTGATCACTCTCATCTCAACTCTGTCCATATGGGTTGAATCTTGACCCGTGTTGGTACATGTTTGTGTGAAAATCTGCCAGAAATTTGCCATGGGTCATTGCATTTTCTTCCATTGTCTTCTTCCACCAGTTATGCTGGCCACCAAGTTTAGCATATGCTTCACTGAGATATAGCATTAACCCATAACATCAACAAACGAAAGCTATGTAACTGGCATCCTTAACTGTAATTCAGAGAGTATATCAGATGTCTTCCATTTCAGTCCTCTGTGTGTGTGTGTGTGTGTGTGTGTGTGTGTGTGTGTGTGTTTGTGTGTATGATTTATGCCATTGTCCAAATGCATAACTTGATAATCTCACTTAGCATTCATTTTATGTTTCCATTTTAATTTCTTGGTTATTATAGACTATTTACTGTTGCCTGACATACAATACAAATCATGTCTAGACATTGTTAACATATGATTCCATCTCACCTCTGTTTGCATGTGTTTGAGTCTCAGTACCTCTGTCAGCATGTTTTCGAGTCTCAGGTTCAGCCAATGTGGGTATGTGTGGAAGGCTCCCAGTAGCTAATCATGGGTCAGTATTTCTTTCCAGGGTTTTCCCGGGTTCTTCTTTCACCATTTATACTGGCTGCCATATGTAGCCTATCCTGTGCAGCAAAATGGCTTTAAACTCTAAACCAACATCATTGTGATCGATTATCTCCCTTAGCATAGTAAGACAAGGTGTTGCACGTTGTGTATGGGAGAAATTGGGTTGGGAATAAACATGTAACTTAATAATTGTGCAAAAGGTGTATTGTGGTACCCTGTTTGCATGTCATGTATTATAGTAGTACCTGATTTGCATGTCAGTCGTCAGTCATGAAATTGTCACTTTACTGTAATTTTTCAATGTCCCATATTTGTATAGTGTCATTCACAATGTCTCTTTCCTGTTTCTGTCATTCACCTGTCAGTTTTCTGTCTTGTGTCATTTACATTTAGAAAAATATCTCATTAGTACTAACATATACATGATAGGTTTGAGATATCCTATAATTTGTAACTGTTCATGAATAACAATTATTAGATGTGGACTGTCTTTAAAGTCATTCAGTCATAACTCAGGTGGCATCATTCATTATAATACAGTTCACTAATATCAGATTCACTTGTGCTCCTTGTAATATAGACCAGTATATCAAGTTTTACATTTTCATCAGTGTAGTCTGTAGTGTGCAGAAGCAGATTTTCATGTATGCTGGCTACAATTACATTGTAATGAGGTGATGAAACAAAGCCATAATCTCACATACATATTGGGAAGGTCATCATTGTAACGCTTAACACACACTTTTGTTGATGGATACCTGACTCTAGTCTGTATCATACACATGCTGTTTCTGATCTATACCAGACAGGGTAGACAGTAGTATACATATGCTGTTGTTGCTGGATGCCTGACATGTTGTTGATTGGTACATGACACTCAAGTCTGTAGTATACACATAAAGTTGCTACATGCCTGACACTTACCTTTATCATATACAATGTTAGACGGATGTAAGAGACATGACACATTACTTAGGTAACCAAACCAGAGCAAACCCATCACTACTAAGGTGATCTAGACAAGCCACTTTGATGCAAGATGTATTATTCATGACTAAAGTGATCTTGACAAGGCCCTTGTATTTTGGCATTAGTGTAAATTATATCATATACATGCCAATGCTAATGAATGCAGGATTTACGACACATGACTGAAGTTACCATGCCAAGCCAAAACCTCACTTGGATATTGACAGAGTCATTAGTGTAAATTACATCATAGACATGCAAATGTTAATAACTGCAGGATTTATGACACATGACTGAAGTTACCATGCCAAGCCAAAACCTTACTTGGATATTGACAGAGTCATTAGTGTAAATTACATCATAGACATGCAAATGTTAATAACTGCAGGATTTATGACACATGACTGAAGTTACCATGCCAAGCCAAAACCTTACTTGGATATTGACAGAGTCATTAGTGTAAATTACATCATACACATGCAAATGTTAATGACTGCAGGATTTATGACACGTGACTGAAGTTACCATGCCAAGCCATAAGTTAACTTTAACATTAGCAAGGTCAAATTAAGGTACATATATCGTCTTGAATATTTTCGTCAAATTAAAATATCTATACCTACTTAAAAATATCGGCTCCTCTGGTGGCTTAGCGGTTAGATTGTCCACCCCAGATGCAGGATGTTGGGGGTTTAAACCTTAGCCGAGTCATACTAAAAACTTACATAAACTGTACTAACAGCTGCCTTGCTTGCACTCAGCATTAGGATATCAGTGTTATTACTGGTCTCTCTGGTGTCAAGATAATGTGACTGGGTGGGACCTCATGCTACATGTCTGCTGCATGATGTCTAGTGCTAGACATTATTTTACACAGCAGACATTGTTGCAATATGACTGTAAAATTGTTAAACCTAAGTTAAAAATCTAGATCACACACAAACACACTTAAATATTATCCACATGAGATTTGAAAACATACATATTGATTTATGTTGATTATAAAATGACAGTTTAAAACATATTTTATTTATAAAGTAATGAGATTAATGTCTTTGTTAACTTGTAATTGCAGATAGTTTCCCACAGTACTGTGGAAAATTTAAACAAGGAAGGAACTGTTCGAATAGAAGACAGTGAAGAACTTGATCTGTTTCTTAGATATCTTCATGAAACCGGAACAGTCATCTACTTCAGGTAATACTATAGGGCAGGGGTAAGAGTCCTGTATGCTTTTATCTACTTCGTGTGAGATTTTAAGGCAGACCTGCAGTAGTACTTGGTGGAATTTAGAATCAAGAAGCTGTCAGTTGTAAATAAATCATAATGTTATAACGTACATGAAGCTTTGCATTTTCTGATTTGTTTATCAAATGGAAGATTTTCTTTGCACATATTCATTTAATTGATCAATAATTAACGCAAAATGAAAAGGCTGGCAGTAATGATGGTTCTTAATATATATATATATATATATATAAATATATATATATATATATATATATATATATATATATATATATATATATATATATATATATATATATATATATATATAAACCGCTCCCTCGATAACTCGCGCTCTGATAACTCGCAAATCCGCTTATAACGCGGTGTCCGGTGTGGATCCTGTTTTTTTTAAAAAAGAAAATATTTTTAAAGAATGAAGAAAATCGTGATCAGAACTGGTGAATGAAACCTTGATATATCGCCCGTTTTATCGTAAAAAATGGCGGTTAGTGCCAGAAAAGTTTGAATCAACATCGTGAAATTTTCGGGTTTTAATAAGTAATTACATATCTTGTTAGATTTTATCGGGAAAAAATATTTTCTCAGTTAACTGTAAATAATACTGTATATGTACACGGCGAAACAGCTAGCAATGAATTATAGTAAATGGTAACAGGTTGCAATACTTAATGAAATGAACACTAATTAAATATGTCTGGTCAGGGGAAATTAGTGTTTAATCTTTTCATTGTGTTGCAGTGTAAGCAGTATAATCGTTGCATGTTCTCTTCTATTCAAACATGAAAAGAGTCAATTGACCGTCACATCGATGCCCGCGAGAGAACCTAATTAACTGCCGGCTGCGTTTTGATCGACGACTTGGGGAAGTGTTTGTTGCATTGTAAAAACCAGTTAAAAGAGACCTGCTTTGTTTTATCACGTTAAGTCGGTATTTTGTATCAAATCAGGTAAAAGACGTACAATACAAAAAGTTCAAAGAAATGCAAATCCTACATGCATCAACTGTTGTCAATATTTGTGTCTTAACATCAATCAGTTTAATTGGACCAATCAAACATTGTTTCAAATAGTATGTACTTATTGTCATTAAAGTATATATTAATCAGTAATTTATCCTAATCATTTGTAAATGTGATCATAGAGAGCAAGGGAATCAAGCGAAAGGTGTACTCGGTGAATGAAAAGCTTACTGTCTTAGAGAGGGTTCGTAATGGTGAATCAAGATCAAAAGTTTGTAGTGAACTTAAACTTGCCGAGTCGACACTCAGAGGTTGGCTCAAGGATGAGCAGAAATTTCGGGATTATTTGCATGAATTGATTCTGATGATGGATTTAAACGGAAACAGGCACACACTGCAAACGACGCAGAATTAGATGATGATGTGTACACCTGGTTCACACAGCACCGTGAACAAGGTGTTCAGATTTCGGGAACAATTCTCAAGGCCCAGGCAGAGAAAATGACCAAAACTATGGATACTGATTCAGATTTTATGGCAAGCCATGGATGGCTTTTGAGATTCCAGCGCCAACATGGAATAAAACAAAAATCGTTGTCGGGAGCGAAACCTAAGATATTTTGCTCAGCGGCAGAGAAACCAACTGACGACACACAAACAATTAACAGATTTTTTCAAAATGTGAATTTATATTTGTTAACTGTGTCAAAAACTGCAAATAATGTCGTATTCTCACTTGCGTATTTGTATTTATTTTTTTAATATTTTTTTTACATCTCTGACGTTTAGACCCATTAGATTCATGGTTGGTAATGGTTTGTCTTTGTGAATTTATTATTTAACATTGTTATCTATCTATCGATCGATAGCAGATTTTTTTTGTTTTAGATCAACACAAGTTTCGACGTCGTTTTTCGATATGAATGTTATCTTTTTTGATAAATGAAATCTTGATTCATTTTGAACAAACAATAAAACTAGAATGTATCCAAATCAATACAAAAAACAGTGACATAATAGACAATGTGTTTAGCGATACACATGTTAAGATTACTGATACCTCGTGGAATAATGTTTGTTTTTACGATCTTTTCAAAATACTTTATCCAAAAATTAAAGGTAATTTATAAAGAAAAACGAACAACACCTTTATAAAGAAATATTTATTCACAGTTATTTTCAGCACAATTATAAAGCTAGTATTTAACAATGCACCTCCCTCCCATTTTGCCTCTATCTGTCGATCTCCATCTCTTTATTAGTTTTTTTATAGGTCCCTCGGTAACTCGCGCCCTCGCGTATAGTGCGGTCGATGTTCTTGGACCCCATTGTGCGAGAGTTATCGAGGGAGCAGTGTGTGTGTGTGTGTGTGTGTGTGTTATCCTTATTGTTTAATTTATTAAGAATATAAAACAGAAACTAAATTATAAATAAAATTAGCTATGTTGACCTTGTGTCGACTTAAACCAAGAACCTTGACTTATATAATACAAGATTCATTAATTACATACAAGACCATTTGAAATATTGCTTTTCTTCAGCATTGAAGTATTGAGGGATAATGTTCTGTTAGACCCAAAGTGGATGATTGACGCCCTGAAGTTCCTCATCAATGCTCAGCCTAATCTGCCCAATAACCCAGCTGACAATAACACTGAATCAAACAGCCCTGCTGCAAATGCTGCTCACAGTGATATCACACAAAAATGGTCTGACTTCAAGGAGAAAGGAATCCTTACTGTAGAACTTGTTGGTTTGTACATTTCTTTTTACTGTTACCATTTCATAAAATACATAGCATTTTGAAATATTTTAGAGATACTTTAAGCATTTCGCAAGTTTGTTAATTGTTTTCATATATTTTTTCTTTATTACACCCTGAATATCTCAGACATACACTAAGGATTGGAAACATCTTAAAAAAAGTAATTCAACCATATTAAAATGTGAGTATTGTTATCTACTTCACATTCATGAGTGACATGTATTTTATGATATATTGAACCATATTTCACTAACACAATGCAGATAGATGTCAACAACATTGGGACAACATGACAAAATTGATTCATGTATTTACTTTTCTTTCCCATGTCTATTTATAATGAACCCCTCGTCACCCACATTAAAACTATTTCATATATGGATACGTCTCAACGAAAGCAACTCATTCACCACAGAACTTGTGTTATTGTGACCTAACAGCAAGGTTGAATGATTGTTGTAATTTTAATAGCTCGATGTTAATTACACCCACATCCACTATTTGATATCAGTAAATTAACTGGGTATATGTATGCATTTCAGAAATATCTCGCAATGAAAGCAAATTAGATATTCAATTATTACATCACCGTGACCCAAATTTTATGATTGAGTACATGATTTGTTTTCTTCATCTTACTGTCATTATTTTCTTTTATATCCTGGACATAATTGTATCTACAAATTTTATGATGGTGTATTTCATGAAACGTAACTTGGTCAACCAAAACTAGAACAGTGTTCCGTATGTTTCATGCATGCACCACGTTTGTATTTTTAGCTATTTGTATATTTGATCTGGTTTTACCTATGCTCTTGGAAACTGGAATAAGATTGCAGGTCAAAAGTAAATCCTTGTAATTTAATTTGTGTGGATGTTGTAGCTGATACTAACCATAAATCAAAAACCCAGCAATCATTGGTCCTTCTTCAGAAATTAGTCTCCCTTTAAAATCCACAATCATAGTTTCATGAAAAAAATTAAATTGAGTTAATAAGATTTTATGTGTGTCTAGCCATATATTATATAAATAGACCAAATATCAGACATTTACGAATGGCATTGGTATCACTATGAAAATCCAAAGTATAATATGAACTCTATTATCCTTTGTGAAAATGTATCAGCTATGTTTTGGACAGAAGTTAAGGATCAATCAAGGAAGGTTTGTTAACACTTATCATACCAGTCAACCTGAATTGGGATCAGCTGATGCAACAAGCCATGCTGTAAGGCAAAGGAAGCCACCTCATGATGAAAACTGTCCACAGTAGGATTTATTGGCAGTCTTTGGACACCATGATGAAACTGTCCAGAATACGATTTGAGTCTAGCAGTATCAGATAGTAATCTTTTGACCCCATTCAGTATGGCTGTTGGATCAGGTTTACCCATCTCTAGATGTAAAAGAAAGATCACAGATAGGTAATTTTCTACAGAAAAAAAAGCTGGTGATCTTTTTGCGGTAAGCTGTATATCAGCACAGGTTAATGCATAATAACAGACAATACCCAATATCCAAATGTGAAATAAGTTAGGTAATAACGCTATTTTTCTTGACAATGTAGTCATAACATAAAGGAGGAGTAAGACATAAAAACATCATAGCTGGAATGTATGATGTATGGGGTAAAGAAACGGAAAGTGAAACGTGTCCTCTCGTAACAGTGATAAGAAGCTGCTTTATTTTTCATTCATTGACCAGTTACAACCCAAGAAATACCCATGATCCGGTTGGTGCTGAACTAGTTGTCCTCATGATGACAATATGTGGACAAATATGTATATACACATGTGAACTGGAGAAATGAATTATGAAGGGCTTGCTTTTAAACATTGACATAAAATTCAGCAATCATTTATATTTTACAAGGCATGCTAAGTATTGCTATGGCAGAGAGTACTGTGTTGAGAAATACTTTAACATAAAAAAATTACAACTGTTGATCGCCTTCTTTGAGCTGCAAATAATGCCAATATCTCCTTTAGCAGTGTTAATAGATCTGTACAAATTAAATGCATTGGCAAATGATTAGTTTCCCATGTTAATGTATTTACACTGAGAAAAAACATTTGATCTAACAATTTTGGCCAGCATATTTGAAAGGCAAGATTCTGCAACAATTAGTTTAAAGTGTTAAGTGCTGTAATATATCTTTATTTGGGCATTGTACATATTTTTATCAAGTCGGCTACTTAGCTAAAATTCTTTGATCTTTTTCTAGCAAATTTTAACCTCAGTTTTAAAGCCTATGTCTAGGATCCTTCTTGAAAAAGAAGTGTGGTTGGTCATTCTGTCACAAATATGTTCATGCTATCCAATGTCTGGATAATGATATGAGAGGGGACTTCTTGTAAATTTTTTTGTTATGCTCATTAGCTTGCTTGGATAGTGCAACAATCTGATTAAAATCTTGAATCAAAAGGGTGTGCTAACCAATGGCAGTTTTTTGAAAGGTCTTCTGTGCAATAGAATTCGAGAATAATTGCAACAACACTGTTACTGACTTATGACATGTTTATAGATACAATTCTATTGGACAGGCTTAAAATCTAATCTCAGTAATGAATTACACCAACATGAACAGTCTTTTTTATCATGACACCATCACTTACTGTATGCAGGTAAGCATCTTTAGTGAAATTAATATTAGTTAATTCATTGATGGTTGGCAAAATTTATTCTCCATAACTGGTCATCAGCAGCACCTCACGAAAATGAAATGAAACTACAATCCTAACCTACCTCCTGAAGTCAAATTGAAAATTAAACTTTATTGGAGAGTTTCATCTGTTCAAGTCTTGTTATCTGATTTTGTTTGCAGATATTAATGTAATGATTATTTATCACACACACACACACACACACTCACACACACATATATATTAATATTTTATGCATGGTTGGTTTTAATGGTTTGTTGAATATAAATATACACTCAATGAAATTAAATAATTAGATATAACATTTACATTTCCACAACTATGGCAATAACTATGGCTCTGATGTTTTAAGGTAAATATTTTAATAAGTATTCAATTATTAAAAATTCCCCATTGAATCTAAAGTATGTTTGTTTTTTGTGCAATTCATAGATGCTATCTGGACAAAGGAGAATCATCCAGATCTACATGAACACAAAGAACACATCTTGATGATAATGGAACAGCTGAACATTCTTGCCAAACCACGATCGTTTAATGAAATGGGAGAGAAGGTCAGTTAATATGAAGGTTCCATGTTTTTCTCTTCTTTAGCACAAGCTGCAGATTTCAAATTTTATCTTTACTTTGTATTACTGCATATTTACTTTTACTTGCATATGTTTATTCTCCTTAAGTTTTCAGAAATCATTGAAATTTCAATTGAAGACCTTATCTTTTAAATGGTATTACGTAGTGTAGATTTTGTTGATGTGACATTACACCCATTCTTACGTACACTTATACATACATACATACATACATGCATGCATACATACATACATACATACATACATACATACATACATACATACATACATACATACATACATTTCCTGTTGAATAGGCTACCTACCTACCTACCTACTTGAGAAAGCTTGCCAGTAGCTTTTCGTGAGTCGGTGGTTCTTCCTATGGGTTTTCTCTGGTTCTTCCTCCACCTTTAATACTGGCCGCCATGTATATCCTATCATGTGCTGAAAATGGCATTAAACCCAACAACTACATGCTAGGCTGTAATAAGGAATTCTTTATACCAGGCTGTAAGGAACTATTTCATTCCGGGTTATAAGGAAATTCTTAGTGCCAGGCTCTAATAAAAATCTATATGCCAGGCTGTAAGAAAATTATTGTGCCAGTATTAAATGGTGGAGGAAGAACCCGGGATTCCCCCGAAAAGAACCACAGACCGACGAGAAGCCACTGGCAAGTTTTCTCACATACCAACATTGGCCGAAACCGAGACTCGAACCCACGCAGACAGAGGTTAGATGGCAGTGATCCATAACGGAGAGCACTTTAGACCACTCGGAGCCCCCAGTCTGGCATGAAGAATTTACGTACAGCTTGGCATAAAATGTTTTATTACAGCCTGGCACAAAGAGTTTTCTTACAGCCTGTCATGATTTCTTTTATTGGAGCCTGACATGAAAAGTTTTCTTAAAGCCTGACATGAAGAATATTCTAATTTGTACAAATGATGGTAATCTGCTGTAAATGTCTGTTACTATATAAATAAATTGATGAAATTTGACATAATATACTCAAATTAAAACCAAAAATTTGTACAACTGATCAATTATGGTTTGTTCTACATACAATTGGAAAAGACTTCTCAACAACCACTTGAATAATTTTTTTAAAAAATCATCTAGGCAGAATTTGCTTTCAGATGTCAACCATGCAAATTGACCAATTAATAAATTTGTAAAAAAAAACATTCTTGAAGAAAAAAAAAATAACAGAATTAGCACTAGCATAAAGGATTTTCCAGTTGGATGTGACCATCAATCAGTTCTGTGTTCATGTACATGGCTCAAATTAAAAAGCTATTCCTATCTAAATAAGTCAGTCATGATAACAGGTCACAGTAGATATTAAGAAAGAATGATATTTAACATGCAGTTGCAATCTTAGTAGATCATCATACTTTTTCGTAGCCAATCACCATAAAATAAGATCACACTGTTTGCAGTCTGTTGGAATACTCACTTATATATACCAATATAATCGTCGATAATCGAATGAGTTGAAAAGTTTACTTGCATAACTATTACATTTCTTTATAGATACGAGTCATTCATTCATATAAAGCCATAGATCCAAAAGATTTAACATAACTTTTGAGCCATGGAACTATTCTGATACTTACTTTAATTTACTGATTTTTAACCCTGCATGACCAAAAAGTGTTCTTATGTTTTTAAAATGCCTTACCTTGAAGACATTGTTTAAATATGACGTATTGAGAGACAAAAAGCTCGGTTACTGCACTTTTAACGTATTAACATTTTCTTTAATACATTTGAAATATCTACCATTGTATTACAAATTTCAATGTCTATTGCTTGACTGGGCAAGCACACCTTTGACTTTCATTCCAACATTTCTTACCATTGCCAGTCAAATAATTTTGATTGTTTGGTAGACTTAAATACTAGTAGTGAACCATGTTAATCAGTTGTTTTTGCAAGTGAACATTGGGCAAGATGCAAGCAATATATTCTCATAGTATGCTTTTGATGGCTATATGAAAATATGGTTTTCTCCAATATAACTTTTTTTTTAAAACCTAGTTGATTCATGGTTCTAAATGCAAGTAGTTCCAGTTGTACAACACATATGGCTGACATGACTTCTGTCTTAAAAATTCATTGAACGGATTATTATCATATCATGGGTTTGCACTAGAAGACCTTAACTGATGTATGTATTGTCATAAATGATAATGGTATGAAGCTGACATCGGGTAAAAATAATACAACATTTTAAAAAATACAAACAAATCGTTCCAAAAAAAATCAAATTCAGAATAATTGCTGAACAGAATTTTACCAACTGACAGGGCATTTGGTAACAGAGAGTATTCAGATTTTAACAAACCCAAATGCTTTGCCATAGAGCAGAACAAAAAAAAAACATAAACTACATTCGAATGAATTTGGTAAAAAGCCTCCATGTTTGAAATTGTTCAGATGTATACAAATAATGTTGATCAGCATCCGATATTGCTGTCATTACCAAACTTAGAAGTTAATGTATTATAAACATTATATTGTAAAAAATTATCTGACTAGAATTTGATCAACACTAATGAAAAGAAACATTGCATAGAGAAATTTCAGTAGTGGACTCGTGATGGCATTGTTCAAACAAATATGGATGAATATACAAAAACTGTACAAACCTTGAAGGAATTGATTTGGTACAACCAATCAAATGAATTGGATGACATTTCTATAAGCATTATCCTGACCAAGATTTCTTGCCAACTTTTATTTAATTTGGCGGTTTGCAGTTGTCAGCCAAATGAGTGATGATATTGATTTAATGATTTACAAAAGAAACTGCCAATTTATCAACATCAAATACTTATCATTCAGCTGAGTCATACCAAACACAAATATGCCCCAGTGCTTAGAGCGTCTGCCGCGGAAACAGGAGGTTGTGGGTTCGATTCCCGGCAGAGTCATACCAAAGAATTACAACAATGGTACTAACAGCTGCCTCGCTTGTCGCTTAGCATTAAGATGTTGGTGTTATGACTTGTCGGCCTGGTGTCAGGATAATGCAACTGGGTGGAACATTATGCTACACATCTGTGGCACTATGCCCCATTGCAAGACATCACTATAAACTGTCACACTCAGAGATCATAGTGATATGACAGATAAATTGTTAAAGCTAAGTTAAAATTCCAAATCTCACACACACACACACACACGCACACACACACAACATATATATATATATATATATATATATATATATATATATATATATATATATATATATATATATATTGTTTTCAGGTTGAGAAGTATTTCCTTACCCCTTGCATGCTTCGTCAAGAATCTCCCAGACAATTTGTCTCACTTAATCAAGATATCCGGCTGGTGAGCACGCCAGTTTTGTGTTGTGTCTTTAGAGGGAGGTATCTGCCACCTCCCATTTTCCACAGGCTAATAGCTGCATGTATTACTCGCTGGCCAGTTGCCAAGAAGAAGGAGACATCAGAACATCTCATTTTCTGTGGTTGTTGTGTGTTTGACCTTGACCTTTTCCATAGGTTAACATTGTACTCTAGGAACCATGTTGTGTTTGCAAGAATAACGAGGCTGGTGATTGATGAAATCAAGACTCCCGAAGCAAGGTTGTGCACCAGAGTTAGAAAGTTCATTACACTGAACCTTTCCAAGATTACCTCCTGCCTTGATCAGAATTTACAATATGAGTTGCGTACACAGTGTCCACCATCTCGACAGGACTCAGAGGACAACATGGTTGGTTTGTCACCGCCATTTGAAATGTGGTTTGCAGATGAGGTGAGTTGTTGTCCAACTTAAGCATCAGAATAGGAAATACTGTTATAACTGTATGAAAGGGAGATACTTTAATTGCTAACTCCTGATGTACTGTTATACTGTGGTTTTGTCTGGTTGTATATATAAGTGTCCAGGGGCAAAGGTTATGTCTTATTACCTCATCAGATACCACTGTAGGATATCCATTTTTTATTGTAGAAGGTAGTTGTAGATTTAATACATCATTTAACGTAATGTGATGTCATGTTGAGCATCTGAATGGTGTAAGGCTATTGTTGGTTACCTTCTAGAAGAGTCATAGGGAATATGTAATGTCATGAAATAAATTTATGTTGCTATACAATCTGAACATGACAACTGATCATGTGATTTACTAGATGGATATTGGTCTAAAACAATATTGTACTTTGGCTGTCTGAGCTTGAACATTTATCATGTAATCTAATTCATCTATACTGATAAAATATAAATTCCTCTAGTCAGCAATCTGAATTTGAAATTTAAATTGATTATGTAATCTAATTCATCTATACTTATATAAAATAAATTCCTCTTGTTAGCAATCTGGACTTAAAAATGTATCATGTTATCTAAATCATCTACCCTAATATAAATTTAATTGTTCTTGTCTGCAATCTAAGAAAATGTATCATGTCATCAAATTCATTTAGAGTGATTGGAATTAAATTATTATGGTGATGCAATGAGATCTTTAACGTTATCATATGATTCCCTTAATGGGTTTTGAACTGAAATTAATCTCTAAATATGAGGATATGTCATGTGATCTATTTGAAACACTTCAATATGCACGTTTTGTAAATTAATATGTAGTAACGTGGTTATTTATAATAAATACAACAGGAATTTGGCAGGACCACTAACGAAAATTAAATTTGGTCGGGTTATTACCATAAACAGCACATTAAATGTTTTTAGATATGTTAATTCATATACTGTATTCATGTAATGTATTCATATACTGTATTCATTTGACATTCAAGTAAACATTAGAGCTTGCTTTTTTCTTAAATAATATACTTTGAATGAAAACAACCACAATTGTTAAACCCCAGACATATATTAAAATTTATTATTTAACCTTAGCTGTATATATGCTGTAACAGAAGTTTTTTTTTAATCTAGCAACACAAGATCATTAGTCTTTAATACAAGTTGCTATTTTAGCTTTGCATTTGCACTGAGAAATATAAATATATAAACTCTATTCAGGTTCTATATAAAACTGTTAATAAATGATATGACCCCAAAAATCTGATTTTACACACATTTGTCAGGGACTTGGTATATGCCAATTCTTTTTTTTCTCTCAATACAATAGAACTTCATTTTCTTAAACTCTGTTTATATTAGTATGATGATCATCAGAATTGCAACTTTTGTACTGTATGTTCAGTAATTGCTTCATGACTGTTGTAATAATATTGACCATATTTCTTTAGAGTCATGATCAAGATGCACCTATAACGCCTGAGCACATGAATTATGCTCGCCTCTGTGTTGCGCTCATAACTGTTTGCGGAAATGCTCTGAGAAGGATTCTCCTTACCAACTTTCCTGTGCCATATGCTGACGTCTACCAAGTAATACTAGCCAATAAACTAAAACTGGTCAGACCACTTAACAATACTCAGATTCTGTTGCTTTTCCCAGATCCCCTGGGGAACAGTGTAGGAACATTGGATCAGTTTGATATTTCTATGTTATATTTTCTAATTAGAAATGTTAGCACAGTTCCTGAACCAAGAACAGGCTGGGACAAGGACCCAGGTAATCAACCAAGAGACACGTCTCTAGGAGCTAGTGTGGAGCGAATTCGTTCATATAGGAATTGTATTAGTGGCCATAGTGCAGATGGAAGGATTAGTAGACAAGGCTTAGAGGATTACTGGAACAAATTTGAAACTGTTGTTTGTGACATTGAAGCTGAACTTGGTGAACAAGTGTGCAGCCAAGAGTTGGATAAGCAAAGGAGACAGGTCATCTCCATTTATGAGGCCTGTTAGCCGATAATTAAAATCATGCAAAAGATACAAAGTGTAAGTATAGATGTATGATATGATGGCAGAGTATGCATACAACTTATCATGAAAGATTGGGTTGAAAGGTTACTTTGATTTCAACCATCCTTTTTTTGCTTGTATACAATTTAAAACTTTCAAAAGGGCCCTGTGTGGCCGAGTGGTCTAAAGCGCTGTCTGTCACGGATCACTGCCATCTCACCTCTGTGTGCGTGAGTTCGAGTCTAAGATTCGGCTAATATAGTTATGTGAGAAAGTTTGCCTGTGGGTCGGTGGTTCGTTCCGGTGATTTTTAGGGTTCTTCCTCCACGATTAATACTGGCCGCCATGTATAGCCTATATTGTGCTGAAAATGGCGTTAAACCATAAAAAAACAAAAAACAAACAAAACTTTCAAGACAATTCATTGTAGTTTTTAGCCATGGAGTGTTAATATTGTGGAAGTGTTTTGTTGTCAGATAGATCACCATTTCTTTATAGGTAAAAAATGTGTCATCATATCGTTTCAAGAAATGTGGTTTAATGCTTATGCTCATAATATTACATTACAGTTTTATTTATTATGTTAGATCATATTCAGATACCATTACACTGCAGTTTTATACATTATGTCCCATATTCACATACCATTACATCACAGTTTTATGCATTATGTAACATCATATTCACATACCATTACACTGCAGTTTTATACATTATGTCTCATATTCACATACCATTACATCACAGTTTTATACATTATGTCTCATATTCACATACCATTACATCACAGTTTTATACATTATGTCTCATATTCACATACCATTACATTACATTTTTATATATTATGTCACATCATATTCACATACCATTACATCACAGTTTTATACATTATGTCTCATATTCACAAACACTTATATTGCTGTTTTATGCATTATGTCACATCATATTCACATACCATTACATCACAGTTTTATGCATTATGTAACATCATATTCACATACCATTGCATCACAGTTTTATGCATTATGTAACATCATATTCACATACCATTACATCACAGTTTTATACATTATGTCTCATATTCACATACCATTACATTACATTTTTATATATTATGTCACATCATATTCACATACCATTACATCACAGTTTTATACATTATGTCTCATATTCACAAACCATTATATTGCTGTTTTATGCATTATGTCACATCATATTCACATACCATTACATCACAGTTTTATGCATTATGTAACATCATATTCACATACCATTGCATCACAGTTTTATGCATTATGTAACATCATATTCACATACCATTACATCACAGTTTTATACATTATGTCTCATATTCACATACCATTACATTACATTTTTATATATTATGTCACATCATACTCACATACCATTACATCACAGTTTTATACATTATGTCTCATATTCACAAACCATTATATTGCTGTTTTATGCATTATGTCACATCATATTCACATACCATTGCATCACAGTTTTATGCATTATGTAACATCATATTCACATACCATTACATCACAGTTTTATGCATTATGTCCCTTATTCACATACCATTACATCACAGTTTTATATATTATGTCACATCATATTCACATACCATTACATCACAGTTTTATACATTATGTCTCATATTCACAAACCATTATATTGCTGTTTTATGCATTATGTCACATCATATTCACATACCATTATATCACAGTTTTATGCATTATGTCCCTTATTCACATACCATTACATCACAGTTTTATATATTATGTCACATCATATTCACATACCATTACGTCACAGTTTTATACATTATGTCTCATATTCACATACCATTACATTACAGTTTCATATATTATGTCACATCATATTCACATACCTTTACATCAGTTTTATACATTATGTCACATCATATTCACATACCATTACATTACAGTTTTATACAGTGTGTCACATCATATTCACATACCATTACATTACAGTTTTATGCAGTATGTCATAAACTGCTCTTTTCCTAATTTGTTCTCAAGCATGATACAAATATCATTTATTGTTAGAGAGTGAATTTAAATAATTAAAATTACAATTTTAACTTGGTGAAAGCAGGTGTTATTCTGGTTACAGTAGTGTTTTATGTAAATTGTTTATGCTACATTTTGTACCCATTTTCACAAAGTAATTAATAAAATGCTTGCGTATTATGTGCTACTTTCATTTAATTTGTATTGTTTGTTAGTTTTCATTATATGATATGAGGAATGTGACATTGTACAAGTAGGTGATGCCAAAATTCACGACAGTTTTGTAAACAAGATTGTTTACCTATTGTCAGACTAAAGATAGGTTTTGGAATTATTATTTCAACTTTGTTTGTGTGTGTGAGTGATTAGGACTTTTTACGTAACTTTAACAATTTTTCAATCATATCACTATGATGTCTGCAGTGTGGCAGTTTATAGTGATGTCTAGCAATGGGGCATCATGCTGCAGATATGTAGCATGACGTCCCACCTAGTCACACTATTCTGACATCAGGCCGACCAGTCCTATTTTAAGTTTATTCAGGACATGCATGCTTTTTTCACATAGCTAGCCCTCTGCGTGATAATGGTCACATGCATTGTATTGGTTTTGGTAAAATACCTTCTAATTATAACTTAGTTGCTTTGAGAACAATGGACTCTTGACTCTCATCTGGTAGAAATCACTGTTGTGAACAGTAATTTGATTTGGAATTGTTCAAAACATTCTTCTCTGTAAATACAAAGTGCTCCATATAATTCGACAGAGAGGCTGCAGTTATAGTGAAATTCAAATATGGCTGCATTCAAGGGTTATATTATTACTACTGTAGTTTATTCAGATCTTTTTTCACTGGAACTTGTGTTGGAAATTCTTGGATTGTTTGTGATTTAATATTCAATATCGTAAGTTCTTTTTATATTTTAAGTTTGTATTCAAGGGAAATAAATATTTGTTGAATTTTAGAAAACGTGTTGGTTTTTGCTCTTTTCTGTTATATTGTTTAGGACTATAAAGACCTAACATATATGGGGACATCAACTTATCTTCAAGATACATTCTTTGTTACAAATGGAATTATGACATCTGTTATTGAACTGAATTGATGGAAGGATGTTATGCTTGAGTGACTAAATTTTTGACATTGTTTAATATTTGAACTTACTTGTTACATTGTTTATATAGATTCATTGCATTGAAAACTAGCTAGGGAACAATTAATCTTTCCAGACATAATATAAATTTGATTTTGTTTGTTTTGATTGCACACTTTTAAATTGCAATGTAGCCAGGTGCTAGTGATTAGATGATATTAAACATGTGGCCTACTTTTATATTGACTAAACTCTAGCAGTCCCTATGACTTTTTAAAGTGGATACTATATCAAGAACTGTACATTTTTTCAGGTTTCTCCCATCAAAAGTTACTACCCTTGTGGAACAGGAAATTTAGATTCCAGTATCCAGCAGAAATGTCCGCAGAACATTTTTACAAATGGCAAGTCATAACTACATGTCGTTATAAATATAATACAGCATCATGCATAATCACATCCCAAAAGTCAATCCTGAATATAAACATAATCAGGATCTAGCATTGTGCATAACTCCATGCCAAGAGATCCTATTCCATGAGGTCTTAATTAGGATCCAACATTGTGCATAATTCCATGCCAAGAGACCCTATTCCATGAAGTCTTAATTAGGACACAACATTATCCAAAATTCATTGCCAATAGAGACTATTGGATGTGATCAGAGTTTGCGTACAGCAGTATGCGTAATCCATATGCCAAACATGACTACTGGATGTGATCATCGTTTGGGTCAAGCATCATAGTACTAAATTGCCAAGAGCGGCTACTGGATTTAATCATAGTTTAGTTCCAACATCATTCACAATATATTGCCAAGAGCGACTACTGGATTTGTATCATAATTTGCGTCCAACATTATCCATAATTCATTGCCAAGTGAGACTGCTGAGTGAATACTGGATGTGATCAGAGTTTTGATTCCAGCTTGAGTCCAGCATCATGAGTAATCTATTGCCAAGAGTGTCTACTGGATGTGATCATAGTTCTTGTCCAAGATCATGCATAATCCATTGGCAAGAGCGACTAATGGATGTGATCATTTTTGGGGTCCAGCATCAGGAGTAAACCATTGCCAAAAGTGACTACTGGATGTGATGACAGTTTGGGTCCACCATCATGTGTAATCCATTGCCAGGAGCGACTACTGGATGTGATCATAGTTTGAGTCAATCATCATGCATAATGTATTTCCAAGAGTGACTACAGGAAGTTATCATAGTTGGTGTTCAGCATCACGTGTAATCCATTGCCATGGGTGACAACTGGATGTGAGAATATTTCGGGTTCAGCATCATGACTAATCCATTACCAAGAGTGACTACTGGATGTGAAAATATATTGGATCCAGCATAATGCGAAATCCGTTGGCAAGGGTGACTACTAGATGTGAACATAGTTTGGGTCCAGCATCATGCATAATCCATTGCCAAGAACGACTACTAGATGTGGTCATAGTTTGGGTCCAGCATCAGGAATAATGTATTACCAAGAGCGACATCTGGATGTGATCATAGTTAGGATCCAGCATCATGCATAATCCATTGTGAAGAGTAACTAATCGATGTGACTTTAGTTTGGGTGAGGTATCAGGAATAATCCATTGCCAAGAGCGACTACTGGAAGTGATCATTGTTTGGGTCCAGCATCATTTGTAATTTGTTGCCAAGTGTTACTACTGGATGCGATAATAGTTTAGGTACAGCATCGTGCACAATCCATGGCCAAGAGCTACTTCTGGATGTGATCGTAGTTTGGGTCCAGCATCAAGAATAATCCATTGCTAAGAGTGACTATTGGATGTGATCATAGTTTGTGATTAGCATCATGAACAATCCAAGACTAGAAGTGACTACTGGATGTAATCATAGTTTGTGTTCAGCATCAATAATAATCCATTGCCTAGAGCGACTGTTGGATGTGAAGATCATATTTTGGATCCATCACCATACACAATCCATTAGCAGGAGTGACTACTGGATGTAATTATAGTTTGGGTCCAGCATCATTCTTATTTCTATTGCCCAGATTGACTACGTGATGCAATCATAGTTTGGGTGCATCCTCATGCACAATTGATGCCCAAAAATGACTGCTTGATGTGATCATAGTTTGGGTCTAGCATTATAAATAATCAATTGCCAAGAATGACTTCTTGATGTGATCATAGTTTGGGCGTAGCATTATGAATATTCCATTGCCACATTGCCAAGAATGACTGCTGGATGTGGTCATAGTTTGGGTTCAGCATCATGCATAATATATTGCCAAAGGTGACTACTGGCAGTAATCATAATTCGGGTTCAGCATCTTGCATAATCCATTGTCAAGGGTGGATGTGTTCATAGTTTGGATTTAGCATCATGTGTAATACATTGCTAGGAGCGACTACTGGATTTGATCACAATTTGGGCCCCGCATCATTCATTATCCGAAGCGAAGAGACACTACTGTGTGTGGACTTAACTTAGTCCCAGCATCATGCATACGTCAAACATGACTGTTGCGATAATTACAACCAGCGTAATGCATACTCCCATTTTGAAAGTTGCTAACGTATTTGATCATATTTAGCAGTTTAGGCCATAATTATAACACACCATTATGCATAATACAATACCAAGTGCTACTTCTGGGAGACCAATATTAGATCCATCCATTGTGCATAATTCCATACATAGAGACTACTGTCTTTTGCCATAATTAAGATCAAACATTGAGCAAAACCCCATACCAAGAGACACTACTTGTATTAACCATAGTTATCATCTAGAATTGCAATGTGTGAGCCCTATTGGAGTAATTGAGTAATACATTACATGGTTATATGACTGGTCATTTTTGGATGTGTAAGTGGTGAGCAAAATTACAAAAGCAGTTATAGCATTATCTTTGGATATTGCTCCTGTTATTTGTTGGAACTGGTGAATTAAAGTGGTGCTTTCTCTAAGAAAATCCATAACATTTCTTTCAGAATAGTAATATACTCTGAACTGACTTTATTAGCTGTTAAATTTTTCAGCATTTTTTAATTGCCAATGTTCAAAATTCTCTGAAAGTGTTTCTGCCCAGTGCTGCAGTGGCACAACAATGCACTATTACTCATTTTAGTAATTGCCCTTAGTTGTACGTGATACATGTCAGACACTATTACTCGTATGGTAATCACCTTTAGTTTTACATGGTACACAGGCATGTATGACGTTCACAATGCAGATATAATAATTATTGTCGTCAGGGAGCCTTCCGCTAGAAATTTATTTTATGAAGAATGCATTTAGTGACCCTTGCATTAAACAAGGAAGATTTATTATGATCCTTTACATCAGCAGAAGAAAACAATTTGAATTAGTTTGATCCATTACATTTGCTTTATTGTACAGAATTATAGACCAGACAAACTTATGTGATTGCCATACATCCATAATCCAGTGTTGGGCATACATTGTGTCTTGTTAAGTAGCTCAAGATTGTTGTTGTTACTCGTCCTAAAATTCTTTTGATGTCCAGTTTCAAAATGAATATCGTGCTTAACAAATGGATGGCAATAGCTATATGGGTGTTTCATTGAAAGACGCATACTTTGGGGTCTTAAGGTATCTATAATACATATATTACATCTAGCTGGTTATCAATTAAAGTGGTACCAAACATAAAAGTATATTTTTGAAAATATTAACTCCACCATAAGAAGTTATTGTTTTCAATATTCCGATGTTAATAAGAACGATTGTCTGCAGGGTCAATGATATTGGACGTGGTTAGAAACAGGGTAATACAACAATCTGCCCACATTTGACTCTCTCTCTTTTTCCAGATTCAAAATTCTTCAGCTTTGCATGCCTTTACACTTACAGTCAACTGGTAACAACTCTGGTACAGTAGCTATACACCTCCAGTTCTGATTCTGACGTTAACTCAGAAAATGGGGGAACATATTGGAAGAAATTATGATTGTCCCGGTTACTATAAAGCAAAATAAAATATGATTTTTGTGATTTTTATGCAAATTATTTACCGTGTTTCTATTTATAGCACAATACATATAATGATGTCATTCGGTCGCACTTAATTCGACAAACCTGATATGTGCAAGAGTGTAATTAATATTGTGATTGTAACAAGCCACGATATATGATGATATACAAAGACAACTCAGGTAAGCATTTATATATATATATATATATATATATATATATATATATATATATATATATATATATATATATATATATATATATATATATATATATATATATATACATATATAAAGATGTATTTTTCTTTAATTGGCAGAATTTAATATTTACGTCTAATTACCCACATAATATATTAGGTTTCAATGTGTGTACAGTGCAGTCAATTAGAACATTAATTAAATGACTTGAAACAATTCAGTCATTATCATAACACCTCCATTCCGGAACGATCAATCTGTCAAATCAAATACTTTTGCAACAATATGACAGGTGCTATAACTAGGAAAAAGTAAATAATTCGTATCAAAATCACGTCATTTTTGTTCTCTTTTTATTATTCAAACAAAAAACAAATTATAAAAATTTGTGTGTGAAAACCGATATATACAGAGAGAACATGTAAATACATGTGTATTTCGTGTTTTTGTATGTATTTCTGTAACCCTGATTAGATTGGTCAGTATATGATTCAGCAATATTTTCTCATTAGTGATGGATGTACCCAAAACAATTCAAGCAGCGTTGAAATTTCTTAAACAGCTGCAGTTGCTAATTTTTCCGATATGTCTTGAGAAGATCTACGTCACATGAGACTCCTGTACAGCAGGCTTTCTGCAGAAGAAACCTAAGTTTTCAGCCGCGGAAAGATTTTATTCAACTAGACCCAGTTACCCTCGACTTTTAAAGTAATGATGGGGAAATGTCATGAGTTTATGACTACTTAGAGACCAATAATGTCACCCCACTCTTAAGCTCCATTTCACATCTGTTGACATCTTATATCTTCAAAGGTTGAAACTAGTAATGATAATCATTAGAGGATATCGCTTAATGCTTTCTGACATGTTCCAGCACCATGGACATCATCACTTTAGTCATAACAAACAGATCACAGACTTTTGCTATGCAATTGTATTATTAACAGACCTCACTTATTGTTCTATTCCCAAAATGGAACCCATCATGGGTTATAACATGGTTCCGCTATGTTATAATCTTCGTCCATTGTCTTACTGTAGTTACAATGATACATGACGCACTTCCTATTAGCCGAGGCTTTGGCATCTAGAGTAAGGGGTCGTCCATTTAGTACGTATGCATGGAGGGGGAGGGGGTGGTAATCCAAATGCGTACGCTTGCGTATGGGGGGGGGGTCTACTGACAATGTACGTACGCATAAGAAACGGGGCGGGGGGGTAAATGCTTCATCGTTTCAGCTTTCAAACTGGTAGGTATACAATATTGGAAATTTCTATGTTAATCATGCGCAGTGCAGTCTGGGATATCGCACTGAACCTCAGTCTGCTGTGCACTAGTACATTATAGCATTTATAACATAAACTTGAATTATATACATATATTATATATATATATAATATATATGTAGCCTCATGTAACTGAAATACAGCCTTTGTTTACGTTTATGTCAAGTTTGAAACAACAGGCCTACTGCTTAACTGTAGGCCTGAGTAGACGGGCTGTGATTCAAACTGCAGACTTTCATGCTGCTGCTGCTCCGACTAAAACTGTCACTGTATATTGGTGTACTATTTAAGCACATCAGATGTTCAGTCGACACACTTATTTTATCACATTCTTGCCATTACATAACCATTAACCAGATTAGACACGTTACATATTGAATCTACTTTAATGACGTCACAGATTAATCCGCGAACCAACAGGCGCGCTCGCCGCTGAGTAATGCCCCTGCAGCATAGGTCAAGGTCGCAGGCTCGTGTTGCTTTCTACCATATTAAATCAAGTATTACTGCTAACTTTATTTTTATAAAGTAATTAATGTTGCAGATAAAATTCTTGACTAGAGTAACGCAAACAACTTATCAACCAATAACGGAAATGTGATAAAGACAAAATGTAAGCAAGCCTCGGCACTTGTGTATCCGTGGATGAACACGCATATGTACCTCGGCGGATACACTCATGCCTACGGCTTGTTAATGCCATGACAGTTTGTCATTATATTTTAAAGACTATATTTGACAAGTTCACAGAGTTTTAATTATTAGTATACGTGAATAAAATATTGGTTAAAAAATCACGATGGATAATGCAGTCAAGTATAACTGTTTGTACAAAGCTGTGTGTAAAGCTAAATCGCAAGCATGTAAACAAGAACAACAGAACGAAACTAATCGAATATGGGAGAAAATAAAGCGTGGTGAAACTACATATGAATATGTTACTGCTGATCTAGCAAGTAAAGCGTTGGCGAGTAGATGCAGTCTTCTCTCATTCTGGTCACGCGCACAAGCACCAGCAGCGACTGTATCGAAGCCTGAAATGCATGAGATATCTGCTCATGCTGACGTTGACGCTCTAGCACCTGCAATGATGATTTCAGGTGCATCTGATGTGTTGCCTCTTATATCGGCTGGTGACGCTGCATCAAGTCCATCAACGTCAGCCATGCCTGATCCTACCACAAAGATCACGAAAACAGCCGTAACTCCACAACATACCAGTGTTCAAGGTGACATCTCTGATGCCCAAGAACAGCTACTAGCTTTAGTACATTTAAGAGATGCAATCCTCATAACCAAAGAACTAGAGAAGAAAATGAAGTCAGTTGAATTGAATCTGAAGCAAAAAAATAGGAAACTGAAGCGACTGCACCAAGAGGCCACAAGGCAGCGTGAACGCCGTCTCAAAATCAAACGAACTCTCGAAGACATAGTGGAGGAACAACCGAATCTCAGGCAAAAACTATGACAGTTTACAAGAGATACACGTGGTAGACCAGCCATCACAGACGACAGCCCAGATCTTCTCGAAGCAATTATTGACATTGCGTCGATTGGTGCCGCTGCCAGCGACCGGCGCTGGTCGCAGGAAATACGATCGTGCAAGACGTTAGATGACCTACATAAAATTTTATCAAAACAAGGCTATCATTTGTCAAGGTCGTGGACGTATCTGCGCCTTCTGCCTAGACGATCTAGCTCAATGGAAGGTAAACATCACATAAAGACCGTACCTGTAAAACTGATAAGAGCTGCCAATACCGCTCATGACCGTCACAAAGATGCAGCATTTGCGTTTGCATCTATGTCATACCTAGATGAAATATGCTCTATGTTTGGAGAAGATGTGTGCTTCTACCTCAGCCAAGACGACAAGGCTAAAGTGCCCCTTGGAATTCCGGCAGCGACAAAACAGGCGTCTATACTGATGCATCTCGAGTATGCGGTGCGTTTGCCAGATCACGACTTTGCTGTCGCGTCTCGCCATAAATTAATTCCATCTGTCTATGCTGCCTGTGTCGTGACTCCGGGGAAGTTAATCGACGCTGTGACATACTCTGGTCCTACATATATTGCAGTGCGCTCAATGAAACACGGCAGCAATACAGCTTTTACACATGGGAATGATATGGAACGTCTTCGCTCAATTCCAAGTTTCAAGCCATTGATGTGCACAGCTGATGGTTGTGTGAAACCAATAGTGTTCGTGGCGAGTGATGGAGGACCAGACGAGAATCCAAGATTTCCTAAACCGTTACAGGTTTCAGCTGCTAGATTTATTGATTGGGATCTGGATGTGTATTTGTCAGGCACCCACGCACCACATTATTCAGCCTACAACAGAGTTGAGCGCCGGATGGCGCCACTAAGCCGAGAGCTAGCTGGACTAGTACTACCTCGATGCATCAGGAAAAACAATCGACACGGAGTTGGAAAAGAAGAACTTTGAGCAGGCAGGAAAAACACTGGGAGAAGTATGGTCCGCAGTAGTATTGGATAAACATGATGTATATGCAGAATATATTGATCCAGTAGGACGTGAACCACCCAGTGAACCAGACGTCAATTGGGTCGCGCGTCACGTTAGGCAGAGTCAATATTTTTTGCAGATCATTAAGTGTGATGATTCCGGCTGCTGTCGCCCATGGCGCACCTCATAGACAACTTATTTTCCTGATCGTTTCCTGCCAGGACCTGTTGTACTTACACATTGTACCGCTGGTCTTAGCATTCCTGAGCCAGAATCTGTAAAGGATCCGACGCATGTATACTACACTTCACTTGCACTGTGGCTAGCTTTTGGATCCAAAATTCCTTTTAATGCGTCATTTGATCTGCATTGTCCGTCACTTGCACAATCTGGAATTATCAAGCGCACATGTCCTGTGTGCGGCGTGTATCACTCGTCGCAGGCCAGTGTAAGACGACACCAAAGCGTTCACACTACTGAGTCTACCGACACTGAGAACTTGAATCAAAACCTGGATGATGACGTCAGCGAGACTGTGGATATTGAGACAGCGGCCCAGCATAGTGCAGCTAATGCTGTTGTGATTCAGCCTGACGTTAAGCTTGTTGCTGAAATTCCAGTTATACGTAACCTGTTTGACTGGGTTCAGTCGGCGTTTGTCTGACCTTACCAGACACTGGCGAACTTTTTAAAGGTTTAATAACATGCAACTTATTTCTTTTATATATACAGCAGCTGAGGACTGTCTGTTTTACTCCGTTAAATGCGTTTGCCAGATCACGACTTTGCTGTCGCGTCTCGCCATAAATTAATTCCATCTGTCTATTAAACATTTGAATATTATTAATCCTGTGTCATTTCTGCGTGGATGAAATATTGGAAGTTCTATACGAGTGGGTAGGGTGGGGTGGGGGTCATTCATACGTATGTATGCTTGGGGGTGTAAAAAGTATGCATGCGTACAAGGTCAAGTTTTGTTTTATTTTTGCGCATGTACTAAATGGACGACCCCTCATTTAAAATGTCTCTTGGTTGAGTATGGATATGTGATGACAAATATGATCAGTTAATCCAGCATGCGTTTACATTATAAAATAAACAAAACCAAAATAAATTATTCCACAGTTGAAAAAGAATATTTGGTTCTGATATTAGTTTGCAATATGTTCAAGTGTATATTAGTACCGCTCCGTTTCCAATAAGTATATTCCATCACCACAAACCCTTAATATTAATACCATTGATAGCAAATATTATAGCTTGTTGAAACAGAGATTGATGTTACAAGAATATGATGTTGACTTAACGATAATATTGTAAACTTGTTGACAACTAAGGTATTTTGGAATTATTGAAAGTGAATATCCTTGTACATTCTTATCCGTTAGTCTTGATATAATGCTGTACTCTCTAAGTTTTATGGAACCAATTTTAGTTGTAATATGAATTTAGAAAAGTCATAATTTAAACCATTTTGTGCAATGAATAAAGTGCATATTAGCTGGAATGACCATTTTGTGATTATCATAAATTCATTCAAAACCATTCTGTATTACATGTATATCATTCTGCTACATCAGGACTATTGGTGATATTGGTACATCAGTATATTCAAGACATTTATTATTAGAAACTGAACTTTCATTTATTTTGAACATTTAGGATTATTGGAATTTCATTTACAATATTGTGTGTTAATTTTATAAATCCTACTATAAAACTGAGAATTAAATAACTTGAATAAAAAGGTTTGTTTTGTGTCTTTTTTTTCTTGGTTTAAGACCATCCATCCATCCATCCATCCATATAATGTCTCCTCTGATACTAGAGGGCTTTACATCAGTTTTATATTTTAATTTGAGTCCTATCTAAGTGACAAGGAGGATATCTTTGCTGATTAAACATAACGCAGAAAGACTTTTATATCAATGTAGCATAATGTCTCCTATGATAATTGATGACCGACATAAGTTAAAGTGTTTGCTTTTGGTCATGTCGAAAACTTCATAGCAGTGTTTAATTCCAACGGTATCGTAATGTGTAATATTTCATTGAGACGGCCGTTTGCACTTGTATATTGCTGGGGAAATTATAATAATAGCTTAAAACATTAATGCGCATATGACCGTTGGAAAAAGACTATGTATCAACAATGCTGGTTTTAGTAGGTAGGACTGTGGCCTGTTAGCAGACAGTAATTCTACCTTTAAACCCACGGACAGTATTATATGTTTGTTAAAGTTCTGTTCAATAAGAGTTGCTATCTCCCTGATTTATTACCTCCCTTTGCATGCTCTTCACAAATACAAATAAATTGACCTGTTCCCAAACTTTAAGGGAGCAAACATGGCACACAAAATGTTAGCAGAGATTATATATATATATGTGGGTGACAAATAATCATTTTAGTATAGTTAGTGTGTACAATATCTTGTTTATTATACAGTATAAGAACGTAATAAGATTTAATATCGTTAGTGTGTGCATTATCTTGTTTATTATACAGTGTAAGAAAGGAACATAATAAGATTGCAAAACTTGTCGTCTTAAAAGAATAACGATTGTTCAATAGAATATAAACAAGATAGTTACCTAAAAACACAATTTCCGTAGCCAACATAAGCACATTCGTTGAATGAAAATATACAGAAAAAAACTGGATAGGATTGTCTTATGACTGTTTTGACGGTGGAAACAATGGGAATGCAAGTGACAGAAGAGGAGGCTAACAATATCGAAGCCAGGCGAGTGGGTTATTGTCAACATTTACGTTCAAGATAAATATATTTATTAGTACCTATAGATATCTAATACTAAACGTTGTTTGGAGTGATGCGCTAGCAAATATTATATTCGCATGTAAACAGACCATACCTACTCGTTTGAATTCTTTAAATCGTGATGCTATTACACCAAGCGATGTTAAACGCTCCTAGGTACCAGCCTCGTTTCCAGTTCAGGCACAATTCGAACATTCCTATCCTTACCTCTCTTCGGTCACATTTTAATGCCAAGCAATTTTGTGTTTTGTAAATTTTGACCGTTTAAACAAATGTTCGTTGCATGGACCTAATACTGTAAATTGATCATGGATTTAATCACCATTATTAACGTGTAGTTTTGTTGTTACTGGTTGCAAATAACGGCAGCCCCGCACACGTGTTATAGATGTTACCCCAGTCAACGGTAGAAATTCTCTACCAGGCGCTCACTTGTGTTGTGTTCCTCAGGAAGAATACAAGGGTTTATCAGCGTCTGTGCTAGAAAACGGTCAGGTTTTCAAGGTGGAATCACATCACAATTATTATTTTCAGTTCAGTTCTACGAATGTAGTTCTAGTCTATTTATCGAAATGTTTTTCCTCCTAATTTTGGTGTTGATATCAGAGCTATATTTATGCATTTTGTGGTATAGATTTAAAGATAACTTTTTATTCTTGAGAATATGAGCTCCGATATTGGTTGTCTGTGTGTATTTCGGTGACAGTGAGTAATAAGGCCTTGTTGATGATCCGGAAGTGAAATATGTGTTCTGTTTACATGCAGCTCTGTTTACAGTGCAGCCTCTCAAAAGAAATGCTGGTGAATCTTTGACAAGAAATTCACCGTGAGTCATGTTTGAAGTTTCGTTTAGATTAACGCATGATTTGAATTGATTCTCAAACAGTAGAAAGGTCAGTACTGAGAAATAATAATATAGAACATATTAATTGTGATGAATGTCCAAGGTCGTGTTAAGAGTTTGTTTGTGTTTCGACAGTGCGTGCGAAAATTGTTTTACTAGTTCCAAATAAATCCATTTGGTCTCTGACATGCATGATATAACTATTGGCCTGTGTTTCACAACATTCTCCTAATCTAGGCTCATCTCCAACACACATTCTATTAATCCAACGCCTATCTCTGAAACATCGTTGTAACTCACGATCTATCTTTGACATACATTTGCTTAATGTAGCTTCTCGTGGGTTGGTGGTTATTTCCGGGGTTTTCCCGGGTTCTTCCTCCACCAATAATACTGGCCGCCATGTATAGCCTATCGTGTGCTTAAAAATGGCGTTAAACCCTAGTACAACAACAACCTTTGCTTAATCGTCTGTGTATCTCTGAGACACAATGTCTTAATCTACGACCTATCTCTGACATAATCGTTCTTAATCTGCACATTTATGAAACACAATGTCTTATTTTACGACCTTTCTCTTATAATAATAATAATAAATAGGACTTTGTATAGTGCCTAATCTCTCGAAGCTCTAAGCGCTTTACACCATCAATAATGATATGACTACACTACAGAAAAACAAAATTACAAAGACAATGAAATTGGAAAATATAAAAATATGCTGAAAACATATAAGATACAAAACATGATTAGGTCTCTATTAATCTAGAGCCTATCTCGATACACAATCTTTTATCAACGGCTTATCGATGATACATTATATTAATCTAGAGCCTATCTCTGATACACAATATTTCATCAACGGCTTATCTCTGATACATTATATTAATCTAGAGCCTATCACTGATACACAATCTTTAATCTACGGCCTATATTTGATACAGACCTTCTTAATCTTCTGCGTATATCTGAGACACAATATCTTATCTACGGCTTATCTCTGATACAGAATCTCTTAATCTATTACCTATCTCTGATACATTCTATTAATCTAGAGCCTATCTCTGATACAGAATCTCTTATCTACAGCATATTTATAACATGTGCTTTCTTCATCTTCGGATTATTTGATTAAATATTCTCTTTAAGACAAAATAATGCAAAGTGTCTGTAATTTTATGAATTCTAAAGATCATGAAAAAATTAAATTAATTGAATCAGCCCCGCATTATCTTAATCTACAACGTGTCTCTGGCATACATTATACTAATCCATTACATATTTCAGATATAAATTATATTAATCTAAGAGTTATCTAAATCACACATTCTCTTAATCCTCGATGTCGCTGACACACGCTTCCTGACAAATTAAATATAGGCCTATCTCTTGCACATTCTTTTAATATACACGCTATCTCTGACACACAATGTTGTAATCTACATCATGTCTCTGACAGCACTCTCTTAATCCACGGGCAATCTTTGATATGTATTCCCTTAAGCTACAGTCTAACTCTGACAGATATTTTCTTAAGCTGCAGTCTGTCTCTGACAGTAATTCTCTTAATGCACAAATATACGGCTTATCTGTGAAGGGTATTCTTTTGATCATTGTTCCCACTATGAAAACGAAGTCATATGGACATTGTTCTTTTGCATACCAGGGCCAAGGGATGTGGAACTAATTGCCCATTCAAATTATACACAAACAAACAGTAGTCCATTTTAAGAGTGCTCTTAAAACTCACCTTTTTCGAATGCAGGAACAAACTTAGAGACCTAATAATGTTTTGTATCTTATATGTTTTCAGCATGTTTTTATGTTTTCCTATTTCATTGTTTTTGTCATTTTTTTTCTTTATTGTAGTCATATCATAATGATGGTGTAAAGCGCTTAGAATTTCTAACGATTTCTCGCTATACAGTCTTCATTATTATTATTATTATTATTATTATTATTATTATTATTATTAATTTTATTAATCCTTGACATATCATTAACACAATCTCTAAATCTAAATCTTACATCAGACATTCACTTCATTAATCAATGATAAAGTCACAGATTCGTTCTCTTAGGAATATTGGGTCTGTTTTGCTGACGACTCATGGGACGACATAACTGGGTCTATGGGATTTTTGTGTAAGCGCATAAAGGGAAAAACTGTAATCATTCCATTATTACTAACATACAATGGAATTTCTTATCACATATTTTTAAAAATATACAAATATTAAATATTTCAAAAAAGACATATTAAATTATTTTATTAGGTTGTGATAAATGAGGATATGCACCCTATACATTCACCTATACTTTTATCTAAGGCATGACTGACTTCCATACACAACCCCTATTAACGATACGTTAATATGTCCATAAGGTGTTTCTTTCTCAATAGTTTCAGTAGATATTGAAACGAATAAATAAAACATAAATAATTACTCATGGCAGACTGGGGCAATATTTAGTAACAGAAATGTATACATGTATGATGTTCAATAAAATCAGCAAAATTCATCAGACCTTACAATATATGCCTGTTACCTGCTGTGAATGACACATACGAAGTTACAACGGTAACCAGAAACGTTACCTTTACTTACATCGTGACGTTTGATGTTTGTGAAGTTATTTATCCAAATCGTAACGTAATTTACAGTGTTATTGTTGACCGCTCTGGTGGCCTAATGGTTAGAGCGTCCGCTTCGGATGCGGCAGGTCGCGGGTTTGAACACCAGCAGAGGCGTGCAAACAACTTATCAAAATGCCTCGCTAGCTGATCGCTCGAAGCTGGTGCAAGGAATGGTTGACCTGGTGTCAGAATAATGCGACTAGGTGGGTCATCACACTAATGTCTACGCATGATGTGCGAGTGCTTAGCATCACTATAAACTGCCACACCTCGCATATCTTGGTGATACACATTCACACACAAACACAGTCTTACTGCTGTTATAACTCGTACTTATGAACACATTTAATTTAGTAAAGGTAAGCGATTAACTTAGGAGGAAAAGCATCCAGACTTTAGCGATTTGAAATAGCGCACTCCTACACCGGGAATAAAATGCATTTGAGTTTCAGCAAAGATTAGTAGCGAAACCTTTCTTAACATGACGTCATTTGTGCAACCCTTCATTTATATTGTGTCAACCGCTAATAAAGTCATTTAATTTCAGCTTGATATTAGTTCTAACTAGAAGACTAAAATATTTGCTTACTTTACAGTCTTGAGATGTTTGTGTTCTTGCATTTCACTCCTGTTTTTATTTAAATCTTGAGTTTTATTATTTATTTGTTTTGCTTATCTCAATCATACTGTCTAAAACAAACCAATCTATAACTTACCATGAAACACACCTCCATGCAACAACTAATGTTAATTCTAAGGGATTTTATCAGACTATTTTGAAACGAATGACTTCACAGATGTTTTGACAATAGGTGAACGTACTACTCTATAACCGATGCTGTGCCCTAGTGATTATAGCGTCCGCAGCGGAAGCGGGAAGTAGTGGGTTCGATCCCCGGCCGAGTCATACCAAGTGTGACTGGGTGGGACATCACGCTACATGTCTGCGGCATGAAGCCCCAGTGCTAGACATCACAATAAACTGCCTCGCAATTTTTAAAACTACGTTAATCATACTAATCAAACAAACAAACAATGCATTATTAAGGAATTGGTTAGTCGATCAAATAGTTCTCCTGTTCCAACCTATTTTCTCTAAAATGTTTTCAAGGTATACATTTCGCACTTGTAATTATCACGCAGACATATTAGTTATGTTTGTTAAAATGAATACCATTTTAACTTGTATTACTACATTTTTTACAGATTTCAGAATATGCTTAAGGTTGATGGTATCACTGTAGAAAACGGTCCGGAAACCAGTCAGTTATGTCACTATCTTTATGCAGCCAATCCCTGAGGTCGGACAAATGGATGGCTGTCTGCAAAATAACTACAACTGCTTGAAACCTGTGTATTTACAACCTTCACTTGATAACTTCTGTCTGATTGCATCTACTGCACAGGATGACAAAGCAACTCTAATTTCACGGCCAAAATATCCTCAGCACCATCTTACCAGCTACCTGTACACGGTATATCTATTACGACTCAAAATATAATATGCAACATATTTTAGACTTGAATAAAGTTATTTTGTGTCACCTATTCTTGTCTGAACTTAATTATTTCAAGTTTTCTGAGTCAAGACCTTTAGCATAAAATTAGAATTTAATACAACCAATGGAAGGAAACTAAATGAATCTTAAGTGAATAGGAACATACAACAATATGTTTTAAATGCTATAGTGTAGTGTCTGTTCAAGAAATGGGAGTGTTTTTCAATTGAAGTTTGCTCTTCGTGCTAATTTCCAGTATAACAGACAAATGATGCTAGATAGGTTTATTCTTGAAAGTTTGGGGTGAAAACTCCACATATGAAAAATAACAATTTTTTTCAATGAAGGAGGGATTTCATGAATTTATGAATGACTTTGTTTTATATTTATGGTTATACAGCAATCACCTTTCCCAAAAGGGACCTGATATTGGAGCCATAACTAGTGTGAGAACAGTTTGCCGAAAATTGTTTACATACTCTGACATAATTTGCTTGTGATTTCCATGCTGTTGTGTGCAGGCATAGTATGCTGCTTCCAGGTCATATTCATCCTAGTAAACTGTCACAAATCCACTATAATCCATGATGAAATCCACATTGACCTCATTGGTCTTATCAAAAGTCACACTGATCTCTTTACAGCATCCACACTCTTCAACTGTTTCTTTACTACTGCAATTCCAACACGCACACCTGAATAAATCAATATACATGAAAAATATGCTCTATCATAATTATTGGGTTAGACACACACATACACACACACACACATATATATATATATATATATATATATATATATATATATATATATATATATATATATATGTGTGTGTGTGTGTGTGTGTGTGTGTGTGATTAATGGTAAGAGTTATTTTGTATATTTTGTACCACAATACTGAAACGCACATCTCGTCATAACTTTATTATATTTATCTCATTATTAAGTCCCCCACACATATTTATGCATTATTTGCCACTAGTACAGTGTACCTAGACCGACATGGAAAAAAGCATTAAAGAAGGAATACTATATTACTTCCGGAAATCCGATTTTTCACCGAATGTGTACAAATATTTCCAGAGCGTTTTCCGTAAAACATCGATTTATGCTTAAAAAAATCATAATGTTCTCCTCAATGAGTTAAAACCTAGATCTAAAATGTACATTTCTGAGTTATTCAACCAAACAACCCGAACATTATGTTGTATAATGTGTTTTTGACGCTAGTAGACCTTTATCATATCACCAACTTTTATATCTGGGCGACTTATGTAATATTTAGTTTATTATTCCTTCATACGAGTATTTTGCTGTTCTGGATTTAACGCCTTTCACAGCGCAACAGATGATTTTCGTGACGGCCACTATGATTGGTAGAGGAAGAATCTGAAGACAATGACGACTTTAGTACTTGAAATTCTTGCAAATTCGAGTTACTATGATTTATATAAATAAGGGAAGCATCATGTACCGCAATCATTTACAGGAAAAGCAGAGTTGTGTCGCTTGAACATTTAGCGGTAACTACCTGAAGTCGATTTGGGTATCTAGAGAAAAGGCATGATCACCCGATAAACACACAACTGTTCATTAATTTAAGACAGATTGATATTTGAAGAAAAATGTATGTATTAAGTGACGACACATACAGTCATATAATTAAATAATTTTACTACAAGAAAATAAATATTCTCATGCAATGAACACACGATTTATTATCGTGAAAACGTGGGTGGTGAAGTGATAGTAGACCCTTTCAATGACCACACACAAATAATATCAGTAAAATCGTTATTCAAGAGACGAAAACATAGACTCATCTGATGATCACATACACAAATTAAAAACAAAGAGGTGGCAGGAAAAACCAAACTAATGACGTCATCCAACCTAAAATAAGCTGAAACAGTTTTGTCTTCTATTTTTAGTACCAATGTTTTATTCAAAATTGTAACAGCTGTCTAACTTAAGGTATTTCGGCATCTTTTGTGTCAACTCCGAAGATTTATTATATGATATTTGTTGTCCAATTTGTGTAATCTGATGGAGCTGATTTTGAGAAGAATTTATTTGACGTGGTTTTAATTAGTGTAACGTTTATGACGGCAGATCGGCAATTTGCACAATTTAGAAATAGTGTCAGTTTTCTCTAATCATTAGATTCAGTAAAGGTAAGTGATTAACTTAGGGAGGAAAAGCATCCAATATTGAGCGATTTGAAATAGCGCACTCCTACACCGGGAATAAAATGCAGTCGAGTTTCAGCAAAGATTAGTAGAGAAACCTTTCTTAACATGACGTCATTTTTACAACCCTTCATTTATTCTTGTCAAATGCTTTATTATCCTATTCTATTAATTGCAGCTTACTTCTTGATATTAGTTCTAAATAAAAGACTACAATATTTGCTTACTTTACAGTCTTGAGATGTTTGTGTTCTTGCATTTCACTCCTGTTTTTATTTAAATATTGAGACTACTTTCAAACGAATGATTTCAAAGACGTTTTGACAATTGGTGAAAGAATTAAAATCATGAATAAATTAATTATTTATTGCGCATGGAACTCGCATAATATATATTTGTTATGTGTATATATCTATATACGGAACTAGACCATTCAGGTCTAAAAATGGCATTGCGGTACTGAAAATGGTCTTAGAGTATGAGACCATCGTGTTTGGAAGAGGATACTCATACGAGTAGAGGGATCTTTTTGACTGATTCCATGAAAGATCCACACCAACCAAGAGAAGATTTTGTTATCATTCCACGATTCAAAACACAACAAAAGCCATTGTCAATGACCATTACCACTCTATGCCTAATGAGATTTATAACTTTGATATGAACATACTCGGATACCTGCATGATCATATTTGAATATACTTCGAAATTGTGCGGCATAATCTAACTGCTTTAAGTAGAGGTTATTTGATACTATTTTTGAGTTAGACGAGATATTTTTATATCACCAGGACAAGCCCATGATACGAAATTAAAGATATCAGGTGTAGAATTGTTCCCTCTGATAGACAACGACTTATTTTGGCCAATCAAATTGAAATTCATAGTGAAATTAGCAGAGTATCAGTTTTGAATTGCGCGCGTAGATTAAAGACAATATGTTCGCTTCTGTGCTCACATACAGAATGAGGCTAAGAACCTATACAAGATGAAGTCGTATGCACGATATTAAGAAAAAAGATTAATTCAAGATGTTGATTATATTTTAATGTATTTGGTCAAGGGTACATAAGGTTACTCACTAACCAAATACTTGTGCGAATCTCTAATCTAGTGGTAGGTATCTGCAAAGCAGAATTTCCAGCGTAATAATTGACATGGGGTGAGATTTAGTACTGTGCTTTATGTATTACAGAAGAGTATTATTGCTTGATATATTATTAACATGGGGGAGACTTCGGACTATATCTTATGTAAGGGACAAGAGTATCTCTCGAGATAATAACATGGGGTGAGGATTAGGGCTACATATTATGTAAAGGATAAGATTATCTCTCAAGATATTAACATGGATTTACATTTAGAACTAGAGTTTATCTAACGGAGAAAAGTATCCCTGGAAATATTATGATACCATTTACTCACCTGACTGACATTTCCGGATAATGGAAGTGTGACTGGATTCTTCATATAAGTACATTATTTGATAGTTGACCAATACATGGACGCTACGTCGTAATTAAGCAAATGCACTAAAATCAGTTTTGCCAGTCAAATATGTTTTATTTCATTAAAGTCAGATGGTTATTGAAAAAGCTTATAGTTCGGCGGTCATTGATGAGAAAAAATGATAACCTTTTCTGGTCTTAAGCTTTGAACTCCAAATAACAGAAATAACGCTAAAGCTGTGCCGTGATAGTTCGATTCCGTTATACTTCATGACGAGAGATCGCCTTTCTTACCTGTAAAATAATACTAAGTCCGGATTAGTAAGAGTTTCTGTAAAATATCGTTGCCAGGTCTGAATGTTTACGATAGATGTATTTTGGGATGCACTCAATTCTAGCTCGACGTATTTGAAACATTTCGTATTATTTATAAACTTTAAATTATGTTAATACTTTATATTTATCTCTCATCCTACTATTCATTTCTTATAATGACGAATTGGTAAAAGTAATTTATAACAAGTTTTGATAAAAAAAATAATTCATAATAACAGCTGAATCTGTCTCATTATGCAATGTTATTGTAGAGACTGAATCAACATTCAGGTCAAACAAAGTAACAAATGGTCATCATTACATTATTTCCATCATTATCGTCTTCATCATAATCATTATTGCACTAACACACTACTATCATTAATACTACCAGTACTATTCAATAACCGCTTCGGTGGACTAGTGGTTAGAACGTCCTCCGCGGTAGCGGGAGGTAGTGGATTCGATTCCCGGCCGAGTCATACCAAATGTGACTGGGTGGGACATCACGCTACATGTCCGCGATATGATGCCTCAGTGCTAGACACCACTATACACTGCCTCATTGCAGTCTTCGTAGGGATATGACTGAACAAGTGTTAAAGCTACGTTAAACATCCTTATCAAATAATGTACTACTCATGGATTGGCTATTCGATCAAATTGTTCTCGTGTTACAAACTGTTTTTTTTTCTAAAATGTTTCTCAAGATAAATATTTTGCGTTTCATTGCTAGGATATCTCAAGCACAAACCCTGTTTTAAACAAAACACCTTATTTATTTAATATCTAATTTGAAACATGTATTTGTGGCAAACATCATCTATAAATTTAAAGTGAAGAAAAAGTGTTTTTGTCATCAAAAATTCCGACATAGATTTGCATCAATCAGCCTGATACAATAACACAATTGATTGAGTCGAAGGTAAACAGTATACAGTAACCAGTTCCTTCATGCATGAGCAATAAATAGTGTTCGGAACCAGCTGTATTAATAAGACAACGTGAAATCCTCTCCACCCCCATCTAAATATCAACGTAGCAGGAACAAAACGGAATTGTGTCACTTTATTAACTCCATAGAATGTAGTGATAATAGAGCCATTAACTCGGATGAAATAGTTTACCGTCACAAAGCGATAATGTATTGTTCAAGCACGAAGAAAGCAAGGCTTATAATATATATTATGATCAGGGTATGTCTGTCACTCTGAATAACACTATGCCATTAGGTCGACACCAGTTCTTTTAAAATGCAGGTTTCATGATTGACATTGATATTTTGTTATCTCTCAATAATTCACCGGTATGTGTCGTCCAACATGATCATGATATCGACAAACCTTCTTACTTGAAAATCGCCAATAAAGTACATGTATAAAAAAACAACTCTTGATTGCATGCTTATAATTTCATGCACTTCAATATAACCACTACCACCATGATAATCGCCTCATATCAGCACCACGATATTGTCCAGTTTCAGTCCTCAGCACTATCATTGTTACAAAAACAAGGGCACACTGACCATTAGTAGCTGTGGCTACTTTTTGATAATGCCACAAAAGGAGAATTCAATTTTATAATAGAAACAACGACAATAGTACAGTTGTGGATTCTTTGATCGGAACAGAAAAACGGGCAAAATGAGGATTTGATCTCGTATTTGTTGTAATTGCTTGATTGTCAAGTAGAGAGAAAGAAATAGCGGTGCAAGAACATGGGTTCCTGAAGGCAGATTATTAAATTAAAAGCGATGGATGCAATCATATGTGTTTTGCATTACTAAAGTCAAATAAACAAACTTAAATATATTTAAAAACACATGAAAGTTTTGGGATACTAAAGTCAAACAATCAATCTGAAGAACAACTTTGCAAACACGGGTATTTTAATTATTAAATAAATCAGTAAACTAACAGAAATAAGTGCAAAATTATAGTTTACTAATGACATTTGGATCTTTGTTCAATTTCACCTCTAATTCTAAATAATGGGCATTATCCCCCCCCCCCTGTTTGCTTGAACAAACTATAAGGGGTGCATACATTCCAACATTTGATACTCATGAAAGGCCATGACGTTTGTATCAATGAGACCCATAAGGTAAAGTATTTTGGACCTAGCTCAAATCATACAGGTAATGCAGATTGTACATAACCTAGCAGGTTCGTATACGCTTCTGAAATACTTTACACGGATTGGCTTGTTTTGTTTATAGCAACGAAATTTGCTTGGGATGGACAGGACACACCAGACGGCAACATGATTTAATCCAGTGAAATTAGATGGTGTGTAATTCAGGAAGGTTGTATTCTGAGGAAGTTTTGCAAATTATGCAAGTATCAATCTTTATATACTTATACAAACACGCAAGTTACATATATTTACATTCCCTGTGTTCACATTGGGGGTAGGGGATTACGGTCTGATTGTATTGGTCTAGCTAAAGAGATACGTATTCATATTGCCTGTGTTCGCAATGTGGAAGTATTATCATGTGGATCTATTTCGCAGATAATATTCTAACAAAACAAATAGTCATTTAAAAAAGCAAATTTTGATGGGAAGATGGGACTAATTTCTAGTTAGTTTAGTGTTCCATTATCAATCCAATTAGACGAATACATAATCACATTCCCGATGTCAACGTATTGTGCAGGTATCGATCTATCACAACTCGTGTACGTGTTTTCAATTACCGGAATTCCTATCTCGTCACTGTACAAACTGATATTGGAATAACAGTACTGTCGAAGTAATTTGTTTTATGATAATGACACGCATGCAAAGCATATCTGAATTCAGAAAAACATGAGTATATGACGGTGTTTGATAAGCACTCTGGTGCATTCATTTATTGAGATGAAAACAATATTTGTATGATATTTAATTTGCTTGGGAATGAGGAATGATGAGACACTGGATAAGGGACTCATCCATAATTACATGTATGATAATAAAGCCTCTAGGTGTTCGTTCATTCAGCCGCGTACACGTAAGTATGCTCTTTTCATCGTCCATAATCAACTACATCCTGATCTCAATGGATTACATTATACATCAAGATTCATCGGGACGTATTCATACATGAACCCTATAGATTTATTGACAAAACGCAAGAAGGATGACGGACATACGGCCATACCAAGGACCTTAGTTGACATCTACTAGATAAAATAAGACAAATGACAAATGTGTGAATACTCTTTCCCACTTTGTTTGCAAAGCAATAGTACACAGTGTTTATAAGTGCACATGCACGATGCATATATTCTAGACTTATTTTGGATGGAGTCAATTTGAAGTTCATTGTCACTATATCGAACAAGATAGGATATACATGGCGGCATGTAGAATTGGAGGAAAAAGGTTGGTAAAATCTTTCGACCCACGGAAAGTTACTGGCAGTTTTCTCATATATCCATATTAACCAGCCCGAAACCTACGCGATACATGTAAACTATTGGTTAATGGCTACTCATCAGCTCGAGACCCCCTATTATATGGGTATTCTATAATAGTAAATATTAATTTATGCCTAAGTCGTTAGTCTTTTATACACAAGCTGATATCTCTTCGATAATTATTTTAATTTAACAGTAGCTATTCCTTGATTTCGACTGGACGTGTGCTGTCTATATTTTGCAGACCGAGCCTAACTAACATCGTCACTGTATTTGGTTAACAACTCACGTGACCTAAAGTCAATACGTCGATATCGACATTCCATTGAAACAACACAATGACCTCTCTAAGATCGCTAGATGTTATTTGCAGAATAGTCAAAGATGAGATTCTGGAACTAGAATCGAAAGGTATGTAATAGATAAGTCATATATAAAAATGCTTGATGATAATTACTATCACGTCAATGAGTATACATGGTGTTACCATATACGTTGCGTGTGTGTATAATTTCTGTTGACAACAGTGGTCCGATGGATGTACAGTGATAATGTTATTCAGCATAATGACAGTTACTATCTGATTAATGCTTAAACTGTTTTATATTTTCTTCTTAAATTGTGTCAAACGCCGTTTTATACAACTTGATACTAGGAAGGAAAAAAGCTGACTTTTCCTCTACTAAGTCGGTGTGTCATCATCAATATTAGTTTCATGTCTAGCTTCTAATGACTATAAAGTTACAGTTTTAGTATGTCTTTTTAATATGATGCATTAGTTACAAAAATAAGATACATTTTAAATGATATTTTAAGAAAGGAGAAATTATGACAATGTCTACGTTGTCGATCAAGTCAAAGGCATATTTCCATTTGAACAAATGCAATCTGCAGGAAAAGGAGTACATTTGTTTCCAAATGTTTCGTTTATTTGTTTACCATCACCATAATGCAAAATTAAACTAAAACAGACAGGTATTCATCTTATTCAGCTCTCAAAAGCAGAATACAGGGTGATAGTCCCACACTGTCATTTTTCCATGCAATCCTGCAACGCGCAAATGGTTTTCTTTTGGTGTGACGTGATAAGCAATAGATTTATTGGCTGCTGTAACAGGTTTTCATAATGGATGATCAGCCCTAATGGTTAGATATATATAACATGATCCATACTAATGGTTAGACATAGGTAACATGATCCACCCTAAATGTTAGACATATATAACATGATCCCCTCCTGGTTAGACACGGATATCATCATCCATGATAATAGTCTGATTTATATAACATTGTCTACTCTAATGGTTAGCCTCTATGACGTATCTTTTAGATGCAACCTTTTATTTCACCACTAGATCCTGTAAATCATCACAAATTGAAATTAAATTGTTTGTACAAGAGAACGTAAAACGCGAATGTGTTTTCATAATAATAGAAACAAATACACTCACATGTGTCTTCCAAATCTTACAAGATATGTTACATGAGGGACAAACATACTTTTTAAAATTATGTACAATTATCAAATTAGATAGGAAAGAATAGCAAGTCAGGCACATATTGATACGTACATTTGAAAGACATGACACGTTACAAAATATAGACATAGTGTGCATACTATAATAAAATGATTACAGAAAATAACATCCCATGTGTACTTTTGTTCATGAAGTACATAAGTACATGAAACACTCGTCTCATAGCTTCATGTATATAAAGTTTTGAAAACAGTTATTCAAAGATAATGTGTTATGTTTCACAATATGAAGTAATAAATAGAAACGTATCATTTGGTTCCTGTTTAAATGCACTGGCGGCTTGTAACTATGTGACTCGCAGTGTTGCTTTAGGTGATTTTCCCCCTCTATCCTGACTACGGCTTCCAAAATATTGAAAGCACTAATATTAGGTTCAAAATGTCCATCTCAACGAAGCCTAGTATTCATTCAACCCAAAATATGTTCATGTTTTCCGTACCCACATGGAATTCGTGTTCAAAAGACTGATATCTGATGTTTCTAATACTAAATGAAGTCTCATATGTGCCGTGTCAGCATGGCTTTGTCTGGTATTTTAAAAACCAGTGATAATTATGGTGTGCCCTGTTTAAAATAATGTGCTATCTAGAAGGCGTACCAAGGGTAAATGGTGCCCGGGCGACGACTAAGACCCAAAAAACTTGTGTTGCGCCAAGAGGTATGATGCCAAGGGCCACCGTCCTATCCCACCATTGCCGTTAGTACTTTATTATTATTTCTTGTGTCCTAAATTTAGAAACTTTATATAGCCTTGCTCGAAAAGACCGCTTTGTGTTATATTTATAAATGTGCTATTTTAAACAGAAGTGAGACTTACAGTGCGTTTTGTAATTTATGTAATACTCTCAAAATATGATAAGGCATTATCTCTGCAGATTTGTTAACATTAGCTGATGGTAAAATACTAACCTATGTATATATATATATATATATATATATACATATATATATATATATATATATATATATATATATATATATATATATATATATATATATATATATATATATATATATATATATACAAGGTAAATTTCAAAAGCTCTCGCTCAACCGATTAAGAGTTTGGCTAACCTAGTTAGGTTCTGCAATTACACTTCCAAAATGAACATTGTTATGCATACGGTGTCCGGGACATGTAATTTATGACTGTGCTAGAGGCGACCGCCCTTCCCCAACCCCGTCGTTAATACTTTATTTGGTGTTTGCAAAATTAGTAAACATTATTATTAAATTGTCTTGCTCAAAAAGACAGTGTTGTCTCATATTTATAAATGTGTTATTTTAATCAGAAGTCAGAATTACAGTGCGCGCTGTTTAAAGTACTGTGTTATCTGATCGATTCCAAAAGAAGTAAAAATTATTCTGTGCCTTCCTCAAAAGACCGTGTTTTCTGGTATTTCCAAATATGAGAAAATATTTTATGCCCTATTTAAAAAATTGTGTTGTCTAATGTTCAAACGACGATGAGTGCAGCCAACAGTGTTGTATAAAATATCTTCTTTGAATATGTCTTGTAAGACATTGATACATGTGTGCACCAAAAACTTTCGTTATATTAATTTGAAAATAACGGTTATTAATTCTTTGATGCTCAAGAATGACTCATTATTCCACCCCTCCAAACATGCGAATTGTTTGTATTAGGACACGTTGATCCAGACGTTTAACACACACACACACACACACACACACACACACACACACACACACACACACACACACACATTATATGCTTATTTAACTCTTAGGTTAGACAAAAGTTATCTGACTTGTTCTAGGTTTTGTGAACTTATTCAGAAGCGACCCAGTTTAAGAAGTAGATAGTGGTTATGTCTAAATTAGGCAATCAATAACAAGAAAAAATAAAAAGAAGAAAAAATAATCACCAACTAATATGGTTGCTGAAATGCAAACTTAAGGCAATAAAAAATAAGCAGCATGTAAAACCAACAATCATGATGTAAGATAGACAAAATGTACGTAATAATGATGATGATGGTGTTGGTGTTCACGTTTAAAGCAATACATTATTATTATTATTATTATTATCATTATTATTATTATTATTATTATTATTATTATTAGTAGTAGTGGTAGTAGTAGTAGTAGTAGTAGTAATAGTAGTAGTAGTAGTAGTAGTAGTAGTAGTATTTAAGAATGGATAGTAAAAATGATAGTTACGATATTAATTTTTCACAATAGAATATGAGATACACATCAGTAACAACTATCTCAAGCAAATATATATTTAATATCTTGTTTGCTAGACGATCGATTTATTGTACCAAAATTCATAGTTCGCATTCTCTAAAAAAAGCGTGACATGATAACTGTGCATTAGTAGTTCATATTCTTTAACCACAGTCTGCATGGATATTTGTGCAAGCTTGAAACTGAATTTCCTAACACTTGATTAGGGTACAGATATGTACAGTTCGGGTTTGCAATAAAATGTGTAGGACGTAAATTCAAGAAAACTAATCTATGAAGAAATATTTTTACATGATCAATTTCACGATAAAGAAATCCATTAATTGAAGTCAATAAAGCGCGATGCACATAAACCAAATTTTATGTTTGGTACATACCTTAAAACTCTGTAGCCGTCTTCAAAAGTTAATTGTCTGTAGTTTAGATCCAAATTTAAATGGAACTTTCGTTGATAAGTTTCGTATGATGGCTAGATGGTCTCAAATGAAAATTTAGCTATCTGATATCCAGTATGGCTGCACCGGATGTTGTTGCAAAAACATAGGTATCACCAGCTACCATTTATAAACAAATGTTGGTCATCTCAGTAATGGGTTTTCACTGGAAGACTTCTTATGTAATGTCCGTTTCAAATAAAGATGGTACTGCTTTGATGGTCAATGTCTCTTTACTGACACTGCTTTTAAGGAAACCTTTTACTCTCTTGCTGGTTCTGAAAGAACACGGTTCCGCTTGCCTTTACAGGATGGTGTCGACAGCAGCCATCTTAAAAATTTTGCTATCGCCACCCCTTCTTAACATGGCTCATGGTAGTCGAGCGGTCAAATGCGCTCGCATTTATGGATAACTCATATCTAAATATCTAACCTCTGTTTGTGTGGAGTCGATTTTCAGATAGGCCAACAAGGGTACGTGAGATGGTTTGTCTGTACTCTCCTTTGGGTCTATTGTCCTTCCCGCTATGTTCTTAAGCTATTCGTCCATTAAATATACCAGCCACCAAATATAGCCTAGTATGTGCTGCAGAAAAAGAACGTAAAACACACAAGACCGCAAACTCCTCTTTAAAATATTATTTTATTCACAGTGGGATCTGTATCATGCGACTTGTTATGATGTATATTTGATACTTGATTGAGAAATGGTGCCTATCTGACTTCCAATATAACCGCCATAATAATCATCTTGACAGCTTTGTTATGGTCACTCCTTCCGAATGGAAATGTTTTTTGTACTAAAATATCTCTTACAATATCCAGTTAGACCTGAATGAAAATTGTGCTACTCTTTCATCGTTAATAATTTAGAACAAAAAATCATATCAACTTGAGTTTCTACCTGACGACATCTTACATTATCGTTTTGGTCCTAACTGAACATGATTCCAGTTTGAGCTCCAGTATCTCCAACATAGCAACAAACTGAAAATCTTTTCTCGCCGAAGAACTTCAAAGTTAAGAAAAGAAACGGTTTCTTTAATTTCTGGGCGTTATTCAGAATCCTTCAGAAGATTGGCTGCCCCCTACGTCTACTTGCTGTCTTCATGTCATTCCACGAGAACATGTACAGCACAGTGTGCTTCAATGGCGCAACATAGGCCTTTCCAGTAATCAGCGGAGTCAAACAATGTTGTGTGTTTGCGCCGACGCTCTTCGCCATATTCTTCTCCGTACTTCTCCAGTATGCCTTCAAGGGCTGCATCGAAGGATTATACATCCATACCAGGGCTGACGGAAAGCTGTTCAACATCTCCCGTCTCCGTGCTAAGACTAAAACCACAAAGGTACTCATCCGTGAATTGCTTTTTGCCGATGATGCAGCTTTGACATCCCACACGGTAATTGGACTGAAGCAGCTGGTATGCATCCTCTCCAACGCTTGCAAGGAATTTGGACTGACCATCAGCTTGAAGAAAACAAACGTCATAGCGCAAGATGCAGACTCCCCTCCCTCTGTCACCATCGATGGATACATCTTGGAAGTTGTCGACAACTTCACATACCTTGGGTCCAACATCTCCAGCTCACTTTCAATTGATTATGACGTGAATGGTATGATTGCCAAGGCAGCTGCAGTTATGGCCAGACTTAACCAGAGGGTATGTGACAACCCCTACCTCACCGAGAACACCAAACTGACTGTCTAACAAGCCTGCGTGCTCAGCTCACTCCTCTACGGCAGCGACACATGGACGACTTATGCAAGCCACGAGAGAAAACTCAACAGCTTGCACCTGAGATGTCTGCGGTGCATTATGCACATTTAGTGGCAGGACAAAGTACCGAACACAGAGGTTCTAGAACGCGCCAACATCAATAGCATGTTCGCCATTCTCAGTGAGAGGCGCCTTCGCTGGCTCGGCCATATCAAGAGAATGGACCCGGTCCGCATCCCTAAGGACATATATTGGGAACTAGCAGAAGGTACAAGACCAGCTGGACGTCCACGCCTGCGCTACAAAGACGTTTGCAAGAGGGACATAAAGACGGCCAACATCGATGTCAACAAATGGGAGAGCTTTGCTAATGACCGTCCCATCTGGCGCCTAGCTGTCAAGCAGGGAGTTAGCAAAGCTGAGGATGACAGAAATAGGAAGCATGCTCAAAAGAGAGCCAGAAAGAAAGAACAGCTGACTCTGGAGCTACGCCGTCGTCTCACGTAGACGGACGGATGCCAAGGGCTATAATCACCACCCACCCACTATCAACATAGGAAGAATATAGAACATGGTTATCTTGTTGACATTTGATGCAATAGCATGATACACTGTATCATTCAAATGAGATGCAATAGCATGGCACACCGTAACAATCAGCTGAGATGCAATAGCATTGTACTCTGTAGCATTCAACTAAGAACCAATATCATGGCAAACTGTAGCATTCACAACTAATGCAATATAATGGTACACGTGAACAATAGCAAGAATTTACAAATTAAAGATTACAACCATTAATCTTCAATATTCCTTTTCACATATCCCAACCCACCCCTACATGGGACACCATATGAGAATGTGCTTCTCGATATATTAAATATTTATCTCGCTGAATATTGTTACAGTATTAAATAACATTGCAAGTTTAAACCAAAATATAGAGCCAAATGTAACGGAATGCACGAGTTAATTCTTTTGTTTTAAAGTGTGACGCATTTTTAAATCAATAATTCCTGCTGTGTACATTGTTCACCTGTACTTCCTATGTAAAAATAGCATTGCCTTTGAAAATACATTTATCTTCCATGCATATATTACTACGTTCATATCACTGCTATAACGTCTTACATGAAGTTTGATTGACATTAAAGTATCATCTTACTTGCAGCAACATCTATCTGACTTTTATTGCATTTTATCTGCTTCAAAATCTGGTAAACCTGCTGTGGTATCTGACATTATATTTGTTTATCAGCATCTTGTGAGATGGAGTTAGAATCAGAGTCCTTTTTTAAATGTTATATCCGTTACTTTTCATTTCACATTTTACCATACAAGAACCTTAATGATATTGTATTAGTGTCATCACGTGTTTTTATGTGTGCCATTTTGATGTGTTACTAAGATGTCATGTATTACCATACTCGAACATTCCTTGCATTGTAGTAACCATATCACGTGATTTCATGTGCACCATTTTTCCGTTTCACTGTCATTGCTTTTTATGTATGTGCTATCATTTTTTTAATATTGATGAGTTTATCTTCTAGTTTCGTTCTAGCTTTGTGATCAATAAAAATGTATTGATGTACGTCTTTTATATTGCTTTGCATTCATCTTTAATCTTTATAAAAACGTGATCTTACAAAATACAGGTCCTTACAACTGCTACCCATATATTTTATTGTCTCGATTTATTTTAAAGGAATGTTTTCTTTTCTCAGTGATGAGACAGTTCTAACTCAATCTTCTAAAATTTATCATATCTTATTCAGTTACATTATCTTGTCACCAGGCCGTCCAGTCCTATCACTAACCTCTTAATGCTGAATGCCAAGCAAGCTAGCTTCTAGTTCACATCAAATCAGTCTTGATGTTTATGTACACTAGGATTATGGATTGTAGATGCAGTTAAGCACATTGAGTTATTGAAGGAATCCCAGTTCGACATTATCGAAGTGTGTATCAATTGTACGCTGTTGGCTGAATAGTTCTTTCATTTTGGTGTAATTAAGCTTTCTTGACACTTTTCTGTTACCTGTGTACGACTGCTAGGCTTACTACATAATATTGAGTTTGGAGAAGTTGAGTCAGCATTCTACACTTCTCAAAACCATCGTCACTGACATCTCCTGATAGTGATGTAGTCAATAAGGCGTATTTACCTTTAGCGTTGATGCATCCAGGACGTGTTGCTGAGGTTTGGCATCAGTAATGAAACCTGGCCATCTCTGGTGATTTGTGCCAGCTCTCGCACTCAAGATACCAAGGAGTATGAGCCTTTCTGCCCTTGGCACTTCTGCAATAAGAGACTCCGTGTCTCCATACATTTTTTCTCATCTAGGCTCGTCATGGTGCGGATATATAGATCATGGTACTGTCATATTCATGCGCAACACTCTTGACATTTGACGTTTTCTGTAGTATAAAAAAGCATTTTTCCACCAGTGTGACTCTAAATATTGATCGAAACCTTAGACAAATAGAGAATAAGCACATAAAAGAACGCATATTTAAAGTTATGAAGTTGCTGAAAATATGCGCGCCTCCGCTAATGTATTAGGGAAATGCGAAACGTTGCGCGATTTTGAATTATTATAAACCTTTCATAATCAAGAATCCGAGCAGAAATAAATAAACTCTTGTACAAAGATGATTCAGCTTTGGGTGATGATTAGACATACACTATTTAGATGTGAATTACCGAATATTAATTGCACTGTGTATCATGAATTAGTATGAAAAATATTGTAGCGAAAAAGAAATTGTTCGACCCTTAGTAGCAGAAAATTTTTTTAGTTAAGGCTTTGTATACAGTTGCTCAGGAAAACTGGAGAAAAGCATATCAGTCAGGGAGATGGCAACGACATTATACTTTTTTTAATTCAGCTCACGTGTATATTGTGGAATTACAACACCATATTTAATTTGATATAGATAGGAGTACCTCAAACAACAAATACAGATTGAAACGTTGACCGTTCAATCTGCTAGCTACTGTCATTTTACAGTTGCATAAAGGTATATCGGTCTATAAGTTATGCTTTCACATGAAAGGGACATATAACTAAATTTACGGCAGGACGCAATACGATATATTTTTGGGACCGCTGTATTGTTCCTTGACTAATTAACATGAAATCTGCCCCACTCCTATCTAACTCAAAACGAAGAAAGAACAAAACAGAATTGTGACACTTTATTAACTCCACAGAATGAAGTCACAATAGATTCATTAACTAGTTTACCGTCACAAAGCGATAATGTATTGTGCAATCAAGAAGAAGGTTTGTAATACATATTATTATCAAGGTATGTATATCACTCTGAATGACACATGAAATTGACGTCGACACCAGTTCTTTTAAAATGCAGATTTCAAGCTTGACATTGATATATTGTTCTCTCTCAATAGTTTACAGTATGTGTCGTCCAACATTGTCCTGATATCGATTAAGGCAGACACTAAGGAGAGGACAGTTTATTGTGGTAATTCATATGTTTAAATGGTTCATGCGGCTCATTTTGAACAATAGTATGGCTTTAACGAAAACTTCAATTGATTTCAATCAATGAGCCACGTCCTTATTCATTCATTGTATGTGTTTAAGTTTACCTTGTTTAAAGACAAAATATCGAATCCTAGTAGATAACTTATCTAAGAAGTCCTCATACTGATCATCTACCTTGAATATTACATTTGGAACACTTTGCATCTAGCAGTAGACTGGTATTCAGTTAAAAACGCATGATGACAATCATCTGATATATATATTCTGGATCGAAGCGCACACAATAATTCATACAGATGATAATTTGATAAAGGGATAAAATAAATGACTACTTTGCAGCGAACAAACCATCTTACATGTATATTATAATTTCAGGCACGATAATTTGATAAAGGGATACTTTCTATGACTACTTTGCAGCGAACATGGATATTATAATTTCATGCACAGCCATTATCACCACCACCACCAGCAACAGTATAATCGTCACATATAAGGTCCACGATAATGTCCGTAAAAGAATCAGTCGCCAACGGTATAATTGCCACGTAAACAAAGGCACACTGCCCATTACTAGTTGTGATATCTCTTTTATACTACGCCAAAGGTAACTTGAATTCAATAATATTAACAGCAGTGGTGGCTTGTTTGGTCCGAAGATGGGACAAGCAGAATGAGGAATTGAGATCCTATTTGTTGAATGTGCTGCATTATCAAAAAGAGAAAAAATTATCGGTGCAAGAGCATGGATTTCTGAAGTCAAATAAATAAACTAAAAACAATAGATGCAAAACTTGAGGATTTCGCATTACTAAAGTCAAACAAATAAACATAGAAGTTTAGGAATATTAAAGTCAAATAAATAAACGGAAGAACAATATTTTAAACACACGGGTTTTGAATTATATAAATCAAAAAAGTGAACAAACTAACATAAGTGCAAAATTGGAGTTTTGTGACGACATTTGGACTCTTGTTAATTTTTCACGCTAATTCTGATAATGCTCATTAACCACCGGCACTTGCTCCAACAAAACGGGATACATTCATTGCATACCCATTGCATACTCATCAAACGTCTTGAAATAATAGTTTGCATCAAGGAGACATGTAAGGTAACGTATTTATGACTTATCTCAAATCAGACAGGCAATGTAACCTGTACGTAACATTGCACGTTCTTATACGCTTCTGAAATACCTTACACGGATTGGTTCGTTTATTTATAGCAATGAGATTTGTCGGGTTGGACAGGACACATCAGGCAGCAACCTGATTTTCCACAGTGAAGCCAAGGCGTATTAGTATATGGTGTGTAATTCAGTAAGGTTGTATTCTGAGGAAGTTTTATAAATTATGCAAGTATCAGACTTTATATATACGCAATATACATATTCACATTACCTGTGTTCACATTGGGGCTAGGAGATTACAGCCTGCTTAATATAATGTGCATCAGATCACCTCTGCGTTATATGTTATCTCGATGTATCAGTCTCTAACACTCCACCCAGATTTGCTACTAAGAAAACCCCCCGTATGATAAATAGAACCAAATTAATGCATGACATCCAAGAAAATCTAAACAGAGCAACTCGATAACTGCCTGCGTTTATTGTTTGAAAAGTATGCCCAAGCCTTCAAATGCAAAGTATCAATAAAAAAGTGTTCTCCATGGTATATCAGTGTTAGGGACAAGCATAGAACTGCTGAAAGACCGCCGAGAGGCTTTGGCTTTCCATCAGACTCACTATTCATAAACAAATATATGAAGCCGCTAAGAAGAACGTCACAGACATAGTCCGTTGAGCAAACTTATCTCACTACAGTACTAAGATCACGGAGAGTTCCAGCTGCAAAGAGCTCTTCCAGATAACTAACAAACTAATATAAAGGAACAAATGTACACCCCTTCGGAGTACCTTCTCTCCAGTACACCTTCCGGACCTATTTGAAAATTTCATCCGTAACAACGTACAAAGGATTTGGGATTCGCTTGACAACACAGTTTCAATTGACTCGTCACCATACAGTTATGATACAGAATTTCAGCGACAACCATTAGAAGAATTTGAACCTGTCTCTATTGATTTAGTACTGACAATCGTGATGAAGAGTGCACCAACGTATTGTGAACTTATTCCAATTCCAACATGACTGCTGCTTGAGTGCTGATACCCAATATTGTCTTTACTAACAGATGTTATTAGTATCCCTCTCTCATCGGGACCATTCCCATCATGCTTCAAAACTGCCATAGTAAAGCCGCTGCTGAAGACACCAACACTTAGCCAAAACGATTTAAAGAACTACCACCAGTTTATAATCTCCCATTCATATAAAAATTCTTAGACAAAGTTGTTCTAACCCAACTTGTGTCTCATTTGAATTCAAACAGTCTTTCTAGCAATGTGCATTCTGCATATCGCCCTTGCCACAGTAATGAAAGTATTTATTTTCACATTCTGTCTGTGTTTTGGATAGTGGAAAGAGTACAGTTCTCACCTTCCTTGATTTGTCTGCATCATTTGACACAATAGACCATGGTATAATACTTCACCCTCTCCAGCATGTATTAAGCATTCAGAATATAGCCTTACAGTGGTTCAAGTCCTACTTAGTCAACAGGATATAGCTGCAAATGGAATACAATCCAGACTACTTTATCTATGTTGTGGTGTTCCACAGTGGTCTGTTCGTGGACATGTTGTCTTCATTATATACACCCAGCCGCTCTCAAGTGTCATAGATCATCACCCAGTGTCTCAACAATTGTACACTGATGACACCCAAATATATAAGTGAGCCACCCAACTAAAGTTCATGCAACTATCCATGGAGTAGATAGCTGCATTTCTGATGTGAAATCGTGAATGACATGTAACAAGCTGCAGATGAATGACGATGCAACTGAGGCCATTCTGATCACACCAGAAATACATTCTCATTCAAATCTTTTACCTCAGGCAATAAATATCAGCAACAAAAACATTAAATTCACACAGTCAGTACCAAACCTAGGCGTTACTCTAGACAGTATTATCATACTGCACCAATACGTCATGATTATATGCAAAGCTGCATATCTTGAGCTGAGACGCATCAGTTCAATTCACAAATATCTTTCAGTTGATGGTACTAAAACACTTGTGTATTCATTAGTACTTTTAAGACTGTACTATTGTAAATCAATTATGTCTGGTCCGTCTCTAAATCTACTCCAGAAATTTCATAAAATTCAAAATAAAGCTGCTCGGATCATCTTTGGAGTACCATGATCAGAGCACACCTCACCACTGCTCTTTACCCTACACTGGCTATCAATTCTATACAGAATCAAACACAAAATGCGTTTGCTGTGCTATGTTTCACTAACAGACGCCAGTCCAACAGACCAATCCGTCCCCACCCATGTGTATACAGCCGCTAGACTCTTACGCTCCTCTTCTGATAATCATATACTCATTGTTCCGACTATGAAAACGAAGTCACATGAACAAAGTTCGTTCGAATACCAGTTCCCTGCGATGTAGAACTAATTGCTATTTGAAGTTTAGACACAAAGACACAGTAGTTCCTTTTAAGAGTGTTTTTAAAAGTCATCTTTTTCGACTGCATGATCAAAACTTAGAGACCTAACTATGTTTTGTATCTTATATGTTTTTAGAATGTTTTTATGGTTTCCAATTTTATGTCCTTTTATGTGTTTTTCTGTAGTTTAGTCATATCATTATATATGGTGTGAAGCGCTTAGAGCTTCTAAAATTAGACTATATACAACCTCATCATTATTACTAGTATATTAATCATGTAACAGTCTAGTTAAAGAGATACGTATTCAAATTGCCTGTGTGCACATTGTGGAATTATTATCCGGTGGATTTATTTAACACATAACATTCTAACTATAGAAATAAGCATTTATATTGCCAATGTTCATGGGAAGAGGTGGACTAATTTCTAGTTAGAATGGTTTTCAATTATTCTTCCAATTAGATGAATACATAACCATATTCCTCTTGTTAAAAGGCAGGAATTCATAGCTAATTAATATATATATATATATATATATATATATATATATATATATATATATATATATATATATATATATATATATATATATATATATATATATATATATATATATATATATATATATATATATACTGCTACTAAAATGACATTATTTTGGAAGGTATTTATTATCCGACATTGACACAAATTAATCTCGGTTATTTTCGGATACCAGTTGAATATGTGTAATAATTGACGTGGCGTCAAGTCACATGCTAAGGAAGATTTGCTTTAACCACTTTTGCAACAATGCTTCAACTTTCAACTGATGTCATATTTTGTCTCAATACATACAAATGATGTAAAACGCCGTACGTTTTTATGTCAGTGCAATGAGTAGACTTGTATATGCCAAAACGTATTTGGACGAATTATCCAAAGATAATCACTGTAAGCGTGTGCTGAAATCAAATGCATTGATATATAACAGTTTGAAATATGTAGGAAATGTCAATTTATATGATCTTGGTGGTTATATTTATACTTCGATGTGTGCAATGAACGAATATATAGCATTAGGTACGAAAAGACCATTAGGTGCGAAACTCCCATAGCACTAGATTCGAAACGACTCGAGCACAGAACGACTTGAGTATTGAATTATCTGATTCGTTCGAGTCTGTTGGTATGTGAGAAAACTTGCTAGGAGGCGTCCCTCAAAGAGTTGGTTCTTATCAGTTTTATCAGATTCTTCCTCCACCAGTTATACTGGTCGCCATGTATAGCCTATCTAGCCTGATCAATAGAGTCAAACCCAAAACACCATTACCTTTAATTTTGTTCTATCGGGGTAGGGGTTTATCGCTAGAAAAATATATATGAAGAATGTAGATGCCGATGATGGAATCATTAAAACCTAACAAGTCCCAGATTGCTTTCTTCAAAAACATTAAGATAAATAAATTAAAAACATACGTCCATTCAGTTATACCGTTTCCATGAATTAAAAAGGAAAGCATGGTTCTGATGTACAAGATTAAACGGTAGTAATTCGATACGAGTTCGATGTCTGTATACGAGAGTTAATGACGTGAAATCTGAAAGTGTAAACTGTTTGGATTTCAGTATTCAAAAGAAAACCGTTCATAGTTAAGCTTGCAATTTTATAGTATGAATTGGTTTTATTTTATGCTTATGAATTGATCATATTCCTAAGCTGTTATCATCATGGAGATGGATTACTTCCTATGCTGACATGATAATTATATGCTTAACATTTTATATTAGTATGTTTGTGTATATTCTTTGTTTCCATTATACCTTATTTTATGATGCACGTCTTTAAATTGTGTCGTTACATCTGCCAATATTATACCTAGGTTTGTCAATTATCTTATTACATTACTACAATGTCATGTCCTCCATGTCCGTTTGAGTCGTCTTATGGGTTGTGTTTAAATTACCCATGCTGTCAATCCTAGTTGTGTCTAGCTCTAACTTTTCTCTTAATGGTTCATTATATAACATTCTGGTAAAAATGCACAGATATTAGTATATAAAATATTGTGAAATTACCGTTGCAAGCTGGCTGTTAGCCCGACGGTAGATAAAATTGATGACGGCCCCATTGTGGCAATATAGGCCATCTTGGTATGAGTGGCAACAAAAGGTGTCGTTATATACGTAGATCAGTTATAGTATGCATCATATAACCACTGGAACTGAACTACCGATCCAGCTTGTCGTGTCTTAAGAACAAGTTAGTATCTACTGGTGAAGGCTTTTGATAACGTCATCATCACGTTGCAAATTAGGTATCACGTAAATTGAAAAAAGCCAACATTTTGTTCAGATTTAACACAAGTCACAAGTCTTCAAGTGATACATCTACTGAGCTATTAGCTTCTCTCTGTTTCTATCTATCTCTCTCTCCTCCCTCTCTCTCTCTTTCTCTCCCCTCTCTCTGTCTGTCTGTCTGTCTGTCTGACTCTCTCTCTCTCTCTCTCTCTCTCTCTCTCTCTCTCTCTCTCTCTCTCTCTCTCTCTCTCTCTCTCTCTCTCCGGTCTCCGTAACGTTTATATATGTATACATATTTTCAGAAGATATACCCTTGGCACATCATATGGTCCGCATGATAACGGTACTAATCAATGACATCCCAGTCTTTGTTTGGTCCGCATGTCAATATTCATGATTAAAGAAATCAGAGACATTGGTTGGTCCCAATCGTACTATTTTATTTTCAATACACCTTTGCAAGGCATGCAAGACAGCCATACAACTTGAGGTACTCACACTAACTCTATGCTATATCCAGATTTCTCGAAGAGGACATTCTTCATGTCACGGTGACAGCGTATTTTGCGAGCTACTTGTAATACCGTTACATTGAGTTGGGTATAATAATATCAAACGAGAAGTGAGATATGAGACATATCACCTATGTTTGTGTGAGTTCGAGTCTCAGGTTCGGACAGCAAGAGTGTGTGAGAATGCTTCCCAGTTGTTTCCCGTGGACTGTGTGATTCTTTATGGGATGTTCACGAGATACTCCACCAGATATACTGGCCGTCATGTATAGCCTATCATGTGCTGCAAATTAGCGTTAAAAGCTATACAATAACACATTTTTCAACTGCATGGTTAGAAAGGTTACCGCGACTTCGTGTAAATAGTATTAATAATATAGACTTTGTCAAAATATTACTTTTAATCGATTCCTTACAGTTGAGCCCCGTCCTAATCAATAGCTGTATTTGATTATGCTGGACTTGTGTAAAGGCAAACTATTTATTACTTCTAAAGGGCGTAACTAAGACGTCTACACACTTTTGCATGGGCAGATGGAGAAAAGAAAAGATATATACAATTACTGGGGATAGCGAGGTACAAAAATAACTGAAAGACATCTATTATGTGGTGCTAACTAGGCCCTTATTCATTATTCCCTTTATCCTCTTTTCAGTACATTATCTGCCTGAATTCGCTTGAACAAACCACATGAAAGAAGTACATATATTGCAAGAGAAACATAATTTGGTCGCGTCATATATCCTATTCACGACCAAGCGCGTTGCTGTATGTTTATAATATTCTATGCTGTGTTTGGTTTGTTTATAGCTACGTGTAAATTCGCCAATGCAGCCTAGAATAAATGCATGGTTTAAAGTAAGAAAGCTTGGATTTTGAGGGATTGATATCAACTTTTTAAGTCCCAGTCTTTTTTCTATAAGTATTAAATTGTTCAAATACACCTATGGATTGTATTTTTTATAGATATTATCTAGTCAACGTATTGTGCAGGTATCGATCTAACTAAACTCATACGTGTTTACAATTACGGGAGTTCTATCTAGTCACTGTATAAAGTGATATTGGAATTACAGTACTGTCGAAGTAATTTGTTTTACGTTAATGACACACATGCACAGCAGTTTTGAGTTCAGAGAAACTTAAGGGTAGGACAGTGTCTAATAAGCCTCTGGTGCATTCATTTGTTGTGATAAAACTAATATTTTTGCGGAATTCAATTTGTTTTGGGAAAGGGGTAACAAGATAAGTTATGCACGAAGATTGATGGGGTAAATGAACCCTCTATATTTATTGACAAACCACACTAATGACGAAGGACGACAGAGATACGGCCATACCATAAACTGTCGTTGTTGTTGTAGGTTTAATACCATTTTTCAGCACACGATTGACTATATATGATTTAACCCAGTGAAAGTATGTGGTGTGTAATTCAGGAAGGTTGTATTCTGAGGAATGTTTGCAAATTATGCAAGTATCAGTCTTTATATAATAATAATGAGGACTTTGTATAGCGCCTAATCTTTCGAAGCTCTAAGCGCTTCTCGCCATCAATACTGATATGATTACACTACAGAAAAACAAATGACAAAAAGAATGAAATTGAAAAACATAACAATATTCTGAAAACATATAAGATACAAATCATGATTAGGTCTCTAAGTTTGTCCCTGCAGTCGAGACAGGTTAGTTTTAAGATCACTCTGAAAAGGGACCACTGTGTCTTCGTGTCTAATTTCAATAGGGAAGTCGCTGCACGTTGCCGGGCCCTGGAATGCAAAAGAACGTTTTCCATATGACTTTGTTGTCACCGTGGGAACAATGAGTATAAGATTGTCAGAAGAAGAACGTAAGTATCTAGCTGGTGTATAAACATGGGTGAGGCTGGATAGGTATGTTGGACTGGAGTCTGTCTTTGAAACATAGCACAGAGAACAAATTTTGTGTTTGATTCTGTATCGAATTGATAGCCAATGTAGGGTACAGAGCAGTGGTGAGGTGTGCTCTGATCGAGGTACTCTAAAGATGATCCATGCAGCTGTGTTTTGAACTTTTTGAAGTTTCTGGAGTAAATATTGTGACGAACCAGATATAATTGAGTTACAATAGTCCAATCTTGAAAGTAGTAATAAACACACAAGTGTTTTAGTGGCATCAACTGAAAGATATTTACGAATGGAACTGATGCGGCTCAGTTCAAATGGTGTTAAACAAACACGCAAGTTACATATCGACATTACCTGAGTTCATATTATGGGTTGGTTATTACATTCTGATTAATATCTTAAGCATGTATAGGTCTTGCTAAAGAGATACGTTTTCATATATACTGTGTTCATGATGTGGAAGTATTATCAAAACGATCTTTTTTGCATATAACATTCTAACAAAAGAAATAATTTAAACTGACAATGTTCATGGGTAGATGGGACTAATTTCTAATTAGTTTATTGTTTCATTATCAATCCAATTAGATGAATACATAATGATATTATCGATGTCAACGTATTGCGCAGGCATCAATTCAGCTAAACTCGTATACGTGTTTACAATTACGGGAATTCCTATCTAGTCACTGTATAAAGTGATATTGGAATAACAGTACTGTCGAAGTAATTTGTTTTACGGTAATGACACGCATGCAAAGCATATCTGAGTTTACAAAAACTTGATTGTAGGACGGAGTCTGATACGCACTCTGGTGCATTCATTTGTTGACATGAAAACAATATTTTTATGGAATTTAATTCGTTAGGTAAGGGGGAATAAGGAGACACTGGGTAAGGGACTCCTCTACAAATACCAGTCTGATAATAAAGCCTTGAGGTGTTAGTTCGTTCAGCCACGTACTCAGAAGTTTGCTCTTTTCATCGTCCATAATCATCTACGTCCTAATCTCAATGGAATAAGTTATGCGTAAAGATTGATCTGGTCCTGTTCATAAATGAACCCTATATATTTATTGTCAAACCGCAAGAACGACGACGGATGACAAACGTACGGCCATACCAGGACCTTAATTGACTTCTTAGATAAACGAAGTTAAATATGTGAATACTCTTTCCCACTTTGTTTGCAAAGCAATATTATAGTGTTTAGAAGTGTACATGCACCATGCATATATTGTAAATTTATTTTTGATGCTGTCGATTTGAAGTTCATTGTTACTATATAGACCAAGATAGGTTATGCATGGCGACCTGTGGACAGGGTGCAGGAAAAGCTTTGGAAAATCTTTCGATCCACGGAAAGTTACTGGCAGTTCACTCACATATCCATATTAGTCAGCCCGACATCTACGGAGACAGATGTGAGATATTGGCTAATGGCTACTCGTGAACTCGAGACCCCCTATAGGTTTGATATTCTGTAATATTAAATAGTACTTTTTGCCAAAGACGTTAGTTTTTATACACAAGCATATATCTCTTCGACAATTTTTAAATTTAACAGTAGCTATTCCTTTATTTCGACTGTCTATATTTTGCAGACCGGGCCTAACTAACATCGTCACTGTATTTGATTAACAACTCACTTCACCTAGAGTCAGTATTCCTGTATTGACATTCCATTGAAAAGACACGATGGCCACTGTAAGATCGCAGGATGCTTTTTGCAGAATAGTCGAAGATCGGAGTCTGGAACTAAAACCGAAAGGTATGTAATATATAAGTCATATATAAAAACCTGAATGATAATTACTAAGACATCAATGAGTATACATGGTGTTCCAAAATATATTAAACACAGTAGGTGCAAATTACATAAAAACGTTGATGATGATGACGATCATCAACGATGATGATTCCACGTATTTAAAAGGATCCCAACCATTATTTCGATACCCACACATAAGTCTAAAATTCCAAGTATTTGTTCTTATTAAAACGTTCAGTCCAACCTACGAATAAACAGAAAATGTGTATTACACCTGGCAACCCCATGACCACGAACCATGGCGTGTACTGAAAATATGACCATGACCATGGCGTGTACTGAAAATATGTAACAGTAAAGCAGTAAGAAGCTACTAGACGAAAAACACACCTTTGATAAATGAAGTACACTCAGTTTAGAACTTTAGTTCACATTTGGTGAATATCATGGGATCTTTGGAAATAAATTGAACAGTTGTCAAAGTGCGTTCGTTGATTAAGCCACGAATTTTTTCTTGCAACGATGTAGCACAGGCCTTTAGATGTTATAAGGTCGAACGCATGCTAGTCAGAATATACCGATAACGTCATAATGACGCCAAAACATAGACTGGTCCCCTATCGTAGATATTCATTATGTTACGAACGCAACAAAATCGTAACCTTTCCTAATTCATAACAGTCACGGATACTGTAACTAATGTAAACAAAATTGCCGATGTGCCAAATGCTATCTAATTTTGTATGTACTGATTTATATTGCAAAAATATTAAGAGAGACTTTAAATGTACTATTGGAAAGTTCGATGTTTTATCTGTTTTACTAAGCGAATGTGTTTAAAAAGGCATGCAGTTCTGCAACACTTGATACAAGCAATGGTGTTAGGCATGGAAATATAATGATTATGTGATAATTATCTAATGACAATAGCTCGAAGGACACAACATCGCTTGCTTAAAAATCATTTTGCTGTATGCTACCACTCACCTCCAAATCCGCAATCAATAAGCAAATGGAATGACTTATACTAACAAACACTTGAAGCCATAACATTGTTGAAACAACGAATGGAGGCTTTATACGTTGTGTTGCTGCTGTGTAGATACTATTCCAACGTTGCCGTGACAGTACTTTTACAAAATGATATTTAAGTGTACCAGTCCATATTGCCTTTGCTAGATTTAGCTTTGCAAATAGACTGATAATAATTTGCATGAATTATTGTGATATGGATTTCAAGATGAACTTTAAATCATTTTATTTCTGAATTTAATTTGCAAAAGTAGCTCCTAGTGTTTAACTTGTTTTTATTGATCGTAAGCAGACATTGTACCACCTTAATGACACACAACTAGCACCAAAAGATAGACAAGCATGGCACATGAAATGTTGACCTTAGTGATGGTGCAGTTATGTTACCCGTGATGGGGGAAGGATAATACAGTGTAAAAGTGCTATCGGTAAAGATACTTTTAATCCTGTAAAGGGGTTGTGGTTGCATCCTACTGTGTAGCAGTGCTCTATTAAGTCACATTTATATTACCTGTGAAAAGTGGGGTGGTGGTGCATACTAAAGTGTAACAGTGCTATATTCAAACAGTAACATTTATATTGCTTGTGAAAAATGGGGGTGGGGGACATACTACAGTGCAACAGAACTCTGTTCTAACAATCACAGAGGTATGAGACGTCATCCAATGTTTGATTTTAGGAAACGTAGACATAGGTACAGTCGTATTCCATGGGGTGGGTGGGGGCGAGTAGCCGTATGGTCTAAATCGCTCTCTGTTACGGATCACTGCCATCTCACATCTGTATATTTGGGTTCGAGTCTAAGATTCGTCTAGTGTAGTTATGGGAGAAAGCTTGCGATTAGGTTCTCGTGGGTCTTTGGTTCTTTCTGGGGGTTGTCCCGGGTTCTTCCTCCACGAATAATACTGGCCATTAACAATAACCTCTGAGAAAACTTTGTACGTGTGAGAAAAGAATTTACGTGACCTACTCTTTTGTCTGGAGACTATGTAAATGAATATAAGCACATAACAGAATAACGAATAAGCTTATTATAATAATGAAGAATGAGAGGAGCATTGCTTTTCAGGCACATTTTGATATTTAAACAATGGAAAGCATGAATCATGGCGTCTGCTCACAAGACATATCTTCAAACACTTTCCAACTGCATAAGAAATACCATCTCAGTCAATAGAAAAAGCCCCTTCCCTTCCTGAAAATTAAAGGATACGACTAACCGTAACATCAAGAACAACATATTTAAGACAAACAACTGGAAATATCGTCCACATCGTCATCACAACAACAACATTACCAAAATAATGGAACTAAAGTTCATCATACATGACTGTGACAGCCATGATGATGATAGTAATCATTCAGTAGCAATGACCATATGTCAGGCCGCTTGATAAAAAACTTGATCATGATGAAAATGGTGTTGATTATGCCACTTATTTAAAATAATCCTAGCCAATATTTCAATATCAACACGTACATTCTATTTAAAAAATGTTCTTGTTAAAATGTACAATCCAACCTATGAATAAACAGTCACTGTTAAGTTACACCCGACAAGCTCGTGACCTTGGCATTGATGTGTACTGAGAATAACAGTCACAATAAAATGCTGCTGGACAAAATCACACCTTTGATAAATGCTGCACACTCACTTTAGAACTATAAATCATATTTGGTGAATACCGTGGTGTGTTTTGAAATAATTGGAAGATTTGTCAAACTACGTTAGTTGAATAAATAATGAATTCTTCTCTTGCGTCGATATAATACGTCTTTAGATGTTATAAGGTCGAACGCTAATACGTCACTATATACCGATGACGTCATAAAGAAGCCAAAACAAAGAATGGTCCCCTGTCGTACATTTACATTATGCTACGAACGCAACGAAATCGTGACATTTCTTAATTCACAAAGGTCACTGATTCTGTAACTAATGTAAACAAAATGGCCGATGTGTGCAATGCTATGCAATGTTCTATGTACTGATTTAAATGAAATATTTTTTATTGGAAAAATAATAACTCTAAATGTATTATTGCACAGTTCGTTTTAACTTCTTACTTAGGGAATGCGTTAGAAAAAGCATGCAGCTCTGGAACACTTGATACAAGAAATGACGTTGACACATATCTTTAAATTTCCTTCAATGTGATGTTGTTGTGGTGAATTTAATGTCAGAAAAATGAAGCGTCTTTAAGTGCTTTCATTCTAGGAAGACTGGAAAGCTCCTATGGAATACAATCTAGCAAATTCACAGTACAATATTGGCAAGGGTGGTAAGATGGCAATATTTAATATAGGGGCTCATACAATTATCAGAGAATTGCACATGGCATGAACATATTGCCACAGTTGTGCTCAGCCTAGTCAATAAATTGTGAAGGGCATTTAAAACATGCAAAAGTGTCCAATGGCTATTTAAATCAAAACCATCTTTGCAGTAAACAAATCCAAAATTACAGACAAATGAAACAATGTTAGCACATAAACTGTTGCCCACTTCAAAATGTTCATCTGATAAAAGCATTCTATGCTAAATTTGTATCGAAAGTATTGTCAACCTCTTCTAAAACTATATCTACCAAAAAGTAGTGTCTATAGTTTACTTCAAATAAATTTATATTTAGCATAAATAGAGAGTATGGCTTACTTCAACTAAATCAGTTCTTTATCTATCGCAAATAGAGAGTATGGCTAACTTGTACTAAATCTTTATCTACCATAAATAGAGAGTATGGTTTACTTCTACTAAATCTTTATCTACCATAAATAGAAAGTATGGTTTACTTCCACTAAATCTATTTTATCTATTTCTACTGTAAATATAAAAGTATGGTTTACTTAAATGCATAGTATTTTGCCATTTTTGACTATTTCAATATGAAGAAATATATGAGCCAAAAATAATCTTTTCTCTAGATGGTAGTTTTGACATTCAAGAGTCATAGTTTTGGTCAATAAACCCATTATTTGATTTCTCAAGATACAGCTAAGCTGTCAAACAGTCAGTAGCTTATTTTTAAAATGACCAAAATTAAATTTGTAGGCACTCAAGGCCTTTTACCTAAATGAGGGCCATGCTCATTACTAATCCCGGTCCTTAAAATATGCAAATATCACTATGATTGCTTTTAGTCCTTGTATCTAGCAGAGTAATCAATCATCCAAGTACAAAGCATATATCTTCAACATATTCATACTCTAGATAGATTGATTCCACAAAAAAGATCGAATAACTTTGTACATAAATATATTCTCTTAAGCTCTGACGGGGTCCTTCTTACAACAAAATGTTCACCCTTTTGCTTTGCTTCTTTTAATTTCAGTAGCCGTTCTTAATTTTTTTTTTTATTTTGTCTGATGCTTGCATTTCTTCTACATGATCTATGATTTGCTCTCCATGTGCCTCTAAAATATAGATCTACTTTGTCTTTAGCTCTCTTATGGATTCACACTAAAACTGCATGCTCTACCTCGTTAATTCAATTGTATCCGGTCATCACTATTGGAAGTTACAGTGTCAAACTCTAGTTCAACTTTCATATCAGCAAACAGATTCGGGAATTCTCTGTCTATCCTATGATATTTTAAAATTTGTCCAAAATTGATTTCCTAATCCCCATTGGTGACCTCCGAAGTCTTGCTATCGGTTGACTCACTTGCCATGGAAGGATATTTATAATTATGACCATATTTACTAACTATCCATGCCCAAGTCGTACACGACTGGCTATTATTCTACTATCTCTGCTTGACATTGCTAAAGTTTATATTCGCATGTATTATTTTGTTCACCCACACGATTTCCTTCGATCAGCGGATGAGTATGGGGCGAAACATACGATTTTCACTAGCCAACAGTAAAATGTAATAGTATAACCCGTATTAATAATTATCTTGCAAATCTGCTAGATTTAGCGTGTCTGTACTCTTCTCGACTGCATTTATCATCACGTTCAAAACAAAGACACTGGATGTCAAATAAAATTTGGTTACCCCAACTGGGCACCTTCGAACAAACCGGAAGTCATTAGTTTGGTTCTTGGTTATTGATTTTGTAGATCAAAAAGTCTCGAGGTTACAACTGAACGCAGATTTGTATTAATATGCCAAGACTCTGTATTGTATTCCGAATGAGTGGTAGAAACTTGTAAACATCGCGTCATCGGCGTTCGATGTTCGATTCAGTAGCAGACGACATAAACTGGAGAGTGCAGAAGTTTGCATGGAGAAAGGATTTTCATTGAAATAATCAGGGTAGTGAATACATGCAATTTTGAATAGCAGTTGCAAACTATTGGACGATGATATATCTGTATTGTTTATACTTTTAAAAAAAAGATAAATATAAGGTACAGTAAGCATGCTTGTTTCCGTTAGTAAAATAAAAAACTCAGCAACATTCACTCCCCTTCTAATATATACATAGTAGAAATTGTGTACAGAGTTTCGAAGGAGAGGAATGTTTACAGTAACTGTCTTTTTACTGAGAGAAATGAGTGCTTGTACCGAATAATGATTGTGTAGACTTTAATGTCTATCTCTGTTTCCCGAGTCCATCCACGTATTTGCTGCCTCTGCAATGTAACTTTTTGAATCATTTATATTTTCAAAAAGAAATTGTTATTCCTAGAATTAAAAAAACAAATTTACATTTAAAATCTTACCATGTGCGTCATCTGATTTCATTATTTCTACTTGAATTATGTTTCTAATTATTGTTTCCTTAAATTAATTGCCTGGCTATTTTTACTTGAATTATGTCTCTTTTTTTACCTTATTGTGTCTGATTATTTTTTTTACATACAATTCAAGTAAAAAAATATTGAGACACAATAAGGTAAAAATAATCAGACACATAATTCAAGTAAAAATAGTTATACACATAAGCAACTAGCAAGTATGTCAGAAGTAGGTAGTTAATTATAGGGAGCGAAAATCGATTGCTTTGAATGAATGATTCACTAGCTTAATCCAAGAACATAAAACAAACCCCAGGGCCTATAATGATTGCATATATTAATGTATTTTCATGAACTGTAATCGTATATATGGTAATATGGCTGGGATCTCAATAATTTCAAGTTATTAGGTATGGTCCAAAAATTTCATGGAGTTGAGGTGGTTCCAGTCTTGATAATAAGTTGCATACATTAATTAATGTGTCTTTTCGTGCTAGCAATTGTTTACATGGGTATAAATTGATAATCTCAAAAGTTTCAAAATTGTTGTTTAGGGGTATGGATGGAATGCCTTGTAAGTGCCATTTATATGTGTAAATTATTCTTTGCATATCGAGTTGGTCTGTGTTATGGATATTAGATGGTGATCTCAATAATTTGTATGATGTGACCCAGGGGATACGTTTTTTGTAGGTGGTGATTGACGTCAGGCTATCACCTCACGTATTTGTAAAAATATTTGGTCCACAGATCACATATGGCGTGAGTTACTTAAAACTTATGTAGAATCACCGCTACTACATATGCCAAATTTTATTCTGAACATCTTAGTTTTATTAGATTTTTAAACGTATTACTAATAGCTTGCAGTAACAGTAATATTTGCAAAATAGTTACAAATTATACTATACAAGAAAAAAATGCTATTTTAAAAGTATTTTTAAATTATTTTTATTAGTTGTAGTTACAATCACATATGGTAATTAATAGGAGTTACTTGAAACATAATCAAACTCGCATCTACCCCTTTAGTCCTACTTTAAGGTGAATAATGTGTTTCATTTTGACTCGAACGTATTGTTTATAGTTTGTTCTAACTTTATATATCATAGCTAAATTTTCCTATCTTTAACTCGGTAAATATTCAGGTCATCGTCATTCAATGTAGCCAAAAAAATGTAATTCGTTTTAAAAGCTTCGTGTGACACGAATTAGGGATTTTTTATAACGAACTATAACAGTAATAATAATAAAAAAATAAAACTATTATGATAATGATGGTGGTCTGTAAATTTACTGTAGAATATTGTTTATAAATCAGAAATAGAAATATAGATGTATTTAGGTTTCTTCGACATTGTTTACTAAAAGTATTTATGTCTGTATTTTGTGTATTCCGTATCCTGATGTAAGTTATTTTTTATCCACAGCCGGCCGTAAAACCAACTACAAACGCTTTGTGATGATTGACGGTATGTTGTTAGTCGTAGAATGGAGTGAGAGTAATCTTCAGGTTTACAATGGTCATGACGGTCAACTGATTAAATCACACAGACTGAAATCTAATCCCTTTGATGTCTGTCTTATTAGCATGAATGAAGTCGCTGTGGGTCTGGATAACGGTACGGTTGTAATCATGCCAATGAAATCGATAGATGACGTAAATCTCGTCAAAACCTTAGACACAGGATTTAAATTTTGTTGTTCATTGGCAAAATGGAATTCAGACAAACTCGTTGTCACCGGTACGACATGTTCTACTGAAGAATTGTACACGTTGTATTGGAGAATTTTATCGATTAGAGATGGACGTATGGACTCAACTCACGACATCTGTGAAGGGAATGGGACTCAAATGGCCATCAAAGATAATACCGTGTACATCTCGTGTTGGACTTATGACCCCTTTAATGGTGTTTATGCTTATGATATTTTGAATCCACAAAGAAAAAAGTTTCTGTATCGACACCAGGAATTAAAAAGACCGTGGTCAATAACGTCTGACAGTGATTATGTGTATGTGTGTGACTACGACTCTAGCAGAATTCATCAGCTGACAGACAGCGGCCAAATAGTTACCATACACAGAGTGTCATCACGACTGGCTGAAATATTCTATGATGACCAGCACGGATTACTTTACACCGCAAGGTGTGAAAGTAATGTAATAACTGTTTACAAAATGGAGTCTTTACATCAACCAGGTAATTCTATTTTATTTGTCATTTTCCACAACCAATACTTCATTTATTTACATTTCCTAATTAACATTTTTACCCCAAAATATGATTTATGAATATTGTTGCTATAACTTTATTGTAAGACAAACATGTATCACAGATTTAAAATAAAATAAAAGTGGAATAATTATTATTTAATTATTTTAGAACTGTGAAAATGTCCATTTCGTCGTGCATGGTCATATTTATCGATTTATAATATAAATAAAATATTTTTGTTATTTTAAAATTTATTACAAATTATATTATAGTAATATTTATTAATTAATGATTGTTCAGTCGTCTGCTCGTTGGTTTTGACTAGATAATTTTCATATAAAAATATTAAATCTGTATGGACTATCAAAATGGCTGCTTATCTTATTTTCAAGGTGGATTTATCAACGAACAAAGCTCAAATCGAATAACAAGATAACTGGACATTTAAGATTAAAAAAATATATAAATACCATTTTGTGATGTTCTACTGTATACATTGTGCGCTATATTTACTACGATCTGGTCACGTTTTAGTTGAAGGGTGCAATGTATTCATTGTAAAATGAAACAGACGAGGCTGACAATAGAGGTAGTGATTAGATGAATGAATATGGCGAAAGATTATAGAAATAATATTGTACAGTAATATTGTAAAATAACGACCGACATTCAAATTAAAGTGTTGGATGTTGAAGTAATTATTTATATTGTTTATCACACGCGAGCTATATTTAAAAACAAAACAATTATCTGAAGTGAAAAAATCATACTCAGTGATTACTCGTTATTGCATATGACACTCACAATCGTGCTATAAGATAATATATATCTTTACAGTTTGTCAAACATTTACATGTATACATGGGATTTATTTATATTTGCAACATCAATTTGAAATACATTGATAATGTCTACATTAACTATTCTTTGTTCAATTGTTGTCATCATATAACGTTATAACGTTAGGTCATTTAAACATAAGTTAAACATATGTATATGGTGTAGACAGTTTTGTACAAGATTAATCCTTGAAGGAACTTTTTAGTAAATGCGCACATAGCAGGGGTACTGTCACAAGGATTTATATTGCTTACAATTAGCCCATGAATTACACTGTATAATATTATGACATAGTTAATAGCAATATATATTGTGTGATTCATATGTAAACTGCAAGCAGCAATATAAGTCCTTGTGGGCATCTGTATAGAACTAATTTCAATAATTTTAATTTTTAGCAGATCAGATGTACATCAGTTTGGAACACAAAGTTAAGAATGATTGGAGACTAGTCATACTTGCAAGCTTTATGTTACAATTGAATTCCCCAAAATATAATTTTTTCTAGCACATGATATACCTAGAACTAGCTTGAGAGTTTTTATATCTCCATACTTTATCTGGGATATTCCAGTATTCCAGTTGCAGTCAGTGGTCTGCATGTCTGTCCATCCTTCTACGACAAATCTAGTCATAATTAATTATTCGCAATACTTGAAGAATTTAAATGAATCTTTCAACATATGAAGGGTAGATACCTGGTTGATTTCAGGTAAGGTTTAAACCTAAGACTGACTACTGGATAATTTCATTTTATGGGGAATGCCTAGACCCCCCCCCCCTTCTCACATTACAAATGTGATAATCATGTTTTATTTCTTTTTGACCTTTTGGTAGTAAATGTATTGAAAATTCATTGATGAAATTTTTTTATGAATTCTTTTAATTGACCTGCAGAGAACTTTCGTTGATTTCAATGTTCCAAATGTGAGATGGTGTCATAATGTAAATTTGTTTGCCAGGAAAGCATGCAACTTGTATTGCTTCTCACCACACACACACATACCCATTAGATAGGTATCTATTCACAGAGCACATACAAGAAATAAATATATATTTTATAAGTATTGTACCCATTGATGGAAATTATTCCCCGGAAGTGGCAGTTTATACTTTTCTTATTGTTGACAATGGAGAACAAGTTAAGGGAAGTAATTCTTATTCTGTTTATTATGAAGTAATGCAAGAGGCCTGTATAACCTAAATTTTGGCAGACCAGGAACATTTTATTGGTGCCTGTAAAATCTATAGATCACTAAAACCATATGGAACCAGGAATTCCAAACTTGGGCAGAAAAAGGAATCTTTTGGTTTGGCTTCTTTAGTTTTGTAATTTATATAAGGTTTGATTTTATAATCCTAGTTAATATTAAAAGAAAACACTGCATATTATGGGAATTATATAATTAAAACTAAACTTTAAAGTAATTAAACTATAAATTATTTAAAGAAATTTTAATTCTCCTTATTTTTGTCTGGGTCATGGGTGTAATTTGTGATAAAAAGATACAGATTGGCCTGCTTGCTTGTTTTATCATTTTCACTTCCTCGACATCAAAAAAGGTATATACTATATATCCATATCTGACAAAATTCAGTATATTTTTTGATCAACTATTGCCTTTGATGGTTGCGGGATTTTTCATAATTACCAGATATAAATTAATTGTAGTACAGGAAAGTAGTACATGTATTACGGTATGCCAACATTTCTCAGCATTGCAAATGTAAATATCTTCACCATAAAACCTGCCCATCTTTCAGAAACACATAGTAAGTACATGTTGAGTCTGCTATATAACAGTTGATCTATGTTTTAATTTTATTTGATATTTAAAAGTTGTGGTTTCACTTTCATTTGCGCAATTGGACTCCAATCAATTGTGCATGATGAGTTTTATTGGCAAAATATTTGTTAATGTTGCAGACATAGATAACAGTGATATAGCTTGAACACTCCTGTTTAGCTTGTAAAGTTTCAGGTCCATATTTTTCTTTTCAAATTTGCATCATTGTTGATAATATACATGCATCTACATAACTAACCCATTATATGAACAGGTGTTCCAATAGAAATTTTGAAAATGGATGACAGATCCATCCAACTTTTTGAAGAGGCTCTAAAAGACGGAAAGGAAACTGTGCACAGCATACGTATTATGGTTGTCGGACACATGGGTGTAGGCAAGACGACCCTAGTCAAGCGTCTTCTGGGAGAGGAGGTTAACATTTCCGAGAGACATAGTACAGAGGGCATAGATGTCTATGTCAATTGCTGCGATGTTTCTTTGTCGACCCATGAATGGATAAGGCGAACAAAAGGTATGTGGGCATACATGCTTATTAATGATCTAACACTCTGTATTTATGCAAATGTCAGAAGGTGAAATGTATCACGTTGAACTGTTTTATGTCCAACCATCTCTATTTTCCTTCTTTACAATCAGAAAGTATTCCACTATTTAATGTTAGCAAATTTTGTAAGTAGTTTGCATTTTGGGCAAAGACCAGACCAAAAATATCAAATTCTGGTTTAGAAGGTTTATAATCAGGGTCAATGTCACAGGGTTAACATAATGGCACTTTACACACAGCAATGACATATTTTCAAGAGGTTGTACTTTAAGAAGTAACCGTTCCTCCTCATTCACTACTTTCACATATACACAACAAGGTGGAGTTTTTAAGTCTTGATATTTAACTTTTACTACAAGTATTTGGTATGTTAGCACATTGCATACGTTGTATTTAATTATTGTACTTGTAATATTTGCTTTATCCTCCCTCATGTACTTGCACCACAAATCTATATACTGCTTGCATCCTGTATGCACCTTTTGGCTTTTTGTCACCTTCTGTTGTATGCTAACCTGCTTTGTAACATAGCTCCATGGTGAGTGGTATTTGTAGTAACACCATATAAGCCATTAACCACGCAACCTTGGTAGAGTTGCCTGGGGGTTCAGGTTAGAAGGATTGTATGTGTTCATTTTTGTGCCCATATATGTGTTCATATTTCGGTTATCATTCTTAACCATGGCTATACAAAATCAGTTAATAGTTGACTAGTCCAAGGATGGTAAATTTTCTGTCTAATAGTTTTCATAATTTTAGTAGTCTAATGGCTGGTTAATCTTATTATGTGTTAAATTGCTTTGTGGCAAGGATTCATTAAGAATGAACAGGACGAGAAAATTTATGTATCTATTAGTAATTCTGTCTGCAAAGAAATTTGTTAAATCCTCAGCCTGTCGCTAAACTAAAGACTAAATAGTATTATTATTATTATTATTATTATTATTATTATTATTATTATTATTATTATTATTGTTTGTTTGTTTGTTTGATTGAATTTTAACGGCGCACCAGCACTTTTAGGCTATTTAGCGCCATACAATAGGTTAGATGTTCAAAAATAAGAAAGGTTTAACATCGACCAGCGATATAAAAAACCATAATAGTTAAATATAAAATGGTAAGATGTTGGTGACAGGAAAATATGAAGCTTCCCAATCAACGGGAGATGTAAATGGTGTATGTTGATGATAAGATGTTGCAAATAAGAGGTGATATTTGCATTAAAAATATTCTAGATGATGGCATACAAGTTATAGTTTAAAATAGAGATTTACTTCCTTTAGGAAATCTAAAATACAAGTGATTTGTATTGTATCAAAAAGTTCCTTCATTATGATAACATGATACCATTACGAATTATTATTATTATTATTATTATTATTATTATTATTATTATTAAAAGAGCTCAACGATTATATATGCGATCAAATCTAGAATATCCTTCCTCCACCAGGTTTCTGTGTCAACTTTCAGAGAACTGTTGTACACCAATAAATTAAAAATAGACATCTCATTTGAGGAAAGAAAAAATGAATGAGAGCATTCGTTTAAATACGAAAATACACCAAGTAAAGAAATATATTTAGTAAAGGTGTACTCTTTCCCTAACTAGCAAAGCAATTAAGTATTCAGCTGGCAAAATAAATTTGTTGGAGATGGAACATCTGCTAAAGGAAATACTGGATTCACTGTCTTGTCACACCATAGCCATACATGCCAAGCATTATACTTTTGGCGTAATCATTACGCTTTTTTTTACTAAATTACCCGTTACGCTTAAACGTATATGGATTACGCTTTTTGGTATATCCACCTCCCAAAAAAATCAATTATTTATTTTCTCGTTATTATTAACATTCCATTAATCCCACGGAACGTATTTTAGAAAAGACGGCTTTTACGTAACTACAATATAATAGTACGCTTGACTGTGGACTTTCGTAATGGTATCATGTTATATTTATAGCTAACCTGATTCTACTGTTGATCTCGAATTCTATTTATATAATCTGTATGCTAAGTGAGGAGAGAGCAGACTGGTTTTTCAAATGTAATATTCACGCGCAGATTCCATGTTCTAATTCATGTTTCTTGCAGAACCAGTCTAAAGATATTTTAGCGCTTAAAAAGTATATTTTACTTTAGTATATGCAATTATGTGAGCAAAAAAATATCCCCTTTCAAACATTTCCCAAATAAATTAGAAAAGTCAACCGAAACAAAATATAACAGAATTCTCGAAATATTAAGAGAAGAGTACAGCATTACGTGACATCTATTTCTGGTCGTGAGGAAAGAATTTTAAAATTTAGCGCTAAAAGTCTTAAGATGGTTTCTAGTGAATGACTCGATGTGTGTAAAGTTAAATGTGCTACATATGAAAAAGTGAAACAATAAAGGATGTTAAAAGACGAGAAAGTCAAATAATCGTTGTTTATTGAAAGTTTAGCATGTTATATGTGGATTACGCTTTTTCTGCCTGGATTCCGCTTTTTGACCTCGTGGATTACGCCATAAAAGTTTTTTTTCGGGGGTGGGGGTGGGGGTAGGAGATATGTCGTGATGTATGCATCATCTATACCACGTCTTTACCAAGAAACAATGTTAAAAAAACTTGTTTCATTGTTTTGATCTTTTGTTTTTATTTGAAGTTTCTTGATTCCATTTTCTATGGGGTACCCTGGGTGGGCATCGATTCTGACCTTTGTAATTTTGATGTTAAATTTTTCAAAGTGCCCAAAAGTGTGCCTTCTAGTAGGATTTCCAATAGTAAATCGGATATATATAGTTCTTCTGTTTTCTTCTTGATTTTTCTCATGACGGTTGCTGGTTCTTTAACTATAACTATTTCTCCTCCTATTGATATATTTCACATGTTGTATTATAGTTTCATTTTTTACAGGTTTCAATATACATATATATTTCCTTTCCTATTTAACCCTTCTGCTACTTTGTTGAAGGTTCTGTTTCTTACACCTAATGCAACCATTGCCAATTACATTGTAGTTCATATTTATATTAACATTGCAGACAGACAGATTACTCTCCCATGTCCCTTTTTTATAACAACATTGTAAAACTGGTCCTCACTTGTCTCTATTCTTATAGTGTCAAAGTACTTTTCCAGCTCTGACATTTGCCTATTTCACATCATTATCCTTCTGTACATTCAGTACGTTTATCTAATGTTCTCTTTGTCCAAAGCGATATTTCAATATTATATAGGTATTATCGTTCATGGTTGTTAAGGCTTTATTTATTGTTGTGTTTCTTCAACTTAATAACTTATTAACTCTATACAATTTGTAACATTTAAACTTTTCCATTGGATCAACTCGGCTTCTTTACTTAACAAAACAGAACTGGGATCTGTCCCTTTTGCTCTGCTCTTCAAATCATTAGATACATTTTAAATTGAAAAAAATAAAAAATAGAGTGGGTGTAAGCATCATGTGATGTTTGCAGTTTTATATATGAAAGGGCTCCTACCTAATAACTAATGATACTTGAACTCGATAAAAAGCATAATTGACACCTATTCAGGAAATGCGGTCACTACGGAGTTCAACATTGCTTAGTTTATTTCTTCTGATTTGTTAGTGTTCATAATTTGATTATTTCTCAAAAAAATAAACTATTTAAAGGTGAAAGAGAAGTTTTAAAAATATTTAACTTCTAAATTGTCAGTGCAAAATAATCAGGTTTAATTTATTTTCTTATATATAATAACAAGCGAGATTTTATTACTTTAAATACATATTTTAACTTCTATACGTAACTTGGTACATAATGAGAAAATCATCTTTAACAATGGATTTAAATGTCACGTTTAAATCTTGGAGAAAACTGAATAATATTGTACATGGTTCAAATCAGCAGGTTTAAAGAATCAGCCATATATCTGGGCCGAATCAGTCAGCAATTTATATCGTGTTTGAGAGTAATTACCACATTAATGAATGATGTTAGTATAATATTTGTATCAATCAAGAAAGTAAACTTCAACATTTGGATAGTTTTTTATTGTATTGTTCTGGTAAGTATTTTAAGAAATGTAATGAGATTATATGAACACAGACTTTCAATTATAAATGAGTTACTTTTTGATTATCGACATTACACAAACATGATGAATGCAGCATATAATCTAGAAATTGTATTCAACAATGCACAGACACTTGGTTCTTCGTTTTTGAACATATCTCACAAGTGAAATATTCTTCCTTCTTTTTCTTTTGTTTTTTCCTGTCTGACCCTCGTTTCAGTTTCCCCTCCAAAACATTCCGGAGTTAGATAGGTATGGGGTTTGCTTCCTTGTAATGTAGAGCCAATACCTGAGAATAAGATGATACATCATTTGTGTATTCAAATAATGCGGTAACCACCACGTGGCAACATCTTTGTTATAACAGTATAGTTTTAAGGCACACATTTCTATCTTATTGATAATTTATTTAATTCAAAGATAAATATTAAATAGGTTTTCTGAATAAAAAGTTTTGGGGTGACTTTTCCAACTATTGGAGGCGATTTATTGAACCACTCTGGGGCGACTTCTCTAGATACGTTCTGATTAGTTTTCCCAGGGTCAGTTTTCAAGGGGGCGAATTCCCCATATACTGATGATAATACAGTCAAGCATTCCATGAGATGGCTGTTTTTGAATGTTAAATTATGTCTACTGTCAGTGATGGCAGTGATGTGGATGACATTCCCGAAGTAGAATATTCATTAAAATCCAACCTTACATGATAGATTCGTGGGACAAAGATGAACATGACTCATCAAATTCTGACAATGGCACTGCTCTTTAGTCTTTTGAGAAACATTCAATCTCGAAAACTCTCTGGCACAACCTGGTGTGTTGAGTTAGCGTAAAGCCTTCTCTCTTTAATTTGATCGCCCATACAGATTTCCTACTAAGGACCATTGGAAACGTAAAAAACAGAACTAATCTTCTGTCAGGAACTTCTATTATTCACACAAATTTTTGAAGGGGGTGGGGTACCAGACATATGCCTCCTCTGCTGTTTTGAAAATTAGGAACTAAATTGTCATGTGTTTATGTGTCCCCCTCCCTCAGCCACCCCCCGTTATGTAGTTTTGTGGTTTTTTTATATATATTTTTATCCCATTTATTAATTTAATTTTGATATATGTGTGATGTTGATGTTGATGCCCCCCATCCCCATTATTTAGTTTTGTGGATTTTTTAAAAAAAATTATCCCTTTTTAAAAATTTCCAGTTTTTAGTTAAGTTTGATTTTTTTTATCCTTAGAATTTCTATAATTTTATCATACAAGTAACAAGAAGATTGTATGTACCTAATCTAGAAATTCCTTCCCTAGTTCATTTTGTCAAACTTAGCTAGAGATGACCTGTATCCCATGTATGCTATTTATGTTGGTGCTATATGTATGTGTGCTATATATCCACACACACACACACACACATACACACACACAGATATATATATATATATATATATATATATATATATATATATATATATATATATATATCTTCATGCATGCATGCATGCATATATGCATACATATATACATACATACATACATACATGCATGCATGCATGCATGCATACATACATACATACATACATACATACATACATACATACATACATACATACATACATACATACATACATACATACATACATACATACATACATACATACATACATACATACATACATACATACATACATACATACATTGTTTCTTTGTAGGGATAGCCTGCGACCTTCCAATTTGTCTGAGTTGTCCTATAAGGTGATTTGATCCTTAAAATTGGATCATCCTCTTAGATGTTTTTTTTCCCAGAACTTTTTTATATTCATTTATTTTGATTTTATATTTTGCGCGAAGTACGGTATACTATCTTTGTTTAGGGGCAAAAAGAAACTTATTGTTTTAATCCTTGTATTTTTTTCAGTGGCATTCTTCGCATTTGTCTATAAATTTCATATCCAGTTTGACTGCTCGAGTTGGGCTCAATACATTTTTTATATTTAAATTGTACTTTTCCCAACCTGAGTTGTGTCATCTCTTATTTTTTTTTAGTCCTTTCAAAGATTTTCTTAAATTGTTTAAGGTACCCTTATGTGTTTTTTGTTCAGTACGGGAGCTGAGGTGGTATAGAAGAACAATGTATGATATATGTTCCTTTGTTTTTTTCCTAAAAAAAATAATTGGCAGGCCATATTGAGAGACACTTAACTTGTATATTTTATTCACAAAACTTAGAGCTGCATATTGAACTATCTTGTTTCTACGTGACACTACACTGAGCAAACTGAATACGACTTGTATACGTTAATCGTCTCAAATGATGTCACATCCTGTTTGTATGGAAGGGGGATAACACATTCAAAACAGTGTCTTTCTGTTTGATCTCGGAATACAGGACAGTATTTTTTTGCTGAAATACAATACTAGAGGCAAATAAGATAATATGATAGATTGTACACACAAACTACTAAATATTCTTCTATTTACAAAAGAAAATATGCTAATCCCTTTAAGGCAAGTTTGTTTCGTTAGTGCCATGGCATATCAATATTTAAAAGTTTTATTTGAAAATTAATTAAAATATATATTCTAAATGTATTTCACATTTTCATATCTTGTTTTTCATTTGTTTTGTCCCTCATAGCGAGTACCCCCATAGTACATATATGTTGTTTGTGTTTTGTAAAAATTCAAAACGAATTTTGAAATAGGGTTTAGTACACTTTCCTTGTTCTAGTGTAACATTATCTCTACAACCCGAGCTGAGCTATTATATGAATAGTTAGCCTTGCCAGGTGTTTGCTATGTTAAATTGCATGCTATCCATGTATTTCTGTTTGGACTGGTTAGACAGACAAATCATAATATAAAATAACATGTGGTGATGGCAGGTATCTCCTCTGTCAACCCACTTCCACCACAATGGCAATTTCCCTCTTTCCCATGCTGTTTTTCATTGTCTAATTATGCTATAGTGCTTGTAATAAGTGTAAAAGGAAAATTAAAAAGAAACAACACAAAACAAGTAGAAATTTAAAAAAACTAAGGAGCATTATGTTGCAGGTGTATATGTACTGCATAATTTACTAACTCATATATTTAGTAATGTGTGATTGTACTCCCATGTACTGCATAATTGACTAGCTCATATATTTAGTAATGTGTGATTGTACTCCCATGTACTGCATATTTTACTAGCTAATATATTTAGTAATGTGTGATTGTACTCCCATGTACTGCATAATTTACTAGCTCATATATTTAGTAATGTGTGATTGTACTCCCATGTTTATGTTTTCAAAATGTTCTTTTTAAAATGGCCTTCCTTATGGGGAGATATGTTAGCCATATAGCATAGGTATCACACTATTATTCGCTCCTTACTCGGTAGTAACACACAAATACACACACACGATTGTTCATACACAAATTCACTAGCAGCACGTTGTCACCTTGGAAGTAATTCATCTAATTTCTCATCCGATGTCCACCTCTACCCAATGGTAACTTCTTTAAATCAATTGAACCACATCTACCAGCTCTCTGTTACAATAAAGGTTGGTAATGTGGGGCGTGCTGCTTTGATAACTTGCATATTAGATCATAAGATATATAGACCAATTCACTTTCTGACTTCCCATCTGAATATTTCTTTGAACAGGTCGATACATGTTAGTCCTTGTCTATGACGATTGACTTGTTTCTCTTGAGAGATTATTGTCATCACCTTTTCTAACATTCTCAACAGTTCTGTGACATATAGTCTTTTGATCTCTCTGAACTTCCATTCCAATAACATTAATTTTCTACAAGCTGCTTGCAGCTTATCTGCAATGCCCACAGGTGTTTTCTAATTTTGGATAGTACCTTCGTTTACATTGCTTTCATATTTTTGGCTAAGTCCACATCCAGTTTAGGTTGTTCCACACACTATCAGGAATGGCCGCAGCAAATTCGTGGACCGATTTGGATCATGCGGCACATCCTTCTGGATTCACACACCGTGTCCCCTGTGATCACTGCATTTGGAAATAAACTTTTCAACAAGTTTAGTTAATATTTTCTTCCATCGCTAATTACGTACTTGCCATGATTTACATTTCATTTTATTTACATCATGATATTTAATGTTATTTTCATCATTATGTTTAATATTATGTTCATTATAATTCATGTTATTTCCATCACGATAGTTCATGCCATGTTCATTATTATATTTCATGTCATACCCATCACTAATTTTCATGTATAAGGTCAGAGGGGAGGGGATTTAAAATGAAAGGAGTTGCAAATGTCTTTAAATATTTATTGTTTAAGAAATTCAGAAACAAACAACGGTCACATGCACTTGACTTGAACTATGAATAAATAAAACACCTACCTACCTACTCTAATTTTAAAACCAGTGCTATAGTTAACACTCCTACTTTTGCACCTTAATATAGACTGCCAGGAAATTGCAGCAATCGGTTACTTTAGTTTGAAGTGACAGTGGTTGATGGGGGTTTGGTTGTTTGATCTTTATGTAGACAGTGCTATTGATCTGTTGTACAATATGGCAACCACAGTGCATATTTTGAAATGGTTCTAAGATGGCACTCTTCTGTGTTGTAATTTATATTGGGTTGGAGTTTTAATGAAAAACATATCCACAATTTTCCTCATTGGTTGTACTGGCTTCTATACAAATTGGCCTTACTTCAGATGTACACCATTGAAAAAGACTTAGTTCTTCCTGGTCATTTTCACTTCCTGGACTTCACTGGTAAATTGTATGAATAGAGCAGATAACTTTTAATAGTGTACTTTAGAATAATTCAGGCAGATTTTGTTTTGTCATAGAGAGAAGTCATTTTAGTAAGTACGAAGGACTAGACAAACAAATTGTTCTCCACCTTTTCTTTAATTTTGACTGGCGGCAGTTAAAAAAAGGTGGAGAACAATTTCTTGTTATCGTAAAAGACATGAACATGAAACTTCTTATGAAGATTTCAGCACAGGATATATATGGTCATTTTTAAATAGCACAGGTTTGTGGATTTCACTATATACACAATGACATACTCTAGTCCAATATACCTACCTGGCCTCACCCATGTGTAGACACAAGCAAGATAATTATGCTCCTATTCTTACAATCGTATACTCATTATTATTACTTCGAAAACAAACACATATGGACAGCGTTTCTTGCATACCAGGTCCCAACTCACCTTTTTTGTCCCGAAATGTGAATACTGGACTTCATTTTTATATTTGCATATCAGACCAACAATTTCATTGTGTCTTTGCCCGAATTTACTCCAGATCGGAAACTTATCCTGCCTTTTTTTTGCAAATTTTAAGTGCTAAGCATGATGTGTTAATGAGTTAAATGATTCTACAAAAGGATGCCAAAAATTGGTCAAAATCTTTGTATCAATGACCATTCAAATACATTAGGCATTTGTATGTGCTCAGTGGGCAGAAGACTGGAAGTTACCTATACCTAATCAATGTTTACATATTTCATGATTTGATAGTACATGTACAAATTAATTGCCAGATATAACAAATATTACATACTAATTATATTAAGTAAATATAATGCATGTAATTGATGCCTCTGCCATGGAGGTATTGACAAGACAGGTAGTGGTGAGTAGCCTGGTATTTACTCCTCAACTGCAGCACTTGATCTTGTAGTGACTCTGGAGGAGCAAAGTTGTACCATAACATTTAGTGGGGAAACAATTCATATGTACTGTATTATACTTTCTAATTTCATTACAACTTGATACCCTGATGTAAAGCAGAATTTAGCTGTATTCAGTGTTCCTAATGTTTTCAGATTCAGAACAGGATTATAAACTGCAGCGCCTTGTCAAGGTCCTAAATGAGAACTACCAAACAGGGGGAAGGGAAGTTGATTCGGAACCTGATGCAAGCTCTAATCAAAGGGAGACAACTGATGGAAATCCTTTGTGCCATGTTGCTGACGATAACAAGAATACAGAAGTACTATATCGCCGTTCTCAACAGCAGAATGTGGGCCAAAATATTGCATCTACATCTAGTCTACAAAAAGAATCATCTTCCACTGTAGTTCATAGAAGTCTCACTCATTCTGAAACAAACACAATACCTGGATCAGAGCTTGGAGAAAATGTTGCCTCTGAAAATTACAAGATGGATCCGTTAAGGGAAATGTTAAAATTGTTGCAACAAAATCCCAATAAAGCAAAACAAGATATAAGCAAACATGCGCATGTAACTTTACTGGACTTTGCAGGGCAGTATGCCTTTTACACGACACACCAAATGTTTCTTACAAGACGAGCCATTTACCTCTTGGTTTCAGATGCGAGTAGAGAGGTCATTGATCTTGTAGAAGACGATTGTTTCTTTGACAGTGAGGGCATACTGAAATGCAAAGTTCATGGTGAGTTCTGTGCTGTTTCTACCTAAGTACACAACAAAGTGTGTCATTTTTGTTCTAGATTTGCTGTTGCTTTAGCATTGGAATTATTCTTATATGAGTAACAGGTTTTCTCTCAAACTAATGATTTTAAAAAATAATTTTATCAAAATTTTGTAAGGTAAAATTGCACCCAACAACAGTATTTTATTATACTCCACTGCTTTAAAAATTTAACTAACAGCAAGTTGACTTACTACTGAAGAAATTTGTAACACCTAATGAAAATCCATGTCCATTGAAGCTGGTAAGGGAAGTTATTTTTGGTCAATTTTACAATTAAGAATTTAAAGGATAAGAATAAAAGTTAAATTATTGTTTCAAGGTCTTATTTGGAATTGAAGCTTCACATATTTTATTTTAAATTTAGGTAAAAGAAATAACATTGTCAGGGACTGAAAGTGGGTATTGGTTATAAAAATAGCTTGATAATAATCACGTGTACTTCATTCTGACATTGTTTACAGAATCAATGATGTTTTTGTATTTTGACTTTTTCAGAACTTGTTCACGTCTGGATGAATTCCATACATTCTTGTGCACTCCCTGACAAGGAAAACTTGAATTCTGCGGATTCCCATACGTCGTCTTATAAAGTCCTCCCACCACCAGTGATTTTAGTGGGGACACACATTGATAAAATTCCACAGGTATGTCAGTAACACAGGTATGTCAGTAACACAGGTATGTCAGTAACACCTGTAAGTTATAATATTTTACAGATTATTAACTTATTCTGTCAATAATAGGATTCTCCTTGAGTGCATGAAACTGCAGTATTATGAGTGTCAGGAACAGTACAGCCATTTCTTTGCCTTGACACCTGATTTACACTAGCCTTACTTGATTCGAACTAAGTAAGTTTTTGAAGTTTCCTAGTAGTGGAATAAATAATTATCCATTTATAATAGCGTCAGTATCACAAATATGGTCAGGTATGCACTCCAAAGTTGTTTCCTTCAAAGTTGTTTCCTTAAAAGATACATTATATCATGCTTACAGATCCTAACACATTAAGACCTGGATGATTTTGCAGTTTTCGCATGAAGTGCGAGTATGAAATACAATTTGGGGTCTATTTCTGAATATATCCTAATACATTGACTTCCAAGCAAGTTTCCATTAGCCTAATGCATAGTTGTGTTAAAAACATGGTTTTCCATTGAATATTTTGCTCACGCATGAGCAGAAGGGAAAAAGTTGGATTTTTTAAATTTATTTTTTTGCTTTACAGACCCATCAATTTTTCGTATGGAGACCACTCTTTATTACAAATTTTCATCTTATTCTATTTTTTGCGCAGACTGTGTGCAGTACAGACCAGTCTGATCTGACTTAGATCTGAGGCAAAAAAGTCTAAAATCTGGACACAAAATGAGACTTCTAAGACTCTCAAATTTTGGGTGAAAAAAAAATGAATCATAAAGTTAGGTTTTTACGTCAGTATTTTGTAATGCAATTAAAACATCCAGATTATTTGGTGTCATTGTCGACCTAAATCTGTATACCTTTCTAAAATACCAGCCACTTTAGTGTATCATACATGACTTTGAGAGAGCTTGGCAGTAGGTTACTACTTCTTGCGCCGTAAACGTGTTGCCAGGGGTTAATGTGTTAATAATCTCCATTCCAAGACCTCTTTGACAGCTCATATGCATCAGGAATAACAGCAAGTGCAAGCCAATGCATACAACCATGCTTTCTCAGTTTGATTCATCAAAGGCAAAAAGAGCTAATTGGATGGTGTGTTTGTTATTTGTTTGTCAATTAGCACAAGTTTGTTATAGTTACTATTCATTACATTTAAGATTACTCTGAAACCTAACGTGTGTTATTCATAATTATTGTCTAGTTGTAGCCTAATGAGAAAGATACTGTTCTGACATCCAGTATGGTAGCCATATTCTTATATTTGACAATCTTATTGCTACTTTTCTTGAATTTAAATATTAAAAATGGGGTTTTCTCTCCGATATTGTTAAAATTCCTCTAAATCATCATCGCCAAAAAGAAAACTAGGGATTTTAGGATGACACAGTTTAGAAAATGCATATATATTAAAAGTCTTAATTAAACGTACAATAATATATTAGTGGATATTTCACTTGTAGTGATTAAATCAGACCTTAAGATAAATGCTCTGAATATAACATTACCCAGATTTATGATACTATAACTATGCTGACAGTTTGATGTTTCAGTGATATTGTACAGACGTGGCCAAACCCAAACGTAACAATCGATGGATTTAATTAAAGCAGAATTCCTAAGGGATATTCTCTGATGACGTGATCCAAAGGACGCAATGATAAATGATATTTATCTTTGAGTACATCACACAAAGGGCACAATCTGTGTCTAAAAGGAGTAGGAGATGAGCTATTCCATCAATGAGGCTTTAGTCTAGAATGGATGATTGTGAGAAAAACAGACTCAATGTGTAAAAATTCCTTATCATATTTACAAGTTGTACCTGTTGTTTTCTTTCTCATTCAAGTCACTCCACATGTTAAGACAATTCTCCCCTTTTTCAGATGGAGGGTAATATTTCCTGTTGTCTAGCATATGGAACACCATTTTTCCATGGACTTTTGAACTACTTGTGAGTTTATGACTCGTCAGAGACTTTCACTTCATTTGTTGTTGATGAGCATTTTAATATCTAGTCATAGTTTCTATATTGTCTTTTCCCCTTAGCCTTTGCATTATTTGAATTGTTTTTATTTCTTGTGTTTTTCATCCAATTTTCAAGCATTTGGTTCATGCTTTGAAAGGCTGTGTTTTTGTTCTTACACTTGTTCTTATTGACATTAGGGTACATATTATTAACCCTTTTCAGTGTCCTGTGTATTGTTTTGTATTTTCTTTTTCACTGGTGAACTAGGTAACCTAGTGTTAGTTAGTGTGGTGTGATAAGAAATATTATATGAAACTAACCTCTCCTGTTTCTCATGTATTGCTATTCACACATGGACAGATGTCTGATTTGTTACCTTTAGTCAAGTGACTTGAGGAACTTTGCAGAAAGTCCTGACACTTGGCTCTATTTCTCATCAATAATGCAGGATGACCTCTTGCTTCCTAAAAGGGGTCTGGATCACATCCTTTATATTAGAGAAGTTGATTCCCTCAATCAATGAGAGCCAGGACCGGTTTTAATGGCTTGTAAATTGTTAAAAGACCCATGATTCCTTATGCCTGATCCAGAGCTACAAGTTCCACTGAACGAAAGATCCCTTTCCTTTTGATAAGCCTGTGTACATAGACTGGGTACATAGAGTGCCAGTGACCAAAGCAATACATTCCTTCCTGACTACAGATACAAGCAGCAACATTGTGAGGATAAATTAGATGGATTCACTTGTCAGATCTTTTTCTCTAAACTGGTTGTTGACTGTTGACATGTGGACAGTCATAGATGAATTGCTTTTGGTACAAGAACTAGTCACTGGTCATTGCAAGGCACATTGATTAACCAGTCTCTAAATCGTGATTGTCAGTCTGGGGAATGTATTGATACTTCGATCAATTTAATTGTGCTGATATTTACAATGAGAAAAGTCAGTGGCTGAGCAAACCTCATATGCACATGTTGTCATTGTATGAGTACATCTGAAGAACATGACTGAGTAGGTTGACAGCAAGTTAAAGTGATTGACTAACTGCAGAGTGGTGTGAAATAACTGCTGTCTACATTGACTGAATTCAGATAAATTCATTATTGTGTTTATTTTGAAGTGTAGCCAAAAAAGTAGTGCACTTGAATTCGAAATCCAGACATGTTGAGAATTAGACAAAATGCTGTTTGCAAATTTGGATAAGTATTTTCGGGCCAAGATTGACGAAGACTGTAATGAGATTCACCAGTGCTGGAAGCTGCTAGAACTGATAGTTCACGTGGAACACTAGGTGTGATGCCCTAGTGTTAGGTGTGATGCCCTTAATCCTTGAAAAAAGACCTTTCCTTGGCCTACCATAACTCACTCTCACTCCAACAGACAAACGAGAGTTACATGTCACTGGTGTGAAGGAGTTACAAAATTAAACTCGGTGACAACCACTGTTTTTTTTTTGTTTGGAAATTTAGCCACTTCATGCATCCTCAATATGTTTCTGCTAGGAGACTGCAAGTTTATTTGGTGCGATTCCTGATTTTCGTAGAACAGGAGTCCTGCAATACTAATATTAAATCCAGTGAGACCTCTGTGATTCATTATACCTTAGAGGATACCTAATAGGTTTCATATAACCTGCACCTCTGTAAAGTGAGACTGGGATGGATAGTCTTGTATTTCCATAGGCATGGATTTAGAATAATGATATCCTTTTCATTCAAGCAAGATCTAATAAGTTATTCTCTAATCTATAAGGTGGTCAAGTGGTCAAAGGTATTAGCTTTAACGGATTGCTGACATATATTTTGTCCATGTAAGTTCGAGTCTCATCTCGATCAACAACTGTATGTGAGAATGCTTGCTAGCAGATTCCTATCCGTCAGAGCTTCTTAGCTGGTTTGCTTTCACTATATATACTAAAAGCCATGAATAGCAAATCACATGCAAAAAATGATGTGAAATCAACAAAACCCAAACAATCCATTCCTTTAGAGTCCAATCCTCTTTTTTACATGTCAGGTTCTGGTGGAGGAGGAAACATGGAAAATTGTAGAGGCAGTAAACACTTGTGGCCAAAGCATTCTGGGCTTGACAGCAATAGGGCTAAGGACTGGAGAGGCTTTCTGTGGTCATATCATGTTCGGATCTTCTGTTGCTCCCATGCCATGCAATGGTCTGTGAGCTGGCAGGAATGGTCCTTCCATGCTTAGTGGCTGCCATGCAGCAGAAGGTGACAGGTGTCCCCCTATGTATGCTTTGGCACCGTTTTAACCTCTAGTTATTGTGTGAATTCCATTGCTTCACTGATTTATCCTTACCATGAACAATTCTGCCTTCCTCAGTTTCTTAATGGAGTAATCATTGTATTTGGTGGTGCTTAAGCACAGCCTGGAAGCTGTAACTAAAAACTCCAGATATATGCTGTCTATGTCAATGATACATTCAGTGGATCAATGCAGATATGCAGCCTTAGACATTTCCATGGTCTTGCTGGATCACATCAATAACCCGTTGAGTGCATGGATGATGCACTCGTTGTGTTTAAAGGAGAGTAAGTAGTTTTCTTTCTAGAAACAATCTCCACTAACACATTTGTTTTTACCAATGTAAACATGTAAATATGTATGACTTTATATCTGATTTTCCCCAAGAGTATCCAAGTGGTCTAAAGCACTCTCCATTATGGGTCACTGCCATCTCACCTCTGTCTGTGTGGGTTCGAGTCTCGGATTCGGCCAATGTCGGTATGTGAGAAAGCTTGCCAGTAACTTCTCATAGGTCTGTGGTTTTTTCCTGGATTTTCCTAGATTCTTCCTCCACCATTAATACTGGCTGCCATGTATAGCCTATCTTGTGCTGAAAAATGACATTAAACCAAAACAACAACACATCCATTTTCTGTAATTGAAGAGTCAGACAGAAACCTTTCTGGACAGTTATCTATAGGACATGGGTGTACCTTATGGCACCATGTTGTCAATTTATTCAACATCAAAATCAACAGCATAAAGAAATGCATTGATTTATTAACTGAAGCCTATTGTATGATGATTTTGTTTAGCTGCCGTAGATTAAAGTATATGCATGCTATTGAATGACAAATGCAGGAACATAAACAATAGGGAGACGAAAAACAGTCCACATTTCTGAAGTTAGGAACTAATTGCATTCGTTTGTACCAATTATATCATTTTCATAATCACCCAAGCCATCTTGATAGATCTCTTATTTCTGTTGTGGAAGAACATATTTTAGTGGTTATTTTCAACTGTAAGCTATTTTCTTCCATATAGTAAATTCTCAGGGAGAAATGGGATCATGGTAAATACCGATTGGGGACTAAGACTGTGCTTGTCTCTTGCATGCAGGTCATTAGTAAGCTCAAAACTTGGTGATACCATGATTATGTAACAAACAAACAGTTTGCAAATCTTACCTGGAGAGTGCACCTCAGCTGTGGAAATAAGCAGGTTTGAATCCTGGCCGAGTCATATCAATGACTCATAAAACTGGTACTACCAGTTGCCTTGCTTGGAGCTCAGCATTAAGAGATTAGTATTAGGACTGGATGGCCTGATACAGTGTTACAAAATCGGACATCCTGATGCCCGGGATCCCACAATTTTAGTTCAATATAGTTTGTGTCAGGAAACTTTGATCGAGCTGTACTTTGATATACATGCCCATGCACGCTGCAGTCTAAATCAGATTACCACTGTCCTATGTGAAATTGAAATACGATTTTAATAATATCGACGCTTTGCTAAAAATATATACGACGTCGTACTCTCAAACCCCCTCACATGATCATGTTTCTGGAAAACACTTTTTGTTCAGTAATTTTAAAAAAAACACAGAAGCAAAACTACAATAAAAATAACCCCAACAACAATAAAAACTGTTGAGACTATGCCCTTTACATGTAATATGCATACGCAGCAATTTTAATGATTGGACCTGATATAAAACTGGATGGTTTAAATAGCTGCAGTTAAAGGAATAAGAGGTCTGATATAAAATCAAAGTAATCCATTAACTGGCTGAGATGTGCTTATGGTTGCAGGAGGTGTACACGTTGTAATAATTTACATAGGTATGATTAGGAAGTGGAACAACTCATTATAGTTAAATCAAAGAGATGATAAATGCTTGCACAAGAACAAACGTTATTTCATATTATCATCATGAATGAGAATGTTTATATTTTTGACAAGTTTATGAACAGCGGCAACATTTCTTTAAAGTAGAATTTTACTGCATATTTAGAAAGCATGACCGTTTAAGTTATGGGGATAGTGTTCTAGTGTAAATCATTTTTAATACTGTTTATATTAAAATTGTAGTTGATGCAACGTCATGTGGCAATATTAAAAAAGGGTAAATTTCGGTTTTGTGGAAACTAGAGTGCAGCATACCTGTCAACTTTTCTAAAGCCAAGTAGGGAGAATAACAAATAAAACAGAGTGATTTGGAAATGAACCAATATTTATAATATTTATGTCCATGTATAGCAGACCTGCCAACCCCACTGAAAAAATCGGGAGAATTCCGATTTTCGGTCCTATCTCCCGATTTTTAAGAAAAAATCCTGTCCAGCTAAGAAGAATTCCGTATTTTTTTGGTTTTTTTAACAACAATTTTATTTTCCGTTTCCCTGAGCAGCAGAGGAGGCGAATCGGACAACGTTTTATAGGCATCTATTCGGAAAATTAAGGTTTCCTTGAAAAGTGAATCGGACAAGCGTCGATTCGGTAAACTGAAGCTTCTTCGAAATCGGAAAAAAGGCATGCTTGAAGATGCCATGGTTGTTGTCGCCGCCCCCTCTGCTGCTATGAGTTAACAATAGTTTTTACGATGAAAATCACTACATTTGATTTCGGTCATTTATATATTTTATAGGTGATCATTTCAGGACTTTAATCTCCACTCAGTAATTAAATGACAAATCTCTCCATCGCATCGCTCCATCTCTCATCGTGTAGTATTTGGCCGGGCGATGGAGCGATGAAATGATTTTATTTATTAATTGAGTGGAAATTACAGTCGAAAGATATAATGCTAGTAAATTGCGTTTGTATTTATAATTGATCAATTTGACACAAGAACGCGAAGTTTTAAAGAAGAAAAATCAGGGGAGGGGAGAAATTTTTTAACTTTTAGATGAGAAGGTAGACACAGTACGATTTGGTGTAAATTTAGGTTGATTTGGGTGTATTTGCTGTGGATTTGGGAGTTTCGTAACACCCTCAGCCCGAGGCCTGTGCCTAGAAAAGAAATCTTGGAGTACTGCCTGGTGTCGGGATAGTGTGACTGGGTATGACGTCACACTACATGTATGTGGCACGATACCCCGGTCCCAGATATCACTATCAACACTCACACTGCAGACATTATAGCGATATTACTGAAAAAATATTAAAGCTATGTTAAAAATCTAAATTACGCACACACCTAGAGAATGCTTGACGCGATACACAGTCAGGGACTTCGACTCGTCTCAACTTCCTTTCTGAAAGCCTCAAAATTAAGGCATTAATAAAACTTTCCTTTATCTCAGATGAACTTGATTGTTTCTTCAGAAAACTTAGAAAAGGTAAATGTTAGGAATATTGAAAAAAAGATTATTTCCAAATAGCCAACATGGTTATTAATATCTCCAAAAATACTTTTTACTCTTTGTTTATTCAAAAATCCTCTATGAATCCTCCACTTTTCAGAGTAAATGAAATGAACTCAGATTATTTTATCACAGCCATATATCTATGTATAAAGAGAACTCGAAAGATGGAGACAAAGTTGGATCTGCCATTGCAACACATCATGTCACCATCTTGATCTGTTTACTGGATAACTACAGAAATAAAAACATTATTCAAAGCTTTTAATTAATTGAAATGTCCTAAATATAGAAATTATATCAAATCTTGGGATCCCCTTTCATCGTTGAAAACTGCAGAATATTAAAATGTTCAAACTTTAATATCCCAAATATTATGGAAACATGATGTTCTTGTTCAATATAGGAAAATTATTCTGTACTGTTCGCTGTCTAGTCAGTATGATATAAAGGGTATTTAAAGAGCAGATAAGGAAATACTGCCACTGCAGCCCTACGATCATCCATTTATAACTGAAAGAATTTCGTATAATGACAAAGTTTTTTTTATAAATCTGTATGTTTGTAATGCTGTGCAAAATATGTTGAATAGTAACTCCACAAACTTTATAACAGTAAAAAACTATATGAGAGAGACATCCCTCATATAGAACAAATCAGAGATGAGATGGTATTGTGCCAATCATATATCCAGAACACCTGCCTGACTCGTGTATACATCGTGAAGTGTGAACCGCAGCCAATGTGTGTACTATGCTCCTAATATCTGATTTATTTTATATTTGATTCATTTTATTTGTCTGTTTGTTAGTTTTAATTTTTTTCTTATTCCATTGCATGCTATTGTAATGTAATTTTATTTACTGAAGATGATAATTTTAAGAACTGCAGTTCAGTTTTTGAAAACCTAAAATTATGAACTCTTCATGCAAGTTGACCTAGTTCCTCACCTTTAAACCTGATTTGAAGTAAACAATTATTTTATTATTCGTTCTTAGTCTGAGATTTCATATAGAGTGAAATTGAGACTGCACTAGATTACATGACTTTAAGATGTGAACATAATAACGTGACCCTTGATTCCACAATTTAGGGATTTCCAAAAACTGAGTCTTAGATTAGTATAAATCCTTTCTCTATAGAGAAGTTGGTCAGTTTGGGCTTTTAAACACTTGATGAGAGGTTGTTTTCTTCTGTTGTCAGTGGCAGTTTTGAGTGTTTGAAATTTATAAAAATTTTCTTCTGATTATTTGGATTTTAAGAGATTAATTCGTGTCCTTGGAGAATTTTGTATTGTTCATACATAATTCTTGGACAAAGACATTTATTGAAAATTTATCCAGAATTCAAACACTTGAGTGTAATTTCTTGTTATTCTGCAAGGAACTGTAGACAGCAGTGCTATACAGGTTACAGGATAAGGCATCACTTTCCATCTTGGGATTTCATTGTGACTGAAACTCAAATGCATTAGGACATTTTATTACTAAGACTTTTGATATTTAATTTTGGGTTTATTCTTGGATTATTTTGGGATTTGATTACTAAAACCGTAAGTTGTAACTTTTATTTTTACCTTGTTTTTTCTAGGAAAATAAATTATTTGTTAATTTTTACAAAGCTGGTTGTTTTTCATTTTTCTAACACCTAACACTGGTTGATGCACTGTATCCCTGAGATTCTCTTTCTCTTTGACCTCCCCCAATGTTAGTCAGCTGTGACTCATATTGCTTTAATCCCCAATTTAGAGACATCCAATCTCATCCCTTCTCAGAACTTTGTGTGCATAGAGATTTTTTTCTTCATCAGGCAGAGAATCCTCAACCAGACAGGATCCAACATATTTTGCCCCTCATAGTGGGTCTTATCACCAAATCTTCGTTTCCTGGGAGTTCTGAACATGGTGGTAGAATTGGTTCCACTAAAGAGACTTCACAAATACACCATATCCAGTTGATGCTTTAGCACACTGAAGACTGTACAATGACCCACTTATCAGCTTTGATGAACTCTAGTGACTGATTTTTCACATCACCTGTGTTGAGTTTTATAGCAGAATCATTTTGTTTCTGGTCTCATGACTCGCACTTTTGGACCCCACTCCTTTCTGTACACTTTGCTTATATATCTCTGATGCCAAATGTTGTCAATCATCAAAGGATTCTCCCTATTTTAGTTCATTGGAATTGTTTTCACAATTTATCATGCATTGTCATCTTCTAGTTATGACATGAAATAAACAGTGTTTACAAAGACAGGTTGTCATGTGATTGTCTGGTTTTAGTCTCATTCATGTTCAGTTTCAGTTTGTAACTTATGAGAAACAAGCTACTTAGACTTGTGTACCATTTTAGGTTGTATTTATAATTATTATATAAAACAAAATTTTTTATAAAGAATTACAGTTACATTAAATCTTGTTAAGGATTAACATTCAAGAATTTATTTGTATGTTGAAACAAATGTTAATGTACTACATGTACATTTATAAATTAACCATATTCATGAAGTTTCCATCAGGTAACTGGCCAATATTGAATATAGGATGATTTTATATGACTATTAATTAAGCCTAAATCTTTAGTACGAATATATATTAGAGGTATTACCTCTTTGTATGGATTTAATTTATATTCATGTTATAACAAATGTCCATGAGGGGCCCCGAGTGGCCGAGTGGTCTAAAGCGCTGTCTGTTACGGACCACTGCCATCTCACCTCTGTCTGCGTGTGTTCGAGTCTAAGATTTGGCAAATGTTGTTATGTGAGAAAGCGTGCCAGTAGCTTCTCGTGGGTCGGTGGTTCTTTCCGGGCGTTGTCCAGGTTCTTCCTCCACCATTAATACTGGCCACCATGTATAGCCTATATTGTGCTGAAAAATGGCGTTAAACCATAAAATACAAAACAAACAAATGTCCATGTGTTTTGAAATAAACCAACATTCATAATATTTATATCCATGTATAGCAGACATGCCAACCCTTCTTAAAAAATCGGGAGAATCCCGATTTTCGGTCCCATCTCCCGATTTTTAAGCAAAAATCCCGATGTTTCCAGCTAAGAAAAAATTCCGTATTTTTTTTTTTTAAATGTTTTTTTTTCCGTTTCCCTGTTTCTGTATCTGGTTTCTCTGTGTCAGGTATGTACCTTAGTACTTTACCTTATCCGGTTTCATTTCCGGTTTTCATCAACTTCGAGTAGGGTTATGTAGCTCATATCCGCGATAGGAACCAAAATATCTCTGCTCAGAACCACTCAACATCTGCGCTGGGAACCAATGACCATACATAAAACGCGCAGCGAAGCAATATTGAGTCCGGTACTTATGACATTTTTCCTGATTATTATTATTATTATTATTATTATTATTATTATTATTATTATTATTTTATTATTATTGTTGTTGTTGTTGTTCATTACCACATTAAAGATATAATCATTGCACATCTATTGATATAGCATAACTATTGGCAGCTTGTTATTGATTTTGGCCCCTTAATCATATTTAAAGTTATCATATTTAACATTTAAGAAAATACCCTTTACTTCTTTACTGGTTTTCCTAATGAAATTGAAATTCTTCAGATAAACTTACATCGGCTCAACTGCAATTAGGTCACATTCTGGGAAGCACTGGCAGAAAATCTACTAATTACCTGAATGAGAAGTGAATATATATTTTAATTTATACTGACGGCAACCTTGTAGATTTATGTTTTCATTTTGCATTATTTAAATTAACAATATATTCCATCTTCTTGCTTTTCACAATATAGCAGAATATCATCATCATCAACAACAACAACACACAATATGGCAGTAATTTATTACTTCATGTTGTGTCTTCATGTATATTTTATTTTATCGGTTATTCTCCATATAAATCCTTCATAAGACAGGTGGCTAGGTTGGCATATATATATATATATATATATATATATATATATATATATATATATATATATATATATATATATATATATAAGATAATTTATGTCTCATATGATCCAATATTGTAATGCTTTCATTTCCTAATTTTGATATCTATATGCGTTCTGCAGTTTAACAAAATTAGTTTTTAGTAAAGTGCTTAAAATTATATCTCTTAGAAAAGTGATATTTAGCAAAATCAGCAAATTACATGAAGGTTTTAATTGATCCATTTTGCCATTGTAACATCCGTGCCTAGAACCAAGATTTCCTGTTGAAAGATAATTATATAAAAAAATAGACTTACGATACTTAAACATAGTTCAGTACAGATGACAAAATTAATCAGATCTGTATTACTGCATATAAATTCACGTTCTCATCACAATCATGCACCGATAACATGTAGAATACGGACATTTGCTTCATCGATGATAACATCCTCGCTGGGAACCAAACCAACTTCATACATAAAATACCATACTCTAGGTAACATCTTTAATAGCATATTTGAAATTTCGGGTGCTGCGTAAATCGCCATATTTTATACTGTTCCTGACTTTCATGTTATTTTACTTACATCATAGATTATTGCACTTGAGCAATACAGTGCCGTATCAATGTTTGCATCCGTGCTCAGAAGCAATGCTAATATTTCTCTTTGTGAAAGCCTGGGTCATATATATTTCGTTTCATACATATCTGCACACATAACATTATCTCCATGTATATCATGTCACATTTTTTCATCTTTAGATATTGCAATTTATCGACTTTATTCTTAATACCATGTTCACAAGACCTGTTTCCTACTTAAGGTACCTAAACTCATTTCGTTGAATCAATGCATCTGCGCTCAGAACCACGACCTTTTTATCTCTGACTGTCACAACATAAGTTGATGCCAGGATAAAAATCAGTATAACTATTGTTTACATTAACCACCTGACACCAACCACCAGTTAGCGAATGAATTATTCCCTTTATTATAAACACAAATCATATCATGAGGATATATAGGCAATAATCGAACAAAGTCTGTTCATTACTGCAAGCTGATCTATAACATCCGTGCCTAGAACCATCAAGTCTTGGTGAAAGAAAGTTATAAAAAGTAGAGTTCCAATACCCACACGTCTTTCAGAACAAATGACAATAAGAATCAAATCTTTATTACCGCATATCAATTTCACGTTCTCATCAAAATCATACGCCGATAACATGTAGAATACGGATATTTACTTCATCGATGATAACATCACCGCTGGGAACCAAACCAACTTCATAATAAAATATCATACTCTATGTAACATCTTTAATAGCATATTTGAAATTTCGTGTGCTGCGTAAATCGACATATTTTATACTGTTCCTGACTTTCATGTTATTTTACTTACATCATAGATTCACGCACTTGAGCAATACAGTACCGTATCAATAATTGCATCCGTGCCCAGAACCAATGCTAATATTTCTCTTTGTTAAAATCTGGGTCATAAATATTTCGTTTCTTACACATCTGCACACGTCACGTTATCTCCATCTATATGATTTCACATATTTTCCATCATTATATATTGCAGTTGATCAGCTTTATTCTTAAATCATTGTTCCCAAAACCTGTTTCCCTAATATTTTACATAAATTCGCTTCTTTTAAGCGATCCATCTGGACTCAGAACCACGACCTACTTGCTACTGCCATTCGCAGCATCAGTCGATGTCAAAACAAACATGAGTTAAACTATAATTTCAATAAACATAATGCTACTAACCACCAGTAAATGAAAGGAATATTCCTTATATTAAATAAAAATAGTATCATGAGGATCTGTAGTGTGTGGCGCTTTCCCCGACCCAAAATTAAATTAGAAACATGTGTAATCAAAGTAATTCGGACAAGCCACTGTTTATTGTTAAACATGACCGCAGGCTAACACTTTCCTTTACGTAAGTTTGCCTGGCTAGGATGGGAAGCCCGACCAAGGCCGTCAGAATTGCAATTCTCACCTTGGGTGGAACGCGCTTATGTAGATCAAAGAAGTTGCCAGAAGGAGTGGACGTGCCTCATCTTCTTGATACGCAGACTGACAGCCAGGTTGAATTAGTCGATTGGACAGGGCCCCAGCGCTATCCAATCGGAATCGAGATAGGGGTGGGACCCTGATTTGCGCTAAGTATGATATCCTTAGACCTGCAAGCAAACTTTAGTGCGCTATAGTTCTTTGGAGAGATTGCCACTTTTGCCAGAAGATAGAGACTCCGGTCAGCCACACGTTATTGGCGCGAAAAACCTTAGAATAGGATTCTAAGTGTAGCTTCCAAAAGGTCAGTGAACTAGTTCGATCTTTGCTGAATGCGACTGCATTTAATTGTTGATCGTAGATATACTTATTATTATTACAAGAATCGTAGTAGGAATAATTATTTTGTGATATTAATATGTTTGTATATTTTGAAGAATGAGTTCATATTTGTAAAGAATCATATTGCTTGCTAGCCGTCGTAAGAGTTTTATAGTCGACTAGCACATTTGTCCATGCAAATAGATTTTGCCATTGTTGAATTGAATTGTGTCTTTGAAATGGTTGCACTGTGAGAAATTAGTAATATGAATATTTGAATATTTGTGTACGCTTGTGGGAGTGTAGTGTACAGACATGCGTCCGTTGTTGTAATCTTGTAAATACAATGAGATTAAATATATATTTGGATATACTGATGTGATACAATGTATTGATGTATGTATGATACCGTGTTATTACACCATTGGTTTCCCTGTAAGAGGGTTTGGAAATTTCGATGTGTATGTATGCGTGACCTAAAAAGTAATAGCCTTATCTGATGATTAATTGATGATTTAGTGTGAGGTGAGATTCGATAAACCAGATGTTAACGCCTTGTGATTTTCACAGGAAGCTTCGAGGGACAGACTAGTGATAGTGGTCCCAATAGTCTCAGATAGAGAGACGGGATAAAGGAGAAGGAAGGAGATAAGTCGGGAGAGGGTGAATCCACGAGGGGTGAGAAAAACGGAATAAAGAGATGAGTAGAACCAAAGGCCAGGGGGAAAATCGAACTAACACTGAAAATCACGAGATGAAGTAGGCTATCACTTGGAGAAAGAGTGATTGAGTTATCATTTAAAATTATAGACTTTATTAAATTGTTATTGTTTTGAATTTCATCTTCGTGTTCTATATAGTCTAACCGTCGGCAGTGCTGACTGGGGGCTCAGAGCTGTACATCTATTTCGTCTTTAATTTAACTTTATAAATTCACGAGCCAGGTGGAACCTCCATAATATTTTAATTAATATATTGGAAGTACCCCACCCCAACCTTTGCAAACTCCACAGTGGGCGCTTCGTCCGGGATTTGAATTAGACATAAATATTATTTTAAAGACCTAAAGTTTATTTGTTAGGAGTATTAGTGAACAGTGTGAAACAGTTGTGAGTTATTTTCCATCCTGTGTACTTTGCATTTTTCTGATTTTCTCATCTTGTGTTTGTTATGTTTGATATCTGCATGCTTTGTAGATCTTTAATTACCTGCAGTAATTGTGAAGCAAATATCGAGCAAATATCTTACCTGAACGAAATTAGTTGTTGTCGACAGGTAAGTATTTGGTTAGGAACTTGTAATATCTGTCCATTGTGAGTAGGGTCGAGACAGGGTATCACTTCGTATTAGTATAACACCATGGCTACAGAAAGGCAAATGATCAAGGAGTACCGTGCCACGGGGTCGGAGCAGCGGAGAGAGAGAGAGAGAGAGAGAGAGAGAGAGAGAGAGAGAGAGAGAGAGAGAGAGAGAGAGAGAGAGAGAGAGAGAGAGAGAGAGAGAGACAGATAGAGAGAGAGAGAGACAGAGAGAGACAGAGAGAGACAGAGAGACAGAGAGAGACAGAGAACTAGCGCTAGCCGGACTTGTACGCTCGAAATGAAGAAGGTAAAGCTAGCAGCTAGGGACATCGATGGGGACGACGCCAGTACGAGTTCCGGAGGGACCCGACGACCTTTCATCGACCACGAATGGTCCAGATAAACATGCCGCGGTTCAACGATAAGGAGGAGTCTATCAACGATTTTCTCGTGCAGTTTGAGAAACTTGCTCACGCTCATAAAGTTCCTTAGCAACATTGGGCGATAATGTTTCAGCCTTTTTGCAAGGTGCAGCTCGTGAAGTCTACCACGGCTTAGCTGCAGACGATTCAGACGATTATAATGCGCTCAAGAAGGCCATTTTTTGCCATTATCGGCTGACCGCCGAAACGTACTGTAAACGTTTTCGGGACTCGACGAGAAAGGCAACGGAAACCCACTCTCAATTCCACAACCTTGTTCGAGGGTTATTTGAGAAGTGGATGAAGATGGCCGAAGTCGAACGATCGTACGACGGGTTACGCGAGGTTATACTCAAAGAACATGTCTTGATAACTTACCGTCGCGAGTTGACAGTTTTCCAAGCAGAGAGGGTGCACCGTACGCTCGAAGAGATCGCTAGCATTGCGGAGCGATACGAACAGGCGCACTCGAAGAGTGGAAGTTTCGGGGCTGCGGACCGACCCCGACCGACTGAGTCGCGCCGGGTGCTTGAGGTGGAGCCGGCCGTCCGTAACCGTCAGGGCGACGGGAGAGCCGGAGGGGGAACTACAGGTAGGGATGTCACTCATAGACCTGGACAGGCCTCACCCCCGAAAGCGGGATTTGCAGGTCGGCGTGTTACAACTCCAAGCGCCCGGGGCATATAGCCAGGGACTGTTCCAAGGGAAGACAGACTCAGGTGAATGTCGTCGCTAGGAAGGATTTCGAGCCGGGAGTAAGATGCAAACCTTCAAATCTCGCGTCTGCAACTGTCAACGGAGAAGGTGACACCATCTTCTATGACACCGGGTGTAGTGTCCCAGTCCTAGTCGACAGGAAGTACGTTAAGCCCGAGGATTACACAGCGGAGGTAATCAAAGTTCAGTACGCGAACAGAGCGCGTGACTCATTGCCAGTGGCTGACATTGACCTCGATTCGCCGTACGTGAAGGGGAAAATTGAAGCTGCGTGCTTGGATGGTCTATCACATGACGTCATACTGGGATGTCGTTATGTGTTGCCACAACCGAACCCCGAAACCTGCACACCGATACCAGTGAGTGCTGTGGATACCAGGTCCAAGAGTCGGCTGATGAAAGCGAAGCCGATGGAAGTTACATCGTCACCGGTGAGTAACGTTCTTCCGGCCGAGTTGAGGAAGCTGCAACAAGAAGACGCAACTCTGGTCCAGTTGCACAACCATGCTGTAGCAGGAATAAAGAAACTCCGAATGGCGCGGTGAAGATCGCGTACAAGAACGGAATCTTGTATCGCCACTCCTGTAAAGGCAGCGAACACTTAAATCAAGTTGTCGTGCCGAAAGAGAAGCGAGGCGAACTGTTAAAACTCGCACACGAGAGTCTCATGGGAGGACACATGGGAATTGCCAAGACGCGTGACCGTCTTGTCAAAGAATTTTACTGGCCAGGGGTAAAATGTGATGTCAAGCGATTCTGTCTCTCCTGTGACAAGTGTCAAAGAATGGCACCGGAAACGGATCATCGACCTGTCCCCTTGGGGAGTACACCCCTGATCGATGAACCCTTTCGACGCGTCGCAAATGGATTTAATCGGAATTGGTCAAGAGTCGGAGTACTCGACGAGATCCTGACCGATCAAGTGACGCAATTCATGAGTCGTGTGATGGCGGAGGTGAACCGACTAATGTCAATTAAGCACCTCACGACTACACAGTATCACCCCCAATGTAACGGACTGGTCGAACGGTTCAACGGGACCCTAAAGAACACGCTCAAAAAGCTGTGCGAAGGCCGCCCCAAGGATTGGGATCGGTATATGCCTGCTATGCTTTTCGCATACCGGGAAGTACCACAAGCGAGTTTAGGGTTCTCTCTCTTGTACAGGAGGACTGTACTTGGCCCAATCGCCGTACTAAGACAGCTGTGGACGGACAACCACGCTGTAGAGGAGGTACGCACTACCTACCATTACCTCGCGGACTTGAATAACAAACTGGAGTAAGTTTGTTCCCTCGCACAGGAGAACCTCAAGCGAGCGAAGGCGCGTCAGGCGAAGAATTACAACAAGCACGCAAAACCAATCCAGTATGAAGTAGGGAACAAGGTGTTGCTGCTGTTGCCCCAAGAACACAACAAATTGCAAGTTTCCTGGAGAGGTTCTTACGTCGTCACCGAGAAGATCGGATGTCAAACATATCGGATACGGCTGCCAACGAGGAGAAATTGTACCACGCCAATCTGCTTAAGAGATACCGGGAAAGAGAGACCGTCAGCAATTTTGTCATCGCCACGATAGTCACCGAGGACGCCGAAGTCAATAAGGAAGACGCCAACACTGTCCCGAGCTGTCCGTTAACTAGGGCTGAGACACCCTCGGACGTGAAGTGTGACCTCATGCTGACTGCGGCACAGCGGGAAGAGATTGAGACGTTGCTGCCCGGGTATTCTGATGTGCTTACGTAAATACCCGGAAGAACTTCGCTTGTCGAGTTCGGGTTAAAGCTGGTGGATGACCGGCCGGTACAGAGGAAACCCTACCCCTCATGGCGCAAGATGCAGACTCCCCTCCCTCTGTCACCATCGATAGATACAACTTAGAAGTTGTCGAGAACTTCACATACCTCGGGTCCAACATCTCCAGCTCACTCTCAATTGATTATAAGGTGAATGGTAAGATTGCCAAGGCAACTGCAGTGATATGGAACAACTCCAACCTCACCGAGAAGACCAAACTGCGTGTCTACCACGCCTGCGTGCTCAGCTCAGTCCTCTACAGCAGCGAAACATTGACCATCTAAGCAAGTCACGAGAGAAAATTCAACAGCTTCCACCTGAGATGTCTGAGGCGCATTATGCACATCAAGTGGCAGGACAAAGTACCGAACACAGAGGTTCTAGAACGCGCCAACATCAACAGCATGTTCATCATTCTCGCTGGCTCGGCCATGTCAAGAGAATGTACAACGGCCGCATCCCTAAGGACATATTATATGGGGAACTAGCAGAAGGTACACGACCAACTGGACGCCCACGCCTGCGTTACAAAGACGTTTGCAAGAGGGACATAAAGACGGCCAACATTGATGTCAACAAATGAGAGAGCTTTCTTATTGACCGTCTTATCTGGCACCTAGCTGTCAAGCAGGAAGTTAGCAAAGCTGAGGATGACAGAAATAGGAAGCATGCTCCAAAAAAGAGCCAGAAAGAAGGAACAGCTAGCTTTGGAGCTACATATCGTCTCACGTAGATCAACGGCTGCCAAGAGATTGATCGAGCCGTGTGTAAAATCCAGCAGAACTGGAAGCTCCATCTCAGAATGCAAACGGGAGTGAAGATTACACACCGGCCAGAAGTAAGTTGTATCTTTTCCGCCTAGTCGTTCAGCAACGACGATGGCTACAATTGCATCACAATTCCTCATTAAATCAATATGAGGGAAAAGTTTTATTCTCGGTGGATATTTGCTTAATGATTTTTTTCAACATTTGCCCCCATCTCAGTTCAAGCTGGCTGACGGATAACTGCTGATAACACAAATTGTTTTTATGTCATCTGCATGTTTAGTTGGTAGCGAGTTGATGAACGTGACGATAACCGAGATATGCAAAGCTCCTGACAATCGCCAAACATTTCGCGTGGCTATCTCGATGTTCTCGATAGTTACTAATTTACTGCAGTATTTTCCAATATCATCATGTCTCATATATCTTATTATATGAATGAGACCTGTTGTTTCATAAGCTGATATTATATTTATGATTTTGGATTTTCTCAAGTGCAGTACTGGAAATTCTGGAAGAAATGTCGCATACTTTTATTCCCATCTATAAGAGATTTCTTGCTATCTTTTAGTCAGGTGCAGACAGAACTTTTTCATTTGTTACACGCAGTTCACCCTTGTCCAAACAAGTGATAAAGAAGTACTTTCAATCTGACCATATCGTCATCTCTACCATGACATCATAATAGTGGCGGTATGTTTTTTAATATTTAAATAATGTTTATCCTCATCTTTCTCTTTTTCTGTTTTCATTCATTTTATCTTCATCGGTTTACAACCGAAACAAAGTAAAAACTCTCTTTTTTCCTCAAATGTACTAGGAGTAAACCGGTTATAACCGGTTTAGAACTACTTTCAACTAATATCAACTAGTGAAAACCGGTTAGAACCAGTTGGAACCGGTTTAAGCCGGCTTTTACTAACTAAACTAAGTAAAAAGTCCTTCTTTCATCACATGTTACTAGGAGTAAACCGGTTCTAACCGGTTTAGAACTACTTTCAACTAGTATCAACTAAAAAGAGCATGACGAACGCCCTCAAAGTCAAATTACCGCAGGCAAAATTTTTGTTATGTACCGAACACATTAATGACTATGTCCGACGACATCATCAAGAAAATGGGGCATGTGTACTGGCCCCTAAACGAATAATCCAAATCATTTTTGGAAAAAGAAATCAAATAATATTTGCCTAAGATGATACGGAATTTGATTACAGATGTCAGAATTTGGAACCCTATTTAGAACAATTGTCAGTTTTCAAACCATATTGGCAAAGATTCTTGTTGGGATTTTAGTGGATTTTAGTGTTATTTGGGTGGATTTGGGGTTATTTTGGGTAGATTTGGGGTTGATTTTAGGGGATTTGGGTGAATATGGGGTTGATGTTAGTGGATTTGGGTGGATTTGGGATTGATTTTAGTGGATTTGGATGGATTCGGGGTTCATAAACTTTCTTTCACCAAGAATTGTTGGTTCTAGGCACGGATGTTATAAGTCAGCATGCAGTAATAAACAGACTTTGTTCGATTGTTTGCTATACATCCTCATGATACGAGTTGTGTCTATAAGAGAAGGATTAATTCATTCGTTTTCTGGTGGTTAGTATCAGATGGTTATTGTAAATAATAGTTATAGTGATTTTTATTTTGGCATCAACCTGTGTTGTGACAGGCAGAGATTAGAAAGTCATGGTTCTGAGCGCAGATGCATCGTTTGGAAGGAGCGAGTTTAGGTAAATAGGATCAAATTTCTTGTGAACAGTGTGTTAAGAATAAAGATGATAAACTGGAATATCTAATTATGAAAAAATTATACATGGAGATAACGTGACGTATGCAGATGTGTAAGAAAGGAAATATTTATGACCCAGATTTTAACAAAGAGAAATATTAGCATTGGTTCTGAGCAGGGATGCAATTATTGATACGGTGCTGTATTGGTCAAGTGCGTGAATCTATGATGTAAGTAAAATAACATGAAAATCAGGAACAGTATGAAATATGTCGATTAACGCAGCACACTAAATTTCAAATTTGCTATTAAAGATTTTACCTAGAGCATGGTATTTTATGTATGAAGTTGGTTTGGTTCCCAGCGGGGATGTTATCATCGATGAAGTAAATATCCGTATTCTACATGTTATCGGCGTATGATTGTGATGAGAACGTGAATTGATATGCGGTAATAAAGATTTGATTCTTATTGTCATATGTTCTGAAAGATGTGCGATTATTGGAACTCTACTTTTTATAAACTTTCTTTCACCAAGAATTGTTGGTTCTAGGCACGGATGTTATAAGTCAGCATGCAGTAATAAACAGACTTTGTTCGATTGTTTGCTATACATCCTCATGATACGAGTTGTGTCTATAAGAGAAGGATTAATTCATTCGTTTCCTGGTGGTTAGTATCAGATGGTTATTGTAAACAATAGTTATAATGATTTTTATTTTGGCATCAACCTGTGTTGTGACAGGCAGAGATAAGAAAGTCATGGTTCTGAGCGCAGATGCATCGTTTGAAAGAAGCCAGTTTAGGTAAATAGGAACAAATTTCTTGTGAACAATGTGTTAAGAATAAAGCTGATAAACTGGAATATCTAATTATGAAAAAAAAATATACATGGAGATAACGTGACGTGTGCAGATGTGTAAGAAAGGAAATATTTATGACCCAGACTTTAACAAAGTGAAATATTAGCATTGGTTCTGAGCACGGATGCAAACATTGATACGGTACTGTATTGCTCAAGTGCGTGAATTTATGATGTAAGTAAAATAACATGAAAATCAGGAACAGTATAAAATATGTCGATTTACGTAGCACACGAAATTTCAAATTTGCTATTAAAGATTTTACCTAGAGCATGGTATTTTATGTATGAAGTTGGTTTGGTTCGTTAATTTGAATAGGGCTACAAGGATCATATATTTCTTCTGAGATCTGTATGTGAGATTTGTCAATATTTTTTAAACATTCTTAAACTGTTTATATATACTATAGTTTGAGGTGAGGATGGTACAAGGAAGACTGCAATACGAAATATAATTAAGTCCATTGTACTAGGAGTTGTTTGTTGGTTGTCAGACTAAGAGTTTATCGATATTAATAGAGATTCCAAAATTTCCCTTAATTTCACCCCAGTTTTATGCAGGCATAATACGCTCCATAAGGTGCTGTTACTGGTGACCTTATTTAATTGCTATCGCGTGCCTATCTGAGAGAGAGAGAGAGAGAGAGAGAGAGAGAGAGAGAGAGAGAGAGAGAGAGAGAGAGAGAGAGAGAGAGAGAGAGAGAGAGAGAGAGAGAGAGATTTCATATGCCTTTGCTTTAGCCGTGAGAAAAAAAAAATCACTTTATATTACAGGACTCCGTGCACAAAGAAATATTATTATTTTACTTTACTTGAAGAGACACAGGTAACATATTTATTATCTCTTTCGTTGTTCTAGTTCTTCTTCGTCGTACTAAATGTCAATAAAGGGAAATTACTCTTGAATTGGTTCCCAGCGTGGATGTTTGGCAGTGGTTCTAGCTGTGGACTTCCGGTTCTTATTGCGGATGTGCACTGCAATACACTGTTGTTCCGGTTTTCATCAGCTTCATGTGCGGATTTTGAGCTTCTCCTGGATATTTATTATTACCTGGAACTGAGTGATTTTAAGAATTTTCAATTTCTGCATAACGATGAAGTCAGGAAAATCTTGAAGCATTACCCAACTTGATGGCTTTCTCTTGGAAAGTGCATTTAATCGTCTTCTAGAGTTGTGGATGCCACCACAGGAGTCGGACGTTTTATCAATAAAGTACGGCGAAATGTCTAACAAAATGAAATACCCATATCAATAATATATATATTATTATCACATGTGATGCCACTTAGTGAGTTTATTGAGATGACGTACCCTTGCATATTGCCAGTTTTTAAGCGGGATTCAGAACGGTTTTGACAGACCCAGCAAAGCACTACAGCATGACAAGCCCTTAATTCGCAAGACCGGATACATTTTACTCTCTATCTACAGAGAATTCCTTTCAATTGTTATTAAACCAAAGTACATTGTTGGCAAAACAGACATCACAGCAATTGATGTAAAAGATGAAATTTTTTACATTCGTTCTCAAGACTTGTACTTGGGTGAGACAAGCAACAAACGTCTAGAGAAGATGAATTCTGAAGCACAGTTACAGACAAGAATGCACTGTATGGCATTTCTAATCAAACCACTGTCATACATGAAGAAAAAAATTTCCTTCATACATGAAGGAAAAATTTCCATTAAAGGATGACTTGCCCATTCATGCAAGCATTGTGGCTAAACAATCTGTTGCCTAATTTAAGGACCTGGCCTTTTACTCCAGTCAAAGGGAAGGAATCAACACTGATGATCTGCATAGAGTTTAGTCTTTACCAAACTACAATTTAGACGCAGAATCGAACATGGAAACAGCACATCATCAGTGGGTTTCTCTCAGGTAAAAAAAGGATGCATCTGGCCAATTGTTGTTTCCAATCCTTGGGAGAGTAATGCATGCTATGAATACTTTCAATACCACACAGCAACAGCAATGCTGAGAGAGCATTCGTAATGCTAAAAAAAATAATAGAACTAATTAAAGAGCCAACCTGTCAGCATCAACACTGTATGCTATCTAAGGACAAATAAATTATGAACGTATTCAAGTTCGCAACATACAATGGACTGAAAAAACAAAACTAGACATCTTGATCATGATATATACACCTTATTCTTGTAACTCCTGATTTTTAACAGTGATTTTCCTGATTTTGATTTCTTCATTTTTATCTGGTCTGATTTAGACATCAACCAACATTCATGAAAGTTATGATCATGTATTTAGACATCAACCAACATCATAAAATTTATGTTCATGTATTTAGACATCAAACAACATTCATGAGATAATGTCCATGTATTTACAAATCAACCAACAGTCATGAGTTTTATATCCATGTATTTAGACATCAACCAACATTCATGAGATTTCTATCAGGTAATTGCTAATATCAGCTGGACATACAGTTTGTGTTATTTTGCATATGTTGTAATATTTCAATACAGCATAAGCCTGCATATAAAAATTGTCAACTAATGAGTAATGTGTGGTAGTTGAGAGATAACAAATTGGGCCTCTTCTTGTTACAGCTATTATTTTTGTCTTTTGATCATTATCGAAATGTACATACAGTATGAAGAAATCACTTTCTTCCATCATTTCAGTAATTGTCATTTGCTTTTGAATCCTGTCAAGATTAGATATACACAAGTATTTGTGACCCCGAGTGGTCTAAAGCGCTTTCCATTACGGATCACTGCCATCGCACCTCTGTCTGTGTGAGTTCAAGTCTCAGATTCTGCACATCTCAGTGTGTGAGAAAGCTTGCCAGTAGCTTCTCATCGATCATTGGTTCTTTCTGGGGTTTTCACAGGTTCTTGCTCCATCATTAATACTGGCTGCCATGCATATCCTATCTTCTTCTGAAAAATGGCGTTAAACCCTACCACTAAACAACAGAAGTATTTAATGACTTTTTCTTTACCATGATTTAGATAGAATTATTGCTTTATCCGATTTTTAGCTGGATGTAGTATATGACAGAATTCCATGATTTTATAATAACTACTCTCAAATGTTTTAGTGGCTGAATGTAAATGTTTAGACATTTTATTTGAGTATGAAATATTATGTAAATTAGGGTGTGAGTGGGATGTCATAAAGTTGGAGTATATTTATATGGACAAATTGCATACTATTCTACTATCTCCATTTTATTTTCAGAACTTGCCAACAATGGTTGGTGATTATGGAAGTCAGAGTTTCATGCCTGGTTTTTCAGGTAGTAGCAACCCTGGTCCAAGAAGCCCTGTCCAGGATGATGTACAGGCTAAAAGGGTAAGTTGGTCTTCACTTTTATATTTGTATCTTAGCAATAATCTATTGATGGGTCACTGTATGCTGTTCATACATAGGAAAGCTTATTCACCTGTCTAGGATTTTTTTCTTCTTTTCATGCCAGCTCATTTAAATTCTAGATTTTAATACCCTTATCTCCAACAACATGCCTTTTCTCTTTTGCAGAATGTCTATTTCCATTTTTCGTGAATAGATTATCTTTCCATAGATGATTATTGCCTCTGTTGTCAGTTTTTTCTTTATTCATATGACATGCTAATGTCATTCATCTGAGTTGTTGACTGCATGGTATTGTCAGTTTTCTTGAATCCAAAAGGCATGATAAATATTGTCATTTATTCCAGTTTCTGACACTTTGATATTGCCTGGTTTTTTTTTAATGGCATTTGTTTCTTCTTTAGAGTAGCTGACATCTTGGTATTTTCAGTTTTCTTCACGATAAAGGGCTTGCTAATTATTGTCATTCACCAACAAAACTTGAACTAACTCGACATAGCAATGCATTCAATAAGAGCCATTTCGATAAGGGTTGTTACGTCCCTTGAATTATTAAGTCCCCTAATTTACCCATGATGCAATGCTTTTCCGGCGAGCAAATGTATATGCTGCGATGGAAGCCAACAAAGATGTCAACAAAACCGGTGACCTTGAAAACCTTAGTGTAAAGTGCCTAAAGAAATATTTATGGGATAGAGGTACCCACCTTTCAGGAAATAAAGCCGAGCTACTGAAAAGGGCTAAAGGAGTTTCAGATTTTAGATATGAAGACGTTGAGAAAAATAAATGTACAAGACCGAATGAATTAGGAGTTTCGAACATTGAAAAATTCAAGACACTGTTTGGGGAGATATTACTTGATCCAAACCAGTTTCGTGATAATTGGACATGTAATGTTGAAGACATACCATATGTTAGTGAAAATGACTTGTATAATTATCTGGTTCTTAACAGTAGGCGTACATTTGACATCGAAAGTATGAAGGCCAAAAGACAGCTGAAGGCTAGAGTCTTTTATGAAGACCGCCATGTACAAAGTACTAAATTCCATCCCCTATTAGAAGACTGCACATATATATTTGTTAAGTGCAAAGTTGTTCCTTCCCTACCGACTCTGACAGAAAATGAGAAACCTAACTATGATGTTTGGATTTGTTTATCCAAGGAAACCTGGAGCGTTTATTCTGATGGTTGTACATGTAGTGCTGGGTAAGAGTGTTTCCTTTTTTTTAAAACAAAAATAATAAATATTAATACGTAAAAAACTTTCCTTTATTTTGCACACTCTCTGCAACATCCATTCAAATTAAAGCTGCTTTTATATTAACATTCTTTTACTCCATCGGATTTTAAGTCTAATGTTCCCGTACCGTTGCAGTTTGTATATATTTAATGCTTATTTTGGGGCTTTGAGTCCATTTCCAAGTGAATGAATGTTAAATTAAAGTGAACCGGCCATGAAGGGTCATTATTCACTGTTTTATCTTTCAAAAGAAAGTTATTTAAATTTTCCCGTGGGGTAAGGAATGGTGCCACATCGCGTGTATGCACACATAGTGTGCTATTTAATTTGATCGTCATGTCGCGCCCCTATTGAGGGACTGTCGACATGAATGTAGCACCTGGGTAAGTGGAATGGATCAAACAAGCATTCAACCCTATCAACCAATCTGAAGGGGTGTACTATAGTTGCAATGGCACCAAATAATGACTGGTGAAAAATGGCACTAGCAGCACTATTGTATGCCTTGGTTGACATATCTTCCAGAAAGAAAGATGGCTTTAATTCACCAACTTATGATGCTTGAAAGTGGAAGACGCCAAGAGCAAGGAAACTGAGCCCAAAGAAATCCCAGGACCTTACTTTTAAGAAATTAAAGTTTTCAACAAAATGCACATTAGAATGAAAGTCACAAGCGAAGTCCAGTGTTAATGTCAGTCCTGGCATGCCTATTGAGCCAGTGGATGTGATGGAATTTAGTAACAGGCTCAAATTGATTAACCCTTATGCAGCCTTTTTACATAGTACAGGTGACTATGTTAAAGCACCCATCCCAGAAAATGAAATACCCAAATTACACCACATTGATCTTATGTATTATGACAAGGCCAACTTGCAGAGTGATGAATGCAAGAATTATTGTAAGGACTACTTTGCATCACTTCATTGTGAAAAGGAAGAATGTGAAAGAATTCAAGGCATTACTAAAGGACAGGTAAACAAGAAAAACTGGTTGGTAGCACGTATTGGCAGAATAACAGGCTCAAAATTTGGACGTGTTTGTAAATTGAAAAAGAGTACTTCGCTTAATTATACTGTAAGGAAAGTCATGGAATATATTTGTTTGACAGTGACAGTATAAGATAGGGTAGAAGACGTGAGCTAGCAGCAAAGCGCCTATACCAGATTAAATCGAAGGTCATCCACATTGACATTATTGTAATAGAAAGTGGATTATGGGTGAATGAGGAATTTCCCCATCTAGGTAGTAGATGGTTTGGTGACCTGCAAACACTGTGAGGAATCATTAGGGTTGATAGAAGTGAAATGTCCATATACATTTAGAGACATGACACCAATGGAAGCAGCAAAAGACCCATCTTTTTGTTGCGAGGTGATTGGTGCTGAACTTAAGCTTAAACAATGTCATGATTATTATTATCAAGTTCAAGGTCAGATGGGAGTTTGTGATCAAAAATGGTGTGATACCCTTAGGGTATATCATGTGGAAAGAATTTTCTCTGATGAAAGATTTTGGATCCTAATGCTTGAAAAACTGAATTCAATTTATTTAAAGGCAATTATACCAGAGCTCTTCTCTGAACGTATCAAGCGTGGCATGTCATTATATAATCAATATGTATAATGCGCATTAGTCCACTTTTACACCAAATTACATTATCACGGACTGTATAATTCCTTTTTTACCAGTATATACGTGCATCACTCAGCTGTATCTGTCAAATGAACTATGACCATTTACATGGTCCATCGACATGTAGACATTCAAACATTGTGTCCAAAAATATGCCATGTTCAGGTCATTCTGAATACAAACTTTTCGTGTGTGTCAGTGTTGTTGATATAGTTTTATTATACTTATGTACATAGTTGAGGAGTTGGGGTTAGAATTAATGTTTTAGAAAAAGCACTTGTCAAATACAATTTTTAGGAAATATTGGGCCAAGTTCATGTGTGTTTGTGTTTGAGAGAGAGAGAGAGAGAGAGAGAGAGAGAGAGAGAGAGCTCTTGAGAAAATTTGTATCTGTGTGAAACACCAAACACGTGTGCAAGAACATAATTAATTGCGTAACAAGTGCATGTGTGTTTGTCACTGTCACAGCAATTTAAATATGTTTGTCTTGTGATATGTTAACTCTGAATTTAACTTCAGTTTCTATATATAATAGAAACATAATGTTGTTGGATCATATCATGTGCATTCAATAAAAAATGATAGAAACTGATTTTTGTGCTTGTTTTCATTTAATTGTTCTCTCAATACACAAATGCTACATAGCAATGATAACTGAGAAGATGTTGACTGATCATGCATTGTACATATAAAGGTATAATGTTACTGTGATACTTATAGGACCACTGATTGTACACTTATTTCTTATGAGTAGAATATGTAATTTATGTTCATTCTTTAAAGAAAGATTTTGCATGGGCCAATGTGGCTGATATATTCCAAGTCTTTATTTGAAGTAAACATCATGCTATATAGCATACAAGAAAAATATAATAAATTTTCACAGTATAGATTTTGATTATTATGGATGTTCAGATTTAATCATAATATATACATGTAGGTAAACAAAATCAAAATGGTTACCATGGTGTAAGAAAATTTGTTAAACCAAAAATCCAATTGTGACCTCTTGCTCACATAGCCAGAACATTGTTGTATAGTTAATCAATCATTTAAATCAATCATGTGTTCATTATCATGAACTAGTGGTTGTTGGAGATTTGCCAATGCCACACAAATTTTCCAACTGTTGCTAGCCTGCTGTGCTAGAGTGATAGGCATGACACCCTGCAGAATGCGAAAGTTCTTGACCTTCTCAATAGCTCTTTCTACATCTATTCTTATATTTGCTATTCTTCTTGTTTCTTTAACCTGATGTCTATTAAATCTCTGAAACTTCAGTGCTGGAATGATCAACTGGATTTCTCTTTGAGTTGTCAGGTCAGATATAAGGAAACTTTTATCAGCCATAATTGCATCTCCTAGTTCACACTTTTCCTATATCCCACTAGCCTAGGTGTAAGCTGTTTATCACTGATACTTCCAGCCCACAAATCTGATACAAATGTTATTAGACCAGAAGGTAGGTCATATGTGATTTGTAGTTTGAATACATCAGTGACTTGTTTGCAAGTGATTGAGGTGTTCTGTGTATATTTCTGTACAGTCAATTATTACTCTGCAAGAAGAATACTTCTTGAATTTGTGAGGCATATACTTATTAACAAGTGCACGCGATTGCAAGGAAATCAAAAAGCACAATTTCTCACTCAAATATGATATGCAACTGTTTGTAATGTGACTTCACATAGTCTTTGAAATATGAAATCTTCCTGCCAAGTCTTCCAACAAAAGACAAAGCCGTAACCACATCAAAACTAAAATAAATTCATTCATTGGTCTTAAAAATCTGGGGTGATTCTGATTTTTGCCATCTACTTTTCGTTGTGATGTACTCCAGCATCATTCATTGTATCAAATAAAAGACTTTTTCCTGAATGTCTGTAGGTGAGTCCAGCTGTATAACCTTACAAAATGTCTCAGTCTGACATGAACAGTAATTATCATCTGTCTGTATACCAACAGTAGTGACTAAAGTCTCTGAAACTGTTTGAACTCCATTTTCATTACAATCTACAGTTAATGGATATATATGGATGTCGTTCTGTTAGAATCTACACATCTTATTCTCCAACTGCTCCATAGTAGTAATTGAAAATCAGTTATACCTGTTCTGCGCAACAAGTTGTCTTCAGTGTTGTTTGGTCTTCACTTTTTTCAAAATCACTCACAGCATCAGCATTGAGATCCATTGAATTAGACTGTTATGCAGCTGACTTATCTGAGGAGCCCTGAAAAGATATGTGAAATTTAACAATATTGGTCATATATCATTTGACATTACCGTATTTTCCCGCATATATCCCGCGTGTTATACCAGATTTTACAAACCCCGCAAGGGGGGGGGTGCGGGTTATATCACAATTTTTTTACACATAATAATATTTCAATATATTGTTTGAAAAACAACTACATAACTTATATATTGTTCTAGTTTTGTTTTGCTAGGGTTGGATATTATGGCTACTACGATGACTTTACAACAACTTACGGTATCGGGACCAAATCAACATTTCGGGAGAAAAACTTTAAATTTCGTATCCGTCACGTTTTCATGATCAATATTTTCTGTTTTCAATTGAAATAACTACCTAATTTTACATATTTTGAATTAATTAATATTTTAATGATAAAAATTAAAAACACGTGTTTTGTTGTTTATCTTGTTGACTTGTCTCGAAAAGACCGCTTCCGATGATTGAAAACAAAGACGTAATAAATAGCAAAGATGAAGACAAAAAAATCAAACTTTATTTTCTTTGGTTGATATTATTTTACTATAAGCTATGGGTCCACCGACCTTGTTGCCGGAATGTCGAAACACATCGGTACTTTGTCCATATTAATAATGGCAGAATGAGGAAGGTCAAGCTCCTCAATTTCCTTGGCGACGAATTCACGAAAATCATCCATCTTCTCTCAATTCTCGGGTAGACGTTGGCCGACAGTCGTTCGTGTTCTGACTGACAATTGGTTCCTCTTCATAAATTTATATACCCAATTCACTCCTCCTTTGAAATCATCAATGTGCTTCTCTGCCGCCATGAGATTGGCCTTCAGTTTGATGGCAACTGTCGAGACTGGTCGGTTGTTGTCCCGCTGGGCCACGATCCACTGCTTCAGGTCAGCTTCAAGATGAGGCCATTTTGCTTTAGGTCCGCGACGAGCACATTTTCGTGGATTCATCTTCTCCAACGTTCCTTTTTCTTTTCTCCAACCTCGGATTACACTCTCATCAATATCAAATTTTCTGCCTGTGGCTCTATTGCCATGCACTTCAGCATACGCAATGGCAGTTAGCTTGAAGTCGGCTGTGTAAGACTTTCGTTTCGGCATTTTTTAAATTAAACAGAAAGAAATTATTTAAACTCGAATCTACACTTCACAAGAATACAAGATTATTTAGAAATGTCCGTGTTTATGTAGCCTGCAGTTGAGGCACAGCTCCTATAGACAGCCTACGCGCACAAGCACTGTGTACCGAGCCTGAATAGTTACTGGTAAATGACGTCATGCGAGCTACATTCGAAATTGACAATTGTGGCATTCAGCCTCAGAACCTCACACCATCGCATATCCGGCTCACAAGTACCTGACTTCAAAATTCAAATCTGCCGACTGCCAGCCGGAATATAGTGGAGGCAGGGTGACTAACTTGAACTGATGCAGAGGGATGATTATGGACCGGGGCCGACTGACTTGATAGCGTAAATACAAATTTGCATGTTGGGCAGGTGAGTGAAAATTTATTAGTTGTAGTATCGTTCGTCATCCACGTGTGAGCATCGACGAATTCGGTCCTTCTAAAAACAGTAATGGTAGACAATGTGAACATACACATAAAAGTTCATCAATCTATGGTTGCGGGTTATACAAAGGTGCGGGTTATGCCAACGATTTTTTACACAAAACCCCAAAACCCGCGGGCTATATGAGGGTGCGATTTATCTGCGTGTGCAGGATATATGCGGGAAAATACGGTATTTAAGTTTTCAGTAGCTTAACTTATAATTTCAGGGCAAACCAGTATGTGCTTTAACCTTATGCAAATATAACCTAATATAAACTGGTTCCTGAAGAAAGACAACCACTTAATCACATATGATTCCGGAGGGGCTAAAACACAAGTGGACTACATCCTACTGAAAAGGAGGGATCTTAAAACGAGTAAAGAATATCAAGGTCATCCCAGGAGAGGAATGTGCAACACAGCACAGGCTTCTAGTATGTGATTTCCTGGTAATGATATGCCCTGAAGCACGCCGCAAGTTTCAACCCAAAGTCAGAACCTGGAAGCTGAAGGACCAGGAAGTGCAAAAGAAATTTCAAGAGGCCTTTGTTGAAACCATAAGGGATTATCAGGCAGCTGGCGTAGAGGAATGCTGGCATCAGTTCAAAGAGGGTCTGCTGAGTAGTGCTAAGTGTTTGTGGCCATACAAAGAAGAGCATATGGAGGAAAGAGACTTGGTGGTGGGATGAAGAAGTCAACATCGCAATACAGAGAAAGAGGAGATGCTACAAGGTCTGGAAGAAGGGTGGCAGCAGAGAGGAGTACACACAGGCAATAAGTGCTGCTAAAAAACTTGTTTTCTTAGCCAAGCAAGCTGCCGCTACAGCCAAGTTCAGCCACATTGACCCTAAAGGTAGTGATATATTCAAGGTTGCAAAGCAGATGAGGAGGAAAAATCAGGATGTTCTAGGTGAAAAATGCATAATAGATGATGAGGGTCAGCTTTCTTTAGACGATAAAGCCAAACATAGGGCCTGGCAACAACTCTACGAATCATTGCTCAATATTGAATTTTCTTGGAACCCTGACCACCTAACTAAAGAACAACCGGTGCAAGGCCCACCAATAGAAACCAGCCCAGACATTATAGAAAAGGCGTTAAAGAAAATGAAAAATGGTAAGGCAGCAGGACCTTCTGGTATTGTGGCAGAAATGATGAAAGCAGCGGGAAATGAAGGCAGTCAGATCATGTCAGACCTAGCAAATACCATCATAAGAGAAGAGCGTGTGCCAGAGAGCTGGGGAGAGAGCCATATCATCAACTGCTATAAGGGCAAAGGTGATGCCCGGCTTAAAGGCAACTACAGAGGCCTGAAACTTTTGGAGCAAGCAATGAAGGTTATTGAGCGAGTGGCAGACAGTATCATCAGACAGCAAGTTGTCATCAATGAAATGCAATTTGGATTCATATCTGGAAGGGGCACAACTGATGGATATTCATCTTGCGTCAGATGCAGGAGAAGTATGTTGGTGCAGACAGAAGACTCTAGATGGCATTTGTGGACTTGGAGAAAGCTTTCGACAGGGTTCCCAGGGATGTGCTATGGTGGGCAATGCGGAAACTTCGAGTAGAGGAATGGCTCATCCAACTGGTAAAATGCATGTACACTAATGCCAGGAGCAGAGTACGGGTGAATGACACATACAGTGATGAATTCAGTGTAAATGTCCATCAGGGATCGGTCCTCAGCCCCCTGTTATTCATCATTGTCCTTGAAGCCCTCTCCAGAGAGTTCCGGACAGGATGCCCATGGGAGTTATTGTATGCAGATGATCTGGCCATCATACCAGAGACTATGTAACTATTACTGGAGAAGCTGAAAATGTGGAAAAGTGGTATGGAAGCCAAAGGATTGAGAGTGAATCTGTCAAAGACAAAAGTGATGGTCAGTGGCTCAGAATTACAACCATTGAAAGATTCCGGTCAGTACCCATGTGCTGTGTGCAGGAATGGTGTCAGGTCCAATGCCATACAATGCAGCCTATGTGCCCTATGGGTGCACAAAAAGTTTTGTGACTTGTGTGGAAAACTGGTACCAGACCCCAATTACAAGTGTAAGAGGTGTCTGAGGCAGGCACGCCTACTTGAGGGCCGACCTTACAATGAGGTGAAAGTGGATGATTACACTCTGGAGGTAGTAGACTCCTTCTGCTACCTGGGTGATATGTTGAGTGCTGGAGGTGGATGTGAACTCAGTTCAACCATAAGGGTAAAGTCAGCATGGGGTAAGTTTCGTGAACTATTACCTGTACTAACATCAAGAGTTGTTCCCCTCACCACCAGGGGAAAGGTGTATAGCAGCTGTGTTAGGAGCGTGATGTTATATGGCAGTGAGTGTTGGGCACTCACCCAGTCCTCACTCGCCCGTCTACAATGCAATGACAGAGCCATGATCAGATGGATTTGTAAGGTCAAGCCAGACCAGACCCAGCATATCAGGTCAGATACCCTACTGGAAAAGCTGCACCTACCAAACGATTGAGGAACTCCTAAGGGCCAACCGGTTATGCTGGTTCGGCCATGTAGAGAGAAGCAATGCTTGGATTAACAGGTGTAGAAATGTGGAAGTGGAAAGCCAAAGGAAAGCTGGCTGACCCAAAAAAACTTGGACGCAAACAATCAATCATGACCGCAAGACATGGAAGATGACCAAAATCGATCCTCAAAACCGTGATGCCTGGAGACTGGGCTTGCTGACTGCCAGAAAACGTCGGACCCCTGACCATGGGAACTAAGACGATAAAATTGGAGAGAGAGAGAGAGAGAGAGAGAGAGAGAGAGAGAGAGAGAGAGTTTATTTATTAACATGTGACATTAGATTTAACATTCTTAATTCAAGCATGCATTTGAGATACAAGATGCACAATCTTACTACATATTGGACAAAACTGATAATTTGCTGGGGTTTTTAAAATATATCATTATCTCTCCAAATTAAATGTAACAGATACCTTTCTTTTTAATAAGCACAAGAAAGCTTTTAAATTTATAAAAGCAGTTTTCCAATGGAATTATTCTTTAAAAAATTCAGATTCAATTACCTCGGAAAATTCAAATATCTTTCTTTTCGACTTCTTGTTGAAATCGATGGAATGTTGTGTTCTTGGGTAAATTTTCTATCTAAGAAATGGGATGAACAAAGGTAGTCATGTCTGTTGTAAGCAAATTGTGGCATCAAAAATTTAATACGCCTTATTCATGCTTTTCCCAACCTTTTTTCTGCTTGAAACTTTTGAAGAATTATAGCTTTGTTGCCAACAGATTTTCCCTGATAATTGGAACAGACAATGCAATAATGTTTCTTCCTAGTCGCTTTTGCACGCTAGTTGATGCATCCTTAACGGGAGTATTGCTCGCCAGAAATTTGAATTGTAAATTCACGAACACGGTTTTCAATGTACCAAAGAGCTCTGCAAGTGAGCCTTTTTCAGGGGTGGTTACAACCCTTGTCGAACTGGCCCATTAACAATTTGATAGTGTTTGATACATTTTGGTAGTAGTAAATTCATAATTTAAGTAGTTATTGGTGGTAATAAAGAGATAATTTAAATAGTTATTAATAGTAGTAAATTTTTAATTTACGTAGTTATTGGTGGTAGTAAATTGATAATTTAAGTAATTATTGGTAGTAGTAAATTGATAATTTAAGTAGTTATTGTTAGTAGTAAATTGATAATTTAATAGCTATTAGTGGTAGTACATTGATAATTTAAGGAGTTATTGGTAATAGTAAATTGATAATTTAAGTAGTTATTGGTAGTAGTAAATTGATAAATTAAGTTGTTATTGGTAGTAGTAAATTGATAATGTAAGGAGTTATTTGTAGTAGTAAATTGATAATTTAAGTAGTTATTGTTAGTAGTAAATTGATAATTTAATAGCTATTAGTGGTAGTACATTGATAATTTAAGTAGTTATTGGTAATAGTAAATTGATAAATTAAGTAGTTATTGATAGTAGTACATTGATAATTTAAGTAGTTATTGATAGTAGTAAATTGATAATTTTAGTAGTTAGTGGTAGTTCTACATTGATTATTTAAATAGTTTTGTAATGTTAGTAAATTTATAATTTAAGTGGTTATTGGTACATGTAGTAGTATTTTAACATTTGTACCTTGTGTATGTAACCAATAATATAATCCTCCATTTCCTTTCAAAATAGTAGTGCAACTTGTGTCTTGGCAAATAAAAGACAGAAAGCTTTAGGTCCTATCAACATTAATGACTTTATTAACTACGTTATATAGGCATTTCCAGACTTCACAAATCAACTTACATTCTTAATGATTAAACAAAAATCACAGTAGTAAAAATGGAATAATTTATGTAATAGCACGGTAATAATAATAATAATAGTTATAATCAATTAATTAATAATTAAAATAATATTAAATATAGTAATAAGATTAATAATAATAATAAAAGTTACAACTTAAGGAACAGCAGTTATAACAATTAACTTGTTTGATTAGTTTATACATGTTGCATAGTGCTGTTCTTTTTTAATAAAAATACCAAGCCTTTTTTTTTCACGTCTTTTGGCAAAGACAAAGGTACTTTTCTCATAAGTATACAAGACAACTTTGGTTTAATCCAAATTTGTGTACATAATTTTGACCTTTTCTTATAATATTAAATGAAATAGATTCAGTGTGTTTTATCAGATATCAATGTTTAATTTACATAATTATCAATTATCAATAATCATAGTGCAAATCACCAACTTGCAAATTAACTCAGGATACAAACATTTGATTTTAGCTCACAATTCTAATTTTTGTATTGCCTTAGAATCCATAAATGACATTGTTTATTTAAATCTTAAATTTTACTAGAATGTGATTAAAGGCCTCCTTCTTTTTCTTTACTTTTATCAATTTCTGTTTTTTTTTTTCTTTAAATGCTCAAAATATCTGACTGTATACTTACTTGCAACATCTTAGTCTTACACACAAAACTTATAGTTATTACACAATTATGCTTTTATTTCATTTTGTAATATATGAGGAAAAAGAAAATAGTGTTAACATATCATGTTATTTGTATGGAATCCAGATGTCATGACGATTTTTGCTGACCAATACTGTGCTAGTTAAAAGTTGACTTTTATCATCTTGATAATTGTAAAAGGTTATAATAACCAGTAATATTTGTTATTGTTTTGGGAGTATAATGATATTTATAATGATAGGTATATATTATGGTCATGATATAAAGATACACAAACATATATTATCTCTTTCTGCCATGATTTTGGTAGTTAATGTTTTATCTGATTTGTAATTGTATATAGTATACAGCAGAATTTTGGGAATGCATGATAACCACTCATTAACTTATGTTTGTCTTGATGGATGTTAAAGCTGGCACATTATAGTCATCTTCAGAATGTTTGGCTGTTGTACAATTGTTGTATTATCATTATATTCAAAAAGAGTGATACACACTTTTGACTATAGAATCTTGTGTATCTTATGGTATGAGGGGGGAGGTATATTTTGTTGCATACCATTCCACAAGCTTGTTTTTGTGTCCATAACATGCGATATGGAAGCATGCATAAAAAAAGACGAAGTAAAAATTTTAATGAAATTGAGAAATTACTTTATGCTATGTGTTAACAATAACTAGTGAATGTTTATTTATCAATAATAATAATAATAATAATAATAATAATAATAATAATAATAATGACATTGAATAGAGCATAAATTTAAAAAGCTCAGAGTGCTTTTCAACATATATAATGATATGACTACCAAAAAAACACCATCAAATTAGAAAACATCAAAATATACTGAATATATTTAAGATTGGAAACATTATTGGAAAGATGGGTATATTTTATATGAACAGTTGCTTACCATATCAGTAGCTCATTTTTATTTTCAGAAAAGGCAGAGCATGTCTCTCATGATTGTTTCTTCTGATGGTAACAACCCTGATCCAAGTAAACGCCTCAAGTATGATGTACAGGCTCAACAAGTAAGTTGATGGTTACTTTAATTTTGGATATTAGCCATATTTGTGGATTGGCCTTTGGATGGTCCAATTGTCGATACATATGTATGCATCCGTGCATGACAACTTGTTCAATGTTCAATGCTGTGTCCTGACTTTTGTTACCTGTGCTATGTTTAGCAAAATGTTTCTGACAAATTTTGATATGTGTCAATTGGTATTTTAATGACATTCATGTAGTTTGGTGCTGGACTATAAAGCTGAAAATTGAAAAGGAGATCTGTGTCATTTTTAGTGCAGTGAGACCCACTTATCTAAACCTTGGTTATCTTAAGAACCTGTATATGTAGAGCACTTTGATCTGGTCAAAAAAAACAACTTTATTGTGATATTTGTTCCCTGTTATTTCGATCCCAGTTAAGTCGATACCCTCAATATGACTGCAAGTATTGCAGTCTGATGTAAGATGTGAACCCGGTCAATTCAATGAAGTGCATCTTTCATGTTCATTTCTTAGAAATGTAACAAAACATGATCAGCAATCCCTTTAGTACAGGTAACTTGTACCGGCAAGGATGGAATAAGTTGGTACAAGAACAAATTGTACCATTGCTCATGATTAAAATTGAAGAGCAAATCCATTTTAGTAATACTATTACATTATCGAAAGGGCAAACTTATAGGATACACATAATACTGTTGACTGGCAACTTCCTTTGTGTTTAAAACACACACACACAAGAAATAGGAAAACAGTTCCTACCCTTCAAAACTTCCATCATGCAACGAATTTAAAGGCTGCTAAAAAGAAGTTGAATTACAAGTTTGAAAGAAATTAGGGAATGTAACATCCACTGTGCTCACGCTAACAACTGATGATTGTTTTTGTGTCAATACACTTAGAGCTTGTATAACAGAGAACAAGATGACATTTTATCTTTGAAACGTTCTATCAAGGATTTGATATCTTAAGTATCTTTCTGGCAAAGTATTCTATTATATGTTATGCATGATATCAATACAGGTACATTAAAGTTGAGGCAACCAGACTACATGTCCTTGCCTAAGGACACACTATGATTGTTGTTGTTGTTGTTGCTTTGGGATTTATTGTCATTTCTCGGTACTGGAGGATGAACATATCAAACTCCTGTAAAGACCCACAGCCTCATGGGAAGCAACTGGCAGTTATATATCCACATCGACCAAGCCTCAGACGTGGACCCACACAGGCAGTGGTGATAGAGCTGTATGTGGTATAGTTGAGGGCTTTAAACCACTCGTTCATTTGGTGCTACCTGAACATAGTAACTGATCTTGACTTGTCTCATCAACAGTGCCACATCAACTCATATCAACATTGATTGGTTGATTATACAAGCAGCATGGCCTGTATCGTATTTTCAACTTCTCAGTGTAATATTGTTTCTTGCATCTACTAAAATTAGTTGAATAACCAAACTCTAATTTTGGGATCCTCAGTTTATTAAGCTATTCTATTTAATTTCTACCTGAACTATTTGAAAATTAAAAGCGGCTTGTTGATAAACGTAAGGAAATAATTTATATGCAATGATTTAATAAATTAAATTAATAGTCAGTAATTTTATGATGAGATTTAACTCTTTGCAAAAACATCTGCCTCCTCTATTTGAAATTTGTTATGATTTTATTTACTAAAAGTTGAAATACTGATGAATTGTAATGCCATCTTTGCCATCTGGTTTATATATTGTATAAAATCAGATAAGGCGACTGGACTTCTGTATAATTACTACATAATTCTCTTGAAAATCATTCAAGACAATAGCAGTATTTGATGAAGAACTACCTTATTTTTACAGTAACTTAACCAATGTTCATGAAATAATAATTGCCTCATGCAGAACACAATTTCAGAGTTGAGAAATTAACAGAACAAAATTTTCTAAAAACTTCTGAAACATGGTTGCGGAATTTGAGATGACCTGTAAGTGAATTATATTGATCCACTCCGATGGTCAAGTAGTTAGAGCGTCCATCGTTGGAGCAGCAGGTCATGGGTTCTATCCCTGGCAGTGTCATACCAAAGACTTACAAATATGGTACTAACAGCTGTCTTGTTTGGCACCTTTTGGATGTTAGTGTTAGGACTGGTGTCAGGATAATGTGAATGGGTGGGACATAATAATACATCTCTGAGGCATGATGCCCCAGTGCTAGGCATCACTATAAACTGCCTCAATGCTGAAATCATATGACTGAAAAATGGTTAAAGCTACGTTTAAAACTCCTAATCAAACAAAAAAAGAAAGAATTGTGTTGAAGTCACTGCAATGAAGTCAAACAATTGATTAGATGGAATAGTAACAGTCATGAATACAGTTGCTGATCACTAGCTGAAAACAATATAACATAGGAATCATGTGTTAATTAGGAGACAAACAGAATATTTCTTTCTTTAATAATATTGCTCAATCATAATATCTTAGAAGAACTAATATTACATCACAAATATAGTATTTCCAGGCTGAAACATTTTAACTAAATGTCTATAAGTTATCTGCCCACGTAGGAGAAGTTAGAATGACTTCCTCTTGGTTCAGGCCTTGTGCCAAATCCTGTGGATGCTTCAGTCACTACTTAAGCTTTTGCAAAGCCAAATGCTCTTTTAAGACAAGAGTTGTCTCACATGACAATATCAGTATTCTGTATGTTTTCTACTTTAAGGCAAGTTGGAAGAGATTTTTGTTCAAATGGAAATATTCTTGTTCTTAATATCATGGCTTTGCCTATTCATACACATAGGCATCCTTGAACATGTCATTTGTCATCCCCTCACACTGCAATAGGTGTATTTAAATATATCCAGCTTTGGTGTGATAAGAAAAACTCATTCACTATTGCTGACAATTTTCCACTATCATTAGATACATGCATGTAGATTCTCTGTACTAATCTTATTGTCAGTTAATAGTTGCTGTACTGATTGAAAAGGCTGAAATATCCTTTGAGGGATGATGATAACCATGCAGCTATGATTTCAGTAAAAGCATCATGAGCCATCATGTTCAGAGACAGTTCCAGCTCCTCCTTCACACCCACAGTTAAATAAACATTTATTGGCCATAACAAAAGCTTGTTTATCAATGTGTTGGACACCAAATCACTTGGTGGGTAGTGAGATAGTTACTATCTCGAATATCAGATTTACAAACCAGCTATTGGGTTCCAATATCACATACCTTATGATCTTGACATTCTCATGCCAACCTTTATCGTCTAATCTCCTCTTTAATGGTCAGGTTGAGGATATATTAATACAAGCCACAAAGTAGACCAAGACCATTGCACCCCCCCCCATCTCATATACAGTGGGGGGAATGTCAGGAAAATTAACAAAATTTGACATGGAACCTCAAGACACAATCCTCAAGGAAGCAGCCCTACTGAATCTACAACTGATGAAAAGTTCTCTTCTCCCAAACAAAAGTAAACAGAAAGCATAAAACTGGTGATCATTTGTGTCAGCGATATATACTCTGATCTAAATAATGACATTGTTTTCATGGCATCTTATCACTGATCCAGATACTATGAAGGCTCCATTTCTTCTATGTCAAGTGGTGACATGATTTGTGATAATGACCTATAGATCCTCATCACACTTCCTCCTTTTTCTAGCTTTCGCTATGGTATAAAGTCCCAGGATTCAGAATCACCACTCTTCAGTGCAAAAAAAAAATCAAAAACCTTCTCTAATAAATGGTGGTATAATTTGTCCACAATTTAAATTCACAAGACTTTTATTTGAAGCTGTTCCTGGTTTTTTGGGCTAATGGCATTATTCACCCCATCATCAACCTAAGAAAACAGTTTTCTGTACCCCTTGCTTTAGGATTGAAACACAACAACAGGTTCTAAATTAAATCCAGGAGGGAGACTACACAGTGTGAATTACAAGATATATCCTAATTTCAATGTCTTCTAGGACGTTTCTGTGATTCTCCTACAATAGCACTGTTTACCACTTCAAAGCATTCTTATTTCGACTCGTCATTAGTCCTTTGGCTTACATTGATGAATCAGGTAAAGGTGACTTTCTGTGCTACTTCCAATGCAGAATGAAATTCTACATAAACATACACTTGTATCTGGGTTTGATCCCTGGTATAGTCATATCAAAGAATTATAAAAATGTTACTAACAGCTGCCTCACTTGGCACTCAACATTAAAAGGTTAGTTCTAGGACTGGTCAGCCTTTGTGTCAGGATAATGTGACTGGGTGGGACACAATGATACATTCTGTTTCATGATGCCTCAATGCAAGATATCACTATAAACTGCCACACTGCATATTTCATAGTGATATGACTGAAACATTGTTAAAACTATGTTACAAGATCCAAATCACAGACACACACTTATATCTGGTTATTATATCTCTTGTTAATCTCATTATCAGTCATGGTTTTCTTGTTAACATGAAAACGTGACCTAATACTATCACCACATTTAGATCACCTATTGAATGAGTTCAACATTTGGGTAAACAGTATATGACTCCCTCAGGAATGATTGTTGTAAATCAATATAAAGGTGTGTTTCCTTGCACATATAGGACAGTCTCTCTAGTTAAGAATTTCTTCATCTGCTGTGTTTGCTGAATGTGGCAGCAGACCTCTTAGTTCTAGATCTCCGTTTTATGCATCCAATACAAATGATCATGTTGTCTCAGTGGAAGCTGATACTTTGCACCTTGGACCATCTTCTCATAATTTTAACAAGTACAGTATTCCATTTCAGCATATAGGCAACCTCACATGGCATATGCCGGGTATATCTTTGCATAGTACAACACAATACATCATGGTCATGGATGTCAGCACAGACGCCAATTGATTGTGCCTCTCAAGGTCATCATTTACCTATAAACATTATTAAGATAAAAGTCATTTTGAGTACATTTCATTGGTTGCTAGATGAGCTATACTGGAAGTACATTCTTTTTCTTTCTGACAATGCCACATAGGTGATTTATCTCAATGTCAAGGTAGAACCAAGTTTTGTTTGGGGCTATCTAAATTACAGTCTTCACTGACAAACCCGCATTCAGGTTTGTCTTATTCCTGGCTAATCAGCAAGCAGAATGGTCTCTTTAGTCTCTAGAGTTTTTGGAATATTAAACTCACCCAACTTTTGTATCACCAGTCACACGCGTTATTAGCCCAGTGGAGTAGTGAATAACTGTAACAAGATGGCCCTCCATTTGAAAAGTGCACAAAGGCAGAAGATATTCACACTGCTGTGCACACAATAACAATTTGCACTACTGCAGGCCTCAATACCTCAAATACTGATAACTGCTGCATTATCATTGAGAATCTGTAATCAAGGATGTATGCATACAGATTAATATATGTTTGATCCATGAGCACTCATATATTTTTTGGGTATTCAGATGTTTGTATCTTGGTATTTGCATGTGTTTATTATAGGAACTGAATTAGTACAATGAATCCTTCTGTTCCTTTAGTAACTGATGCATTCACAGACTTAATGCCTATCCTTATCACGGGGAGATCACTCTAACCGAATTATTGGATGGCAGACAAGTTGTAGCTTTTTATTCAATGGACCAGGCGCCAGTATTTATGTACTAATTTAATAATGTAATCAATGACCTAATATAAAACAAATCATAAAAAATGAAATACACAAGTGAGGTCAAAAAGGTACCTATATTAAAACAAAGCATAAGAATAGTATCCGCAATACGAGAGAAGTCGATGGTAATTTATAGCAGAAGACGTTTTATCATTTCTGAAGGTCATTTATGTCACCATGTGATGCTCACAGTGGAAACACAAGCCCTTTTCCTAGACGACAATTCTGTAAAAATGTGTTTTAAACGGGCTGATGCAATTGAAAATATTTGTCAACCAAGCTTTTTTTTAAAAGATATTCTACTTGCTTAAATCCCATGTGTGTACTGCTATTGGAGTCTAGCTCTTCTTACTAATCCACTATTGATATTTCACTATCAGCATACTGCACAGTAACTATGGAAGATATACATGCCCGACATCAATATCAAGAACAACACAAACCTGGAACATCTAGTTCACAAAAGAGTCACACCATAGTCAAAAGTTGTATACATATCACCTCTTTAGACATTATCTAATAAAATGGTATAAATAAAAATCTTTTGTGCAAAATGCTAAAAATGTTATTATGCTTTCAGAAAGTGACTACTTGGCAGCAAAAAGCAATGCATTATTTACATTGCGAGTTGTAACTGACTGCATTTATTGAAAGATTTCAAATTGTTTGCAACCTATGATCCTTTTGAACTTTGTTTACCACCATAGCATCATTAATGTCAAGAAGAGGAAGTTATACATTTTAGTAGGGAATGACTAATGCTAGGTTAGTTGTCAGTGACAGAAGTAAAAAGTTTCTATAAATTCTACTAGCAAACTTAAAAAAATCAAACATTAACGTCAATAATGTGCTTTATAAGTACTATTAGACTTAACTATAAGCAGTTCCTCAACTTTTCATTACCATTCTGTTGATGCTAGATAGTAACTGTAATAGAGACCTAAATATAATAGAAACAATTGACATTGACGTACGTTTAACACTGAGTGAAAACAATAATTTCAGATGAATGAAACTGTCACTTAATTTCAAACTTTTCCACCCTATTCAATTGAACTCAGAAATTTCAAGATATATGCATAACATTGAAACATTTCCTACTATCATCCAAGTATGGGATAAGAATCTCTTATGTCAACTTCACAGTGATGGCATGAATGTAGAAACTATGTCACTGTGCTAAAACTTTCATTCTTCTCAGTATACCATATGCATCACTATGTCAGTGTGCTAAAACTTTCATTCTTCTCAGTATACCATATGCATCACTATGTCAGTGTGCTAAAACTTTCATTCGTCTCAATATACCATATGCATTACTATGTCTAAGACCATTCCACTGGTGTCATTCAACATTCACAACAGTATGTTTATATAGGATTCTTCTAACGGCCATCTAATCCTGTTGAGTTATATTACTTTTAAGCATGTTGACATGCTATGCAATTGATTATGCGTCTGTATTGACATGTGGATAATATTCACTAAAATACGGGTGCAAACCTTCACAGCTACAAAAAGAACAAGACAATACATTATGGTGACCATTTTTTCTCATATTTAGTAACCCTAAAATATACTACTGTGTTATGATATAAACAGTGCTCACATTTCTCACATTGCGGTAAAAAGTACAGTTACCTCCCTCAGTAGCGGCGGGGAGGTGGGCGAACCCTACAAAAGGTTGAGCATGTCTTATTTTGTTAAAATAACGGTTTCTAGAATTTTAACGATACAGCTGTTAATTTGTCAAAAAAACATTTATTCAGAAATGTGAAATGTCAAGGGGGTGAACCTTGTGTGCATGTTTTATTTTGTTGAAAGAACGGTTTAATGATGCAGCTGCTATTTTGTCAATCCCTGAATTAATATTATACGTATTAATAAATAGCAAATATCGAAGAAGAGCAAATTAACTGTATATGCGATCTAATCCTATTCGATATTGTGTTACAGGGTCTGATAAATTTATCGTTATAAATCCATGAGGGGTTGCCTGAGCACCACTAAAGAAATTTTTAAATTTGTTATAGTCATAATCCCCACAGCACCATGTTTGCCAGATATTTCGGAGTGTACGAGTGTCAACTCCGTTAAACACCGCTGGCACGTTACAGTTATCTTGGATCACTTTTGGAATTTGAGTGTATCGTTGAGTGACATAGATCACGTCGATGTTCTTATGTCTGCCGCGGAAAAATATCCTCGTGGGATTTTTTGGTTTGTCCAACATGGTAGCGTCGTACATGACAAAATTGTTAATATCCCCAGAAATATCCTCCACGTAAGGTGCTTCGTCGATATCTGTGATAAACTTGATGATATTTTCTCCGGTGATCTCCAAGGCTTTTTCGCTATAATATTTAAACACCTGATTGTCAACGCTCAGTGCTACCAAATATAATTTATCCCAAGCCATTCATTTCATAATCAAATTGAGTAATAGCTGTGTTTTACCGCTACCTTATGGTCCGATAATTATCATTCTGACGGAGTTAAGTAGCATCGGATGATGTTTGACTCGTTGTTTCTTTAGCGCAGAAAGATATGTAATATCCATTAGATATAACTAACTAATATTATGAATTTATATTGTGTGAAATGTAAGGCTAACACTCCAACGATTAACCCAATGCCTATCACAACGAAACATAACAGAACAGCAATCACCGGAAAATGTGAGCGGTGTGGTATAAAAAATTCAGATTTATTAAAAAAAGAGGCGGTGATATCACCTCTGGGTTAACAAAACTCCCAGGGATGCCATGGGCAAAGTATCCAGGAGAAAATCACCTTCCCGGATATAATTATTGTGGTCCCAGGAAACGATTCGATATCAGATTGGATGATAGGGATAATCCTCGTCCGGGTGAATATCCGGTAAATGCCATTGATGAGTCCTGTCGTATTCATGATATCGCGTATAAAGATCTCGATCGTCATCTCACGGATGTAAAATTGATCCACGCGTTGAATTCTATTCCTGATATAACCTTCAAGGAAAAGTTAGTGTCCAGGATAATAAAAGCTGCCATGAAGGGTAAATTAGTCGCGGGTTTAGGTATTTGATATGGAAGCGATTTATTATTCTCCGACCGGATAATATATGGGAAAATCCGCCATTGATAAACTTACCAGAGCTGCAAAAGTAAAACGTGAAACAGCAGCTGATTGGCTAGCCAAACAAGCTATATGGCAAATTTATCTACCGCGTCCAAAGAAAATTCAATACGCATCATTCGATGTTAAGATTCCAAATGAGGTTCATCAGGCTGATGTATTATTTCTGCCGCATGATACAGTTAAAAAACTTGTTTACAAATACGCGTTAGTGGTCGTTGATGTCTCGAGTAGATACAAAAAGGCCGAGCCGTTATCAAGAAAGAATCTTCTGAATTTGCCTCCGTGTTTTAAAAGATTTTTCATTGAGGTTCTCTACGATGGCCAAATCTTCTTCAGGTTGATCCTGGTAAGGAATTTCAAGGTGAATTATCGTCAACGATGAAACAACAACACACTAAGATACTACGAGGACATACCGCGATCCATCGTGATCAAGCAATCGTTGAACGGTTTAACAGACCTCTCTATGATAAATTATGTCACTATCAGTACGCGAAAGAATTCATCGATGATAAACAATCTTGTGAATGGGTAAAACAATTATTGGAAGTAATCGCATCGATCAACAATGAAGTAACTAACACGTTAAATATGAAATCGGCTATTGCAATAACAAAAAAATATATAAAAGTATCAAAAAAAGAATCTTCATCGCAAATCCTGCCAAGCAATGTCACGGTGAGATATTTATACGAACCTAGTGAACTTGAATGTAGTGCTACAGGATCAACTGATCCGGTATGGAGTGTCAACACGCATACAATATTTTCCACGTAAACATTTAAAAATAAAGCAATGTGTTGCAAACTCGATCAAACCACGCCACAACGGAATTATAATTGTGAACAGTTACAAGTAATCCCGGATGATACTCAATTACCACTGACTAATCTCCTATGATAGCAATTCTCCGAAGTTGATTTATTAATCGTACTCGTGACACCGCGAGGTATACCAGATTTGACCACTCGATGAAGTCATCAAGGATCCACATAACTGTATCTTCGATGGTTAATCCTTGCGATGAATGAATCGTCATCGCGTATCCTAGCAAACACGGAGATTTATTAGCGCGTAACGCGTCTTCAACTACTCTAATATCAACGTGTACAATATTGTTTAATACGAGTTCTTGTCGTTGTGATTTTCTTGGAATATCAACCTCTATATTTTGTTGTCGAGTATCTTTAGACCGGTAACATAACGGAACCGGTTACATCAGAAATGTTTCTTTGTGAGTTTTAAATAATTCTACCTGAAGACGATCTCGTATTTTTTTCTGCTGGTGATAACTATATCTGCTGGTTTCCATGTGTCCAAAAAGTCGTCAATGGAGATTTCAGGAATTATTTTACGCGTTATTTCACATTGTATATAATCCGGTTGTAGTCTTATCGCGAAATTCAACGATGTCAATTCATCATCACGTGAATGATGATCCGTGTTGATCTCTTTTACTAATAATCTACGTTACTTTTTAGCCATTCGTGAGGTGATTCTCCGATAAATGGCGATGGTTGACCATGATCTCTGCACATGATCAACGCGGTATTTTTCTTTAGCAACCATGTTAAAAAGTTTTTAGCAACTCTGACGATACAGTATCAATTTCATCCTAAATAATTATCCCATGAATAAATTTCGTTCCCATGCAATCGGGAGTTCAATCAGTTCCGTTATATCTAAAGAAGCTATGATATGTACACGCGTTAAGTCCTCGGGATTTCATCTCGTAGGGCAACACGATGAGTTGGAGTCAACACGATCATATCAGAGTTCTTTCCAAATAAATCGATTACCATTGTCTTTCCACATCCTCCTGGACCGTTTAGATAGACGGTTTTATGTCTGGTTATCGGATCGTACACAGAAGGCGACGACGATAGATTATCATTGGTATCCTCGCGATAATTATCTTCGATTGGATCATCAAGTTCTTTATTGTAATTGTATCTTTGTTTGCGCTTTATTCTCCAAGTACCCCAATGTTCCTCAGCGTTAGTGTAGTCGTCAACGCTTTCTCGTTGTTTTACATCGAAATAAAACGAGTCCACGGTAACTCTAACCGCGATATCAGAGACTTTATTTAACATCGAGAACATGTTTATCAAAGCATAACCTAGAATCGAAGATCACATAATGGGTAAACTGCGGTGATTCTCCTTCGTAATATTCACCAATGATTCAGAGATTTTCCTTGTTGGATAACTAAGTTGTTGATCTCTATATAAACGTTCCCTTGGTTGGCGTATCCGGGATGATAAAATCTAATTCGGAGTCGTCAATTATAACCAGGAAGTTCTTCTTTTATAATCTTCTGATGCACCTTGGGTAAACTTGCCGACTATTATCCTTCCAATATCTTTTGCTTGATACTATAAACATTTTTATTTTTCTCGGATCATTATGTTCTTCCGGAGTCTGTAACCAAATATCTTTCTGTGCCCATTATGAAATTATCGCCTTGGATATAGTCAACAACGTTAATATATTTTTATCTAATGAAAACCTTAATAGTAGTATCGGGGGCCAATTTTTTACGTGAAGATGCTTCCCCATCCAGAGATAAAATACCGGGTGAAGATCATTCGCGAGTTTAAACGATGTCACCTGGGCGAATCCGGTTAAATCAAATATAGGTAAACTCCCGTTAATCGCTACTCTCGTCATTTCAGATGTGGGATGACCAAATCGCGTAAAATATTCGTGACATTCTCCCCATCCAAGAAAACTCGCTGGGTAACATGATATAAATAACCGCGCATATAATATTTTGTGACTCGTATTTTGTGTTCCACAATCCACTGTGAGAGGTTTCTACGCAACTAGCTTTAACATCTCGAAAAGATCAGCCGGAGCGGTTTCCAAGAGTTTTTCTTTCTGGCGAAATAAGCCGCGACGGCTGGTATCGTAAAACAATTTTTGGTAATTTCATCTGGATTTTCATCCATGTATCAACGCGAGATTATTCATCTGTGTTTGAAGAGCTTCTGTTCGGTATAAATCCCCATCAGGTTTAATAAATTGATCATACATTCCCGTTTCATCCTTAAACAACCATATACAAACAGGATCGGTTGTACTCATTTCGTGGATAGCGTCGAATATATCTCCGTGATAGTATTTTACTGTTCGTGACATAAAAAATATCGTCACGGAAATGCTACACGCGTGGCAATTATGATCGATGATTTCAATTGGAGCACTGTTATTTTTATATTTTGCTTCGTGTAAAACATATCCGGTGCACGTTTTCACGGTATTTGGAAATCGTAAGATGCGCTCCGGCGTGATAACGTCGTTTACGGACGCACCCGCAGATTGAACTGATTCCGCCCGCGTTAACATTTTTGATTTTCTCAACTCTGTTAAACTGTTTGATATAAATAAAGTGTTTTATGACCCGTTCCGCAACGCAGTTTATTTTTAAAGTTTCATCGGGAAAAGTTTTTTTTCAAATCCGTATCGTTTATCGTGTATAATCCGTAAACTAGCGCCGTCAACGGGAACGCACGATTATAATATCTGTCAGCACGACCGGTTTTCCCGTCGAGGTTGATACGCGATCACGATGATTATACACCCGCCAAGATTTTCCAACGGGAGTTTCTTTTATCGTAAATTTTACTATATTTGACTTGAATCCAATATTTTGTGTTTTCAAAATGTATTTCTTATAGTTTCTCTTTGGCACGAGAATCAATCATTCTATATTCCATATTAGGAGTTAGAAACGTCGAAAATACGTATTTGGCACCGTCAATTTTAAATTCATACTTGGAACGTCGAATACTATTTCGAATCGCTGATAACTTAGCGGGAAATTTTATTTTGTCATCGAAGTTAAAACGCTTCTTCCGTTGAGTGTCTATCTTAATCTCGGTAATAAACATAGTGTTGCTCTCTCTCTCTCTCTCTCTCTCTGTATATATATATATATATATATATATATATATATATATATATATATATATATATATATATCAATCCTGCGGGGATCATATGCGAAATATCCGACGAGGAAGCTCTGGCCCGCAACCTTGTATCAACTGCGGTATTGGAGTACAAGAAAAAACAAAATTATGTGTTCGTTGTGGATTCAAAAATTTTACGGCGCTGAAATGGTACTACGAGCTCATAATGAACCATCATTGTTACAGTCTCCGGTTGATTATCTTAATAGAAAAATACCTTACAATTTAGATAAATAAAAACTCAAATAGTAATGAATCGTAACGAATACGTAGCTCATCCGATTTACGTTAATTACGAGACGTCACGAGATGGAATCGTCCGACATGGACAACAAAAGTTTCCACTTTGATATATTAGTAATACCTCGTATATAAGAATTACCATCTATGATCAAAATAAAAAAATATCATAAACATAGATTTCTCGTCGAATGCTCCATCGGGGAAATCGGTAACGGTTTCGTTATTGATGATATTAATCGAGATAAACTCGATAACCGCGTAGAAAATTTACGAGTTGTTACTCAAGATGAAAATTGTCTTAACAAAGCAGCGAAAATAAAATCTCAACAACGAAGACACGTAATAGCGTTCATGGATAGCTCCGTTAAAAATTTTCCGTCAATATCATCCGCAGCTAAATATTACGATATTCACAGCGAATCCATTAAACGAGCTGCTGAAGGTACTATTTTGACCGTTTACTCGAAAAGATTCGATAACTAGGTTTCATTTACCTTCGCGAGATTTTTTTAAAATTCTGAAAATTGCAATATATATATATACATATATATATATATATATATATATATATATATATATATATATATATATATATATATATATATATATATATATATATATATATATATATATATATCGACGATTGACAAATTTATCGCGTTGTTTTCCCATGACAATAACGACGACGAAGAATATTGGAGTTGTCTTTACAATAAAATATAGTTCCGGAGGTTTTCGACGACAGAGAAATTTACGATTATTTCCCCGCCGATGACGAATTTCACTCCGACGATGATTATTTCTACGGTACACAATCCAACGCAGCTTTCAAATATTACTTTTACGGGAACAATCATAACATTTACGCTCCTGAACATTTTATAAACCTCCAACGCGCTGAAGCAATTCAGTGTCAATGACGTAAAAAATTGAATGGAAAATTGCCGTGTCAGCGATGTTAACAAAGATATTAAGGACCGTCTGTGAAGTGTTCAACGAGGAGCTTCTAATAGAGTCCACCGTGAAAGAATTCGAAAAGAAATATTTGAAATCGCAGATTTCCTCCGAAGGACTTTCATCGTAGAAAATTTATCAGCGTTTTTTTGTTTATTGATATATCTATATCATCGAATTCAACATCACGGAAATCTTTATCTAATTCCGCGCTATCCTACATTTTTTTTGTCTTTGCGCAGAGCTTTTTATTATATTCAGTGATGTCATTATAATACTTCATTATCCGTTCATTAATTTCAAGTTTCATTCCAATTTTAACTTCATAAACATCGCCATTTTTTTTAGCTCGGTGAGTTCCATATTTTTTTCTATGAGTTTTTCCTCGTATTTTTTCGTGAGGTCTTCTACGACACCTCTAAGTTGACTCCGTTCCGCTTTTAACTTCGCGATCTTCTCTCATAGTTTAGAATTTCTTCATGAAGTTCTCGTTCGCTCTGATGTTTTATCGCGGCGCGATACTCCTCAGCGGATCCATTAGTTGTAGCGGACATCTGCTCCTTTGCCCATATTTTATGCAACCGCAATAATCCGATTTTATATCCGTGAGACACTTCACGAGGACATTTAACTCCTCACAATGATAATATTTTTCCGTCGTCGGCAGTAAGGTAAGTCTCGTATATAAAAATTGAAGATTTTCACGCAGAAAAAATTTTAATCGAAAATTATACTCGGAAATTATAATCGGAAATCACGGGAATCAAACATTATACTCGGAATCCATACACAGATAGGAAGTTTGCTGGATTTTTTCTATTTTGGAAATCTTCGATTTTATATTTCTGATCAACGGTCATGCATGAGTGGACATAGTTCATGATCTGATCGCGACTACAACTAATCATTGCTATAGGATCACACTGATGCTGTCTTAATTGATGATCCGTCAGTAGAACATCCTCGTCACCGAATCTGTCTACGTAGAATTCGAAGTTACCTACGATGGTTACCGAGAACAATTTTCTAATATCGTCTTCGAGTTTATCCTTGTCGTAGTCGAATACCTGTGCATGAGTATTCATATTATAAATGTTATAATTCGATTTGAAAAATCATCGTTGAAAGTCTATGACGAAAATCCAAAGGATTTTACGACTTCACATCGAGAGTAATTTGTAATTGTTCCCCTGATAAATCAATCAAGGTAAAATCGTGATCAACTAATCTAAAATTCATTCTTGATATCGAAGAATTAATTGTTGTCAAATGTACTAAATTAGTTGGGGTTTCTACGATTAAACTTTCCCTGGAAACACTCAGAAAACGTGTATAGGATGTAATCGTGATCTGCTTCACTCGTCAATGATATATCAACGCTATAACTACCTAACACGGCATCGCAAATAAGATATAATGCGACGATTCCTTTTATATTGACGTTATTTGTTGATACATGTCTACATGTTAAATCAGGAGCATTATCCCATTGTAGAATATCTACGATCGGTTTTGATATTTCCCAAGGGTGATGTATCCACGGGAAGAATTCGTTGATGAGATCATCGATCGATTTTTTTCAGCGTTGGATATCTGGAAAATTTATAACTGGATTATTGATCCTCGGTGATTGATCGTTTTTTTTTCCAAAAAATCTATCTTTGTCTAGTTTTATTATATCAAGTAAAGCATCATTGAGAAAATCTGTATCCGTCGAATTACTTCATCGCGGTCAGGTGTCGCGATTCTCAACGTAGATGTTTGAAAATATTATCGTAGTTGTTGTAATTTCGTTTTAGATAATTTATCAGCATTGTTAAAAATATCTTGGATGGTGTGTTATGTAAGAATCCAACCACCTTCCGCGGGAGATTGCCAGATTTTAAAACCAGCTATGTTATAATGATAATCTTCTGAGTCATAGACGATATACTCGTTTGGAATATTATTAAGATGCTTTTTTTAAAAAAATTAACAGTGTGATGATCATAATCTAAATTAATTTTCGGTTCAGGAGTTTTATATGTGATCCAATCATTTTTTTTTTGGTTCATCGATGATCGGGATTGTCTTTTCCCAGCTTCCATGTATCCGTGAAAAATATTTGTCAATGAGATCATTGAGAGATTTTTTCAATTCGGGAGCATTATACTCGGGAAATTTATAATTAGGTAATGTGTGTTCGGTCAATGATAACATCGTTAAAAAATTTAGTTTGTTTGGACCGGTATCATCAACGATTATTTTAAGTAATATCGCATTGATATAATCCATATCGAATATAATTTGATTTAACACTTCAACGCGTTGAATAATTTTATTGAGTGAAGATGTGTCACTGATATACTCCTGAAAATATTCTCGTAGTTGTTGTAAATTTGTTTGAAATGTTTATTTGATCTTATTAAAAATAACGCGTAAATTATTCGCTCTGATATAAAACCTTCCTTGATCCACAGGAAGATCAAAATAACATACTATGTTACCATATGTTTGTTCTTCATAGCTGTCTGTGTTATCATAAACGTTATACAAGTACGGTAATACCGGCTTAGTTTTTAAAAAACAAACCTCATTACTTGTATAAGTTAAATCAACACCATGAGCAGATCTAACATCTGTAATAAAATCAGATCTTTTTGGTTCCCGTAAACGGGGATGACCACCCGTCGGTGATTTTTTGGGCCATCCTAATGTAGTTCTGATTGAGCTGTTAATTGTATCAACGGCGTAATCAGGTGAATTTATATTGATGGCGGATGACAGCAAGTGTTCATGAGAAGTTATCTCGATGGGAGAAACATCATCCTTGTCTAATTTTGTTCTGGTGATTAATGCTATTCTATGTCGAATTTCATTGTTGATATCTTCGATTTCATAACCTCCCTTTCGAAGATATATTGTTCGACAATCAGGGGTTACATCTGGTTTAGTTTTGTACGCGAATACAAAAATATTATTAGGTTGTTTATCGCCGAAATGTTCAGATATGATATTAGACCAGCTATTTTATACTTGAAGGTGAATTATCGAGATTTCTTTTGCCGAGATGGAAATTCAGTTGTAAATTTCGGTTTATTTGACAACATCGATATCAACATTGTTTTCATCGGTATTTTCCCCAATTAGTTGAAGTAATTACTTTGTCATTATCTGTTACGTGTTTTTATAATTTTGACACTGCGGAATCATAAATATCCAATAACGCGGAGAACACATTATTGTATATCGTTGTCATCGAGTGACGATGATATCATCGCGGATAATTGTGAGTCCTTAATGATGTAATCTTGGAGTTTACGCTGACTACATGATATTTTTTTGTTATTATGGAAATCGTTCCTGCGATAGTTGTCGCCACCGCTATACAAATCGGAATAGCGACCGGAGCGATCATTACCACGGAAGAAAGTATTATCCCGGTCCCGGTAACTACACCTGAAATTGAGTACACAGTTACATCAACGGCGGTAATTCTTCGTTGATACTATTTTATTTTCATCTGATATTCCTCGTAGAGTAAGTTGAGTTTAGTTTGTAGTTGTAACACCTGGTTGTATTGGTATTGCTGAGTTGTTTCCATTATTAAACAACGACGATTTAAATTTAGTTATTTACTCAAATCTATTATGAGTTATACGTACCAGGTTATTGACGTCCGAGCAACTAATGGATGATTTTCATCAGGGATATGTGTGATCGTGAATCGTGTAGATATATCCTTAGCGAAGACCCTTGATATGATATTTACATCGTATGCTCCTCCCATCCCTGCTCCCGATAAGATATTAAATTTGTATGGAGATATTAATGTTAGTCTATAAATTCCATCGATAGTTACGGTGATATCTAGCGTGTTATTCTCTGGTGTCCAAACGATCATTCCAATTTGTATCTTATATACCAACATTTTCTCGCTCGTTAGGAATATTTATTTTATTGAGTTTATTATTCACTGTTTGAAATTCACCTTCGATAGCCTCTTGAATTATCTTGATATCATCGATGGATAATATTATATCAGGAAGTTTTATATCGATGGGACCACCAAAGAACCTATTAACGATGTTTCTACGAAAATTTAGAAATTGTTTTACACGATCCTCATGCGTTGATTGAAGTGTTGTTAGTTCATTGATGGCGGTTTTTTTCTGTGAGAGCTTCGGTATGGTAACCGGTGGAATCCCAAAGAAATTGTAAACAGGAAGTTGAATATCTGTAACGGATTTCTGTAAACCCGCAAATTGATTTACATGTATATGAGTCGTGTTCATCATTGAGGGTTTTCAACGATTTTAGCGATGATATAAAATTATCACCGAGCGCCGTTAATCTGTCTGTGATTGCTTTCGGTATAAGGTTTTTTACTCGTTCGATCGAAATTACTTTTTTGGGTTTTTTGTATATGCGGTAATGATCTTCCCCAAATATCTACTGTATTATATTATTGATATCTCTTTAAAAAGCTGGTATGATCATGTACAGCTTATGAGGTAGATTAGGAGATATTGAAATTGCCGTTAACACTTAAAGAAATTCTCGTCTACATATCGTAGGATCAGTTAATGTCTGCGTGGTTAATGTTGAATATCAAACTGAAATCGCAGAAGATGAAAACTCTAATTGGACTCCTGTTTTCGCGGTTGATGCTTTATTAAAATGATTGAGTTTTTGTCAACTACAATTTATTCGGTCCTCCCTTTATATGTTCATGTTTCAAAGTTATTTTTGCTCCACTTATAGCAGAATTTTTTTTTGTAAATTTTTCTGTCTGACCAGGAGTTAAAAGTGACATTAACATGATTATACGACATTTATATGAAATTAGATAACAGATCATCTAATTGCTACATGCTTGGAAAATATTACAAATTTTCTACCGGTGCATCAATTATTCTCATTTTTTCATTAACACCTTCGAGTGTCATCGTCTTATTACTAAGAATAACCGCTCTACAAGCCTGAAATTTAATGTCAACGATGGAATGCTTAGATAAATCGAGATGTTGTAATGAAAAATAATAGATAGGATACAAATTTGGAAAATCCCATTGCGATATTTTTTAAAATCCGGTATCAATATTTTTATAGAGTCCCATATAAGTCCATATACGATGATATGCATGACCTATTTGATTGCTATCATAATCAGTATGAAAATTTTCAGCGGTTTCTTGCTGATTACTTATTCGCAATGATACCTCGCTGATATTTAGTTTATCAAATATCATATGACTCCGCTGTTGTTTATTATCCCCGTCTATTCTGATTTTACTTTGTAACGCAATACAAATATTTCTTGGCGCGGAGATATTTTTTGTTAATGCGACCTGCCAAATAAACGTCCCAATAATATTACACGTATGAGTAGCCGTTGTAGCATCCAACCATGACAATAATGATTTTCCTCCGCGATCGAAAAAAGATAATAAATGAGTTTCTATATGAAGCGATGGAGTCATTATTGGCATCCATAACGCCAATTTGGATAAATCTATTTTACCATCTGGAACAGCAACACAGTGTCAGAGTGCATCATCATCATTTGATTTTCTCATAAGAACCAAGGTATGACTAGCATTGAAGATAACTTTTATAACATCTCTACCAAATCCAAAAATATGAAAAAGAGGAATCGCTCATGTCAATCTTCCATCATTGTTTAACATTAATTTTCGATTATGAAATCCCAAATTAAAATTATTAGTAACACTTTTGATTATATCAAAAGCATCAGCCGGTCTAGCTGGATATCCATCTGGTTGAGGATTAGATGCAGTAGCTCGTGGTGTTCTCAGAATATTAAATTGATTATTATCGGGATAATCAGTGAGATCCTTCGCGAACATCATTGAATGATCGGCAGATTTGATAAAATCATCAGAGTATCTCGCGAATCCTAGTATCATACTTGCGACATCAATGTAATTATCGATAGATTCTATTTTGTTAGAATTGATTAGATACTGAGCACTACCAAATAAAGCCATTATACCATTTTTGACAAAACAGATCGGGGTTGTTGAGAGATTAGGATAAGGTGTGCTAACATTATGTTTTTGAACTAATCCTCTTTCCAACTCGATAAAGACTTCACACGGTAAGAAGTATTTAGAGGTATCACCAAATCAAAGTTTAATTCGTGATCTAGCATTGGCATATATGAGAAAAATTGAAAATCACATACTGAATCGTATCGCGGTACGGGTGCATCCATGTCAAAAGCATCATCGGAAATCGATTGGAACATTTTATTATATAAGTGCTGATCTAAATCATAATCGTCTGAGACTGGAACCAGCAACCAAATTAGCAACAACATTTTTTGTAAATTATCATTCAATTAATTTTCCAACGGAGCCAATTTATGAGCTACTTTGAAATATTTACTTCTTTACTCACCTTAGTTGGCATTAATTCCATAGACGGTAATTTTTTTGTTGTCCACGAAATAACGATATAAGCTTATTTTTAACGGTATTAAACACGCTACCAGCTAGATCACCAACTGCACCAACAACCTTACTAACAATAGCACCAATAGCTTTTGACGCTAGTTTTTTTCCAACAGGAATAATCTTTGGAGCAATTCTAGCGAATAATCCTGAGACGTCATTACCTAATCCGCCTCTGTGATATACTTTGTATACTGGTAATCTCGAGTTCATGACGTAAACTCTAGTTGGTTTGTTACGATACATTTTATTTAGATGTTATCTGTCTAATCGTTGTGATAACCGTTGATTATTTCATTGATGAAACCGCGATATAATACAATATCCATAAAACCTCATTGAAGTAATCGCTGACAGATATCAGCAGCTTCATTAATTATTTCGGGATAATTATTTCCAGCTCGTTTTCCACCGATGAGAACCTCCAATCATGATATATCATCGAGGATACTTCGCAAACAAAGATCACCAGCGTGAACCTTTGGTTGAGAATATCCAGATTTACCCGTTGCACCCTTTGCATCATCATTTTCTACATCAGAAGGATAATGTAATTGAGTTGGTTGAAGCGATTGAGGTAGCTGAGGCAATTGATGTTTTTTTTGTTTTTATAGTGATTTTCGTTGTTTTCATTGTTGTTTTTCTTGTTGTTCTCCTTTCCGTTGTTCTTGTTTTCTTAACTGTTCCTTTACAGCTTCATGTTTTTCATATAATAGCTCCGCTGTATCAATATGCGCTATATACTTTGGATCATTTTTGTTAATTTGTTTTATTTGATTTTTAACTTTAGAGATCACATCAACCCAATGATGCATATTTGTGATAAAATTTGTATGTTCCGGTTTCAAATATTTATTTTTATTATAATATTCAACAACAGCAAAATTAATACAATCATTTATATCACTGTTATCGATGTGAGCTAAAGCTTCCTCTGTAAACCTATTTCGTAGTTTATCAACTCGCTCCTCGTCTGTTTTTTTTTGGATCAAATCGAAAAGTTTCCGGTTTAGACTGTGCTACTATATTTTAGAGTGTAGGTATTACACCTTTTTTAGTAACGGTAACAACCTTTTGAGTAACCGTAGCAATGATAGGCTTAAATAATTGTTTAGTATCAGCAGCAAAATCAAGTCGATGTTGTTGTTTTGCGTGGAGATTATCTGTAAAAGAATCTCTCACCGGAAGCAATTTCTTAATGGCGGCTAACCGCTCTCTGTTCAATCTAGTAATCTGTGCTTCTCCGATATTTGCCATATATTAACACGTATGATATCAATTCGAGGATTGACAAAATAGCAGCTGCATCGTTAAACCGTTATTTTAACAAAATTAAACCTGCACAACCTTTTATAAGGTTTACCCCCTTGACATTTCACATTTCTGAATAAATGTTATTTTGACAAATTAACAGCTGTATTGTTAAAATTCTAGAAACCATAATTTTAACAAACTAAGACCTGCACAACCTTTTGTAGGGTTCGCCCCGACACCCCACCCACTGCTGCTCACTCACCAAAGTGCATCCCATACAACACTAAGTGATGTATGGAAAAGGAGAGAAAATATGTTGAAGCTAAGGCATACAAATTATTTAAAAATACACAGAGAAGCAGATAGCTAAAATAGATTTTGCTGACTGCACTATAATTTTTTTTATATTTTTCTTCAGAGGGCAGGGGCCAGTTTTCATGTGCAAATTTAATGCTGCAATCTGCGACTTAGTATAAAAAAATGATAAAACTTAATACGTATGTTGAAAAGTTCCATATTTTTAAATACCTATATTAAAATGAAGCATAAGAATAGTATCCACTTGAACGTAAACGTCAATGGCAGTTCATAGCAGAATAAGTTTATGCACCCCAATCCCAAATTTATACCTGCAACTTTCATGTCTGCAGGTCATTTTTGACACCATGTGATGCTCATAGTGCAAACACAAGCTCTTTTCCTAGGTGACAATTCTGCAAAACAGTGTGTTTTAATTAAAAAGGCTGACGCAGTTGAAAATATTTGTCATCCAAGCCATTTCTGATATATTCTACTTGCACCAAACCCATGTGTTTACTACTATGGGAGGCTAGCTCATCTTCCTTGTCCACTATTGGTATTTCACTATCAACATACAGCAGAGTAACTATGGAAGGTGCATATGCCTGACATCAATTTCAAGAACAACACAATCCTAAAACACCTAGTTCACAAATATATCCATATCGTTAAATACTAATCAGTAATAGCTGAAAAAGTCACATCATAGCCTTAACTTATGAAACTTGCCAGGGGTGTATTTATAAAAATGGACCCTGCCACCTGCCACGGTTGTAGTAGTTAAGTTTTACAAAAATAGATTTTTAGGAATGAACGGCTCTATTCTGAATTGCATTATATAGCGGTACAAATCTTTAACCGTTTACATATCCTTTGGATTCTTAAGTATCATATCTTTTATATTGTTCAATCGCCATACATTGAAGAAATGAAATACCTTATAAATATACATGCTGATCAATTGTAATTAAATGCAAGCAATTTCTTGAAATATTTTTATTCCTGTTGGATTGCAGACAGTAAATTATTATTGAATATATTCTTTTTCATATGATGAAAGTTATTTTTTTCAAATACTTGCTGCAATTTTATTTAAAATTTTGTGCTGAAAGGTATTGAAAACTGGCAAACAAACACTCATCCAAGTTGTAGTTCCTTTCCAGTTTTTCAACATTAACAAGAATTGTTAGACTAATTCTGAATTAAACATTGATTATTATATTTATTTGACATATTGAATGAATTCACATTGTTTAATGCTTTATATGAGGTGTTGACTCAGATTGCATATTCACCTAGTATTGGTATTAGCAGCAATGATTAATGGATTGTAGTGATGGAGATTGGATTTAATTTCACAACTGGTCATTTTCGCTTGATTCATGATCAGTTTATATTTTCTTTATCCACATTGTGTCATTGTGTGTTTTGTTTGTGAAAAAAGAAATGTAGATTTAAATCTGAAACAGATGGAATGATGCAAAATCTGAATTTCACCATGATTAATCTCATCATTTAAAATAATTTTCAAGTTTAGCAAAATAGACAGATGACAATACATTTATCAGAAACTTGTTTTTTTTTTGGGGGGGGGAGGGGGGAGTTAAATAAATTTGCTGCTGCTTTATATTGATCAGACCTTGAAAACTTTTTTTTCTTCAAATTCCACAGTATTGTTTGAAAGAGTTATGGTTGATTATATCCAGTTATGATATTAATATTCTGCACGATTTAAAATAAATATACAATTGGTTGTTTGCCATGAAGACACTAAACGAGTTTGATTTCTTACAAACAGATTTTAGTTCTGCTAGAAACCTTTACCAAGGTTTGTTTAGTGTGAGCTACATTTAGTATGCCTCAGATGAAATCCATATTTATACATCCTGTTAGTAAGGTATAAGCTCTTAATGTGCAAATTTCCTAATGTTTACTTACCTCCAGAGAAAATTAATACAAGAAAATTCCTTTGTTTAATTACCTCCAGAGAAAATTATTACAAGAAGTCTTTTGTTTAATTATCTCCAGAAAAAGTATCACAAGCAGAATATTTTGTTTAATTATCTCCAGATAAATTTTCACAAGCAGAGTCCTATGTTTAATTACCTCCAGAGAAAAGTATCACAAGCAGAGTTGTACTTCTTTGCTTTACTTCATTCCCTTGTAATCTTTGACCTTTTATCTGAGATTGATGTTCATAGATTTGGTTACATAAAAGATTCTTTGAACTGATTCAATGTAACTATATTATCAGTATGTGGAAACAAGCTTCAATGAATTGAATTGGAAAATAAACAAATATTCGTAACATTTATATCTGCAAACACTTATATGTGGACTCTCATGAGGGCTGAATTTGATAATGTTTGCATTAGCTTATAGGCATATGAGTGTTGATTGTCCTAGAGGGATACATTTGAACACAAACTCATTAATGCCATGGAATTCTGTCTGTACATAGGTGGTCAGCAATGCCATTCAAGAGGTGAGTCACTAGTGAGATAGGATTAAAACCATTGTACTGAGTGTTTTATAAGATTATATTCTAGTAATTTATGTAGTATAGCCTTATTTGTATCAAATACTTTACTTAAATCTAAGATTAAAACTTTATTTAATGTCCCATTATCGGTATTCTTTAAGTCATCAAGTCAATGTGCACTGTCTCACTTTCAAGAAATTATTGAAATTATATGTAATTGTATCATTAATGACTTCATTGAAATTATATGTAATTGTATCATTAATGACTTCATTGAAATTATATGTAATTGTATCATTAATGACTTCATTGAAATTATATGTAATTGTATCATTAATGACTTCATTGAAATTATATGTAATTGTATCATCAATGACTTCATTGAAATTTTATGTAATTGTATCATTAATGACTTCATTGAAATTATATGTAATTGTATCATTAATGACTTCATTGAAATTATATGTAATTGTATCATTAATGACTTCATTGAAATTATATGTAATTGTATCATTAATGACTTCCTTGAAATTATATGTAATTGTATCATTAATGACTTCCTTGAAATTATATGTAATTGTATCATTAATGACTTCATTGAAATTATATGTAATTGTATCATTAATGACTTCATTGAAATTATATGTAATTGTATCATTAATGACTTCATTAAAATTATATGTAATTGTATCATTAATGACTTCATTGAAATTATATGTAATTGTATCCTTAATGACTTCATTGAAATTATATGTAATTGTATCCTTAATGACTTCATTGAAATTATATGTAATTGTATCATTAATGACTTCATTGAAATTATATGTAATTGTATCATTAATGACTTCAGAGACAAAAATAAGAAGGTTAGTTTGACTATTGAACAGTTTCGTCAAAATGATCACCATGAATGACCTTATTATTTATGATGCAGCAAGTTTGTAATTTAATAATTTATTTTACCTTTTAGCTATATTTTACCTTTAATATATTTAATCTATTTTACCTATTTTACCTTTTTCCCAGTTAGATTTTCAATATGACCACCATGTTACTCATCTGATAAATCTTGTTATGGCAGTTTGTCTTTTTGGAGTATGACTTAGTATGATATAGTATCAGTCAAATATGAATTAATGGCAGCAATCTGACATCTAGTATGGTTACCATTGTAGCTTCCTTAAAGATTTGTTTATTTGCATGTATGTATGTATGTATGTATGTATGTATGTATGTATGTATGTATGTATGTATGTATGTATATATGTATGTATGTATGTATGTATGTATGTCCATATAGTTTTACCAAATTTGGTATGACTGAGTTTTTCTAATGAAAAGAAAAGACTGTTTTAATACTCAGTAGTTCAAAGGAAGCTATGAACATAATAAATGATCTCGTCTTAGATGCCAGGAAATTGGTTTGTACCCAAATGAACATCTTGTAGTATCTATTGAGTGTCATTAATTCAACATGTATAACAGGAATATATACCAAATTATTATTGCCTAATGCTTTCCTGTTTGTGCTGCCATGGAGGAAAATAAATATGTGTATGTCTAGACAGTACATGTATTACAAATTACTGAAACTTCAGCATGGGCGAGAATCTGTCTGTTTTCTTAGCACTCTCATCCTGAACACATTTAGGTGTGATACAACTGTATGAAACAATGATGAGACTAAATCAATCTAATTAAGATGAATTATTAAAGCGTGTAAGTACAAAAACAGTTTAATATGGTGATATATTAGTGTTTAACATGTTTAAAAAATGATTGATACATATAAGGTAGTATCTAAGGGAGACAACCAAATAGTCCGAAAGTAATGATTATGTTTATCATTAGATAATACATGCAAAAAAATAATAAAACGGCATTACACCAATCAAGAGTTTTTCATTGAAATGTGCAGTATATAAATAATGCTACCCTTCATTTTTATCAAAGAGACTGGTTGTCCCTTACTTAATTTAAATTGTCTTTACTTTTCTAGGATTATCGCCGTAAATGTGGGCAGATATACTTAAAGAAAATCCGCTCTTCCTTAAGAAACAAACCTACTAGAGTTCACTTGGTTGATGAGGATTTTGCCATTGACAACACAATTCTTGACAGCAAATTGGAGGAGTTGAAGAAGAAAATTGTTGAGGTGGCTTCACAGCAGCCATACTGGGGAGAGCAGATACCCACTCGGTGGTTTCTTCTGGAGCAGCAGCTGATGAGGCTCAGGGATTCTGGTGTAAAGGTAGTCATTTAAATGCATGCTTAACATCAATATGTGCCGTTTTTATAAAACCTTTCCTTTACACAGCACTTCGGATTTGACCTTATTTTGATTTGCATTAATGCTCATGACAAGTGAATTTTGATAATTTGTATCCCATGAAATGTATGTGGCAAACTGCTTTAAAGGTTTATCTCTCTGTCAATTTAATAAATTTAATAAACACAAAGTTTGAATGTTGAAAAGTGAATTTTGTTAGAGAGAACGCATGTAGCATCAACTTTACCAGAACTGATCAACTTTGTTGTAACCAACAAGAACAAAACAAATTGCAAGTTTCATTCGACAAATGACAACAATTCTTTCCACTATACATGAATCGAAAAGTGTTTTGAAAGGTCAGAGACCGCCCTTGTACACTGATACATTAAAATGTCCAGCAATAGTTTTGAGTGCACATTATCACTATGAAAAATTGCAATTGTTTTAAGATTTAGAGAATTAAAAGTATTTTCCAAGTACACTTGCCAGAAGTTACTTTTCATAGGCTTTTAAATACTAAGAAATTGTCAGATAACAGATCTCATAATGTTTCAATCCCATTAATCATTCACTGTTTGAGTGTGTGTGTGTGTGTGTGTGTGTGATTCCTGACATTATTCAAATGCATAACTTGAAAATATAACTTTGCATTCATTTTATATTTCCATTTTAATTTCTTGGTTATTATAGACTATTTCCTGTCGCCTAACATACAATTATATTATTAATCAATTAAAAAAAATTAATTAAATTATTTCTACACATTGTAAATGTCCAGATGAACATGACCTTGTTCCAATATCAGTATTAACATATGATTCAGTCTCATCTCTATTTGCATGGGTTTGACTCTCAGGGCCTCTGCATGATTTCTAGTCTCACGTTCAGCCAATGTTGGTATGTGGGAAAGGTTGCCAGTAGCTTCTCGTGGGTCGGAATTTCTTTCCAGAGTTTTCCCGGGTTCTTCTTCTACCATTTATACTGCTACCATGTACAGCCTATCTTGTGCTGAAAAATGGCTTTAAAACCTAAAACAACAATGTCATCGTCATCGATTATCTCCCTTAGCATAGTAAGATCAGGTATTGCACATGTTGTGTATGGGAGAAATTGGGTTGGTGACAAACATGTAACTTAATACATGTGCAAAAGTTATATTGTAGTACCCTGTTTGCATGTCATGTGTTATAGTACCTGATTTGCATGTCAGTCTTCAGTCATGACATTGTCACTTTACTGTATTATTTCAATGTAACATATTTGTATACTGTCGTTCACATGTCTCTTTCCTGTTTCTGTCATTAACCTGTCAGTTTTCTGTCTTGTGTCATTTACAGTTAGAAAAATATTTAATTAGTACTAGCATATACATGATTGGTTTGAGGCATCCTATAATTTGTAACTGTTCATAAACAATAATTATTAGATGTGGACTGTCTCTAAAGTTATTCAGTCATAGCTCAAATGGCATCATTCGACCTTATACGGTCCTTTAATATTCAACTCAGTTGTGCTTCTTATAATATAGACCAGTATATCATGTTTTACATTTTCATCAGTGTAGTCTGTAGTGTGCAGAAGCAGTTATTCATGTATGCAGGATACAATTACCTGTTAGTGAGATGATAAAACAAAGCCATAAGTTCACATGCATATTGGGAAGGTCGTCATTGTAATACTTAACACACGCTTTTGTTGATGGATACCGGACTCTAGCATACATATGATGTTTCTGACCAATGCCTCACAGTGTAGACGATAGTATACATGTGCTTTTGTTAGAGCTGTACCGATGTCACTTTTTGCCGATTATGCCGATACCGCGTATAGCCGATTATCAAAATTGCCGATACCGATTATGAGACCGATTATTTGATTATCATATTATGTACTCAGGTATAAGCTGACAAATTTAGAAAACAATAAAGGCCTGGAATGGGGGGGGGGATTTTTTTTGGGCAAACAGGAAAGTTTCTCGGCACAATAAATGTGTTCTAATCACTATGTAAATTGAGGCAATACTTTTGAGTTTATTGCCGACTTTCTATGAGCAAAGGTCGTCGGCTTGCTTTGACGACAATAAATACTCGTTATTGCTGCGGCAACATCAGATAATTGTAAAACATTGATATAGAATTGTTTTATTTGTTTAGTATATATCGGTGCTTAAAAGGTACAGTAAAAAATGTTATGACTTATGAGAGACCGCCCCTTCTGCCAGATGGTGGCTTGGTGAAACACTAACAAAAGAAATAAAAAATAATTTTGAAAAATCCGGAAATGATTCTCACTTACTAGTATTAAAGACAATGAGTTCGTTCACCCTCCAGGCATTACGGATTAACTGAAAGACAGACGACGTACTCAAACCTACACTGAAACCCTTTCAAATAATTTCTCACTGAGACATAAGGACTATCGGTGTTTTGTGAGTTTTCATAAAGATAAAGAAAAAACACAAACCTCAAAATTGACTGTGTATATATCCATCATTACTCCCTTTGATGTTAATGTTACTGGCTATTCACATGACTTTGGCACTACAATAGCGGTTAGCGACGTGTACTTTTTTAGTCTGGTTTACTGCAGTTTACAAATGTTACCGGACGCTGGAGTTGAAAATTTCGCACAACTGGCAGCAAGATAAATTCTTTTTAAATACTTTATTAGAGCAATCTCTTTGTTACAAAAGATTAATTGATGGTTTGATGTGTTTATCTCGATATATGGTTATTCGACTATACAGTAGTGTTAGTTAATGAGCAACTTGCTTGCATAGTGCAATTATCCCGAGCTCTAGTGTTACAAAGGATTAAGTTACCGTCAGTCAAATCGCGACTGTATATACAACTTTTATCAGGAAAAAATGGTTATTTAAAAAAATTATTTGCATCGGTACCGATTATTTTTGCCGATACCCGATTATACCGATTGTGCTAATAATCGGCCCGATTACGCGTACGGGCGATTAATCGGTACAGCTCTAGCTTTTGTTTGTAGATGCCTGACGCTAGTCTGTAGTATACACATGCTGCTTGTGATCTATGCCTGACAGTGTAGACAGTAGTATAATCATGTTGTTTGTGATCTGTGCCTGACAGTGTTGACAGTAGTATACACATGCTGTTTGTGATCTATGCCTGACAGTGTAGACGGTAGTATACACATGCTGTTTCTGATCTATGCCTGACAGTGTAGACAGTAGTATACACATGCTGTTTCTGATCTATGCCTGACAGTGTAAACAGTAGCATACACATGCTGTTTCTGATCTATGCCTGACAGTGTAGACTATGACTAAGGTGATCTACACAAGCCACTTGGATGCAAGATGTATGATGCATGACCAATGTGATCTAGACAAGCCACTTGGATATTGGCAGGAAAATTAGTATAAATTACGTCATATATATATGCAAATGTTAATGAATGCAGGATTTATGACACATGACTGAAGTGATCAAACCAAACCATAAGGTAAACTTTAATATTAGCAAGGTCAAGTTATGGTATTTATATCTTCTTGAATGATTTTGTCAAATTAAAATATCTAGACCTACTTAAAAATATTGACTGCTCTGGTGGCTTGGTGGTTAGAGTGTCCACCCCAGATGAAGAGTGTTGTGGGTTGAAACCCTGGTTGAGTCATACGGTCTCATACCAAAGACCTTTTTAAAAAAAACTGTACTAACAGCTGCCTCACTTTGCACTCAGCATTAAGAAATTAGTGCTATTACTTCTTTAGATATCGACTGCTCTTGTGGCTTAGTGGTTAGTGTCCACCCCAAATGTGGGATGTTGTGGGTTCAAACACTGGCTGAGTCATACCAAGGACTTATAAAATAAACTGTACTTACAGCTGCCTCACTTTGCACATATCATTAAGATACTGGTGTTATTACTGGTCGGTCTGGTGTCAAGATAATTTCAATGGGTGAGACATCATGCTACATGTCTACTGCATTATGTCCAGTGCTAGACATTATTTTACACTGCAGACATTATAGTAATATGACTGGAAAATTGTTAAAGCTATGTTAAAAATCTAGATCATTCACACACTTAAATATTATCCACATGAAATCTGAACACAAATATCTTGCCTTATAAAAAAATGACAGTTTAAAACATATTTTGTTTATAAAGTAATGAGATTAATGTCTTTGTTAACTTGTAATTGCAGATAGTTTCCCACTCTACAGTGGAAATGTTAAAGAAGGAAGGAACTGTTCGAATAGAAGAAAGTGAAGAACTTGATGTGTTTCTTAGATATCTTCATGAAACCGGAACAGTCATCTACTTCAGGTAATACTATAGGGCAGGGGTAAGTGTATTGTGTGCTCTTATCTACTTCATCAAATCACAGAAGGAATTGGATTCAACAATCGAAATTTGGTAGCATGTTTTCAGCGACAAACTTAGCTACAGCAGCAGTAACTTTTTCTTGATGACTATCAGGACAGTTTCTTTGTGTTCCAATAAATGTTGTTAATCGCGGCTGAACATTTGAAGGAGCCGCAATTCCGGGATGTATGCTACGTAAATGTGCATGCAATCCGGTAGTAGTACCACCGCTCCGACTTATTTGTTGTGAATATAGTTTACAGTGAGCCATGCTTGATGAAATTTTTTCAAAGTTTTCCCATACATCAGATTTATTTATACGACCAGCCATATTTGTAAACTTGAAAAGACACAACAAGCAGAGACCAGTCCTCAACAACAGAGACTGTAGCTATTAACAGTCTACTGTTGTCAATTTCGGACATCAAAATACTTGGCGACCGGTCTGTCGACTAACTATTGACATCCTTCAACAATAAATGGATTCATTTACAAACACGCTGCATGGAGCGCTCACAAATTTTAAACAAACACACCTTTTATCTGCTGGCCATATTATATTAAAATGTAAACACTAAACAAATGCATGAATGAATTTTTTCTGGCATTTTTTAAAATTTTCACTAGAAAAATGGTAAAAAAAATACTGAATTCGATTATCGTTTTGTAAAAACAAACACCGATAATCGTTTTCAAAACCGATAATCGGATTTCCGATTTTCGTTTAACAACCCTAATATATATATAACTGTGTGTGCGTCTGTAAGTTTTCCTTATTGTTTAATTTCTTAAGAACATAAAACAGAAACTAAATTGTAAATAAAATTAGCTCTATTAACTTTGCGTCGACTTAAACCAAGAATCTTAATTTAAATAATACAGGAGTCATTATTTACATACAAGGCTTTTGAAATATTGTTTTTTTTTCAGCATTGAAGTATTGAGGGATAATATTCTGTTAGACCCAAATTGGATGATTGATGCCTTGAAGCTCCTCATCAATGCTCAGCCTAATCTACCCAATAACCCAGCTGACAATGACACTGAATCAAATAACCCTGCTGCCAGTGCTGCTCACAGTGATATCACACAAAAATGGTCCGACTTCAAGGAGAAAGGAATCCTTACTGTAGAACTTGTTGGTCTGTAAAATAAAATCTGTTACCATTTCATAAAATACATATCATTTTGAAGTAATAGAGAGATACATTAAGCATTTTGCAAGATTAGTAAGTGTTTTCATTGTTTTCTTTATTACACCCTGAATATCTCAGATGTACACTAAGGAAAATTGGAAACATTTTAACAAAAGTAACACAACCATATTTAAATGTGAGTATTGTTACCTACTTCACATTCATGAGTGACATGTATTTTATGATATATTGAACCATATTTCACCAACACAATGCAGGTAGATGTCAACAACATGACAAAAGTGACTAATATATTTACTTTTGTTTCCCATGCCTTATTGTATTGAACCCGTCATCACCCACATTAAAGCTATTTGATATATGGATACATCTCAATGAAAGCAACTCATTCACCCCACATTAAAGCTATTTGATATATGGATACATCTCAATGAAAGCAACTCATTCACCCCACATTAAAGCTATTTGATATATGGATACATCTCAATGAAAGCAACTCATTCACCCCACATTAAAGCTATTTGATATATGGATACATCTCAATGAAAGCAACTCATTCACCCCACATTAAAGTTATTGGATATATGGATACATCTCAATGAAAGCAACTCATTCACCCCACATTAAAGCTATTTGATATATGGATACATCTCAATGAAAGCAACTCATTCACCCCACATTAAAGCTATTTGATATATGGATACATCTCAATGAAAGCAACCCATTCACCCCACAGATCTTGGGTTTTGTGACATAAAAGCAAAGTTGGATGATTTTTGTAATTTAGCTCGATGTTAATTACATCCACATCCACTATTTGATATCAGTAAATGAACAGGGTATATGTATGCATTTCATAAATACCTCCCAATAAAAGCAAATTTGATACATAAATATTACATCACTGTGACCCAAATTTTATGATTGAAAATGTATCAGCCATGTTTTGTACAGAAGTTAAGGATGAATCAAGGAAGGTTCAGTAACATTTACCATACCAGTAAACCTGAATTTGGATCAGATGATGCAACAATCCACGCTGAAAGACAAAGGACCACATGATGAAAACTGTCCACAGTATGATTTATTGGCAGTCCTTGGATACCATGATGAATCTGTCCAGAAAATGATTTGGGTCTAGCAGTATCAGCTAGTAATCGTTTGACCCCATTCAATATGGCTGTTGGACCAGGTTTATCCAACTCTAGATGTAAAAGAAAAATCACAGATGTGTAATTTTCTACAGAAACATAAGCTGGTGAGCTTTTTATTGTAAGATATATATCAGTACAGGTTAATGCATAATAAAGAACAATACCCAATATCCAAATGTGCAATAAGTTAGGTAATAACGCTGTTTTTCTTTACAATGTAGTCATAACATAAAGGAGGAGTAAGACATAAAAACATCATATCTGGAATGTATGATGTATGGGGTAAAGAAATGGAAAGGAAAAGGGAAACTTGTCCTCTTGTTACAGTGATATGAAGTTGACCTGTTTATATGTATGCCTGAAATGTGACTAGTAATATAAAATTATATAATGCTGAAAGCCAGAATATGAGATAATCATTGCATTATAGTTTTATCTTGAGAGGTACGTTCACTGCTGGAACACTAGAGAGGTGTTTTATGACAATAGTTTGCAATGATTTTGTGATAAATGGTATCATTCATTCCTACTACTAAACTGCTTTTTTCCCATTCATTGACCAGTTACAAGTTACAAGAAATACTCGTGTTCCAGTTGGTGCAGAACCAGTTGTTATCCTGATGGGAATCTTTAGACACATGTCAATTGAGGCAATGAATTGTGAAAGACTTGCTTTTAAACATTGACAAAATTCAGCAATCATTTACATTTCAAAAGGCAGAAATAACTCTGTAGAGGAATAGTTTAACATCCAATAATTACAACTGTTGATCACCTTTTTTGACCTGCAAATAATTCCAACCTCTTCTTTAGCAATGCCAACATAACTGTATAAGTTAAATACATGGGCAATGATTAGATTCCCATGTTAATGAAATTAAACTGAGAAAAAAAATTGGATCTAACAATTTTTTGCAGCGGATTTAAAAGGCAAGATTCTGCAAAAATTATTACGAAGTGTTAAGTTCTGTTTTATATCTTCATTTGACGTTTTACATTTTGTATTAAGTCAACTACTTAGCTAAAAGTCTTTATCTTTTTCTAGTGATTTTCAAAACTCTGCTTTAAATCATCTGACTGGGGCCTTTCTTAAAAGGAAGTGGGGTTGGTCTTTCTGTGACAAATATGGGCATTATATCCAATTTCTGGATTTTGATAGGAGAAGGGGCATTTTTGTACATTATATTGTTATGCTCGTTAGCTAGCTAGGATAGTGAAACAATCTGATTAAAAGCTTGAATCAAAAAGGTTTTGTTATCCAATGGCAGTTTGTTCGTTGCTAGGTCTTCTGTGCAATAGAATTGGATTATAATTGCCACACTGTTATTGACTCATCTGATGTTTTTTGTCCATGCTTCATGAGCTGCCAGATACTCCCTCACTATGTGGAATACAGCGTTTCTTCTTCAAACATCATTAACTTTTGCAATTCCATTGAATTAAATAGTGTTTACACGCACTATTAGTACAGGACATATTTCATTCTTCTGTTTTTGAAATATATATCGTCACTATATGCAATGTGGTCCACGATTTACAGCAATAATGTTTTATTTCTATTTCTACAACAACCGCGTTGAATGTCTTTCTAGCATGAATGAATAGGATTATCATGTAGTGGACATTTTCCTATATTGCTTTATGATTATGCAAATATTATCAAAGAAACATTTTAAGTCATATTTTCATTTCTATTAGTTACGGATGTAATCAATTTTAAAATTCTAAAAATGGTGGGTTTTAGTCAGTTGAATGGATTGGTAATTACTATGGACTCAAATAATACTCCTGAATTTTGCTACTGTCATATTAGAGCAACATGAGTAGCATACAAATCATCATAAAAGGTATAACTTGTGACATGTTTATATGTACAAATCTATCGGACAGGATTAAAATCTAATCTCAATAATGAATTACACCAAAATTACCAGTCTTTTTTATCAAGACACCATCACTTACTAAAATGAAGATAAGCATCTTTAGTGACATTGATATTAATTATTGATATTAATTATTGAAAATGAAACTTATTCGGAGAGTTTCATCTGTTCAAGTCTGGTAATCTGATTTTGTTTGCAGATAATAATGCAATGATTAAATTTGACACACATACACACACAGACATATATATTGGTATTTTATGCATTTTTTATTTTAATGGTTTGTTGAATATATATCTATTGTCAATGAAATTAAATACAATAGTCCCCCTCTTATACGGCCAACACTGCTGCACCGGGATAGTGGCCATTCCAGAGGGAGGCTAAAATTATTATGAGAAGTACATGTATATGTAATGTACGTAGTAAGAAAGCAACATACTTCAAAACATTAAATATCTTCGTCTAAATGAAACATTAATCAATAAAAGTTTTTTTTTATATAATAAGAAATTTATTCAACTGAATATACGTTACTATTTTTGCTTTCTTGGCGTAAGTGTAAAATGTGAGCGGGTAGTGTTGTCGTGCACATTGCAAATGGATTCAGAAACGTCATTTACATCATGGTACATGCATAATTATCTTTCCATTTGCTCCAATTTCCCATTGCTGATGAATAACCTTCTTATCGGTTATTACTTTGTTTATTCAAATTATTTCAACATAAACTTGTTTTTACGAATCTTTAATACATAAAATTGTTCGGCATCCGCCCCCCCCCCCCTCCCGCCTGATGTCGTCGAGTAGAATAACCGACTTTCTTAAAAAATAGTGTATCCGTTAACGTGATGACATTTTAATGTTGGTAATGATTTATTTGGTTATTGCTGACTGTATGCGATTTAATTATGGAGACAAAACTTGTGTCGAGTGTACGAAATACAGCCTTCGTAAAGGAAGCCATAATGTGTGGTCACGTGAATTTTCAGGTCTTTGTCTGGTACCCTGTTCTTTTTTTAAGGTGGTCTGTTTGTGCCAATGTACAAAATCTATTTTTAGCCTAAGCCGACCTTGTTATGATTATAATAATTACGTCTGGTTATAATCATCAACGAGAAGAACTCGACATAGGTGTTAAACTCCAAAACTCTATCATAACATTATTGAGCCCATTTCCTGTAACATTCGACTATCATACATAATGATATTGTATAAATCTTTCGTTGACACTTTTAACGGCGACTTGACACTCGGAGATATGTATCTAAGATAGAGATAATCAAAATTGCTTACCTTAAGTAAAGATTTGAATTAATTATTGGTTCTGGATACATTTAAAGAAACGAAAGTGGCCGTTCATTAGGGGGACATTTTTCATTGTTTGTACTAATATGCTGGTCGCGTTAGAGGGGTGGTTGCTCTTGAGGGATGCTTTTGAATACAAACTCGTCGGTGCCAAGGGATTCTGGCCGTAAGAAGCGGGTGGCCGCTGGTCGGGGGGGGGAGGGGAACGTTCAAGAGGGGCACTACTGTAATTAGATATAACATTTACACTTCCTAATCTTTGGGAATAACTCTGGCTCTGATGTTTTGAAGTAAATATTTTAAAATGAATTCAATTATTAAAAATTTCCCATTGAATCTAAAGTATGTTTTTTTTTTATCCACAGATGCTATCTGGACAAAGGAGAATCATCCAGAACTACATGAACACAAAGAACACATCTTGATGATAATGGAACAGCTAAACATTCTTGCCAAACCCCGATCATTTAATGAGATGGGAGAAAAGGTCAGTTGATATGATGGTTCCATGTTTTGTTCTCCTTTTGCATGAGTTGCAGATTTCAGATTTTATCTTTACCTTGTATTATTACATATTACTTTACTTTAATGTCACATCAGCAAAATCTACACTACATAATAACATTTAATAGATAAAGTCTTCAACTTAAAATTAAATGATTTCTGACAACTTAAGGAGCGTAAACCTGTGCAAGTAATACTACATATTTACTTTTATGGTATTATTTAGTTTGGATTTTTCTGATGTGATATTTAACCCAGTCATACATACATACATGCATAAATACATACATACATACATACATACATGCATGCATGCATGCATGCATGCATCCATCCATCCATCCATCCATCCATTCATGTTAGAAAGCTTGCCAGTAGCTTCTTATGAGTCGGTATTGGAAAATGAACTACATTAAAACATGTCTTTAAAGAGTTCTGCTTTGAAAGACCACATTTTCAGTGCACAAATTTTATTAATTATATAGTGTGACTTGTTATGAGAGACCACCTGCCTTGAGAGACCATACATTGTTGGCAAAAGAGGTGGTTTTTCAAGATGATTTCTGCTATATTACCAATTCAAAACATGCTACTTTGATGTTTTCCTGTATTTCATTGATTGTTGTATTATTTAGCATGTAGGGATTTCATGCTTCAAAGTATATCATCTCTACTGCCTGTTACAAGGATAGATTTGTATTCCTAACACTTTTTGATGGTAAGCACTTCTGGTCTTTTGCGCCGTGAAAGACCAGAAAAGATAAATAAATGGGCATAACTCAAATTCTGATCAGAGTAGTAAGTATTTGGAGTGACTTCATCTGTTTCTATGTATGACTTCATTATATATAGTATCATTTAAAATGAAAATGCTGATCAAATGTTTTTCTCTATTTTTTTCAAAATATTAAGTATTATGTTTATGAATAGAGGAACCTGATTATAAACACCTCACACTTTTTATTTCATTTCTTTGATCCAGTATACAGTGGATATTTTATTTTCTTAGCTTAATGCTAGATAAATTTAATTTTTTACGAGTGGCAATGTAACAAGTGAACATAGTAACATTTTTTGGTACAAAACGTTCTCCAGAATTGAAGTTTAGAAAAGTAAACCCACTCTTAGGCACATTTCACTAACCCCCACCTCCTTAATGTAAATTTGTCGCACTTTCACAGCCTACATTTCAAATATACATGAGTTAAGATAATGGTAGATTGGAACGACCTCAACCAATGGTCAAAGATTAATTTCCATATTTGAATTTTAGGGCAGTTTCTATTCATTTGTTTTGGCTCATAATATTTTTGGATATATGTTCAGAAATTCTTAACTTGAATACGACATAAGATCAAAGGGAGAACAATAAATGTATGTGCAGTGCATTCAATTAGAGTATAAATTAAGCGACAAGAAAAATATGAATTAAGCCTGCTTACACCGTCCGTTTCCGGAGATTACATTCTTTCCGGAAGGATCAGTTCTTATCATACCAACAAACCTCCGGAATGATCAACCTATCCAAAAAAGGTACGACCAATTGACGCGTGCATAACTAGGAAAAGTATAAAAATTTAATAAATTATATTTTATTTTGCTTTATATTATTATTATTATACAAATTAAAACAGAAATAATGTCTGCGTGGAAACAGATATATAAAGAGAGAACATGTAAATGCATTTGTAATTCAGTGTATTTCGGTTTTTTCGGTGTATTTTGGTGTTTCTAGTAACCCTATCAGGATATAATTTTCACATGTAAAAATGTATCAATAAAATAATACACAAATTATTTTTCCAATAAGTCTTCATACTTCAGGCTTAGAGCCCTAAACACTAAGTAACATTCAGACTTGTAAGGCAGAATGACCTGTGCACTTTGAAAAAATATAACTTTGGCACTCTTAAAGATATCTGGCTGTATTTGGTATCAAAACAAAGGGTAGAAGTCACCTTGTATGAATAATTCAACAAAATGTGCATAGATATTTTAGCTTTTAAAATACAGCTGCAAACAGGTAACACAACATGTAGCACAAGCAATTATTTATTTTAATCACATTACATTAATGACAATTTCAAAGATTTCGTCTCAATCAACGATTTCAAAGTATTCCAAAGCTTTTATGGAGCCATATAACACTTCAGCGGGTCCAACTCTCTCAAAAAACTGAAATAAATCACTTTGGTTCATCGAGAACAAAAATACGTTTGAGTTCACACTTTGTCTGGTTCAAAACTTCAAAGTCCTCTTCATCGTCATCACTGTCGCCCACAAGCATATTCAAATGCATCTCCAGATGTTTTCTCTCATTTTCATTTTAGGTCACAACAGCTAAATATTTCGATAATTCATAATTTGATACTTCATTCTCATCTTGATGCGAACTCCGCCAGTTTGAAAAGAAATTCACCATTAGGAAAACAGGCTTAGAATGTGCCTGCTTACCTCGAGATTTCTATCTGATTTCTAGCTTAACTCGCGAGAAAATCCAATTATAATATCTACATTACAATAATAAAGTTCTTGGAGATATCCCGAAATGTATATAGTCTGGTAGTATGACTTTAAAAAGCTAACTGCCCCAGATCGGTATACCGGTCCATAAGGTGTACAGAGTTACTTCTGCTAGAACGGAAAACTGGTCTGCATTGATGAAAGGTTTAAGTATGTATTACAATATAGAGCATTATTTCTAGACAATCTGTGTATTCAATAATTTGATTCTATATTACATAGCATTACCTGAACCTTCTTGATAATATGTGCACTCAATATTTTCATTCTGAATATACAGTATTACATGAAACCTAGACATTCTGTGTAATGAGTAAATAATTTTGTATAATATAGCATTACATGAAACCTATAGAAATTTCTGTACTTAATCATTTGTTTTGTTTAATAAAGCATTACAAGAAACATCTAGACAATCTGTGTACTCAATAATTTGTTCTGTATAATATAGCATTACATACAACCTGTACTGAATCATTTGTTCTGTTTAATATAGCATTACATCAAACCTCTATAAATATTTGTAAAAGTGCCAAAATAAAGGACTTAAATCAGAAATGTTATAAGAAATGAATACATCAAAATGACTTAAATCAGTAATGGTATAAGAAAAGTGCCAAAATAAATGACAGACAGTAACAAAATATCCAAGAAATCAGATTTGTGGAAACTTCTCTCCAGGCACCAAATTTAACACAAATCCATCTGTCATGAAATGTTTTCGAATTAAAATATGCTGCTATATTGTAAAATGTGGTACATGTTAAAATATGTCTTGTTTTTTAAAAGACGTCTTAACAAAAACTAATGACATAATCAGTGTTTTGGTATTATGAACTTCAAATTTTGTATCAATGATGCCAATCCGTCATTAATTTCATTACAAAATAGAAGAACTATTTTAAACAACAATATAAATATTTGACCTGAACGTATCAGACAGAAAGGGCTTTCAAATTTGTGCTATTGATACATACTAACAATTTAATATGGCTGTCTTGACTTTTATTAAACATGATAGAATTTTTGCAGATTGAACATGGCGTAAAAGACTTTCATGTATGTACAGAAAGAAGCAATTCAGATGACAAATCTAGCTGCCATTCTTAAAAATGTTAATATCTTTATACATCATAAGGTCCACGAACTTTACTAAATTTGATAAACTGTTCCAAATTTGTCAATGACTACAATTTCTAATGAGAGTAAAATCCTTATGGTAACCTATTCTCAGAATTTCTTAAAAGATGCCAATCTGCTTTCAAATTCTGTCTTTTGATGTCATGGAAAGAAACAAACCCTGTTTCTAAAAGTAAACGAACTTGAACAGCATATTCTAAATCATTACTGAACAGACTTTATTCAAATTTAACAAACCATGGCATAATGATAATTCATATTTTACAAATTATGCCAAACTGATCATTGCATGATGATAATTCAGATATTACAAATGATGCCTACTTGATCATGGCATGATGGTAATTCACATACTAAAAATGATGCCTACTTGATCATGGCATGATAGTAATTCAGATTTTACAAATTATGCCAAACTGATCTTGGCATGACGATATTTCAGATTTTACAAATGATGCCAAACTGATCTTGGCATGACGATATTACAGAGTTTACAAATGATTCCAATCTGATCTTGGCATGATGATATTTCAGCTTTTACAAATGACGCCAAACTGATCATGGCACGATGCTAATTCAGATTTTACAAATGATGCCAAACTGATCCTGGCATGACGATATTTCAGCTTTTACAAATGACGCCAAACTGACATTAGTTAAGGCCACGTTTGCTAAATGTATACAAATATGTGCATTAATTATTTATTATTAATTATTCATTATTACAAATGATGCCAAACTGATCCTGGCATGACGATATTTCAGCTTTTACAAATGACGCCAAACTGACATTAGTTAAGGCCACTTTTGCTAAATGTATACAAATATGTGCATTAATTATTACCAAACATACGTTGACAGCACTTGATGACAATGGAAAAGCACGTGATGACAATGGAAAAGTAAGAAGAACTTTAGAAATAACAAATTCCTTGGACTCTGTTTTCAACAGTTATATTGATCGTTAGTGTATGTAGAGTATTAATTGGGGCATCAGATAAAATTCTTTATATTTCTAATTAATGTTGCTACTAGAGAGAACTGTATCTGATCAGATGATTTATATTGTCTGATATTGAACATAAATTACTTTATGGTCAGATTGGTTCAAGTGGTTATATGTTTGGACCTCATTTTTTGGATATCTCTGAGTTGGTTTTTATTCTCCCTTGGAATTCTGTTTTAGTCTTACGTACATAAATTGTTTACTGTATGCATTGCATGTGATTAGGTAAATAACATTTTGTCGAGTACAAAGATTTTTTAACTTGGAAGAATATTTGAGGATTGTAAATGTGCTTCCAACTATTTTATTTTTATTCATTATCTTCCAATAGGTGCATTTAACAGTCTTATGATCTAGTACATTGTTTTCAAGTTATTTAACTGTAATTTCTTGCTGTTTTCTTGAAACCATTTCTCTGTTAAATGATTGCGTGATTTAATACCATATCTGACAGTCAGATTGACAAACAGCTGGAAAGATCAAATTGCACTTCAAGAAAAAATAATTATTCTGTCATACGAAAAGAAATGGATTTCAAGTCTGAACAAATATACAAATGAAGCTCATCCAATGTTAAATTTGATTTTCATGAACAAAAAAAGAAAAAATATATAGGATTTATCCAATGATTCATTGGCTGAAAGTAGTTGACCACACTTTGTACAAATCATCATGAAGCTAAGGATCCTTCTCAATATGTATGTATATTTAATACTTTCAGGTGGAGAACTACTTCCTTACACCTTGTATGCTTCGTCAAGGATCTCCAAAAGCAGTTATCTCCCCTAAAAAAGATCCCCGCATCGTGAGAACACCAGACATGCGCTGCATATTTACAGGGAAGTATTTGCCAACACCCATCTTTCACAGGCTTATTGCTGCCTGTGTAACTCGCTGGCCAGTTGCCAAGAAGAAGGAGACATCAGAAAATCTCATATTTTGTGGATGCGGTGTCTTTGACTTAGACCTTTTTCACAGATTAACAGTCTACATTAAAAACCATGTTGTATTTGCAAGAATAACAAGGATGGTGATTAATGAAGTCAAGAGCCCTGATGCAAAGCTCTGCAGCAGAGTTAGAAGGTTCATTACACTCAATCTCTCCAAGATTACCTCCTACCTGGGCCAGAACTTGCGTTATGATTTGCAGGCAGAATTTCAGACATGGCATGCAGATGAAGTGAGTTGCTTTTGGAGGGGAAAAATATTTTATTTTTGCCTTCTCCATCGATATTGTTCTTCCTAACATTGTCTAGTTCAGTTCAATATGCAAGTTCCATGATCAGGATATAAAGTCCCTATACCTATATATATATATATATATATATATATATATATATATATATATATATATATATATATATATATATATATATATATATATATATATATAATATAATGACATGTGACAATTGTGCACATAGTAATAGTTGGGCATACATACCAGAGTATACGGGGATTGTGTACTGTCTAAAATATATTCCTGTAGTTATTCAGTTTGAATCTGATGATGTATCATGTTATATCCTAAAATACTTTTTAATTACCGTGCTTTGACGATCTATACACACTTAAGCAGTTATTAGGTTGGAAAATTGTAAAGTGTCTTTTTGTGCTTACATACCATTACTATGGGGGAATAATCTGACAGTATTAAAACCTATTTCTTATATTTTATAGGAGTGAAAGAAACATTGAATAGTTTTTTTAATTAAAAATTTAGATGGAAGGAAGGAACACACACACAATATCAAACGATTGTCTATATTATGGCTTTCAAGATGGCTTGGGGAATGTCATAAAATAATAAGCTAGACAATCAAGGTCAATTTGAAAACATTTTGCCATCAATGACCTTAAATTATATCAAATAAAAAATTCAATACAAATTTGCTCGGGAAATATACATACTCATTTGAGCTTTAATACATGAACTATCACAATTAACAAATCGCAATTGCCTATGCTTCATTTGTCGAATTTGGAGTACATGCCAGTACAATTGATAATTAGAATTGCCAGAAAGGTGTCAAATTTAGACCTATAGCAAGCAAAACAAACTATATAATATCACCTAACTAGTTTTCCAACCTGGAGAATTTCTCTTCAATCTTATCATTCATTATTTATATCTGTGCAAATATTGTTCTCATTCTATCAGCATCTTCATCAGTTCTTTGCAAGGCGTTATCATTGACTAGAGCTTTCGGACTTTGTGATATACAATCACTGCAAATGAAGTTTAAATGCTGGGATGATCTTGTTTCACAATTATGTTTCAGTGCCCATTTAGATGTACATGCTTTCATGTCACTGTAATTATTATCTCCTTCAATGAAATGTTATATAACATAAATATCTTCCTATAACTTGTCCTCCACAGGAGCACTATTTGTTCTAGGTAAACGATCTACTAATCAACCATCAAGACCATCATATCTCTTCCTTTTTGCTAGATCAAAGAGAGCTTGCTTAGAATCCCTGAGACCTCTGACATCAAGTGTTGATTTCAATCTTTCTTTGAAGGCACTTCTATTAAGAGTTCCAAATTTGGTTTTGATTTGCATATATATGCCTTCATTAATTTCGTCTACATCTGAATCATGTTCTGCTTGCAATGCTTGTGAAATAAATAGAGCATCATCATTGGTACCATCTTTTGTATCAGCATCAGGGACACTTTCAATGTTTCTCACATTTCCCTTTGGTTTCCCCATATCATCCATATCTGATAAGTTTAATTCCGGCCTTTAATTGGTGTTGTCCTCATTTTGATTATCTAACATGTCTTGAGCAACATCAAAACTATTTTGAGATTTTCTCTCAATGTCCACATCATCGATAATATCCTGCTGAGAGAACAATTTTGTTCTTTTTTCTAATGAAAATCTCCTAAAACATTAAAGTATTTATAAATTTATTTATTTTGTTTTTATTTATTGTAGGTGGTATATTTTCATTTCAGCCATATTGTCAATGTTTATTTAGCTTTCTCATGCAATATAGATTCTTAAAAAGTTCACACTCTTTAGATGAACATGAGCTAGCAGTTATTAAGAGAGCCTATACCAAGTCATGTGCTTAGCCCAGATTAGCTCTGACTTGCACTCACTAAACCCATTGAGGCTTAAACAAACCAAACCAGATATAGAACTGAACTATAAGTGAGCAATAAGTGAGTTATAAGTGTCCGTACTCCTGGTACAAATGGGTAAATGAATATACGACTAAGAAATATTTCAAAACACAAAATTAATACTTGAAAGAAAACTTCCAAAAATAGTAATTACACCATACCACCACAGATCACTTCATGAATATATCCACAGCATGTATCAGTGAATACAATCACATTTTACCATCCAATTTGATGAAAAACTGGGAGCTCCAAAAACACATGACTGACCCTACCACCGCCATGCCTATGCTTCATTTGTCAAATTTGAAGTAAATGCTAGTACAGTTGATAATTAGAATTACCAGATATGTGACAAATTTAGATGAATAATATGCGAAACAAACTATATATATATATATATATATATATATATATATATATATATATATATATATATATATATATATATATATATATATATATACAACTGAGATATTTTCACATTGTGTTGAATGTTATCCCTTGTATATGTTTACTTGAGAAGTATTGCAGTTTTTGTGAATAATATCTAATTTGGCATAGGTTGAATATTCAGCAAGTGTATTTCTCAGGGGAATGAACAAATTTAGATTTCATTTTTTTATAAGTGACAAGAAAGCTATGACATGTGTATTTTCTGAAACATATTGCACTGGACAAATGGGTGAAAACAAAATTGATAAATTACCAATATGTCATTTTGACAATATTTCTACCATGTAGGCATCATAATTTTGTCAAACTTTAATTTAATAAACTGTGTTCATAATTTGCTTTTACATGAATTGGTCATACAATATGGTAAAACACATTTATTGGAATGTTTAAGTTGATTTTAATTAACTTACAATTAGTGTAACTAAAATATAACTTTTCTAAAGAATATAATAATTTGAAAACTCGCCAAAAATATGCATGCTAAAAATGAACTGTGATTTGATGAACAGCAAACCAGAATGTACATTAAAGACCTTCATTAAATAATTCTTCATGCTGAATTAAAATTGTGAGCAGGCATGTAATCATTTGGGTTATTCATTTCAATATAACAGTCAATAATGCAGGCTTGTAAATATTAAGTTATTCATTTTTATCTAACAATCAATAATGCACAAACATTACAGACACTAATTGATAGAACGATATTCTACAGATTCAATATTTTCAAGTAATGTTATGCCAGGATATATGAGACCTCAGACCTGAGGAAAACTTTAATGATAAATTTAGTTGTTTTAAGGAGGTACACTATTTTTGATGCACCTGGGAATATTTTGTTCTCCTGCCCCACACCCCAAAGAAATGGTTAACCGTTAAGTAGTTTGAACAAACTTGAAATGACTATCACTGGGTTGATTGACTATGTCAATCACTGGGTTGATAGATTATGTCAATCACTGTCTTGATAGACTATGGCAATCACTGGGTTGATAGACTATGTCAATCACTGGGTTAATAGACTATGTCAATCACTTGGTTGATAGACTATGGCAATCACTTGGTTGATAGACTATGGCAATCACTGGGTTGATAGACTATGACAATCACGGGGTTGATAGACTTTCTGATTTAGCACAGATCTTTTACTTTTACCATTTGCACAATCCAATAGCTGAGCAAGCTGCCTTTGTAATATATATATATATATATATATATATATATATATATATATATATATATATATATATATATATATATATATGTACTTATAATGAACACGATTTATAAAAGTACTGAAAATTTAATATAATATTTGTGTTATAATGGACTTGATTCAAGTAATAGATACAACAAAAACAGTAATAAGAGATGACAATAATCGTTGATGTACAATATTTGTTCAGAACCAGATTAAATGTTGAGCCTCGCTTACGAGGTCATCGGTGTAACGAGACTGGCTTGGCATACTTCCGTTGATGGTTATTTAAGAGAGATTTCAATTTATTTAATCTAAATTTGGATCTTTTGAGTTACTTTGAAATTGAGTGTACAAACATTAAACAGAGTGTTTAATTTAATACTGACATGACCCATATCGACTGTCTTTTTATCTTTGATCATGTTGTCTAATTTAAAACCATAAAATCGGATGACCAGTCTAGTATGTTGATTTGGTTTTGTGCGTTATAGAACAGCAGAACAAGTAGGTTATTTAGTGCTAAAGACACCCCATGTTAGCCAAGCTAGGTTGGTCTTATTACCATGTTAGCCGACCTAGGTTTGTGTTATTACCTCCAATGTATAAACAAGGAAATTTAAAATATACACAGGTTTTAAATGATATCATATAGGTTAGTTTCCTACTGCATGATTGCTAGGAAATAATTTATGTTACTAGCCACTCGACTTCTTGCTTGGTATGGATCTTATCTGATTGTTTATATTGGCATCATTATTTTAAATTGATTTCACACAATTTTGTTTCTAAATATCTAATGTGGACTAATGGATCAGAGGCACTTATATAATAAATTTAAAAACATCAACACATAGAATGTGTGATGCATTTCACTTTATTGCTTCATCAGACAGAGAGATAAATTAGATATAATTCATATGCAACACCATCCTGTGTTATTTGTACTGTATGTTCAATCATTAATGACATATCAGTATATTTAACCATATATGGGCATATTATCAGTATGTTTAGTCACCGATGTCATGGGTCTTGTAACGTAACAATATTGACCTTTCTCTATTCTAGGGTCATGAACCTGATGCACCCATCACACGTGAGCACATGAATCATGCCCGCCTCTGTATTGCTATTGTAACAGTTTGTGGAAATGCCATGAGGGAAATCCTCAGTACCCAAATTCATTCTTCACACGCAGACATCCACCAGGCAATCCTGGCCAATCAAAGCAAGCTGACCAGTAGACAGGGAAGACCCCTTCTTAACTCAGATCAAATTAATTTGGTTTTCCCAGATCCCAAGGGGAAGACAACAGGAAAAGTGGACCAGTTTGATCTATCCCTACTTTACACTCTGATCAGAAATGTCAGCACAGTTCCTGCTCCAGGAAATGGTTGGGGATATGATCCACAAGATAAACCAAAGGACAACTCGCTAGGAGCTAGTGTGGAGCGAATTCGTTCCTATAGGAATCATATTATTGGTCATTCCATGGATGTAAAGATTAGCCAAGATGACTTTGATGTTTATTGGAAAAAAATTGATGCTGTGCTTGGTGACATTGAACGTGAACTTGGTAGACAGGGATACAGAGCACAGTTAGAGAAACAAAAGACACAGGTGATCTCTATCTATGAAGCCTGCTAGCTACAAAAAAATATTATGAAACATAATTAAGAGACCCAACCACAGTGCATACACAGTTTGAGGGAACAGTATTAATACAACTCATGGCATACACTTTTGTAAGGTTATAACATGTAGCAACCATCTTTATCAACCTGGAGAAAGCATATGACACCACATGGAAATGCAGCACAACGAATGACCTTTTCTGCCAAGGCCAAAATTACTACCTTCCTAACTTTATTGCCATGTTTTTGAATGACAGTTATTTCAGGGTTTAAAAATACAACACGCTTTGTTGAAGCGATCATCATGACTGAGAGATAGATGCACCTCAAGAGAGCATTTAGTCAAAATTAACAAATTAATTTCAAAACTAATACTATATGTACTTCTGCTGATTATATTGAATTAAAAATGGCCCAGAACTCTGTATTGATAATTGGTTGTTATATATGAATTGTTAAGAAACAAAATTTGTGAGTATAGTTAGAGTCCAGCATCATGCGGAATTTATAGCCATAATTGAGTACTGCATGTGACCATAGTTTGGGTCCAGCATCATGTGTAATCTATTGCCAAGAGTGACTACTGGATGTGAGCATAATCTATTGCCAAGAGTGACTACTGGATGTGAGCATATTTTGGGTCTAGCATCATGAATAATCGATGGCCAAGAGAGGAGTGACTGCTGGATGTGATCATAGTTTGGGTCCACTATCATGAATAATCCATTGCCAAGAGTGACCCAATGCTAAAACTTATTCCTTGATGTAATCATAGTTGTGGTTCAGCATCATGTGTAATCCGTTGCCAAATATGACTACTCGATGTGATCATAGTTTGGCTCCAGCATCATGAATAATCTTTTGCCAAGATTGACTAATGGGTGTGATTATAGTTTGTGTTATGCATCATGTGTAATCGATTGCCTAGAGTGACTACTGGATGGAATCATAGTTTGGGTCCAGCATTATGTGTAATCTATTGCCAAGAGCGACTCTGGGATGGGAACATCATAGATTGGATCCAGCATCATGCACAATCCATCGCCAAACGTGACTACTGGATATAATCATAGTTCCATACGTAATCCATTGCTAAGAGCGACTCTTGGATGTGATCATAATTTTGGCCCAGCATCATGCATAATCGGAAGCGAAGAGACGCTATGTGTGTGGACGTAATTTGGGCCCAGCATCATGCATATAGTTGCCATAATTAGAGCTAGCGTAATGTATACACCCATGTTGAAAGTTGCTAACGTATTTGATCATATTTAGCAGTTTAGGTCATAATTATAACACGTCAGTGTGCATAATACAATACCAAGTGACACTAATGTGTGACTGTTATTAGATCCATTCATTGTGAATAATTACATACCTAGAGACTACTGTCCCGGTTACTATAAAGCAAAATAAAATATGATTTATGTGATTTTGATACGAATTATTTACTCTTTTCCTATTTATAGCACAATTCATGCAATGATGTAATTTAGTCGTACTTGATTCGACAAACCTGATATATGCAAGAGTGTGATTAATATTGTGATCATAACAAGACTCTATATATGATGACAAACAAAGACAACTCAGGTAAGAATGTTTTAAATAAAAAGATGTATTTTTCATTATTTGCCAGAATTTAATATTTGCGTTTAATTATACGCATAATGTATTAAGTTTCAATGTGTGTGCTGTGCAGTCAATTACAACATTAATTAAATGACTTGAAACAATTTTAATCAGTCATTATCATACCACCTCCATTGCGGAACGATCAATGTGTCCAATCTAATACACTTGCTACGATATGACGTGTTATAAGAAGGAAAAAGGAAATAATTCATATCAAAATCACATCTCATTTTTTTGTGCTTTATTTTGTTATTCAAATAAAAAAAAATTATAATTTGTGTATGGAAACCGATATATACAGAGAGAACATGTAAATACATTTATATTTTTTTAGGGAATATCTGTGTTTCTGTGATGCCCTTTCTGCTAGTCTCGGCTTTGGCATCTAGAGTAAGCGAATTGTATGCCTCGTCCATATTTACAAACTACAAACAGTTGTGTTCTTCCAGTTCTGTAGTTTTAAGGGCGCTATCAGAAATTAATTTTAAAACACATATCATAGAACAGTTCTTTGAGATAGGCAATGCTATTGGATCCGAAACATGATGCCAAAATGTATCTGGAGAAAATGAAGTCAGTGCAATCCAGATATCATATAGTTTTCCTACCAATATATCCATGGAAACAGGAATAACCCCACTGGTCAAAATGAGTTTTCCAGTCAGCATACTCTGATTTCTCACAGGAACAAGTATGTTTGCTGATGATTTCATCTTATGCAATGCAATCTGTTTGTTCGCGTTTTGCCTTGAAATGCAATGTAACAATAAATATGTGATGGAATAGGTCAGTTGTCATATCAAGTTTACTTTATCCTCATTTTATTTTAGGGACATAGTTGAATCTAGTTGGTAATGTTGTTGATGCCCAGACATCAGACCATGCCAATCCTGATGCAATTGCTCTCTTGGATCAGATTTTTTAATTAATATTTTGCTGTATTCATGCTATACAAGCTTTTTTTTGGTAAAAAGTTATTAAGTGCAAGAGTCCACAGGGACATTCATTACATATACATATACACTTATATTCCGTTTTCTCAGCCATTTGCCTGTAAAGGAGGTGGTATTTGAATTATCTGAGCCATTAGTCTATAAAGGAGGTGATGTTTGAGTTGTATCAGCCATCTGCATGTAAAGGAGGTGATATTTGAAAGTTATCTCAGCCTGCAAATTAGTTGATACTTGAGGTATCTTATTCATCTGCCTGTATAGGATGTGATATTTGAGTTATCACAGCCATCAGCTGTAAAATAGTTGATATTTGAGTTTTCTCAACCATCTGCATGTAAAGGATGTGATATTTGAGAGTTGTCTCAGCCATCTGCTGTAAAATAGTTGATCTTTGAGTTGTCTCAACCATCTGCCTGTAAAGTAGGTGATATTTGAGAGTTGTCAGCCTTGTGCCTGTAAAGTAGGTGATATTTGAGAGTTGTCTCAGCCATGTGCTTTTGGCAATGCTTCGTAATATGATACAATTTATGTGTTTACTGTCAAAAAATGTTTAGTGATTTTGTGTCATGGCGGCATTTTGCTGTAGTTTCATAGTATAATGGTTTGAGTTTTAGCCAGTGTTAATTGCATATTTATATATTATTACATCAATGACTGGTATTTATAAGTTTTTGTGGAAATGTTTGCTTTTTATGCAATTGTGGACTTGTGTTATAACCATGTGGAATGATGGTTATTTCACATTATTGTTGACATGCATTTTATCTATGTGGAATGATGGCTATTTAATGTCAGTGTACACTGGGTAACACATATGTGGAATAATGGTTACTTTATTTCATTGTAGACATGCGTTATATCTTTGTGAAATGATGCTTATTTCATGACAATGTAGACAAGTAAATGGCTACAACATAAGGTAAAATAATAACTGCTAATTTGGTGAAAAATTGGTAATGTAATGACATGTAAGATGCAAATTATTCCAATGTGGTATAATGATTACCTTGTGAACTCTACAGCTTATTTCATATATTAATCATGTAATTGATGACATATGACCTATATGGAGTGTTGGTTTCAATTGGTGACATTGTTCATTTATATATCCTTCATTTTTATCATTGCCATGCCCTATATAGAGTGCTGGTTTCCATTGGTGACCTTCTGCTTATTTTATGTATCCTTCTTGCCTGTGTTCTTTCTTTCAATTGCAGTTTGTCCGTCAGATCTTTACCAATTTGTTTGACTGGTGCATCGTCTAAACTTTGATGTTTTGCACTTTAGATAAGGAAACTGTATTAATTAGAAGACTATTCTCTATTATTTGAGATGCTAGTAGGTAGAATAATGATGCCATTGTGACTAAATTATAAACATTTTGTTTTTCAGTGTAATAAAATGCTTTTTTCATGATCTCTGATTCACACTGGATGACTTGCACATGAGATGTGAAAGAAACCAGTTTAGCTTTGAGTCATAAAACAAAACATTGTGAGGTTGATGCAATTGTTGGAAGAAAAATAGTTTGTTTTCAAGAAGATCAGTTCTAAATCACATATTTTAGCAAATTGAATGGATGGCTTTCAGTTGAGTTTAAGAGGAAGGGAATCAATGTTGGAATTTAAACATAATTCTGTAAGTAATGCTGATTAATACAAAACACTGCCATCTTCATTTGTATTAAAATCATTATGGCAGTTTATTAGTCATTTGTATATTATGATAGAAGATGAAATTATATTGCTACATTAATACTGTCAAGTATGTTTTGTCATCATCATTGTTTCAATTGTTATATGAGATAGTACTGGATTATTATTATTATTATTATTATTATTATTATTATTATTATTATTTCTGAATATTAGGATAACATATCAAATTAATATAGTTTTATAACGAGATGTTCTGAATTTCTTATTGCATAAGGGTGTTTGATAAAATAAAGACCATTATTATAGTCACACCAGTTCTTTCTGCCCAGAATTCAGCCAATCATTTAAAATGTCTCTTTTTTGAGTATGAATACATGATGACAAATATGATTCAGTTAATCCAGCATGCTTTTTACAATATACCCAAAATAAACAAAAACCAAAATAAATTATTCCACAGTTGAGAAAGAATATTTGGTTCTGATATTAGCTTGCAAGATGTTCAAGTGTATATTAGTACTGCTCCTTTTCCAATAATTGTATTCCATCACCACAAGTCCCTTGTATTAATTACATTGATAGCAAATATTATAGCTTGTTGAAACAGAGATTGACGTTACGATAATATTGTAAACTTGTTGACAACTAAGATATTTTGGAAGTATTGAAAGTGAACATCCTTGTCTTTACACATCCTTTAGTCTTGATAATATGCTGTACTTCTCTATCAGTTTTGTGGAACCAATTTTAGTTGTGATATGATTTTAGGGAAATCATAATTTAAACCATTCTTTGCAATGACTAAAGTGCATATTAGCTGGAATTGCCCTATTTTGTGATTATCATGATATCATTCATAAACATTTTGTATTACATGTATATCATTCTGCTACATCAGGACTATTGGTGATATTGGTACATCAGTATATTCAAGACTCATTGATATGATATGGAATTACATGCATTGATTTTGGATATTTAGGATTATTGGGATTTCATTCGCAATAGTGTGTTCATCATACAAATCTCACTATAAAACTGAGAATAAAAAATCTTGATTAGAAAGGTTGGTTTTGTGTCCTTTTTACTTGGTTTAAGACCATCCATCCATCCATCCATCCATGCATGCATACTATATAATGTCTCCTATGATACTAGAGAGACTTTTGGTCATATCGAAAACTTAATAGCATGTGTTTGATTCCATCGGTATCGTAATGTGTAATATTTCTTTGAGACGGCCGTTTTCACTTGTATATTGCTGGGCAAATTAGAATAATAGCTTAACAAATTAATGCTCATATGATCGTTGGAATAAGACTATGTATCAATAGTGCGGGTTTTAGTAGGTAGGATTGTGGTGTGTTAGCAGACCATAATTCTACCTATAACCACACGGACATTATTATATGTTTGCCATGATTTCTTTCAAACCTAGCGCTTCAAATATCATATTATAGCCAGATACAACTTGTATATTATTGGAAAAATTATATTAATAACTTAAGAAATAAATGCAAATATGATCATTTGATTTAGACATTATAATCATTATAACCTAGCACTTCAAATATCATATTATATATATCATATTATAGCCAGATAGAACTTGTATATTTTTGGGAAATAATAATATTCCTATAGCCGTGATTTCTTACAAACCTAGCGCTTCAAATATCATATTATATATATCATATTATAGCCAGATATAACTTGTATATTTTTGGGAAAAATTATAATAATATTCCTATTGCCGTGATTGCTTACAAACCTTGTGCTCCGAATATCATATTATATAGCTTCTATTGTAGCTAATAAGGACTATATCAATTACTGAAGAAAGTATATAATTATACACAGAGGTATTTATAATAAATGAGAACAAAAAGCATATATAGACATGACATTATCGGTATATAACCCGCACTATTGATACATATTCTTATTCCAACGGTCAAATTTGCTTTAATTTGTAAGCTAATATTATCATTTTTCCTAGGAATATACAACTGAAAACGGCCGTCTAAATGGAATATTACACAATGCGATACCATTGGTCTATTAACCTATTATGTTTAATGATAAAACCGTAACCAGATATGTATATAAATTGTGCGCGTCATATTCCTTAGCGTCATCGAAGCACACCTGTTCCAAACTGAAACAAACATCATCTTAAAGTACTACCCACTGGAAGCTCGGCATTGAGAAACAGTGGCTCTATTTCTAGCCAAGCAATCCGAGATCTTACAAAATATGTTTGTCATGAGTGAGGAAGACTATGTGTGTGTATGTATGTGTGTAAGTGTGTATGTATGTGTGTATGTATGTATGTGTGTGTGTAAGTATGTATGTATTTATGTATGTATGTGCATGTATGTGCGTAAGTATGTATGTTTGTATGTATGTATGTGTGTGTATGTATGTGCGTAATCGGTTCAATATAATATGATATTAGAAGCATTAAATTTATGACAATTGACAGCTATGACAATTTATGACAATTGACAGCTATTGTAAGCGCATTTCTAGCCAATTATTATAAGAATTATTGTAAGCGCATAACATTGTCTTTGAGTTTTAATGACAGAAATTTAGCATACTACCATGTGCTAATCCTACCTACTAAAAATACTGAATACATAAATACATTCAATATAGCATAGTTCCTACATGCCCACAATATAGCATATATACAATGTAACAAGTGTTATCTTCAAGTTCAACCATCTGTCATATTAGGCTGAACAAAACTCATCTAGCAGTTAAATCAATATGTCCGTAAGTCGACGAAAACCGTCCGTTGAAAGGGCATTTCGCTGGAAGCGCGGACAAGAGGCAAAATTCCCCCCTTGTCGAAACGCCTTGCTCCCGGACAGCTGGACCTATTGTCAAGTGTCATATGCCAAAAGATCGGGCTTTATGAGACGCGTCGGTCAGTGCCTATGATGTTATATTAGGTATGTCCGTTCGTCCGCGCGCTCCAGAAAATCACTTTCGGCCGAATGAAACTGGATATTTATATTCTCGTTTCACTGAATTTAATATGGTTCCTGTGGCATAGTCTGTCAAACTTATATGATCCATATCTGATACATTGCCTCACTTACTATCATAGTCTGTTACAAGTTATCGATGATACCTGTTATCTTGACTCACTCCATCCATAGCAGTCCACTACATCATATATAACTATTTTTTATTCTAAATATTTTCTTTAGGAATTAACACAAACTTAATACAAGTTTACACAATTATCTTCAATGAATTTGATCGAATATTCAGGACCAGAATTGTGTCCATTGTAAAATATGTATAATCATATCAGTAACGATTATCACAGCTACAAAGAATCGTCTTCTCGCTGCTGTGAATGAAAAAAACAAAAACAAATGACAACGGTAACCTGGGACGTAGCCTCTGGTAACGGCATGACGTTGGATGTTTATGACCTAAGTCGTGTTCGTCAAAGCGTAATATATAGAGTTAATATTCTCTCCATCACTCGCACTTGGAAAGACACTTAACATTATTATCCGTGATTTTTACTCGAAATTATGACAATTAGTCTTACTGTTCTTTCTACTACTCGCATTTAACACATATATCGTGGTTATTATTCTTAAAGGTGATACTATAGTTGGTTTAATGTCTGGTTTGTGTGGTTCAACACCATTATTCAGCACATGAGAGGCCATACATGACGACCAACATAAACTAGCGGAGAAGGAACCCTGGAAGATCCAGGAAATAACACCGACATACTTAAAACGACTGAAAATCTCAAACTCTCGCTAACAGAGGTGTGATGTATGAGTGATCTGTAGCGACAAGATTTCTTAACCAAGCAGGCTATCCAGGGATAACAGGATGATATAAAGGATAAATAAATCAAGAATGGATACTTCAAGAGCAGCAGAGAGGGTGAGCCGGACAACATTTTTAAACAAGTTTTCAATGAAATCAGGCTTAAAACAATGAAATCAGGCAAAAAAATTAAAAAAAATCAATGAAATCAGGCAAAAAAATCAATGAAAAATCAATGAAATCAGGCAAAAAATAATAATGAAAATCAATGAAATCAATGAAATAAAAAAAAATAACTAAGCCTCCATTCGTCTTCAACCGAATATTTGATCCAGTCCGATACGATATCGTGTCCGAGGGTCATGTAAATTTATTGTTATAAATCCGTGTGGTTACGATGAAAGTCTTTACGACGAAAATCCCTTTTAGGATTTCACAAACAGACTAATTTGTAAAACCTCATCTTGTAAATCAATTAGATTATTGGACTGATCTGTGAGTTTGAAATTAATTCTGGTCAGCGAATCATTATGACATCGCATATAGACTGGATTCACCGGGGACTCAATTATTAAAAATCCTGGAGGGGCTGTTGGTGCAAATGAATACAAAATATATCCTTGCTGAGCTTGATTTGATCGTTCGAGATTAATTTGATAGCTTCCCTCAATAACATCGCATACTAAATTGAGCGCAATCACCGATGAAATATTCACGTTGAACGGGGCTATATGCCTGCCGCCACCGTCTGGGTCGTTATTATGTTTGAGGATTTTTATTTCCGGTGATGATGTTTTTTTCCATGCATCATGAATTATTTTAAAACCAACATCGATGGCATCACTGAGAAGTTTTTGTAGTTCTGGTACGTTATATCCTGGTAGTTTGAATGCTGGAATATCTTCTATGCGGATATTAAATTGTATTGCAAACTCTGTTCTCGGTAGGAGTCTTTCCTCATCTATTATCTCTTGAATAATTTGTGAATTAAATTTTTCCATATCGTCGATAATTTTGTTACATGTTTCTACGACACTGATAAATTCATCTCGGGTAAGAGAGCCGGATTTAAGAGGTATTAACAACAGTGAAAAATCATTATTCATTGCTGTGAAATTTTCAGTGATTTTAGGTCCCTTAACAACACGATATTGCTCTATTGTAACTATTTCCCTCCCGCCCTCCCACTCCCTAGTTTCTTTGAATTTGGAATCAAATAAACCATGAAATTTTATAACATCTGTGTGATCTATATAGCTTTTTACTGGATTATTAGATTTTATCCTGTCTGTGACATAATCAGTTTTTTGTGGTTCTGGTAAATCAACGGTTTTTCCCCCTGGTGGTAATTCAGGCCATCCTAGTACGGTCCTTATTGAGCTTTGATAGATATCTACGACGTATCCTTCTGTGCTTATTTCAATGGCAGATGATAGTGTTGGCTCATGAACCGTTATAGCTATTTTTGATTCTTTTCCAGTAATCGATTTTATTCTACGCGCGAATTCATTATTGATTTGTTCAATTTGGTATGATCCGGTTGGTATGGAAACAACGTTCCAGTCTGGGGTACCGTCGTCTTTATTCTTATTTGCAAATACCAGTGAATTATTGGGTTGTTGACCACCAAATGATTTTGATCTGATATTAGGCCAACTGTGATACACTCGTAGTTTTGCTAGCGCTATCTCCTTCACTGGGACCGGAGAGGGGAAATTCACACTGAATTCTGGATTCGTTGATGTTATTGAGATCATGCTGGTTTGTACTGGGTTTGTGTTCTCCACTATTTGTTGAAGTAATTCCATCTGTGTTGTCATTGTTATTATACTCATGATGTATTTCTAATTTTGATATTGCGGAATCATAGACACGTACCATCACTGAGAACTCACTATCTGATATCGTTGAGGTTATTGAGATCATTCTGGTTTTCGGGTTTGTGTTCTCCAATTCCATCGGTGTTGTCATTGTTATTATACTCATGTTGTTGTATTTCTAATTTTGACATCGCAGAATCATATATATCTACCATCGCTGAAAACTCACTCTCTGATATAATTGTATCATCGAGCGATGACGATATCAATGAGGATAATTGCGAGTATGCAGTGGACACAACATGAAAATGAATTATGTAGTCTTGTAGTTTCCGTTGGCTGCATGATGATATTTTTTTTGTGATTATTGAAATTATTCCCGCGATTGTAGTTGCCGCAGAAATGCAAATTGGAACAGCTATCGGGGCCATCATTGTTACTGAAGACAGTATAATACCAGCTCCGGTGATTACACCACTCACAGCGTACACGGTAACATCAATTGCGGTAATTCTACTGCGATATTTTTTAATTTTCATTGCATACTCCTCAGACAGGGTTTTGAGTCTATTTTGATATTCTCTGACCTGATCATAACGATATTGCGATGATGAAATCATTTTTATTTTAAAAACGCTAGCGTTTTCAATTACGATTTCAATTGAAACCGTTAGTGAAATTGCTTTGCAATTTTCAACTTAAATCCGCTACGAATTCCACATACCATGTTGTTGAGACCCTAAGCAAATTTTTATCAGTAGATGTTATTGTGAACTTTTCAGTTGTATTCTTGTCGATGATCGTTGAAATCGTATTGTTAACCCCGGATGAACTCGACGATGAAATATTAAATTGAGTCGTTGTCACTAGTGTTAATCGATAAATACCCTTGACGGTTGCAGTGATATCTAATTTGTTGTTTGTAGGTGTCCACGCAAATGATCCGTGTTGGATCGTGTATACTACGTTATTGGTTCTGTCATGAGGGATTTTTGTTTTTTCAATGACTGTTATCATCCTCGAAAAATCATTTTTGATGGCCTCGGTGAAGATTTTCGTCTCATCGATGGATTTTTTAATATCAGGGAGTTTTATTTCAATTTTATCTAACGGGGTTCCAATAAATTTATCAATGATATTTCTACGAAATGATGTTAATTGTTTTCCGTGTTCTTCACTTTTAGATTGAAGTGTTGTTAGTTCCAACACAGAATTTTTTAATTCATCGTTGAGAGTTTTTAATCGATCTGTAATCGTCGAAATAAGTACACCTGGTTTGAGTTTACCCTGATCCGAAAATAACGCGATAGTATTCTCGATTGCGTTTCGTTGTTTAACCAATATATCATCCAACGACACATCACTGGTTTTCAATTTACCCTGTTTGTCCTGAAATACAACTATTTCATTAGGATCAACATTTGTTAAGTTCAACGTCTCAGCGATTTCATCTTCGATTATTTTTTTTATATCCTTGATAGAATCAGGGGTTGCAGTGTCATCGGGTTTGGGTTTCAAAGATCTCCCCCAAATATCAATCATGATATTTTATACATCTTTCTCTAAAATCGTTTTTGACGACTTCGACTACTAGTGTATTCATTTACGACAATGTGTGGTGGTTTTCTAGATGCTGAAATAGCGTTAAGGACATTTAATACTTCGCTGCCACATATTGGTGGATCATTCATTTGTTGTGTTGGTAGCGTAGAATACCAAGTCTTCATTGAAATTTTTTTTATATAACGCATAAACTCTTTTGGCGGTGCTAATCCATATGAATCAAAATAGACGATTGCCCGTGGATCAATAGCGTGTGCAACCCAGTGAGTTCCCGGTCCTGTGCTGTTATCGAGATTAATGATACCTGTTTCAGTGTTGTTTGGTTGATGTGGTAACTGATCTTTCATAAAAACACCTCTGAAATTTGTAATCGCTAGTTTTTTAACAGCATCCATTAAATCAAAATTGGACATTGGAACCATCGGTTCCTCTTCAACTAGTAAACCGTTCCTGGTAGTCTTAGACCTTTTCCGCTGTACCATGAATACGGGGTTCCTGGTAGTCTTAGACCCTTTCCCTTTTTTTATATCCTTGTCCAGTTGCCTTCTTTAGTGCCATTCCTGCTGCAGTACCAACGGCTCCTAACGCTGCCGCTTTAGCCACCGCTGGGGCTGCTGCTGCAATCAATGCTGGTATTGCAGCTAACAATGGAAATATACCGCCTGTTTTAATCATATTTTTGATAGCAGCCGCAGAAAGAGTAATCTGAACACCTTTTTTTGCTACAAGTGCATCATTGAAATGTTTTATTTGACGAGTTGTCAGCGATAATTTATTTGCACCACCAGTCATTTGATTAGGTTTCAACGTGATTGTGGTTCCACATTTTTTAGCCGATTCTGATTGCAATTTTTTGATTTGACCAGGAGTTAACGCAACACTAATAACACTATATGACATGTTATACATAATAGATTGATTCTAAATCGTTTACAATTTCAATGAAAAATCGAGAAAATCAATCAAAGATTTTCTACTGGGGCATCTACCACTCTCATTCTTCCTCCAACACCTTCAAGTAGCATTGATTTATCACTGAGAATGACAGCAACCGCTCTATAATTAGCAATAGCACCACGGCTCACATTAGCTCTAAAATGTATATCAACAACAGATTGTCTTGTTAAATCAAGATGTTCCAATGAAAAGTAATAGATCGGATACAGATTTTTAAAATCCAATTGTGATATTTGCAAACCAGTATCGACATTTTGATCACGTGCCATAAATGACAACAGACGATGATAAACTCGTGCAATATGATTTTCTGTGTAATTAAGTTGTATATCTTCAGATGGTTCCTGCTGGCCGTTTATTCTCAGTGAGACGTCCTTCACACCTAACTGATCAAATATCATATGGCTGGAGAGTTGATTGCCAACTCGTGTGTTATCCTGTAACGCAATAAATATATGACGTGGCGCAGCAACACCTTGTTTTGATGCTAGATTCCACGTGAATAACCCGTTGATATTTGATTGCTTCACATCTGTACTCACTGATAACCAACTCAACAACGACTTCCCCCCTTGGTCCATAAATGATAGTAATCGTTCTTCTGCGGTGATTGCTGGAGTCAACACTGGCATCCACAATGATATTTTTGTTAAATTGACTTTACCGGCATCATCATTTACATGATCTGCAGCCGGGTTTGCTGGAATCCTCCAAATTGCGTCATTATCATCACTCTTTCGTACAAGCGATACTGTATGCTTCGCTCCATAAATAACTTTTCTAACATTTCTACAGAATCCAAATATGTGATGCAGTGGAATCGCGCATGAAAATGATTTACGCCGCCCTTCCAACATTGAAATACGTGTTACAGCTCCTAGATTTAAATTAGGATCGTTGTTTATAATCATATCTTCGACATCAGCATCACTATTATCACGTTTTTTTGGTCGTCTTACAATAAATTGATTTCCTCCAGCGGTATTTTTAACATCTTTTGCAAACATCATAGAAGGCCCTGCTGATCTTGTATAATCGTCAGAATATCTTGCTAGCCCTATGATTGTTGTAGCCACATCAACATCACGATCTATCGACTCAATTTCTTTTCCATCAATGAGATATTTTGCACTCTCAAATAACGCCATAATACCATTATTGACAAAACCGACTTGAGTACCAGCTGGATACGGTGCTGGTACAGCAGGAGTATCAGCAGCTGTTACAATTTCTCCTTCGATTTCGATAAACGCTTCACAGGGCAAAAAGTATTTACTGGTATCATGGACTTGAAGTTCAATTCTTGCTCGACTATTTGAGTCTATGGCATGATAGGCGTAATATTGATAATCGCGTACAGAATCATTCTTGGGGACTGGGGCGTCTATATCAAACGCTGGATCAGGTGACTTTTTGAACATTTTATTCTATTTATCAAAGTCTAAATCGCGATTTTCCATTTCATCGTGAAAAACGCTAGCGTGAAAATCCGTAGGATTTCATCGACGTAGTTTTTTAAAGCCACTTCCCGCTATCATATTTGGGTCGGGGGTTAAAGCCATCGACGCTAGTTTTTCATCTACTGCGTTATTTATAATTTTACTAACACTTGCAGGCATTTCTGCTGTAGACGGTAACGGTTTTTTTTTCGTGATTTTACTAATGATGTTATTTTATTCTTCGCGGCTGAAAACGCTTTTCCGGCAAGATCTCCAACAGCACCAATACCCTTATCACGAATAACATCAATGGCTTTCATTGATAATTGTTTAGCTAACGGCATCACTTTTGGGGCCATTCTTGAAAAGAATCCTAAAATGGTATTGCCTAAACCATCTCCATAGTATGCTCTATAAACTGGAAACCGTGAATTAACTACATAGACGGGGATTGGTTTATCATGATTGTAGTGTATGATCATTATTTGAAATCAGAAACAATTTTTCAATTGTAAAACAATTTGTCAATTGGAAACGCTAATCACTGTGATACCCATTTGCTAACTCGTCAATGAAATCTCGATATGTTTTGATATCCATGATACCACCTTGAAATAACCGTCTACAGATATCAGCTGCTTCATTAATTATTTCCGGTGAATTATTTCCAGCTCGGAACCCTCCGATTAGAATTTCTAATCGTGATATATCATTGATAACACTATCAGGACAAGTGTTTCCAACTAGACGATTTTTCCCTGAAATCCCACTCCCGAAACTTTCATCCTTTGAGAGTTGTAAATAATCAAGAGGATCATCATCAAGTTCTTCTTGTTTTTTTTGTCTTCTTGTTTGTCTACGTGTTGGTGTTTGACGTTTTAGCTCTTGTCGTTCTTCTATTTCTCGTTGTCGCTCTTCTATTTGTTCTCTTTTATAATTACTAATTCCCCTTTGAAATTCCTTGTACCCCATCTCATCCTTATTCAAACGACCAATCCCTTTATTTATTTTATACAAATTATCGGACCAATCATTACTTGATATTCTATCATCCTTATACTCGTCCTTTAAAAAATCTTTTTTTGAATTATAGCTTTGAGCAGCAAAATCACCAAAAGCTTGATAATCCTTTGGTTTGAATAATTCAAATTGTTTTATTAATGTTTTAGCATTATCAGTAAATTTATTCAACAGAGAAACAGTCGTTTCTTTCGGATTAGTAGGTGGTTCAGTTTTTTCAGTTTGTTCAGTTTTCGCTGCTAGTTTTTCAAGTACATGAATAAGACCCTCTTCTTTTCTTTTACCGTCAGGATCATCTCCCAGTATAGCACGCTCTACCCCTTTCGTTGCTGTGGTTACTGGTTTAAACAACTCTTCAGATCCCGCAGCAAAATCAGTTTGTAAACTCTGTCGTTGTTGCAGTTTATTCCTGACAGAGTCACGAATTGGTATAAATCTCTTAATTGCATCTAATCGTTCACGAGCCAATCGGGTTGTTAATGCTTCATTGACCATTATTTGAAATCGCAAACAATTTTTCAATTGCAAAACAATTTTCCCCATCGATGATTCCATCCATTAACGGTCCATCTATTTTTTTATTCAGTGTGAAATATTTTTATTTTTTTAACGCATTTTGCGTAATTTTTGTGTCATTTGGTGGTTTTTCATTGATTTTTTGACAGTTTTGGTGGTTAATCTCAAAGAGATTTTACGGTCAAGTAGTCGATTTTGCATGGGATTTTCCGTAGAGAAAAGCTGTTAGGATTGATTTTCATCATTTTTTAGCCATTTTTCATCAATTTTTGCCTGTTTTCAGCGATTTTTGGTCATTTTTCATCGATTTTTATCAAAAAACCACGTAGGGTCAAGTAGTCGATTTCGCATGCGATTTTCCGTAGAGAAAAGCTGTTAGAATTTTATTCAGTGATTTTTTTATTCAGTGTGAAATAGTTTTTATTCACTGATTTTGATAATTTCAATCAAAAAGTGCTAAAAAAATATGAAAATCCCATTGAGATTTTACGGTCACAATCAAAAAATGATAAGGGTCGGGCAATCAATTTTCTTGAATTAATGCTCGTAGGTTTCTAATTTTAGAGTTGACTTCTTTTTTCAATTCGTATTCGTTACCTAATTCTTTTCGTATCCCCTCTACGATAGTATACAACGGAACGAACACACTGATGTCACTGGAAAATGAAAGAGAGTCTCTAATAGAATTCTGAATTCTTTTGATGAGTGCATATTTCTTGGGTAGCATATATTTATTGTTGTTAACTCCGTATTCTATATCCTGAAAATCAGACACAATTTGATCAGGATTTAATCCATCTGATAGTTTGATATCCTGATTTTTCAATTTTGCTATTTCAACTATGATGCTATTCATGTTTTCAGAATTCATTATTCTATAACATGACATATCTCTAATTGAAAAATATGACGCATTAGACATAACTAAATTGAATTTTTTGTCCGCTCTTTTTTGAAATCGCCGATCGATAAATCCCCTCTGCAACGAATCGTACTGAGGCTCTACAAATATCGAAATGCCTACCGGCTTCATATAATGATTGAAATATTTTTTCTTCGTTAGTTATCGTATTCAAAGATTTCACAGGTCTCGCTTTTTTGAACAAGTGCCAGTCTTCCCCCTTTTCAAATTCTCACTTTGTGTGATAGCTTGCAGATTTGATAAAGAATTGTTTTTCGAATTAGAATCCTTGTGATCGATAACAAAATCATCCTCGATCAATCCATTGAAACATTCAAATACTATTCTGTGATTGAGATAAAATTTCTTTCCAGCACCAAACTTCAAATACCCGTGATTAGTCACAGCACCAACTGGTTTCTTTAGTCTACGGTTTCTTACAACACCATCACTGGATGCTTCATAATTTGTAATCAAGGGATGCTGTCTGAATTCTTGGTTCATTCGTATACATAATACTATTGTTTGTCTAATTCATTGTTTGGTTCAATAATGAATCTTTCCATGTAGTCTTGAGGGGTTCTTATGATTTTGTCCTTGACAGAGTCAGCGTCAGAGACTTTTTCAGGGTCAAAATTTCTGATTGATTGTCCATTTTTTATTCTTTTATCATAATAACGCTTCAATTCCCTGTATCGCTTACCACCGCAATTTAGACACAATTGTGATTTCCCCCTGCCCCAACCCCACATCGAATACAGGGTAACGGACCAAGGCTTCCACGACGAAAGCTTTGCATATGATACCCACAGAACTCATTTCTGCATGATTTGTTACACGGGATTACTGATCCAATCATAAGCCATTTGCAGTGATTCATTATACATAAATCTTTCATTTAAATGCTTGTTTTAATTATAGCATGAGGGAGTTCAAGAGATTGACTTCGAAAAATGCTAAATTCAATGCTGATAAGGAGTTTAAGAGATTATTGAAAATTAATCCTAAATTTAATATCGATAAACCCAAAAAACGTCCAAGAGACGGAAACATGAAGGAGTTTAAGAGATTATTGAAAATTAATTCTAGATTTAATCGCGATAAACCCAAACGTCCAAGAGACGGAAACAAACGTCCAAGAGACGGAAACATGAAAGAGTTTAAGAGATTATTGAAAATTAATCCTAAATTTAATATCGATAGACCCAAAAAACATGTAGTAGACAGAAACATGAGGGAGTTTAAGAGATTATTGAAAATCAATCCTAGATTTAATCGCGATAGACCCAAAAACGTGTAGTAGACAGAAACATGAGGGAGTTTAAGAGATTATTGAAAATTAATCCTAGATTTAATCGCGATAGACCTAAAAAACGTAACAAGAGATCACCATGGAAAAATGCTCAATTCAATCTTGATATAGTTTCTAATACACCCAAGAATAAAATTCTTGATAAACCCATCAGAGACTATTTTAATGAATTCAAGCGTGATGGAGCATCTTATTGTTGGTCAACATTTCGAATTGATGGTGTTGTTGACGCTACCATGAATGATGAAAAGGCAGCAGTGATCATTTCACGTCTTGGGAAAGAAAGTCATTTTTTCCGAATCAAATTCATTATCCGTGATGGTGGAAAATGGATCATTAGGGATAAATTTGATCCCATTCTCAAGGGCAAAAAAAATATCACCGTGATTCAGGATTCAAAACCAGGAATTTTGACCGGAATTGATAAACCCTACTACGAAAGATCTTATCCTGTAACAGCAGTTGTTTACGGGATCTATCAGCTCAATGAAGAACCTGATATTGCAAAACTAGCACCCATGAAATATTCAACAAGGCTCAATTGTGTAGCAGAACGAATAATAGAACACTTCACAAATGCGTCCCGGGGAAATAAACTAACTGATCTAAGACGAAAAAAAATAACCGAGTGGGAATTAACGGTAAAAGAGCATGGGGCAACAATTCAGGATATAATTAAATTAGAAACATCATTGAGATTTCCAATATCGGTAAGAACAATCACCGGAGAAGTATTAAAAGAACCGAAATATCAATCAAAAAAAGGAAACCCAATTGAAATTATTGATCATAACGAACACGCGTGGTCATCTGCAGTAACAATATTCCCACAGGATAGAACCGTAAAATATCTATCCCAAACCGAAGAGTTTTTTTCAGAGCAGAAATTATTTGATGCTATTTACCATTTGAGTAAAAACGATCCTGTGTCAATGTGGCTATTTCATAGTACTTCAGACGAAGAATGTAGATTTGATCAGTTTGTAAGGCCCAACGGAGAATTGTACCGTACTGAAGAACTACATAATCAAATGAAACAACTAGCTAGTGAGTTTTCTGGGGAGGGGGAAGACAACGATCAATTATTAGCAAAATGTTTTACAGTACCATCAATTGCAGCACATTTTGCTAGAAAGAAAAACGCGTGGAAACCAACAAGAAGTGAGTTTTTATCAGATGTCAGATTGTCCTGTCTTGAATACAGCCATGGAGGATTATGGAATACAAAATACGACCCTGAAACCGTTATTTCCATTGATATGATTGCATGTTATCCAGGAAGTTTTCTCGGGTATGGAGAATGCGAGAAATATTTCAAACGATTTGGACACCCCACACACGAAATGACCCGTGTTGCTATTAATGGACCACTGCCTGATTTCGATTTAACCGGAGTCGCTTGTGTGGTATCATTTGAAATGGCTGAAGGACTTCATCCGTGTAGTTATCTTTGGATTGGTAAACACATGTCTGAAAAACACTGGATGCCAATAGTGTTATTACGGTATATGCTTGATTGTAAGATGTTAAAATCATTAATTGTCAGTGAAGCAATTATATCCTATCGAGCACAGAAATCAGTCTGGTTACCACAACCTGATCTAGAAAAAATAATTAGCGAACAGCGAAAACTGTTTCCTGATTTTGATGAACAACAAATCATGAATTGGTCCAAACAGTTATTTGAAATCAGAAACAACGAAGCAAAAGATCTCAGTAGAAGAATAATCGGTAAATTTACCCAGGGTGGCAAATATGACAATACAAGATATTCTTCACGGTTGATTATAGACAATGCTGAATACGATTTTGTAATCGCGGATTTAACGAACAAGGGTCTATATGTCAATCGTAAGGACGCATTTATGTCCGATGGAACCAAATTGGGTACAATTGTTACCTACAATGATGGATACAATCCGCAGTACACACATTTGAGAGCTTCTATGCTTGGTTATGCTTCTATTAATCTGTTTTCAATGATCAATAAATTTCCTGACACCGCAGTTAGAGTTGCCACTGATTCATTTTACATAAATAGCAAAATGGCTGATTTTAAGGCTACTGGCAACGAGAATTGGGGATCATGGAGAATTAAGAAGGAAATGCTTCATGATTATATTCAATCAGCAGATGTTACAATTGAAAATAATTATTTAAAAAGCAATCAGTGTTCAGAATTTTCTAATGCACCACCGGTATCCGATCCAATATGCCGGTATAAAACAGTTTATTTAAACGGTTGTGGAGGATCAGGAAAGACAACACGAGTAATCAATTTATTCAAGGATAAAATCAACATGAATGCGTTAACACCAACTCACAAACTTGCCAGAGACATAAAACAACGAGATGTAAAAAATTCTGGTACTTATCACAGCTTTTTCCGATGGAGCGGTGATAAATGGACCCCTGAAAGAATGGGACAGAAATTTATTCCACCGGTGATATTATGGGATGAAATATGCACGGTACCGTTACAAGTATTAAAAACATTTCTTGAATGGTTGTCAACGAAAAATACAAAAATTATCATGTGCGGCGATCAAGGCCAACCACCACCATTTGTCGGTGAACCTCCTCATGAATGGTTAAAATCATACGTTGATTATTACGAAGAGATGAATGATGACATTAGATCATTAGATGAAATATTACGTGAGTTCAAACAACTAATCAGATTACAACCGGATAGAATCCAATGTGAAATAATGCGTGAAATAATTTCAGAAACTCCAATGAATGATTTCTGGGAAATGTGGAGACCAAACGATTTGATCATTGCAAGTAGAAAAATAGTCAGGGATACACTTCAGATGAAGTTATTTGAATTGCATAAACAAAAATTTGCAACACTTCCAGTGCCTCTTTGTTATAGGCCCTCGAATACACGAAAACAGAACATTGAAGTTGATATTCCAGGACAAAGTGAAAAACAAATTCTCGTATTAAATGATATTGTGCTGGTTGATATCAGCGTCGTCGAAAATGCATTGCGTGCTGATAAATCCCCATGGACGTTAGGTTATGCAGCAACAATACACTCCTCACAGGGATTGACTATATCGGATACAATTATTTGGATAGTAGATAATCGCATTGAGTGGTCGAATTTAGTTTATCTCGCAGTATCCAGAGTACGAAGAATAGATCAACTTCGAAGAATTGTTTTCGATGATAATGACACCACAATAGATGATATTGATATTAAAATTATTGATAAAAAACTCTCCGGTTACAAACAACAGGACAAAAAAAAACAACGAGAATTTGACATTGATGCTGAATTAATAATCACTTTGAAGAAACAACAGAATAATCACTGCGCAAGTTGCAATTGTATAATGCGTTGGCAGTATTCGGATAAGGATCCTCGCCAATTCACCGTTGACAGAAAAAATAACAATCTCGGTCATGTCAGAAATAATGTGATGTTGACTTGTCTTGAGTGCAATAGACGCAACGGTGCTAGTTAAGACCATGGGGTGGCAATTGAGTATCGTCAGGAATCACTTGTAATTGTTGTCTAGTAAAAACCCGCTGAGGGGCAGTTGAATCCAGTTTATAGACTGGAGGTCTACCCGTAGATCGTGTTATACTAGATATCTTGTGTGCAGTAACACTCCAAATAGGATCAGTAGCCCTTTTTCTGCCCCCTTCAAGCTCTCCTGGTTCGTATAAATACCTCACAATGACATTACTACCAAGAATTGGTTCTTTGAAATCTTTTTGTCGTTTTTCAGGTATTGACTTCTTTTTAATCTCATTGATAGGTTTCATGTTGATTGTTCTAGTAATCTCGTTATTCAGTGCAGTAATCACAGCTGGTAACCTTTTAACCCATTCACGGGATCTTTTTTCTTGGATGAATTCTTTTGCGTATTGATATCCAAATAACCGCTCAGCAAGGGTTTTATTAAACCGTTCTACAATTGCCTGATCACGATGCAGTGCAGTATGCCCCCGTCTGATAGTGACATTGTGATATTTCATCGTTGTTAAAACAGCACCCTGAAATTCCTTGCCAGGATCAATTTGTAATAGATTTGGCCAGTGCAGAGGGCCCCTTCGATAAATCTTTTCAAATGCAGAAGCTACTTCAGTGGCCGATTTTGTTTTTAACGGTTCTGCTTCTTTGTATCGACTTGCAATATCAACTACGGTTAATGCTTACTTGTAACCGTGGTCATGTGGCAAAAATAATAGATCAGCCTGATGAACTTCATTGGGTCCGGTTACATCAAAATGCGAGACATTAATTTGTTTAGGCGGTGGTAAGTAAATTTGCCATAGTGCCTGTTTGGATAACCAATGAGCCGCAGTGGTTTTTTTCACTTTTGCAGCGCTAGCGAGTTTATGGATTGCTGATTTACCCTTCCAGTATCCTTTTGGAGAATAATAAATAGATTCCATGTTGTTATTAATTACCAGCACCTAACATCAATTTACTTTTCATTGCCGATTTTATCAAAAAGGAAGCCAATTTTTCTTTGAAGGATTTATCAGGAATAGCATTTAACGCATGAATTAATTTCACATCTGCTAGATGCCTGTGTTGCAAATTGCTGCTTTTATAAGCAACATCATGAAGGTGACAGGCCTTATCAATAGCGTTTATTGGTTCTTCACCGGGTCGGGGCTGATTTTGATCACTGAGTCTGATATCAAGTCTTGTTCCCGGTCCACAATAACTATACCCTGGAAGGTGTTTTTCTCCGGGGTATTTCCCCCATGGGGTTCCAGGGAGTTTTGCTAATTTGGCAGCGATATCACCTCCTCGTTTTTTTTTAAAGGTTCCTTGGGTTTAGAAACAAATCTAAATTTCTTTGAACTACATTGTACGCATTTACCAGAAAGCTCTGATCGGTTATTTTTTGTTGTAATCGTCGTCAAGTCATCTGTGCCAGTACGCGCCTTACACTTCACACAATATAGATCCATAATTTATGTATAGAGATATGAATATAATTGATTTTTCAGCAACTAAAACAAGAGAACCAGTTAAGCATCATGCAGCGCTACCAAACTCTCTCCGCGCAATTATAATCGGGCCATCTGGATCCGGCAAGACGCAATTGTTGCTCAATTTAATAATGAGATGGATGAAGTGGGATAAGTTGTATTTAATTGCCCCTAGCGTAGATGACCAACGATGCTATGAAGTGCTAAAAGATTTTAATGAAAATGCTTCAGAGATTACCGGCGAGGATGTTATTGAATTTATAACCGATATTGACGAGGCACCATCAGTAGAAGACCTCGATGGAAGTATCAACAATTTAGTTGTATACGACGATGTAATGTTAGATAAACAAAAAAAACCAGCTAGAATATTTTCCCGAGGCAGGCACAAAAACACGGACGTGATCTATGTCACTCAACGATACACTCAGATTCCAAAAGTGATCAGAGATAACTGTAATATGCTTGCTGTATTCAACGGCGTTGATACACATACGCTACGAAATATTTGGCAGACATGGTGTTCTGATATGGACTTCAATCAATTTAGAAATTTCTTTAGTCATGCTCAGTCTGCCCCACACGGATTTGTAACAATAAATTTACATGACCCTCGGACACGATATCGTATCGGACTGGATCAAATATTCGGTTGAAGACGAATGGAGGCTTAGTCATTTTTTTGATTTCATTGATTTTTCATTATTATTTTTTGCCTGATTTCATTGATTTTTCATTGATTTTTTTGCCTGATTTCATTGATTTTTTTGATTTTTTTGCCTGATTTCATTGTTTTAAGCCTGATTTCATTGAAAACTTGTTTAAAAATGTTGTCCGGCTCACCCTCTCTGCTGCTTCAAGAAAAAGTGTAAGAAAGGCTTTAGCATCAGAAAAATCTACAGCATATTTACAACACGCGCTTTCCTAATCTACGGACTATTTGAATAAAACATTTTTTTAAAGGCACATTAGTGCAAAGTGTCTTTAATTTTATGAATTCTAAAGATAATGAAAAACATTTAAATTAATTAAATCAGCCCATTCTGACCCACATTCTCTTAATCTACAATGTGTCTCTGGCATACATTATATTAATCCATTACATATTTCAGATATAAATTATATTAATCTAAGAGTTATCTAAATCACACATTCTCTTATTCCTCGGTATGTCACAGACACACGCTCCGTGACAAATTCTCTAAATATAGGCCTATCTCTTACACATTCTTTCAATATACACACTATCTCTGACACACAATATTGTAATCAACATCATGTCTCTGACAGTAATTCTCTTAATCCACAAATGTACGGCTTATCTGTGACGGGTATTCTTTAAGTCATTGTTCCCACTATGAAAACGAAGTCATATGAACAACGTTCTTTTGCATACCAGGGCCCGGTGATGTGGAATGAATTGCCCATTCAAATTATACACAAAGAAACAGTAGTCCCTTTTAAGAGTGCTCTTAAAACTCACCTTTTTAGAATGCAGGAATAAACTTAGAGACCTAATAATGTTTTGCATCTTATATGTTTTCAGCATGTTTTTTATGTTTTTTATTTTCCATTGTTTTTGTCATTTGTTTTTTCTTTAGTGTAGTCATATCATAACGATGGTGTAAAGCACTTAGAGTTTCTAACAATTAGGCGCTATGAAAAATCCTCATTATTATTATTATTATTATTATTATTATTATTATTATTATTATTATTATTATTGTGTAGTAGTGGTGGTACTGCAGCTGCCAATGATGATAATGTCTTTTTGCAGTAGTAGTAACAATATGATTAGTATTAATTAGTGGCTGTATTTATTCTTCGTTTAGGTGCTGGTATTGTAAAGATATTTTTAGTTTTGTCCTTCTTCCTGGTTTAGGGTATATTAAAATACTTTCCGCTGAATTTCGTTTTATTTATTTTTCTTTATGCCATAATCATTGGGAGTAAAATTCTCAGATAATTAAGTACGAGTGATAGAATAAACACTAATCTTCATTATAAGGAAATTAAAACAAAAAACGAGAAGAGAAAAATGTGAGGAATGTCTTTCCTGGAACGAGAGAGAGAGAGAGAGAGAGAGAGAGAGAGAGAGAGAGAGAGAGAGAGAAGAATAACTATAAACATTACGTTACGATGCGCAAGATGAACGTCATAAACATCTAACGTCATAAACATTTAACGTAAAAGGTAACAACCCTAGTTACGGCTGTCAATTCATGTGTCATTCACAGCGAACAGACGTTTATTGTTAACGCATGCAAGTTCCGCATCTGATTAAACATACGTGATAAATGGCTTCAATTCCGGTTCCAAATATTGCACCAGGCTTCTAGTATAGAATCTTGTAAGCTTTGGAAAATTCGTTTCAATCTCTAAACAAGATATTACTAAAGATCATGCCATATATGTTATAAGGCAAGGAGGAGTGTGGGAAAGTGACGACATAACGTCGGTAAAGGTATGTATATATGGATATAATAATATGACATGTCAGTACAATACAGGTTATGTAGTGCCAAATAAATGTTAAGATAAGATATGCAAAACCAACGTCAAAATCCCCAATGTGAACGAGATTAAAATTTTATGGGGAGCACTGGTCTACAGCGTAGTGTTTCAAGGATATTAAACATGTTCAAAATTTATTATTTTATTCATCGAATTTATTATTTCTAACTCGATTGTCTCCATACAGTTCCTTATATTGTCATCTTATACGCGTGTTAGACCAAACTTTAAAGTGTTAACCAGCAGCATGCTCACTGTTATATTTCGAATACTCAAAGAAAATATTTTAATTAAAGGGTTCGATGCTGGAAGATAAGCAAGATAGCTTCTGCATCCAATGAACGCAATATCTGCCTCAACTAATTGCAGATAAATGGTAGAGGAGGGGGAAAGTATACCCTTACTTTTTAAAGTTAATGAAAATTATCGAATTGCATGGAGCTTGCACAACAGTACAATATGAACTACATTACTCTTGTTGTGTGAAGGATAGATTACCGCCTCCACAAATACGGATGATGTGCTGATGTTTAAATTCCATTCGGTTTGAAGCGATAAAAATATGATGGTGTTAGAAATAGGATATGTTGGTGGCAATCAATTTAAAATTATAAATCAATGAACGAAATGACTAACGAAAGATGCGAGAGCAGCAGAACATGTATATTTGAGAATCTTATGTTAGTCACCATAATACTAAGTATAGGTATTATACTTACCGATTTATCGGAAATCTACCAAAAACTTGAACTAGTTGCACTAACGAGATTTGTCTTACACTGCATCAAGCTACAATACAGATTGGAAAATAACTGTAAAAAAGTAGCATGGATAATTGGTATCTATGTCCAATCATTTAATTACTAAATACCCTTAGTATGAAATAGTGATACTTATGTCCCACAATTTATTTACTCTTATAACCCTAATATTGAAGAATGGTACCTATGTCCGGATATTTTTTTAAAACTATATAACACTGCTACGAACATATACCTCTGCTATGGAAGAGTGGTAAGTATGTCTCCATTTATTTACTGAAATGAATATATGGTTCATGGTTTATATTGTCTAATTATTAGTCTTTCAAGGTCACGTCTTATTATGTTGGAAAGCTTTCCAAATATTCTATTTTAAATTCATACCATCATGGTACTGACGTCTATATATCTTCTTTAAAGTTCTATATCGTTATTAGTTTACGCACTCTTGTAGTAGTTTTCGATTCCACTGAAACATCCATACGAAACAAGAACACTGGACAATGCACGAATTGTATTGTGTGTAATGCCCAATATCGTTGATTTTAGGAAAGTTATCATTCAAAAAAGTAGGGATGGACAAATAATGTCGTATTTGTTTTGCTAGCAAATGTATGTTGAAGACTAATCTTCTCGCGATATGTCAGAAGTTATAGTCAAATAACGACCTCCGAAAAAATTTAGTCGTCTCTCATATCAATAGACTTCATTTCGCGTAAGACAGAATTGTTCCTTTAGAAACAGCTATCAACACAAATAGTAGTTGCAACGATTGTGCAAAATTGATATTGTATTGTGTGTGTTACTGCTTCCAAAGTACGTTTCGTTTCTGTGTTCCTCCCCGAAAGGAAAAGTATTTTGTGACGCAATATTTTCTCACTATAGCCAATCACGGCATTGGGATAAAGAAGACAATTGCAACATCTCGTCTGGGAGAGAACGTTAAATTGTAGGGCATAAATTAGTTAAGTTCCCTTCCACTCGCTATGCAGGGTTCCGAAATGTCAATCAATCAAGATCAGTCCAAAATAGTCATCGAATTTAATGCTTAGTTACGCGTTGGAATACGCTACATTTCCGCACAAACATGAGACTACGATTAATTAGTTCTTTTTATTATACTGCAAAGTAATTTGAAAGATTACGCAGAAAATTATTGAACATTTATTATAAAATGGTTTGTCATTGTGATTAGTTCACATGCGGTACAAACTGCAATTATTAAGATGGGATTGAAGCTGAAATTCGGAAACGATTTTCCGAAACCAAACACCTATATAAAAAGCGATACATTATTTATAATCATATTTCACGCACAAACACACAAAACTGCTTTGAAATGATGATATTGTTTGTTGTGTGTGTGAAAATGTTGAATACTTATACGAATAATATGCTTATATGCTTATGTTTGTATTTTCTATCATATTTGAGTCGTAATATTGCAAGCAATACAAAAAAATATGTGTGTGCCTGTTGTAAGTTTTGTCTTTTTATTACAATGGATAGTTTGGAAGTTAAATTTGGAATAATGGAATAAAGCATCATGCTTCATCAATGTTGACATTATTAAAATTATGAAAATTTAGTATTTCCTTCTAACTGTTGTCAGGTTGACAAAACACCGCCCTTTACTTTAAATTATGTATTCTCTTTGATTCTATCCATATCTTTAGTCTAAATATTGGATTTTGGCATCAATTATTTGACACTTTTTGTTATGTAAGTTTACTTTTTTTATACTTTGTTTCGCTTTATGAATGGATTAAACTTTAAAAAAAATGATTATTAGACTTTAAAATATAAACAACAACGAGCTATGACCCTCTGTTTATTTAAATTTTGTTCATGCTGACTTCAAATCAAACCGATCTCTTACAAATAACTGATTTTATAACATATACAAATTGTTATGACATCAAAAATGTTTGTTTCAATATACATGCAGATTGTTTCAAAATATATTTAGTTTGTTTCAATATACATATATTGCATTTCAATAACATATAGTTTGTTTCAATATGCTTACAGTTTTTTTGCATTATACATATAGTTTGTTTCAATATACAAATAGTTTTTTCAATATAAATGTAGTTTGTTATACATGTAGTTTATTTCAATATGCATATAGATTATTTCAATATACATTTAGCTTGTTTCAATATACATATAGTTTGTTTCAATATGCATTTAGTTCGTTTAACAATACATATAGATTGTTTCAATATACATATTGTTTGTTTCAATATACATGTAGTTTTGTTAATATGCACATAGTTTATTTCAATATTCATACAGTTTGTTTCACTATAGATATAGTTTGTTTCAATATACATGTAGTTTGTTTCAACAGAGTATTGAATTACAATATCTGGAACATTATATTATTTTGAATATGCTACTTTCTTATATTTGTACTGACCTACTTTCAAGAACTTTTGCTTATCGTTTAATGCCCTACCTTTTTAATATGCTACTTCACTATAATTGTCATGACCTGCTGTCAGTATACTTTGTATATCCTACTTCCGTAAACTTTCAACGACATACTTTCAATACAGTTCGTACGAAATATATTAACAAAATAGTGCAATAAAAATGGATTTCACAATTCTTTATTCTAAAAGTCATATTCTTACGTTTGTTGCCGGGCATGTTTTGTTAAATAAATATAATATATTATTTAATAATAGGCTGTAATAACTGAGCTATATCATGCAAACTACTTGTCTTGCTAGTGAATAGTAAATTATTTCATGCTTCTTTGGTATGTGGATAATAAGTATTTTATTGCAAAGTACATGTTTCGCACGTGTATAGTGAATTATTTATCGCAAAGCACTTGTCTCGTCTGTGAATAATGAGATATGACATGCGACGTTATGGAAACCTTAAATGTAAATTATTTACTTAAAAATATTTCCTTAACACCTAGATAGATTATGATAATCTCTGGTTCAATTAATATGAATCCATGACAATTACGTATTAGATTTTTATCCGTAACCAGTTTTAAGACCTCAGTAATTAAACTGTTTTCAAGGTTTTGCTGAAAGGTTACTTTTTGTTGTTTTGTGAAGGGCATGAAGGGCATGATGTGTCATTAAAAGCGCAAAATAATTCATTATACGACGCACTAGCTTGCCCCTTTGACCTTCAGGAACATTTCAACTTTTAAATGTGAAAACGTAACTAATCAGAGAAAGTGTTGTATTTGACAATCGAGTTGTCTCCCATATATCTGCTTGCAGATTAAGAATTAGGTAGCTGAGTGGTCATAGTCGATAATCTTCATGCATCACTCACACCTCTCATCTCTGTCCATATGTCTTGCTGACATCCGTCCAGGTTTCCAAAATCTGAAACACTCCTAATAGCTCTAGACATCAAGTACAATATGTACAAGGGAAATACATCTAAAGTGGCACAATCCTATCATATGGTATAACGGTACCAATTGCGCAAGTCCATGTGGGTGGAGCGTAAGGTGTAGGGTCCATACCAATCAGAAATAAATAACAAGACAAGCTTTGATTGGTGGATTATGTAAGAGTTGTACTTTTTGTTAGGCTTAAAAAATAGTTTAGCCTCTTGGCAACATGTGAATTTATGTTAATTCCTATACAGATCATATTTTGTATTTTTTATGAATTTTTGAAAATGTCATAGACATGACTGAAAATAGGTATGTTGTGACTAGATAACTCATACCCCTGTCTAGTTCCAGCAGAGTTATCTCTCTTAAATGCAATGGAGTACCTGGTTTTGTCATCATCAAATTGACAATCTAACATTGTTCTCTATAACAGTGTGTGAGATGCATGCTAAATTAGGATAGAAAATATATTTATCTCTCCAAATATTAGCATTGAGGTCTATAGAAAAACAATTGGTACCGTGATACCATATTGTTGTCTTTCAGTGGAGTTGTTTAGCTTCAAGGTGTTATATAGATTTTTACATTCAGTCGCATCAATTAATTTCTTCTCGTAGTCCAGCGTGAACTAAGTTATGTTTGTGAGGAAGATCATGTTGCGTGCTTTTACGCGTGACATTTGTGTGTTTAAGTACCTTTAACAGTTTTACCCATACGGTGTCTGCGGTGTGACGATTTATAGTGATGTGTAGTAATTGGGAATCATATCGGATATATGTAAGTAACATCATGTCCCACCCTGTCAAACCATCCTAACTCCAGGACTTAACACTGATCTCTTAATCCTGAGCGCCATGAAAAGCCGCTGCTAGTACCATGTTTTATAAATCAGTGGTATGACTTGGCCGAGGTTCGAATCCGCTACTGCTCCCATCCGAGGTGGACGCTCTAACCCGTATTTCTACGAAAACGCTTATTTTAGTGGGCACGTTAGTTCATGAATTGTAGTAATCATCTAGTTGTTTCCAAAACAATGATCGTGTTTCGTTGCTTCCAAAACATGTGTTATTTTTGTCTTTTATGACATTCACAGAAACTGCTTCCCTTGAGTATTGAGTAGCAACATTTTCTACACGGATGCCATATTCTTCTTCTCCTTCTTCTTCTTCTTCTTTTTATTATTATTATTATTATTATTATTAGTAGTAGTAGTAGTAGTAGTAGTAGTAGTAGTAGTAGTTATACTATACATATAACGCTCAGTTAACCGAAATACAGAACGATAGGGTAGAGGTGATGTGAATTTCTGAGCGGTCTCACATTAAAACCAATGGTCCTTCTTCTTCTTCTTCTTCTTCTGCTTCTTCCTCTTCTTATTCTTCTTCTTCTTCTCCTCCTTCTTCTTCTTCTTCTTCTTCTTCTTCTTCTTCTTCTTCTTCTTCTTCTTCTTCTTATTATTATTATTATTAGTAGTAGTAGTAGTAGTAGTAGTAGTAGTAGTAGTTATACTATACATATAACGCTCAGTTAACCGAAATACGATAGGGAAGAGGTGATGTGAATTAATTTCTGAGCGGTCTCACATTAAAACCAATGGTCCTTCTTCTTCTTCTTCTTCTTCTTCTTCTTCTTCTTCTTCTTCTTCTTATTATTATTATTATTGTTAGTAGTAGTAGTAGTAGTAGTAGTAGTAGTAGTAGTGGTTATACTATACATATAACGCTCAGTTAATCGAAATACGTAACTATGCGATGTGAACTTGAGATCGGACTAATATTAAAGCCAACGGTCTGTGGGCGTGTACAAAAATTAGAACATGTGCATTTATTAATGAACTGAAAAAGCTAATCATTTTTCCACCGTTACCCACAGGATGGATCCCTCGAGAATGGAAATTTGTCTAATTCTCCATATTTAACATATACGGTACTGACACAATTACTACTGAATTTGACTTCAGTGGATAGTCTGCATGATCAAAGCAGCCGCTACGGTAAACATTAGATGATGATGTTAATTTCAGTTTGGAACACGTGCGTGAGGCTTAAAGAAGGCGGTGAAAATACAAGTGCAGAAAAGTCACTCGAGCTTCATTTGTTTCGGCATAGTTGTAGTCAGGACGTTTCCTAAAACGATTTTTTTGTGTCTTGTACTTAAAAGAATATTTACAAAAACGAGTTTTTGACTTTGCAATAATTCAATTATATCTTTAAAAAATAAATAAAGCGAAATGGCAATTTTAATGGCCATCATGAACTGTCATGTTTAGTGGCGTCACATGTCGTTAAGTTCGGATAACAGAATGTATATACTGGCTAACTGTCTCAAATATGTTATACAATAACTACATACAATAGGATGGGAGACTTCAGCCATTCCAAATTAACGTTGAAAACGTTGCCCAGTACACGCTACGAGGAAGCCGTCTCCCATTGTGAATCACCTAAGTTTTAAAATTTAATTTTGGTCCTAGCTAAGTAAAAAGGCATAATGTCTCCTATGATACTTGAGGGCTTACGTAAGTTTTAAAATTCAATTTTGGTCCTATCTAAGTCACAAAGAGTATATCGTTGCTGATTAATCATAACGCAATTAGACTTTTATATGATATCAATGTAGCATAATGTCACCTATGATAATTGATGGCCGATGTAAGTTATAGGTTTTGCTTTAGGCCAAATCGAAAACTCCATATCAGTGTTTTATTCCAACGGTATCGTACTGGGTAATATACCATTGAGTCGGACGTTTTCGCTTGTATATTAGTGGAACTATTAGAATAATAGCTTAACAAATTAATACGCATATATGATCGTTGGAATAAGAATATGTATCAACATTGCGTGTTTTAGTAGGTAGGAGTTTGGCCTGTTAGCAGTCAATAATTCGACCTGTAAAACTCACGAACAGTATTATAGGCTTGTCATAGCCGCGCTTTGTTACCAACATAGCGCTTTAATGTATGTTATATTGTGTGGCTGCTATATTGTGTGTATGTAGGTACTATGCTATATTGACTCTACCCGACTACACTGAGTTTTGGTAGGATTTGTCACGATTGTGTGCCAATATTGACCTAAAACCTAGTGTTGGAAGGGTTTTCTAACGATATTGTGCCAAATTGACCGTAAACCCAGTGAAAATATGAACTATGCTGTGCCAAAGTTGACACAATGTAATGTTTTGGAGAAATAATTATTTTATCGCCAAATGATACTGGAATAGGCAAATGGCACGTTTTGTTCGTGCGTTTTCAATGTGATATTTTGATTTTATTTAATTTTTTTAATGAAGCGAAACTCTTTAAATATGAAGACAATGTTATCAAAATTGTGAATGTGTGACTTTGAGACTTAGAATGTCATCGAAATGGATGAACATTTGTACAGACATACATAGATAATTATTCCAAGTATACTGCACTTCATGGCCACATTTTACGCCGTGAATTCAGTAAAGGTATACGTACAGACTAACGGAAAGGCTGATTTTTATGCGATTTTCACTCCCAGATGCTTATATTTATGACCGATCTGCTGATGTATGGCATGTAACCATAGGCTTAGGAAACTATGAGGAAACTCAAGTCAATACCTTGTTGCTTACTATCGACATGGACGTAAGCTTGTATTCTTTTCATCACACAGACAAACGGACTGGTCGATTTTTATGGGGATTTCGCTGCCACATATGTCTTCTTGAGGCCCATCTGCCGATTTATGGCATGTTACCATAAAGTCAACGGTTTTTGAGAAAACTCAAATAAATCCGTTGTTGCGCACTTCCGACATGGACATTAACATATTCATTATCTTTATCGCACTGACGAACGAACACGGCATATGGGCTTGTCGAGACCTAGCTGACGGTACGTCGCACATCAATGTGGCTGCAACAATTGTTGAGAAAAATGTATTTAAACAATTTTCACATTTGTATGACCCAGCGCAGCCAATAGTGATTTTATTGAGGGCACGGAGAAACGGACATACCTAATACAACAACATTGACACTGACCAATGCGTCTCAATAACCCCGGCACTTGACCATAGGTCCAGCCGTCCGGGAGACAAACAACAATTAATGCACATTTTCGGTTTATCATTGGAGTGGATTAAAAATTGGTTTTACTAAGATTACAGACGAACGGACATGACCAACGACCTAAAAAATAATATTACACACGCCTCTTCAAGCTCTATCAACTGATATCTTGATCGAGCAAGATTTCTTAACAGCGAAATGCCCTTTTAACATACCTAGTTATTAGAGTGTCCACCTTATCTGCGGTAGGTCGTGGGTTCGATCCCTGGCCGACTCATATCAGAGACTTAAAAAAAAATGGTTCTACCAACTGCCTCGCTTAGTTCTCTGCATTATGAGGTTAGTGTTAGAACTGGTCGGCCTGGTGTCAGGATAATGTGAATTGGTGGGATATCATGATGGGCTAGTGCTAGATATCACAATGCACTGTCACAATGCAGACATCGCAGCAATTGGACTGAAAAACTGTTAAAGCTACATTAAACATCCATATCACACACACACACACACACATACACACACACTTATGTTTTTGTGTCTTAATGAATTAGTAATTTAGGATATAGATCTATACTCTGAGTGTGGATATCATATAGCAGTAAAAGTACTAATTGACTTAGCAGAGAGGATGCGTCAGAATTCAGTAAACAAATATTTCTTACATAAATAGATAAATCCTTTATTACCTGATGTGAAAGACAATGTCTTGAACTTTTGTATGAATGGAGAACCACGTAGTTTATCTAACGTTTAATACAATCTCGTACCTGCCAGTGTTAGGTGTAACCAGCGCTGTATTACTCCTGTATGAATGTAAGGATGAATTCAGTTGTTATTCACTGAAGCATGATTAGCTTACTATAGGTAAAAATGGCAATATGTTCCCTATTCATAGGTCACATTCCTCGACTATTAACGTAAGTAGATGTACTTAAATTGGGTAAGAAGTCAACGTGGTGATAAATATTAATGATAATATAGTCTTTCAATAGCTTTAAAAAAGTATGCATTTGGATAGATTGAAGTCTGTCTCAAGTTAACACAATACTTGCCATAGTTGAGATGACTTTTGGCAAACTGCCTCATGCAAACTATCAATGTTAATATCATTTTAAGCCAGTAAGCAATTATATATATATATATATATATATATATATATATATATATATATATATATATATATATATATATATATATATATATATATATATATATATATATATATATATATATATATATAATCAGTCAAGATAGTTATTGATCTTGTATATTATTTTCTATATTAAAATAGTCATTATTTCGCTAAATTTAACTATATTATATTTACATAACTTATTTTGTTTCATTTATGCTAATCTTGGAGCTGACTACGCAGGCATAAAGCCATCAGTCTACATATGTAATAGCTATAGTTACAAAAGACCACTTCCAAAGCTAACTTGTATTATTCTTAAAATACTGTCAATATTTGATCCAAAATGTTCAGCAACCATTTGCTTTTCCTACATCAAACTAGTACAGTTCATCAATGCTGCCCACATGTATTCGTTTCTATGGATACAATGTAAGGCTATTTGTTCCTATAGGTATCACGGTACAAATTGTTTTACCATAGACCTCAATGCTAATGTTTTCTGAAATAAATATACTTTCTATCCTTCTTCAGTACGCTTGTCACACACTTTCACAGATAACAATCTCAGATCGTCAATTTGACAAGGAGAAAACCAAGTACTCCATTGCATTTAAGAGAGATAACTCTGCTAGAACTAGAAAGGGCTAAATGTTATCTAGCCACAACAAACACAGTTACACCCAGGTGTCCCACATTTAAAAACAAATCATAAAAAAATATCAAATATTATTTAGACATGAATTAACTTAATCTAACTTCTTAACTGTTTTTAAAGCCTAACAGAACGTACAACTCTTACATAATGCATCAATCACAGCTAGTGTTGTTTATTTCTGAATGCAAGGTTGCCGGTAACAGCAGAAAATACAACTTAAAATTGACGACTCTGACGATGACGTATTATCGCATTTGAAGGGGATGAAATTGAAAAAGGAAATAAAAATATAGAAATTGAGCCCAATTTGTCTTGTTGAACTTTGGATCACGAGAACCACAGATGTTGAATCAAGTGAGTCACCTTGTCATATCACTGCCATCGTTGGGTCAAAAGAAAGTTAATAATTTGGCTATAAATAGGCATTTTCATTGCAAATCATCAAATTTTCTCTAACATTCACCAAAAGGATTTACATCATTCATTTTCAACAAGATTTCGCTTATGTATTTTATTATCTTTTCTTTCTATCTTTCTTTGTTAATTTTCAGCAGATTTATAGTATGGGATATTTTTTCGTGTTTGACAGGTAAAACATTTTCTTTAGATTACATAGATGTTATATGGTTCATTTATTCACCTAGAATATGTTGTTGCGCGAGAATATTATAGACGATAGTGTAAAGTGCTGTCTGTGTCGAGAGGTGTATGCCCATTATCTAAATAATAATAGTGTCATATAAGACTTTTCTTAAAACATACCATAGTCTTCATAATGTACCAAAGCAATTTGTATAATTCTTTTCAGTATATTCGGCTTTTTAAGTGCCTTGAGAGATTCTTTGTTGAAACGTATATACTTGGGTTTATAATATCGCTCTAATGTATAATGTGCCAGTCACGATGATCTGCTGATGTTAAATAGCTCAGTGGGAGACAAGGTAGAGCCTAGTATTTACTGTTAATTTGATATTCTGTTTTAGTTCGATATTTGTTATGTTCAATGGCGTATGTATGAATTGAAATACATGTGCGTCAGAATGTGGTTTGGCGATATTTATTTTCCATACGATAAAACGCAGTATGAACAATATTTTACATTCAATAATTCGGGTGATTAAAGTCAATGCTCTTCGCTTTATTGAGCCTAGAAAATGGGGTTCATTGTTGATATTTGAATAAGTTTTGTTTCTTCGGTGGAGTTAGAAAATAAAATGGAAAAGTTAAAGGCTTCAGAGATCATAGATATCTCAATACATATTGTATAGCTGAATCATTTTTTGGTTATAAATGTTAGGGCAAGCTTCTAGGTAAGAGGACGCCATACCTTAATTATTTTTATTGATTGTTACCTCATTTGTATATCATATGCGACGATCGTTTCACGACATTATTAACTTTACACCAATTATGAAGACTAACGACCTTTTTGACTATTCATGAGCAAAATTGATCTATGAGGGGTAGTATTAACACTTAAACAATTTGACTGACAGTAATATTCGTACTCAATCCAGGTCGTTATCTTAGCTATAGCAAGACCCAGTTCACGACCTCATCATCACGTGTCAGAAGGATGCTTACTACTTCAACGAAATCAAGTTGGTTATTTATTTCTTATTCCGAATGCAGAAAAGAATAAATACCCAATTACTTATCGCTGATTAAAATATTTCCACATATATTTATATATTTATTCAGAACGTAATTTGTTACAAATTAGTTAATGCAGATGAAATCTTTAAAATTCGAGTGTTACATAAAGCTGAATATAGTCAGAGCACAAACTAGATATATAAATGGTTTAGGATATTGATAGGAATACGTGTTTATTAATTTGATATAATATTAATTAGCTGTGTTAGGCATTTAGGTCGTGTCTTGTGATTTCTGGCCTTAAGTATTAGTTTTCAGGTTCGAAAAGCTTATTAATGACTCGGATAAAAGTTAAACCACAAAAAGACCATACAAGTGTGAAATGGGAGATTTCTCGTGTGTGGATGTCATGTTCTTAGAGGAGAATTATGTGAAGTATTTACGAGGAGACAGAAGTGACTGCAAGAAATACATGGGCATCTCACTTCTCAGCATCGTGTTTCAAGTCTTTGAACACGTCATCCTGAACAGACTGCAGACGCTTGCTGGATTCCTCCGCCCACGTTGCATTAGACGGCTGGGCCATGTACGTCGCATGGATGACGGACAGATCCACAAAGACATTCTTTATTCGGAACTCGCCTCTTGATAAAGGTCGATAGGAAGGCCACTTCCAGATTTCAACGATGTCTGCAAGAGCGACATGAAAGCCCTTTGACATCGATATCAACACCTGGAAAGAACATGCTCTAGACAGGTCCAAGTGCAGAAAGTTTAACAAGGACTGGCACTCTCGTGATGGGCTACATACGCTGCATAACCAACAACCGGAACATCTCTCATGTGCGTATTTCCATCATCTCTAGAGAATAACGGATGTCAACGTTTGATGAGATTAAGGAGCCTTTTAAAAACTTAGCACACTTGTAACCGATCTGACAGACATTGGGATTTCATAAAGAGGAGTGGAGGGCGGGTAAAGCTCATGTAGCAAGAAGATCATATGTTGCTTATACAGTTTGGGTGCTACGTAGCACATTTAAAAAGATTTAACAACGACGGTTTTTAAAATGTTTTCTCTAGAGGATAGCGTAGTCACAAAAGAAGTCCTGAGTAAATCAGCTAGATGACGGAAGTCTCGTATGACACATACCGCAAGAAGATTATAACATAGACCAATCTTTGACATTATATCTCTAGGGGATAGAAGTCAATAAACGAAAAATGTCCTGGCGAATTTGGTCGATTGTGCACAGGGAAAAAAGGAACAATCCAGCGACTCAGTTGACGACATGAAGCCAGAAGATATCTGTCGCATTCGGGAGCACTAGCCTTTTGAGATATTCAGCGGGGTATGACTCCAAATCCAAAGCTCTATACTAAAGACCCCGAGATCTCGAGATAACTAGAATCGATGTAGTGTAGCTGATTGAGTTTCCACTGTATACATTTTACCAAATTAGAAACAGACTTAAGGAATCTTTTTCAACGCCTCTTTGGCGTTTTCAAGGTAGGTATGTGTTCCAACAGAAGGCAATGTTTGGAGAACATTCTTTTAGAGAAGTTCGAGAAATTGGCGGCTATATACATGGATTCGGGTAAAACAAGAAACATTTTCATTACGTATAGAGTTGGGAAAGTACTAACCACTTTCGAGGGCTTTGACATGGATCCTTCATTGCAATTATATCTTTAGGAGATAAAGTCCACCTATGAAGGAAGTCCTGACGAACAAATCGAATTGTCTGTTTAGTTTTACTTACTGCACAATATTTAAATTCTATATCATATATAGCTATCAAACTTTGTAGAATAATGGCGAGTATGTGTGGAATAATAGACTGGAGGTCGCAAGATGACAAAAACAAAGTTGCCATGACTGAACAATGAAACCTGGTTTGCTTTACAAGGCATTGATAATGATAATGCTGGTAAGCTCCTGATGCTTAATAAATGCAAACAATTGGTTTTCAGTGAGTATTTTTGAATTAGTTCTGATATTCTTGTCAAAGGATACCTACGTTTATATTGCGATCTAGATATACTTACATGAAGACACACTTTTACATTGAGGTATTAAAGTTATTATTTGGTAAATGGCGACTTATTTATACATTGTAATCCGGATATATGTATCTGGTACGTCGGGACATAAATTTACATTGAGATATACATGAAATTATAATGGCGACTAAATTTTACAATATGATCTGGTTGTACTAATCTGGTAAAATGCGAACTTAAATTTACATTGACCTCTAGTGTACTCCGGCACTTTCTACTTTGGAATTAAACAAATCCTGAAGACAAACATTGATAAAGGATTGCATTACATGTTGATATATATATCTCTCTCTCTCTATATATATATATATATCTCTCTCTCTCTCTCTATATATATATATATATATATATATATATATATATATATATATATATATATATATATATATATATATATATATATATATATATGGTATTTTACCAACATAGCTAATTCAAATATATTTATTCATTAAAATGAAATGGATTGCTTGTAGCTACGCGACTGTCATAGTCTTCACAGAGTCAATTCAGATTTAAGTATTTCTCATGTCATTGTACTTGTTGAAGCGTGCACGGAAATAATTGGATTTCCTTACTCACAATGTTAATGTGTTATCAATTTTGTTTTAAAAGAAAAGGAAATCAAAATGCATCTGTAAATTGTTATTAAGCCATAGTAGTGATTTATAGCATTATTTAGGGCATTGGTGTCTTATATGTCTCCGGTCACAGTAGTTAAATGTCAAACACTACTCTTCGCATTACTTGAGACCTGATACTGTTAAATAATAAACAAATAAATCTATAGGAAATTCATAGGTCCAAATTATATACTGAATTATTCCCAAAACGAACATACGTACCGTTGTTTGACATTATTCGATGTCACACATGGTTTCATTTTAATTCATTTTGAGATTGTATGTGGACTAATTATCAAGCGCGATAAGACCAGGTAGTCCTTATATGACACAGTACATGCTGCGTGACTTATAATTTTCAATTATGTATATTGATTTAATCTATATGAGATTAGCAAATACATGATAATCGAACAATATTCTTGCTTGTAATGGTGCCTTGGGGGTCATGGTTTCCGTAAACTTTCTAATAGATTAGCTCCAATCATAGGAATGTATGCATTTAATTTGCTTATCAGATAATCACACCTGTATGGTTCCAATTATTGTTAATTCAATACCAATGTTCCAGTGTCTATTTTTTCTGATTCTGCAAATCATATACATGAGAACGTTTGCTATTACGGCAGACACAATGATATTGCATATGTCTGTCTGTCTGACTGTCTATCTCTCTCCATGTCTCTCTCTCTCGCTTAATTAATGGGAATATCTATATATGTGCAAAAATTAACTTACATAAGTTAACTCATGCTATTCGTTAAGGATTTTCATTCCAGGTTGTAGTCAAACGTTCCTAACATTTCGAGTCTATTTCTGGAATTAAATATATCATCGCTTTCATACTGCCTTGAGGACTCGCATACAACTATGCAATCGGATACGGCACGTACAAATGAGAAAACACAGCTGTAAGAAAGTAAATGCCTTCTTTTAGAAAGGACTTCAATTTTCAGATTTATTCATTTTTCAAATTTATTAAATAATTTTTATATGTTTATTTATTTATTTATTTATTTATTTAATTATTCATTGATTCATTTTTCTAAAATTTAATCGTAATTATTGTTTTCAAATTCTTGTTTATCATACGCTCATAATAAAGATTGTAATTTAAGTTGAACCCTGATGTTATATAGGATGGCTTAATGTGTAACAGGTAAGTTATATGCAATCGCTATTTAAAGGTGGATATTTTGTTTGAAAATTATATTCATATATGTCAAAACGTGAACAGTTTTAACATTATATTTCGGGATTTTAAAAAAAACTTGTTGGTCAGGTTTAACAAATGTTGTCTATTTTCAACGTATCTCCTGGCATTTTAAGTAAAACAAAACAATATATCTGATAATATTCTGACATCAAATGTTGTAAAACTTATTTGTCGTTCAGGCTTTTCTTTTTTATAACCTTATTGAAGGCATAGTATTATTGCTATTAAGTTCAGACTTTCTGTTGTTTACTTCAGGTGATCCTATTCTGAGATATTTTTCCACTAATTTGTATAGGTGATAAACGGATTGAAACAATTTCTTCTGGACTAATTTTGCGCGGAGATCGAACACTGTTCTAAACAAAAATGATTTAATCATGCTTTATTACAATCAGCGGATTTTTTTTATTAATTCCTAGGTTAAGGATTTTTCCTCCAAAACTAGTTAATAGCTTATTCAATACTTTTCACGTTTCGATACTTACTAAAGAAGCCCAAACGAAAATTCTGTAAAGTTGCAATTTACTTTAAACTATGATTAATAGGTCTAGACACGTATTATTAGTATTATTATTATTATTATTATTATTATTAGTAGTAGTAGTAGTAGTAGTAGTATTAGTAGTAGTAGTAGTATATTGTTGCATGTCTATTAAAAATCAGTTAATACTGATAATGCTAATAAGAGTAGCGGTGATAATACCATAACAATTAGTAGCTAAATGATAAGAGGGAGTAATAATACTACTAATAGTGATCAAAACGACAGTTGTACTAGACGTAATAAATAACAATATTGACTGTAATACTAATGGCAGTAATGTCGATTAGCAGTTGTATTTGTACAGTAGAAAAAGAAGAAACTAAATGTAATATTAGTAGAATAAATACCAATATCAGTTGCAGAATACAAAAACGTTAATACTTATGGTAATATATGAAGTTTTAGCAGGGTGTAACGCCATTTCGCAGCACAAGATAAGCTATGCGACGAGTATAACTGGTGGAGTATGAACCATAGAAAACAACGGAAGAAGCCGTCAGAAGCTAGTGGCAGGCTTTCTCATTTACCCACCTTAGCCCTGCCCAGGACTCCAACCCACGCAGACAGAGGTGAGATGGTAGTAACGGTGGTTTCGACCACTCAGCCACTCGGTGCTCCAATAGTTGAAGTAATTCGAATAGTATTATTATTAATATTGGTAGTAGTAGACGTACGTATAATTAGGAATAGTAGTAAGATTAGTAGTTACCGTATAATTATAATTGCTAGTAACGTTGAAGGTAGTCGAGGTATATAGTTATATTTACGAGCCTATTACATTCAGAGTGGGACCGGCCGATGTACAATGTGATCGATATGTATGCAGCGTTGTACGGTAATTTTCCTTTTATGCTTTTAAACGCATATTTTCCAGCCGATCTATTCATGTACAGACTATATCACTTGAACTAGATACAGCTCTCACAGGTTTACACTAAATTCACATTAACGTTAGTACATTGATAAGAATAAATAATTAGGTCACTTTATGACGCAGCTCGTTCCTAAGTATTTAAAACGCTAATTGCAGGGAGTAGTCGTGTTGTATATAGAAACATAATTTAGTCTGCGGAAAAGAGACAAGCAAGTATTTAACACCGAAGAGAGAGAGAGAGAGAGAGAGAGAGAGAGAGAGAGAGAGAGAGAGAGAGAGAGAGAGAGAGAGGAACTTATTTCGAAAAGCTTTCTTCTTTAGAAACTGATACAAATTTTGTAAGTATAATTTCTCTTGTTTCTGATTTTGTAACAAAGTTCATTTTTTGGCATAGGATATTGTCTAGAACAAATATCATTCATGGTACCATTGTGAATTATGGAGTCAATGTTTAAATTCATATTGACTTTACTTTGTATTAAGTAGGTACACCCGAAATCGCGTGTAAAAACGTTGAAGTTTAGGGAATTTTGTTTATGATTATCATGATTCCGTTTTGAAAGGTCATCTTGTTGTATTATTATCTCTGTATTGCGTATTAAAAGAGCATATATATTTGTATTATTATCTCTGTATTGCGTATTAAAGAGGCATCGTTATTTTGGTATTATCTGAATTGCTTATTAAAAAGACAAGCTTATTTTGCATCACCTGGATTGCAAATTGAAGGTCATTTTAATTTTGTACAATCTAGATTGTTTCTTTTAAGGGGGCATCTTTGATTTGTAAAATATCAGTTATGAGGCGGATTTGGTAAGGTCGATATGCTTTGCTTCTAATGTTACTGGTTCAAACCTTTTCCCAGCCACGCAAGGACTGCATCGGTTTTGTTTATGAATTGCCCATTATGTGTTGACATTATGTTAAACAATGATTTAGTCATCTTGTATTGCCTAGAGTCCCGTTAAAATGTAGTATTATTACTTTTGTTGAAAGAGAACCCTAAGATTAGGAAAAGATAAGATGATGCGTTCAAATCTGATTTGCAGTATCTGAATGTAAACTACGTGACTTACCGAATTATCAGTCCGATTTCAAACCTGCGAATAAGGTTCGCGTGACAATTGTGAACATTTATGACTATGTTCAAGGTAATTAATTGATACCAAAAAAGTTTTGAATGTCAAATTTCATCGTATATATTTACTTTCGAATGAAACTTTATGCATAAACTGAGTAAAACATACAAAATTACACAAAATGACGAGAAAGGTAGGAGTCAATTAGAATCTCACTCCTGACCGTTAAAACCCAATTCGGAGATAAACACAGCTAGACTAATGGGTCTAGGCCAGGTAATATTGTCATCTTACATAACTTGACTCATGCACTTAGGTACACACTCATCTTGCCATTGACCCACACACATCTCAAAGACCAGGTATACTCGTAAATAGCTTCTTAAATATCGCCAGCTTCAACTACTATATGTTGAAATACTTCCAAATTACAGAGTGCATATATACATTGCGTCCATTTAGAATCACTTACACATATTTAGTAATTGGCAATGTTTTGTAATGACTGCACACCAACTGTTTTTACTGATGTGGCAGCAAGAGACGATCCTCCAGGAATTCGAAAATGATTCCATAATCCACCTGTATAAGCACAAAGGTAACCGCCAGACCTGCGACAACCACCGGATTATATCCTTACTCTCAAATGCAGGAAAAATACTCTCCAGAATTTTGACTGCCTCACTACACACCATGGTTATGGACTAATGCAAGAAAGCCAGCGCGCATTCCAAAAGGAACGTGGAACCATCGACATGGTCTTTGCAGCGAGGCAGCGACACGAGAAAAGCAAAACACCGACCTTTTCTCCATCTATGTCGACTTCACAAATGCCATTTATACCGTCAGCAGAGAAGGCATGTGGAAGGTAATGGCCAAACAGGGATGCCCAAGAAAATCTATATCCAAGATACAGCATTTGTGGTACCGACACGGTTCAATCTATTGTTTTCCGCCATGCTGACAAATGTTTCCATAGACGGAGAGGCTGGAGATGGCATCAGGTACAAAACAGATGGAAAACTATTCAAACCCAAGAGGCTTCATGCGATAACCTAGGTCATCCCAGACACCATCAGAGATTTTTTATTTGCTGATGACTGGACCGTAAATGCTTGCTCAGAAGCCGACCTGCAATTCAGCGTTAAAAATTTCATCAGTTCCTACACAAGGTTTAATCTCACTATCAGTACCAAGAAAACTGAAGTCCTGCATCAGCCGGCCACTGGAAAGCCTAACGTTGAGCACAACATCATCGTCAACTGCCACAATCTTAACCTAGTGAACCGTTTCACTTATCTTGGCAACACACTTCCACATAGTATCACTATGGCGACCAGATGAACCTTCGCATTGCCAAAGACAGCGCAACTTTCGTCAGATTGTATGCCAACGTCTGGAATAGAAAAGGCATCAGCATCCAGACCGAACTAATGGTCTACAGGGCAGTTGTGCTCCCCACAATACTTTACGTATGCTAAATGTGGACGGTGTACCAATGCCACGCCAGGACGCTGAACCACTTCCACACCACAGGTCTCATTAAAATACTCCACATCAAGTGGCACGACAAGGTTCCAGACACTGAATTATTCTACCAAGCAGGTCCGATTAGTATCCACAACATCTTGATGTAGTGCAGCTATGCTGGGCGGTACATGTACACCGGCTGCCTAAGAGACGATTATATATTAAGAGCCTTGTCATATGATATAATTAATGAGTTAAAGGTCAAATTGACAATCTATATACATATTTATTATTACAGAAAAAGAAATTTAAATGACAAAAATTACCTTCCCAGCAGATATAAAATTAAAAACTAATGTACAGTAGACATACATCAATTAAAATGCAAAATATGAACTTTTAAAACATTCATTGAAATAAATGAGTGGGATAAGAGGTCATCCGCTAATCATGGTGGAAGAGACGCACGTGATCAGATATGAAACATTATGTTTCAAAATACAGCTTGGAAATATCATGTTGATTACTGTAATTACTCTATAAATGGTAAATTGTATAAAGATTATTTACGTTTTACTTAGATATAAACCAAAGCGCAAACCACTCTACCTAACATACACAAATACGCACTGTTCCCACCTCTCCCTTCTTCGCAACAGTGGATATACCTGAATATGTGTTTACCAGCCCACTGAAGGTTACTCTGTGGCTTCTAAAAGGTATTAGTTTTGTTTGTTAACCACAAATGTTTGTTATCCGCAAATATAACCATATGACTGTATTTCTAGTAAAGTTAATTGCTTTTGCATATGTGGAGTTGTATAGATGTGGCTGTCTATAGGACTCATGGTACTAACTGTAACAAGATAAGCTGCTCTGATTTTGGATTAACAATATAATACAATTGATGGTGACACAAATACAATATTTAACGACGAATAATTGGAATGAGAAGTTAATATGATTGATATGTGCGTGTATATGATCCAAATATTGAATCAATATACACAAAAACGCACTGACTTAAAATAATGAAGATACTAATAAATGACCTCACAATGTACAAGGACAAGGGGTAAATAGTTCACAGTGATTTCGTAACAAAAATAATTTGTTTTACTGAAATAGTAAAACATATAATTTACTCATATAGTAAAATGTATTCACTCAAATAGAGAAATCATGTACACAAAAGGACATGTACAAATTATATTTCAATTCCCCAGAACACACCTGGTTTTATGAACCTCCAAAACTGAACTTAACCCCGTCACCTTGAAAGTTATACACCCAATGATAATAATAATAATAATAATAATAATAATAATAATAATAATAATGACTTTGTATATCGCCAAATCTTTTGAAGCTTCAAGCTCTTTACAACATCAAAAATGATGACTACAAAAATATATATATATATATACCCGCTCGTGTCTCCCAGATACCGCCAGCATCACTATGCAATCCTGTATCTTAGTTTCTGTATCCTACATTAAATGGCCACACTTAAATTTTACTTCTTTAACATCATACGTGTCGTCTAAGATTAAATGCGGTTAGTCATTTTATATGTATTTGTGTGGGTAGATAATAGAATCCTTCCTTTTGGTTAAATTCAGACACATAGATAAGAGCATCCCTCCTAATGGTTAGATTTAAACACAAATATAATTCAAATATGCTCACGTGTCTTCACAATCTTGGTACGTCATTACGTGACGGTGAGATGTTGGAATTTCCATGTGCTATAAACTTGATGTAGCCTACATACGAAAATTAGCAGGCCTGTCAAGCTTTGCCCCACCCCACCCCTACCAGAAAGAATTAAAATGTTGTCCCTGTCACAATTTAGAAGGGAGGATACAACAAGGAAACGGTAAAATTAGAAATTAAATTAATTTATAAAAGTATCTTTTACATTGCAACACGATAGGTATATATTGAAACTTATATCAAACTATGACTTGTTCAAAAATATAAACATTTTGTCTATACTGTGATAAAGTAATTATGACAACAACAGCAATCGTATAATTTGTTCATAAAGTACATAACACGATTCCTGTCCCTCACCTTGATTATCATATTTACAAAGTTTCTAACAGTTTGAAAACGAGATATTCCATGAATCAACTTTTGTTTATATTTCAAAATATGAGGAATCATTCAATTCCTTTTCAACAATACATACGGCATGTAAAAATTAGATTCAATGCTTCTTTTGGAGAGATTTCATTTTCCATTGAAGCACTGTGTACATTGTGCTCATATCGAGGTAGAATAATAAGCCAACCTTTTGTCCATATTGTCCGTACCTATTAGGAATCCATGTCGAAAAGACTGATTCCGATGATTATAAAAATGAGTGAAAATTGCACTGTGCCGTGTCAGGACTGTAGTCTGATGATTCTAAAAATGAGTAGCAATTACAGCGTGCCGCGTCAGCACTGTCAAGACTGTAGTCTGATATTTACAACTGAATGAAAATTACAGTGTGCCGTGTCAGGCCTGTAGTCTGATAATTCTAAAAATGAGTAGCAATTACAGCGTGCCGCGTCAGCACTGTCAAGACTGTAGTCTGATATTTACAACTGAATGAAAATTACAGTGTGCCGTGTCAGGACTGAGGTCTGATGATTCTGAAACATGAGTGCAAATTACAGTCTGCTGTGTCAAGACTGTAGTCTGATGATTCTAAAACATGAGTGCAAATTACAGTGTGCGGTATCAAGACTGTAGTCTGGTGTTTAAAAATGAGTGGACATTACACTGTGCCGTGTCAAGATTAGTTTGATGTTTAAAAATGAGTGGACATTACAGTGTGCCGTGTCAAGATTAGTTTGATGTTTAAAAATGAGTGGACATTACACTGTGCCGTGTCAAGATTAGTTTGATGTTTAAAAATGAGTGGACATTACAGTGTGCCGTGTCAAGATTAGTTTGATGTTTAAAAATGAGTGGACATTACACTGTGCCGTGTCAAGATTAGTTTGATGTTTAAAAATGAGTGGACATTACAGTGTGCCGTGTCAAGATTAGTTTGATGCTTTAAAATGAGTGGACATTACAGTGTGCCGTGTCAAGACTGTAGTCTCATGTTTTAAAAATATGTATATATTACCGTATCCGTTTTAAAAGGTTGTGCTATCTGATGTTTCTAAAGGTGAAAATGAATGTGTATAACCAACAAGTCCTTTCTGTCTGATATTTCAAAAAAGTGGTAAAAATTAACGTGTCCTACCAACAAGACCTTTATGTCTGATATTTCTAAAAATTGGTAAAAATTAACGTGTAGTACCAACAAGACCTTTATGTCTGATATTTCTAACAATTCGAAAAAAATAACGTGTGCTACCAATTAGACCTTGTTGTCTGCTATTTCTAAAACTGGTAAACATTATTGTGTGCCCGGTTTTAAAAGACGGTAATTCCAAAATCCAGTGAATATTACATTGTGTTAGCTTTTGTTCAAAGCAAATTTTAGTAAAGTGACAAAGTTTGTTGTTTAAGATATCTTTTTTAAACATTATCGTGTATTTTACTCTCTTTATAAGACATAACAAATGACTAGATACATTAAAGAAAATACAAAATCGGTAATGTCTAAAACGAACTCTCTAAGTGTGATGAGATAATATCTGTACAGATTTGTTCAAATGACTAAAATATTTACTTTCTGAAAGTGAATTTTAAAAAGATCTATGCATATGCTGTATATGACATTTACTTTTAAACTGTGCTGTGTCCGTGACATTTAGATCAGAACTGTGCATAATGTCCGTGACATGGGCTTTACAATTGTGCATAGTATCCGTGACACTGGGTTTAGAATTGTGCATACAGTATCCGTGACATGGGCTTTAAAACTGTGTATAGTGTCCGTGACATAGATTTTAAATATTTGTCAGCCACATTATTAAATCTATTACGCAACCCGTTAGCTTTATATCTCTCATTGTATTGTATGCAGGAAATTGTGCTCGCCTTGGTGCCTTGTACAATATTCATGAAAATGAATGAATGTCTTTATATTATTGGTATTTTCCCGTCCCATAGTAAACAGTAATGAATATTTGGTATTATTGATGTTACTCTTTTGCTGGAACTAAACGCAAACGGTTTCGGTTGCACACAAATGGCCACCTTAGTAGCCATCTTAAAAATATTGATATTGCCATTCATTTAATAACACGGCCCATGGTGGCCGAATTGTCAAAGGTGCTCGCATTTATAGATAACTCATATTTCAACTCTGTTCGCGTGGATTTTATTTTCGGACAGACACACGTGGGTACTTGAGAAGGCTTGCCAGTACCTTCTTGGGGATCGGTTGTTCTTTACTGGGTCCTCTTGGGTTCTTTTACCAGATATATTGGGCACAATGCATAGCCTATTATATATTGAAGAAAAAAGTTTCAAACCCTTGAGACCAAAAACTCCTCATGAAACGGTGGCCGTAATCACATTGGTATTTTTACAATCGACTTGTTATGATGTTTAGTTGGTCTTTAATAAAATATGGTACCGATCCGACTTCTAACATGACTACCACAATGCACATCTTCAGCAGTTTGTGATTGTAATTTAGACTTCGTACGTTATCTTGTTGGTATATAATGGGCATGGTGCCAATTCGACATCCAGTATGTCCGCCATCGCAGCCAATTCAAAATATCGATGAGGTTTATCAAAGCTGGCCTTAATAAACAGCTGATACAAGGAATAAATGGTGTCTTTAATATCTCGAAGTTTTTTAACTTAGCAGAACGTCTGGATTTCTTGATTTCTGCAAATTATTCTATTGTTTTAAAACAACAACCAAAAATCTAGAACATTCAATGACTACCATCATTTAGGCCTCCAAAACCTGCATGTCTGAATATTTGCTTTGTATGAAATCCTCACCCACCATCCATTCGTATGGGATGAATATATTACCTATTTCCCCTGCTGAATATTAATGTAATAACATGTTACAATATAGTATTCAGCTCAGATTCAATAGTATCGTACACTGTATTATTCAACTCAGATGCAATAGCATCGTACACTGTAGCATTCAACTGGCATCAGTATATCAAGCAGCGATGCAATAGCATGTCACTCTGCAGCATTCGGCTCAGATGCAACCCTCTGAACCCTGATTTTTGGTTGTTTGCAACCCAAATACAAAACCTTGTAAGAAGACACACTAAACGTCGTACCTTGATTTGCCATCAGAATATCATGCAGCCTTGACAGTTACAATATTGACCTTTCTATAATTTAGTCTCCTAAACACCTCCACGGCTCCTTAAACAACAAAAATTACTTTCCACGTTACACGATGGAAAAAGATCTTCCAAAAGTCTTATCATGAACTCCTCAAAAAAGTTAGAAACTAGACTAGATCAAAGGAAGAGGAAACGGTTACTGCAGACATCGTTAGTGGCAACAACACAATAAAGATTCGTTTGCAAAATGATCCATCAATGTCTTCAGCCAAAATTAGAGAATTAGAACTTGCCCTGAAAGTGGCTGAAAACAAACGTTTATTAAACAGCATTAACTTCTCTGGCTCACTATCAGTGCTCCAGTCATTACTAAATAGAAAATTCAAGAACCTATTATTAATCAATCTGCTAGTCACAAATATTGTGCCGAGTACCTCCCACAAGATCTTTTACACCAGAAGTGGCAGGAATCGTGAAATGATCCAGTGAATAACAAACTTCGCATAGTTTAGCCAACCCGGGAGAATAGACTCCTTCCTAAAGAACCATCAGTGGGGAGGAGGGAGTTATTGCAGGAATTCGAATTGGTCATACGTATATAACCCACTCCCACATATGAAGCACAATGATACTTGTATTTATCATAGCGACAATTACTATCTGATTAATGTTGGAACTGTTTTATATATTCTTCTTAAATTGAAATTGTGCCACACGCAGTTTAATACAGCTTGATACTGAGAAGGAAAAACAGCAGTCTTTACCTCTACTAAGTCGGTGTGTCATCATCAATATTATTTCTATGTCTTGCTTCTAATGATTATAAAATTACAGTTTTAGTATTTCCTTTTAATATGATGCGTTAGTTATAAAATAAGATACATGCTCAATGAAGATATTTTAAGAAAGGTGTAATTGTGACAATTGCTACATTGTTGATCAAGTCAAAGGAAGATTTCCGTTTGCACAAGTACAATCAGTAAGAAAACGTTCATATTTGTGTCGAAATCTTACTTTCTTTTGTTTAGCATCATCATACATGCATGATTAAAAGCATAACAAGACATGTATTTACCTTATTCAGCTCTCAAAAACAGAATACATGGTATTAGTCCCATACGGTCATTTATCCATTCAATCATGCAAAGTGCCAATATTTTTGTTTTGGTGTGACGTGATAAGCAATAGATTTACTGGTTGCTCTAACAGGTTTTCATGATGAATGATCAATGATAATGTCTAGACATAAGCAACATGATCAACCCTAATGGTTAGACATGGGTAACATGATCAATCCTAAGTGTTTGACATATAATAACATCTACCCTCCTGGAGAGACATGGATAACATCATCCATCCTAATGGTCAGATTTATATAACAATGTCTACTATAATGGTTAGCCTCTATGAAGTATCATTTAGATCCAACCATTTTTTCTTCACAACTAGATCCTGTAAAACATCATCAAAAATTTAAATTAAATTGTTTGTACACAATAACTAACAAGCGAAGGTGTTTGCATAATAATAAAAAAATATACTCACGTGTGTCTTCCCATTCCAACAAGATATGTTACATGAGAGACAAAAATACTTTTTAAAATTAGGTTCAATTATCAAATTAGCTAGGAAAGATTAGCAAGTCAGGCACATATTGATACCTATTTTTTCAAAGACATGACATGTTCCAAAAAATAAACAGTGTGCATAAGGTAATAAAATTATTATAGAAAACAACAACAAGTG